>CM056800.1:12080377-14580377 GCA_029852875.1 Mythimna loreyi | reverse complement strand
CATACTCCAGCAGGAAATTCCACTTTCTGTACACCAAATTAATGTGTTTTTAAAGTATTTTATACGTCTGTTGTCTGTGAGAGTTGACTGTGTCGTCTGTTTACTTAGTCAGTGTGATCAAGGCATAAGGGTGGACTTATGGATGACAACTTATGGGTAGCTCGCCGTCCGGCCGTCTAGTAATCGTCCGTACCTCATGGTCAAAGCCTACTCGGGCCATAGATTCACTTGCGAAAGCTCACTGGAAGTAACATATACTAATATTATGTCAATTATGAAAGAAAGTGCTCTTCTTCTTGTTTCTTATTATCCTGGAAAAATAATATAACCGTAGTATATATAATATATAATATGTCCACAATTATCACACAACGCCATCTAGTCCCAAGCTAAGCAGAGCTTGTGTTATGGGTATTAGACAAGTGATAAACATACTTATATATTTCTAAATACATACATATTATAGATAAATTACACCCAGATACAGAACAAATGATCGTGCTCATCACACAAACATTTGTCCTGGGTGGGAATCGAACCCACGACCTCCCGCATAGCAGTCAGGGTCACTAACTACTAATAAATAATCCAGAAAAGGTTTAGTTTTTTTTTTAATTTCTAAAAAGCCCGCAATTACGTAATAATAATAATAATACGCTCCCGAGCGTACGAGGGGTAAAAACTTCTAGTCTCTTATCCTACAATCGGTAACTCGATCGCAAGTAACGACGCGACCTTCAATAGTGTTAGTATGTGTGTGTCCGATGCTATCTCAGAAACATTATTGTTTCAATTAGACTGATGAACGCGCGCGTTACGGGTTTTGTTAACGTTTTGTATTGTTATGTTTCTGTTAGGACATTGGTTCTGCTTATATAGGGTGACTGGGTAATTAGTGACCGATAATTAAACACGGTGGAGAGCAGTGGTGGCTGAGTGGTAAAGGCCCCGACCTACGAGTTGTAGGTCGCGGGTTCGAACCCAGCCAGGCGCATTACTTTGTGTAATTTATTTCATCACCACTGCTTTGAAAACGGTTAAGGAAAACATTTAGAACCAAAAATTCGAAGACATGTGACATCTATCAATCTGTACTGGGCCCGCATAGTGGATTATGGCCCATTCCCCCTCCTAGAGAGGAAGAATTTAAACGTTGAAACCCAAGCGAACGCTGGCGTCCGCATACCTATTTTCTTTTTATTATGTCTCTAATTATGGTACTCGAAAGGTTAATGTATTTTTCGGAAAAAAATATAACAAAAGTAGGGTAAAAAGTATGCGGTAGTTTTTTTTATGGTAGGCAAAAATCTCCCAATGACGAATCCCGCTCTTTGATGGAGCGGGAAACAGTGTCAGACTCTTACTGACTAAATACCCCACCGTCCCTTCTCTGCTCTTCGCACCGGGGCCAAGCCTTCCTTTCAGAAAGAGACCCTAGGCTCCAGTAGGCTTCGACCCTTTTGCAGTGTCACACATTGCTCACCGTCCGCAAGCCAACACCTACGGTGGCCGGAAATCAGGATCGGAATTCCGGCAGCGCCTGAGGCGTGTGCACCATTGCCTTATGCGTTCGGCTTCCTTCTTAGCTTAGCACCTACCTGCTCACCCTTTCAGGAAATCTTAAGCTAATACGGATGAAGATCCAATTTAATCAGCAATGATTTGCCAATAAGTCTCTGAATCGGGGAGATAACTTGGGAACACAGTGAATTCATGGCTTCTTGGAATTGCTAACTATGTTTGTACCTACATCCGTCTTCAGTCCTGAATATATACTCAGAAGGGATAAGACGCGACCTATAAGTTGACATAAAATGGCGATCCAACTTCAGTGTGCAGTAACAGACTTTCGAGTCTCAATCAAAGTGTACATAGCAACACCGGCCATATTAGTCCAACTTATTTGCCTCGTAAATAGTTCTCTTGACAAGATTTTATTTAAGAGAACTAAACAATATCTACTACACTGAACATAATCCAAAAAAAATGTTACTATTTAGAATAAATGCTAGATAGATAGTGTAAAAACTAATACAGCTAATCTACATCTACACTAATATAATAAAGAGGTAGTTTGTTTTTTTGTTTGTAGGAGGTAATCTCTGGAACTACTGGTCCGATCGGAAAAATTTCAGCAACAACAGAAAGCTGCTTTACTCCTGAGTGACATAGGCTATATTTTATGTACGCGGGCGAAGCCGCTGACAAAAGCTAGAATGTTTCATATTAGCTATACCTATGCATAAAAAAAACTTTTACCCAAAAACGGTTTTTAAGTAAAAAAAAAAACTTTACTATAAATCGGACTAATATACATGTAATCATTGTCATTATTTGTGAGATTATTAAAGGAACACAAAAACACAAGGCTCTACCAATTCGGTCTTAGTCCATATCGGACGGTGAGCTACCCTTTGCTCACCATCCACAAGCCCACGCCTACGATGACCAGACAGACTGTAGAGCTATATTATATAGACTAAGACCTACAACAGTGGTGTGAAACAGTGAGAGCAGTGGTGGCCGAGTGGTTGAGAGCAGTGGTGGCCGAGTGGTAACGGCCCCGACTTGCGTGTAGTAGGTCGCGGTTTCAAACCCAGCCAGGCGCATTACTTTGTGTAATTTATTTCATCACCACTGCTCTCAAAACGGTGAAGGAAAACATCGTGAGGAAACCGGCATGTCCTAGAACCAAAAATTCGAAGACATGTGACATCCACCAACCCGCACTGGGCCCGCGTGGTGGATTACGGCCCATTCCCTCTCTTGGAGAGGAGGCCTGTGTCCCTGCAGTGGGAACATTAAAAAGGCTGATGATGATGATGATGATGAAGACCTACAACAAGACAAATAATATTAAAAATATTAGTTATAGTTCCGATCACAAATCCTTCCATTCTTCAATACACAATTAAGAAAAAAGGCCTATTGTGGGATGTTAAAACAGGGACCATATCTTTAACATCTGTTTGTCTTATTACCACTCAATAACACTATTAAACTTAACATAAATATGGCCTATTATCATAGGCCTATTTCCTCATAAAAACATCAACATTACATTCCACAATAAACTGCAAACATATTGAAATAGGAAAAATAGGTCTATTGCATCATTATAGAATTCTGACATCATCTGTAGTTATGGTCTAGCCCCTCTAGCCAAGTTTTGCCATTGTTTCGTTAATGTCGAACGCTTGGGATTGGCTAACTACATTACTTTTTCTGACCACGTAACTGTAACTGTTGAGTTGATGTCAGAACAAGTGTTAGTAAAAACCAATCTCCTCCCAAACTTCTGAAAAAACAAAAAAAGAAAAAAAAAGTCCTAAAACCAAATATTACAGAAACGGTGACCTCCTCTAAAGCTCTTACTAGATTATGCCTCATCCTTTCTCCAAGAAAGAAGGCCTGAGTCCTAACTGAAGGACTAGTAACTGACGAGCAATAGGTAGCTCGCCGTCAGTTCAACCTGAATCATCGACAACGCATATTTTCCCACGCGCCTCAAAGACTTATCAACAAAAACGTACGAGCCCAAAAAGGTCGGAGTCTGCAAGGGCTACTACGGAAAAGCTTCCGCAAAAACACTCGTTTCAAGAACACAAAGGGCTATTGAAGTAACATACTTATGGTTTTATTCAGTAAAAGTCTGTCACGGCCTCACCATTGACTCTGCAGCGAAATAAGTCACGAAGTAATTTATCATCTGTATGAAAAAAAGCAGTAGGAACAAAATAAAACTGTAAAAAAAGCAACTAACTTATACCTAAAAATAGACATTAAGCAGAAATTAATTTAAAAAAAAACGATCCTCAACCTCAAAAAAACGTAATAACCAAATCTAGCCCCCAAAAACTAAAGTAGTACCAACCTAATAACCATCTCTAGCCCCCAAAAACTAAAGTAGTACCAACCTAATAACCATCTCTAGCCCCCAAAAACTAAAGTAGTACCAACCTAATAACCATCTCTAGCCCCCAAAAAAATAAGTAGTACCAACCTAATAAACAACTTCTTAAAAATTACGTGTCTAATTTTCTCTAACTTCCAAAAAAAATCCTAGTTCTAGCCAACAACAAAAAACAAAAACCTCTCGAAAACCGTAATTAGAGACATAATAGAAAGACAATAGGTGTGCGAACGCTGGCATTCGCTTAGTTTAATCTTATTTCAGGTAAAAGTACCCATACCACCAATACCTTTTATACTAAGATACATAACAACACCATATACATTAAATAAGAATAAAGTATTAACTAAATAACTGACTCTAGCCCCAAAAACATTACATAAACTATACAGATGGGAATCTCCCCAATGATCATCACCATTTTTTTTACCCTTGTCCCATATAAGGTCGGCGCAACCCGTTTTTTTCTTCCACTCTGTCCTGTCACCCGTCACACTATCACTAACTCCCTTTTCTTTCATATCACTCCTCTCACAATCCAACCATCTTTTCTCTGGAGTAAGTTCAATATACTGTATCATTTCTCGTAGCTCGTAGCTCAACCTCACCTCGTACCCACATAGTTCTCGTAGCAAAATACCTTCATCTTAGATATCGCTGATTTAAACAGTTTCTCATTCTTTTTAAGCCTTGAAAGTCGGCTTACGACTTTAAAATTCGTAGCCCGACGGCTTACACTTTTTGCATATTTAATGACACTGTTTTTGCAGTAATACACCCCTTAAGATTACCTCTCGACCAGACCAGACTCCAGGTTCTGTTAAAAAAGGGAAGATTAGCTATAAAAACATGTCTGGACGATATTAAAATGTGTATGGACTACAGTATATATGACTAATTAAGCCCTTATCATAGGGCTATATTAAGCCATCTCTAGCCCCCAAAAAAAAAGTACCCACTTAATAACCATTTCTAGCCCCCAAAAACTAAAGTAGTACCAACCTAATAACCATCTCTAGAGCCTCCAAAAGAAATAAAATATCTATATAAGTAACTAGACGATCTTCAAGTGTTTTACCATATCAAAATTGTTCTAATCACTATTTACGATTACCTCACGCCCGGCGGAAAAGTCCCAAACGAGTTTTTTAAAGCATTAAAATGATATATACGCAAATTTGGACCCTATAACAAAAGAGTTAGCCCGTAAAATTGCATGCGGGCACTGAAACTAATTTTTTGATGCTACGTTCATCATAGCAACAGCGCCATCTCTACGAATTCCTACAAAATTTTTCACTGAACCATTTTCTTATAAGAACTACACACACTGGTGCACTCTGTGTGCATTCGGCACACACCCTCGTGTTTCTATACAATCGAACGCACCCACACTGCAAAGAAAAAAACGATAAAAAACTGCACACAAACACAACTTTCATGCACACACTAGACAAGGATAGACGAATGTTTGAAAAAAAATCGAATTTTGAATCAAAAATATTTTTGGTGCTTTTTTATATATTGTTATGTAAGTTAGATGTCATTTGGATTATTACAAAGTACAAGATAAGTGAGTAGAACTGAAATGCACAGGGTTCATACAAGCTCGGGACACCAACACAGACGCGCGTGTGCCGACGACACTGCATTCTGTCCGTGTAGTAGTGCTACAGCGCGACCAAACGGTCTTGAGCCGAGTTGTGTGTTTCTGTACGAGGAAGACTCGGTACAGAAACTTTGTGGTTTTACCAGTGATTAATAGTGAATTGTGTATGTAAATAAAACAAATTTAATTAATATATTTTGGTACAAAGGAATATTTATAAAGTTTGTGTTGTTCAGTTAAAATCATCGTAAACATGAGTGCGTCAGTGTAAAACTGTGAAAATAAATGGAATTAAGCATCAAAAATGGAGGTAAAAATTTTTTTTAACTAGTGATAGCGTTAATCATTGAAATAAGCTGCGATTTGAATCTAAAACCGTATTTTTTTCGGAAATTTTGTTTAAATTGACGACTGTCAGCGGCTAGTATCAAGAGTGGTCGAGCGGAGGCGGCCGTCGCAGTAAATACAAGGTAATGGCTAAGTACGCACGCCGTCTAGTACGGAGTGCGCGCTCGGTGCAGTCCCGCCTATGCACAATCGGTGGAGCGTCGCATTTCCGTTCCCGGCACACAACTGGACCACAACACGCGACATAACCGCTAAAAACCTCCGAAAAATAAACAAAAATATCCAAAAAAAAATCTGACCACAGACTATATTTTATAAAAAAAAATATTCATATCATCGCGTAGTGGCTTCAACAAACACAAAACAAAATTTAAGAAAAACATATTTTGGGATTTAGTGAGTTTTTCCGAATTTTTCCTCGTATTTAAGTGCGGCTCACTTCGCTGAGATGCAAACGACATATCACATGGAAACTTAGGACCCGAACTATATTTTTTATTTAGTATTAAATAAATAATAAAAGGAATATTTTTGTGAAAAGTGACTGTCGTGATGTGTTACAATATATTATGCTGTGACAGTGTTATCGCTGTGAAATACGGCTGAATTGGATTTGTGATTACATGACGAGGTGACGCCGATTTGTCATTGCAACTTTTTTCTTTTTTTTACAAAAATTACTACCGAAGTGTCAAACTGGACGGAAGAGGAACCGGCCACCTCTGACGCATGTGAGTACTATTTGGCGCGTTAAACAAAGAACTTTTTTTGAATTTTCAAAGTCAATAATGTGTGCCCTTAATCTTGCGTTCTCCTTGACTTAAAGTAGTGTTAGTGTGCGTGCGATGCATATGTAAACGCACGCGTAACGGTCGCTGTGTGCGTAGAGTTCACGCACATTTTTTTGTGTTTTCTTACGAGCCCCCCTCCACTCTCCCCACCTATACTCGTTATCGTTTATCTGTCCCACTCTTTTTCTATGACTACGTCGTTTTACATTGCAACGTCGTGCCTGTGTGCGTAAGGCCCACGTGTGTGCGTTAATAAATTGCAACCTATATTTTGATCGAAGGCCAATGACGGCATAGAGAAAACGATTCTATTTTCAAATTTCTTTCTGATTTCTATTATAGAGCTGGTGTAATCGAAAAAGGGGTTGATCGTTTTCGGAATTCGAAATTTGAACTTTTTTGGCAACGAATTTTTGGGGTTGACGAAAAAAAAAATTGTTAAAAACGCTAAAAAAGTTTTGATTGTTAATTTTTGATACGTTTTTATTATGAATAAAATAAATAGATAGTTAAAATTTAGTTTATTAGTGTAATAAATGAGTTATTATCGGTGCTACGAAGCTCTACGCGCAATCGTAGGCTAAAATAAAGCCGTCGGAACTTATGACGAGCGCTTCGAAATATTTTTCTGCCAAAATTTTAATTAATTGATTAATTTTGGATGACATTTTTCGCCTTCTAATTAAGTTTGAATATGTTTTTCTAGACAGTGAAGTAGATGCGCTTCTAAGACTTTTTAATCTAAGTTATTGTTAAAAAAATATCTGAGTGTATTACTTAGCATCTAAGATATGATTTTATTAGTAAATGTATTTAATTTGATTTTGACAAGTATATAAAAAAAAAACAACAAAAAAACCATCTATATTTTTTTTTATTTGAGATAGTCATCGATTTGATTCCAACGTCAATTCAACAATCTTTAAACTTATATAAAACCTTTTCATTTCCTAATTATTTATAAATATTATACAATAAACAATAACATGTATTTTGGTCAACAAATCGGACAACATTTATCATTGTTTGACAAAAAAACATTTTATTTATAAATTATGACAATAAGGTTATTTGCCGCCAGGAAGTGTAACTTATATAAATATATACTTATGTATGCACTGACTTACTCATATGACCTATATTTTATCAGTAATGCATTAAAGATCCTTGAGGTTGTAAAAAATAAACGAGTATTGTTTCAATTAATTTGAATATTTTTTCAATAAAAATGTCACTCGTATTACTATTTAAAAGGTAAGCGTAAGACTTTGTCATTTGTAACCATACGTTCTTAAATCAATGATTTATATTTCTTATTAATCTTATGTTTTTTATTGTCAAGATAAGATAAGATAAGATAATGTTATATATTTATTTGCCAAAACATGTGTACACATACAAGAAAACTGAAAAAAAAAACACAAAAAAACTAAATGTGAAAAGCAATTCAAATGAAAAATGTTTTACATTGTACTTGGTTTACCAATTACATAACAAAAACAACTGAAATAAAATACTATACAGGCCCTAGTCTCTCACAAAAGTTGATTCTATGTTTGTACTTCACTATAACCCTAGCATTGAGTAACTTGTTTTAAAGAAAAAGAAAATAAACTATTATTACTATTATATGTATATTTAACAAATAAGATTTTTTTCCATTCATTTAAACTCTCAACTTCTAACCGGCGTCAAAATTTATAAAAAGAACAATAAGAAATTCAAATTCTCGGCTATTATTATTATTCAGCATTCAAGAAAATGAAAGATTTTAAGTTAAGTTTGCTCCTATTGTAATTATACATTTAACATCATAAAAAGATTTTTCACTCATTTTTAGTCAACTTTTCTCTCCAAAATCAAATACACTTGTCAAAATTCATAAAAAGAACTATAAGTTCGTAAATGTAAGTTCGCACCTATTGTAATTAAACATTTAACAATAAAAAAAAGATTTTTCACTCATTTTGACTCTCAACAGCTCTTTCCGACATCAAACTCGCTCAACCTGTCAAAATTCATAAAAATAACTATAAATTCGTATAAACAAGTTCGCACCTATTATAATTATACATTTAACAAACAAAAAAAAAAGATTTTTCACTCATTTTGACTCTCAACAGCTCTCTCCGACATCAAACCCGCTCAACCTGTCAAAATTCATAAAAAGAACAATAAGAAATTCAAGTTCGCGCCCTTCAATTCCAGCCAGTCCTTGCGCGCGCGGCCAAGGCAAGCGCGGGCGCAGCGACTGTCAATGTTACTACATAACCTACAACTGGGTGCGTCGCCATTTTGCATTCAGACTCGTTTGAAGGCTACGCATGGCCGGTGTCTTAGTTTTAACTATGTTTCTGTTAGCTTTATGTTCTTGTCTATGAACATGTCAATTTGACATTAAATGTTGGCATTTTGTTCTTTATTTTGAACATAATTTTGAAAAAATAATTTTGACAGTTGATGTGCATTGATGAGTTTAACTCATAGTTGGGTTTTCTTACAGTAAACCTTAATTATACTTATTTACAGTCAATTTGCACTTTAAGACAACTGTAAGTACCCAAAAAGTTGTTAAGTTGTTTAACTAATTATTTTGTTGTTCGCAGTATTGTATTCTGAATACTGTGATAAATTCACAAACTGTAGCTTTTCAACAATAATTAACAACTTCCAAATAAAATTTCTTTGTTTTCAAAGCTATTGCCATTAACTTTTTCATCTATCGTCACTCTACATACAAAGTCTTTTTGACAGACAACGCTGGACGAAAATGACAAAAGATTAAAAAAATAATGTATTTTTATGATTTTTACTAACTATAGTACGTTTTTTAATTCTAGACTACGATTTGTCAACTCAGAATGTCACACTCTAGAAATATGTTCCCAATTTTCTTGAGTTTGACATTTTAAGTTGTCAAATCGTAGTCTAGGATTAAAAAACGAACTGTATAATACCTTTATTATGCAAGTTATACCAACGGACGTGGCATGGCGGGTATTTAGGTGCGCCCGCGCAACGGCCAAGGCGAAAGTCAGCTTGCACAATCTACTCAACGTCTATTTAATTTGACGATAGATGGCGCTAGGCACTAATAGTACTGAGTAATGTAATGTGGCTTAGACTTCAGCTATGTCTGAAATGGCCTAGGACTGTATTTGTGTCCTATTATAGAAAATTTAACTAATAAATGGATATGTCTAAACTAGCGCTTTAGACAAATATTTTTAGCGTTTCCGCCAAACGCTATTTACAAACTGTTTGGTAATGACAGTACCTGTCACTTGTTTATGTCACTTGTCAATAGACTTCTTTCCCTGCTGCTCAACTGTGATTATAGAAAAAAATCGTAAAATTTCGGTCTAGTTAAGCGTGAACAAGTTAGGTATGAAATTAAATGACAGTAACGATAAAATAGCTAGAAATCTTATCGCGTTACACAATTTGCGTCATTCCCATTTTAAGTGGCACTATAAAAAACTAAATTGTACACCATTTAGATTTAAAAAGTAACGAATAGCTTTTTTTATAGACGCATCGTTTAATTTTGAAACATATCTGAAGAAAATTTATTTAAATTTTTTGTTCCAAAATATCTCTCGTTTTATAAAACCTTTCATAAATTGGCCTGTAGTGAGAAAATACATATATATATCTATGTCTATAACCTATGTAAATAACAGGCAAAAATATTCTAAAGCTTCAATATAGCAATTATAACTAAGATACTTATAATGTTGCGATGCCCTAGCAAGGTTCATGTGCCAAACTTATATTATGTAACAAGACCTTATAAACAACATGAATGCAGTAATATATTCCACAATATATACATTATATATTCCACAACTGTCATAAAACGTCGTCTCGTTCCAAGCTAAGCACAGCTTGTGTGATGGGTACTAAACAACTGACAAACATACTTACATATTTTTAAATACATACATACTCGTATTATAGATAAATTACACCCAGATACAGAAGAAATGATGATTGAGCTCATCACACAATTGTCCTGGCTTGGAATCGAACCCACGACCTATAGTAGCAGTCAGGGTCTATAACTACTAAACCAACCGGCCAGTCGCGGTAAATTAATAAATAGTATTTTTTTTAAGCTTTAATCCGCCTATGTACCACAACCTAAATAAAGTTTAAATAAAATCAATAAATTACAATTTAAAAGTCACAATGTAGATAAAACTATTTAGTATCTAAACTACACTTCTCATCAAAAAAATCGAAACACCTTGCAAGTTTACGTTTTGTCAGGATTATCAGAAAAATGTGTACATTTAGGAATAAATGTTAAATGTCGTTTAATAGTGAGTAATATGAGCTTATCAAATCTTAATGTTAATGTTCTAAATTTAAATGAATTTTTCATAGGTTTCGTATTTTGTTAAATGAGTCATTTTTATTCCGTATGGAGTATAAAGGAAATGGATAAAACAACACACGTAAATGAAAAAAAAAGCTAAAAAACGTTTATTTAATAACTTGTATTCCCTCCCCGAGCTCTAATTACTGCTTCCATACGGTTCTTCATCGATCGGATGAGAGTCACGATCACATGCTGTGGTATATTGTCCCATTCCTCTTGGATTGCATCTTGCAGCTGGCTAAGTGTTTCTGGGGCAGGATCTCTTGCTCGAATTCGTCTCTTTAATTCATCCCATAGATGTTCAATGGGATTCATGTCCGGGCTTCTTGCTGGCCATTCCATAATAGAGATATCGACTTCGTTAAGATAATCTCGTACGACGCCCGCGGTGTGAGCCCTAGCATTGTCGTGCATGAATATGAAGCCGTTGCCAATAAAATGTGCATAGGGCATCACATGAGGCTCGAGACACTCTTCGACGTACCGATGACAGTTTAGTGCAGGCAGACGTGGCCCAGACACGAAAGCAAGCTCTGTCTTACCGTCGGCGCTGATTCCTCCCCAAACCGTCCACGAACCGCCACCATAGCTGACCTTTTCTTCAATGCAGCATTGTGCATAGCGTTCTCCGTCTCTTCTGTAGACCTTGTTCCTTCCGTCGTTACCATACAGCATAATTTTACACTCATCAGAAAAGAGAACTTTGCTCCACTGTAGGTATGACCAATTTAGGTGCTCACGTGCAAAGTTAAGGCGCGCTCTTCGATGGTCTGCAGTTAATTTCGGCCCATTTGCTGGCTTATGCGGTACCAGTCCACGATCCTTCAACCTTCTTCTAATTGTAGAGTCACTTACAGCCACCCTTCGTACAACACGAAGCCGCTGCTGCAGTTGAAAAGCGTTAAGGCGTCGATTTCTTAAAGAAGTTGTTACAATAAATCGATCATCTCGCTCAGAAGTGACCCGATTCCTGCCAGATCCTGAACGGCGCGTGAACAAACCAGTCTCCCGATAACGTTTATAGACTCTATGAACAGATGACAGGCTTAGATGCAGTCTTGCAGCCACAACACGCTGACTAAGGCCAGAATCCAGCAATGCCACAACTTGGGCGGCTTCTGTGGGCGAAGTATCCATACGTTTTAGAAAAAAAACCTTTTTTCAGACGTCCCAAAGTCACAGTATTGAAATAAAAAACAAAAAGTTTAAGGATAGGCGCCAATTTTTAGTTTTTAAACGCTAAATGTACTCCAACCCTAAACACACATTTGTCTCAAAACAGTGATTCATTTCGTTTATAAGATAAACAAATGAAATTCTAATTTTGAATTTAGAATTTTCGCTTATTACTGTAATGGCCAAACTGCCAGCTATAATATATGTATTTTTTTTTCATCGTATGAATTCTTTTTTGTGTTAAATTCGGACAGAAACAATGAAAACGGAAGTGTTTCGATTTTTTTGATGAGAAGTGTATTACGAAACATAGGCAGTATACACAACGTTCAATGTCACAACCGACTCACTCGCCGTCGCCATGTTGAATTTATTCCCGCCTAACTCTATGACATTTATAATAGACGCCTGCGCAGTCTAGCGGTCTAGATATTCACGCTAAATAACTGTTTTCGTAGGCGTATTTTGATAAGTAAGATTATTAAATGTATATTTTTTCCGTTACTTACTTTGTTAATATTTATTACATTTTTAAGAGGTATTTTTTTGACGTGACAACGTCTTAAATTAGGTTGCGGCTGGGAGTCACTTATGAAAAAGTGTAACGCTCGGTAACGTTACGATGAGTCACCGAACGAGAGAGAGGCCCGCCGAATGCCTTGCGTCTCTCTCCCACTCAACTATGATCGGTCTGCCGCGCGCGCAGCACTAGAGAATTAGGACGTTGTCACGTAAAATCTTCGCCCGTAAAACCGACTTTACAGGCAACCATTTTTTTTTATCATAAGAGAACAATCAATGAGATTGAGATGTCAAACTAATTGACTGAGATGTCAAAGTTTTGTTTTATGACGTAAGCAAGCATTGAAAGAGAATTCTACAAACTTCACCCCCTATGGGGATCGTACGGATTCTGCAAAAGGGTCGAAGCCTACTGGGGCAAAGAGTCTCTTTCTGAAAAAAGCTTGGCCCCAGTGCGAAAGGCAAAGAAGGTGCGGGGTGGGGTGTTTAGTCAGTAAGAGTATGATACTGTTTCCCGTTCGGCTGAAGAGCGGGATTCGTCATTGAATGATTTTTGCCCACCATAGAAAAAAACTTTAAAGTGATGAAATGAGGGTTTAAAGTTTGTATGGAGAACCCTACATTTACACAGGTGAAGCAGGTGGCAGGAGCTAGTTTATTAGCATTCCTATTACATTACAAAAAAAAACATTTAATAACAAGTTCAAGATAGTTAGTTTTATCGCTATAGGTGATAACTAACACAAAAAAATGTTGTGGACAAAATCATCCAATAGCGAATCCCGCCCTTGGTGGAGAGAAAAACAGTGTCAGACTCTTACTGACTAAACAACCTACCTTGTTCCTTTCTTTGCTTTGTGCTTTTGCATCAACCCGCTAGAGGTGATAACTTACAAAAAATAATGATATACGTAACGATTACACATACCTTTTAAATCAATTAAATACAACACACCAAAGTATTTAAACTTAATCTATCATATTTTATCAACTTTCTCCAACTTTTCCAATTCCATAGTAATTTTATGACAGACATAATACTTTTTATGATACAAATATACATAATAAGTTTAAAAATAAATTGATTTACGTCAATGAGCTACTAAATAGTATAAAGTGCCTTTCAATTTATTTATGGATCATTAATTTTATCGATATTTTCTTTTATGTGCTTATATTCATTTTGAAGGACGTATTTTAATAGTTTATAATATTTTATCAATATTCTCCAATAATTGGTAACTAAATGACTTTTGATGGATATTTTATAGTATCGTCTTAATTTTGATACTTTTCAAATATGTCTATATTTTTTACTTTTAAAATGAGCGTACAGGTAAAGAGAAGAATTCCCTGCCGAAGTCTGTGTTTCCTAATATACTATACAATAGGTTACTTCTAGGCAAGCGTGCTCCATCGTAGACCACATTATCGCTTACCATCGGGTGAGAATGTAGTCAAAGGCAAGCTTGGCAAAGCATCAGCCTTATGGCTGGGACTTAGGCCTCCTCTCTAGAAGAAAATAGGAGAGGGAAGCGCGAAAATAGTAATAATTTTTAAAAAACAATATCAAATTAGGTAGGTTGTCTGGAAGAAATCGCCAAGGCCGCCGATAGTATGTTTTTTATTATAAGTTTTCCTTTAAATATATTTTAGTTTTGGTGTATAAGAAAGTGTATTGTACACTTTCTTATACACCAAAACTAAAATATATTATAATCATCATCATCATCTTCCTGCCCTTGTCCCGTTTTATTTGGGGTCGGCGCAATATGTTTTTTTCTTCCATTCTGTCCTGTCACCCGTGTGTACAATAAATAAATTAGTCAATTTAAAAATTTATTTACCAGTCACTTTAAAATTCTAGATCACGACATTTCACGTCCAAAACGAGGCATAACAGTAAATATTAAGCGATTAAAATAAATCTACCGAGCACTCTACGGTCGTGCGGCGTATCTAGGTTGCGGACACTAGGCCGCGGCAGGTGCGACTACCCTACTGCAACCAAACCAGTCGAAATACTGGCCTCTAACGGATCTCACTGTTTGAATTTCGAACAGCGATATTGTGGTTTGAAAATGGAATGTTTTGTGCCTATTGGTTTGAATTTGGTGTTCTTGATTTGAAATTGTTGTTTTGTCAAGTTAGATCTTCGGTCAATAATGTTGCAATCTTGAATTAAACTTTTTCATTTCGTTTCTCAAGTGCTTTTGCCAATCGACCAATTTTAGTTTAGCAACTAATCTCTACATCGTTTATATTTTTTATAATTCAGATATTTGTAAAAAAAAATAAGTACCTACTAGGTACATGTTTGTATTCTGTAAAAAAAAATAATGAACTACTTTCTGATAATACACATAAGTTTTTAAATAAAAACAAAAAGTGTCATATAAAATTTGTCTATAGGTTGATTGAACACCCAAGCTACTACTAGAGTAGCGATTTGATATCAATTATTTTTTGATTCTGCATTAAAAAAAAAAAACAAAATTCTAAATCCTTAACTCCAGCAATCTCATTTATAACCCGCTTAAAACAAAAAATAACAAAACACTCATTTCAGCCAGACAATAATAACCGCACCAAAAAACAAAAACAAAAAAAATCGCAATAAACAAAAAAAAAACAGTAAAACCCCAAAAATGAGGTCATTCAGACGACCGGCGAAAGCGACGTGCGTTTTTTTCGTCGCTTATTGCATTATTGTCTGGAACCAAGAGCGGTACTACGAAGTGCCAATGTCATCACGATTTTGTCTTAAGAAAGGGATGGTGCTATACGTTTTGTAGAGCGCCATCTCTCTCTAACACCGGAATCAAAATGATTTTAAGATGACATGGTAAGGGCAGGATGTATTGTTTTCCGTACGTCTTGCGAGCAGATGGTTGTCCTTTAATTATGTCGGGTCAGTTAAAAGGTTTCCCTTTCAATATTTTTGGCGTTTTCGGTACTGTAAAGGTGGTTTCGAGTTTATTTTTGAAGGTGAAGCTGTTTTATGGGATTCTGTCTTTTTTATTTGTGTCTCACGTAGTGTTGTTCTCACTTTTATTTCTTATAAGAATTCGAATTTATACAATAGTATATAATGTAAAACAAAAAAAGTACGCTAAACTAGTTAAAAGTAGGTAAGTAAAAAAACACAAAATATGGCGTCAAAAAGCTCCTCTACATCGCTGTCCACTGGTAATGAATCCAAAAGACTAGCGGCACTGCCACGCTGTATGGGGCCCTAGCAATAGGACTATTATAGAGTGTTAGGGACCTAGCAATAGGAGTATTATAGAGTTTTAGGGACCTAACAATAGGACTATTATAAAGTTTTAGAGACCTAGCAATAGGACTATTGTAGAGTTTTAGGAACCTAGCAATAGGACTAACAAAGACTTTTAGGGACCTAGCAATAGGACTATTATAGAGTTTAGGGGCTCTAGCAATATGTCTATTATAGAGTTTAGCGGCCCTAGCAATAGTTAGAGGCCCTGGTAATAGGAATAAAAATGAGTGGAGCGAGAAAGTCTATTTTACTGACTAAAACCCTTCCATTTTCTTTCACTAGCACTTTGAGCTCAAAACCCACGGTGAAAAAAAGAAATCAAAATTATTATTTGCTGATAAAATATCTTTTTATCCACACAGCACAGGCCACATAATACAATGTTTTGTTTAAAAATGTGAACGTTGTCACTGAGATCGATATCTTCTAAGCTAATGGAACCTTTGATACTGCTAACAATATCAATTTATCAACAAGAATTAAGTTTCCCTTACATTTTTCTTAGCTTATTACAACCATCCGGCGCTCTTACGGCAAAAAGTCTTCCTTTAAAGTTTCTAATAGCTATAACCTGGGGATCTTTAAGGCAAGAGTGTATAGGTTACTTCTGAGCATGCTCCATAGTCGACCGCTATCTCACTTGTTGAAGAGGCATCTCTTCTCTCTATATTTCTTAGGTTACTTCGAGGCAAAAATGTTCCATCGTCGACAACTATCTCACTTAAGACATATCTTCAATAAGATAAAAAGACATATCTTCTATTTATGTCTCTATATTTTTTCTTTCTATTCTCACTTTATGAAGAGATGTGTCTTCATCAAGTGAGATAGTAGTTAAGCGCAAAGCTATCCATAATAAATAACCTTGCATAGACCTTAGCAAAGCACATTATGATGTGTTGGGATGGTTCCAGTTAATTTGCCAATGTTTGCTCGGTATCATTTTGATAAATTTGCTTTAATTTTGCGCTACCCCCATTTTAATTGAGACTCATAATTCGGTTTCTGTGCATTCAAGATCATCCGCCATAATGGTTTAACTTGCGTGACGAGAAATATAACCAATTTGGATCTCAATTGAAGGGAAAGGCTGGCTTTAGCCAATGGTGCAACTTACTTGCCGCATACTATGTCAGCTAATATCGTCAAAGAAGAATTTTATTGAAACAAAAACAGACGAAGATACGGATAATCACAAAAATATTTCGTTATTCATAATAGTTTGTTTAAAAATTCGTCAACACTAGTAACAACAGTTGAGTGGAACAGTTTAGCAGATTATTTACAAACAAACAAGCGTAATATGTTAAATTGTTTACTATTTGTCGATGAGGAAGTAGGAAGTAATTTCATGAATGAAAATGGCGCTTTTGGGCTACCAGATTTATTTATAGATAAAATATGACCGCTATCTCATCTGGTGGAAAGCGACGATGGAGCGCGCTTACCTAAAAGTAACCTATTCACTCTTGACTTAAAGATTTCCGGATTGTAGCTATCAGGAAACAGAGACTCCGGCAAGGAATTCCACACCTTGGCTATACGCACAATATATTCCCAAAACGTTTTGTACGTATATGTTTTTGTTTCGGTGAGCAAAAATCATCGAATCACATCTCCCATCTTTGGGAGGGGCAGGAGAGAGTATCAGACTAAATGCCTGCCCCGTTCCTTTTTCGACTTAGTTTAGGGCTTTGCTGTTACACTATCACATTTACGCATGGCCCCAGGAGGTTTCGACCCTGCTGGGCCCTAACAGAGATAGGTTCGATACCTTGATAATTACTTGTAAATCAAAGAACCATTTATTATAGGAACACCTGAATTTTAAATTTCTCAATCTACTCTTGAACAGTGATTTCGAGCTTTAAATTGTGGATTCAAAACGTAATCACGCGCATTACTTTGTGTAATATATTTAATCACCACTGCTCTCATAACAGTGAAGGAAGACATCATGAGGAAACCATGTTCTAGAAGAAATTTATGGAGCCAAAATTGATATACAAATAACAGATCTGCATAAAACTAACTATTGAAGATATAAAATTAAGTGCACTTCAGTTTATACCTAAAAACAAAGTGAGTTAATCTGAATTCCAAGAATAAACCTCAAATAAGTTACAAGGAAATAATAAAACGTTCGAGGACAAGATGCCCAAAACGAATGTTGAGTCAGACATGTAACCAAGGGCAAAGTTACTTATTAAAGAAATTAAATGAGCCAAGCGAAGCCAAGGAGTGGAATTCCTTGCCGGAGTCTATGTTTCCTGATGACTACAATCCGAGAATCTTTAAGTCAAGAGTGAATAGGTTACTACTAGGTAAGCGCGCTCCATCGTCGACCGCATCTTCAAACATTAGTAAATATTGAACCATCATCATAATTATGACATTTAAGTATATTGTTGGGGAATAGCTCTTTATTAATTTGGGCATCATTATTTAATTGAGATTTGTTATTAATTCTACATATATGTATATAATATATATAATTATGTTTTCTAATTTAAACAGAACGGTCGAAGTTGATTACACCGTTTAAACACAGATTTATTAATGTACATATTAATAAATAAAATTATTAATAGACTAACGTTTCTAAAGTCCAATAATAACTTCATTAACAACCACAATCGCCAACCACATCAACTTTCAACGCATTAAAAAACGGTTTATAATAAGAAAAACAAAAAAATAAAAACATTACCCTTCGCAACCGCGCAATTTCAAGTAGCGAAACTAAAATCAAAATGGCTGCGGGCATGGATCAGTAATATCTATCGCGCAAAATAAATTCTCAGTAAAAACTGATGCACCTCATCCGTCTACAGTTTAAAATGAGAAACAAGTCTTATACAAAAAGGTCTTGCCGGTTCTAAGGCATACTCGTTTGTTGACTTTATTCTTCTTATTTTGTCTATGGCGTTTGAAAATTATAAATTCCTTTTTCAAATTTTTGTTTTATCATTACAATAATATATTACTTTCGCATTTTGATTTTAAATTTGGAACGTTTTTAAAAACACCGCAATCTTTATAGTTCGTTTTTAAATCCTCGACTACGATTTGACAACTTAAAATGTCAAACTCCAGAAAATCGGGAACATATTTCTATAGTGTGACATTCTAAGTTGTCAAATCGTAGTCTAGAATTAAAAAAACGAACTATAACATATTATTTTCACATTTCGATTTGGAACGTGTTCAAAAACAGCGCAATATTTACGTGGAATAACATAACCCCACCTTTTATTTTGAGCATAAAAGGCTTTCACTGAAATTTGATATCCTGTTTTGGCGACGACGTGGAAACCGGTCGCCATGACCTACCCCACTCGCGTATTCCTTACAGTAAGGCACAAGGCGGCCGAAAAATACGAGCAGAGAAAGGTTACTTACACTTTCTTTAAGTATTCGACGAAATAATGCGAATGTTTGGGAGTTTTCGTGTATTTACGGATGATTTAAGTCAAATTTAAACGTTGTGTGTTTAGTTCTAAGACGATGTGCTCGATTTATAAAATATTTCTCTTAATCTAATTCAGTTGTGATTTGGACGTTCTAAATAAAGATACAAATTAAATTACACATACAACATTGTTGCTATGATCTAACCTGAAAAAATCTAGGTAGGATCATCAAACACTTTAGTTCACATATCCTTTATCATCATGGGTAATATGAAAGCGTACGACTCTTAGAACGAAGTCAAAGAATGAACAGGAGTAGGTTTTTAGCCAGTAAAAGTCTGACATTATCCCCTACTGCGCCCACGGGCGGGAGATGTCATTGTATGATTTATCTGGCTAAAAAATAATTTAGTGTCATTATCTCTTAGCTACAATTTAATGCTTGCGACATATTATACGACATAATAAAAGATAGTCACCCATTTTGAAATATAAATAAGTGATTGCATTCTAAATTCAAAACTCCATTCTTCAACCAATCTATTTACCATAGAGCAGTACTTTTTTAAAAGTTTCTTTCGTTTTAACTTCAAGCCCTTTTGCACGTGTCAAACACAAAAGATTAAAACTAGTTTTATCAGAAATTCTAGGTAAGACTAAGATATTTATAAGATTGACATTGACATCAGGTACTACACCTGTTGGCAAAGCGAGCGTGTCCCTGGATTAGTAAAGATATCCAGGAAAATTCTATTTCCTTGTATTTTCATCTTGTTTTGATGTTTTCTTTATGTTGGGAAGGTTATTTTGTTAGCTTTTTGGCGTTGTTCTGGTAAAGGTTTCTCGTAAAGGTTCAGCACTTATATCATGTGTATTCAAGGCTTTGAAAGACTGAAAAAAACAAAACATATTTCTTTTTTCCTATCAAATTTTCAAACCTAGAACTGCCATCCTTCGGAACATTTATCAAGCCATTCCGTTAGTTAGCTAATATGTCATACTATAGTTCGTTTTTTAGTTCTAGACTACGATTTGACGATTCAGTATGTCACACTCTAGAAATATGTTCCCAATTTCCTGGAATTTGACATTTTAAGTTGTCAAATCGTAGTCTAGGATTAAAAAACGAACTATATCTCTTTGGGGACATCACAATGTGACACATAAACGGTTTTTAAGAAAAGCTAATGACAATTTTGAAGGAATTCTTGTTGTATTTGGCATAAAATATAACGACTTCTGTTTAGTAAAAAACACAGTCTAATATTGAAAAACAATGGCAACACGAAATCTTTCAAAATTCGCAATTTTTGTAGCTTTTTAATCAATGAAGCGAAAACAGCTGTGATATTAGAAATAAGTAAACCATAATGTCTTGTAGGGACCCTTCAGAAGAGTCGAAGCCAACTGGGGCCAAGTGCTCGTGTCTGAAAGGAAGGCTTGGCCATATAACAGTTAGTCAGTAAGAGTCTGATACTATTACCGGCTCCGCCTAAGGATTCGTCATTGAATGATTTTTACCCACCATAAAAATTTAGTTAAAAAAAAGCACGAGACGCCTCACATTCATCACCCATACACTAAATTCAAAAAAAAACTTTAAAATAACACAAAAGAAGACTCCTATATCAAATCATTGGCCACTAACATTCGAATTCTAATTTTGAACTATTCGCATACTAATTTTGAAATCTTCGCATTCTAATTTTGAATCATTCACATTCTTATTTCAAATTCGCACTCGCGTTCTTTATGAAGTGCATCCTTAGTAGATAATCATTCCGCCCAAAGCTACTGCGGGCTTCATCTGACGTCTTCTACTGTAGAACCAGTTTCTATAGTCGTAGTCCATCAGTTATGTTTTTTTTATATTTATATCTTTCGTTATTATAGGGAGAAGCTCACTGCTGATGTCTGAGCGAATGTGGGATGGAATAAAAATAGTTTTGACCTTTTTGCAAGTTGTTACGCGATCTTCTGTGAAACTATGTTTTTAATAACACTCGAATTTTATTTAATTCTTTTTTTTCTGATTTGATACTAGGCAAGTACGAGTATGACTACCACATTTAGGTTCCGTACCGATCAACTTATGAAAGTATTTCATTTCCCAAATCGAGTCGAGTTTTGTGACGTAATCACAAATATAAGGTTTTCAGATTCATATTTATATTAGGTTTTCAGATTTATATCTAATTTTATATTTCTAGGTAAATGGGAAGTACCTGTTAATTTTCATTCCTTCGAGTGTTACAAAATGTGCAGTTTTTGAGCCATAAACAGCCATTTCTTTTTCGGTTATTTTGAAGTTTGATTTTTTCACAGCTACAAGGGATAGATAAACAGACGGACAACTAAATGATCCTAGAAGGATTCCGTTATTTTCATTTTGAGGTACAGATCCCTAAAAAGGGCCAATGTGATAGTATAAAATTAAATATTTCCTACCTTTCACTCGAGATCTCGCAATAAGGAAACACCAAAAATATAATTGCTTCTTTAACTTAAATATTTACATTCTTCTGAGATCAAATATTGACATTTAAAGTATTTATACCCAAAAGTTCATTGTTGACAGAAAATTAAATATCAAGGTTTTTTAAATCGATAATCAAGGACCGTATTTTATTTTTGTTTCAATCTGGTTTATGTTTCAAACTTGCCAGTTACTTAATCTGCGCTTAAAATGGTGAAGGAAAACATCGTGAGGAAACCGGCATGTCCTAGAACCAAACATTCGAAGGCATGTGACATCCACCAAACCGCACTGGGCGCGCGTGGTGGATTACGGCCATTTTCCTCTGCTAGAGGAGGCCTGAGTCCCAGCAGTGGGAACATTAAGGCTAATGTTATGTTATGCAGTTACTTAATCAAGTTTTAACCATTTACAATACGTGGCAAATAAGTTGAAACCGTTGCTATGGTTACTCACAGCCTCCAGCTCTGATTACGACCCGAAAATCTGTTACATTTGGAAAGTTTTTTTTACTCGCTATAAACTAATGCTTGACTGCAATCCCACCTGATGGTAAGCAATGATGCAATCGTGGATCTTAGTACCCTCAAAACACAGATTTTGCTCACAAACGAAGTCTGGCGAAGTGCTAGAGTAATATTCTTTTTCTTCTTACTTTTGTCCATTTGCCGCTTTAGAGGCAATAAATGAGCAGATTTTTGTTTCTTTTTTTTAATTTTTGGTATCCTATGTCCTTTTCCTGGTTCTTAGCTATCTTCCTAACCAATTTTCAGCAAAATCAGTTTAGCCGTTGAGTTATAAATAGTGTAACTTACACGTCTTTTATAATATAGATTACATAAGGCCGGTGAAACACATTTTTTCCACCCACTCTGTCCAGTCACCCATCACACTCTAACTCCATTTCCTTTCATATCACTTCTTACACAATCCATACATCTTAAGCCTACCTCTGGTAGTGTAATAATATATATTTTATATACTAACTAATAACAGGCTTCGTCACCTGAACTCAGAAGCGAATGTTCAGTGTGTATGCGGGGCAAAAAGCAAAATGAGAGTCGGTGAATGGCCGCTAGTACCCGGGACCAAGGGCTGACCAATGGGAGGATAGAAACATTACGTCTTGAAATAGGACGTAATCATTTTTTATACTGGGAGTGGGATTTTTTAATTTAAACTTCAACTTCGCACATCGAAGGACTTCCCATCCGATTATATTTTGGGTGTCTTCGATGATAGAGTGAATAAGTTCTTAATAAACTAAAGCTCCTCACCATCAACGATTGCATCACTGCTTAACATCAAGTGGGATCGCAGTCAAGCACTAGTTTATGTCAATTAAAAAAAATATTCAGCTGTATTATTTAATCATGTATGAATGTAATATTTCTAATAACCTATCTATATATTGCTTATAATTTTAATACGTTATACTTAAAAAAAAACACTTTAAAATAGTACAAAAATAAAGATTTGACAGTTGTTAACATCAATAACAACAGCTAATGGCGTTTATTTTTTTTAAACCATTTATTTAAAAAAACTTTAAGTTCGCAGGGCCTAGCTCCATGCTCACCAAGTTAGAACGGCAGTATTGTACTTTAGAACAATCCTACAAATACCAAATCCAATACACAACACAATACTACAATAGACTACAACCTATACCATAATACAGAAAAAAGATGTCACGAACTCTTGTAATGAAAATCGTTCAAAAAACACCTATGTATCCCAACTCCTGTCAAATCAATCAAAAAACGCTTCGAAATTCAAACTATTCCAAACTTCTTTTTGCAAACTGACCATTTGATGCATTGATATTCCTGTCATACCTCTTTTAGTGATTTCAAAAAAAGAACATACAAAATGGCGTTTGGACGTCGGTTGAGGTAGGGCAGGTTTTAACAGGGCTGCCAGTTGAGAAAACTAAAATCGTGTTTTTTTTATGATGGATAACAATCATCTGATGACAAATTCTGCCCTTGAGTGGAGCGGGAAATAGTATCAGACTCTTTACTGACTAGAACCCACTGCATTTCTACGTTGCCTTTATATCAGGGCCAGAGCCTTCCTATCAGACACGAACCCTTGGCCCTAGTTGGCTTAGACCTCTAAAATACTGGTCACTTACTCTTTATTAAAATAATGAGATATAGATCAACTGGGAATTGGTTGTTGAGGATTCTATGTACTGTGATATTAAAGTTACATATTTATATTTTTAGCGATTTATTCTGTTGAATGTAAATTTGTAGTCCATTATTTGCTAAAAAACCAAAATGTAAGTAGTTCTTCTGGCATTTCGTCAAGTAGCTTATGTTTTATTTTCAAACTGCTAAGTTTTTTTTTTAATATTGATGGGTTCACATTACAACACTGCCTCACCCGATGGTAATAGAACACGTTTGCCTGGAAATAACCTATTCACTCCTGATTTACATATCCTTAAGACCACTTAAAAAGTCTAATTTAATACTGGTAATAACTATAATATTGGTTTGGTAGTTATTCCAATATTAAAGTAGACTTAAAAGTTACAAAACCAGCTTATATTAACAAAAGAGACCTTAATCCTATTAAACTCTAAAGGAAATACTGTAAATATAGTTCATTTTTTAATTCTAGACTACGATTTGACAACTCAGAATGTCACACTCTAGAAATATGTTCCCAATTTTCTGGAGTTTGACATTTTAAGTTGTCAAATCGTAGTCTAGGATTTAAAAAACGAACTATATATTCCATGTGACTTAATACTTACCTCAAAAGCTTCTGGCAACCCTACCATGATGCGTCAGCGCGGGCAGTTTGACAGCTTTTGAGCCGCGTTCGCTTTTTGAATTGTGGGCGAAGAGTATCTTTTTTGATTCGATTGGCTTAGGTTGCCAGTCATTCTGTCTAGTTTTTTTTTACATATTTTATCTGTACACGTTTTGTTCATTAGTCAGTACAAACCTTTGTGGTCACTATGAGAAGGATGTTGAGTAATATTTTGTTTTTAACCGACTTCTAAAAAAGGAGGAGGTTCTCAATTCGGACGTTTCTATTTTTTTTTTTGTGTGTTCGCTTGCCAACCGATTTGAAGAATTCTTTTTTTAAATAATTTCAACAGAATAATAATTATAATTGTTTGATAGATTACAATTTTAACTCTGTTTGGTTAATGATTTATTTAGTAATACATTAGTTATTTAAAAGGGAAATCCCGTTTTTATTGTTCGGTTTGGTCGAAAATAACCTACAAATTATTTAGTTACTGGTAACTTTCGTCTTTAATTACTGTTCTGCTACTATTAGATATAGCGTAATGTTATATAGCTAATTTTCCTTTATAAATAACAATACAAACAAACTTGGACATACATCGAAAGGCTAGTACAGTTTGCCTGCTGCGGTCTCCCGATTATAATTTAGGTGTCTTCAAGACTAGAGTGAATAGGCTCTTAATAAACTAATGCGCCTCACCATCAACGATTGCATCACTGCTTACCATCAGGTGGGATCGCAGTCAAGCACTAGTTTATGTCAATAAAAAAAAAATTGCTTTATATTTTAATTATTTATGAATGTAATACTTCTAAAAACCATTGTAAATTATTTAATATATTATAACCTAGCTAGCCTGTGCTATCCCACTGCTGGGCAAAGGCCTTCCTCCATTGTATCCAATTATCTCAGTTACTTGCTTTCTTATTCCCATTTCTAAGAAAGACACCCAGGTTGTCCCACCATCTCCTCCTAATACCAAATAATGCAGTTATTTTTTTTTATTTACTATGTATTTATTGCATTTGTTTCTTTTTTTGTTTGTCTATTTTTTCTTTAAGTTGCACCTACCATGTTATGTTTCTGCACCACCCTAAGGTCGACTGGTAGAAAATGCCTAAGGCATTAAGTCCGCCTTTGTACAGTATTATGTGCATAAAGTTTTAATAAATAAATATATATTTCCAAAGCAATAAGCCATACAATATTATTATCCAATTAATTAAAACTGGGCCATGCGATCCACAAAATTCTATTTATTTCGGATTTATATTATTACAAGTATTACTATATGTCAATTTGAAACAATTTGATTAGGTATAAACCTATTTACAAAATTACAAACAATAACCAATTATTACAGAACCCGGTAAATATATTCAATAAACAAAATATAAATCGTCTATAAATAGAAACATAACAAGCTTGTTTTTTGGTGACAAATGTCTGTGAGACCATTTAACTACGTAACTTATTTTATTTATACGTAATAATATTATTAAGGTGACACTACACGCAAGCGGCCTTGAGCGAACAAAAGAGCTGGCGTCACTTCCCACGCATCAAGATTAGTCGAATAATAATTTAACCTTAGTTTATTTATTTATCGCTTATATTTTTTACTAATTTTAATGAAAGACTGCGTGTGTAAAATAATCATCATCATCATTTCAGCCGAAAGACGTCTATTGCTGGCCCCCCAATTATCGCTATAATGAACTGTACACTTCGCGGTTTCGCCGCATTGCCCTATCTTCGGCAATGTGGATGGCGTCGCAGACTGTGGTCTCCAATGTAGCACGGCTTTGGTCTGACCAACGTGTCGGACTCCTGCCCCTTGATCTTATCCTATCTACTTTTCCTGTAAGCAGCAACTTTGCCAGGTTGTCACCTCTCTTCTTTGCAATGTGGCTAAAGAAATCCAAAATTCTTCTTTGGCATAGGTGAGCCTCAAAATGTCCATACAAAGTTATTTTGACTTGAAAGTGTGAAACGTCAAACGGTACTTCTTATATTTGATGGCATTTAGCAGCTTTGCTTGAGTTTCGATTTCTAACTTAGCGATATTTCAAATTCTTTAATATTTTAAATCTTTTAATTAGGTATTATTTTTTATGCACCTGCCATGTTTTCTCTTCACCACCCTTGGTTGAGTGGTAGAGAATGCCTAAGGGATTAAGTCCGCCTGTGTACCTTTGTGCAGTATGAAGTTCTAATAAATAAATAAATTATAAGACTTACAAGATTTCATTTCGTTCCAAAAAAAGGAACTTTTTAGCTGAAGTTTTGCTTAATTAATTGTCCCTGAAAATCAAACAAAACCAGGGATTATCCCTAGTATGTAATAAGTGTACGTTTCCACCGATAGTTTTAATATAAGGTCATAGTATTATCAGTTCTGTACAACACTTTTAATGACTCACAGTTATGTTAATAACACAAACTACTGAATCGTTCGATGCTTATTGAGGTTGCTGCACTTTTCATGTACCTACAGACATTATTAATAAATAATAAGGCCATTATTATAATAGGAATTGTTTTTATTAAAATTTGTTGTACGACTTTAGCGGTTCGCTATCTTGAAAGATCTGCTAACAATGGGTCTAACACCAGATATTGCGCAAAATTGCCTAATTAATAGGAAGGCTGATCTTCAAAGTCAAAGTCAAAATCTTTTTATTTCACATAGGCCTACATGGGCACTTGTAAAACGTCAGAAGCTAGTGCACGGTTCGAAATTGGTCGTTTCCTATTTTCCGATCTTAAGTGGGAAACGGGATAAAAAAAGCAAAAATAAGTGATGTCCACTTATTTTTGCTTTTTTTATCCCGTTTTAATATATATCGCTATATATATCGCTCCAATAATAAATTTTTTATAGGATCACTTTGTTTTTCTGTCTGTACTTTATCTAAAAAACGCGTGGAAGTATCGAATTGAAATTAAAAACATATACTCAGGTCTGTAGTCCTTTACAGCTGTGAAAAAATCAAACTTCTAGGTTGAAGATAAAAGAAGATACAGCCGTCGCAAAAAATATATCATTTGACACTCAAAAGAATCAAAATTTATAGGGTACTTCTCAACCCTGAAATTTGGCATGAAACAAGGTCTCATAGCACAAGTATAGGAATACTTTACGTCAGAAAAATACTATTTTCGATTCGGAAAAGGATGTCAGTCAAGGTCTCTCACCATTAAACCAACAGGCCAGTCTAAAATGGGACAGGGACAAGCTGATGAATTCTGCCGTCCTCTCCTACCGGTTTTTTTATGGCAGGTAAAAATCATCCAATGACGAATCCCACCCTTGGGTGGAGCGGGGAACAGTGTCAGACTTTTACTGACTAAACAACCTACCCCGTTCCTACATCGCCAAACATACCAGGGCCAGAGCCTTCCTTTCAGACACAAACCCTTGGCCCTAATTGGCTTCGACCCTTCTGCGGGGTCCATACGGTTGCTGACAACTCCTTGAGGCGCGTGGGAATCCTCTCCTACCAGTAGAAAACTGGCACACATTACATTTAAAAGTGATTCAAAATAACCAAACAATAAATGTTACACACGACAGACGAAATAATAAATAAACGAATGTTTCATTAAAATAAAATTAATAAGCCAATGAGTTTCTGAGTTGTTGACAAACATACGGACGGACACCGGAATTCCGTATGTTTAGTCATTGGAATTACTAATTTTATTGTTGATCACTTCCTTGATACTCACTTGTTGTTAAATTATTAATTAAGTGATTAATATGTTAATCGGGATAAGAATAGATCTCTCGTCTCACTAGTGTGATGGGACTAAACCCTACTGTCCTTAGACGCGTAGCTTCACAAACGCGTAGCTTCACAGACGCGGAGCTTGACAGACGCGTATTCGTCGTGATACGCTTGGTATAAGCCTGCGTGAAGCTTACATACAAAAAAACTATGGCCAGTCTACGAGCGCGTAGCTTTATAGACGCGTATTCTTCGATACATGCTTGATGTACGCCTGCGTGAAGCTGCTTACATACAAAACTATGGCAATCTACAAGCGCGTAGATTTCTAGACGCGCGTAGCTTGATATGCGTATGTAAGCTGTAAGCAGTATACCAAGCGTATAAAGACGATACGCGTCGATGAAGCTACGCTACCGTGGACAGCAAGCCTTAAGAATTTTAAATCTCTGTCGTGTCTCATTTGAATCAGCCTGTAGCTAGCGTAGCTAGTCATGGAGCCTGAAAGTCTCATGTGATGTAATCCTCTAGACAAGGTGACATTCTATCAGGTATCTATCACTTCACTTCGAATTTGACTTCAAGTCTATCAAATCAAGTCATTTTTAAATCAAACTGTGCGTCTCAAATCCATCGGATTCTTACGAGCCTCACTAGGTCATTGGTCCACCATATGGATGGTCTTCCAACACTGTGTCTTCCGGAAGGTGGTCGCCACTACAGGACCTTTCTTCTCCATCAGCCATCGTTGCGCGAGCAATATGCCCTGCCTAATGCCACTTAAGTAGGAGAGCTCTATATCCAATAAGGGATAAATTTGGGCTGAAATGATAATGATGACTAATATTATCCATTTCTACCCGTGAGGACCTATAATTGGCTATGTTTCTTATAAAATTGTTATTCTTTAGTTGTATCTGTTGGTTTTCCTTCGATTAAATAAATAAAATTAAATTATGAAAGCTTATAATATGTGGGCATGAGTGTGTGTATGTTTGTAATTCTTTCACACTCATATTGGTGAACAGATTTAGATGAAATTGGCATAGAGTTAGACGATGACCTGCAATATAATAAAACAAAAAGTCTACTGTTCATTGAGTGGTACGAAACCTTAAATAGCATAGTATACTTAGTGCATTTTCCTTTATCAAAATATTACTTAGCAAAGCATTTGACCTGGTTGAGTCACCAGGCAACCATAAACTTAAGATACGGCCAACCAGCGCTGGTGACATGTTATGTGCTCATCAAGTTTACTATTTAATGTGGAATAATTTCCACTGAGTCTACTTGGTACTTTACTGTTGAGGAAAGGTGGATATAGCTGAGCGTTTTGGAAACACATTCATTAAACGTACAGCTGAAGAGTGGAATTCCCTGCTGGAGTCTGTGTTTCCTGATTGCTACAACTTAGGGATCTTTAAGTCAAGAGTGAATAGTTTTTTTTATGGTAGGTGAAAATCATCGAATGACGAATCCCGCTCTTGGGCGGAGCGGGAAACAGTGTCAGACTCGTACTGACTAAACAACCTACCCCGTGCCTTCCTAGCCTTATTCCAAGAGCCCCGGTGTAACGCTTTTCCACCAACCCTCGGCCCTAGGAGGCTTCGACCCTGTAGGACAGTTTGCTGACAACTTCTTGAGGAAGAGGGAATAGGTTACTTCTAGGCGAGCGTGCTCCATCGACAGACACATCATTGCTTACCATCAAGCGAGAATGAGGTCAAACGCGAGTCTACCAATTGGTAGGTTAGTTTTTTTCTATTATGTAGGATGTAGGCTCTTTTTACTATTGTCTTTCTATTATGTCTAATTACGATATTCGAAGGGTGAAGTATCTTTCACTAAGTACCGAACTCCCTAAATAAAGGTATAAATTGCGTTTTAAGTTTCTAAATAACCAATAACATCAAACACGATTCAATATTGGACCAAAACACAAGTTAAAAAGTCTGTTACTAAATTGCTAGGAGCTGTCTGTCTGGGTATGACGTACCCATCAGGTCGACAACCTAAAGTTAGACGGAAAACAACGCTCCTGACGTTGTGTTAGCTCTCTTTAGTTCAATAGTTATTTTTATCATTGTTTTTGTTGTATTATCTTAAGTCTTTGCGTAGTAAACATACTGTATATCTTTGCTTTGTTGTTAAAATGTTGTTCCGAGTAGTCAGGAAGTTTAAAGATTTTTTTTTAACAGCCCTTAGTGTCTCACTGCTGGGCAAAGGCCTCCCCCAAGTCCTTCCAAATCTTCTTTTCCCGTGCCATATCGAACTAGTCCTCTCGATACGCGTTTAAATCATCCCGCCACCTCTTTCTAGGTCGGCTTTCTTCTTACAGGCTTGAAGACTTTTAAATGATATAAAATAGCGCTTGACTGCGATCCCACCTGATGGTAAGCACTGATCACAAAGATCCAGCTTCCTTGGAGCTTAGTCTATTGCAGCTAGATGGATGTAAACTGCGCCAACACGTTCGAAATTCAACCACAACAAAGGTCGTTGAAGATAGGATAGTTTACAACTGCTGTCTACACGGATTTTAACTAGCAAAGTCACCTTGGGACCCTGCAGAAGGGTCAAAGCTTACTGGGACCAAAGGTTCGCGTCTGAAAGGAAAGCTCTGGCCCTGGTATAAAGGTAATGTAGGAACAGGGTGAATCGTTTAGTCAGTAAGAGTTTAACACTATTTCCCGCTTCGCCTAAAGACGGTATTTATCACTGTGTGATTTTTACTCTTTAAAAAAGACCTTGGCTAGGACTTGGGACGTTGGGTTTTCAACCTTTTAACTTTTTCGACTAACGTAATTACAGACACAGTTAAAAGACAATACATGTGCGGACACTGGTGTCCTCTTGGGGCTTAATGAATTAATAATGTTCAAACATACCCCTATTTTCATACTCTCCTCCCTCATAAGACCTAACACAGTCTTAAATTCATACACCAAAGCTACACCAGACCAAATTCCCTTTAAATCGAACAATTACCTTAACAGAAAACACCGAAAAATATGACATGAAATATTAGCAACACCAACGAAGGAGATCGATACTGGTCGAGTGGTCGATTCGACAGCGACCTATAAAACTCGTAAGATGCTGGGGTGAGATCGCCTGGGGTGGCGGGATTGAGATCAACTAAGGAGTGGATGAGCTTGGGGTTATATTTTTTTTGGTCTGGTATTTTGGGGACGTGTGTAAGGTGTGGGCTGTTATTTGTCATATAAAGAAGGAAAAAACAAACCGTATAGGCAAGTAAGTGTGTGTAAAGTGTGTGTGTGACATTGCAAAAAACTCAAGTCAATCTGTTTTTGATGACCCGGGCCCAGCAGGGTCGAAGTCTTCTGGGGCTAAGGGTTGATGCGAAAGCGGAAATACAGGGCCCTGGAACTAAGGCAAGCTGGAACTGTGGGTCGTTTAGTCAGTAGAAGTCTGGCACTGTCTCCCGCTGCGAGAGCCTCCTCAGATGTTGGTCGGGACTCTTGGCTATTAAGCCATTAGCCGTCACAACTGTCGGCACAATAATTATTATTCTTATTAATAATTTACTTTGACTGGCCTGTCAGTCTAGTAGTTAGTGACCCTGACTGCTATGCGGGAGGTCGTGGGTTCGATTCCCACCCAGGACAAATGTTTGTGTGATGAGCACGATCACTTGTTCTGTGTCTGGGTGTAATTTATATATAATATGTATGTATTTAGAAATATATAAGTATGTTTATCGGTTGTCTAGTACCCATAACACAAGCTCTGCTTAGCTTGGGACTAGATGGCGTTGTGTGATAGTTGTGGACATATTGTGGACATATATATATTTATAATTGATGACACTCCGACGATAAAACAAAATGCCGCATCCATCTAAATTCAGTAATCCCAGTGTATCTTGAGGGTCAAAGATCCCGAGCATGTCTGTACTTTTTAGACGGTAGACAATGCAGACAGGCTATTTGTTTGGCTAGTACTGGACGGCGCGGTGGGGTAGGGCAGGGTTGCAAGATGAATTTGGGGGAAGACGCCGTGTGTGAAGGGTTGTTTCTCTTTTGGGTAATATTTTTGGGGGATGTTTGCGTTTTTGACTGGGTTTTTTTTATCTTATTTTCCTTTTTTATAACTTTATCACTTAGTGACAAAGCAGTATAAACAGTGCTAACGCCAGTGATGACGTATGGCCCGAGACTTGGTCGCTTACAATGGACCTCATCAGAAAACATGTAACTACCAAATGGAATGAGATAAGGATATCTGCAGGAGAACTTAAATTCAATAGCATTTGACCACTACATACTCATAGTGAGATCAACTGATAGCAAGCAATAATGGTAGGAGATGGAGCAAACATTCCTTTTTTATGGATGGTAAAAATAATCCAATGACGAATCCTGGGCGGAGCGGGAAACAGTGTCAGACTCTGTCTGACTAAACAACCTACCCCGTTCGTTCGTTGCCATACATACTAGGGCCAGAGCCTTCCTTTCAAACGCGAACTCTTGGCCCTAGTTGGCTTCAACCCTTCTGCCTGCAGAAGGGTTTATCCCTACGATCACATATCTTGTAATTTGATATTAATTGAGTATTAATATAGGAAGAGAGGTGACGGGCAGGAGTCCAATACTTTGGTTAGACCAAATCCGCACTACACTGGAGACCACAGTCTGCGACGCCTTCCACATCGCTGACGGTCACGACCCTCAACATTGAGGATAAATGATGCAAGGAGAAGGAGGAGTATCAACTTGTTGTCATGGTGATGGAATTAAGCGAAGAAAGATTCCTTCAAGAACATTACAGTTGCACATCTTACATCACCAGCTCCTACCAACTAACATAGTGACAAACAAACTGACGTATACACGCTAATAGTCGCCAAATTGAGGCTGGCAACACGCCAGAAGCTGTCAGTGAGAGTGAAATGTTGCCGCATGAGATAAACTTTGCTCTTGAGATGCTGGAGAATACTTTCTATAACGTAAATGAGGTTAGATCCTTTTTGCCCTAATTCTTATGTACAGTGAACGTTTTGTAATTGGCTACGAATCGGTTTCATGCTGTTTTTAAATGTAAAAAATATGTGTTTGTTTTGGACTTTAAAAATCCATAATTATTTTTAGTAACTAAGACTTAAACTATGTTACGCTGCCGGGATTCCAATCCCGATTTCCGGCCACCGAAGGCGCCTGCTTGCGAACGGTGGGTAATGGGCTCGCCGTCCGGTCGTCTGGTAACGGTCCAGACTAAGCCAGATCGTCGACGGTTTGTTCTGTTCCCGCGCGCCTCAAGGAGTTGACAGCAAATGTAGAGGCCCAACTGCAGTGCCGAAGCCTACTGGGGCCCCGGTCCTGTTTCTGAAAGGAAGATCCGACCCCAGTACGAGGGCTAAGAAGGAATGGGATGGGTCGTTTAATCAATAAGATTCTGACACTATTTCCTGCCTCATTTTTCCCACCATAAAAAAAAATTAAATTACGTTTGTCAAAAAAAAAAATAGATACACAGATCTAGTACATATTATAGATTAGGAAATTACAAGTAAAAATAATAGAAAAGGGATAACGTAAATCCAACAAAAAAAAAACAAACAACTATAATTATCAATTATGCATGAATGTAAACCAACATTATTCTGGCCACCAATCACCAATTTTTTTTTATTGCTATAATCTAGTGCTTGACTGCGATCCCACCTGATGGTAAGCGGTGATGCAATCGCACACATAACTATGGAAATTGGCGCCAAGGTATTACTAGAAGATGTCAAAATCAATACTGTTGATATCTTTACGCTAACTGTCAAATTAACTGTCATAAAGTGTCACATAAACATATAACCTCTAAAGTACACAACTCATTCTGTTGTCACTCAAAATCTTTAACACTTGTAATACTGCTCACCTCCTAACTAAATAACTTAGTGGTATACAAACAGCAGCTAATAGGTACAAATTAGTCGCTGGCACACCGCCACGGATGCTGTGAGAGTGAAATCTTAAACTAGGCGTGTTTATAGTTTATGGTTGACAGTCAAGGCTGGTCTATGGACTGTAGTGCAGAATGTTGGCTATGAAAACTGGTTGTCTGTGGAAGATTGACAGTTGGAGCATTTTGTTTTCTGTCTGAACAAAATAGTACCAAAGCAAGCGTCTTTTGTAAAATCGGTCACGAAAATTTAAAATATTCATGACTTCAACATGCGTTTAAAAAATTCAAAGTGTCAAACTTGCAATTTTGACATAGGGAAGTAATAATGACAGCTACTTTGAAAAAAAATATATGAAGACCAAACAGAGTTGCCAAACTTTAAATGAATGTGGTAATGAAAATAAAATTTAGGCGACTTCAGTTCTAGGGTTTTAATAAACTAGTGCACCTCACCATCAACGATTGCGTCACTGCTTACCATCAGATGAAATCGCAGTCAAGCACTAGCTTATATTAATTTAAAAAATGAAATGCTTAATTAATCGTCAAAAATCCTTGACTTAAGTAGGTACATAAAACAAGACTAGCATAGCATCAGTCTTAAAATGTTCCCACTGCTGGGACCCAGGCCTCCTCTCTAGAAGAAGGAATGGACCGTAATCCACCACGCGGGCCCAGTGCGGGTTAGTAGATGTCACATGTCTTCGAATTTTTGGTTCTAGGACATGCCGGTTTCCTCACAATATTTTCCTTTACCGTTTTGAGAGCAGTAGTGATAAAATAAATTACACAAGGACACGACTAATCTTACTAATATTATAAATGCAAAAGTTACGATGTTTGGATGTTTGTTACTCAATCACGCCAAAACGGCTGGACGGATCTGGATGAAATTTGGCACAAGCATGGGGTACACTCCGGAATAGGACATAGGCTACTTTTTATCCCGGAAAAACATAAGGTTCCTGTAGGATTTCATATTTCGTTTGATCAAGTGTAAAATTATCATATTGTATAGGGCGGGCAAAAGCTAGTTTCATATAATCCTCGTTCATTTGTGCCTTATACACGTGCTAAGCATATGAGCTAGCACGTGTTTACCACGAGGCGTGACGTCATATACATGTGTATACTATACTACAAGACATGCATATCGCTACGTAAAAAGAAATGTGATTGCAATTTTTTCTGGCCAGTGTTATGTTGCGAAGTTTTGACAGATTAGGCTGAATGTATTTGTGTCTTGGGGTGTTACGTTTCTTTATGAGTAAAGAGTATTTTATTTATGTTTTTTTTTTGTGACCTGCGGGTTTTAATTTACTTCGGTATTGGTTTATCAAAACAAACAGTGATTTGAAATCCGAATGACTTCCGTTCAGAAAATTCAGTGGTTCTTTTTAACTATCAGTGTATTATTTTTTTAGCAATTAATATTAATTGCTAGACCATGACAAACACATGTTTGTGCTACTGACTCAGTACCTAATAAAAGTTTTGTGCTATTATAATTCCGTATTTAATTTTTTTTTTTACATTTTTACCTTTATAAATTCAAGAGCAGATGCTATATACTCTCTCTATATAATTTATCATTTTCAAATCAGTAATCAAGTTGCCCAATCAACAACAAAAACAAGTTGCACAATCAACAAAAAAATAAATAATACGCTTTTACAATAGGAATGAAAAATTCACAAAACAAAAAAAAACAAATTCTCATTCACGAATAAAATTCAACACTTTCAAATTTCGAACAACCAAAACTCAAAGCCCGCAACATACTAGCACCACCAAACTAGCATCGAACAAAAAAACAAAAATAAAACCAACCATTTTCCACGTACAGATAAAACGCCACGAAAGCTCTATTAAAAAGCAAAGTTAATCCACAATACTATCTGTAAACAAATAGTGGGTCCGCCATTTTGGCGTGCGGAAAAAAACATTTTAGAAGGCGGAACTAGGCTGGGTTTTTGTTAAAATTCCGAAGTGCGTTGGTTGGGAGGCCCAATGGCGCGAGCGGGCGGGGCCTCTCGATTCCGGTGACTTTCGACAATGACCTGTTTTTTGTTCGATGATTCTTGCTAGATGTGATTCTCTTGTTTCGTGTTTGTTTTTTTTTTGACGTCGGGTTTTGTTAGTGTGATTCTTACTGACTACTTTTTAGGGTACGTTCGAAGTTTGAATTCTTTATTTGTTGTTGTTTTTTTTTTGTTGATTGATTTTTAATGGTTATGTTTGTTAATATTAGAGTTTGTATTATTGACTTTAGTAATTAAGATTGGCTTACATCGATTTGAATATCAAAACCTAATGATATTATGAAGCTGAAAAGTTTGTTTGTTTGATCGCGATAATCTCAGGAACCGGTCCGATTTGAAAAATTCTTTCAGTGTAGGATAGCCCGTTTAACGAAGAAGGCTACAGGCTATATGACATTACACTACAACCTATGGGAGCAGGGTAGTAACTAAAATGCGGAGGACAGCTAGTAAATAATACTCCTGATGAAACACAAGTTCCAAATTCGATTCATTTATTAAAAATACGTTACTAAAACAAACTTGATAACATAGAGAAATACGAAGCCATTTAAAACATTCTGAGATCGGTGATGACTGTCTGATTGAGGCAATTACACACCGTTGTAGGAATTACTTACAAGAACTCGTAGTGGGAAGTTATTACGCATTTACTTTGGAGTTTCACCGACTAATGTTAGAACTGAATCAATAACTGTTAGTTTATCATTTTATTTTTGTGCCATTTCTTATAATATTTTAGGATTTGTTTTTTTTATTGGCATATAGTATAATTATAAATTACTAGCTATCTTATCCTTTAGTTTATCCTATCTCGATAAATGGGCTATCTAACGCAGAAAGAATTTTCTAAATCGGACCAGGAGTTCCTGAGATAAGCGCGTTTAACCAAACAACTTCAGCTTTTAATTTAATTTTAATAACATCAGTTTTGTGTGATTATACTGTCTATTATTTTACTATTATATGGTAAGTACCAACGAGCCACACAAACTTTTGTTACTTGAAATTAATTCATTACGTCCCAAGAGGACACTGGTGTCCGCACACCTATTTATTGTCTTTGATTGTGTCTGTAATTACGGTAGTCGAAAGATTCATCATCAGCCTTTCAATGTTCCCACTGCTGGGACACAGGCCTCCTCTCTAGGAGAGGGAATGGGCCGTAATCCACCACGCGGGCCCAGTGCGGATTGGTGGATGTCACATGTCTTCGAATTTTTGGTTCTAGGACATGCCGGTTTCCTCACGATGTTTTCCTTCACCGTTTTGAGAGCAGTGGTGATGAAATAAATTACATAAAGTAATGCGCCTGGCTGGGTTCGAACCCGCGACCGAAAGATTAATGTACAATAATAAGATTATTGAATTTTTTGGCGCGTTTTTTACAAGTGAACTTTAGTAGTTGTTCTAATTTTATTATTCACTAAAATTACAAGTGGATATTGTGACGTAAAAGTTTTTAGTTGGTTCTGTAATGTGTCTATACAATTTGACAATAATGGGATCATTGAAACAGCTGTAAATTTAATTATAGTACCTGTACTATGGTTTTTTTACGGGAGATGATGTCGGACAGTAACTGACTAAAAACCCACTCCTGTCCCTGCTTAGCCTTCGTTCCAGGACCCTGGGGTACACTTCCACATTACCTATGGGCCCAGTAGGCTTCGATCCTGCTGAGGATAGTAACAAATTTCCACGTGTATGTATATGATGTTTTTTAATATACTTACGACACATATAAACTGGGTTTGACGTGTGACTCGTTCCAGTCAACACTCACCGATACACACGATAAGATAATGTAATAACATTTAGGCACTTTTCCACACTAGTGCGAAAAAAAACATTTGTTTAAAAGCGATAGTATAAGAGGTTTTTGTAAAAGTAAGTTCCATATCTACTGCTACACCACCGCTGCTGACCCCCAAACCGTTTATCCTACTGCGTATCTGACAGCAGTAAACCCGTGACGCACACAGAGCTCTTAGTTTAATTAGATCCGTAGAGGCGCGCCCGGTGACGGCCAAGTGATACGAGTTTCGGTGCATCATATGTTTTTACAGCTTTATTTTTCGTTTTTTTTTTCTGGGTGTTAATGTCATTAATGTTTTTTTTGTGTTTTATTTTTGGCTTGGATACTAAGCCTTTTAAGCCATGTATTCATATGAATAATTAACCTGTTTACTATTCGAATATGAATTGACACATTCTGTTTTTATAGTATTCGGCAGCAAATTTATTGAGCCAGCCTTCCAACTATTACAACTATCACTATGAGTAGGTACATTAAGATTCTCAACCCCATTTTACCAAGATCATGCCTGTTTCGTGTTAATCAAATTACACCATTTTTTCAGGTTTTACCATAAGGTAGAATTATAATCAAGGATGTGTTTGTATAATTTTCAAAACATAATTAGCTATAAATAAAATACAATATGCGTATACACAACGCACATTGTATAACGCATTGTAAAAATAAAAAGAGGAAGGTAAATCATGTATCATTAATTTATTTTTGAATAAAGTCTGTTTCGTCAGTATTAAAATCATATTTTTGTAATTATCCTGTTTTTGGTTTACCTAAATTCTATATTTACCTGTATTTAGTATTTCAATTTACCTGATACGTATTGAATTCATTTGAAATAAGTTTAATCTATACTTCAATATTTTGAGGAGGATAATTTTGTATTTGTTTATAGATAACTAGCTTTTGTTAGCGGCTTCGCCTGCGTACATAAAATATAGCCTGTGTCACTCAGGAGTCAAGCAGCTTTCTATTGTTGCTAATTTTTTTTCAATCAGACCAGTAGTTCCAGAGATTACCTCCTACAAACAAAAAGACAAAAAAACAAACTTTACGTCTTTATTATATTAGTATAGAAGTATAGATAAAATAAAAAATTACTGCATCGATTTTAAAAATTCTTTTTATATTTCTGCAGGCAGAAGTTAGTACTGTAAAGATAATAATATTGAGCTGTAAAAAAAATTAATGAGAATGTTGAGACGAATAGATCAAGTTGATATAACTATGAATATATTAGAGGAAGTTTAATAATGACGTCAGTACGTTCATATGAAGAGAAACATTTGTAAGTTAATTTCTAATGGATTTTGTGACAAAAGAACAACACCATTCTTTTGTTTTTGCTGACAAATACTGTAAAAGGAATGTAGGTATACATGTCAAAGTCAAATTTTTTTATTTCACATGGGCTTACATGAGCACTTATAAAACGTTAGAAGCTAGTGCATGGTTCCAAATTGGTCGTTTTGTATGGAGAAGAACCTGCAAGAAACTCCATGGTTACTCTTTTAAAAAAAAATTGTTATCTTTACAATATTTCCATATTACAGCACATAAATTATGTAAGGACAGTGCAGACCAGTCAATATTCAACTCCTACCGTTAAAATAATAATATAATATAATATGTCCACAACTATCACACAACGCCATCTAGTCCCAAGCTAAGCAGAGCTTGTGTTATGGGTACTAGACAACTGATAAACATACTTATAATATTTCTAAATACATACATATTATTGAAAGAGGCTATACAAAAGAAAAATAATCACAAGTCTCAGTAAGACAATTACATTATATGATGGATCTATAAAATGGAATAAGGAATATTGTGTGGATGTGTCAAAATAAAAGAATAAATAGATGTCGTATATATAAAAATTTGAATTCTAATGTAAAATAGAGTGATTATATAAAACTTAGTTGTGGGAAAATGAATACTATTTAAACTTGACAATAACAAAATGTAAAAACAGATCGAAGCTAAAAAAAACGAAGTAGACATTGTCATAATCGTAAGGACGCTGCAGAAGGGTTGAAGCCTTCTGAAAGAACCTTGGGAGAGCCTGAAGGAAGGCTCGGCCCTGGTATGAAAGGCAACGTAGGAACGGGGTGAGTTAGTCCGTAAGAGTCTAACACTATCTCCTACACAGTATTGTCTTTTTGTAATGATTCAGGTTTGATCCCGTAGTAAAAACTGTTTATTACCATGACTACGATAAAGTGTTTAAATCATCATCATCAGCCCTTTCAATGTTCCCACTGCAGGGACACAGGCCTCCTCTCTAAGAGAGGGAATGGGCCGTAATCCACCACGCGGGCCCAGTGCGGGTTGGTGGATGTCACATGTCTTCGAAATTTTGGTTCTAGGACATGCCGGTTTCCTCACGATGTTTTCCTTCACCGTTTTGAGAGCAGTGGAGATGTAATAAATTACACAAAGTAATGCGCCTGGCTGGGTTTGAACCCGCGACCTCGTAAATCGGGGCCGTTACCACTCGGCCACCCCTGCTCTCTAAGTGTTTAAATATCGGTCACTAATTACCAGTCGCACTATATTTATAGTTATTGCCACGGTCCGACATGGAATTGCCACGTATCGGTAAGTTCGTATCTGGCCAGGGCAACCCTAGTCCAAAGTACTTTTGGTATCACACTGCAGCCATAATTAAGTATTTATTGCACAAACACCGTTTTCCTGTTTTCGACTTGGTGCATTGTAGTTTTCTAATTAATATTAATATTTTGTGTAACCTATTTCCATAGGACTGTGCTTGTATTTTGTTTAATGATATAATTTAATTGGTTTTCAATATTTCATTCGAAGTTCACGGCACAAGAAAAGAAAAAAAAAACAACATAAAATTACTTTTTTTCACACAGGCTCAGAGTTTGAGAAACAGTCTTAGAAAGTGGTCAATTGCGAGCCTAACCAAAATAATAAAAAAATATATACTACTCGCGCATTAATCAGCCTTTTAAATGATTTTTTTATGGTGGGTATAATCATCTAATGACGAAATCCGCCCTTGGGTGGAGCGGGGAACAGTATCAGACTCTTACTGACTAAACGACCTACCCCATTCCTTCTTAGCCTTCATACCAATGTTCCCACTCAACACACGGGCCTCCTATTTAGGAGAGGAAATGGGCCAAAATCTACCACGCTGTTTGCAAATTGGCCGACATGACGTCTTCGAATTTTTGGTTTTAGGACATGCCGGTTTCATCACAATGTTTGATATTTTCTTTCACAGTTTAAAGAGCAGTGGTGATTAAAATTATTACAAAAAATAATGCGCCTGGATGCTCTCACTGTAGTTTTTTTTTTTTTTATAAATATAGTATTTTTATTTATGGTGGGCAAAAATCCTCCAATGACGAATCCCAAAACAAAACTCTTGTGCGGAGTGGGAAACAGTGTCAGTCTCTTACTGACTAAAAACCCTGTTCCTTTTTAGCCATTCGCACTGGGACCAAGCCTTCTTTTAAGAAAGTGACCCTAGGCCCCAGTAGGCTTCGACCCTTTTGCAGAGTCCCTACGGCTAGGTAGGATTTATGACGAAAATCGATCTAGACGTCATACAAAACTAAAGTAGATCCTGGGCCCCAATAGGCTTCGACCTTGAGTCCCTACGGTTAGGTACGATATACTACGAAAATCCCTCTAAACATCACACAAAACTAAAGTAACCAAGTCGAACCCACACAAGGCAGTAATTTTCGTGTCTGAATCAGATATGATGACGCGAGGACAGCATTCAAACGATCCACTTTAGCTTCGTATTTTTCTTGTTACGAAGATCTCCGATTTGATACGTCGTGATTGAATCGTGAGCGTCCCGTGACCTATAAACGAAGTTATTATTACACCTACAGTGTACTCCCACTTTAGTCATATGTCATATCTATAGTTCGTCTAATTGGCGTAGTATGGTGTGACACTTTTCTACATGCGCAGTACAATGCGTTCCGAATGAAAATAGGATCGATTGCCATGTTGTGATGTTTTTTTTTTATTTTTATTTTTTTATGGTGGGCAAAATGGTACTCCCACTTTAGTCATATTATGTCATATCTATAGTTCGTCTAATTGGCAGTATGGTGTTAGACTTTTCTACACGTGCAGTACAATGCATTCGAAATGAGAATAGGATCGATTGCCATGCTGTGATGTCACGTCGTACTGTCAAATCAAAGAAATTTTACTAAAATTTAAGAACTCTGATGGGCATTGATCCTAATATCATTTAGAACGCAACTCTTTTTTTTTAGTAAATACTTTTAGCTGGCTTTTACTTGGTCAGAGATTAAACGTTGCCACCAGGTTGTGATATAACGTGGCAATACCACCAGTCTATTGGGCACACTTCCAGTCAACAGCGGTTGAATTTTTTGACGCCATATTTGAGTTAGGGCAACACCTATCACTTTAGTGTTGTATTAGTTAAGTATTTTATTTTTCTCGTTTAAAATATATCTTTGTCAACAACGAAGATATTCATTTATAAAGTTGTTATAAAACTTTAAATCTGCTATGAATATTATTATATTTCAACTATCTATTCTTTGACGTCAAAACTTTCATTTCTAATGCGTTAACGATGTCTTTCTAGAATTATATGACTGTGGTGATGTTTAAAATAGTTATCATGGCCCTGGAAGGCAAAATAAGTACTACCGAAGAAACCCAAGTGGACTTAAGACAGTAAAAGACTGACACGCTTCACTCCGCCCAGGGCGAGAGAACACAATATCCGGATAATTTCCTACATCAAAAAAAAATAATAAAAAATAAGTCACTATTATAAAATAAACTTTCAAACAAAAACAGCATGATCACATTTACCTTTCAGCGTGTCGTGATTGGATCGCACGCGTCTCGCGACCCATAAACGTTATTTGTAGAGCATGCACCGCGCCCACTACTATGTGAACTAGCCCTTATTTGCGGACGATGTTTGCGCTCGGTGTGCGCACGACTTTATCCTAATTGACGTTTAGCTAGATTGTTGCGGTTTTTGTTACTGGCTGGTTTGTTTCTTTTTTTTGTTAAAAAAAAATAAGGGAAAATATGTGTTTATTTGGAAAACAATAATCTACACTAATATAATAAAGAGGTAAAGTTTGTTTTTTTGTTTTTTTGTTTGTAGGGGGTAATCTCTGGAACTACTGGTCCGATTGGAAAAATTTAAGCAACAATAGAAAGCTGCTTTACTCCTGAGTGACATAGGCTATATTTTATGTACGCGGGCGAAGCTGCGGGCGAAAGCTAGTATAATAATATATTCCACAACTGTCACCCCGTTCCTTCTTTGGCCTTCGCACTGGGGCCAAGTCTTCCTTTCAAAAAGAGACCCTGGGCCCTAGTAGGCTTCGACCCTTTTGCAGAGTCTCCGGGTCGTCTTTGGGCTGAAATGAATGAGTGATGGTAGAGTAGTAGAGGTATTTAATTTGGTATACAAAAAAATCACCATTAAAGTAATAGGTACCTACAGCAAGATGAAAGAAGTTAGAGCAAAATAATATCCAAAACAAAAAAAAAGAAAAACAAGAAAAAAAAGCTACGCAAAATACTAAAATAAGAATTGAATACTCTTTTTAGGTACTAGATATAGATTTAAATTCATAGTTATTAAGTAGGTACTCGACAGAAAGCCCATTTTACCAGTTCTCATATCAAAGCAATTTATTATAAGTAAGAAACAACAGCCAACTAAATTAAATATCGAGCAATCATAATAAAAGTTTAAAATAATAACAATACAATATTTACTTTATCAGTTTATTACTAAACTCATAAAAAACTAAATCCAATTTTAAACAAATAATAAATTGAAATCGTATTTATTTTAACGAGATAATAATTTAAAAAACTAGGTTAGTATACTCTACAATCACGGAAAAAGAAAAAAGAAGGTATAAAATTGTTTTACAAAAAAGAAAAAAAAAGTACATTCTTTTTTCAAACTATTTTCAAAAATGGAAGCGATTTGCTAAAGGAAAAAGCGCGGGCAATCAGTGCTGCAATTTGGTCGACATTGTAGACTTGTAATGACAAAATTAAGAGGCAACCGCTCCCGGCGCACGCAACGCAACGGTAAGGCAAAGCACACATCGTTGCGAGTTGTGGGCGCATCCCGTCTTATGTAAAAACTAGCTTTTGCCCGCGGCTTCGCCCGCGTGGTATTGGAGTTGCGGTTGGGGTTTCCGGGATAAATAGTAGCCTATCTCCTATTCCGGAGTGTATCCTATGCCTGTGCCAAATTTCATCCAGATCCGTCCAGTCGTTTTGGCGTGATTGAGTAACAAACATCCAAACATCGTAACTTTCGCATTTATAATATTAGTAAGATTATTTTTTGTGCAAAAGGCCTATTTTATTTAAATTTTTACTAGCTTTTATTTAGTTTTATCTATCCCGAAGTTTGTGATCAAATCTTGGTCAATCAGATGACAATGCAAAATTGTTATGTCGTGGAGTTGATCTGATGATGGAACCGGAAGGTGACCATAGGAACTCTGTAATTAAACGACACAGCCCCATCGAGTTTGGGCTCGTGTGCTTCGCCTTGATGAGTTTTAATTATATAGGTATAATATACTGCGCTGTAGAAGCTTCGTATGAAAAAATATTTTAATTGAAAATTGATTGCAATTAGTTTAATTTTGTCCATCCTGCTTTTTGAGAAATACATATAATATGGATGTGAAATTACCGCCTAGTATATTCCTACCCCTTTTAGTGTGGCTTTTTTGGTATGAAGTTACATCTGATATCTGATTACCAAAACCCTGTTACTGGGTTACACGACGGTAACCATTGAAATGACTTTAACATCAATCATCTTTTGTATAATTTGCTAATACATGAACAAAATTTTCGTCACATTCTTCAACTTTCAAATCAACACTTTTCAATACTATAATGATTTGACTTGACATTTATTGTCTTGAAATCTAATTTATCATCATAATGATGAAAAAACTGGCCTCCATAAAACCTAACCTAAAAAACAAAACAAACATCTTCACATACAACCGTTCAATGTTCATACGTTAGGCCTCCAATAATAATTAAACTCTTTTTATATTTATTCTCCATCAGTATCCTCCTAACGCAACCTACCTCAACGCACACTGCCTTGCGTCCGTGTGCTACAGTCCTAACGCACGATTTTTTGCGTGCGTCCTACGTGTTAACGCACTCAAAAGCATCCGTGTTACGCACACACGCAAAAACGCGTGCGGACCTGAAAAATGCGAGCGTTTGATAGTGTGCGTGCGTGCGGTGACACGCACACTACCACGAACGAAGGACACGGCGCAAGGGCGATGACCCCGCTTTTTTGCCACAGCGCGTATTCCACTACCGACGAAGAGCATTGGCCGTTGCACAATTTTTTTTTTATTCCTTTTTCGAAAAACCCGAAGATCGTTCACTCCGACAGTTGATACTATGCTATTTTTTTTTTTGTATATGATGTCAGTGTTATTTATTTTTCTTTTTTATTTTTTGTATATCTTACCGGTTTATGCATCCCGTTTGTTTTGATAGCCAGTTTAATTAATGTTTAAGACCGTTCGCCTGTTCGCGTGTTTTTATAAAATTGTTTTTTGAAATTGTGCCTTTATAGACACGTTTTTTCTTTATTTAAATAATAATGGGTCAGGAGATTTCGATTCTGATGTCATTTATTTCTTTAGAATTTGTATGATTATGAAAACAGGGTTGTTTATATTCAGAGGTATAAAGTAACTACTTCGTAAGTTTCATTGGATTTCTCTAACCTTTTAGCGAGCAATACTATGTGATTTTAGTTTTATTTATTCTAAAAATTGTAAAATAACATTTGTAAAACAATATCAATAGATTCACCTCCCCCCCCCCCTTTGCTTAGCCGCTTTTTTGCTCAAAATTGGTTTGACAATAATTTTGCCAATGCTTGCGAAATGGTTAAACCTTTTATAATAGTTTTAAATAATAAAAGGAGCAAAAAGTTCTGTAAGCATCGTCGCAGTCAATACGTCAAGCAGTCGTTGGCCGCTGTCAGTCCAATGTATGTTACATGACAAGCCATTCGGAGACGCGAGTGGTTTGTCAAGCCTGTAACACGAGAGATACCTCGCTCTGATACTCAGCTGTATACGAGATTTTATTCAAATTGAATCTCGAAGGCAGTTGATGGATTAAATTAATCTTAAATGTCTGTTAGTGCTGACAAAATTTGAATTGGTTGAATAATGATAACTTTTATTTAGTCAGACAACCTATAGGTCGGGTTAGTTACAAAAAGATTTAAAGAACTATCTATATTAGCAAGAAATAAAAAAGATCATAAAACAAAAAAAAAAAAAATTGAATGAAAAGAGTTTTATCATGTGTAAAATTGGGTAGGAAAGCTTTTTATTTATTTTTTTAGCTCAGAAACTATCCAATCACTACCTGCTCTAGACGCTAGGACTTGTCAGATTTTTACTGACTTAAACCCACTTTTACATCTCTCCTTTTCTTTGTGTTCTAGGGGAAATAAATAAGGTTCCCTTCGACAAATGGTATACTTTGACCCTACTATCACTATGTTTAACTGATATCTCTCTTTCCGCGCGTGAAACGACTTCATTGCTTGACTTGACTCAGGCTCAGTCCGGCTGATTTTTAATATTGCAGTAAAATAGGAGGCTGTGGAAGTTGAATTTCAATATGATTTGGTAAATATAATAGTAAATTAAACACTATCTATTATTTAACACCAGAATTTGAATATTTGTTACAAAATTGCATGTAAATCACGATCAAATTAACACAGTCTCAGAGTTTCGACGGCCACTAAATCCTAACTTATCACTCTGATGGGAATCTAAATCAGCAGCTCGAGACACATAGCCGAACCTACGCGTCTTGTACATTTGAATAGCATCAGCCTTATAATGTTCCCACTGCTGGGACTCAAGCCTCCTCTCTTTAGGAGAGGGTATGGGCCGTAATCCACCATTTTGAGAGCAATGATGATGAAATGGCTGGATTTAAACCAGCAACCTACAACTCGTAAGTTGGGGCCGTCACCACTCGGCCACCACTGCTTTAATGCATCTAGCGCAAATGCTTCAATATTTTAGTTTTAAATGGGTTTTATCATGCTCTAGTGTCAACTACTGTTTAGTGATCGAATCTTGTCCCGTTTAAACCGGATTGAAGCGGTTACAGGCAGTTTTTAGCGCCGTTATGTATCTCGACGACATTAAAATGTGGAATAAGAAATAAGAACATTTTTTTGTGGTTGGGTTTTTTTTATGGTGCAGCAAGAAATAGTGTCAGACTCTTTCTGACTAAACAGCTCACCCCGTTCCTACGTTGCCTCTATACCAGGGCCAGATTCTTCCTTTCAGACACGTACCCTTGGCACCGTATGGGATCGACATCTCGGGATTTTGAGAAATATTTGCAATTTTATCGAAATTTAGAAACAAATATTTTTATTCATAGCTTACTTATTAGAATTTTATTTTAAGTTAATTAAATAAACGGTTTTAAAAATTCGATCCTAGTTGAATAATTTTGCTGGAAAAGTGCTTTCCTAGAAACACTCATGTTGGTAACGCTTGTAATATCATCTATTAATTATTTCTGAACTTTCCGTACTGGGAATAACTTTAAAAGCTGTATTGATTTCCATAGCATTTATTCAAAGAAATAGCTAATTAAAAAGTAATGAAATAGTCTTTTGCGAATTAATTTTCCTACACCTACTCGTATATTACGAAGACAACCTTAATCGTATTGACACAAGATGCAAATTTAAGAAAAAAATCATCAACCAAAAGATGTCCACTGTTGGACATAGGCCTCCCCTAAGTGTCGCTACAAAGAACGGTCCTATGTATCATCCACCGCTTCCCGCAACTGTCACGTACGGTAACGTAACGGTCCGAAGAAAAAAATAAATCTCGTAAATTACGCCAACATCTTACATGCCAACAATATCACAAACAACGCTGTTGAACATTCGGCGGAGCCCACCCCAATTCCGTCCCTAACCTACCCCAAGCGGACGCACGACGCGTCTGTGTGCCCCAAACGCACACCACCAACTGAACACCTTGCGAATGACGACACGGCGAATACCGAATGACGACTTCTTTTTTTAAATTTTTATGTTTGTTCTTGTTTACAATTTTGACAGCTGTATTTTTTTTTCTTGTGCAATGTTGAGGAAGGTTATTTACCATAGAGTTTGTTATGTAATTAAGCATGACTTTGCGCTCACGAGGTTAAACCGCGTATACATAATCGTGTTATCATAATGTGCGATAAAATCACTTTGTTTTCTTGATGTTAGTGGTGTGTAAAATACTGTTACTTAACTTGAAGAAACGTTGCTTAAGTTACATAACGCCAAAAAACCATGTCCTAAATTCTCAGTAGCTTACAAACGGTAAAGTCGTGGCTAAGTATGCGCTACCAAAATGCTTACATCAGTAGTTTTGTATGCAGACGAAATAGGTCGTTTGCCTTGACGAATGTCAGTCGGAATGTCTACGGGACAATGTTTTCCGCTGGCGGCTGCCGTATCTTTAAAAGATTAGCTTGAGGCTAACTGATCGCTAGTGTATTATGTCATACTGCCTACATACTATTTGAAACCAAGTCCTTATTAAACTACATGTTTTTCAAAACTAATTTGCCAGTCAAATTTCATTCTCAATATTAATAGCCCCACAATCCAACGATTGAACAAAAGTAATTCATTATAAATACCGTCTTATATGACTCGTCAAAAACATTCATTGTGTTTGTGTGCCGACCCATATAATCCTCGGGTGTGTGCGTGCCCTACATAAATACAAATACAAATTAAGCCCTCCCAATTTGTGTGCGTGCGGTGCGGGTTGCGGCCGTGTGCGTAGCTTCTTCGCTCGGAATTCCAAGTTTGAAATTGGAATGAATGACGGTTAGGTTACTGACCTACGCCAATGGCAGGCGTTCGTTTTTTATAAATTAAGTTTTTAAAAGAAAATTGTTTTTTTTTTTTGTAGATTTAAGTTCAGTGAACTTTGTAATTGAAAACAGACTGAGTCTATGATCATAGACTATAGACTTCACAAAAAAATGGCGGAAAGAAATTGTTGAATAATACAATGTAAAGGGAAAAATTATGCTTGAAGTTTCACCTGTCTTACTTAATTATGTAAGTAATTGTCATGTTTAAAGTTTAAGTCATAACTTGAGGCCGTATTCTACAAAAATGGCGCGTCAATCGGGAGGCGGGAAGGAAACAAACAGCATAAATCCTTAAGTACTTCCACACTGTCATCAAAGTTTTGTTGGCAGTGGTTTTTGTTTTGTTAAACCTATGAGGAAAGGGCCTTGCGTAATGCGTAAGGTGTGTCGAGTCAATATGATACGAAAACTCAAGGAAAAATATTAATTATCCTGTATAATTAGGGCATATTATTCAGTCCCATAGATAATCCTCTTCAAATTAAACAATAAAATGTTTTTTCGATGTTTTCCTTAAGATTTTCTGGTGACATGAAATGAGCTGATACATTGCAGCTCTGTGAAATATGAAAGACAAGAAATGTCATCATGACACTTACACTTCCTTGGGTAAAGCAGGAGATAGTGTCAGAATTTTAATGACTAAAAAACCCACATCGTTCCTACGCTACCTTTATACCAGGGCCAGAACCTTCCTTTTAGGTATGAACCCTTGGCCCCAGTAGAATTCGATCCTTCTGCAGGGTCTCTACGATTTGCTGACTCCTTGAGGTGCGTTGGAACAGTGCGCGCCGTCAACGACTTGGGCTTGGTCTGGACGGTTACGGAACGACTTCAGTTCAGGCCTTGCTCGCCGGATACAAGACCATGACCCTCAGCAAATGGAGAGGCCCAACTGCAGGGCCGAAGCCTACTAGGACCCCGGTCCGGTTTCAGAAAGGAAGGTCCGACCCTGGTATGAAGGCTAAGAAGGAATGGGGTGGGTCGTTTAGTCAGTAAGAGTCTGACACTGTTTCCCGCTTCGCACAAGGGTGAGATTCGTCATTTGATGATTTTTCATACCATAAAAAAAGCCCATGACCCTGATACTTCATCACATTTTCGTTACAACTCTTTCAATGCAATTTTTGGCGGGATTCTTACATATTTTAACCGAGTTCTAGTTTCAAGGAGTTGTCAGTAAACCGTAGGGACCCTGTAGAAGGGTCGAAGCCTACTAGGACCAAGGATTCGTGTCTGAAAGGAAGGCTCTGGCCCTGGTAAAAAGGGAACGTAGGAATGGGGTGGGTTGCTTAGTCAGTAAGAGTCTGACACTATTTCCCACTCCGCCCAAGGGTGGGATTTGTTATTATTATTTTTTTTATTATTTCAATTAACTAGTGCTTAACTGTGATCCCTCCTGATGGTAAGCAGTGATGCAACCGTTGATGGTGAGGCGCACTAGTTTATCAAGAGCCTATTCATTCTAGCCTTCAAGACACCTAAATTATAATCGGACGGAAAGTCTGCAGCCGGCAAACTGTTCCAGTTCCTCGATGTACGCGTTATGGATGATTTTTACCCACTATAGAAAAAAACCGAGTTCTAGGTTTTTTCCTTTTTTTGTTTATTATTCTAATGTTAGAGCAGTGGTGGCCGAGTGGTAACGGCCCCGACTAACTAGTCGTAGGTCGCGGGTTCAAACCCAGCCAGGCGCATTACTTTGTGTAATTTATTTAATCACGACTGCTCTATAACGGTGAAGGAAAACATCGTGAGGAAACCGGCATGTCCTAGAACCCTAAATTCGAAGACATGTGACATCCACCAATCCGCACTGGGCCCGCGTGGTGGATTATGGCCCATTCCCTCTCCTAGAGAGGAGGCCTGTGTCCCTGCAGTGGAAATATTAAAAGGCTGATGATGATGATGATGATTATTATTATTTGTTCTCTTTACATAAGATTAAGTTATCTCGGACCAAGATTCTAGTGTTAAACATTGTAGCGGATTTATTAACATGTTGTGCTAGACTGGAATGTTAAACAGATATAAACGTTAGAGCTGAGCGGAAGAAACGGTCTTATTCATAGCGGGTTCCATATCAGTCAAAGGTTTGCGGACGGTGAGTAATGGGTAGCTCACCGTCCGATGTTGCATCTCAAAGAGATCTTAATAAGGTTGAAGGGGCTAGTTAGGGCAATTGACCGATGACCGGATTAAAAGTCTGATAATAGCTCCCGCTGCAATTAAAACGGGAAAAATAATTTGAAGATTTCCTATCAAAAACAAAAACGAAGGGCCGATTTATATCATGATATGATTTTTTCCCAGCATAATCATATCGTCAATTTGTGGATTTCCAAAGGTTTAAAAAGCCCAAAATGGGTAGAACCTGGCCTTAGTTCTTTAAGTTCCAGGAGGACACCGGTGTCCGCACACCTATTGTCTTTAAATTGTGTCTGTAATTACGATTATCGAAAGGAGATAGAGATAGAACCATCTTATTTCATATTTATTTTTGATTAAAAAATCCTTTTACATATTTCGCACAGACATTACCGAAATACGAACTTCCGGTAAAAAAAAAACTCTTCCTTGCTATGGTTCCGTAGGTCGCGTTTCCCTATGCGTGTGCGAGTGAGACAAAAGGTACGAAATCCCCTGGGTGTGAAAGAGAGAGCGTGAGGGCGACGACCTTTAAAACAAATCGTTGTAGAAAGGGTTCGGTTTCAGTAGCGTCCGCAAATTAGGCGGTAATTATATATTTTTAATTACTTTTTTTATTTGGAGATTTAAAATCTTGTTTTAATATTTTTTTTTGTTTCCCACACTTTAGTAACACTCTATGAAAAATTCCAATGATAATAGGTAATTATTGTTTTTTTTTTTTGTTTTGTCACAATGTGCTTCATATTGGACTAATGGCGATCTTGTAAACACAGTCCCAGCTTTGATTAAGAACCAAAAATCTGCAAGGACATCTTGGTTTTTTTTTATGGTGGCAAAATCATCTAATGATGAATCCCGCTCTTAGGCGGAGCGGGAAACAGTGGCAGACTCTTACTGACTAAACACCTCACCCCATTCCTTCCTTGCCCTTCGCACTGGGACCAAGCCTTTCTTTCAGAAAGAGACCCTAGGCCGCAGGAGGTTTCGACCCTTTTGCAGAGTCCCTACGACGGCCATCTTGGTTCAACTTATTTGAAATTAATCATAAATGTTTTTTGACAATATTTTAATACTATATATGTACGTATACGAGTATACGTACCTATATAGTAGTATAATTATTGTTATGTCGATGCATTCTGTTAATTAGCTATGCAGATTAGTTTATAATTTATGAAGTTTTAATAATCTTTTCAGGTATTTAATTTTTCATGCGTATATTTAAATTATGATTCGCAGTGATTTCTCTGACTTAAATTATTGCATTAATCATGTAAATAGACCGCAATAGTTAGTCACAAAAAGAAATTGCAGCTTAAATGAATCACCAATAAGATAAAAGATTATTAAACAAATAACTTAGTATTCAAAAGGAAAGATAGACTAACCATTTCTCGAACATAATAAAATTCTAATAATAATTTGCTGGAAGAAAATTAATAAGATAAATCTCGCCTTTGTGTATGACAATCAATATACATGTAGGTACTGTACCAATATTAGTTTTTCTTCAATACACTTGTTCGGAAACCCGCTCTTATTCCACCGCTCACAGGTACGCAATGGACTATTTTCCGCACTAGTACGAGAAAAAGCGCGTGAATTTTCCCGTCATAATTTTACTGTAATAAAATATTTTATCGTATCAGGCGCACGTCAAGCCCCACGACTAGTAAGTTTATTGAAAAACGTCGTTTGATACACGTGCACAATTGTCACTGCAGCCCTCGGCAACATAATACTCTCGCCTGCAGCTCGTGCGAATTCTACCTCGGTCGCAATGACAAACTTTCTGCACGAGCTTCGAAATGTACTGTTTTGTGTACATTAAAGTACCAAAGACTTACACTCAAACCAGGTTATATGGTAGTTACTAAAAAGTGAGAAACCTCTATTATTAAATAGTAATGTGTTTCCTGACACTTATTCGATTTCAAATTCAAATTTTTAGTTATACTCTAAAAAAAATTAAATTTTTGACACTTGCGTTCGATTCCAAATTCAAATTCCTATTCTTTTTTTAAATGTCATTACAATTTCTGTACTCATTTCTATGCCATCGGTACATTTTTCTAGGCGCACCCTATTCCCTAGCCTCGATTCGGGCTAGACAGGGACCTAGGCGAAAAATTACTAGGGTGCACACACACAGGCGCAACTGGCCCTGCAGTTACTGTTATTTATGTGTGTGAGAGTTTAAATGTGTGAGTGAGGACCGTTTATTTTTTTGTTAATTTTATTATTAGCTACGGTAAGTAGAATTTACTGTTATATTTTAATCTAAGGCTAGAATGAAGTCGAAAATTCTTTGCTAGTACGCTTTGTTCATCACATCACATTTTGAAGTCAAAAGTTGAGTGTGATGAATGTGTTACTTCTTCACGTTCAATCAAAGTGTCATCAAAATTGAAAATTCTATTATAGGTACGACCGCTGACTGAAAAATTATCGGCCATTATGAATTATCAAATTACGAACTTATAGCGAAATCACTTTGAGATCGTCTTGGACTGACGTTATTATGAAAATCGCAGACTAGGGTTCCCAGTTCATCGGTCCACCTTATTCTCAAGCATGCTGGCGGACGGCAAGCAACGGGTAGCTTGCCGTCCGGTTGTCTAGTAATCGTCCGGACCAGGCCCAGTCGTCGACGGCAAAACTGTTCTCGCGCGCCTCAAGAAGTTATCAACAAACCGCAATCACCCTGCAGAACGGTAGAAGCTAACTGGGGCCAAGGGTTCGTGGGGGTGGGCTGTTTATTTAGTAAAAGTCTGACACAGTTTTCCTAAATTTGTAATTGGATGATTTTACCCACCATAAAAAAACCCTCATTCTCGAGAAAAAACATACTAAACTAACCTTGAAAAGCACAACCAACTTATACACAAAGCAAAGACAACACTTATACATCCAACATATATATATTATCTGTGCTGTGACGTCATTGGTATCAGTACGTGATCCAGCGCCACGCACATGGATTATAAAGGAATATGACAGTTTTTGTAACAATATTTTTGAAGGCTTAACATTTTATTTGGCACCGAAAATTTGTACGTGAGAATTGTGGAATTGGGTTATTGGAACTTTCGCGATTTTTCAATCATTTTTTGTATTTTAATTTGTATTTTGTTCAACCTTTCGAATGTCGTAATTAGAGGAATAATAAAAAGACAAAGTAAAATAATTTTAAGACTGCATTATCGCTTTAGGCAATAATACCTGTAATGATATGTATGTATGACATCCCGGCGTACGGCAAGTAGGTATCCGCCCTTACGTTGTTGAGACACCTGCGGCCCGGACTAAGCGTTTTGCCTCGTCATTTATACCGCGTACATCGAGAGATTGGAACAGTTTGCCGACTGCAGTCTTTCCGTCCGAATATAATTTGGGTGTCTTCAAGGCTAGAGTGAATAGGCTCTTAATAAACTAGTGCGCCTTACCATCAACTATTGCATCACTGCTTACCATCAGGTGGGATCGCAGTCAAGCACTATTTTATTGCAAGTTAAAAAAAAAAAAATGATAGATGTAAGGGTGATATAAATAAATAAAAAAAAACAGAAATAAACAATGGGTATGTGAACGCCGGCGTTCGCATGGGGCTCAAGACTTTATATGGTAAGCGTGGGTAGCTCGCCGTCCGACCGTCCGGTAACCATCCGGACGGAGCCCAAGTCGTCGACGGCGCGTGCTGTCCCTGCGCGCCTCAAGGAGTTCTCAGCAAACCGTAGGGGGCCAAAGCCTGATTGGCCTTAACTTTTTTTATTGCTACAAACTAGTGCTTGACTGTGATCCCACCTGATGGTAAGCAGTGATGCAATCGTTGATGATGAGGCGTTTATATAATAGTTTATTAAAACTTTACTGTTAAAGTATTACGTGTACTAACATGTTACCACTCTAAAACCTTTCGCCCCTATACACCATCATTTTTACCAACAAAAAAAACACTATCCGTTTTGCAAGCAATGTGTCCTACCCACTGCTTGACATTCTATCCTTCGGACTTCATCAATATAATACACAAATCTATCAACAATAAAAAAATATAAGTTGAACCAAGAACTTATGTTTCTACCCTCATATGTAATCTCTCTCAGTCAAAGGTTTGCTGGGAGAAAACTGTCGAGTTAAGCTCGCCTTTGTACATGAATTGTCAAATCATTGTATCTATGTTCAGTTTTTGTGTACAAGAAAGAATTAAAGAAACAAAAAGTAACATATTTTTGGGTCTCAATCAAAGTGTGGCATACAAGAGGCTGTGTGTAATCATAATAACGACAGCCATTTTAGGTCAAGTTATTTGTGTACCTATGTTCTTCAATCCTGACGTATTTTTATCACAAAATGTACCGGTCGTATCCTTCGTTACCCACAATATATCTTGCCCGGTTTCCTCCGTATCTCGCCGATGTAATTCGACATCTCACTACAACTACACATAGGTATGTCTGTGCGTCTCAGCCATACCTCTGCCCATCCAGATAATTATATTACGGGAGCTTACAATCAATATCAGTGTAGGGATACAAGAGGAGTGTTCGGGAGTAATGTTTCGTGATGTTGAGGGAATTTGGGAGGTTTTGGTAGTCAGGAAATTAAAATATTGTCAGTGATATGAATACGAGTGAATAGACTCTTAATAAACTAGTACGCCTCACCATCAACGAGTGCATCACTGCTTACCATCAGGTGGGATCGCAGTCAAGCACTAGTTTATAGCAATTAAAAAAAGCTCATTACATAGTATAAAACAAAGTCGCTTCCCGCAGTCCCTATGTATGCTTAGATCTGTAAAACTACTCAACGGATTTTGATGCGGTTTTTCTTACCAAATAAAGAGTAATTGAATTACCCGTGTGAAGCTGGGGCGGGTCACTAGTAAAATATAAAAGACATTCGAATGCTATCTTCGAATGAATCGTCTGCTAAGCCCATGCCTATTGTGGTTTTACTAGACATAAGTCAACGTAACTATCTCACAAGGTCAACATAAAAAACTCAATATGTTTAACCTTATGTCCATATTTCCAATTATTGCGACTTCTCCGGTCGGCCATAATGGTCGCGGAATAGCGATAAGAGTAGAGTGGAGTTGTGGCTAGTTTTATTTTGTGATACCTATGTAATTTACTACGGCTAGCGCTTGAGGACATACTTTTTCTCCACCCTAGAGTTGGAAATTGATTCGATGATATCCTACCTATAAAAAGCCTGTGATATTTTTGTTTCAATTATATGAACTAGCAATTATATCCAGAGTAGGAAAAAAAGTGCCAGTAATCATAGTTAGGTTAGGTTTTCGTGTTACGTCTGTTATTTTGTCATACATTTTGTCATGTTTTCGCTGGATTAAGTTTTATTAGTCATTAGTGATAAAGTTACAATCATTCAGTAATTTATAATTTAGTTTTAAAAGACTCCTGTCTTCTGATTTATCTTGCTTTGTGTCAAAAACGACTAAAATATTATTTTTAGTAATAATTTTAACACTCGTTTTTTTGTCTAATTTATGTTTCTTTTTGGAAAACAAAGCCACAACATCCAGTACATGCCAAGGTCCTTACTAGAAATATTTATCAAAACAAACGCGTCTCCACACATTCCCTAGTTCCAATTGAGTTCACTAAATTGGCATTTGTTAATTAGATCAGAACGGTTTAATAATTGAACGAGAGGGAAATAAGAACTGAGTGTGGGAGGGAGACAAAATATACTTAGAATGGTATATTTATCATATGTGCAAAAGAGATAGGTATAGTTGATAAAAATAGGATTTAATGTGATATAGAAAAACTTGCGGTCAAAAAGGATTTTCTTGTCGCTGTAGTAGGAAGCCAATACTACATTTATTTTGAGCAATCGATATAGCTCTACAAGGAATAAGATAATAATTTCTCGACCTGACAATGCTTGCAATTGTTTTTTCAAAATACTTACTCGAAAATCCGCTTTTATCCTACTTTGTTTAGGCACGCAATGGACTGTTTTCCGCACTATTGTGGAAAAGTGTGCGTGGTCGCCTCTAACATTATTTTATAATAATATAAAGGTTATACATAGTCCGAAGAAGTAGTCTTCCCCCTTGGTGGAGCAGGAGATAATCTCAGACGTTTACAAACTATAAAAAACCAACCCCGTTTTCTTCGGTTACATCATTGCCTTCAGTAGGCTTAGACCTTGCTGGGTCCCTACGGTTTGCTGGACAACTCCTTGAGACCTGTACCACTCGACCACCACTGCTCTCTTTAATGTTTTGATACATCATCATCATCATTATTTCAGCCGAAAGACGTCCGCTGCTGGACATAGGTCTCCCCCCAGCTTCGCCACAAAGACCGGTCCTGCGTCTTGCATTGTTTAAAGACGAGCTTAATTCTAAATACACTATCCAAAAATCACACCTGATTGTCAACAAATTTCTGGACGTCATAACTCCCTAAGATGCAGTATACCCATCTAGGTACATCCATACAGCTCCAATCAGTCAATGCCCTGCATCACTGTATCTATGTCGTTCAATACAAGCCCTAGGCCTAATAACAGTGTAATCAGACGCGAACAGATGTTCCTGTGTGCCAGAATATGGCTATTTTAACCCTTAAAGACGATCTGGGGCCAAGGGTACGTGTCTGAAAAGAGGCTTTTGCCCTAAAACGGAGTAGGGTGTTTAGTCTGTAAGACTCTCATATAAATAAAATAATAAAAAAAGCCTTTAAAGACAGTTTGTACATGTTTTTCTAAGATTATAATGTGAATGTGTATTATAAAAACAGTTTATGTCTCAAAATTAAACGATGAGAGATGTAGTTAGATGAATTTACCACTTAAAAAATCAGATGACACCCGTATTTCTAAAGAAGTAATTACTTATTCCAAACCCAGCCAGGCGTATGTATGAGACTTTGTGTATGTAATTTATTTCATCACCACTGCTCTGAAAACGGTGAAGGAAACATCGTGAGGCAACCGGCATGTCCTAGAACTAAAAACTCGAAGATATGTGACATCCACCATACCCCACTGGGCCCTCGTTGTGGCCCATTCCCTCTCCCATAGAAGAGGCCGGTGTCCTAGTGGTGGGATCATTAAAAAGGCTGATGATGATGAATTACTACTTCCTAAGTAGTATAAGTATTATCCTAAGTATTATTAAGACATTACTTGAAGTCAGAAAATTTCATTCAAAATTTCATTTTCTTATATCTATAGAATATGAATACGTTGTTTATAAATACGGGTATTAGTATCTACTTTTATATAAACAAAAAACAAACGTTAGTACACTATCAGACTAAAAAACAAAATGCAATCAAGGTTCGATCTTAAAATTCGTTTCTTACCCCCTCGCTCGCGAACTAAAATGAACTCGGAATTAGAATACTTGGGTCGCATCCGAATCGTCTCATTAAATTACAATACATATTGTTTCGCGTACCATACATAGATACAATCATATATACTAGTACTTGCACATATGTGAGATTAGCATAAAATTTGTATGAAGCTATTGTGAAAATTTTAAATTGATCAAGGTTGTTTGTTTAGCTCGCTGTTCGGTCATCTGATAACCAGTCCATCCAAAGGTTGTCTGGTAGAAATTGCCTTGTGCAATAAGACCGCCTATTGTACACTTATTTTTATTAATGTTTATCCTGTGTTAAGCTAAGGTGTGCTATAAAGTTATAAATAAATAAACCGATTCAAAACAAGCCCAGAAGGCGCACACTGTTCCCACGCTCCTTAAGGAGTTATCAGCAAACTGTAGGGACCCTGCAGAAGGGTCGAAGCCAACTCAGGCCAAGGGTTTCGGTGTTTCTTCTTAGAGTAGTCACTTAGGACACACCGCCCTCATCTAGTTTAACTAGACGAAAAAAATTTACGTGTAAAAAAGTTGACCTCTGCAGAAGGATCGAAGTCAACTAGGGTCAAGGGTTCGTGTCTTAAAGGAAGGTTCTGGCCCTGGTATATAAGGCAAGTGGGATGTTTATTCAATAAGAGTTTCCCACTCCGCCCAATTACGGGATTCGTCATTGGATGATAACGTGAAAAAAAAAACCCGAAAGCATTCTTGTCACCGGCAAACTTCCCTAAAAGGAACTACGATGCAAATATTCCATCACAATTTAATTTAAAACGAAGAAGCTCTTACCATCAAAGAATATGCTAATACCTTCACAATTCTACTTATTCCCAAACCATTCCACTTTCATTCACTCATTCTAACTTCGCGTTAACTTCAACCAAATATTCTACCACTTTCGAATAGTTTTAAACCTTCATTTCGTTCAATCGATTGCGCTCCGACATAAGAAAGAAGTCACTTTGCAAAACAAAAGGTTGAAGTCCAAAGAAAAAGTCCCAATTACGCTCCTAGAACCACCCCCCGCTCACCCCCTCCGTTGGTTCTCCACGACCGCTCTTCCCATCCTCTAGCGACCCTTGTTCCCCCGCTAAGGGTGGGTCCCACTGACAGCGATTAATCGCTTATTGATATTAATGCTGCGGTTTATCTTGGTAGCGTTGGATTATGGGAGTTGAAATTGCTATTATGTAACAAAAAAATATGATATGTTTAGAGTATGATGCAGTTTGTGTACCTAATTTCGCCAAGCCCGTCCCATCATCGGTCTACCAGATATAGGGAGATGCGCCTTTGGTACATTATGGGCAACCCAACCATGCATACGCACAAAACCGTTTTTGGAACATACTAAGTTTAGGTACAGCTAAAGAGTTTCCCTGCCGAAGTCTGTGTCTCCTTATAGCTACAATCTTTGGATATTATATATACCTAAGTTAAGAGTTAACAGGATACTTTTAGGCAATGTTCTGTATTGTCAACCACATTATCGTCTTCCACCACATAAAGAAACTAATAATATCGGAAATGTGTCTGTAACTTAGTACAGAGATAAATACAAAAATAGAGTATTGAGTATTATACTAAAATTATCGATTTTTTTAATTTTCTCCTATTTTTTTAAGTATTTTTGGAATAAGTATGTTGTTGAGGGACATGTTTTGATTCTTACATGACTTTAATTCATTAACCTCCAAGAGGATACCGGTGTCCGCATACATGTCTTTTAATTGTGTCTGTAATTACGGTAGTCGAAAGGTTAATGTTAAATAGGGTTCTTTCACCCCTTCTCTTAAAACTCTATTCATAAATACGTTAGCTATAATTTCTATATCGACACAGACTTAATTTTAGCTTCTAGTGCCTCATAAATAATCATAAAATATACAGCCAGGATTATAAAATCACTTAAAAAGTACCTTAAGTAGTGTGTAATTATATTATTTAAGTACTGGCTCGTAATCGTTATTGATGTTTACGAGTATTGCTACATAAAATTAATTAAATGTTATCCGTTGAGTTTTCTTTTACATAAAATACTCCAAAAATAATCTTGTAATAGCGATTTATCATACTGGCTACCAGGTTTAATATACCTATTTTTTTTTTTACTTTGAGATAAAAATTACTTCCTTTGACCATAATATTCTTGTAATATTATTTTATTATTACATCCCTTTTTAATTTTATCGTTCTATCGACATCTGTGATTCAAGATAAGAACTATAAAATTAAAAAACCTGCATCGCGGTATTAAAGTTTTCAGGCCAATTAGTACATGTATAACAGCTCGAAACTCTTAGACAGTGGTCCTAACCAGACAAAACACTTGTCAGGTTGGAAAATTCTCTCTTTTTAAATGGAGGTTTGCGGGACTTTATACCCTGTTCAAAAAGTCACCGCTTTTTTGGCCTTACACAAATTATGACTTTAAGTTTTCTTTTTTTTATGTATTTCTAGTTTTTATAAAAAGTTTGAGACACAATTTTTTTTTTCTTTCTCTCTCTCCATTCCACTACCTTCAAATCAATAGAACCAGAACCACTAACCCAAAACTCCAATAAACCCAGCCACACCTCACTCATGCATATTTAAATTTCACATTCCCCGCCATCACTGGGACCCAACCTTTTCCCCAAAGAGTTTTATTGCAGTGTCCAAGGAAGTAATTTCGTAGGTCAGGACTTTTTACTTTTTAAGAAAGTTCATTTTCTTTAGCTAGACATTTTTCTAGCAATATACACCGAACTAACCTGGGTGTTGCTTCGAGAACTTGCGAATTGCTTTATTTCCAAAGTAGTTTTGGAGTTTTAAGGCAATTTGTAAGTTAAAGTGGGTTTTGGAGGATAAATAATGAATTCCCATTGTTGGAGCTAGTTAGAATTATTTTGGTTGAAGTTAAACCATGGTGTTACCTACTCGAAAAAAGTGAGAGATTTAATCATGCTACCGAATTTTTTCATGTTTATCTTCTTTTAATCGGCACTCAGGTCTTCGTTAGATTAGTTAAACCAATCCCACGTTTTCTAGCCATTGCATGCTAGAAAACGTGGGATTGGGATTGGGCTACTACCTAACTAAGAGTTTTATAAAACTTTTGATATATAAATTCTCTAAATAAAAGATTTGGAAAATTATCGATTTTTTTCACACTTTTACTTACTAAACCGATCTATGTTCCTTCAGTTGCCCTTTCCTTTCCAGGGCCATGGTGACTCTTTCGAAAGTTCCCTCAGCCCTCTAATAGTTAAATACCAAAATGATTAACTAAATCTATTATCTGTCTGGTTTTTTTTGTGATTGATAGGCTCTCACTTTACCACTTTTAGCTGATAGTAAACGACGATTTAAGTCGATGTTGGAGCACGCTTGCCTTGACATAGCCTTCCCAAATGAACTTTGGTTCCTCTTTTTATGAAATCCCTTTAGGTTCATATACATCATAAAATGAACCTCAGTGCAAAATTTCAACGTTCTAGGTTCAAAGATATGGGCTTGACATTGATGAGTCACACAATGAATCAGAATTTTTACTTGTGAATACAGAACTGACAAAAATAATACACTAAAGTACATTCCCATTACAATATCCATCAGTCTGAAGGCCTATCACCAAATTATACAAAAACCATCTTAACTTTACACTCGGCAAAAAACGGAACTAACCTCAAATGTACTAAATCTGAAATATCATTGACATTTAGACGTAGACAGTGGCGCCACTATCAAGTACCTTGTTATGTTGGTCGTGAACATTATGTCTGCTCTGACCCAGTTCAATTGGCGTGAAGGTTCATGGACGGAGCTTTTGTTTTTGATTAGGTTTGTAAAGTAGTGCAAGCTATATGGAGCGTAAGATATGCTATATTCTTTTTGGTAAAGAAAAAATATATCCTTTGAAGATAGAAACCCTCCCTTGAATTAGTAGAAATTGGTAATTCTACTATAAATCCCTCTGATTCACGATGGCTAAGCATGGTTTAATTTGAAAGAGTCCATAAAAATACAGTTCAAACTAGAGTCAGCTCATAAGATGCTTTGTTGTAATTGAACTTTTTTAAACTATAACATTGCTCCAATATTTTACCGTTTTGTCTGTCTATAGAAATGACCTACTTATAGGGTTTTTTAAGTGGAAAACTATCAAATTACTTCTCTTAATTTGAGTGGAACGGAAAAAATAGTGACCTGTTACATCATATGGCCTACCCGTGTGCTCAGTTTCATCCAGCCGTTAGTGTGAAGGAATCAAAAAAATAGACATGTATACCTACATACTTTCGCTTTTATAAATATTACTGTAAAAGTTAAAATTAGTCTCAGTTTAAAAATCCTAAACTGCATATTAACAGAAAAGACAACTACTGTAGTAGTTTTAGTTAGTAAAAGACTGACATGTCCTGCCGTTCACTCTAGAGTGGATGAAGCCTTTAGATGTTTTTACACCACAAAAGAAACAGTTTACCTTTTCAGAAATCTATCTTCACAATCGCTTTGTCATCGCTTCAACTATAGCTATACCTTTACGAGTGCAGTCCACCTATATCAACTTAATTATATATTTGTGTACGGATGTGTGTGTCACTCTTTGTCCTTTTTTCGTTCGTCCGTTTATTTGTTTGTTTCGTCGTAAGTGATTATCGAAACCCTATTTCTGAAGAGAGAAAGGGCAACTGAATAAACAGGTGTAGTTTTAGTCAGTGAAAATCTGTCACGTCTTCCCGTTCCACCCTTGGAGAAACAATTAGATGTTTCATCATCATCTTCCTCCCCTTTTATCATGTTATTTGGGATCGGCGCAACCCGTTATCTTCAAATCATTAGAAAAGTTTAGCTACCATGAAAAAACAGTTTATCTTTTCAAAAATATATCTTCAAAATCGCTTTGGCGTCGCTTGAACTATAGCTATGCCTTTACGAGTGCAGTCTATATAAACATAATTATATATTTGTGTACGGATGTGTGTGTGTCACTCTTTGTCCTTTTTTCGTTCGTCCGTTTATTTTTTTTGTTTCGTGGTAAACGATTATCGAATACACATTTCTGAAGAGATAGCAAAATTTTGCCTGAGTTTAAAATAAAGCATCTTATCGTAGATCTATCAACAGAAAGTGTAACTTATGCAGGTGTAATTTTAGTTTGTAAAAGTCATGTCCTCCCATTCCGCCCCAGAGTGGGAAGAAATCATTAGATGACTTACCATCCATCCAAATAGACATAAAAAAGAAAAAAAAATAGAACAGATTTCTGAGTTTACACGTAGATGGATGGAGACGAAGAGTAAGGCTGAAGAAGAGATGGATGGATTGTGTGAGGAGTGATATGAAGGAAAAAGGAGTTAGTGATAGTGTGACAGGTGACAGGACAGAGTGGAAGAAAAAAACATGTTGCGCCGACCCCAAGTAATATGGGATAAGGGTAGGATGATGATGATGATGTTTCTTTTTTTTTTAAACTCTATCTTCAGTATCGCTTCGGCGTCGCTTCAACTATAGCAATACCTTTACAAGTGCAGGCTACACCAACATAATTATATATTTGTGTACGGATGTGTATGTCGCTCTTTGTCCTTTTTTCGTCCGTTCGTTTATTTGTTTGTTTCGTTAATTATTGAAATTATTTCGAGGACGCCGACATACTTTTTGTTCAGGAATGAGAGTATTGTGTGATTTATTTTTAAATGAAATTCAATATTGAGTTGTGATTGTGATGTTTTTAACAGTTTTTTATCGAATATCGGTTTAATAATATAGTGTTTTTTCAATGGACATGATAATGTTTAAATATACTCTGACTGTTTTTGTATATAAGAGCTGAGATTGTCGTATCAGATTTTTAATATTTCTATTTTTATAATTGTTAATTTAAGCCCCTACTGGCATTTTTTTTGTGTGCACAATCAATACATACTCGTAGTCATTTTTAAAACTATACAACGGATTTTAATGCGGTTTTTTTTTAATAGATAGAGTGATTCAAAAGGAAGGTTTATATGTATAAAATAATCTCACTCAGAACAGTGGTGGCCGAGTGGTAAAGGCTCCGACTTTCGAGTTGTAGGTCGCGGGTTCATACCCAGCCAGGCGTATTACTTTGTGTAATTTATTTCATCACCACTGCTCTCAAAACGGTGAAGGAAAACATCGTGAGGAAACCGGCATGTCCTAGAACCAAAAAACTTCGAAGACATGTGATATCCACCAATCCGCACTGGGCTCGCGTGGTGGATTATGGCCCATTCCCTCTCCTAGAGAGGAGGACTGTGTCCCAGCAGTGGGAACATTAAAAAGGCTGATGATGATGAATCTCACTCATAGCACAAACAATTGTTCTACTAGGTAAAAATTGAACCCACTACCTCCGGCGTAGCGGTCATGGCCACTAACCACTAGACAGTCAGTCAGACAGACAGTCAGTTCAGTTAAAATCAATGGGAACACTTACCATATTTTAGTTTTCTTCTCCACTGCACTCACACCAGCTTCTCTGTAGTGACTGTTTTTTTGGTCTAGTGGTTAACAACCTTGACTGCTATGCCAGAGGTCGTCGATTCGAGTTGTAATGAGCACGGTAATTTGTGCTGTGTCTGAAATTTTTTATGGTGGGCAAAAATCATCCAATGACGAATCCCGCTCTTAGGCGGAGGGAGAAACAGTGTCAGACTCTTACTGACTAAACACCTCAACCCGTTTCTTCTATGCCCTTTGCACTGGGGCCAAGCCTTCCTTTCAGAAAGAGACCCTGGTCCCCCATTGGCTTTGACTCTTCTGTGTCTGGGTGTAATTTGTATATAATATACTATATGTATTTAAAAAATGGGATAAGGGTAGGATGATGATGATACTATATGTATTTAGAAATATAAAAGTATGTTTATCAGTTGTCTAGTACCCATAACACAAGCTCTGCTTAGTTTGGGACTAGACGACTTTGTGCGATAATTGTGGAATATCATTATTATAATCTGTGTACTTCATATTATACAAATCTTTGAAGTTATACTGGCGCCAATTTCAAGCACATGCAATCTGTAATCCAACAAAATCAGACCAAATCTATTCAACAACTCTTAAAAATTCCAATCTTATAAATTAAGGAGTTGTCAGCAACCGTAGGGACCCTGCAGAAGGGTCAAAGACAACTAAGACCAAGGGTTCATGTCAGAAGCTGAAGACTGGATTTGGGTAGAGGAGTTGGAAGATCTTAAAACACTTTTCCGATTTCTGAAAGGAAGGCCCAGCCCTGGTATGTAAGGTTAAATAACGGGGTAGATTTTAGTCTCATTCATTTTAGGGAGAACCGCTCCGCCCAAGGGCGCAAGATGTCATGTAGAAAAAAAAATCCCTTAGGACGGTTCTTGACTCTCAACTAAAACCGCTCATAAAAACTAATTTTATATATACGTATAAGTTACTAGCTTTTGCCTGCGTGATTCGCCTACTTTCTTTCACTAACAAATTATACCAAGAAAACATATTCTCCGGATAAAAAAGTATCCAAAGGACAGCAGAATACTTTCTATCCGTGTACCAGATTTCGTCTAAATCTGTTCAGTCGTTTAGGCGTGAAGGAGTGAAAGTCACACATATACAAACTCATGTCTATATATCAATAGTGTGAGGTGATGTATATACATAAGTAGGTAGGTACACTTAAATTATCAGCATAATACCTAACATACCGACGTAGGTATATAAGTAACACATAAGCTGATAACACGCTAATACGAGCCGTTATCACGCGTGATATAAGTGATAAGGTATCACAGTCAAGTGCAATTCTGTTACAAACCGAAAATTAGTTTGAATATTGACGTTCTAGCCGCCATTTTGAATTTTTTGTAATGCTATATGTTCTATACTAGCAATGGATAGTGGGTTTGCTTTTTATTTTATTTTATTTTTTTGGTAGGAGGAAAAACCAAAGACCAATCCCGCCCTTTGGTGGAGCTGAAAATAGTGTCAGAATTTTACTGACTAAACAACCCATCTCGTTCCTTCTTTGACTTAGTTCCAAGGCCCTGGTATTACGCTTTCGCTTTAACCCATGGCCCAAGAAGGCTTCGACCCTACTGGGTCTCTACGTTTGCTGACAACTCCTTGAAACGAGCTACCCATTAGTCGCCGTCCGCAAGCCCGGTGATGAATATACCTAAGATGTCTAATTTTTTTTTTATTCTTAATATTTTCGCGCTTGACCGCTATGTCACCTGATGGAAAGCGACGATGCAGTCGACGATTGAGCGCGCTTACCTAGAAGTTACCTTTTCACTCTTGACTTAAAGATTCCCGGGTTGTAGCCATCAGTAAACATACTCCGGCAAGGAATTTCACTCCTTGGCTGTATACACAATGCCTAGTTAAAAAAAATGCAATCTACTTTTATACAGGTCCACTGCACACCTCTATAGGAAAACAATATCTGCCAAATCAGATAGATAGATATACTCTTTATTGTAGGTACACCATAAACACAACTTGGTACATTAGGATACTTAGGACTTTATATTTTTAGTCTTTGTTTCAAAAACTAAATACTTACGCTTTCCAACCTAAAATTATCAAGATCATTCACTAATTACATTTCAAGAGCTCGATAACAAACAATTAACCACTCATGTCTAATTCGTAAGAAATTCCTGTTAATTTGTATGCCAAGATAAGATATCACAACGTCTTATAAATATTGTGTAAGCCGCTATTAATGAAGGCACTAGACTTTGTACAAACACTAAATTAAACGCCTGTGGAATTTTTCTAAAGATTCATCACCAAACACAAAGAAAAACTGAAGGTTTGAAGAAACTAACTGCCATACAAACGCACAGCCGAAATCGCTAGGACTCTTAATAAACTAGTGCGCCTTACCATCAACGATTGCATCACTGCTTACCATCAGGTGGGATCGTAGTTAAGCACTAGTTTATTGCAATAAAAAAAAACTTTTCTTTTTATGGTGTTGAGAAGGATTAATCAAAATTCGCCCCGTAAGGAGATGAAACAGAGTTCCAAAGTTTGGATGAAGATCTACCATGAAGCGGACGACGCTATATTGAAGTAAAAGCTTTGATTATAACTTCGAAGATGTTTCTAGTAATAAGTATAAATTATAATTAAATATATGTAAAGTGAATATAAATTATATCCATTTTACATATGTTTATAAAGAGGTCAAAGTGTAATTTAAAATCCATACCGTAAACATGATGGTCACTTGGTCAGATCATATAAGAAACATGCAGAATGTTATGGCATTTTCAGATATAGATTTCAGTAGACCTGTCCAGTCAGTGCAATTATTTGTCAGTAATCGTATAGTTAAACTTAGTGTCTACAATTCTGATATAGTCTTTGTGAAATTTATCTAAACGTATGTATCATTACATAGTATAAAACAAAGTTGCTTACCGCTATCCCTATGTATGCTTAGAACTTTAAAAGTACGCAACGGATTTTGATGCGGTTTTTTTAATAGATAGAGTGATGCAAGATGAAGGATTATGTGTATAATATCTTACTAATATTATAAATGCAAAAGTTACGATGCTTGGATGTTTGGATGTTTGGACGTATGTTGCTCAATCACGCCAAAACGGCTGGACGGATCTGGATGAAATTTGGCACAGGTATAGGATACACTCCGGAATAGGACATAGGCTACTTTTTATCCCGGAAACCCCAACCCCAATACCACGCGGGCGAAGCCGCGGGCAAAAGCTAGTATGCATAATATATTCAATATCAGTACCCGTGCGAAGCTCGGGTGGGTCGCTAGTCATATAATATTATGTTATCTAAACATATGACCTTTAATTCAGAGACAAATCTAGAACATCTATCTCGACTTATATAGGTTTGAAACAAGGTCCCAAATGATTCGATAGTCGATGACCAACTCATATCCGTTTGGTAGCCATACCTAGATAGAGCCTAGGTCATTCTACGTGTTGACTAGATATTAATGTCGATGTGTGTTTGGACTGATTGCCTCGTTAATCTAGAGATCTCAAGGCAAAATGTTGTGGTGTTCTAGGTCTTGAGGTAGGGTACTTGTGGGATTTGGAGTATCGCATCAGCTTTATAATGTTCCCACTGCTAGGATTCAGGTCTTCTGTCTAGGAGAAGGAATCACGCTTGCTCAGTTCGGGTTAGTACATGTCACATGTCTTCGAATTTCAGGTTCTAGGACATGCCAGTTTCCTCACGATGTTTTCCTTCACCGTTTTGAGAGCTAATGATGAAATAAATTACACAAACTAATGAACCTGGCTGGGTTTAAACCCGCGATTTACAACTCGTAAATTAGGGCTGTTACTATTCAGCCAGCACTGCTCTCAATTTAAATTTTGATGTCCATAATAAAATATTTGCAAAATGCGACCAGATTCGACCTAACATATAACTAACTAACTATAACCGACTTTGTAGTGTACTTTGTAGTGCTGAGACTCAGCCCTCCTTTTACTGACGAAAACCAGACCTATGTTCCTTCTTTCCCTTGCATTCCAGGACTGCGAGTTTTCCTTTCAGAAGCAAACTAATGACTGCAGCAGGTTTCGACCCTCCTGGGCGTTTTTTGCTGAAATTTCTTTGAGACTCGCGTAGATTACTACGTGTTAAAATAATTTTACCTGAGTCCAGACGGTAGCCATACGGCCGGATGGCGAGCTATCCGTTACTCCCCATCCGATCTACAGTTGCCTTATCCTTTCGAGTACCGTAATTAGAGACATAATAGAAAGTCGATAGGTGTGCGAACGCCTGTGTTTCTTAGAGCTCAAGAGTTTAAAGTTCTAGGACCAAGATTATTCTTTCAAACCTCCTATACTGCCGTGCAGAGACTAAAACGCAGTAAAAGTATTGTAAAATACGCCTTTTTACTGCGTTTTAGTGTCTGCACGGCAGTATAAGAGGACTCCTACGATACTAAATTAATGCAGCGATCAAAATGTTCACAAACAAGATATCATTTAATGTTTAGATACATAGTTTAGATACCAGATCTGCCTACTTATATCTGACCTTGGAGGCAGCTTGTTAGTAAGTTATGTAACCGTAATGGTACCTGTGTTAGTTGCACATTTATTTACTTACATTAAGTATAAGATTATGCTATGTAATAGTGTTGATTTGTGAGGTTGGGTAATCAATTATAATGAGTTTAGGTGTTGGTTTTAGATTGTTCTGTTTGTATATTTGTAGCGAATTGTTTTTAGTGTCAATAGCTGTTTTAGCAACCAATCTAAGCACTAGTTTATTTCAATTTAAAAAAAAATCTGTCAGTCTATTTTGGAAACGAAACACTTTTAAACTTGAGCCCCTAAGGAACGCTGGCGTTCACACATCTATTGTCTTTCTATTTTGTATTTAATTACGGTAATCAAAAGGTTGATTGTGGTGTTTTTTTTAATAAGTTATAGGCTCGCGTTTGACATCTATCACACCTGATGAAAAGTGATTATTTAGCCGATGATGGAGCACACAAATCTAGAAGTATCCTATTCACCTGTTATAGGTAGCTATTCTTTTTTTTTTTTATTCTTGTATATTTAATAGGGTTTTTTATCCACATGGATACGTCAACCCCATCGTACCTTATACTCTATTTTACACACAAAGTATATACTCTATTCTTATATTCTATTTTACACACAAAGTATTAACTAGGTAAGAGAATCACTGTCTAGGCTTTTGAAGTAAGCCACAAATTATGCTTTTTGTTCTTACTTGTTGTTTTTGTTCTTTAAAAACCAGAAGCAAGTTGTTGATTAGTAGGTACCTACCAATAACTATTTTTTTAACGAAACCTGTGTCTATTTTGGAAACGAAACCAGTTTGCTTACAGGGGTTACCATCTTTTGGACTTACAGTCATGTCGTCTATTATTATATTATGTCTTTATTTTATTGATGCACAAAGCGGTGTACGTTTATGGGTATTAAGTTGAACTGCCTGCTAGCAGTGGTTCGACACATGTGATAGTTACAAATTACTTATCCCAAGTGACCATTACAAAAATTGCAATTGGATACGATCAAACCTTAAACAAAGTTTCATAGAAATTCGTTTAGCCATTCAATCAGGAAGAAGTCAGGAACATATGCTCTTACGATCTTTTGCCTTTACAATATTAGCATGAATCATAAATCGTCATGTGATAGTTGTATTTTGTATTGTTTGTTTTTTTTTTAAACGTTGCCCCAATATCTTGGGTCCATTTACAAACATATAAATATTTCTTAGTAACAACTAGCAACACAGTTAATTTGTCAGACCTTCGCCATAAAAAACACATACAATACAAAATGGTACCATTAGCTATTTGGCCAGTACTGTCAGATTCCCATGACAAAGTAGCTCATGAGAAAACAATCACAGCGGCATGTCTTTGTAAATGCTGAAAAACATGTTTTTGACTATGTAAGTACCGGCTGTTATTTGTGAAACCGCGATGATTAAAAAAAGGCGAAATATATGAGCTTGTCAACTTTTTTTCACGTTACTTTTTTGTGTATTAAAAGCCTCTGTTTCGGTAAAGTGAAAATTTTAAAAGTGGAACTGTCACGCTGGGCTGATTAAAAAAAATGTTTTGACAGTAAAGGAGGAGAGGAAATAAATTTCTGTACCAAAACTGATTTGAAAATGCTTTAGCACTAGAAAGTATTCAATATTAATTTTGCCAATTTATTTTTACGACAGTAATGTAAAGAAATATAGATACTACTGGGTATAAAAATGAAAATGGTAACTTATAATATTTTTTTTTTATATCATATTTTACGCATATTTTGGTATACTTTGCGATATACGCATAATAAAACTTAAAACATGACTTAAACCATAAAGTCCGAGCGAAAAGAATAAATGGCCAATATGGAGTGGCCTAGTTCTAGATTAATTTAATAAACGCTATTAGGTATTTTCTGGACAGAAGAAAATATGAAATATTTCTGTTTTAATACTATATCATATTCAGTTTTAATAAAAAAATGGACATACATCTTCAATGAAGTTTTTTGAGTCTCAAAGTTTTTGTTTATACAAATGTTTTATCAGAAAGCTTTTTGTTTGGATATTGTAATTTATTCAAAATTTACAAAGGTATATTTCTAAGTACATAAATATTTTTCAATTTAAAATTAAAAATCTTCAATGTTTTTCTAAGTTATTTTTATTTTGTTTCCGAAAATCAAAATGATATCATCATTTTGATTTTCGTTTCAAAAAATAAATAGATAATTTTACTAAACTGTGAAAATGGTTTGTATCTATTATTTGTATATTGAAAAAAAACTTTAACATATATAATAATTAATTTCGTAATAAATACGAAACGAAATAACCCTAATCATAAACACGGCAATAGCTGACGTAATTGCATGAAATATTAACTCAATACCTACATAGCTAAACTAATAACATAGGAAAATATGACCTTATCTTCAACGGGAAGGCCTAATTACTAATTAAATGCAGCTCAAAACAAAAACATCAACATCCATTAACTATTCTTCGATAAAAACAAAAAAAAATCGGACAAACACACAAACAAAACAATTCACCATAGACGCAATTAATATAATAAAACCTTCATTTAGGCCAAACAAACTAGCGAGTCACCATTGAAGACGCACGCACAAAAATATATCTGTCCCGTTCTTTTATACGGAAAACTGTGTTCTCTATCTCTTTCCCTCGTTCGAAATACCGTAAGCGGTAGTGAGGTGGGCGGGCTTGGGTTTTTTTTCACGGTTAGATAGCGGCCCAAACGGTTCCGTATCTAAGCGGTTTCCCGTAACGATGTTGACTTTTGGCGACGATAAAGAACCTTCTTTTCAAAATGGCGGTAATATGATTGGGTGTGTTGTGTGTTGATGTAAATCGGTCAATATTTGTGACATCCTTCTCAGAAATATGAAATGTTTGCTTTCAGTATTTTATTGAACATATTTCAAATGTAAATATCACTGTATTTTTATCTTATGAAACGTTATTTTTTTCTGTGAGCACAGCAAAGGCCAGTGTTGTTTTTTTTTTAATGAAAATATGGTCGGAACACTTATTATATCTATTATCCAAGAATAAGTGGGTATAATAGGTGCATTCAGGGTCTTATGTACCCTAATCTATTATTTCCATAGACAATAACTTAGCACTCAATGGATCATGTCAACATGACGTCAAAGACCATTTGTTGAAAAACCAAGAATATTGAAAACACGAATACAATTGCCTTCCTTGATGGCCGCCATTTTTCCGATTAATAAGAATTAATCATCGTAGCTACTCTGTGGTTGGCTGTTAGAATGAACACATTACCTAATTGGCCAGTTTTTAGTTAGTTTACCTAGTAATAATAGGCAAAAATTTCCGCCTCGGTTTACCCTATTTGGAATGTCCAGTTATTTGCGCGAACAATTAATTTAATTTGAATTGTGAACGAGAATGAATGCTCGCTGACATTTGCTTGAAAAGAAAAAAGAAACGTCTAGCATAAAATGTCACATTTTGGCGCGTAATCATTTCAAAATGGCGGAATGGAACGCCGTTTCCTAAATTGAATTTTCGAAACGATCAGAAAATCAAAGAGTGTTGTCTGTTTTAAATTCTGTTCAAGTTGTTAAAGGCAATTGCAGGAATTAGATTTTATAATGCACATTGGGTGTTCTGACTGGAGTACAAGGAGATACCGTTTGGAAAACACTACATTTTAGTGTTGCTAATAAATGCTCTTAAAACGGTGAAAGAAAATATCGTGAAGACGTCTTGTCCTAGAACCAAAAATAAGAAAATACTGTAAGCTAGTTCCAGCCACCGTAGGCGTGGACTTACGGACGGCGAGCAATATTTAAATCGCTGTCCGACCGTCCGATAATCGTTCGAACCGAGCCCAAGTCGTCGACGGCACGTACTATTCTCGCGCGCCTCAAGGAGTTTTCAGCAAACTGTAGAGGCCTAGTAGGGTCGAAACCTCCTGGGGCCATGAGAAAATAAAAAAGTGTATCACCAAGGCCCTGGAACTAAGGCAACGAAGGAACGAGTTAGATTTTTAAGTCAGTAAAATTTTGACACTATCTCCTGCTTCGGCCGAGGTAAATCACCAGGGCCTAACTAAAACACCAGGGCCTAACTAAACCACCAGGGCCTAAATAAAGCAACGAAGGAACGGAGTAGATTTTTAGTCATTAAAAGTTTGACACTATCCCCACTCCGCTCATGGACGCAAAGATGTCATTGGACGATTTTTCCCAACAAACAAAAAAAAACCATAGACAAACCTATTGAATAAAAACTATTTGAATTCAAAAACCTAAATACATTTAGAGTGATCAAACTGCGTAGGTTGAGGTACGTTATTTGTCACACAAGAGAAGTGTAAAATGATCTAGGTAGCAAGGGCGGGACCTTGGACCTCGACTCCGATAGCCTATATGGAATTACATATTTATTCAGTTCTCTACGATCATGAGCTAAATTTCAATAGGTAAAATTCTGATGAAGGCTTGTAAAGTTTTGGAGTGGAAAATGAAAAGGGGCCTTTGGAGTGGAAAATGAAAAGGGGCCTTAGAGGATTAAACGCACGTAGTGGAGCTACCACCCATAGGTAAAAATAGATAAAATTCTAAATTACTTTGTGTAATTTATTTCATCACACCACTCTCAAAACGGTGAAGGAAAACATTCATTTAGAACCAAAAATTCAAAGACATGTGACATCCACCAATCCGCACTAGGCCCGCGTGGTGGATACCCATACCCTCTCCTAGAGAGAAAGCCTGTGTCCCAGCTGTGGGAACATTAAAAAGACTGATGATAATGAAAATTCTGATGAAGGCTTGTAGAGTTTTGGAGTGGAAAATGAAAAGGGGCCTTACGAGATTAAACATACGTGGTGGAGATCCCATCCATACGTACAAGGCGTTTTGGGAACACATTCACTATGCGTACAGCTAAGGACTGGAATTCCGAAAGTGGACCGATGACCTGGTCAGGGTTGCTGGAAGCCGATGAATGTAAGACGCACAGGACCCGTCTTTGTGGCGGCGCTTAAGGGAGTCCTATGTCCAGCAGTGGACGTCTTTCGGCTGGAATGATGATGATGAAGCGTGTTCCATCGTTGGTATTCGTCACACTGTTTCAGAACACTTTGGTCCACAATTTTTTTGACATGCGGCAGACGTCCTGCCCAGCAACATTTAATTTGGGCAGCATTTTTGGCTACATTAACAATCTTGGTTTTGGAGCGCAAAATATAGTACAAACTTCATTATCACTGTATAAAACAAAGTCGCTTCCCGCTGTCTGTCCCTATGTATGCTTAGACCTTTAAAACTACGCAACGGATTTTGATGTGGTTTTTTAATAGATTGCCTGATTCAAGAAGAAGATCCATATGTATAATACATGCATAATATATTTAATATCAGCATTGCAACTCATCTACCCACGCGCGCGACATACACGTTCGAATCGAGTCAATGGTCAAAAATAAACAAAAAAAAATAGTAAATTCACGTTTTAAAAAAGTTTTTTTTATATTATTCGTCACATAATAAGACTTTATCTAAGTGACAGTGTTATACTGAAGTGAAAACAACATGAACCAAAAATAAATCTCAGTGCAAGTTTTTATCAAAAGAACAGTTTGAAAAACCATCATATTTATTAGAAATAATCAGTGTCCTGGAATTTAAAACTAATAAAACCATACAAGTGAAAAAAAAAATAAATAAATAGAAAAGTTAATACTTAAAACTACAACAAAAGAAACAAAGTACCTAAACACTAGTGTTTAGCGTCTAAAAGTGTACCTGTAACTAAATAAAGAACACCAAAACAATTAAAATATAAGCACGATAACAACTCCAGTGATAAAAGTGGTGAACTTATAGACATTGATATAAAACCGTGACGACGAACTGTTTTGACAGAGGAAAAAAATTCCTTATGCATGAATCATCTCCAACTGTTTTGTCTTATTTCAAAAATGCTCAAGTAAAATAGTACCACCTATTTCAACTGTCACATTAAAGTCGCCGTAGCCCCGTAGTGTAAAACGGGCCCAAAGTTAACGCATTCGTGACAAGGCGTGAGTTCGAATCTCGTTGAACCCTAGCGCCACTTTTTGTGAATATCTAAGTTTTAACCAAGATTTGTTCTACAAAATACTTAGTACACAGATACAGATACGATAATAAAAAAAATAAAAAAAACTATCAGAATTTATTAAATTATTTGGTTACTGTACTACAGAGCACTGCGATATTAAAATAATATGGATTCTAGCTACAGCAATATCACTTGTCGTAAACCTAACAGAACCAGCTCAATACACGACTTAACTATAGCTACTAGCGAAAACAATGTACTTGACGCAACTATGATGAGCTTACAAGACGGTTTACATGATGACAGTGAAATAATAAGTGAACTAACGGAACAAAATAAAAATCTTACCCTCCAATTAATGAGCGCGCATCAAGAGATTGAAAATTTAAACAGTGAGAATTTTCGTTTGAAGTCCGATCTACAAAATATGTTGAAGATAAAAAACGTTTACAAAACCCTATGCACAACACCTGACAAAAACAGTGTAACTCCCAGACGCAAGAATAAAACTTTGTCACAAATGTCCAGTCCAAGACATTCCTACTATGAGCCTTCTACCATCTTCAAAGACAAGGAGACGCAAACATCAAATGCCTACCCTCAAAATTCTACTATTTACAAGAATACGGAAACACAAACAGATCCTCAGAAAAATCTTATTCATGAAACCAGCAGTGACCTATATCAAAATGGATCAAAACTGACGAGGTCTCACGCATCTAATCACGATATGCTGGCTGAAAAAACGGATCCACCTCGAAAAATCTGTATATTGAGTACGAACAACACTAACAAAATATTAAAAATTGCTGACAACACCTTAGGACCAAACAATCAAATATGTCATTATTTAAAGACAAATTGCGGAATCAAGGAAATTATGAATGGGATTGAATCTAAGTTGCAAAACTATACAATGGAAGACTTCTGTATAATTTTAATTGGCGAGGCGGACTTCACCACAACAAACGACTCCATCGAGTTGGTACTAGCCATAAGAGAGTCATTACAAAAAGTGCAACACACTAATGTCATTTTATGTGCTCCTACGTTTAAGTTAAAAAGTTACGCGAATATGTATAACGCAAGAATAGAAAATTTTAACAATCTTCTTTATCTTGATATTTTAACTCACGAACATTGTTATCCTCTTGACTCAAATAAGCACTTAATGTATGACTATTCAATGTTTTCAAAGATGACAGGTGCTATTAATAACTTAGGCATGTGTACAATTTTTAGGGATATTAAAATACAAATTGAAAATATAATAAAATACAACACCTGCAATATACAAAATGAAAACTCTGTATCTTGTGAAATAACTAACTTACATTCTGTAATCCAAACAAACCAAGACTCAAGCTGTGACAATTTATTTCGTAAATAAGTTTCATATAACTGTCATGCATCAAAACATAAATGGTTTGATTAATAAATCGGATATGCTATCAGTGTGCTTGGACGAGTCAGTGGCGGAAGGTATGAATATAGATATATTATGCATCACAGAGCATAACATGAAAAAAGATGATGAGGATTACCTACAGATACCTAACTTTATTCTGGGTTCATATTTTATGAGATGTAGTAGACATGGAGGCTCGTGTATTTTAATTAGGAAAGGACTACGATTTAAAAACCTTGATGATATCAATAAAATGTCAATTATGAATATTATTGAATGCTCGGCTATTGAATTAATAGACCACAAAATGTTTATTTTATGCATTTACAGACCGCCAAATAAAATAACAGGATCAATAAATTCTTTCTTTTTAATTTTAAGTAAAATATTGAATAAGCTTTGTATAAAAAATAAAAGTATAATAATTTGCGGAGATTTTAACATAGACATTAAAAACAACTCAAGAATATCTACTGAGTTTGTGGAACTTTTGTTAGGTTTTAATATAGCCCTTCAGTTTACTCAGGTAACACGCAGCGCTAGTAACACATGTATTGATAACATAGCTCACAATATTAAAGGATGCAAAGGTTTTATTAAAGATTTTGCTCTCTCCGACCACACGGCACAAATAATGAAGTGTCCTGTAAAAAAGCGTAGTCCAATTGAATGTTGGTACGTATATAAACGTAGCTTTACCAAAGAAAATAGGGATATATTTACTAAATATTTAAATCAACTCACGTTTTGCAGTGTATATGAGTCTACAGATCCTAACACTGCCTACAATGAATTCCATGATATATTTACACTGATTTATAACTTATGCTTTCCCATTAAAAAAAAACGCATTAATAATATTTCAAAACCTAAATGGATATCAAAAGGAATAAGAATGTGTAGTAAGCGTAAGCGCGAACTGCTTTGGAAATACAGAAAAAACTCAAATAGCGAAAACAAAAAGAAGTTTAAAGCTTATGCTAAAAAATATAAAACAATTATTTTGCTGACAAAAAGGTCCCAAAACAACTATTTTATAAATACAGCTACTAATAAATCTAAAGCAACATGGAAAATTATTAATGATGCTAAACATAACTATCCTAATGAAGGCGTTGAAAAACTTATAATCAATGACGAGGTACTTACTGATCCTAAGACTATAGCAAATACGTTTAATGACTATTTTGCTGATATTATTAAAAATACTGACAATACTAATTCTTTTCACTTGACGCAACCTACTTCTTCTAACTTGACATTTAATAATAAATCAATTTTTATGCCTCCTACAATTCCTTTAGACATTATTAAAATTATATCTTCTCTGCGGAATACAAATAGCACTGGTTACGACGGTATTACTACAAAAATCGTTAAGGATGTAGCAACTTTAATTGCTGCTCCTTTAAGTTATATTATTAATTTGAGCATAGAACATGGCATTTTTCCAGAGAAATTAAAGTTGACAATAGTAAAGCCGGTACTTAAAAAAGGTGATAAATCTTCCACTAGTAACTACAGGCCAATTGCATTAATTACCATTTTCTCTAAAATATTCGAAAAAAACATATATAATTGCCTATACCCATTTTTCGAAAATAATAACATATTTACTCCGTGTCAATATGGCTTTAGGAAAAATAAATCTGTTAATATAGCAATATATAACTTTTTACAGAAAGTCCTTTTAAAAATGGACACTAGGTCGCCAGCCGTAGCGCTATACATGGATATGTCAAAAGCATTCGACCGCGTTAATCATAAAATGCTCTTAACTAAATTGTATGCCTTAGGTGTAAGGGGTAATGTCTGCAAATTGATTGAGTCCTATCTTAGTGGCAGGAAACAGATGGTAGAATTGAAAAGAGTCTCTTTAAATACCAGAACCGAAGAGACGATTGTTTCTGATGTTAGAAGTATCATTTCTGGTGTCCCCCAGGGCAGCATACTAGGCCCCCCCTTTTTCTTAATTTATATTAATGACATGCCAACAGTTACAATACACCATATGACCTTATTTGCTGATGATAGTACTATATTATTTACCAATAATGACTGGGCTGATCTAAAATCTGACATAAATACCACTTTGACAACAATCATAAAATGGCTTGATGAAAATGACCTAAAAATAAATTTACAAAAAACAAAAATCATGAATTTTAAACAGCGAGTAAATTCAAATTCCCATTTAAATATATGCCACTCACAAACGAACATAGAAGAAATCGAAGTGACCAAATTTCTAGGACTGCATATTGATGGCAAGCTAAACTGGAAGTCACATATAGAGCAGGTCTGCAAAAGACTTAGTCAGAGCTCTTATGCTCTTTACAGACTAAGGAACACTGTCAGTCAGTCTGCCTTACTAACTGCCTATCATGGATATGTTGCCTCAATCATACGCTACGGGATCATTTTCTGGGGCAACTCGGTAGAAAAGGAACGTGCTTTTAGAGCTCAAAAGCGTTGTATTAGGTCGATGTGTAACATACACCAAACTGATTCGTGCCGACCATTTTTTATAAGTTTAAAAATATTAACTCTCCCCAGTTTGTATATATATGAAACAATAATGTTTATAAAATCAAATTTAAAATTATTCGAATTTTGCACTCGAGCTAGACACAGGGACAAGCTGCGCACCGTAGCCAGCAAAACAAAGCTCTTTCACCAAAGCTTCTTTTGTATGGGACCTCGTATCTTTAATAATCTTCCTCCCTCTTTCAGAAATATGAGCGATATTAATATATTAAAAAAAGAACTACATGAATTATTAATAAGTAAATGTTATTACTCGATACAAGAATTTCTAAATGACAAGACACTGAATCAGCCTATTTATTAATACGAACTAAAAGTGTACACAATAATTAATTAAAAATGAATGTTTAGAGACATTAGGAACTATGAAACACTTATAATTGTTTTATGAAGTAATGTATATTAATGTTATTAATTTTTAATTTGACCTAAAAAATTTTACTGATTTAATTTATTCCATGACAATTTTAATGTATGTAATTTAATTATTGTATTTAACTTTGAACCAGATTGTTAATAAGAATTTTGTATGCCTCAATGGCGGGACATAGCAGAACCTGCAACTAAAATAACATCTTATGTACCTATGATCCACAATAAATGATTTGAATTTGAATTTGAATTTGAATTGCACCCGTGTGAATCTAGGGCGGTTAGTTGTCTATAAAAAGTTAAATCATTGGTTTTGACACAATAAAATGCCATTCAGCGTAAACATAGTGATTAATATACCGTTACATTCTACTCCATTCATTTACAGCAAACCCTAACAGATATATAATATAATTGATGGACAGTCAGTGGCTACAATGAAAGGTAGGTGTGTATAACTAATTACATGCAATCATTGTATCATATGATATGGATTAATAGGCATAGCAAATCATATTTTATTGAAGGTAGGGATTTGCCATTCATATTCTAGAGTTTTATGCCTAAAGGGTTGTTTTATGGTAGGTAAAAATCATCCAATGACGAGTCCCACTCTTGGGCGCAACGGAAAACAGTGTCAGACTCTTACTGACTAAACAACCTACCCCGTTTCTACGTTGCCATACATACCAGGGCCAGAGCCTTCCTTTCAGACACAAACCCTTGGCCCTAATTGGCTTCGATCCTTCTGCAGGGTCCCTACGATACCTAAAGGGGTAAAAATAAGACACAACTAGACTTTACTGTTTTCTGTCTGATATCAGGCCTAATCACATGAAATTTGATAGCTAAATAGGTGAAATTTTATACAGATGATATTTTCTGGTGGTCTATGGTGTCTAATGTTGTATAAATAACTAGCTTTTGCCCGCGGCTTCGCCCGCGTGGGTTTGGGGTTTCCGGGATAAAAAGTAGCCTATGTGCTATTCCGGAGTGTATCCTATGCCTGTGCCAAATTTCATTCAAATCCATTCAGTAGTTTTTACGTGAAAGAGTAACAAACATCCATACATCCATACATCCATACATCCATACATCCATACATCCATACTTACAAACTTTCGCCTTTATAATAGTAGTAGGATGTTACGGAATTATTGGTGCGAGAACACTTGACCGGTTTTAAGTTTTCTGATTACCTTCCCAATCACAATTGATAAATTCATATTTCCCGGACCAAGCCCAAGACGTCTACTGGGGCCCCGGTCTGGATTCTGAAAGGAAAGTCCGACCCCGGTGTGAAGTCTAAGTAGGAATGGGATGGGTCGTTTAGTCAGTAAGAGTCGGACACTGTTTGCCGCTCCGCCCAAGGGCGGGAATCGTTATTAGATGATTTTTCCCAGAATGAAAAAAGGCTACAGGGGCCAAGGGTCTACTTCTGAAAGGAAAATTCGGCATCAGTACGAAAGGCAACGAAGGAATAGGAGTTGGTTTTTAGTCAGTAAAACTCTGACACTGTTTCCCGTTCCGCCCAAGGGCGCGGAGATATCATTAGATCACTTACCTATTATAGCTAGTCTGTGCTGTCCCCCTGCTGGACTTAGGCTTCCCACCATTCTTTCCAGTTATCTCGATTGCTCGCTTTTTAAGTAAGGAAGACATCCAGGTCGTCCCACCATCTCCTTCGTGGTCTGTCGCGGCCCCACGTCGCTGTGTCCGGGCACTAATCCTGTTTTCTACGGGCCCACAGCTCGCTAGACATGCGGCAGACATGTCCCACCCAGTCCCATTTAAGTTAAGCAGCCTTTTGGACCACATCAACGATTTGTGTTGTAATGACTTACCTACCTACGAAAAAAATGGTTACTTAATCCCTAGCTACATGAAACAGGCTATCAGCTAGGTTGAGTCAAAACCATCACATTTCACTATCTAGGACCCTGTTATCAGAACTGATAAGGGGATTAACTCGTCTCCAGCTAGCTGATAACGTATTTCATTTGGATTACACCTACTAAATGCCGGTGTAACTTCAAATAGTCATAAAAGTTATTTGTTTTATGTTTAAAATGTAACCTAGATAAGGTTTGTTTTAATAAGTTTTCTCTAGGTAGTAACATCAGCCTTGTAATGTTCCTCCTCTCTACGAGAGGGAATGGGCCGCACCACGCGGGCACAGTGCGGGTTTATGGATGTTACATGTCTACGAATTTTTGATTCTAGAACATGTCGGTTTCCTCAAGATGTTTTCAAAACTGCTACTACTAAATCGTCAAAACTGTTAGTCGAGCCAAAAGTTCGTTTATGGTTTCGTCTTCAGCAGCAAATCGTGTTTCAATCAGATACTATTTATTTTTAAATTGTTTAGTAGTTTAAACTTGAAGATAAGGCAATCAGACGCATTTTCTCATTTATTAAAAACTATGACAACGCAATATCTAATGACATACAAACAATTTATTCAATTTATACAAGAAAATAATTGCTTTTAATCAGTTTTCAACTTAGCATTGTTTTTAAAATCACTTCCCAAGTATGACACAAATATTTCAAAATTGTAGAACCTTGCGTTCAGGAAAATATAGTAAAATCTTGAAATCTCGTATTCTAGTCTTGTCCAAGGCGAGTGCAAGGCAATCTTCAACATTTCCGTATTTTACTTGAATTATTAGATTGACAATAGGCGTGATTAGGGTTGCCATCTGTTCGGGTTTCCCCGGATTTGTCCTAGTTTAAAGGGCGTCCGAGGAGCGTCCGGTGGGGGTCTAATTTGTAGTTCGCTTACAAAAAGTCTTACATTCCTTTTAAATGGCGTCCGAGAGTTTCCGGTGGGAGTCTAATTTGTAGTCTGGTTTTAAAAATATCTGACAGACAAAATCTCATGCTTTACTTATAGATGGAAGAATGACATAAAGATGAATGGATGGCATTTGATGAAATATTGTGAAAAATTGCTATATTTTATTGTTGGGTTAAACCAACATAGAAATAAAACTTGATTTATCACAGGTTATTTTCATGATACTGAGTAAGTTTAAAACATATGTCCGGGTTCTGAGCTCCAAAATCCGGGATTTTTGTCCTGGTTATTAGATTTTAGAGATGGTAACCCTAGGCATAATGTACAGGAAAAATTTTAGAGTCTATTGTTGAGAGATTGCCTACATCTCGTTATATTTCCTTGAGTTGTAACTTCAAGAGATGTTTGTAACTTGAGATTGATTAAAACGATGTTTAAGATGCCACAGGCATACTTAGTTTTGATTTGTTGATGATTCCTACGGACTAAATGGTACTAAAATAATGATCTTGCTCGTCACAAAGACTTGTTTTGGGTGACAAGATAGTATAGCAGTCAGGGCTATAGACGACTAGGCCAGTTAAATTAATGAAAATTTGCGATTTTGTATAAAGTTAAGCAGTACCTTTGTACTCTTCAATCTGTACTATTTGTTGGTTCTTTTCTTAATTACGTATTTGTGTGTAAATAAATGAATAAATAATTTAAAAAAAAACAGACAACCACCGCAAGCAATGGGTAGCTCGCTGTGCGACTGTCCGGACCAATCCCAAGTCATCTTTATCGCGTAGGCTGTTCTTGCGCCTCAAGGAGTTGGTAGCCAACTGTAGGGACCCAGCAGGATCGAAACCTCTTAGGGCCGTGGGTCAATATGAAAGTGTAAAACCATAGTCCTGGATTTGAGGCAAAGAAGGAATTGGGTAGATTTTTGTCTGTAAAAGTCTAACACTATAATCTCGTTCCACCCAAGGGCGGTAGATGTCATTGGATAATTTTTGGCATCCATAAAAAAAAACAATTAAGTATGGAGCGAATCATATTCGATTCCCATCCCACTAGTAGCCTTAAAATAGCTCAGTTTTAAATTCTAACCTTGGATCTTGATTCGTTGAAGGTCGAACAATAAAGTGGTCCAATAAATACGATAGTATGTCGGTATAAATGGCCTATTAATTTTACCGAGTTGGAGCAGAGACTACTTTTCAAAACTACTTATTATGTAACTGTAGTTTTAGTATATGGGTTCGTTTACTTAGTTTATTTTCTGGGTTTTGAAATAGCTGAGAAATTTGCCTAGAAGGAACCTATTCAGTCTTGATTTAAAAACCTATTTAATATTTAAACATTTCAGGTTTTTTGTTGTTATATATATTTTTTATATACAAGAAATCAATCAGTAATTTTTATCTGCTGGAGTCTGTGTTTCCTGATAGGAAAACCTAGGGGCCTTTAAGTCAAGAGTGAATAGGTTACTTCTAGACAAGCGTGCTCCATCGTCGACGACAGCATTGCATTGCCATCAGATGAGATTGTGTGGTCAAACGCGCGCCTATCTCGAATTAAAAAAAAAAGTCATTTCATATGTTTTAATTTTATTGATTGACTTGTTATTTAAAAAATATCTAATTCTTCGCTACACTTTTTCTCTACGAAAGGATAAGATGCTACGACGTAGCACATCTTCTAAAAAATTCGGAAGACGTTGCTACGCAGATGTCGTAGCCGCTACGCTGAGAATCCGGGGTTGATAATACTCGTATACTCAAATTTCTATAATGAAGAGCGAGTATATTGATATTTAATGTTTATTAAATAATGCACATTTTAATGAAAAAAAAATAATAAAAATAGTTTATTAACAATAAAAATAAAGTTTAAAAACTAACACCCGACTACTTAAAAACACGCTCTAAAAAGTACGAAACAAGAAAACAAGAAAGCCGTGGTCGTATACCACTTTTTTTAATTTATTATTCTTATGGTATACGACCACGGCTTTCTTGTTTTCTTGTTTCGTACTTTTTAGAGCGTGTTTTTAAGTAGTCGGGTGTTAGTTTTTAAACTTTATTTTTATTTAACATATTTTGGAGTTCTAAATAGGTTAATCTTGGGTTCATTGATTTCTCAGCCCATGAATACAGGTAAAGTCACAAGCAAATGCTAGTAATATATATATATTCAAAATGTACAAGTAAAGCGCTTTCAAATGATACCAAACACGGCATATTTATCTTAACTTTATTTTTTTACTTCGTATGTTTTGTCCGCTAGAGGGCGCCACATTAGATTTTGTGAAATCCCATATAGCCTATAACCAGCGGACAATTAAGACGCTTCTAATGATATGTCATTTGTCGAATTCTGATAAGTAGTTTAAAAGTTACGAGGGAACAGATGAACATCCATACCCACATACATACATACATACATACATACATACATACATACAGGTCAAAATCATAACCCTCCTTTTGCTTCGCCGTAGTCGGGTAAAAATACATATTGAATATGTATTTTTGTTAATAAACTATAAATATTACCTCTGCCAAACTGCAAAGCAGTTTGTTCAAAGATGTAGCTTCTTTTATCTAACACAAACATATACATTTACAGCAAACATTTTCTAAATATCCCCATCACTGAATGTATTCAGGCTCACTTTTTTTTCATAGTAGGTACTGCTCTATCACAATCCGACGGGAAACGGTTCCCGTCGGCGGCGGTTAATTTTACCCTGTAAGGTTAACTATTTCCTCCATTTACAAAATACTAAATGAAGTCTAGAATGTTAATATTTGTTACTTTTCTAGTAGCGATTAGTCTTTAAAAAATCTTTGAAAAATTCATGCTTTAGTAAGAGTATAATAAAAAAAACCATGTAATTTATAACTTATGCAATCTCATTCTTTAAATATTTTTCTTTGTGAATTTCACGTAAGTCAGGAAATATTTTTCTGCTAGATTTACCGGTTAACATTTTCATCTTGTTTTCATCCGGAATCTGTGTTTCCTGATAGTTACAATCTAGAGGTCTTCAAGTCAAGAGTGAATAGGTTGTCTCTTTCTGAAAGGAAGGCTTGGTCCCAGTACGAAAGGCAAATAAGGAACGGGATGGATAGATTAGTAAGTAAGAGTACCGTAAGTAGAGACATACTAAAAAAACAACAGGTGTGCGAACGCGAATGCGAACGTTCGCTTGGGGCTCAAGAGCATAAGACCTCTGTAACTGCCTACACATCATCATCAGCCTTTTAATTTTCCCACTGCTGGGACACAGGCCTCCCATCTAGGAGAGGGAATGGGCCATAATCTACCACGCGGGCCCAGTGAGCATTGGTAGATGTCACATGTCTTCGAATTTTTGGTTCTAGGACATGCCGGTTTCCTCACGATGTTTTCCTTCACCGTTTTGAGAGCAGTGGAGATGAAATAAATTACAGAAAGTAATGCATCTAGCTGGGTTTGAACCCGCGACTCGTAAGTCGGGGCCGTTACCACTCGGCCACCACTGCTCTCCACTGCTAAACCTTGCCTTTACCCTGTATCTTAACCACAAGGTTATATTTATCTATGACAAAGGTTTCGTGTTAACCAAATGTTAACACTTGAGTGATGTCACTAACTGTGTCAAGGTAACAGTTAATATCGTAAATAAATATCAAACTAGTAGTCCCCCGTGGTTTCACCCGGTCCTTGTAAGTCTTAGTCATCATCATCAGCCTTTTTTATAATATTCCCACTGCTGGGACACAGGCCTACTCTCTAGGAGAAGGAAAGGGCCGTAATCTACCACGCGGGTCCAGTACGGATTGTTTCTACAACATGTAGGTTTTCTCACGATGTTTTCCTTTTAAAGTAATGCATTTGCCTGAGTCCAAGGTAGCACAAAATTGGTGTCCTAAAATAATGCGATGGAGTTACGTTAGATACCGAAAAACTTGTCAGATGGATTTTTTTTTTTCGTATAACTCAATTGACGACTACTTACTAAAGAACTCACCATCATCATCAGCCTTTTAATGTTCCCACTGCTGGGACACAGGCCTCCTCTCTCTAGGAGAGGGGATGTGCCATAATCCACCACGCGGGCCCAGTGCGGATTGGTGGACGTCATATGTCTTCGAATTTTTGGTCCTAGGACATGCCGGTTTCCTCACGATGTTTTCCTTCACCGTTTTGAGAGCAGTGGCGATTAAATAAATGACACAAAGTAATGCGCCTGGCTGGGTTTGAACCCGCGACCTACGGCTCGTAAGTCGGGGCCGTTACCACTTGGCCACCACTGCTCAAAGAACTCAATGTAACAGAACTAAACTACAACTTTCAACCAACATTACGGCTCGTCTTATAAACCAATAAACATTTAGCTAATCTTCATAAAAAACAACTAAACATAAAACCAATCAAGTCCGCATTCTCAAGTTTATTTTATTTTTAGTTTAAAAAGTGAAAACTAGATAAAACACTTTCTACAAAACAATATAAATCGTTTTAACAGGAAATTAAGAGAAAACGAGATGTTATTGGAATCGTAAAATCTAATAATATATTGATCGTAATGTAAAAACTAATTAATCTTTGAAATAGAACGGCTACATCATTGATGAAGCCTGAAAGTCTAGATTTGATTGAGTCTAAAGAAATAAATTTCAGTTTCTCTTTGAGCTAATCTCTAAATCTATTGAAAAAATGAAGTTTATTATCCATTGAGTGACAACAAACAATAATGCATCAACAATAGTTGGTCGTCAAAGAAATATGAAAAACCTTCTTTCGGATATTTATGATTGGTACCATCGACCTATATCCCAGCGATAAACAAGCACGTTCATAGAAAATATTTGTCAAAATACTGAAATGTTAACACAAAAGTCCGCTGCAGCGCTTCATTGGCATTATGTCGTTACCTACCTTGTTCCTTCCTTGCCTTAGTCTCAGAGCCCTGATGTTATTCTTTCGCATCAACCCTTGGCCCCAAGAGGCTTCGACCCTGTTTGGCCCCTAAAGTTTACTGACAACCCCTTGAGGGTTTTTTTTATGGTAGGTAAAAATCATCCAATGACGAATTTCGCCCTTAGGCGGGACGGGAAACAGTGTCAGACTCTTACTGACTAAACAACCTACCCCGTTCCTGCATCGCCATCTATACTAGGGCTAGAGCCTTCCTTTCAGACACGAACCCTTGTCCCCATTTGGCTTCGAACCTTCTGTAGAGACCCCTTGAGGGGTTATTGTAAGGCTGATTAAATGATTACGTTTATACTACTATATATAGCTTGTATTTAGTCTTTCATCGCCTCTAAAAATTAAACAGCATAACCCATTAAGTTTCTGTATGAAATAAGGTCACCCAAATATGCCTAAGCCTCGATAAAAATCAGCTCGCGTTAGCAGCAACACTGCTGACCGCGACAATTAACAGTCGTTAATCAAACGGACAGATAGAGCTCGTTAGTCTAACATGATGCTATTCAGGTCATTTCGGAGTCATACTTCAACGTCACGTTGGAAAAAACTAGGTATGAATTAGGAGGATTGGTTGGTTCATTTTTATGGATGATTGGTGATTAAATGTGTATAGTTTTAATGGTTTTTAGGGTTCCGTAGCCAAAATGGCAAAAACGGAACCCTTATAGTTTCGTCATGTCCGTCTGTCCGTCTGTCCGTCTGTCCGTCTGTCCGTCTGTCCGTCTGTCCGTCTGTCCGTCTGTCACAGCCGATTTACTCGGAAACTATAAGTACTACAGTGATGAAATTTGATGGGAATATGTGTTGTATGAACCGCTACAAAATTATGACACTAAATAGTAAAAAAAAGAATTGGGGGTGGGGCCCCCCATACATGTAACTGAGGGATGAAAATTTTTTTTTCGATGTACATACCCGTGTGGGGTATCAATGGAAAGGTCTTTTAAAATGATATAAAGTTTTCTAAAAAACATTTTTCTTAAAGTGAACGGTTTTTGAGATATCAGCTCTCAAAGTCGTAAAAAGTATGTCCCCCCCCCCTCTATTTTTATAACTACGGGGTATAAAATTCTAAAAAAAATAGAGGTGATGCATGCTAATTAACTCTTTCAACGATTTTTGGTTTGATCAAAGTATCTCTTATAGTTTTTGAGATAGGTTGATTTAACTGTAATTTTGGTTAAGTTATTGTGCTTACACTGAAAACGATGGCTGAACCTTATAAGATAGATCAAAAAATATACTACAGTATTGTACATTATTATATTATATATTATTATATTTGCTGCTACGGAACCCTTTGTGCGCGAGCCCGACTCGCACTTGGCCGGTTTTTTTTTTTTTATGGTAGGTGAAAATCATCCAATGACGAAACCCGCTCTTGGGCGGAGCGGGAGACCAGTGTCAGACTCTTACTGACTAAAAAACCTACCCCGTACCTTCCTTGCCTTATTCCTGGAGTCGAGGTAACAGTTTTCCACCTCCCTCTAGGCTCCAGGAGGCTTCGACCCTGAAGGGCCCCTGCAATAGTTTTAATGGTAGTTTGTTAAATTAATGTTGTAAAAATTGCTGCTAAAACAAAAGAAAGGCAGAGGTCGCCCATCATTGATCTGGTCTAAAATGGAGACCTCAATTTAGCCCATTAGACATGACCATGATAGAAGATAGACTCTTTATTGTAGGTACACCATAAACACAACTTGGTACATTAGGACATTTAAAATTACTACGGTGTAACAATGGGTGGTCTTATCGCTAAAAGCCCATGCCATGCCCATTTCCCTATCCGTCTTCGCAGGAACACCCCGAATGTTTTTAAGTCTCCTCTTCAACATCCTTCACAACCCATCTTATCCCTCCTACCTTCGTGACTGTTTTTCCTACTTTCACTCTAGTGACGCACCGTGTATATCACACCTTAGATCACTTCTTAAATCTCCTCCTCATAAATCCAGCTACTACTCCTACTCTTTCTCTTTCCACGCAGTAAGATTGTGGAACTCTTTTCCGCTTAGCATTCGTGATCTGAAATCTATTTCACTTTTTAAGGCTAAAATAAAAGAGCACTATCTTTCCTTTGTAGCGTGATAAATATACTTGTTTATATACAATATATATGTATTTATTTTTAGTATAAGGTATGAATATTACAGTTATATAAATATTTATTAAGTTTTCACTATCACTTCTTTTCTTATTTCTGCACACTAATATCCACATTTCTTCCAATTTCTCCTTTCACAGGTCTGCTGGAAGAAATTTCATTTTTTTTTTAAATAAGCAGTATTTTTGTACATTATTTTTTATTGTAATAGTTTTATTGTAAAATAAATAAATAAATGAAACTTAAAGTGATTCAGTTTTCTTCACGACGTTTTCCATAACACAACCGGCCCTCAAGATGTAATAAAGAAAATATATTGATTTGATGGGGATTTTCCATTACTAACTAAGGTTAGTATGATAAATCATCTTTGGAACTTTATCACTGTAATCAGCGTCCAGTTTTCAGGGTTTCCAATAACAATGATCAATTTAAGGGAAGGCTGCAATAACTTGCGTCAATCGACATTACTAGAAGAATAAATACATTTTTATTAGGTAATAATATAAATCACTCTTCCTAGGTATTGACACTAACATTGAACTCGTGGAAAAGGCACAAATTATACTATTGAGCCACAAGCGAACACTGGCGTTCACAGACGTATAGTCTTCCTATTTCGATATTCAAAGGTTAAACTAAAAAAAACCAAACAAAACAAACCAAACCAACAACATTTTACACATAATATAAAACAGTAAAGGTTAAACTATTTCAATGACTCATATCGAATCGGTGAAGGAAAACATCGTGAGGAAGCCGGCATGTCTTAGAATCGAAATTAGAAGATATGTGACATCGGGCCCGCATGGTGAATAACGGCTCATTCCCTCTCCTAAAGAGGAGGACCTAGTCTCAGTGGGAACATTATAAGGCTGATGATGTTATATAGATATATTGCGGTGAGCAATAGGTAGGTCGCCGTCCGGTCGTCTGGTAATAGTCCGGACCAAACCCAACTTGTCGACGAACCAGATCGTTGACAAATAGATTGAGATGTCAGCAAATAGTGGGACTCTACAAAAGGGTCGAAGCCTATTGAGGCCCAGGGTCTCTTTCTTAAAGTAAGGCTTGGCCCCAGTGCGAAAGGCAAAGAAGAAACGGGTGAGCTGTTTAGTCAGCAAGACTCTCAAACTGTTTTCCGCACCCCTGTGAGCTGTTTAGTCAGCAAGACTCTCAAACTGTTTTCCGCACCCCTGTGAGCTGTTTAGTCAGCAAGACTCTCAAACTGTTTTCCGCACCCCTGTGAGCTGTTTAGTCAGCAAGACTCTCACACTTTTTTCTGCACCGCCGAAGGTCGGGATTCGTTATTGGATGATTTAATACCCACCATAAAAAAGGCTCATGCTTTACTACGTTTTCAGCCTTATGCTAAGCGTTCGGCCGATTTGCGCGGCAGTGGCGCATATCTTTAGAGGGTGGTGAAAACTGTTACCTCGACTCCAGGAATAAGGCAAGGAAGGTACGGGGTAGGTTTTTTAGTCAGTAAGAGTCTGACACTAGTCTCCCGCTCCGCCCAAGAGCGGGTTTCGTCATTGGATGATTTTCACCTACCATAAAAAAAAAAGTGGCGCATATCTTTCTTGTGTTGCTGTTTGTAACTAGTTGTAAGTTTGCGTCACGACGCGTAAATAAACTGTTTTTCTTTCTTCTTTCTTTTCCACGTATGCGTAATTTGTTTCATCTTTTAAGATTGAACTACACTGCGCACACATATCACGCCGATATATCGGTCTCCATACATTTTATATGAAAACTAGACTTCAGACCTACATTAGACTAATATAGTTCTAACCTTAATCTTCATTCGTAAACCCACACTTAAACTTCAAACACACTTAAGACGAATACTGCCAAAGACATTCTCTAAATCCTCATAAAACGTTCAACAATTTCATTTAAACACAAATACTAATTACTAATACAATCAATTCGTCTCAGTCGACTGGTTGACTCTAACTTAATGACGTGTTAACTGCCAATAACTTTTGAACCTACTAATTTTGACCAACTGTTTGTACTATGCTCATAGACTAAGTTATACAACCTTATTTACATAAAACTGACCATAAATGCTAGAATATGTTTGAATATCATTTTGTGATGTTCTTCTAGTGAGGTTTAGAGGTACTTGAATGAGGGTTTTGTTTAGACTATTGGTAATTGAGTCTTCAAAGTTGAGAGGAGTTAAAAGTTACTAAGGTTGCTTACTTTAGTTAGTACAGATGTTCAATGAGACCTAATAATTCTGTGCTCAAAGCCCTCTCACAAGGTGATCTGATGACCTAGTAAGAGTAGATAGATGCCGATACATGCAAGACGCAGAAATACGGTCATTGTAGCGACAAATTGGGGTGGCTATTTTTTGTTTGATGGAAAAATCTACACCCACTGGGCCTGCGTAGTAGATTACGGTCCATTCCTTCTTCTAGAGAGAAGGCTTGTGTCCCAGCAGTGGAAACATTTAAAAAGGGCTGATGATAATGCCAAATACCAATGTAAAACAATGTTATGTAAATTGAGAAAGGAATACATAGTATAAAACAAAATTGCTTACCGCTGTCCCTATGTATGCTTAGATCTTTAAAAGTATGCAAGAGATTTTTTTTAGTAGGTAGAGTGATACTAGAGGAAGTTTTATGAGTATAATAAATGCATAATATACTCAAAACCAGTACCCGTGTGAAACTAGAGCGGTTCGTTAGTTATACTTCTATACTAATAAAGAGGTGAAGTTTGTTTTTTGTTTGTAGGAGGTTATTTTTGGAACTACTGGTCCAATTGGAAAAATTTTAGCAACAATAGAAAGCTGCTATACTTCTGAATGACATAGGCTATATTTTATGTACGCTGACAGAAGCTAGTGTCTCATAAACTAATATTAAATCCCAAAGATTGTTAGCCATAGATTTATTTGTCAAAATCTTCGTCTTCTTCGCATTCCTACTCTAACTTTCGATTCCTTACCTCCAAAAGCTGCAATTCCGAAAGTAAACAGGCCCCTGACGTGGTCATAGGCCGACGACCATCAACCCAGTACCCAGAGACAGTCCATCAACTAACACAGTCACATAAAGACTCCATCAATCATTGCTAATTAAACTGCTGAACTTGTTCATAAAAGTGATTGTATGTTTGCAAACTGCACAGCTGAACTGGCTATAAACCTGCAGGGTTGGCAAACCTGTGGAAGAAAATAAAGTAAAGAAAAAAAGAACTAATAATATAATACAATATAATCCAAAACTATCACACAGCGTTGTCCAGTTCCAAGCTAAGCCGAGCTTGTATTATAAGCACTAGAAAACTGATTAACATAGTTATATATTTCTAAATACATACATATTAAAGATAAATTACACCCAGACACAGAACAAATGATTGAGCTCATCAAATATTTGTCCTGGGAATTGAACCCACGATGGTCTAGTGCCTTGAATGCTATACTGCAAAGTATAGCATTCAAGGCACTAGACCAACAGGTCAGTCGATTTGCACAATAACAACTACTAATTGCATTTATTTATTTAAACCATTTTATTTGTTCAAAGCCTAACTCAGACTCGCCAAGATCCGTCGGCCGTACTGTACGTCACACTTTTCTCGCCCTTTTTATTTGATTTCAAGGCATATCTTATTCCAAATGACATTCTATCATCACAAAACCATACAGACGCGAAAAGGTTCTCAATCCCTACTAAACCAGCTACACAACAAGATCTGTCTGCGTCGGCACACACCGCCGATGCGCGGCGCAGGCGCAACGAATAAATAAAGCTCTCCTAGCGCGGTCTAGGCCGCCGTCGCTCGCACAAGGTCGCTAGTAACACCATACGTATGGATGCGAGTGAGACTGGACCAGGACTAAACGAGATTTGGTCTAATTGGTTAATAAACTCCGCCTCACCATCAACGATTGCATCACTGCTTACCATCAGGTGGGACCTAGTCAAGCATTAGTTTGTAGCAATTGAAAAAAAAATTAAAGAATTTTGGCCGCTATTGACTAAAATAGGTTTGCAGACGATGATTTCGTTTTTTGTGTAAAAATTTAGTAAGTATTTATTTCTGCTATTTTATAAAAGTTAGGTTAGCTTTTGAAAAATATAGTCGTATCACTCATATACAAGATTGCTAGAGAGATACCATATTGCGGAGGCTGATGGGACTAGACTAAAATTAGATGTGATTGATTCTTATGTGGTTCTATAGGATGCAAATATTTTTATAGTAGACGTCACTTGTCTTTGTTTGGTTCTATGTGGAACAAATTATTTCATAAGCTTGAAAGATCTAGAATTTGGTTGGTGTTTTTAATTACGAATTAATGTTTTTGCTGTGCTATTTTTTAATTTAGTGAAACTATTATTTACTCACCATAAATTCTATTGAAAAGAGGTAAAAAAAGGCGTTTCGATAGGATTATAAGTTACTTATAGTCCTATATAAGTTAGTTAAAAATTACTATCTTATTAGCTAGTTATTATAGCAGGTATTCGGAGCTAATATTGGCTTTAAAATTTCTTAATATCATGTGATTATGAGAATATGATATAATCTTTAAGTAGAGTAAAATATACAGGGATTTGAATCCCTCGAAACTTGTCTTAAGATGTTTAATTTTCCTTTAAAATAATGTTTTGTTCATTTCATTGCATTTGAAGAAGCAAGTTTGATCTTGACACATGAAGCTTCACTTCGTCTATTAGTATAAAAATAGTAGTATTAATTTTTAGTTCATTTATTAGCGGCAAAACCTTTAAAAACACGTCTGTAAACGGCAATTTACATTGTTTGTAAAAAAAGAACATTCGTTGGATTTTTTTTTCATAATTTTTAAACGTTCATCTCATTAGCCTATATTCAAAACAGAGACAATTATCACAAATTACTTTATGTAAAACTCTTAATGATACTTATTTTAAGTACAATTAAGTGGCTTTATAATGCTACCAATTTTAAAACAAACAAACGTGCTATCTTTAACAACCAAACTCCGCAAAAACCGACACAAATCAAACTAAATCCATAGAAGGAAAACACGAAAACAGTCCATATAAACTCATGGTCACCGTACATTTGCGCGCATGATCTAACCTAGAAACGGGTTGGATTTCGTGACATTCGCCGTTTGCGCATGTGTGTGTCCCCATTCAGGCAATCGTGCGCTTGCGCTTGTGTGCGTCATTAGAATCAACACACCGACACGGATATCTAAACAAGTTTAGAATGAACTGCGCAATGGATTTTGAACTTTATTCAGTTGTGTTATGGCTTTGTGTTGTGGAGGTGTGACAGCAAATAATTTGTGGAGTCAGTTGACATGGCATTGGTCGGTTTTGGTATGATAAATGGGCGTTACTATATTAGTTTGTACATTTATAGAATAGTTACAGTTTAGTCGTTATAGTTGGTATTTGTTAGATTTTTTTTTTGTGTTGCATGTGCATGGTGGCTAAAAGTGAGTATTTTTTTTTGGATTTATATTTCGGAATTCATCATTTCACAAAAATATGTATTTTTTCACATTTAAATTTAAAAAAATTTTTTGTATGATCAAATACATTTTACAGTCTTATGAGACTAATTATTAGAAATTAGACGTCAATTAAAAAAATAAATTGGACGTATAAAAAACTACCAATTACAACTAAGTATATTTTGAAGGTAAATTAAAAATTAGACGATTTAATTGTAAATTAAGACAGAAGAAAATAATAAATACATCCAAACTGCAAAAAGTTGTAACCATTTTTTTCTGAACAATGGCTTATTAAAATATTCACAATGGCGCAGTATATTTGATAGTCCCTTGATAGTACATAACCTGGGTATATAACCTTCATTTTTATCGGTTCTCGACGAGTTAAAAATAAAACAGTTAACCAGAAGGAAAAAGTTAGCAAAAACATAGTTAAAACATGCAAAACTACAATATGTTGCACTAAATGTAATTTACTTGATAACAAATATACTTATAACGGAAAACTTTGTAAATAACTGTAGAATTATAGAGCATAAACAAAATTCAAAATGGCGACTGTCATTTTAATTGTCATATATTCGAACTCTTTCAATTTTCATGCTTAATATGTAAGTGAAACCCTAGAACGAAAGTAAAGGAGGAACAGGAGTAGGTTTTTAGTCAGTAAAAGTCTGACGCTATCTCCTGCTCTGTCTAAAGGCGGGAAATGTCATGGAATGATTTTCCCACCTAAAAATCCAATTATATAACTTAAATCGGATGAGACTCGGAAGTCAATTTCGGAATAGGTATATGGAAAATTAAGTAGATTTTGGGCCAATAAAACTACTAAGTTTAATAAAATGCAATGTGTCATTTCCGCTGATACTATTAGCTTAACGTAAGAAGGTTCCAAACATAATATATTAAAAATAAAATAAACTAAAAAATTGGTTCAACGCCATCTATTGAGAAAAAAGCAACATTTACTTTCGTAGCTTTCATTTTAACCTTTCAACTATCGTAATTACAGACACAATTCAAAGACAATAGATGTGCGGACACCGGTGTCTTCTTAAGGCTTAATGAATTAAAAGAGTATTTAATTATTATCTTACTAATATTATAAATGCGAAAGTTACGATGTTTGGATGTTTGTTACTCAATCACGCCAAAACGGCTGGAGGGATATGGATGAAATTTGGCACAATTATACAATATTTCGGTACCTAATAGAAGTCTGAAAATCTGTAGATCATGAATATTCAACTTTCATCGAGTTCTCAGAAGAACGCTATAATAATATTAATAGTAATTTATTACGCCAGAAACTTACATGTTTATACAATTTGCTAATTAAATTTATTCTTAGTAGTCATACTGTAGAACTGCGGAATTACTTTTTTAATATTATTGATAGGCTCGCACTATCTCACCTGATGGTAAGCGATGATGTGGCTGACTACAAAGCTCGCTTGCCTAGACATAACCTATCCACTTTTGACTAAAAGACCCCTAGGTTGTAGCTATCAGGAAGCACAGACTCTGGCAAATAATTCCACTCCTTAACTGTACGCACAATGAAAGTGTTCCCAAAACCACAGATTACTAAATAGTTACTACCCAAAACGCTTTGTACGTGTGGAATAGCATATTTTAATGGATTTGGAGATGGCATAATATACAAAGTTGATATAACAGATGGGCTTTCTTTAAAAAGAATCATTGTACACACCAATATAAACAACTTTTACTATGAGACGACCCAAAAATCACGAAAAAAAACCCGCTGCTCACACATTTCGTTGAGTTATGTGAATCAATGGAGTAGCGAGTTTTTTTCCGTGATTTTTGGGTTGGTCTCATAGCAAAAGTAGTTCAATAATCCTTTTTAAGGAAAGCCCATCTGTTTTATCACCTTTGTATACTGCATTACCTATCTGTCAATCTCCCTTGAACTCGATCCTGTCCTAACTAAATAAAACAAGCGGAGTCAGCCACATCAGCTGTACCTATAACTAGCACATGTGCAGCGGCCATGACACACTATGGCCACATAGTTACATGCGCGTACACGATTGCGTCTATCTATGTTTTATCAACGCGTTTTGTTGACACCCTTGTGGGTATACGAAGGTCGCCAGTTTATATAATGACGCTTGGGAGTTTCGGAATAGTAGTTGCTTTGTTTTTGAATGTTAAATCGATTCGTCCCGAGAATAAAATCGAAAACATTTTTTTTTTACATTGTTTACATTACATATTTTAATTGTTACACACTAAAAAATTATATACTTTTGAGGGTTCTGTAGTTAACAAGGAACCTTTATAGTGTCGCCAAGTCAAAATTACCACTGAGTACAGCGCCATCTCTTGGGAAATTGGGTTACTAATTTATACATAGGCTAATTTATACTGGGTCCTGTTATATTGTGAGAAATTTGTGACAGATTAGAGACTAGGGTACCCTACACTGAGCGTGACCCGACACGCTCTTCGCCGGTTTTTTTTTATGTTTAATATTCTATTGTTTATTGAAATAAATAATGGAGAACTTCTAAACCTCATACCGAAAATCAATCATTTTAAACGATTTTGTTCTTCGGGAGGCTTCGACCTTGCTGGGCGTCTACGGTTAGCTGACAACTTCTTGAGGCGCGCGTGCATAATATGCGCCGTAGACGACTAGGGCTCAGTCCAGACAATTTCGGAGCGGCCGGACAGCGAGCTCTAATACTCGCCGTCTGTAAACCCGGAGTACGCAAACAAATAGAGATTTGAATAAATCTTTTCAAAAACATCTCCCAGACTCTCTGAAGTTTCTATATTCATAGATGTAAATGAACTGACAGTCAAGAAACTGTCTTACATATATAGTTAACAACCACGTCATCGCCTCATGTTACTGCAATTTAAATTATTAGCATAGAACCTTGGATTAACAAATAACGTTCAACCGGAAAATGGAGACCAAAATGATTGCATATAACTACTAGAACATTATTTACTAAATACATAAATAATATTTTGCTATTGGCTAGAATTTGAACCTACGTACATAGATTATTTTAATTACTAATATATAGTTACTGGTTTTTCCAATTTATCCATATGTATGGTAGGTACTTGAAACTAAATGCAATAATCGGAGTAGGTATATGAATTATGTTTTCCGTTATTAGGTCAACATATTATGTATAGGTGAATATATAAGTATAATTGATTACAAGTTCAGTGCCTAGGAAATGCATGTTTTGCTAAAGAGGCTCCCGAGATACATTTTCGCGGAAACGCGTGGAGGTATCGAGTTGAAATTTAAACCATGTAGGTACTTAAGAATGCGGTTCCAAGATAAAAAACTAAAATTCCTAAATCAACGAGAAAAAAGATACGATCATTTACAGCGCAAAAAAAAATTACATTTCGACATTCGACAACGATATTCATTTGAAATTAAAATTTATAGCGTACCTTTCTTTGGCCTAGAATCCTGAAATTTAGCATGAAGCAAAGTCTTATAGCACAAGTATAGGAATAAATCTGAAAACTGAAAATTGGATTCCGAACACGTCACAAAAAACCAATACTTTTTTTTATTTGGAAAAATCTTCGAAATTCGATTAGAAAATCTAATTATTATAATGTCCGATTCCCACTTGCTCGTTTTTTTTTTCGTTTTTATATCTTCCTTTTTTATTTTTTTTGTTGTTCCTATAGTTATTTCATATCTATTCACAGAAGATCTTTCTTTAACTTTCTTGCGATCTTACACTCTTAGGTTCGCCCACTGCGACTTTTTGCAGCGACAGCATTTACCAAGCGTTAGTCGCATTTGCAATTACTACAGCATTGCGCCTGTATAGTAGCAAACGCGCTACAGTATCGCTACAAAAAGTTACCACTAGCTCACAGTGACTTTTACCTAAGGTCACTTACCTTATGTATTCAAAACTTTCCTCACACCTCTTTACCCTCGATCTGTTCCTCCGTAAACAATAAACTCTTGTCTTAAATTATGTGTGTCCGGACATTCAGAATTAACAAATACACGAAACTAATTAGATTTTCTCTAGTCATAAACTATGGAACGCATAAACTTTCAGTGTGCTAGTATTATACTAGCAATAAAACGAAACACGAGTAATTCCCATGTTGTATTAATTAGAACACACCATTTTTATTAGTTCCATTAATTTTTAATCTATATTTGATGTTTCATTTAGGTATTTTTACTTCGACTCTTTTAATCAGGTTGGTATTAAAATAATTTATTAATTTCCACAGAAAGAAAGAATAACTTTTTTTTTTGTGCCTCACACAATCAAATAAACTAAAAATACAAGAATAAAAAAATATAAAAAAAGTACGAAATCTGTGCGAGGCCAAAAAGGCGCCTAACTCATGCTGCGTTATTTAAAAAACATAAATATCGCAGCGAATACAGAGAAATCGGCAAATCTATACTAATATTATAAAGCTGAAGAGTTTGTTTGTTTGTTTGTTTGTTTGAACGCGCTAATCTCAGGAACTACTGGTTTGAATTGAAAAATTCTTTTTGTGTTGAATAGATCATTTATCGAGGAAGGCTTTAGGCTATATAACATCACGCTGCGACTAATAGAAGCGAAGAAACAATGGAAAATGTGTAAAAAACGGGGAAAATAATTCATCTTTGAGGGCTTCCGTTGCGTGCGCTGCGAAAACGGTACAAGATACCAAAAAAATATGTATGACAGAATTATTGCTCTTAAAATGATCTAAATAAATGTCCGCGACAGTATATGTCTATCTTTTAAGATTAACTCACTAGAACCGTTTTTATAGGAATCAAATTTGGCCAATTTTTACCAATTATTTGTTAGAGTTGTATCAACATAATAATAGTAATCTTTATCGAAATAAATGTATTGTTGATTAAGAGTATGTAATTGTGAACAAAATTGTCTTTGACATCATTTAATTTCAATGAACATCTTAGAAGATATTACAATTTTAAAATAACTCCGATATAAAATTCACACGCGCCGCATGATGTGCTAAACATGACGTTGCGCCTGGCCGGCGGGCGAGGAGAGGGGTTGCTTGCGGGCGGCGCGGAGGGGTTTTTAATTATGGTAGGTAAAAATTATCCAATGACGAATCCCGCTCTTGGGCGGAGCGGAAAACAGTGTCAGACTCTTACTGACGAAACAACCTACCCCGTTCCTCCCTTGCCTTATTCCCAGAGCCCCGGTATAACGCTTTCGCACCAACCCTCGGCTGCAGGAGGCTTCGATCCTGAAGGGCCCCACAGTTTGCTGACAACACCTTGAGGTGCACGGGAGCAGTGCAGGCCATCGACGACTTGGTCTCGGTCTGGACTGTTACCAGACAACCGGACGGCGAGCTACCCATTGCTCACCATCTGCAAGCCAGCGTCTACGGTGGCTGGATATCGGCGGGATCGCGGCGGCGACGGCTACGGCGAGGGCGCTGTTGCCCTTGCCTTATGCGGTCGGCCTCCTCCATTACGAGCATTACTGCTTTGCAGAAGGAGGCGACCGCTTGCCATTCTTCTTCGCTGCGGACCATGGCCTCAACCAAAGCCCGGCGCGAGAGGTCGCCGCCGCCGATCACCCCCACGAGGGCACGGCGTTGCTCTTCCCAAGCGGGGTACACTTCTACAGTGTGCTCCACCGTTTCCTCCGGGCTGGCCACACAGTGGGGGGCACCCAGGCGTCTCTTCCGCACGAATCCGGCGCAGGAATCACCTGAACTTCCCATGTCCAGTGAGAACCTGCGTCATACGGAAGGTGAGGCGCCGTGATGTCTATCCAACCACGCCTCAAAGAGGGGACTTACCGCAGAGATTATGGCATGCCCAAGGGGGGGCGTAGCTCTGTGAAGAACATTTAGATAATTATGTTCTTTAAAAAACTAAATTGTCTAAAATAATATCAGAAATTGACACGGGCAAAGTCGTGGGTAACAGCTATAATTTATAAAGCTGAGGAGGTTGTTTGCAAAAATAAATATGATGCCCAAAATAAATATTCTACGCGGACGAAGTCGCGGGCACAGCTAGTTTAGAATAATTATATTGATCAGTAAGGGCCGCTCAAAAAATCCGTATAAAAAAATAATAAAAAATACGCGCTTTAGTCGTGAAGTTGCGGATACCAACCCGAAATACAAATACAAATATGTACAGACATTGTTAGCAAACCGTAGGGACCCTGAGGACGGGTAGGAGCATACTGAGGCCAAGGGTTCGCGTCTGAACGGAAGGATCCAGTCCAGGTATATATGAACGGGGTGGGTTATTTGTCAGTAAGTGTTTGACACTATCTGCTGCTCCACTCAAAGACCGGAGCTGTTATTGAATGAAATAAAAAATACAAATACAGACAAAAATATACAAATGTGAGAATGATATAAAAACACATGTAAGTACATTAAAAGCGTCCAGGGTAGCATCATCATGCTCTTAACCAATTTGCATTCTAAATTCAACTACCTAAGTTTATCATTACATTTCACCTTCTCCAAACCATCCAATAGAAAGTTGATATCGACCAAAAAACTATGTTTAGTTTACCATTACTCTCCTCTTTTGGGTTATACGTTTTTCTCAAGCTATGTGTTCAAAGGGACAAAGATCAACAACCAGTAATGATATATTACAACACATTATTTTCTAATGTCTCCTAAGTTCACAATGGTTTCTCTATTTAGGCTATGGAAAGTCCCCTGACCCCTGAACTCTAATCTGTGGGTATCTGAAGATTTATTCGCTGAGTAATAAATTGCTTCTTATGTTTAGATAGATTATAACTGATTGACTTGTAATTTGTTGGTGTTGTGTGAATCGTTACGCGGGTTTTTTCTTTTTTTTTTTTAACTATTTATGTACACACATAATTAATAGATAATGAACATCACAAAAGAAAACAATGTACAAAGGTAGGTACTGCTTATTTCATAAAGAAATTTCTTCCAGCAGACCTGCGAAAGGAGAAATTGGTAGAAATGTAGACAATAGTGTGCAGAAGTGAAAACTTAAAATTAAAATAATATATACTTATATAACTATATATACCTTAAACTAAAAATAAATACATATATAATATATAAAAACAAGAAAATTTCTTGTTGGTAGCAATAGGGTAAAACCCGGATAGTTGCCCCACTTTTTTAAATCACTCACTTTGTAAATCAATATCTGAGTAAAAAAGTGAAAAGCGATATTTGTAAGACTAGCAGATACTTTGGTTTTTCATTGACCAATTTATTTAAGTATAATAAATTTAAAAACATTTTCTTTTATATTTTTTGAAAATCTGCAGGCCATACACCTTTGCATTGATGACATCAGTGCAGTTTCGACGTTCACGCAGTGAGAGTGCTGTAAGATTTAAAAGTTTTGTTACACGACATAATGCCAATGAAGCGTTGCTGCGGACTGTTGTATTAACTTTTTAGTATTTTGATAAATAGTTTCTATGAACATCAAGAAATGAAAGAAATGTTGATAAAGTTAAACGTACACTTATCCGTGACGAAAGAAAATCATTTTAGAATTCTTTATATGAAATTCTATGAAAACCCACACACCTAAATGCGAATCTGGTAATCATCCGATCTGGAAGGACTCCAATATAAAGAAAAATTAATTTTCTTTAAATTGGAAGACGTCAATGAACGAAAAATGAATCTTTTGATCCCGCCTTGAGGTGCACTTTATCTTTCCGTAAAAAACTGTTAAATGTGCCTCCCAAAGAACGTTTTCCTCAGCAAAGTGAGGGAAAATTCAGAAATAAAAAACAGTCATTTAATCACGTGTTTTATAATATTGCAATAGGTTTACGCGATGTTTGTCTATGAGCGATTTTATTGCCGTTTTTCTATGCCTAGGATACCTAGAACAATGATTCACAGTGCCTGCATTTGATGATTTCACGATTTATTTGTCTTAACAAGTAATTTTCCTGTGTATTACGCGGAAATAAAGTTTTCCCCACAACAAGTTCAAGTTTCAAGTTAACAAAAGAAGTTAATTCGATGTGATTTGAAACGCACCATCATTTCTTTATTGCAGCCGCCATTTTGGAATTTGCGCGCGCTTCCAACTGTCATTAGGCAGTGATGCCAACATTGTGAAATTACGAGTTATGGTTGCGTTCAACTATTAAATTATGGGTTCTTAGGCAGTCGTTGTGTGTGAGGCGTGCTTAATTTTGTGCCGGTTATAAAGTAATTTAAGACACATTATAGAATGGTTTTGGATTGGCACTAAAATATTGTAAAAGAAAAGAAATCGGTGTTTATTATGTCTTTATAATAAATATACGTAACTTAGCTGTGTTAAGCTGCAAATGCATTACTGCAGTTTGACAACAAAATTATTAAAATTAAGTTATCGTTGAGAGCTTGAAGTTAAACATCACATAAATTCTGAAAATATGCTTTTACTCAAATCAACTTTTAGTTACATAACGAACAGAAAGTTACGAACTTCAAAATGGCTAAAAGTTCCTAAGCTTCCAACTTCTCTTTCATTAAATATCTGGCCCATACACGTTTCACAACATATTTTAATATGAAGTCTCTGATGTCCAGTTTTCGCATCAAACAGAAAGTTTCGTGCGACTAGTAGAATATTCTGACCGCGAATAAAATCAATATCAGTTTAAATACCAAAACAATTTCAATGAAAATAGTTCAGCTAAAGTTTTGTTGTCAATGGCTAGCAGTGTCGTCAAGTTGGCACAATGGCTGCTTATATTAAAATAGTTCACTGGTTTAATTATTGCATAACTAACACCTGCGGCCTAGTCATCTATTCAATTGATTTTTTACATGATTAACAGTAAGTTACACATAATATTATGAAAGCGTTTCACAGTCTTGCTTTCCCAATGCCTTTGTTAAAAATTGGTCGCTTTAAAATGGTGGTAACTATTATAACTGCGATGTTTTGAAAATATTTGATGTGAAATAGACTTCGTTATTTTAAAATACCTATGCTTCATAACTTTTATGAATGGATTGTATAAACACGTGGAAATCTCAACCGATTGAAGTATCATAAGTCATAACATTATAATTAATTAAATAACTACATACAAAAACAAACCTGTCAAAAGCTGAACGCAGTTTTTGTTCATTAAGTTGGCAGTAAAAATAATGCCAACCTAACGAAAAACACACAAAACAATCACTTACACAGCTTGTCTCCGTCATTCTTTCTTCAAAATAAGCCCTATTTACCGTCGCAGCCAGCACTCACAAACTTAAAGCTGCAATCTAAAAAGAAAGGCGCTCTAATTGTACACAATTAGTTTTGAAGTAGTAATGATATAAGGTAGCGGTTACGTTACGCATCGACGAGCGAGCGCGGACACCGTGAGAAAGTATCGCGGATCAGAACACAGAATACTTTTATGTCATGTTTGAAGCTCAAGTTATTAGGGATTATACGATTTATAACTTCTTTTTATAATTGAAAAGTTGTGAGCACGCCATCGTTTTGTGGGGTCGAACCATCAAAGCATATGTTTTTTTCTTTGTTTCTAATAAAGCTCGGAATTTATAAAATATTTGGCATTTGTTTTTTGTTTGTTTGATGAGGATTTCCAGTCAGCTTTCACCAATAAATTACTTTTTAATTTATTTTATATTTGAGTGCGTTTACAAAGGTGAGCTTTACACAAACTTGAGTTTCCCTCCTCTTTTTCATTAGAAACTCATAAAACGTATAATAATTAGAAAGCCCCTCTTCCTTATCGATTATTAATTTAATCTAATAGCATTTTTTGTTTAAAAATGCAAAACGTTTCTTGCTTGCGAGTCTCTTGTCTATTGACGCGTAGCATTGTTATGTTGGCACCCCTGAATCTACTTAGTTAAATGTCATTGATAATTTTATTTATTTTTCACCTGGAACTGATGGGAAACTGACGGCACCTGCTTAGAAATAAGTAGTTTTATTGAGAAACTTGTTTGTAAGGTGTTGTAATAGTACAATATAAGTATAATTTTGCTGTGGTAATAAGTTAATTCTTTAATCATTTTTTTCTGAATTTCTGTCGATTATTTTTTTAAAACTATTTCTGGATACTTGGTAAATTGAAAGAACTTATATTTTAAAACTATCTATCCACCTATTAAGAATTAATTCCGAATATAAGAAACCGATAAACTTAAAAAAAAATACTTCACCCGTTAAGTACTCTACAATTCATCTAAAATTTTTATTGTTGATATTTTTATACAATTGATATTTGTTGACAAAATTAAATCCATATTATTGGGAGTCCACTTGCACCTGTAATCAACAGTGATTACAGGTGCAAGTGGACCTATGTAGTAACTAATATTTTAAATAGACTTAAAGTCAAAAATATATAATACTAGCTTCTGCCCGCGACTTCGTCCGCGGAAAATTTTGTGAGACAAAAGGTGTGATAGCTCGGTTAATATTCATGTTATATAAACAATTTATAGCCTATGTCACTCAAGAGTAAAGCAGCTTTCTATTATAGCTTCAATTTTTCCAATCCAACCATTAGTTCCAGAGATTACCCCCTACAAACAAAAAAAAACAAAAAACCAAACTTTACCTCTTTATTATATTAGTGTAGATAAACACAATTTGCTATATCATTTATTTTTAATCTTTTGATTACCGAAATTAGAGACATAATAGTAAGACAATAGATATACGAACGCCGGCGTTCGCTTGTAGCTCAAGAGTAGAAATAAAAATAATAAATTATTTAAGAATCAATCATAACCACCATATATATTTACGATTGTATCTTCGTAAATACTTCGTCAAGCTGTATGTTTCTAACTTACGTGTTAAAGAAAATAATTCTATTTAAAATATGGTAACTTTACAAAAAAAAAACAAGCAATATTAATAATGTCAAGAGCTGTTACCTATGGCAGGTATAACAGGCATAATGGTAAGTAATAACATAGGATAATTTAACTTTAATCTGTAGTTATTAATACTTCATACATTGCTGGTTGATACACCATAGGAGTACCTATTATAATTACTAGCTAACTCTTTGTTCAGACGGGTGGTTGTTAGATTGAGTACAGGTTTTTTTCGTACTTTTTTAGTTGGAAAAATCATCCAATAATATTTCTCACCCTTGGGTGTAGCGGGAAATAGTGACGAGACGTTTAACAACTAATATTCGTTGCATCTCATTATTTTCGTCTAAATCCTTAGCCTATTAGGCAATTGGGCAATTGACACAATTTTTTTTTGGTTTGTGTCTAAAAAAGCAACTTTAGTTATCTAAAATCGTAAATAGAAATAAGAAATCAGAGGTCGTTCTACATTTTTCAAGTACACCTTTCAAATCTGATGGAAGAAGAAACGATCAAATAGTAATATAAAAATGCACAAACTGAATTGTGACGTCCCCGCACTAGAAGCGCAATTGCACACTGAGAAACGTCTTAACTTTTATATATTAAATATAACACATCTACCATTACAGAAATCAAATGCAATAGATGTGCATAAAAATATAATTTACAATAACAATTATAACATTTAATTCACCATGAACGACTAACTAGCTAAAGTGTTAGGTGTGTGAAGTTTCTTTTACAATTTTATTATCGTTAATTGTTAAATGAGCTGAAATTGTTATGCTTGGTGATAACTCTTTTCCCGCTAACTGTAAATAATGCATAATTTATAGTTATAAAAATCATGAAGAAATATTGAAAAAAGAAAAAACAGAAATAATCGAAGCTGCTCAATAAATCGTGCTTCTCAATCCATTCAATAATCGCGATCGATGATTTAAATAAAGTGGCGGACCGGCCTCAAATTTTATTGTAGTACTCATAAAACGGACTGGAAGTCGTAAAAAGTCTGGAGGAAGCAAATGAGATCGCGTGGGTTCCGACACCTCGTTGCTAAGGTACATTATTGTCATTTTAAATGCTGCAATGATTTGCAGAATTGCTCTGGTACCGTTTAGTTAGCTGGACTGTCTGTTGTTCAGGTTTTAGGATTTAAACCGTACTATTTTAGATAGTTAGAGATACAGGCATTATTTGTCCAAACGGTGAAGGAAAATATCGTGAAGAAACCGGCATATCATTGACCAAAAATTCGAAGACATAATTATGATACATACGTGACTGGGCCCGCGTGGTGGATCACTCGGCCCATTCTTTCTCCTAGAGTAGTCTGAGTCCCAGCTGTGGGAACATTACAAAGAAGATATATGCAATCTAATATTTTATAACAAAAAAAAAATAGATTCGAAACATTTTAATTCGGAATACGTAAATTTTTGTCAGCAATAAATTTTATTTAAAAAAAAATTGTTTGTAAAAAAATACAAAGTAGCCAATATTTTTCTTATTTTTTAGTTTGTAGTTTCATTTGTTTCTAAGTGTAAAATAAAATATCCATGTGACCTTAAAAAATTCACAATAAAATACAAAACGGCTCCGTGTACACCCGTTCTTACAAAGCATGCGCGCTCAACCTTTTACAAAAACTCTAGAGTGAAACAGTTTCATCGATTCTATCGATGAACAGTTTTATCGATAATTTATTCGTTCCACGTTCAGGGCGGCTCTAGTTGGAAACTTGTGAAGCTAATTGGAGTAATCGGTACATTTGTAATTTTTCTATCTTTCCTTTCGATCGCTTGTAAGTATTTGTCTAGGTTATTAACTATCTTTTTATGGTTTGTTTGTAAAAGTCGGTGATAGTTCTAGTTGTTATTTAGATAGCGGTGACAGTTATTGCTTACGGGTATGAATTTGTATTGGTCGATCATCATTTCTTTGGAATTTATTGAAGTTTGTATGTTTGTTGCTTTATTACGCTCGAATGGCTGAATGGGTTCTAAAGAAACTTGGTACGCTGGTAAACCATATCTTGGCATAAAGATTGCTATTTATCCCAGGAGTATTTTCCCTCGGGATAGTTTTGTGCAATTGTCGGCTGCAGCTAACTCACTTGTAATATTCTCAGGACAACATTTTTATTTCTTCACTTTTGAATACTCTCTAACTTCGTCCAGCGGCTTTATTCACGTGAATGTTGTAAATTTATAGTGTACACTCAAAGATAGTGCAACTACAATTATATACCTACTAGTGAAAGAATTTTTATAATTGATTTAGTTTTTTTATAGTACGTAAAAATCATCCAATGACGAATCCCGCCTTTAGGTGGATAGGGAAACAGTGTCAGACTTTTACTGAGTAAACAACATACCCCGTTCTTTCCTTGCCTTAATCCAAGGGCCCTGGTAATACGCTTTTGCATCAACCCTTGGTCTCAGAAGGCTTCGACGGCTTCGACCCTGTGCCGTACAGTAGTTTAGTAGTTTCAGAGATTACCTCTTACATACAATTTCACCTGCATATAATACTAGTATAGATTAAAATTAGTTTACTTACTATCATACCCTTTTATTGCTATATCTAGTACCTCTCTTACATTTTGGAATGCAGAAGTATTTTTTTTTTATATTCAGGAAAAACTATTTTAACAATTTTATTGCAAGTAATGTTGACTTGTTATTTATTAGTAACAAATAGGTATGTCAATTAAACATTTTAATAACAAATATTACCTAACATAATATAGTTGGAGCTTGTTTAATTAAATTTATTTCCTTGTTTTAGTATTTTTTTAATATTTTACCAACTAATGAGTTCTAGGGAACGTGTGGTTGGAACAAATGCGTCATTTAGTTATGAAAACTTACATATTATTTGTTTTTTTTATTAGGAATACGGTAAATTAGATCTTTTGCTAACATTTGCAGCGTTTTTAAACCATATAAAAAAATCCTCTCTATCAAAAAACTTGAAGAAATATTTTTAGAGTAATTTATTCTATACTAAGTCCTGCCAGGGGCTTTACTTGCGTCCTTATATCACTCAGTAATAAACTACCACTCTATATGTAAAAAAAAAAAAAAAACCTCTCTATATGTGAAAGATTTTTTAAAACCGGTCTAGTAGTTTTAAACATTATTTACTGCAAATAAAACTACAAATCTTTGCTTTTCATAATATTAAATATAAAAAGCGAGAAATATGTGTTTATTTTCGCGTCAAATTAGCACCATAGAAGCAATGATCATAAAATGAGTTCATTTAATTGTCCATCCTCATCGTAAGTACTTAATAGAGTACCTTCAAACAAGATTCTCACTCATAAATTAGATTCCTTATTGCCACACATTTAAACTAAAATGATGGACGCAAAAACATCCCTCCGACTATTATTATGCCCATCTGCCAACCAATAGGTAACCAGCAAAAAATAATTATAATTTAAAAAACATTGTGGGCCTTTTTCCAACAAACGCTGACCTTAAAAGGAACCCATTCGATGGGAGATGTAAGTATTAAAAATTGAAATAACAACTTGCGTGCAACGACCGCGCGATAGATAACTGCGAAAAAGCAACAAAAGAGCCAACTAGGGAATTGCAAATGAGATCTTAATACTATATATTTAAAGAACTATTTCGAATAAACATTAGCGTAGCAGATGTTGTTCGAAATGAAGATTAGGGGAACTAAAGCATAAAAAGCGGTCAGCCAATCGCGTCCCACCTATATCAGCCGTCTCCCTCACACGCTGGTCGCACCGCTCTTTCTAATGCTCATATTTTTTGCCATCTTATTCTAATTCCTCATTCAAATGGCTTACGTTCGATTCCAGGGGTCTGTAACCTTTTATGTCATTGAAGTTTTTTTTAAATTCTTATTTGGTTCTTTGTCATGTATTTCGGTTGAATTAATTACAGGTTCGTATTTTTTTTAACAACTATAATTGTTATCATAGGTTATGATCGATGGGTTTTATTTTTTCCATGTGCATGGCTACGCGTGGTTGCGTGTGCCGCGGGCGTGATGGAATATAGATAAACAATGTTTCATGGTAATAAAGTTTTTATGATATTTTTTTCGTTAATTCTCGTTGTGTTTCATTAATTCACGCGAATATTAACTGACGCCGTAGTAATTACATATTTGAGGTATGTAAGTATGAAGAAGTTTGTTACCTCAACTAATACATAATGTACTTGTACTGCTTGTACACACAGTTTTTCTGTAGTAATTGATATAGTCAGTGGAAGTCACGTGAGAGTACAAAAACTTGTAAGTAAGTCAACTCAGTTACATTTTCTTGCGTGCCGTAGTGTAATATAGAAAACATTAAAATATGAGTCTAAGAAATGAAACACATTGAAGGTTTTAGTTCAAATCTCAGAAAGTAAAATAAAACATGCCTTTGACATTTGTTTCTTTTATATAAAACAACTACTACTAAAATATTTCAAAGCCGAAAAATTGTGTATCACAAAAAAAAAACTACAAAATACGTGAGTTTTATTACTAACTAGCTTTTGCCCGCGGCTTTGCCCGCGTGGTATTAGGGTTGAGGTTGAGGTTTCCGGAATAAAAAGTAGCCTATGTCCTATTCCGGAGTATATTCTATGCCCGTGCCAAATTTCATCTAGATCCGTCCAGCCGTTTTGGCGTGATTAAGTAACAAACATCCAAACATCGTAACTTTCGCATTTATAATATTAGTAAGATTCCACATATAACTTAACATACAAGCTTGAAGCTTAATATAATGATCTAGATAAGGGCACGATACAAGATCATGTGCTCCACGAGGCCGAGATGCACTACATCCGGCCGACAATTGTCTTTACTTAGATTCAAAACCTGTTTCATTTGGCATATGTCTTGCGAGCCTTTTGTTTTTATACTCATTATATTTTACATCGAGAATTTTCTATTCAAATTTGAGGCCTTAACATTAATATTTTTAATTTTATTTTGTTGTGATTACAAAGATTGTATTCAAGTTTAAATATATTTCTGTCAAGGCTATATTGTTATGCATTTATCACGTTTATTTTTGCTAAATATAACCATCACTTACACATGCTAAATTCAATATTCTACACAAGCAAACGTATCGTAATAAAATCGTAAATATTAACATATCTCCATACATATTTACAACGATTTTCAAGGGCACACAATCTACGTAAATGCGACGAATAAGTTTTTGTAATTCGCTGGAATATGTCAAGAGTGGCTGCTACTGTTTCTCATTGCAGTTTTAACCCCATATAAGGAGAAAACATCTAGCCATAATGATGTTAGAAAAAAACTTGAAACTAATGTAGCATATCCTGAGAAGGACATTGTTTAATAATGATAATTAAAAGCGAATAATATGTGCAATTCCGTGCGCATATTCGCGATGGGCCAAACAAGGACAGCGGCTGTTTCCGCGTTGAATCACTTGTTGCGTGGCTCAAGTTATAAACGAGACGATTTGAACTGATTCAAATAATTGCCTGACTCATGAGATAGATAGCCAGACAGAATATTTAGATCCTAGAAGTAGATTAACCGTTGTGACTTTAAAATGATTGGTGTAAAAAGGAAGAGTTTTTTCTAGCAGCGGATGATGTATCATAATAACTTTGATTTTGTACTGTCCAAGCCTTTGTATTCTTTCCAATGAATGGTGCCATTCTTAATTTCCTAATGATTCATTGTTCACACCTTAGGTTCGATTCGAGTGTGAGTCAGAGTCGCAATGCGAACTGCATTAGTTCCAAAGATTTTTAGGAGTGTTTGTTTTGTTAACCTATATTGACTGATAACTTACCCATGTTCTTTTGTAGCTTTAATTTAAGATAAGCCTGCTTTTTGTCGATAACTTTATAGAAAATCCACAAATGCTTGTTCTGTTGAAATCATGATCCGAATCCTCATTGTCATATTCGTCTCCAGCATCCGCCTCCTCTTTCATCTCACACCCCACATCAGGCACGCATACACAAATGCAAACTGACTCACGGCGACCTTGAAATAGACCAGTCTAATCGTAGTTTTAGCCAATCAGTAGTCAGTACACGCTCACACACCATCCTTTGTTTATCACGCCTCCATCACACCATTTTGTGTATCCCTTTTGTTAACTACGACAATTTTTAAACTTATAATTGGCGTTTTGTTATCAACAATTAGCGGTTTGAATTGGCCATTATGTAATTTTGTATTGCAAAGAGATGATTTAAGAAAATTGCTGTCGTTTTATGATATTTTTTGATTGATGATTGTTCTGACACAGATTTTCGGGGTCTAAACGATATAATTAATAATCATTTTGCTATTGTTGAAGTAATCTACTAACACCTTCTATCATAAAGTCAAATCTAAATACTATTACGTCACAATAACAATAGTCCAGACAGATAGCTAATGTAATCTCTAGCGAAGCCGCGACTTCGATCGCTTCAAAAGTTTACGTTCCCACGGGAACTTCAAAAACTATAAACACGTTTCTAGGTTCGATGATTAAGATTGTATAAGTGTATACAAGTACATTTTCTTTGGTTACTTAAGTCTGGTATTTTGTATCATCATCCTCTTATCCTTTTTTTGGTGTGAGAAATCGCCAAATAACTTCTCTTGCAATAATTGAAGCAACAAAGGACTATCAGATATTTTGTTTGAAGCCCAACCGTGATTTTTCAGTATCTCTTGCCAAAGCTTCGTTGACTCTTTCTGACTTTTCTACTGGCTTTATTATTTTACCCTGGCCTTAATATATTTGAGAGGGCTCATCATGCTTTCTTAGAAATCTTTCCTTTTCAAGTCCTATCATCTGTAGTTTTATAAGTATTCCTCTAGTCCTATTCTGTCTTCAAACATCTTTCATAAATATCATCTCAAGAGTCACCCCCTTTCTCGCTATCATCATTCACATCGTTTCTTTGGTCTAGAAGATTGAAAACATCGCATATAAAGAACAAATCTATGCAACAATTAGGCGCTTGCTTACTACCAGAGATCGTACGGTCCGGAGATTATTCTCGCTTTCAAAACACATTAGCCACTCCGATTTACTTGGAAGCGAGTCTAATATGTAATTATTTTTTTATTATTCCACGCTATGGGAGTTCAGTGGCGTCCATTAATTACAATATTAACATGTGAAGGTTCTGCTTCAGTTAACCACCTTGGTTCTGTTCAGTTAAGTTAAAATACTTTGGTGAAGGAAATTACAGAGAACGGTTCGTACAGTTTTTATTTAACTTGGGTTCTTTTTTTTTGTTTTTCATTTAACAAGAACAGTAATGAGGTGGAAAAATTGTTATCTAATAACTGTTGTAGTTTGTAAAAGGACTTCGTTTTATTGTTCCGTTTGTTTAATTTAATCAGAATTTTATAAGTTAACTACTGACTACGAATGAACGTCTTTTAAGTCGCTACTGAAGTAGGTATTGTGTAATGTTTTAATGAGGAAATACAAGTTATAATAGATAGCAATAAATTTTCAATAAATGTGTAATAAAATTTTAACTCCAGTATCTACACATGTAGTTATATAACAAAGATTTCGTATGACTTAACATTTTTCAATAAATAAATAACATTCCTAAACATTTAAAGTTGATCTATCTATCTATCTAATTCAAAAACAATAACAGTACCCAAAGGTTGACGGCCCCGAACGGATGCAATAGACAATGAGCGCTTCTTATAGTCTATGCTAATACGCGCCAGTTTATGATTGCAATTCAAATGATGACGCGCGCTTTTTTACGATAAAGTTTTACGCGGCTGCGTAACGCGTCTACGGGAAAGTTACGGTTTATGCTAAATGTACGTTACTATGACTTTGTGTAGTCGGTTTTGAACTTAGATAGATAGATAAGGAGTTTTTATTTCTACAACATAAAACATACCTACACCAAAGCACAAAAAAGATACAAAAACTAAGCAATTATATAAATACAACAAAAAAGCTATAATACTTGTAACTACCTACATATAAAAAAAAAGATAGGAGCCATTTTTTTATGGTAGGTAAAAATCATCCAATGAAGAATCCCGCTATTGGGCGGAGCGGGAGACAGTGTCAGACGCTTACTTCCTTACCTTTGCCTTGCCTTAAGTTCAGGCCCTGGTGTTACGCTTTCGCATCAACCCTTGACCCAGGAGGCTTCGACCCTCTAGGACTTCTACAGTAAGATAGGAGCCTTAGTGCGGTTTATACCTATCTCAGTTTTGCACCAAATGGGAAACACAAACTTCACAATCAATTCTACTAAACTAATTCCATCTGAACCCAGCTTTATCCGTCAAAACCGGTCTGCACGACTGATCTCAAATGCTAGTGATGTTTTTGCAACTTGACATTGCTTGTGACTGCAAAATGCGGTAATGGTCATTTGGTGGCAAATGCAGGAGTACTAGACATTTTACAATCAACCTACAAAACTTTTTTTTATTTTTTATGGTGAGCAAAAATTATCCAATCACGAATCTCGCTCTTGGGCGGAGAGGGAAACAGTGTCAGACTCTTACTGACTAAACACCCCACCCCGTTCCTTGGTTGCCCTTCGCACTGGGGCCAAGCCTTCCTTTCAGAAAGAGCCCCAGTAGGCTTCGACCCTTTTGCAGAGTCCCTACAACCTACTACACTTGAGAGAGCGAGCAGTGGTGGCCGAGTGGTAAAGGCCTCAACTTACGAGTTGTAGGCAGTAGGCCAGCCAAACACATTATTTCGTGTAATTTATTGCATCACCACTGCTCTCAAAACAGTGAAAGAAATATCGTGAGGTAACCCGAGTGCCCTAAAGCCAATTTTTTTTTGTCTCCGTTTGATATTCGCCATATTGGCGCTGTTGGCCACGGTGACGGCAGCGAGTGTCTCCGGTACTAACTGGTAATGTCGCGCCGCATACAATATTAGTCAAATTAGTTCTCTGGACGTTTGCGAGTGACGCTTCAAATAGGCACAAAAAATGAGCTGTCAAACATACGAAACTACCTGTTCATTGTTAAATTCGTAGAGTCAGTAATTGACCCATAAACAACACAGTCATCATCATCAGCCTTTTTAATGTCCCACTGCTGGGACACAGGCCTCTTCTCTAGGAGAGGGCATGGGCCATAATCCACTACGCGGGCCCAGTGCTTATTGATGGATGTCACATTTCTTCGAATTTTTGGTTCTAGGACATCTACACATTAAAAAAGTCTATCAATAGAGACACTGCCATCCATTTCCTCGATCTAATTAATCCTTTAAAAGCCTCTTAATTCAAACGGCCCTATCTAAGCCTATAAAAGAGAAAGAGAAACAAAACAAAAACATGGACAGTAACAATACAATCACTTAGTCACCCTCGCTTGTTTATCGATGACTATTAATAACATTGTTCAGACAGGAACACTCTTCACTTCTTGGAAACCAGTCCATCCCCCTGTATCTTGGTTCCCAGTAATACTTAATAAACTCAAAATAAATTATTTCAAACTAGCTTTTGCCCGCGGCTTCGCCCGCGTGGTAATGGGGTTGGGGCTGGGGTTTGCGGGATAAAAAGTAGCCTATGTCCCATTCAGAAGTGTATCCTATGCCTGTGCCAAATTTCATTCAGATCCGTCCAGCCGTTTTGGCGTGATTGAGTAACAAACATCTAAACATCGTAACTTTCGCATTTATAATATTAGTAAGATAGTTCACTTTTGAACTGTCAAAATTGAAGCTGATTTGCACGTTCCAAAGCGTAGACTTTCCTTTATGGAGAAGAACGTGCAAGAAACTCCATGGAAACTCTTTTAAATCAAAGTATGGCCCTGAATTACGAATTGCATGTCGCGGGTACAAACCCAACCAGACGCATTACTTTGTGTAATTTACTTTATAACCACTGCTCTCAAAACGGTGGAAGAAACATCGTGAGGAAACCGGCATGTCTTAGAACCGAAAATTCGAAGACATGTGACATCCAACAACCCACACTGGGCTCGCGTGGTGGATTATGATCCATTCCCTCTTCTAGAGAAGAGGCCTATGTCCCAGCAGTGGAAACGTAAGGCTGATGCCATGCTATGTTATGCAGAAATAGTTTCCGACCAAACAAAGATCGTCCTTGGATGTACTTGCGTAGCGCGTACCCGTACAGGAATATTCATCGGTTGGTACTACGTACCACGGATGAATGGAGAGGCAGACCAAAGAAAATATGGATGGATTGTGTGAGAAGTGATATGAAAGAAAGAGGAGTTAGTGATAGCGTGACGGGTGACAGACAGAATGGAAGAAAAAAAGCATATTGCGCCGACCCCAAATAAAACGGGACAAAGGCAGGAAAATGATAGTACCACATACCACATTCTATAAATATTTTAGAGGAAATACTTTTAGGCAAGCGCTCTCCATCATTTACCAAATTTTTTTGCTTAAATACTTGACTGCGATCCCACTGATGATGGTAAGCAGTGATTAACATCGTCACTTACCATCAGATGAGATGAATATTTAAGCTCTAATTCATCACCAATAACAAAAAGTATTTCAGTTGCCTCTGCAAGTTAGTTTCGCCTTCCAAAGGTCCAGGACCCCATCACCCAAGTTACTGAGATATACACACATAAAAACAAAAGAAAGTACCAATAAACTATTTAAAGTATAGATAGTAGACCAATGACCGTTCAAATGAGGTAATTACTCATCGACGCTCGATAATGTATGAAAAATACATTTAAACAGTAATTCGGCCCTTGGCCGGGGTTTCGAAGTGATATCGTCAATTGTAGACGGTACTTTATATTATTGTGTGAGGTGAGGCCAGGTCTCTTAGGCAGCGGGCGAGAGTTGGTTTGAACAACATCGCTTCAAGGATCAGCTGTTTCAAAAAATATGATGGTGGACTACATCATAATTAAAATAGGATAAAATAACATTTAAAAAAATTAGTTTATTTACACAAAATACCTCTGTTGACGTTATTAACAGGTACAATCCATATATTTCAGGAAAAAGGGTGCTTAAATAGTTAAAAACCCTGCCTCCTAAACTAGGGGAACCCTGTGACTTAGGAGTCAGTATATCTATGGGAGTCAGTGTTCTACTGTAGCTTTGGTGAACAAAAGAAACCTTTATCCATTTATTTCTTTAGGTTAGTAACCTGGTTTAGCTCCAAATAAAAATGTTTATCCTTAAATATTTATCCTTTAGGAATCAATATTATCACAAAGAGGAAGAAAATCTTTCTTCTTTTTCTTCTCGAATCGATGGATTCTGCTTCCCTCAAAGTTTATGAGCCCAATAGGTTGCCACGTTTATTATAGCAGCATGAGTGACATTTTAAGGTCCTCCAGCGTGCATTTGTAGGGACATTTTGGGCACTCTAATAGGTGGGCCATTGTTTGGTGAGAAACACCGCATTCGCACTGGGTGTCACAGGGATCTATAATTCCCCATTTTGCCAGGAAAAATTAAGAAAAATAATGGAAAATCTTTGTGAAATATTTATATTTTTTTATGATTATCAGTAATATTAATCACAGGTTGTTTTCTTAGAAATCTACTACAAAATAATTTTTATTCAGAAAAAAAATCATTAGATGTTTTTTACCTACCATAAAAAGCCCTCATATTGCGAATCTTAATTTTTTACTTACGATACTTTTTGCGGTAAAACTTTAATAGAATCAACTAGGTATTAATTAAAACTCACTATTTTCCTAACATTTAGAATCACCTAACTACAGAGCACTCTCCCCCATATCCCATAATAACTCCATTTAAAAAATAAAATGTGTTAGTCAAGTACAGAGCTAGTTAACTCATCAGATGTTATCTGATCATGGCAGCTTGATAGTCTTCAGTTAACGTTATATAGATCTCTGATTACTGAGCTTTATAACACTATTAGAGCAGTGGTGGCCAAACCTAGCCAGGCGCATTACTTTATGTAATTTATTTCATCTCCACTGCTCTCAAAACGGTGAAGGAAAACATCGTGAGGAAACCGGCATGTCCTAGAATCAAAAATGTCGAAGACATGTGACATCCACCAATCCGCACTGGGCCCGCGTAGTGGATTATGGCCCATTCCCTCTCCTCGAGAGCGGAGGCCTGTGTCCCAGCAGTGAGAAAATAAAAAGGCTGATGATGATAACGCTATACTCTATTCGCGTTAAAATTAAACATTTAAAGAAACCTTTTTTACTGATTGTTCAAATGATTTTAACTTCTATTCCGTAGATATAAGGATGGCATTTAAAGCAAAAAATTCGTTAAAAAACCAACTATTTACTGCAGCCGCCATTTGTCATTTCTCCAACGTAATAAAACTCAAAATCGTTTGAACGGACTGTAAAAAGGTGTTCTTAGATGTCTAATGTTATTTTTAACGGAGTATAGAACATTAGGGTTTTAATCTGAACATCTCTGTGTTAGTATAATTAAAATATTTACACAAACATGAACTAACTTTTTTCTTTCTTTCTTTTTACTTCGTTAGTAAAGTTACAAGAAATATAAGTTTTGCTTGAGAAATCTTGATTATTAATTATATAATATTTTTATAAGGCTTTTTTCTCTTCTCTTGTTTATCTTCACACAACACCTACATTTCAACATTTTCATCTCCGCTACAAGTAATCTTTTTTCATCCATCTTTTTCGCAGCACAACTATTTTTTTTTTTCAAAATTGATTCAATGGAGCAAAACTTTGACATCGATATATATGTACTACGCACTAGATCAGGCGTACCGTACAGTCACTTTACTTGACTTAGGTGATCTGCATGCTACACACCTTGACATTGATGACAATAGTGCAGTTTTGACGTTCACGCAGTGTGACAGCACGTTAAGTTTCAAAAGATTTGTTAGACAACCCATGAAGCGCTGCAGCGGACTTTTGTATTAATTTTTCAGTATTTTGACAAATTGTTTCTATGAACATGCTTTTTTATGGTGGGCAAATATCATCCAATGACGAATCCTGCTCTTTGGCGTAGTGAGAAACAGTGTCAGAATTTTACTGAATAAACACCCCAGTCCCCACCTCGTTCCATCTCTGCTCTTCACTGGGGCCAAGCCTTCCTGTCAGAAAGAGACCCTGGACCCCAGTAGGCTTCGACCCTTTTGCAGAGTCCTTACGTTATGAACATGCTTGTCTATCGCTAAGATATTATAAGTCGATGTTTCTTCCTTACCCGCTCCCCGCTATCACTGGAGCCTCACCCTATCCCATTTATTCAGTAGTACCACAGGACCGCTTATCGACTGCAATAAATAAACACATTAATTAATATTCGATAATTATTTACCAGAGACGAAAACACCGCTATAAATTGCAAGCACAGTTCGTCGACTTTTCGGTCGCGCGAAAGTTTTATTACATAGAAAAGTCGCAAGACTGGTTGAATTTCAATACCGTTGTACACTTTCGTTATGATCAAGTATGTTAACGATTTGCTGTTCAGATAGAGTTTTAGGTCAAATTGATTTTGATATTTAGAAATTGATAACTGTATAATATTTTAGATATTTTGATTTTTTTTTTTGTATTGGATTGACGATCCCTGACTGTTTGTTTTATTCGTATCGCGTGTTACATGTACATTGCAAATCAGTCATATTAAAGTTATCTCTCTTTTCCGCGGAAAAAGCATAGGTCGATGAGGTAAGCTCTGCCGCCCGAGTCTTTGTCGGCGCGTAATCTTCCACGTGGGGTTTAAAGAAATGTGAGCAAAACCATAGGGACCTAGCATAAGTTGACTTCGGAAATGGAAAGCCAAGATACCTGAACACAAAGGCAAAGAAGTAACATAGATGTGGGTTTAGTCAGTGATAACCTATCATGCTTTGCCCTACAGCAGGAAAAGTCATTAGATGTTTTGAAACCTTAAAAAAAAAATAAGGCCCAGAAGGCTTTTGGCTGAACTGATGATAATAATCCATCATAAGTTTTTTATAAAACAAATGTTTTAATACAACACTGTCCCTCTTTCCAGGTCTAGAACGGGTGGCGGAGGAGTTGATGGGTCGAAGAAAATGGAAACTATATCAGGACGCATTAATTCCAAAACGGGGGGAGGCAGAACTATCGAGCGACGAGGAATCGGTCCAGACCGACCCGCCTCCAGCGCTGAAGATCAAAACTATAGAGCAAATCAACGAGGCCGAAGCAAAGGAGGAAAGGGTCGAAGACAAGGTTCCTCGAAGACCAGAGACGATTCTAGAGTCGCTGATCAAAAGGCCTGCTACCCAACCCAAACTGGAGGTTGCAGAGGAACCAGCAGATTGGAAACCCCAGGACAAATGTTACTTCTGTACGGATGGTGAGCCTGGAGGGGGCGAGAACAGGCCAGCTGGTGCAATGGTGAGTAACAGCTTCTAAATTTTCTTCTTTGAAAGTTTTTGTGCGGTGATGAATGAGAGAGAGATAATTGGAGCAGCTAAGTAGAAAAGTAGAGCATCAAAGAAGAATTAAAAGGTCTTTCTTTCTTTCTTTATTTAAGCAGCTGAGTAGATAAGTAGAACATCAAGTGATGGTTCAATTTGTGTGACAAGCATAACCAATTTTTTGTCTTATTCGAAGTGGGTGGCGCATAATCATATTGAAAATGGGTCAAATTATTTGTCACGTCCTATGCGCTACCAATATGGTATTAGTTTCCTATACTTTAAAATTTTACAATTACTATTATTTTATTATTAATAATTTCTTTAAAAAAAAAACACTATATAAATGCATTGCAAGGCCGGCCAAAGATAAAAAAGGAGAAAAAATTATGAAAACGTACCAGGTCGCGATACATTTTCATGCATCCGCTCTTACGTGATTATGATGTTATTATTACACATCTTTCTCCAGATACTTTGGATACACAGTATCTTGTGGATATTATGTAAGATTTTATAGAAATCAAAACACGTGTATATAATTCAGTAAAAACTTCTGAAAATCTGCGTAAAAAAATTTACGTGAACTTATAATATGGGCCTTGTGCATTTAATCGAGATTTAAATGATGACAAATTTTATCAAAGAATTTTAAGAGTTTTAAAAAATCACGTACCTATTTCCTAAAACAAATCTTGCGAAATATTGGACTAAATCACGGAATCACCAAACGTTAACAGAGTTTACACGCGTTATCTCTCTTTTTTCGCATTGCCTACGTGTTGCAGAGAAAAAATTCAGTGCTTAGTTACAATTGAATACAAATCGATAGCTATTTCATGTACTGAATCGAACCTCCCCGGGATTAAAACGATCACAATTTAACGGTGTATGTCACACGACTAAGTTACTATACATACCATAAGTTTTCTAATTCACTCAATCGGAGCCACAAACCCAGGTGCTTCCATAACCTGAGGAAGGTATTAGAGACGTCCATAGCGTGTTTAACACTAACATAAACTCATGGACTAGATTGAACATGGCTAGAGCCAGATGTTTGGCGTAATAGCTGCGTTTGTATGTGTATGTATGTGTTGTGCGGTTGGCATGTGGCGATGATACAGCTGAAAGATTGGAGATAAATAATATAATATACTAACGACCCGCCCCAGCTTCGCACGGGTACTGATATTAAATATATTATGCATGTATTATGTTCATTAACCTTCCTCTTGAATCACTCAATCTATTAAAAAAAACCGCATCAAAATCCGTTTCGTAGTTTTAAAGATTTAAGCATACATAGGGAGGAAGCGACTTTGTTTTATACTATGTAATGATAATATATTCCACAACAATCACACAACGCCGTCTAGTCTCTAGCTAAGCAGAGCTTGTGTTATGAGTACTAGACAGCCGATAAACATACATAGATATTTCTAAATACATACATGTTGTAGATTAATTACACTCAGAAACAGAACAAATGATCGTGCTCATCACACATTTATCCTGGGTGAGAATCGAACCCACGACCTCTGGCATAGCAGTCAGGGCTACTAACCACTAGACCAACAGGCCATCGTTTCCTAACTTATTTGGTACTTGCCTTCGGCCAGTGGCTTCGCCCGCGTGAAAGTAAGGTTATCCATACTAACTTTGGACCCCCATTATATCCCTTTAGGAGCTGAATTTTGAAAAACACTTTCTTAGTGTTCGCCTACGTCATAACAGGAAGCCTTGTGCAAAATTTCACGCTCATAGGCCCAGTAGTTTAGTCTGTGCGTTGATATGTTAGTCAGCTCGCATAATAGAGCAACATTTGTAACCAAGTAATCTATATATATAAAAATCAATTGCTGTTCGTTAGTCTCGCTAAAACTCGAGAACGGCTGAACGGATTTATCTTATCTTGGTCTTGAATTATTCGTGGAGGTCTAGGGAAGGTTTAAAAGGTGAGAAAAATTCGAATAGTAGGGTAGAGTAGGGTAGAGTAGGGTAGAGTAGGGTAGAGTAGGGTAGAGTAGGGTAGAGTAGGGTAGAGTAGGGTAGAGTAGGGTAGAGTAGGGTAGAGTAGGGTAGAGTAGGGTAGAGTAGGGTAGAGTAGGGTAGAGTAGGGTAGAGTAGGGTAGAGTAGGGTAGAGTAGGGTAGAGTAGGGTAGAGTAGGGTAGAGTAGGGTAGAGTAGGGTAGAGTAGGGTAGAGTAGGGTAGAGTAGGGTAGAGTAGGGTAGAGTAGGGTAGAGTAGGGTAGAGTAGGGTAGAGTAGGGTAGAGTAGGGTAGAGTAGGGTAGAGTAGGGTAGAGTAGGGTAGAGTAGGGTAGAGTAGGGTAGAGTAGGGTAGAGTAGGGTAGAGTAGGGTAGAGTAGGGTAGAGTAGGGTAGAGTAGGGTAGAGTAGGGTAGAGTAGGGTAGAGTAGGGTAGAGTAGGGTAGAGTAGGGTAGAGTAGGGTAGAGTAGGGTAGAGTAGGGTAGAGTAGGGTAGAGTAGGGTAGAGTAGGGTAGAGTAGGGTAGAGTAGGGTAGAGTAGGGTAGAGTAGGGTAGAGTAGGGTAGAGTAGGGTAGAGTAGGGTAGAGTAGGGTAGAGTAGGGTAGAGTAGGGTAGAGTAGGGTAGAGTAGGGTAGAGTAGGGTAGAGTAGGGTAGAGTAGGGTAGAGTAGGGTAGAGTAGGGTAGAGTAGGGTAGAGTAGGGTAGAGTAGGGTAGAGTAGGGTAGAGTAGGGTAGAGTAAGGTAGAGTAGGGTAGAGTAGGGTAGAGTAGGGTAGAGTAGGGTAGAGTAGAATAATCTGTTGCCGGGAGCGAAGCCGCGGGCAAAAGCTAGTATGTAAATATAAATTTGATTCAAAAGAGTGCCCACGGAGTTTCTTGCACGTTCTTCTCCTTAGAACGTTCAAATTAGCTTCAATTTTGACATTTCAAAAGTGCCTGTAAATGGTCTATTTGAAATAAATGATTTTGAGTTTGAGTCAGTTTCTCCTTTTATTTAAATAAATAGACTATTCTATTCGTTTTTTTTTATGGTGGGCAAAAATCATCCAAATCCCCCGGAGAGGGAAACAGTGTCAGACTCTTACTGACTAAACACCCTACACGTTCCTTCCTTGCCTTTCGCACTGGTGCCAAGCCTTCCGTTCAGAAAGAGTAGTAGGTTAGGAGTCTTCGATCCTTTTGCAGAGTCCCTACGACTAACTATTAGTTCATCAAGTCTCAAGAGGACACCAGTTAACACACATTGTGTCTGTAATTACGGTAGTCGAAACGTTTAATTGTCTCGTGCGAATTCCGCCTCGGTCGCAATGACAAATTTTCTGCTTTTGTATCATAATGTACTATTAATTCTATGAATACCGTCATTAGAGACACAATAGAAAGACAATGGGTGTGCGAAAGCCGCGTTTGTTTGGGGCTTGAGTAAAAGTACGTGAGTGTAAGATGTAATTCGTCGACGGCCGTTACTGTCCTTGCGCATATCCTTAAAGTAAATAAATAAATAAAAATAAAATAGTTCGAGCCGTTTGGGATTGAAACACTAGGGCCATGGGGTCCGAGCGCTCATCGAGTTGTTCTAGATATCAGCAAATGGCTGGTTGACTCTTCGCATGACCAGAGACCTGGACTTTTCTTTGGTCAATGAATCAGCGTTGCTATCCAACGTGGCAATACTGTCAGCGTTCTGGACACATTTCCAAATCAAATCAAATCAAATATTTTCCCACTGACATCAATGTGGATTACTTTTTTGATGCCCTATGAGTTTTGTATATATTATTATTTTTAATCGGTATATATACCTTTACACTATAACAGTATTATTTTTACGTATTATAGTAGTATTATATCCCAATTTAGAAGGTACATTAAAATTAAAATAATAATTAATAATAATTACAATTTTTCAGTGATTGTAAAAAAAAGAGATATAAAAAAAACCGTAAGGGCCTAGCTGAATCGAAGCCTACTGGTGTCAAGGGTATGCTTCTGAAAGGAAGATTCATGTTCGCTATACCTGCCGTAAATTAATTCACAAAATCATCTCTCTAACACACACTGCCCATGATATCACCGACCTCTTACATAAGAATGCAGTGCGGATCGTTGCATGACTCAAAATGATCAGGCCTTGCCCTTTATACTCTAGCTGTTAGTCATGACGGAATATTTGAGGTATTGATGATTAGTAGCATCCTGTTACACGTGGCTTTTTATGAATTTATATTTAGAGATTGTAATAAAAAAAATTAAGTGTTCTGTCCAATCGAAGATATTTTATCGGTCCACACTAAAACCAGCGCCGTGGACTCGTCGCACAAATATGAAAACAAATCTGAAAAGGGTACGTAGAGGTCAAGCGCTAACCTATAAACAATAAAAAAAACTGTAAATTTGTCGTTACGTCACAAAAACAACTTTTTCTATTTAGAAAGATCTTTGAAATTGAACTGTCATAGAGAACTTTTGCAAATAGGTTTGCAAATATTTCAAAATGAGATCATTTTTCATTAAGGAGTGGAATTCCCTGCCGGAGTCTGTATTCCCCGATAGCTATCTCCATCGTCAGCCACATCATAGTTTACCATCAGGTGAAATTGTGGTGAAACACGAACGTATCAACTATAAAAAAAAATTAAAATGAGTAAGAAACTGTAAAAGGAGTTTCTTAAGGACTTTCCCCGTAATCTAATTCAAGGGCTTAATTACTCGTATTTAAGTTAGTATACATATTATTAGCAACAAAGCCTGGAGTCAAAGTTCAAAAGTTTATTTTAATGAGTAACATCATCAGCATTCATTAGGTCATCTTTTGTTATTTAATTATGCTGCGTTGCATTTTGATGTCATCGCAATGATTTCATAATTTAATTTTAATATTTCTGAAAGGAAGGTCCGACCTTGGTATGAAGGCTAAGAAGGAATGGGGTGAGTCGTTTAGTCAGTAAGAATCTGACACTGTGTTCCGATTTTTCCCACCATAATAAAAACCATTTCATATTTATGTGAAAATTATTGCAATCTATCAAGAAGGCTGTTAAGAAACTTGGCATTTTTGCAAAGGTCTGGCCGTACTTTTTTATGGTGGGAAAAATCATCTAATGACGAATCCCACCCTTGGGCAGGGCGGAAAACAGTGTCAGACTCTTACTGACTAAACGACCCACCCCATTCTTTCTTAGCCCTCATACCGGGGTCGGACCTTACACCGGGACAGCTTTTAATGTTATACAAAGTACAAGTAAGTAGGATAGCCAGCTTTCCGGTGTTTTACAGGTTGCTTTTTGGAATGTATGCGCAGGAATTGCATGTGGTGATTCCGCCAACTCATTTCTATAACCAGACAATCCGACGAGTAGCACATCCCAAGATATGGTCTTACCATGTTTTTTTCCCTAGGGCGGAGCGAGAAATATTGTCATACTTTTACTAACTAAACAACACACCCGGTTCCTATATTGCGTTTCTACGAAGGCCAGAGCCTTCGTTTCAGACTCAAAAACTTGGCCACACTTGACTTCGACCTTTCGGCAGGGTTCCTACGGTTTGATGACCACTTCTTGAGGCGCGCGGGAACAGTACGCGCCGTCGACGACTGGGCTTGAAGATCCCTGATCTACACATATGCTAAATTTCATTCAAATCATTTCAGTTGTTTAAAAACAAAAGAGTTACAAATAAACAGACACAAATACACACAATTGTTCGTCTAATGTGTGTAATTGGAACGTGATATGACAGCCAATGGTATTTTAGTGTATGGAAAGTAACAAACATTTTTTAAAATAGTACTTAGAGCTATAATAATAAAGAAAACAGCATAGAAACCATAGGGTTTGCTATAGAATTATCATAGCGTAGTAACGGGGTAGTATTGTAACCCATGGGAAACTCACAGGCAATCTCAGACGAAATTATGGCTTTGACAGCAAAAACTATACCATAGACAACTGTAGAATGTTTTTTTGTGTTTATGGTTCTTATTTCTGACATCTATCGCAAAAGGAATAGAGTTATAGAGTTATCATTGTTTCTGATTTAGGGTTCCGTAGTCAAATTGTAAAGCTGGACCCTATTACTGAATCTTCGCCGTCCGTTTGTATGTTTTTCTGTGTGTTACCAGGCTATATCTCCTGACTCGAAATTGCTCGACAGTTGAAATTTTCACAGATGATATGTTTCTATTGCCGCTATAAAAAAATACTAGTCATAGTTTGTTTGACTAGTATTTTTTATACTAATATTGTGAGTGCTCCCATGCAGCAAACGTGTTTTTTTTAATGCTATAAACTAATGCTTGACTGCGATCCCATCTGATAGTAAGCAGTGATGCAATCGTTGATGGTTGATGGATGCACTGGTTTATTAAGAGTCTATTCACTATAGCCTTGAACACACCTAAATTATATTCGGACCATAGCTGGCAAACTGTTCCAATCCCTCGATGTACGCGGTATAAACAACGAGGCAAAACGCTTAGCCCGGACCGTAGATGTCTCAACAACGTAAAGGTGGATATTTGCCGTACACCGAGTTGTCTGATGGTAAAAATGAGATGGAGGAATCAAATCGTGCCATTCCCTGCGCACACTCTTCAAAATGCATCCTGTAGAAAACCATAAAGCTGGCTACTCTATGCCTGTGCTGAGGCTGTTTTTTCTTTTATACGGACGTTATGAAACCTCCATGTACGAGTACGACTCGCACTTGCCAGTTTTTATGTCTATGGTTGTTATTTCTGACATCAATCGCGAAGGGAATAAGGGTCATAGAGTTATGACTATTTTTTTTTTTAATTGATGTGTTTTTGATTCCTGATTAATGCGTAAATTGCCATTTTTATGGTTTATGCGTCATTGACTTTAAAAATGGTATTGAAATTAAGTTTATAATGTGTTTTGTAATGTGTCAGCCTTTCATGCGGAGAGAGACTAAAAAAGTCTACAAAAAAAAAACCTTTCTGGTTTGCAGTTTAATATCAACTTACGTGACGGCCTTCCACGGAGCTTCAAGGTGTTTTGTAAAGCAAATAAACGCAATTTTCTTTCTTTCTTTTTCTTTCTTTTAACGCGATCTATTTTACGGCCACGCGAGAGCAGAGCAGTGGTGGCCGAGTGGTAACGACCCCGACTTTCAAGTTGTAGGTCGTGGGTTTAAACCCAGCCAGGGGCATTATTTTGTGTAATTTATTTCGTCACCACTGCGAAGTAAAACATCGTAAGGAAATCGGCTTGTCCTAGATCCAAGAATTCGAAGACAAATTTACTTCACCAACACGCACTGGGCCAGTGTGGTGTTTTTTCTTCAATTTAAGGTAGATTAGGCCGGTGTTATAAAATTATTTAATTTCCCGTTTTTTTTTTTGTACATCATATGCATGTATTATATACACTTAAAACTTTCTCATAAATCACTACGTCGTTTTCGTGAAACCCTTATGAAATCTATTCAGTAATTTTTGAATTTATCGCGAACACATGAACATACCAGGGGGTTGGTTTTATAACATGTAAGTATTTTTTGGCACATGGTGATTTGGAAGCGCACTGAGGGTTTCGTACATATTTTCCTATGTAGTTATCTTAATCTCCGAGTCTCGACAACTTTTCCAAACTACAAAAAAAAAGCGCCGTTTTCTGCCGATGTAGTACGGAACTCTAAAATGAATATTTCATTAAAAGCACAGTATTAAGAATAAAAGAAAACTGGATAAGTAATAAAATATTTCATAAATAAGCATATCTGTAAACCGTTCAGTAACTAATTAAATTATTCTCAATATCCAAGGTTCATCGGTACTGTTTCATCTACAAACACATTGCAATAAAACTTTAATGCCTTTGAAGCTGGCTCTAATTTAATTAAGATCTAAATGCTATCATCTTAATAACAACAACATCCTAATCATTGTGCGTCCGTAATTACACTGTATTGTAAAACCTTTAGCTAGCAATAGCAATTATGTATTCTGTCTAAACCAAGCAAGGCAACAACCATTTTAACAAGACCTCTCACCCTCATACATGCCCAACCATCCCGAACAAAATCCGACGACACACGAACGCAAAGAGACCATCTTACAACGGCAGTGCAAACCATAGTTTCAATTTAGAATACAATGGCTTATCCATTTTCTACGATTCTACGTCAAAGTAGAGTCGGTATTTTGATTAATACGCGCGAAAGAGATGGGGTGCGTGGCTTGCGGAATACAAAGTATTTCCAACCTTTCCCGTATAAAAATAAAGTCGAGTTTTCATTTTGCCGTTGTGTTGTTACTGAAATAGTGAATGTGTAGGCGTAGAGCATGAAAAGTAGGCAGTGTAAGAACAGAGCCGAGAGTGGAGTGGACATTGTCTCTTTATGCTTTTTGAGTGTACTTTTTTAATGTGTTGTTCCTACTTGTGGTAATTAATTTTGTTCGCGTTTTTTAAATTGCGTGGAGTTGTGTTTTTAATTGAATTGTGAATTGATGTTTGAGCTGCAATCAGATTCGTGGAACAAACAATGACTTGTAATCTACGAAATTGTGTGGTTTTGATTGAATTCGAGTGAAGAAGTCGTGAATTTTTAATCAAGTGTTTCTGAAACGTGGATAATGTGTATCAAGGTGAGATTTTATAGATTTTTAGTCAAAGTTAATTAGTGAGTAGAAATAATAACATTTCAAAAGTTATTAAAACCACAATGCGTAAAAAACAAGAACTTACGCTTCAAAAATACTTTTTTATGAAGTAATTTAATTCCAGTATAAATTCAAAGCTTATTTTTTTAAAAGCTAATTAATCAAAACAGCTTTCATGATAACACTCGAGCCATCTGTTCACATGAGCTAAGAAATAAAAAAGAATCTAAATTAATTCTACCATTTACGTGTTGTATAAAAATTATCGTAACCAGCAATTGTTTGGCTGTTAAAAACTATGAAGGTATTGAGTATAATTGCACAGGAAAAGTGGTCGAAGCATGAAATTAATTCACATCGTACTATCGCTTTAGATTTTTCAAAATACACCCGTTGATAATTGTAACGTTACGATGATCTACTTTTAATGATTCGTGTTTCATTAGAATTGGTAATTTTTTGATGCAATTGATTCGTTTTTAACTACAGTTTTTACTTTTCTGTTTGTATTTACTTACAAAAAGTTCGATATTTTCGATAATATTGTTAGCTTATTTTAAAAAATATTTCAAATAAAAATAAAGTACGAAAGCTCAATGTAAAAAAAAAATTGTGTGTTGTCGACTCCGCGGCTCTCGCAAGCCGATCGGTTAAACAGCATAGGCCGGACAGAAAAGCCTATAGGGGCGGTCCGCGGAGGGTGGAAACCTGGGAAATTTCACGTGCAAGACCCACCCCTCGGCGAAACACGTGCGGCCAAATAGCCTCGCAGAACGAACGCCTTTACTAATCATTGCCGCTCGCGAAAATAAAAAAAAAAGATTTTGACGTTTTACGTCAATTTTTGACAAACAATTGCGATTTGTTTTTTTTTTTACTTTTTTCTGACGGGCTTTTTCTGTTTAAGTAGTTGATGTTATTAAGTGTGCGTTTTGCTAGAGTGTTTTTTTACAGAGTGTGAAATGTGTAACGCAACATGAGGCGATTTCATGGTTAGTTGGACTTATTAGTTTGAAACATGAAATATACTATGTTTAGATTGAATGCGTCAGTTGTTTTTTTTTCTGCACCGTGTTAAATAAATTGAGAGAGGTTGATTGGTTTCTATTAGTGAAGTGCATTAGTGCATGTTGACGAGTTATTAAATGATAGTGATACAGGCTTTTTTTGTTCAAGTTTTTAACTTTTTTAGCACTTGCTGTTTAATTTTGCATAAACAATAGTGTTAACTTTCACATTTCTATTTTATTTAGATTTCTTGTAGACGAATAAATATATATTCTAGTGACAAAAATATTGTTATTTTATTTTTATCTTTACACGTAGATTTTTTAAGCACTGAAAGCGACATTTTTTTTTGTAGATAGATAGTATTGTTTTTGGAACGTCAGATGTACAAAAAATAATTTAATGAACAAAATATATTTTTACTGAAATTTCTTTTTTGTAAGTTCGAATCAATTTTCCTTGTTTCAAATTATCTGTAACAAATATTTTTAGATTGAATGGAAAGAAATTTTTTTAAAGTCCATAATTTGTTTAATTTCTGCAATGTTTTTTTTTTAACATGAATAAAATGATATCGTAAAGTTCTTATTTTTTTTTTAAATATAAATTCATCTCTAATACTTACTTATTATTATCCCTAAAGGTTACTTTATTTATAGATAACATAAAAATAGTTATTTTGAAGAAGCAGCATTTGGATTGCACAGACTAAATCAAAAATTTAAAATATATTATAAATATATTTAATCTTTAATGAAATCTAATTTAGAAGGCTTGGCTTTATTACAAAAAAAAACGAAAAACGAAACGAAACACGATAAGGTTCTGACTCGTGTAATCATTCTAATACCAAATACCTCTTTTAGTATAGAAAACTATAAACCTCAATTAAATGTTATATATACACAATAAATATAGAACAACTGAAATCTTTTTTTATGGTGGGCAAATATCAACCAATGACGAATCCCGCCCATAGGCGGAACAGGAAACATTGTCAGACTCTTACTGACTAAACACCCCACCCCGTTCCTTCTTTGTCTTTCGCACTGGGGCCAAGCCTTCCTTTCAAGAGACCCTGGCCCTCAGTAGGCTTCGACCCTTTTACAGAGTCCGTACGGTTTGGTGACAACTCATTGAGTCTCACTCTCAATCTGTCCCCGAGGACAACTACACTTCGTTCTCAAGTTTAGCCTGCTTACTTATAATTCCGTTATTTAATTTAATAACCCAAATCCCGTACTAGTGATTTTTGAACACTACATTGGCGAATATCAGAGAATTTATTTTCTCTGTTCATAATCATAATAATTTATTTGTCAGAACATGGTAGGTCTGAGTACATTACATGGTCTTAGATTTAAAACATTTAGTCTCAGCACATTCTACCACAGGGGCGTACAAATCTAAAAGGCTTACATAAAATTACTACTACTCACTCATTACACTCTACTTTAGAATACTTTATGTATGTAGCAAAAAAATAATGTAAAAGCAATTTATGATCCGTCATATATGAAGTAAGTTATCATGCATGCGAAAAAAATACTGTTCGAACCAAAACGAAAAACAAAACGATAAAACAACTTTTCTTTAGTCCTTCTCATTAATAACTCTTGATGTCACGATCTACCATCGCGTACATCAACATCTCTCTCGAAATTATTATTATTGTTAATCCTCTATCCTACTCTATTTATCTTTTCATTCATCTTCAAAGATTTTGCCCAAATAACTTCATGTAGGCAACATCTAAAGAGAATTTTAAACGCTACTACCAATTTCAAATATCACTTTTCTAATATTCCCACAAACCCTTCATCATAGCTCTCAAGCCCTGCACCCCCAGCCTCTTGATTTGTACCAAGCCAACGCTTTAGACACCGACGTTTTATTAAAAAATAGTTACGTTCTATTAATAAACGTTCTTTAACCTTAATTCCGTTTTGAAATGCCTTTCTTAATATTGTAATATCATCAACTAGCTTTTGTCAGCGGCTTCGCCCGCGTACATAAAATAGCCTATGTCACTCAGGAGTAAAGCAGCTTTCTATTGTTGCTAAAATTTTTCCAATCGGACCAGTAGTTCCAGAGATTACCTCTTACAAACAAAAAAACAAACTTTACCTCTTTATTATATTAGTATCATCAATAATCTTATTTTTAAACTAGCATCCGATATTAAATTCTAAGCCTTAAAAAAGCCCTATAATTATCCCACTGCTGGGATTCAAGCCGCATCTCTAGAAGAGGAAATGGGCCGTAACCCACCACGCAGCCCAGCGCGGTTTGGTGGATATCACATGTCTTCGAATTTTGGGTTCTAGGACATGCCAGTTTCCTCACGATGTTTTCCTTCCTCGTTTTGAGAGCAGTGATGACAGTAAGAAAGTGTACTGGGTGACTGGCAATTAGTGATTGAAGTCATGATAACAAACTACTTTTACTAAAGGACTAAACCTGAAATTGCAATTATCGATCTATAAAAATAACTGAATATTTATATATTGTCTCAAATACATTTTGACTGGGAAAAGAAAAACTCCTTTCTGTAAAATGTGCCATCTGTCACTACTTAAAATGGGTCGACATAATTATAATGATTTCTTTACTTTTGCATTAAAATAACTGTATTATTGAAAACAATAAACCTCAACAGCAGATATATGTTTTAGATTTTCTCTATAGTATTATTAAGCTCATTAACAATAACTTTTTAAGACAATTACTAAATTAAGAATTCTGATATAGCTTCAAACAAGTTACGACACTTTTATTAGAAAACATTAGAATTTTTAGACACCAAAAAGTAACAGAACTTATACAACACTTAAATCTATGGGTACAATGGCTGTCTTATCGCTGACAGCGATATCTACCAGTCATCTGATTTCTTAGGTTTTGTTGCAAATAAGATAACTCCAGCCTGGCCCATTTACGTTACTTATTTAAATAAAAAACTTTAATAGATTAATAAATTAAAAATCCTATCTTTTGAGCTCTCAGTTATTATCAGGATTCACTATATTTTATTTAAGACTACCTTCAGCCAGCGAATACATCATTACATACCTAGTATAAAATAAAGTCGTCTGTCCCTATGAAAGCTTAGATTTTTAAAACTACGCAACGGGTTTTGATGCGGTTTTTTTAATAGACAGAGTGATTCAAGAGGAAGGTTTATATGTGTAATACATGCGTAATATATAAGTATTACACTTGTGCGAAGCTGGGGCGGGTCGCTAGTTTACGATAAAAGGAGTTTTTTTATACCAACTTTGGACCCCCGATTCATCACTCGTCTCTCATCCCATCAAATTCGCCTAATGCTCCTTACCTAGTACTCGTCTCCGTCATAAGAGGAAACCCTCTGCAAAATTTCACATTCCTAATCCCAGTAGTTTCGGCAGTGCGTTAATATGTCAGTGAAACAGTTTCTCATTTTATAGTCATTAATTAAAACTGCATCACCATTCCCATCTTTAAACTAAGCCTTACGACTAACCGTAGGGGGCCTACAGGGTCGAAGCCTCACAAATAGGTTACACCGGGGCTCTGGGAATAAGGTAAGGGAGAAACGGGGTAGGTTATTTAGTCAGTAAGAGTCTGACACTGTTTCTTGCTCCGCCCACGAGCGGGACTCGTCATTGGATGATTTTTACCTACCATAAAAAAAAAACTACCAGTAAAAACTGTAAGCCTTACAACTAACGCACGACCTAACTCAACCAAATTCTTTTCAGTACCTTGAACCATATTTTTAATTCTATGGCCAAATACTTCAAGTTAATAACTAATAACTTTGTAAGTATGCGTATGTTTAGTATTTACGTCAGGAATACCTAATTCTACTTTATTGCGACCTTGGCTCAGATATGTCGGGTTATCAATAGCTTAAACTATGCTACGACAGCTGATAACGTGGCTAGTTTAATATGGCCTCGGTTTTCTAGTATTAAGTTTGCTAATCTGGGATTAGTAAGGGTATCTATGTGTTTTGTTTTATTATCCAGTAATATTTCATCATCTATGTTAAACTCCATCATCAGCCTTTTAATGTTCCCACTGCTGGGACACAGGCCTCCTCTCAAGGAGAGGGAATGGGCCATAATCCACCACGCGGGCCCAGTGCGGATTTGTGGATGTCACAGGTCTTCGAATTTTTGGTTCTAGGACATGCCGGTTTCCTCACGACATTTCTCTTCACCGTTTTGAGAGTTAACTTACTTATCTATAATTCCATATTTGATATTATTAAGAGGAAAGTCTAGTATTTTTATATGTTTGTTTGTAAGGAATAAACTCAAAAATACAGGACCAATTTCAGAAATTCATTCACCAGTAGAATGCTATTTTTATCACTGAGTAACAGGCTATATATATTCTAACTAACTAACTAACTAGCTAACTTATTTAGCACGATGGAGACGCTGCAGACCACGAAGGAGATGGTAGGACCACTTAGAATTCTTCCTTAGGATTTGGCAAGAAGTCACACAGAACCAAGAACATTAGAACTAATGGAAGGAAGCTGGAAGTTTTTGCCCAGCAATACAGGCCAGATATAATTTAATTATAATTATCAAAATAATATGAAGGCATCTCATGTATGTGTCACTCTTTAGAAATCCTTGCCCATTTTTTGTGCGGTCAACGTGATTGCCAAAAATGGTACTGAACACGACATACAACTCGTAAGTCGAGGACTTTACCACTTTACCACCACTGTTCTTTAACGCAAATGTCTATAACATTTAAGTAACCTAGTTTGAAGTAGAGAGGTAGGAGCAGATGGTAGAGATTAGACCGATTTCTTGAGGGTAAAACAAAAGCCAGGGCTGTGAAATTTTTCAAAAGAGTTTCCACGGCTCTGGAAAGAAGAGGGAAATTGAAAGATAGATAAGTTTTAGTAAGAGTCGAATACTCCCTCTTCCTCTACCCAGAGCATCAGAAGATCTGTGATGATATTCTGACCTCAAAAAACAAAATAGGAATAACCCAAACCTCAATTTAACTTGAAAGAAATACAATATAATATTTAATTATATAATATCGCTTGATTGCGATCCTACCTGATGGTAAGCAGTGATGCAATCGTCGATGGAGTTTCTTAAGAACCTATTCACTCTAGCCTTGAAGACACCTAAATTATAATTCTTGCTTTACAGTTCAAGTGTAGTAAGTTGATTGCAAAATGTCCGGTACCCCTGCACTTGCTACAAAACGACTATTACAGCATTTGCGCTAATAGTTGCTTGGTCACAGCCAATGTCAAGTTACAAAAACATTACTAGTTCTAGTAATTCGAAGAGCAGTGGTGGTTGAGTTGTAAAGGCCCCGGATTATGAGTTGTAGGTCGCGGATTCAAACCCAGCTAGGCGCATTACTTTATGTAATTTATTTCATCACCACTGCTCTCAAAACGGTGAAGAACATCGTGAGGAAACTGGCATGTCCAAGAACCAAAAATTCGAAGACATGTGACATCCACCGATCCGCACTGGGCCCGCGCAGTGGATTACGGCCTATTCCCTCTCCTAGAGAGGAGGCCTGTATCCTAGCAGTGGGAACATTAAAAAAGGTTGATGATGATGAACTAGTAATTAATAGCAGTAACAAATTAAACTAAAAAAGTTAACAGTCCGTTTTATTAATTAATACAATTTACAATGTATCAAAATAGACGAGATTTGATCTCAGCAATGTTAATGAACGCTTAGTTATGTCCCAATTGAACCAATAACTATTTAAGGCTGGTAGCAATTAAAATTATTTATATTTTGTTATTAAACTGGATAATAAACTAGTGTAAAAACAACTAGTTTATAAAGTGCACTTTGTGATGAACATACATCTGCCTAAGCTGTTATACAGCACTAGAATGAAGTTATCTATAGATACTGAATAATAATTACCTATTATTAAAAATCATTAGCATATGTCGAACATTCTAACTCACTTTGCATACGTATGTAATGAATACATATACCCCAAGACCCCTAATTCTAATGAATACCGAATTAGAACGAGAAAAAAACGAACCAATTGTTCTCGAACGCATTAATAAAAATACTATTCTAAATTCAAACGGCCCATTAACCGGTTCCCACGGCGGCCATGTTGGCTCGTCCTCGCCCGCTATTGGTGGAGGCCGCGAGTTTAGAATTAGAATGTAGACCCCACCATTTGGCGAGCGGCAAATTATGTTGCCAGTTTTTTACGTTCCAAGTTCAAATAAGCAGCTGTTCGTAATTCGAACGTTTTTTTTTTTAATGGTAATCCTAGAAACGGTTGGGCCGTTAGAAAAAATAGATTGGGATTTGATCCCGTCAATTATAGGATAGGTTGTTAAGTTCGGGCTATTATCTTGAGCTATTAAATGAATGAATACAAATTACACGGTGTACGTTATAATTTCATTGTAGAGCCTTAGGAATATCTTTAGCAATTTCTTTTTTAATTTAACCTTTGCTCGCCTTTATTTCAAAACGGGTGTAGGTAGTAAGAATAGTTAGTCAACGAATGGCATTGACATAGTTGCCCTGCCCTTTGAGTTCTAAATACTTGTAGATCACTAATCGACGAAATAACTGTTCGCTCGGTAATCTCCTAATAAGGGTTCCTTAGCTAGTATCAATAACAGATTAGAATTATAGATATGTGCTTAATAATTTTAACGAGAACGTAATCGAAAATGGCAAATTTTACTCCGAGATTCGTACGCGATTTTATTTAACCTGATTATTTATTTAGTTTATGCCAACAATAGAAAAAAGGCCAACTTGATTTATTTAAGCATTTTCTACATTTGAGAAGCAGTGAAAAAATAACGACCGTCATTCATCACCATCTTTTTAATCAAAAGACGTCCACTGTTGAATGTAAGCCTCCCGGGGAAATCGCCACAACAAACAACACACTGTCCTGTGCGTCTCACATCCATTAGAACAGAAAATATACATGATAAGTCACGTTTACCTTTAAAAAAAAAAAAATAATAATAATAATATTCACATGTCATTTGATTGTAATAATAAAATTATTCTTTTGGCGTTATTTTCTTTTGGTTAGAATATATAAGCCCATTCAATGGCATGAGCGTGAGTTCAGAAATTTTAGCTGTCCAGAATTTAAGTAGCTTGTAGCTTCCTGATTTCCTTGGTGATGATATAATCTATAGACTCCATCAAACCAGTTCTCTTCTATTTAAGAAAAAAAAAACACACTAATAAAGTGAAACTCAATTAATTTAGACCAGGATATGTGACAAATCTCCATAGCAGGGAGTCATGCTGAGGTCTCCATTCATAAAATTAGCGCTGAATTTCTCCTGTTAGTGAGATACTATATCTAGGATTCGTTATTCGATTGTATAGTGTACTTACACCTATAATTGAGACAGCGATTATATTTTACCTCTATTAATGAGCCTTTGTTTAAAAAAAAATACCTTTTCAAAATTGTTGTTTGAATTTTATAGGAGAGAGAGAGAGAGAGAGGTGTGTTAAAGTGTCAGTTACAGAGGCCAATACCAATATCAATAAATTGGCCTCTGTAACTGACACTTTAACATGTTATTTTATTTATTAATCGCAACTTTATAACTGAAATTATCTCTATTCTCACCTCCGATAAAGGAATCCTCTACAAATGAAACATAACTTTATATATTCCCAGTTATCTGAGACACCTCTCTTAGAGAGGAGACCTGTATCCCTGCAGTGGGAACCTTAGAAAAGGCTGATGATGATGATCTGTGACACGGGATAAGTGGCAATCTCTCAAAATAAGACAAAGCAGATCCCTTGAAGCCCCAGCTATCAGCAGCATGCAAGCAGGTTTCTTGTATCTTACTAATATTATAAATGTGAAAGTTACAACGTTTGGATGTTTGTTACTGAATCACGCTAAAACGGCTGGACGGATCTGGACGAAATTTGGCACAGGCATAGAATACACTCCGGAATAGGACATAGGCTACTTTTTATCCCGGAAACCCCAACCCCAATACCACACGGGCGAAGCCGCGGGCAAAAGCTAGTAAATTATATTTTTCTAACATCCTAAAATATATAGGTATCTAGTCGCCAAACAGGTATTATCCTCGCAAGGCGGAGCGACCAGTTGGGCTCACCTTGACGTTTCGCTAATCACGAACACCTTGAATATTAACTAACGGCTCGTTTAGACTCGCGTCACTACCTACACTCATATATATAAGACGACATATATATAGCTTTTGTATACTTGCAAACGATATGAAAGATTTATCTGTGACCCTCAAAAAACGTCATCATCATCGTCAGTCTTTTTGATGTATATAATGTCCCAATGCTGGGACACGGGCCTAGGAGAGGGAGTAGGCCGTAATCCACAACGCGGGCCCAGCACGGATTGGTAAATGTCACGTCTCCGATTTTTTTGGTTCTAAGACATGCCGGTTGCCTCATGATGTTTTGAGAGCAGCGGTGATAAAATAAACTTATGCATCTGGCTGGGTTTGAACCTGCGACCTGCAACTCGTAAGTTAGGGCCTTTAACACTCTGCCACCACTGATCTCTACTGCTCTCTCGCAAAGAACGTACTTTCGGGTTAAAAATTAGACCTTGCAGAAGGGTCGAAGCCAACTGTGGTCAAGGGTTTGCGTCTGAAAGGAAGGCTCTGGCCCTGGTATATATGGCAACGTAGGAATGGGGAAAGTTGTTGAGTCAGTAAGAGACTGACACTGTTTCTCGCTCCGCTCAAGGGCTGGATTCGTCATTGGATGTTTTTTTTTTTTAAATAGCCCTAACAAAGGCTCCCCCCAGTCCTGATGATGATTTTTACCTACCATAAAAAAACTCATTGTAATATAAATTTAATTTCTTCAAAATTGTGAATAAAACTGTCAATATCAACACCACAGCTAAATTCAGCGATCCTACGAAACATTTAAAGTATTTAATCAGACGAACAAAGTCCAGCGATCAAAGTCTATTGAACAACACACGAACTCGACGCATGACAGTAATAATTATTATTCTGATTTTGATTGTTTTAATTGTTATTACATTCTTGAAGTTTGTGGAGGAGCTTGTGGGGAATTTGTGCTGCCGATCTCCTGGGAGAATTCTTGTTTCTTATCTTGGACCTTACACTGACGAGGAAAAGAGCTACCTCTGTCTTACCTTTATTTGCTGTCGTGAGTAAAGATTTGTAAGAACAAACGTGCTCGAAAGAGAAGAGTGTATAATCCAGTAAGGTGCTGAAATCTTAACTATACATCTAGGATGGTCCGAACAACGGTGAAACCTCTTCACTAGTCCATTACTTTGTGGTGACGACCGCTTTTGGCTACCCAATTACTGAGTGTACAAATCACACAGGGATTATATTAGATAGTCTTAAAATAGTTATTGGTAACCAGTCCATTTCAATCTCTCAAAACCATTAGCCCTAAATTGTTGTTTTTTATAATAATATCACAATAGTTTTTAGACTTTGTATGCACTTGCATAGCACGCACAAAGATAATAGTTAGTAAAATACTCCATGAAAAGTATTTAAGGGGTCTCCGCGAGTTGATTTCTGCTTCTCATACATCTTGCAAAAATCTTCGACAGGATCCTGAGATATATCAACCACAAAAACCTGTTGTCTACAATCTGTGTCTTATTCACTTTCCTTTTCTGAAATATTAGCGTGAAGTTTTGCAATTAATATGATATTAAATCATATAATATTACATTCTTGAAGTTAGTTTAGTATTTCAAATCGTGAATGAATGGGTCAGGTTTAATAAATAACGAAGATCATGCATGGAATATATAATGTAAGTTAACAATGCACGCACGGTCCGATAATAGTGGTGTCTTGCCAAATGTGTCATTTGGTCTTGAGGTACGGATTTAGTCCTCATTATTTTATTACCCGTATTTTATTAAACAACATAACTAGCTAGTGTGTAGACAGTGGTTTGTCTGGTAAGAAAATTTGAGTTTATTCCAAAGAAACGTAGTACCGGGATAAAACCTATACTCATAGGTTTTTTTATGGTGGGAAAAATCATCTAATGACGAATCCCGCCTTTGGAACAGAAAATAGTGTCAGACGCTCTTACTGACTAAACGAGCCACCCCAATGCTTCTTAGCTTTCATACCAGGGTGTTCCTTTCAGAAACCGGACCGGGACCGCAGTAGGCTTCGGCCCTGCAGTTGGGCCTCTCCAAAACCTATATAGGTTCAATTCTAGCATGGAATAGATATTTGTATGGGTTATTGTAAACTCCTCACATATTTATTATACCCTATTTATAGTTTTTTTCGGGTCTGGGTGTGCCTTATGAACTTTAGTCCCAGGTAAAGATGGATTAAAAAAATAGTCTTAAAATAAAAGTCCCAGAGACATTAATAGTATCTAAGTATTTTTTCCAGGGTAGCTAACTATCAGAGATACAGATTCTTAATTAATTTATTATTTCTACAGATTTTCATATAAAACAAAACACTAAACCTACTGATACTAATATTCATTCAAATAGCACGTGCAATTATTGAAATAAAACACATTATATTAAAATATGTGGTTTATAAACACAATATATTTAATCCCTTGACATAATTCTTGGTTATAACAAAGGTTTTTAAAAGATTAAAACCACAATAAATACGTCAGAGGAACATATATATTTGCTATCTTTGATGTACGCAATTGGACATCTTGTACCTAATATATTGCGAAACTCCTTTGTGTAGGAAAAAACCGAAACCTATCTTGGGAAAAACCTAAAAATACTTTGAAAGTGACACATAATAAACTGTGTCAGTCATCATCATTCGCGTGTAGGTATATCGTCTCTTTTCGCTAAAAAGGGCGTAACTCAAAATATTATACTTTTAGCAATGGGAAAAAAAAACAAAGCAAAAATAGAAAATAGTTTTGCGAATGTCTTTTAGGGCTTTTGGGTAGTCAGTCTTTTTTTTTCACAGCAATTTCTAATTTTTCAAAAACATGAAAATTTGAATGAGATAGATCAAAAAGTTTTCCCAAAATGGCGTATTATTTTACAAAGGGCGAATAAACCATTTTGGATTTGTTTTTTTTTTGGTTTATACGCCTTTATTTTTTGTTGTGGTAGGAGTTAAATAATATTGATATGAGTATTGTACATAAACATTAGGCGCCCATGCATGGGCATGACCTGGTCAGGGTCGCAATGCAAGATGCACAGAACTGATCATTGTGATGAAACTTTGGAGAGGCCTATGAAATAATGACGACATGGTCCATACTTCTACCTTAGTCATCTTCTCCATTAGTCAGCCCTTTCTAGCCTTATTATCTTTCACACAATCCTTCCCGCTATTTCCTTGGTCTTCCCCTGTACTTTAAAATAACCATCGACAAAATTTTCCTCTCAATATTTTCCTCTATTATGAACATCGATTCCTACATAACTTTTCCAGTCTTCAGTGGCAGACCGTCTTTGAAAAGGTATTGTCTTAATAATAATATTCAATTTGAGATAAACGTTACACCTTTTCTTTCAAACTATCCTATTGTATTACTATATCTTAATTATATTGTCCCACTGCTAGGCAAAGGTGTCCCTCTATTCCTTCGATTGTTGTCGTCTTTGACCCAATTCTTGCCAATTCCTAAAAAATAATCCAAAGTTGTCCTTCCATCTCCTTCGTAATCTGCCGGGACCGGCGTCTTGCGATGTCAAGACACATATTATTGTATATACAATATTATGAATGACCGATACTCTTTTATTTACTTTTGACAAGCACACTTTTCCACACAATGCTGTTTTAAAATGCGCACCTTTTTTCCGCACGTGTCTTTTTTTGTTTTTGAATTACAAACCTATTACGTAGAACATTCACTTTTTACCGAGAACATATATTTAAAAAGTAGTCTTTAAAATGGCGGCCGTTTCGTTGCCTATTCACCATAGATTATATCAATTAGCGACACGCAATATTAATGTAATAAATACTTTGGCGATAAATAGTTGCGATAGGCAGATGACAGACAAGTGTGGCTATGAATTGCCCTTCGAATGACGGAACTATTCGACTCCAACTATATTGTATTTGTCAAGCTTTTAAATGTTTAAAATATTGGTCCTTTTGCTTCTTCCTTTTGGATACACCTGCTTTTTAGGAGTCAGCACATTAGTTGGCAAAAACGAAACCCTTTTATGGTAGGTAAAAATCATCCAATGACGAATCTTACCCTTGGGCAGAGTGGGAAACAGTGTCAGACTCTTACTGACTGAACAACCTACCCCGTTCCTTCCTTGCTTTGATCCCAGGGCCCAGGTACCACGCTTTCGCATCAATCCTTAGTCCCAGGAGGCTTCGGTTTTTCAGTTCGTAAGACCAACTCGCTCTTGCTCGTTTTTTTTTTACTTATTACGGTATAGATTAATGCGTTTTTGGTAAATATAAATTGTGTTCATTATATATTTTGTTTGTATAAATTGAAGGATATGCTTGCTTTTAGCGCTCTCAGTCTATATTTATGATATACAAATAAACGCAATAAACTCCAAGTGCACACTTATCATCTAACTATCTAGTCGAATTATATTTACTTAGTGCATTTATAAAGCTATTACTTTAGTATTTACCTACTGATTAAATTAAAAGTCAAACCTCAGATACACCAGGAAACAAAATGTCCTCTAAAATGTCCTCCAAAATGACGCGCCATGAAAAATGTCACGAATGGCTGCATTGCAAAATGTTCGACGGTAAGTTGCGAGTCACTGGGCAACGTTACAGCTTCACGTGGATGGAGCGTTGCGTGTCAACTTGGGGGACAGTTTGTCTCTTAAGTATCTTAGCCTTTAAATTAAGTAAAAATTTGTTTTTTTATGTAAGTAATAACAAGCTTGACCACTATCTCACCTCGTAGGGACCCTGCAGAAGGGTCGAAGCCAACTGGGGCCAAGGGTTTATGTTTGAAAGGAAGGCTCTAGCCCTGGTATAGATTGTGATGTAGGAACAGGGTAGATTGTTTATTCAGCAAGAGTCTGACACTGTTTCCTGCTCAGCCCAAGCGCTGCATTCGTCATTGAATGATTTTTACCTACCATAAAAAAACACTATCTCACCTGATGGAAAGCAAAGATGTGGTCGAAGATGGAGCACACTTCTCTAGAAGAAACCTAAACACTCTTGACTTAAGGATTGAAAGAGTGTTTATCATCCACTTAACATCGAATGGAAAAATTTCAGTGAGATTTAATGAAAATTCCCACGATCTCAAGGCCAGAATCACAAGGAAAAAGGTCACGAAACACGTTTGATTAACTCAGAAAATGCTGCAACAAAAACCGGTTTCTAAACTGAGATAAAATCGAATATTTCTAGGAAAAATCCTATAACTGATGCACACTTCCTTATCCAATAAGGTCAGTGACGAAATACCGGAAAACGAGGCCAAGATGTGACGCTGCAGAGCATCGTTTACGATCAAAATCAGCCTTGTTCGATTGCAAGTGACTTGATAATTGTCGCAATCTGGTTATGGGAGATAATCTGATGATTATAATGTCTTGTGGCTGGTTTCCGGCATTTGATTAAGTTGGTAATAACATGCAGATGTATCTGAAACACATCATCATCAGCCTTTTTAATGTTCCCACTACTGGGACACAGGCCTCCTCTCTAGGAGACGGAATGGGTCGATATAAACATCGCGGGTCCAGAGCGGATTGGTGGATGTCACGTGTCTTCGAATTTTGGTGGTTCTAGGACGTGCTATTTTCCTCACGATGTTTTCTTTCACCATTTTGAGAGCAGTGGTGATGAAATAAACTACACAAAGTAATGCACCTGGCTGTGTTTGGAACACTGCATTAGGGCAGTAAAATGAATTCGATTTTCTAAATGAAATCGAACTAAAATAGACATTTCCGTTAATACTGGTTGCAATTCAAATATAATTTTATAATGTTTGTCTTGAACCTTTTGCGGAAGAGAAATTAGGTTTATTTTATAATTGTATGGAAGTGGCTTACGATGTAAATAGTCGAAGTCTACATTAAGTTTGTTCTTTTCTCATAATAGCATAGCATAATTAGCTTTAGTTAGCTCACTGCTTTTTTTATGGTAGGTAAAAATCATCCAATCACGAATCCTGCTCTTGGGCTGAGCGGGAAATAGTGTCAGATTCTTACTGACTAAACAACCTACCCCGTTCCTCCCTTGCCTTATTCCCAGAGCCCCGGTATAATGCTTTTGCATCAACCCTCGGCTCCAGGAGGCTTCGACCCTGAAAGGCCCCTACAGTCTGCTGAAAATTCGTTGAGGCGCTCGGGAACAGTGCGCTCCGTTTAGCTCACTGCTGGACCTCAGGTTTCAAGCCGCTTGTCACCACGAGGGCACAGTAAGGCGTGGTGGATGTCGTATTCTTCTTCTTAGTCGTACACTCTTGACAGAGTGGTCGTGGTCATGTGTCAGTCGAGTCCTGCGCCACCACCTGTCTCGCGATGTAACGCCATGCAGTTCTGTATTTGGCGGCTTGGGAGTTTTCGTTGACGCTGCAATGCGTCACCGATTTGATGAGGTCTGTCCACCGTGTTGGAGAGCGTCCACGTGATCTTTTGCCCTCAACTTTCCCTTACACTACCAATCGCTTTATTGCGATATAGTATACCTTCGATAAATTGAATCAGGACATACGAGATACCATTTTCTATTACCATCTTTCGTTTATAATATTTTTTAATCTCAAAAGAGATCTTAATCTATGGCATTTAGTTATTCAAATTACTCTTCTGTGTTGTTATATTTTTTTTCGTTTCTATATATTATTTGTCCTCATATAGACACAGGACTCATATTTTTTTTTAAATACACTCTTTGTTGGGGAGAGATGTTAATATGTGACAGGATTTCCTCGTTCAGATACCAGTATCAAACAAAGTAATATTTTTAACTACTTACCTAAAGTTACCTACTTTGTAACATATTTTTGTGGAACACAAAATAAATGTTTATATAATATTCAATTCCATATTAAACACCACTGAAACTGCTATGAACATAAAAATGTAACATAAATTTTGAAAAGAAAAAATCGTAGTTAGTTTTAATTTTTTTTTTGAGACTTTAAACGTACTAGTGGGTAGTTCATTAATTTAAAAAAGTAAATAATATTCAAATTTAATGAGAATCATGGCCATTTATAATTAAAAGGTGTGTAAATGTGTGTAAAAATTGTATATAGTAGTAGAGTGTATGTTGTATAGATTGTAGGTATGTATGTGATAATGTGCTGCGCCTGAGGGAGTCATTGCAAGAGATTCATAGTAAGGATACGAGAAGGGCTAAGTCCGTGCATAATACAGAGATCAGCTCTGTCACCACTGCTTTGCACACTGCCACAGCCACTAAATATATTTAATTTCACATGTGCGCTTAAGGTGGGCCTTCCCGATTTCCCTATTGTCTACTTCGAGCATGGTTTAAAAGCTTGTTGCTTCATTTAACGCAATCCAAAGTGATATTTGATGAAAAAGTAATGCGAAAAAAGAAAGATAACATCTGGAAACTCTGTTGGAACTCGGTAATATTATGATTTATTGTTGTTAACAAATGTTTCACAAAACTTGTTCCAGGAAATACGTGTTTTTATGAAACCTTTGAGGGTTTATGGAAAAATGACATCATTTAGAATCTTGATTAAATGCAGGCTTCTATACAAGTACTTTTTTATATTTTTAAAAAAGGAGTACGTAATGGAGAGTCAAAGTTTACGTAAAATAGCAGATTTTCAGAGGTCTTTACTAGATTACTCTTACAAAAAAATATGTTTTGATTTCTATATAAGCCTAGATAATATCCACAAGATATCTGTGTATCCAAAATATCTGAAGAAAGATGTGTAATAACGTCATAATTACGTAAGAGCGGTTGTATGTGAAAATTACGTCGGGTTGGTGGTCGGGTGCTCTTAAATCAATCCACTATATTCCACTATATACTAAAAATAATGTATATTTATTTATTTTCATACTTCTCTTCTGTTCTCCATCAGAGTCCAGCATCGGAGTCGGACAGCAGTTCGGTGTCGGGGGCGAAGAGTCCAGCGTCGGCTCCGCCCCTGCTGCAACATCTGCTGCAGTTACAGGCCCAGAACCCGCAGACTATAGCACAGGTATGTTACTGATCAGATATTAAATGAAGATGAAGACCGAGTTGAGGTTCTTGAATGTACCCAGGGGAGGACAGAGAGGGCATAGTCATAGCGTGATGGTATACAGGCTGTCATTGACATTGTAACACAAACGAATACCATCGGTCCTTGGGTAAATCATTGAATTTGATTAGAATAACGACTTTATTTGCCTCGATAATTTTTGTATTTTTTTTTTATATCATTGGGGTTGGTTAGAATAATGATTTCATACAGGTAAAAATTACAAAAATACAACTTTTTTTTCAAAAATTTGAAAAAACTACGTATAAGTTTACCACTGGGGTGTCCAATGATGTACAGTCAGCACCAAAAATCGATAAACAGAATCGACTGTACGAAGTGACTTTAGTTATGCTAGTGCACAGATACTTTTGAAATACTCGTGTTTAATGAATTTCTGGAGTACAGGCTATTTTGTTTCCTAGTTGCGACTATAACTTATGGCATTTTATTGTGAACAGGTGTTTTGTTATGTTGATTCTGTTCATCGACTTTTGGTGCTGACTTTACATACTGGATTCATGGTATTCGTTTGTAGAACGATGTCAATGGCACCCTGTACAATAATCTTAATACCTTTTCCTCATGATTTTGGCTAGCTCATGCAGTAAGAGTTTTTTTTACTTTTAGTGTCATTCTTATGACTACGGAATAGAAGTTAAAATCAGTTGAAAAGACGGTAAAAAAGGTTTCTTTAAATGTATAATCTTAACGTGAATAAAGTATAAATATGCAAAAAATATTTTTCGCGTTATCCATTTAAACGGAATATTCTTGTATAAAGTCTTGTTTCTTCAACTGAAACAATTACTGACAAGCAGTTAATGGCAATAATATTGTTGCAATTATCACAAAAAGATTATGAATTAGATTCGAATAAATTTATTTTGATTCGTGGGAATATTGCTAAATATCATGCAACCACAAGATATTATGCAGAATCTTAACACGAACAAAGAAAAAAGAGAGTATTAACATAAATCTTACAGACCAATTTGGACCTACTGATACGGAAGTCGTCACTTAATATCAATAAATATGCCTTGAACTTTTCCCTTAACTTTATTACTTTAATTTACCACAACTCAAGAGTGATCTTGAAAAACATTCCCTTTTTATTACTTCTTGCCAGATGGTTTTTAAAAATGGCACTCAAATATCTCTTTAACCATCCTCATTAGATTGATCTATAGTTCGTTTTTTAATTCTAGATTACGATTTGACAACTCAGAATGTCACACTCTAGAAATATGTTCTCAATTTTCTGGAGTTTGACATTTTAAGTTGTCAAATAGTAGTCTAAGATTAAAAAACGATCTATAACGATTGTTTTCGCATCCTTTTTGCCACAGTTGTGTCTTTTGCGATTGGGAATTCTATCTGGTCTAGTACGGATAGCTGTTGGGGTCGAAAGGTTCTGGAGTAGCGTCCGTGTACCGGAAGACACAGTGTTGGAAGGTCTCCAACAAGATAAACCGAAAACCTGGCAAAGGTTGCGGGTATCCGATGGGAACGAGATGCAGAAGACCGTTCATTATGGCAACAATTGGGGTTGACCTATGTCCAGCAGTGGACGTCTTTCGTCTGAAATGATAATGATGATGACTGTATTTTGTTTAGCTCTTCAATCCCCATAGGTGATAAACGAGCTGAAAGATGGAGTAGATAGATAGATAGGTTAAACTTTATTGTATACCAAAAAGTTACGGAACTTATACAAAAACTTAAATCTATAACAAAGGCAAAAGTATTTAGTGGTGCCTGTGCAATTTTGCATCTTTGTCGGAAAACGCTAATGTTTGTTGGATATTATTTATTTATTATTATTATTTATCTGACACAGGAGGTTAAAGGGATATTGATGCTGTCCTTTCATCACCATACTGAGGTTCAAGAAATGTAAGACTTTTGATCTGCATGGATTCATGCAGATCAAAAGTCTTACATTTCCTTGCGTCTATAGTTCGCTATATTGTCCTATCTTCAGCTTAAAATTTTTAGTTATAGTTATTCATATAGTTTTGGTATTTCGTAGACACTTGTGAGTTGTGGTATTGACATTACTAACCTGTTGTAATATAAGATTTACGTGTCCCTTTATTCCTGTAATTGTCAAAACACTAGCTTTACTTTCTCATGTGTTATTTCTATATCTAAAGTCTCCACCTAATCTTTCTTGTCCTTCCTCCGTTCATTCTTCCTTTTATGACTGTAACAGTCTAAAAAGATATCTTTACCTTCCCATGGGTTATTGCAATCTAAACTCCCCATCTAATCTTCCTTGTCCTTCTTCCATTCGTTCTTCGTTCTACCTTCTTTAATTTATTTTTTTATTTCTTTTTCTCCTTTTACTTCTTACTCTTTTATATCTTCTGTAGTCACTCTTTATGTTTGTTGTCTGTTCGTTCTTCGTTCTACCTTCTTTAACCTTTTCTTTTATTTCTCTTTCTTTATTTCCTTCTACTTCTTTCTCTATTTTAACTTCTTTAGTCACTCTTTATGTTTGTTAATGTTACAATCAGGGGTACACGGACGTGTGTGTGCAGTTTCAGCAAATGCTGACGGCGTTGGCAGCCCTCGGCAGTGGACTGGTGCCACCGCCACCGCTGTCGCAACCCTGGATGATGCAGCGGCTGGTGCATAGGCAGACCGATAGGTGAGTCTTACAATATAATGATTAACCTCCTGTTCTTTTAACCTTCTAAATAGAATAGAATAATACTTTATTGTACACCAAAAAAAAATAACAATTTTACAGAAACTTATATGAATGGGTACAAAGGTGGTCTTATCGCTGACAGCGATATCTACTAGACAACCTTAGGATGGATTATAAGAGCTTCAACTAAAAAAGGAGGTAGTCTATGATGGTGGTATGGCTTTCGAGTGCTGTAATAAGAGACTTAATAGAAAGACAATAGTTGTGCGAACGCCGGAGGCGTACGCTAGGGGCTCAAGATTTTATAAGATACCTTGAACAATTTTTATGTAATGGACTATATAATATAGCTTTTTAAAAAGACTTTGAATCACAAACTCATGGGAGTTGGTTTCAATAGTTCTTCTCAAGTAAAGCCGCGTTCCCACTATTTGATAAAAAAATATGTATAGTTTTTTAATTCTAGATTACGATTTAACAACACAGAATGTCACACTCTAGAAATATGTTCCCAATTTTCTGGAGTTTGACATTTTAAGTTGTCAAATCGTAGTCTAGGATTAAAAAACGAACTATATAAGTCCCTTAGCTCTCAGCCGTAGTACATACCGGAAAAATGGTTCGGAAAACCGTATCTAATCTATGAGAAATTGAAAATAATTTATACATACGTAGAAGGAAATGAATGAAGGATTTTTCCTTTTAGATCTGTTCTGTGCCAAATCGGAAGTGAATTTTAATTTATTTTCTTAGACTTTGACCTCTGAATTTGTTGTGATATTTATTCTTAGGGTAGTCAGCTGAGTAACATTGACCTCATCTAGTTTAAATTGACGAAAGAATTAACATGTTTAAAGGGTTTTTTTAAAACCCATTTGCAAAGTAAATTGGTTCTTATTTTATTCATATTGTCTTATTTATGTAAACATATATAGAAAAGAGATTGCCCTGGCTTATTTCAAATCAAATAAATGATTTCGAAAATGACAGTGTTATTTTTTGCGGAAGTAGGAATTGTTCCAAACCATTTATTTATTCATTTTGTATTATGGGTGAAAAAATCAGTACACATTTTTTTTATTTGCTATAACTAAAGCTTGACTGCAATCCCACCAAATGTTAATCAGTGATGGAAATCGTTGATGTTGAGGCGCTTTAGTTTATTAAAAGCCACTTCCTTAAAGACACCCAAATAATAATCGGATGGGAAGACCGAAGCAGGCAAATTATTTAAGTAGTCCTTCGATGTGCGTAGAATGAATGATGAAACACTCACACTTAAATTAAAAAAAAATGATATTAATATACTTGTACGGGACTTGTAATATGGGTACGGGATATGGGCATTTTCTTTTCAAAATCAAAATCAGTGTCCTATTCCGCTGCCTTCCAACATGAGTTTAGTTGAAAACTTTAATATTAAACAAGTTTAAAACATACTTTTAACTATAATATACCTCCATTCAACCAGTCAAGGATCATAACAATAATTTACGATGTCTAACATACAATTTTACAAACACCGTGATTTTATTATTGAGAGAAAAATCAACAATGAGCGGCATATACCTTGACCTCAATATATGCGATTTGTTCTAAGTGTGCCTACAAATATTAAGGCTGACGTGGGTGGAATACTTCGTACGAAATTGTTATTTATTAAATTATTATGTACATTTATTACTTTAGAATCAGTACTTACAGTACGGTCGTTCTAACTCGGCGAGTCTGAAGGTAGACTCGGCGAACTTTAACGCTTGGGCATCCATCCAAAAACAATTATCATCAATCTTTTCAATGTTCCCACTGCTGGGACACAGGCCTCTTCTCTAGGAGAGGAAATGGGCCGTAGTCCACCACGCGGGCCCAGCGCGGATTGGTGGATGTCACATGTCTTCGAATATTTGGTTCTAGGACATGCCGGTTTGCTCACGATGTTTTTCTTTACTAGTCTGCATGATTCTCATATGATTTTACCATTACATGTTTACTGTATGGACTTTAGAAGAGACTTTGACCTCTGAGTTTGTTTCGGTCTTTCTTCTCAGGGTAATCAGCTAGGAAACACCGGCGTCATCTATCTGGATGACGGCGTCATCTACTAATTTTTTTCGTCGGGTTATCTAACCCGACTCAAAAAAAAATTGACGTGTAAAAGTGGTCCTGTAAAACCTATTTACAGAACAAAATAATACCATTTATCATTTATTGGATACCAATGATATCCTGTATGGAATAGCAAAGAACAACACCTTAAGGGGGCACCAAGGCTGACCCAAAGGATTTACGATGATCACAAAATTATACATCGTATTCAATGGAGCCGTTCTAACGGCATTGAATTATAAAGTTTAAGGAGAAATATAAGTACCTTTTAGACCAAGATTATGTTTAACAATAAGCGATTAATATTCTTTACTTGATTAATCATGGTAACCTGTGAACTTTGATCTGATACTCCCTGTATTAGGCTTGATGCTTTTGGTTTTTTGAGAGCAGTGGTGGTCGAGTGGCAACCGTTCCGACGTACGAGTAGTAAACTGCGGGTTCAAACCCAGACCGGCGCTTTATTTTTTGCAATTTATTTTATCACCTTTTCTCTCAAAACGGTAAAGGAAAATATCGTAAGAAAACCGTCATGTCCTAAAACCAAACATTCGAAGACATATGACATTCACCAACCCGCACTAGGCCCGCGTGGTTGATTACGGCCCATTCCCTCTCCTAAATAGGAAGTTTTAGTCCTAGCAGTGGGAACATTATAAGACTGATGCTATGCTTTTAGCTAACCGATGCCTAGGAAAGCACGTATAGCAGCGTAGATTTTTGACAGTGGTTTACTGGTAATCAGATACCCAAAGTCTGATAATTAGTCTATCCAAGGAGTATCCTAGTAGAGTAGTAACTAGATTATAGAGGTCTGATACGTAGGCACTACAAAAAAACACAGCTAAACTGGAACCCTACCCCAAGCTAAATTTAGGTGTCTTCAAGGCTGGAGTGAATAAGTTCTTAATAAACTAGCCGGTGCATGACTGCTTATCATCAGGTTATTATTTATGGTGGGAAGAATCATCCAATGACAAATCCCGCTCTTGAGTGGATTGGAAAATTGTGTCAGACTTTTACTGACTAAACTACCCACCCATTTCTTGTTTGCCTTATTTCCAGGGACGTGGTTTTTCGCTTCCCCATCAACCTGAGTCTGATATTGTTTACCGCTCCGCTCAAGGACGGGAATCGTTATTGGATGGTTTTTGCTTTTGCCGACAAAAAAAAAACCTTGAACCAGATAACTTCTATAAAAGACAGGATTTGGGTCAATGTCTAGGTTGCTGGAAATTTCCACTTTAGTCGGTAGCTTGAATCCTACCAAGTATTTAAGCCCTTCAAGTCTTTGATTAAAACATTATCAAAGAAACCTGTCTAACAGGACATAGCTCGTAAATGAATCGAGCCGATCTGTTAGCAATTTCAAATCTTTTATTCATCTATGAATCTTTAATGAAAATTGTAGCGCAGATATGGATATCAGATTATACACTGTCGAAGAAAAATAGATATGTCAGCCCTTTTTAGATTATTCTGGCCATGATCAGTGATAACAAGAAAAAGATATATCCGAGGATATAGGTTCTGTTGATCACTAAAAAAAAGTGCAAGTCGGACTATCGCGCGAAGGGCTCCGTAATCAGTACCAAAAATTGCAGCTCAATCGGTTGAAAATATCTGCTTCATAATTGAGTTGCAAGATTTGAACCGAACTATAAAAAACTTGTAAAATAGTCATACGGACGGTGATGTGACAATAGATTAAAGAACATAGCGACTCTCTAGGCAACGATGCAGCTGACGATCTAGCCAGTGGTGTTCGGATCCGAGCCCATCGTACTGGTCCCTTTTGGTCAGCTGCCTTCCAAGCAGAACACTGGTGGTCCTCGATACCAGAATAGGCAAAAGAAATCGTGCCACACCTTAACAAAACTCTCACGACTGGACACAGGCAGTCTGGTGGCGGGGACTATCATTGGATACTGTAGACTACAGCATCTTCACATTTCACATTTTTACCAACACTTTATGTCGACTTTTGTACCAACTAAAACCCTCCTTTATTAGTCTTTGCGATCCACATATTTGATAATTTATCAGAAATGACTATATTTTTTTATACATCTTAAGGCTAAATAGATGATATTATAAGTTAATACGTGCACGGAACATTTTTTTTGTCAACATTTATTCAGCAAATTCCGTGACTTGAATCTTTAAAACACTATAAATATCAACCTAATGCCACTAATGTCAATGGTAGTTAGAATATAACCTTCACTCTACTTGTATTGAAATTCATGCCATTCCTGGTTGTGTGACCAGCATCTAACTAGCTCGGGAGGAGGTCTGGACATCGGCCAATTATTTTGATTTACAATACCTTCGGAAGTATGTCTCAAAGACTACATAATGGTGTACCTACAATAAAGAGTATATCTATCTACGAGTATCTAATAAGGTGAAAATATAGTATTCGACAACAATCACACAACGACGTCTAATCTCAAGCTAAACAGGGCTTGATAAATGATTTTTACTTTGTGAATAGGTTTTGACAAAATAAAAATGCAAAAACATAATTTTTTTCATCCATTGAAACTAGATGAGGCCGGTGTTTCCTAGCTGATTATGGAACACCGAAACAAACTCAGGGGTCAAAGTCTCTTTTAAAGTCCATACACAAACATGAAATGGTCAAATCATATGAGAACCATGCAGATTGGAGTCTGAGATGGTCTTTGGAAGAAAGAACCACACAGTTCTGAGCGCATCTGTCCAGTCAGTGCAAGCATTAACCAGTACTCGTGTAGCTCAACTCAGGACAACGTGTCAACTTATGTAATGAGTACTAGAAGACAACTAGAAATGTAGCTCTATTATAATCATCTAATGATGAATCCCGCCCTTGGGTGGGGAGGGAAACAGTGTCAGACTCTTACTGACTAAAAATCAGTGGATTTTTAGTCAGTAAGAGTCTGACACTGTCACATTCCTTCTTAGTCCTCATACCGGGGTCGGACCTTCCTTTCAGAAACCGGACTGGGGCCCGAAAAGATATATAGGGTGAGTGGTAATTAGTGACTGATACTTAAACATGTGATTGTAGTCTTGATAACAAACTACTTTTACTACGAGACCAAACCTGAAATCGCTAAAAAAAAAAATCTGCTGGTCTGTACATTTATGTTAACCTAAATGGTTAAAATATTTTTAATATTCTAATATCCGACTTTGCGTCGGTGTAATGTAGTTCATGCTTTAGTTTCATGACCCTATGATGTGACATCATTGCGACTGCAACTTTGCTTATCTTTATATATAAAAATGAATCGCAAAATGTTCTGGCTGAACCGATTTCGCTAATTCTTTTTTTGTTGTTTTTATTATTGTCAGGAGAAGATTATTATGAAAAAAATTGGGTACCTAAGGTAGAGCAGGGTATAACAAGGTAAAACAAGATAGAGTAGGGAAGAGTGGAGTAGAGTAGAATATTCTGTTGCCGGGAGCGAAGCCGCGGGCAAAAGCTAGTTAAAAATAAAACTAGGCAATTGTCAGTCTAGCTCACACTCTAAAATAATGGTAACAAAGTAATCCTATAAAGATTCCGTATTTTATTTTCAGTTACGTAATCCTAAAAAACAGATTAAAAAGTTAAACATTTGAAATTACTTTTACTATTTTATGAACAAAAAAGAACAATGACCGACTTTTTTTACCTACGAGTAAGCTATCTCAATTGTATAACTTTTAGATTTTTTCTCATACACAATAAAATACACTATTATGAGAAAAAATACGTCTATTCGTCTCCTATTTTAATTCACATAAACTTATTAAGATAATGGATGTGCGAAAAACATTGTTTTAGCTAAAACATCCTCTTGATGTTCTTATGTGAAAAATGTATGTTATCTCTCGAATGGGAGTGAAGATCGTATTCTACGTAGTGTAAAAAGACCTTACTTTTTAGCACTAGCCAGGAAGATCATTGGTAGTGATGCACTCATCATTCGAGGCTTTAAAGTCTTTAGCATCGACTCCCAGTAACTAGCCTGTCGGTTTTTATCCGGTTGCATTTCGGGGAGTGTCCGTCGAAATTGTGTTGCCTAATTCCGCCTCATCATCATCATCAGCCTTATTAATGATCCCACTGCTGGGACACAGGCCTCCTCTCTAGGAGAGAAATTGGGCCATAATCCACCACCTGAGCCCAGTGCGGATTGGTGGATGTCACATGTCTTCGAGTTTTTGGTTCTAAACATGCCGGTTTCCTTGCGATGTTTTTATTCACCGTTTTGAGAGCAGTGGTAAAATTACAAAAAGCAATGCGCCTGGCTGGGTTTGAACCCGCGACCTACAATTCGTAAGTCAGGGTCTTTACCACGTGGCTACCACCTATACAATTCCACCTAGCCCGTTTTATCACTAGACCACCATGCGCTTTTTTTTCTATCTTTCTGGGTTCGCTCTCCAACCATCTAAATATATACTCATATCTCTTGATTGAAAAAAAAAACCAGTAAAGTTCATCTTCTCTTCCTTTCTTCTCTCTACAACTCTTCTCTCTCCATCTTTTCTCTCTTTCAAGCAACAAACTTTTAAGTTACCATTCGCGTTTGCATCGTTTATAAACTGTTACAATTCTATTCAGATCATAGAAGCCTCATTTATCAAACGAACAGTACCTATTACAATTCTGTAAGTAGTTACATACGTATTCAGTATCAGGTGCACTTCCAAGGTTCACAATTTGTAATTTAAATACGACTAGTTGAATTCGCGCCACCACGGCGGCCATTGTGGACGCATCTCCGCCATGACAGATGACGTCATCATATTCAAACGTTCTTTTGTTTATATTTAAATGTTTGTTAAAGGTAAATTGGTTTAGTTGTTTGGCTTTAAAGTTTAAACTTTGTATAGTTTTTTTTTTTAATATGTGTTTTGATGGCGGCGGCATTCATTAGAAATTCTAACATTTAATTTTCTTTGCTCAGGAAATGTCAATTTATTAGGGTAATTTAAATGTCTTCTTCAATCACTTATATTTTAGTTTTAACTCTATTCCCACTTCAAAAGCACGTAATTTCCTTGCCGTTTCAACCACTGTTTTCTCTCTAAAAAGCCCGCGGATCAAAACGTCTTATCGGCGTATAAAAAGACACAGGCACCGCACTGTTACTGGAATAAGGATATCAAGTCCACCGACCACATTGTCGCTTTCCGTCAGCTGAAATTATATTTTCGAATTTACTGTCAAAGTTTCATCAAACACATTTGACAATTCTATTCCTAGCATAAGTAAGACGACAGCAGGATGAAAATATGCATTTTGTCACCATCATATAGCCATTGTAGTGTAATCAACAAATCAGTGTTATCCAAGATATTTTTCACCAATCAGTTTAGTCTCCACGACCATATCTCCACCAAACAGTTTTCACAACTTTATTCCTACCTTACACCCAGCTAATTCCCTTACCAGTTCAACCGCAGCTTTCTCTGTAAAAATCCCGCGGATCAAGACGTCTTATCGGCGTATAAGAAGGCACAGGCACCGCGCTACTTGCAGCGGATATCTAAGTCCATCGACCACATTATCGCGTGAAATATCCAAGCGCAAGTCAATCAACAGACAAAACAGAATATTTTCCATAGCTTCATAAAGCAATTTGACAATTACAGTCCTATAAAATGACAGTTTAAGATATTGTAAGTATCTGACAGCTGTCACCCACTCTATCCTATAGCCATTTTTGTGTAATCCACAAATCAAAGTTATTCAAGATATATTTTCCATACCTTCACCAATCAGTTTAGTCTCTATTATACCTTCATCAAACGGTTTTGACAACTTTATTCCCATCTCACACCCATCTTATTCCCTTCCCACTTCAACCGCAGTTTTCTCAGTAAAAAGCCCGCGGATCAAGACGTCTTATCGGCGTATAAGAAGGCACAGGCACCGCGCTACTCACAGCGGATATCTAAGTCCACCGGAAAGCGACAATGTGGTCATGGTCGCTTTCCGTCAGGTGAAAGAGTGGCCAAGCGTGAGCCAACAGACAAAAAAAAATAATCGTTTCCAATTTTTTTTCCTTAGCTTCATCAAAGAAATTTGACAATTATATTGATGCATCTCATATCTTATATTGTATGAATCTGACACCATCATATAGCCATTGTAGTGTAATCAACAAATCAATTAATCAAAAATTATCCAAGATATTTCCCTTACCTTCACCAATCAGTTTAGTCTCTATTATACCTTCATCGAACAGTTTTGATAACTTTATTCCCACATCAACTCCAGTTTTCTTTCTAAAAATCGCGCGGATCAAGACGTCTTATCGGCGTATAAGAAGGCACAGGCACCGCGCTACTCGCTGCGGATATGCCACCGACAATCTGAGTTCCGTCGCGCCTCTACCGAGAGATTCATTCCTTTGACTGTGTAAACCGATTTTACATAAGTCTTGTTTTCGTGTTTCACTTTATTGAGGATTATTTTGTTGGTATGTGTATAAATATTTTTTTAAGGAGGAAAAAAGGAATGCCTATACCCTGTACTCATATTGTGTCACAAGTTGGTACTTACATTTTATACCTAAAATAATGTTTTATTTAACTATTTATGTACACACATAAGAGTAAAAGAAAAGAAGAAGAAAACAGAAAAATAGGTACCTACAAAGCAAAAACTTTTCAAACTTACAGCGCTCACACACTGCGTGAACGTCAAAACTGCACTAAATGTCATCTATGTAAAGGTGTATGGCCTGCAGATCACCTAAATCTAGTAAAGTGACTGTACGGTACGCCTGATCTAGTGCGTAGTACAATATCGATGACAAGAACAAACAAATAACCCAATCAAATGCTTTGTTTTCAACAAAATAATAAAAGCAGTGAAGGACTGTAGTAAGAATTTACAGAAAATAGAAGTTTTTGTTATAGACGTTTTGTGTTATAGCATAACAAAAAGTTATTTCCATATTATTTAATTCATCCTACCCTATTTCTTTTTTCTCAGTTCGATTTTCAACATTGTTATTTCATTTAATTTGTTTGAACTTTGTGAATTTAATTTTACTCAGATATTTGTTGTATTATAAGTAATCGTAATACTCAGTCTCTTTTCAATATGTTCGAAATTTGAAATTTTTGTTTTTCCAATTCTAAAAACGTAAAAAGTTTGCAAATAAGCCAAAAACTTAGAAACAAAACAGAGCCTTTTAGCACAGTAATACTCAAAAGCCTCTTGCCCCACAAAACCGTCATTTCCATTCAAAAACCGTATCTCAAAATGTGACAAAGCTTAACAAATCAATGTGCACAAAGTATCACAAATTCAGTGCGGACACGTGTCTCCAAGAAGTTTGTACAATAACATCAGAACTGCTTTGTGAGAGCCTAGACGACGCTATGTGGGGAACGAGAGATTTGCGATTATTCTACGGTATTGACTCCGAGTGGAGTAGGTTAGGAATGCTCTTTGCAGAACTTGGGCCTTTTGGCGTATGTTTTAAATTGGGTAGATAACTAAAAATACAATTTATTGTGGCAGGTAAAGGAACGTTCAATGGCACCAAAATTTAGGAAGGTGTTATATTCACCAAGAACTTAAATCTTACTATTCATGTATCAAAAAGAACGCTTGCCTTGAAATAACCTATTTACTCTTATAATAATACTTGACTTCAAGACCTCTAAGTTGGACATTAATTTGCTGTGGTTAAACTAACTTTGGGTTCAGTTTTGGGCATCAAACAGACTTGTAAATACACAAGTGCCAGCAAATAATATGGGCATCAACACACTATCTTGGCATTATTGTAAACTCTTCACAATAGTTGTGACGAATTTACATTAAATATATAAATTATTAATTTTCGGCAAAGCCTTCTGTGACAAGTTTACAATAACCCCTATCTTGGTAGGGCATTAGTATTGATATCTACGCACACACACATAAACACGCTTGTGAAGCAATTATTAAAATTAAAAATAGCCGAAATCAATTCAACCACCGATTCTGAACAGTCCTTTAGAATATGTGTTTTCAAAACGCAATAACTTGCTTGTACTAAACTCTAGTTCCAATTCATGAATCTCAAAAGCATACGCCTATTGGGCTATATGTGTCTATATGTATTGTTCACTGTTGTATATAGGGCATTCCCAAGTTACGCCAACAATGTCTGACGGCTTTCCTAACACTAAAATCACTGAATGTCATACAAATTCAGTATTGAGCCCACGTCTCTAAGAATACACACAATAACATCACGCCGGGGTCTTTGTGGGACGGACAATTCTGTCAGTGGTTGTGCTGTGTTAAGGAACGAAACGATATTAAAACGATTTTTAAAACGGTTTTTAAGTTTGGTTCGGGTTTTGTTGATGGATTTGATGCAAAATGCATGGGATCGTAGTATCTAATTACATGAATCTAGTTTTGGGAGCAAGACAAAAAAAAACACTTATTTTCCTTTTGTTTCTTTATACACGATACTTAAACGACATAGCCACTGCCACACACAGATCTCCTCTCTAGGATAGGAAATGGGCCGTAATCCACTACGTGGGCCTAGTGCTGATTGGTGGATGTCACATGTCTTTGCATTTTTGGTTCTATTACATGTCGGTTTTCTCACAATGTTTTCCTTTACCGTTTGAGAGCAATAGTCATCATCATCAGCCTAGCGTAAGTCCCGGTTGCTACCTTGGCTTTCACCTCGGTGCCCGGGGTCCGCTTTCCTGCCTAATTTTCTCCACTTCGCTCGGTCTTTTGCGTCCTCTGCCTTAAGCCCATTAGCACGCATATCGTCCCTTACGACGTCGATCCAACGCCTCTTAGGCCTACCTCGTTTTCCGGGTCCCGGCGGAGGCGGCATGGCGAGGCATCTGTTACCCACGTAGTCTGCCGGTTTTCGTAAAACGTGGCCATACCAGCGTAAGCGACCCTCCTGCAGTTTATCCGCTATGTCACGGACCTGAAGGCTGCCCCGGATGCGGGAGTTCTTAATGCGGTCTTTCCGCGAAACTCCAGACATCCAGCGCAGCATATTCATTTCCGTGACACGCAGGCTTTGCTTATGTCGCTCAAGTACAGGCCACGCTTCACTGCCATACAGAAGGACAGGCCTAATGATGGTCTTATAGACCTGTCCTTTGAGCCTAACCGGCATTTTGGGGTCACAGATAACCCCCGCCACCTCACGCCATTTCGCCCAGGCCGCCGAGATACGTGAGTCGACGTCGCAATCGACGTCCCCGGACTCGTGGAGCACCGATCCCAAGTACCTGACCTGTTCCGTGCGCTCAACTGTGTCTTCGCCAATGCGAACAGGAGCAGCGTTAGTTGTGTTACAGGCCAAGTACTCGGTCTTCGCCGCATTAATCTTCAGACCGCCGTTTTCCAGCGATTCCTTCCACGCTGCCACACGTCGAACCAAGCGCCCACTGTCCGAGTCCGCCAGCGCGATGTCGTCTGCATACATGAGCAGCCACGGCGGCTGCTCATGTAAGTCCCTGATGGTGGAGGACAACACGTCCAGCACCACGCTGAACAGAAACGGACTAAGGACAGAGCCCTGGTGAACTCCGACGGTGATGGGGAAGGGTTTCGTATCGCCAACAGCGGTCCGAACCACAGAACCGGAGTCTCGGTACATATCTCGGATGATGTCAACATAGGTCTCGGGCACTCCTTTGGATCTCAGCGCCCACCAGATCACATCACGGGGGACACAGTCGAAAGCCTTCTGCATGTCTAGGAACAAGAGGTGCAGAGGCGTATTCTTCGATCTGTATCCTTCCATGGTAACCCTTAGGGCAAAGATGGGGTCCATGGCGCCATGGCCTGGTCGAAACCCATATTGACATCCCGAGACGGTGCACTCCTGCCGGATCCGAGAGTCAATCACCCGCTCGAAGAGCTTCATGGTGTGGGACATAACCTTAATCCCACGGTAGTCGCCACACTCCTGCACCGATCCCTTGCCTTTGAAGACTGGAGTGATAATACTCAGTCTCCATTGACTCGGGATCTTTCCGGTGAGGAGCATGCGGTTAAATAGGTGGGTTAAGATGCCCACACCACGAGGTCCCATCGCCTTCCAGGCTTCAATAGGGACTCCGTCGGCACCGACAGCTTTCCGGTTCTTCATGCGGCGAAGAGCCACATGCACTTCTTCAGGCGTAACCGGGGGCACAAGTCCCTGATTTGGAGGGAGAACCGGAGACAGCACCTCTTTGTGCTGCTTGTTCAGCAGCTCGTGGAAGTACGAGCGCCATCTCTCCTTCACCGCGAGGTCCTCGCATAACAGATTGCCGTCAGGGTCTCTTACACAGCGGCACTTAGTGATATCCAGTGCCGCTTTGACCCTGGAACGTGCCAACTTATAAATGAGCTTTTGCCCCTCAGACGTTTCCAACTTATCATAAAGTGGCTGTAAGTGGTCTCGTCTGGCTCTGGCTACGGCCCTCTTGGCGGCACGTTTTGCAGCTCTGTATGCGTCGCGGTCTTCGGGAGATTTGGAAGCTTGCCACGTTTTGAAGAGAGCTTTCTTCTCTCTGATCTCCCTCTGGACTGTGTCATCCCACCACCAAGTCTCCTTGTCACACTTGCGGCCGCCCCTGGACAAGCCGAGCACCGACTTTGCCGCTTTAGTGATGGCAACCTGAATCCTGTCCCAGTGGCTTTGCACCGGTTCGCCATCGGTTCCGTCGCACTTATCGCCGATGGCCGACGCGAACGACTGGGACGTGGCTTCATCCAGTCGCCACCACCGTATTCGGCGTTGTTGGCGCTCAACAAACTTGACCCTAGGCTTGACGCGCAAGTCCATGACAAGGAGACGGTGTTGTGCAGTGAGACTCTCGCCGGGTATGACCTTGCAGTTGGCCACCTTACTGATGTGGTGCCTCCGTGTGAGTAAGAAATCGATTTGGGTAGCGTACCTCCCGCTCTTGTAGGTAATCAGGTGTTCGGGCTTCTTTTTGAAGAACGTGTTCACGATGGCAAGGCCGGCAGCCGCACACGTTTGGAGGATAGTCTCCCCTTCAACGTTACGGCTACCGTATCCAAAGCCACCGTGAACATGCTCAAAGTCCTTGCACCTGTCACCCACATGACCGTTCAGATCACCACCCAAAACGATTCCCTGCGACAACGGGATGCCACGAAGCACCCCACCGAGTTGATCCCAGAACGCAGCCTTTTCAGTGTCGCTGCAACCGACCTGAGGTGCGTAGGCACTTATCAAGTGGGTTACAACCCCGTCAATAAGCACACCTACGACCATAAGCCGATCACTGTAGCGTTTCACCTCCAGGACTGCGTCTTGAAACTCCTCGGAGAGTACAACGGCCACCCCGTTCTCCCCACCGGCTGCACCCGTGTAGATCAGCTTGTAGCCATTCCCGATGAGCCGGGACCTGCGGCCTTTCCACCGAGTCTCCTGCAGGAATGCCACGGCCACCTTTCGCCTGAGAAGTACATCGGCTAACTCTCTCGCGCGTCCGGTCAGCGTGCCAATGATTGATTGAGAGCAATAGTAATGACATAAATTACGCATGCGCCTGGCTGGGATTGAAACCGTGATCTACAACTTGCAAGTCATTCCACTCGGCCACCACTGCTCCGCCGTTGTAAACTATTTTTTTTTTTTGATAGGGTTACGTTTGAACACTATCTCACCTGATGGTAAGCGACGATGTGGCCGACGTTGGATCACGCTTACCTAGAAGTAACCTATTCACTCTTGACTTAAAGAGGTTATACCTTTCAAAAAACACAGACTCCGGCAGGGAAGTCCACTCCTCCATTTTGTCTTCAACACAGTCATTTTTCTATAACGTTTCCAAATCGCAAATATCTCGTTCCCCAACCTCCCACCCATCACCTGTTCAGTTCGACAATGTCTCCGTTCATTACACGGAGACGTTAAAATGCCACAACTTGCTACCGATGGAAATTCAGAGAGAAGACATTGTGTTCCTCGACACACAATAGACTCTGACTCGAATGGGAATTGATTCAGTTTCTACAACACGGAATAGGGGTAGCTTTCAGGGGAGGTATGGATATTAAAATGAAGATATAAACTACCCCTGAGTTTAGCCTAAAAAGAAATTTGATAGGTAGGAAAACAAAAAATCGAAGACGAGACGCATCGTAAGGACCCTGCAGAAGGGTCGAAGCCAACTAGGGCCAAGGGTTCGTGTCTGAAGGGAAGGCTCTGGCCCTAGTATATATGGCAACGTAGGAATGGGATAGGTAGTTTAGTCAGTAAGAGTCTGATACTGTTTCCCGCTCCGCCTAAGGATGGGATTCGTCATTGGATGATTTTTACCTACAATAAAAAAAGACACATATAACTCTCACTAAATAGCAGGTTAGTACAATAAAAAAGACACATATAACTCTCACTAAATAGCAGGTTAGTACAATAAAAAAAGACACATATTACTCTCACTAAATAGCAGGTTAGTGAGAGTTATATGTGTCTTTTTTTATTGGATCAGTGTGGTGAAATATGTTCCTTTTTTCTAAAAAAACCTTACCTACCTTTTTTTAGGATGTCATCTAATGACTTCTTTCGTTCTAGGGTGGAGCGGTAAGGCGTGTTAGACGTTTACTAACTTAAACCACACCTGTGTCTTCGTTCGGCCTTGGTGTTATAAGACGTAATGTTTGGTTCTTAATAATGCACTCTTAAATTAAAAAAAAATATTAAAATATTGCACTGATATTCTGAATGATATTTAATTTTTCTTAAAACTTTACGGTCGACAGTGGACGTTTTTCGGCTAAAATGATAGTTCACCATCATTCCTCATTTAACCATCGTTATCAGATGATGATTAAATACAAAAATAACAGCTTCATTAAAAGATCTTTTTTTTAGGGAGGTAAAAATCTTGGGCGGTGCGGGAAACAGTGTCAGACAGTTACTGACTAAACAACCTACCCCTTTTCTATGTCGCCATTTACACCAGGGCTAGAGCCTTCCTTTCAGACACATCCCTTGACTCGACCTGTTGGCTTCGATACTTCTGCAGGGTTCTTACGATTTGCTGACAACTCCTTGAGGCGCATGGGAACACTAAGTGCCGTCGATGACTAGCCTTGGTCTAGACGATTACCAGACGACAGAACGGCGAGCTAGCCATTGCTCGCCGTCCGCAAGCCAGCGGATATCGGGATCGGGATCCCGGCGGCGTTTGGGGCGTGATGATTAATAGATCTTGATATTCCACAGTGATCCATACAATTTGTAGATTTGCAAACGCCAAAAATGCCAAACAGAAGCGACCTATTTTGTGTCACATTCAAACCATTTGCATAAATCGTTCTTACACGACCTTTTCAAAAGTGGTTCAGTAAGGTTCAAGGTATTCTTGTCATTGTCAAGTGTTCATAATTATAAAATTAATGGGTACCATGACGCATTGGGCTCCGTACTAAAGGTTTATTACGTAAGTTATGTAGCTGTCATTAGGGTTTGGTCAGACGACGCTTTTTTCTGAAGAACATCGCCCGTTTTTTTTTCATACAACGCCACCAAGTCTCGTAAGCGGAGCTTGTGCTATGAGTACTAGACTTGATGAGCATACCTACTCATATATTTCTAATTAAAAACCTATAATTAATATCTTACGAACACGAACAAATAATCGCACTCATCACACAAACTTTTGTCTTGGATGGGAATCTAACTTACGACTAGTGTCCGACCGAAGGCGCAATTCTGGCCGAAGCCGATTAATCGGTATTCACCAAAACCTTCGGCCGAAGCCGAAGCCGAAGCCGAAGGTGCCATTGACCTTGAGAAATACGATAGTTACTTTGATCTCAGAATATACTAGATACATATTGTGAGAGCTTTAGAGATTTAGCCCAATAACGAGCCGAGTGACCAACATATACAAGTAGGTAATAAAATATTGTCTAAAATAAAAGTTTCAAATATACAATGTTAATTAAATATTTATTTACTTAAAGTACAAATTTTGACAACTAGCAAAGCTTCGGCTTCGGCCAAACCTTCGGCAAATTTTTGGCCGAAGCCGAAGATTTGACCGAAGGTGCTTTTTTGGCCGAAGGTGGCCGAAGCCGAAGCCGAAGCCGAAGCTTCGGTCGGACACTACTTACGACCAACAGTATAGCAGTCAGGTCCACTGATCACTAGACCAACAGGCCAGCCTATTTAAAGCCTTGAAAACTTACCATGACATGCTAAGTTGTCGTTCGTTCGAGTGAAATAAAGGGTACACCCTATATATCTTCATCCCTTTTCTTTTTTAAACAGTTCAGTTCAGTCTAGGTCATCAAATAGATTGCAAGAGCTCGTAGTAGCATCTCTAAATCATTTCTGCAGAGCCTGTTTGAAAATAAAAAAGTTACCAAGGGCATTTATTCACAGTATGAAAAATATCTTAGTGGAATAAGAAAGACGTTTTTCACTAAAACATGCGCGTCATTTGGTAAAAACGCGCGTCTGTTTGATAAAACGCGTTGTATGAATGCACCCTTATACGGCCGAGAGATATAATCATTTGAAATTAGGCGGCCATGACAGTTACAATTACTTTGTCGATGCAGTAAAGGATTAAGGTACTCGTTTGGTATGACAACTATGAAAATAAGATTAATGCGATAATGCTATATTTTATGGTTATGTCCTAGTACAAATATGGAACACGATCTTTATTTTGGGCACTTACAGAGTTTTAATGCCTACCTGAGAGCAGTGGTGGCCGAGAGGTAACGGCCCCGATTTACGAGTCATAAGTCGCGGGTTCAAACCCAGCCAGGCGCATTACTTTGTGTAATTTATTTCATCACCACTGCTCTCAAAACGGTGAAGGAAAACATCGTGAGGAAACCGGCATATCTTAAAACCAAAAATTCCATTGGTTCTCGTGGATATCTTCATTTCTGATTCGATCACGCAAGGATACTCCGAGCATAGCCCTTTCCAGTGCCCTTTGACTGTCATAATCACAAGACTTAGACGTCAAAAACTTTTATGACTAAATGCTACGAAAAACTTGGTATTTGCCGCCTTGTCCTTACTATCACCTAAAAATAATAATTCGATAAATAGTGTTTAACAATGTACCAACTATATGAAAGACAATAAAAGGTTGATTCATGGCAATACTTTGTTAAAACAAACAATTAAACATATCGTACGAGAAAGGTCGACAAACGATGTAGGTCGAGAGGATAGGCAAATATTACTGAAAAACTATTCAAATATCATGTGATATTATAATAGTGACTCCTACACATGTTTTGGAGCAATTGTTTCTATGTTCATAGATAAAATACAGGCCGTAAATTTTTACTATGGTAGGTAAAAATCATCCAATGACGAATCCCGCCCTTAGGCGGAGCGGAAAACATTGTCAGACTCTTACTAACTAAACAACCTACCCCGTTCTTCCCTTGCCTTGTTCCCGGAGCTCCGGTATAACGCTTTCGCACCAACCCTCGGCTCCGGGAAGCTTCGACCCTGAAGGGTTCCAACATTTTGCTGACACTCTAAGAGGCGCGTGGGAACAGTGCGCACCGTCGACAACTTGGTCTCGGTCTGGACTGTTACCAGACGACCGGACGGCGAGCTACCCATTGCTCACCGTCCGCAAGCCAGCGTCTACGGGGGCCGGATATCGGCGGGATCGCGGTGACGACGGCTAGGGCGAGTGCGTGTGCCTTTGCCTAATGCGGTCGGCCTCCTCCTTCACTAGCATATGGCAAATGATCATGTGTTTGCGTTAAAGCATGCTTGTCTAAAAGAAACCTCATTGGTAAACAGACTCCACCAGACAGCCACTGTGGTCAGCAATAGCCCCCGGTCACTAATTACAATGTATTGAAAATGGTAATTGTTTAACACATGTTGTGGTTTCAAAAACACCATGTGTGTTTCAAGCTATGGATTTTGAAGCCATTGAAGTAATCTTTTCAATTTGTTAAGGCCCTAAGGTAGCCCACCTGGTCCCTGAGGCTGACAACTCTGGGGCCATGGGTTGGCTTCTGAATGAGAAAGCCTTAGTCGGTAGCCGTAGTATTACACATCTTTCTTCAGACATATTAGGTACACTGATATTTTGTCGATATTATCTAGGCTTAAATAGAAATCAAAACATAAATTTGTGTAAGAATAATGAAATATATAAATAGCTCTGAAAATCTGCTATTTATGTGAACTTTGACTCTCCATACATTTAAAATATAAAATAGTAGGTACTTCGGTATTAGAAGGTTTGCGCATTCAATCAAGATTCTAAATGATGCATTTTTTTTTTCAAAAATTTATGTGGGTTTCATAAAAACACCTATTTCCTGGAACAAGTTTTTTGAAACATTGGAGTAAACCGAACCCTAACAGAGTTTTCAGATGTTATCTCTCTTTTTTCGCGCTACTTTTGCTTCAAGCATCACTTCGGATTGCAACAAGCTTTTAAACCATGCGCGACGAGTGGGGATCCTTTTAGTTAATTTATTAATTCCTTAAAGATCCTTTTTGATTTTAAGATATGATCATACATCACGATTTTGAACTCCTAATGTTAATGCAGATCACGAGTATTGATCCACTAATCGTGTCTCTAGATATGAGGCTGTTTCATATGAACTTAAAACGAGTCAAAGTAACTGAACTGGTTCAAAGTTATGATATGACCAAGACCGAAATATTTGTAAGTGTCGTAGCCATGCGAGAATCGAAAGAGTTATATGGGCTTAGAAAGCAAACGACAACTGTAAAATACCTACGAGTCAGTTTTAACATTTCTAATACCGTAATTCAGACGCAATATAAAGACATTAGGTGTGCGAACACCGGCGTTCACGCGGGGCTCAAGAGTTTAAGGAACTTGAGTATAGCGCCGCTCTTACGTAAATATAACGTTATTATACATCATTATCTAGGTTGCCGACATAGCGAAAAGAATCGCCAAACTTAAGTGGCAATGGGCAGGGCACATTGCACGCAGAACGGATGGCCGCTGGGGCCGAAAGGTTCTGGAGTGGCGACCGCGTACCGGAAGACGTAGCGTTGGAAGGCCTCCCACAAGGTGGACCGATGACCTGGCCAGGGTTGCTGGAAGCCGATGGATGCAAGACGCACAGGACCGGTCTTTGTGGCGGCGCTTGGGGGAGGCCTATGTCCAGCAGTGGACGTCTTTCGGCTGAAATGATGAATGATGATGATTGTCTAGATATTTAGAAACAAAGATATTTTGTGAATATTATTAGGCTCCTCATCATCATCATTTCAGCCGAAAGACGTCCACTGCTGGACATAGGCCTCCTCCAAGCGCCGCCACAAAGACCGGTCCGGACCGGTTTTGATTAGGCTCCTATCGAAACCAAATCAAAAATTTATCTAAGAAGCTATTTTGCATGAAGTGTGGATCTTCATGATGAACCTACTCAAAAATAAAAAAGTATAACAAGAGAAGCCTAACATTTAATTAAGATTCTGAATAATGTAATCATTTTTCAAAAAACATTTGAAAAAACACATTCAATGACGGAATCACCGAATGCCAATAAAGTTTTCAGGCGTTATCTCTATTTTTTCGCGTTGCCCCTTTTCACCAAACATTGCCTTGTATGAATCTTTTAATATAATGCTTGTTTAATTGCTAATATGATGCTTGTACACAACCATGCTCAAGTTGACAATGGGCGAATAGGGAAGGGCACCTTTTACGTTTTATGACTGACTAGCTTTCTGCCAGGGGTTTCATCCGCGTATAAGTAGGCTCCTCCATACAAACTTTTAACCCCCGTTTCATCCCCTTAGGGGGTTAATTTTGTAAAATCCTTTCTTACTCGCCTACGCAATAAAATGAATCCTTGTGCAAAATTTCAGGCTCCTAGACCCAGTACTTTCGGATGTGTTTTGATAGACATATCAACACACATCGAAAGTACTGTCAACAGTCAGTCAGTTTCCACTTTTATATAAATAGATAATGATTTAGAATTATTGAATTAACATTGACATGACTTTGACAGCATTATCAATTCAAATAAATAAATGTTATAATAATATAGTAATCTTAATTATTTGTTAATATCAAAAGTATCAGTGGTGTAGACATGACCTCAAATAACACCGTATGTTTTTATTATTATTCTTCTGAATAGGCTCACGATTGACCGCTATCCCACCTGATGGTAAGCGACCAAGACCAGTGCCCTAATTCACGTAAAATCAAACAATCCCAATTCCATTGTCGTTCGATCGTAGTCCTATCCAAATCGGTATTCACGTGTTCCTTGATGGGGATTCGATAGAACGACAATCAAACGACTACTAAACGACCCCTCTTCGATCGAACGAGTTCAAAATCGGTGTCGTTCAAACTCGATTGATGGATGGGAATACGAAAATGTCAAAGTCGCTACGATATCGCTACGGTTTTCATTACGATAATGAGGCTACTGTTATGTTGGTTTTATCATTATTATTACATAGTATAAAACAAAGTTGCGCGTCCCTATGTATGCCTATATCTTTAAAAGTACGCAACAGATTTTGATGCGGTTTTTTTAAAATAGATTGAATGATTCAAGAGGAAAGTTTATGTGTATAATACATGCATAATATCTTCAATATCAGTACCCATGCGAAGGTGGGGCAGGTCGCTAGTTCTCCTATATAAAACATACAAGAAGTTTTCGGCTTTGCGCTACCGTACGTATAAAGCGTTTTGGGAACTCATTCATTTGCGTACAGCTAAGGAGTGGAATTCGTTGCCGGAGTCTGTGTTTCCTGATAGCTATAACTTTGGGGTCTTTAAGTCAAGAGTGAATAGGTTACTTCTAGGCAAGCGTGCTCTATTGACGGCCACATAGTCGCGTGCCGTCAGCCTCCCAAGCCAAGTTACAATCGTTTCGTTTAGAGTTAGCGCTTGTAAATAGCAACACCCCCAATTCGTTTATTGCGATGACGTCCGAACCAAGGCGAATTGGGGGGTGGCCAACTACAAGCGCTAGCTCTAATCGATACGATTGTAACTTGACTAGGAGGCAGGTGAGGTCAAGCGCGATCGTATCGACAATACTCATTACATAGTATAAAACAAAGTTTTTTTTATAGATAGAGCGATTCAAGAGGAAGGTTTATGTGCATAAAACATGCATAGTACATTCAATATCAATACCCCTTCGAAGTTGGGGCGACTCGTTAGTAAATTAAAAAAAAAAAACAATATAAACTTCGAAAGGCATAATTTAAATATTGTAGAGGTAGGTAAGTGTTTGTTATTTAACATTATGTGTCAATAACCTAAATTATAGCGTGAAATATATTAAAATATATGCATTGTGACACACACTTTCATTAAAATTATGTAAATGATTAAACAAAAGCTCACGTTTTGCATATATTGGCCCACAGCTGTTTAAATGACAGAGTGTTAAAATTAATTTCAATAGCATACACTCTATGTTTGTAAAAAAAATAAAAGCTGAGAAAATATTGCACTATGTTATTTGCAGGGATATTCCGAAAATTTTAAATTTACTTAGAGAGCTAAATACAATTCTTTAATTTTTTTTCTTAAATTAAAAAAAATGGATTACACTACTTTTTATGGTGAAAGAAAAAGAGTTTATTTGCGCAGAAAAATATGGCGCCGGCATATCATATAAAATAAGACAAAAAGTAAAAAAAAACAAAGACAGAAGAAAAATCAAAACGAATTCCACAAAAATTTCAGGCAAGTTATTGTTTTTTTTGGGTTCTGTACCACAAAAGGAAACAACGGCCATTTATGTTGCAAAAAAACGTGTATTTTGACTCTCGTTGACCCCTGAAATTAGGCATGAAGCCAGGCCTTACAGTACAAGTAAAGGAATAAATCTGAAAACTTATGATTACGTCACAAAAAAAAACGAATCTGAAAAATCATCGAGACTCGCTTCGGGAATTGGATTACATAAAGTTGATTGAAACAAAACCCTCAGTGTACAACTACTTGTCCAGTTTTTAATTTATTTTTTTCACTAAATCAAAGTAACATCAAGTATCAGCCACGGATAAGGTGTAGCAATTTTAAAATGTTCTAAAATTCAATAACTATTTTTTTATTTAATGTCTTGTAATAAAAAACATGAATTAAACGATTCCATTCAAAAAACTATGAATTCCAAGATGATGTTTTTTTAACACAATTTTCGAGTGTATGGTTCGTCAAAAAACATTGTGAAATCAAAAACACGTCACACAAATAGAAAATATTGACTCACATAAAAAATATTTTTATATTTTACTAAGCTTATCAGTGCGCAAACAGGGTCAAAAACTGATAAAATCTACAAATACATTCAATAGATAATATGTGTACAAAACTAAAGCAATGAGTAGAAAGGCAATCACCCTTACATTTTATCTCACAGATAAGCCAAGTTTCAGAATAACCCTCCATATTTTTCATTTAAAGATCGTGTGTTTCTTTTAAAAATATTATAATGAGAACCGAATATTATAGTGTACATCGTGTGTTTTCGTGTCAATAGAACTTTTATTTTTTTGGAATTATTTCGATTGTGTTTTGTTTTTGTTTGGAAATGTTTTCCGAAAATGCTGTGGACGCCTGAAATGTGTTTTAGTTATTATGACTTCTTGTGGTATACTTTGAGGTGACTTTAATTATAAATAATTATTCTTACTTGATCTAAGAACTTAAAACAAATGCAAGTTGGACTCGCGGGTTCCATCCGTAGGGAGTCTGCAAAAGGGTCGAATCCTTGTGGGGCCCAGGGTCTCTTTCTGAAAGGAAAGCTTGGCCCCGGTGCAAAGGACTAAAAGGAACGGTGGGGTGTTTAGTCAGTAAGAGTTTGACACTGTTTCCGGAACCGCCCAAGAGCGAGATTCGTCATTGGATGATTTTTGCCCAATATAAAAAGAGGGTTCCATATAAACTTATGGTAAAACTTGAAATTGCGAAAAAAACAGCAAGTTCAGTACATTTAATCAGTTAAACAAACATAAATGTACTGAACTCGCCGATTTTTTTCGCGATTGGTCCCGTAGTAAAAGTTGTTTATTATCATAACTACAATCACGTGTGTAAATAGTGGTCATTAATTAGAATAAGTGGACGTAGTTTCTGAAAAACGTTCCAACCCACAATCATCTCATTGTGGGTTGGAACGTTTTTCAGGAACTACGTCCAAGTAAGTAAAATAAAATTTGAACAACTATTGACAAAATTTAAACTGTCAAGCGAAAGCCAGGGTTCACACACCTATTGTCTTTCTATTGTGTCTCTAATGACAGTACCTACTCAACGAATTATCATCATAATTAACTTCCAACATACATCTTTTTCCGTGTATATAACGATGGTTCCTCTCCCCAGGCTACCGGAGGTGGGTGAGAAGGCCCCGGCGTCTTCGTCCCCGAACCTCGCGGAACAGCCCCTGGACCTGAGCGCCAAGTCTACTTCCAGCACCAGTGGCACACCACCTCCTGACTCCAAGCATTTGGATAACAGGTATGTGAAGACAGATTTTGTTTCTATTTAGTGTATTTACAGTGCGGCGGCTGTCGGATCTTGGCGAGTCTGAATTTAGTCTCTGCGAATTTTAACGCTTGAAAACTCGTACAAGACAAAGTTTTTCGAGTCCCTCAGAGGTTTTAATGAAATCGATATATCTACTAACTCTGCTGTCTCTTTATATTTTAGAAAGTATTTTGTATGTTCGTAAAAATTTAGTACTTTCTAAAATTAGAAGCGATCTTCATAACAAGAATACGCGCTGTAAACACGAAATCGTTTTACCCAAATGGAGATTACCCAAGACCAGCAAGTCATTTTTAGTAAACAGCATACGCTTTTATAACAAGCTGCCAGAAGCGGTAACTGAACTTGGCGAGGGAAAGTTCAAAACTCATATTAAGTGTCGCCCAAAAAGCATATTATAAGGTTAAGAATGATGTCGAAGACACGCTTGTTTAGCAATAGCCTGGTAACTCATTCGTATTGTGTCTATTAACTGCTCCATGTTTGTTTAAATATTTTTTTGGCACAATGCTTCTGGAATATTTATATTATTTAGACCTCAAAATTCTAAACTTCATTAATAATTTATTTTATTAGTACCTATGTCATAGTGTAACTGTTGTAGTGATATTTGTATTATTTTTTTAAAGTCAGACACTAATATAAAAAAAAACAGAATTTATAACATGAGAATACCAAACAAAATCTTAAAAGTATTAATATCTCTAACAAGAAATTCGCTCACATAAAAAAACACGGACCCCGCACCCCAAGGGGTTTGACGCACTTCACCCAAAACGCGTGGAGTAATTTGTTGACTCCCAAACATACAGCAAATGAAAGCCTCCCAAAAAGTGAGATCGACGACCTGGTAAGGGTCTCAGGAATCGACTGGACGCGAGATGCACTGGACCAGCCGTTATAGCGACACTTTGGAGACACCTATGCCCACCAGTGGACATCTTTCAGCTGTAGAAACACGCAAAAAGCAACAGTACATATAAAAACTAATTGTAGCCATCAAACTGACCGATTAGCTAAGGCTTTTATCACTTTAATCTAGGTAAACGCGCTAAATTGGATTACACATTAGTCGCTGGCCTTAATTTAATGCTAATATACGTTTAGACGCATAAGTGCTGTACAGTATGTACATACCCTTATTTTATTTGACCATTATAGAGATGGATTGTTTGTGGTCGGGTATGAATTTGACCATAAATACTTACTAAATAGAACAGTGGACCAGCCCAGGCACATTACTTTGTGTAATTTCATCACAGCTCTCAAAATGGTCAAGGAAAATATTGTGAAGAAACCAGCTTATCCTAGAACCAAAGAAATTAGATCATATGTGATGTCACTTTTGGGGCCAATAATTTGAAATTTGTGAATACGAAAGCGGAACACCGGGGCCCTGGAACTAAGGCAAGAAGGAACGGTGGGTCGTTTAGACCGTAGAAGTCTAACACCGTCTTCCACTCCGCCCAGAGACGGGAATCGTCATTTAATGATTTATCCCATCATAAAAAAAAACCCTGGCCAGTTACTCGTATGAAGTGTTAGGTGTGTGCCTCAAAAAGATGTCATCAATACTGTAGGGGCCCAGTAGGTTCGAAGAAAGCTGGGACCATGGCCCATGGGTCCTTCGTAAGAGGAGAACTGGACCCTGGAACGAAGGCAAACAGAGAACATAGAAGGGGATTATAGTCAAAAAAAGTTTAACACGCCCTCGAGAGAAGAAAGAGCGAGAGAAATCACCACCACCTAAAAAATGCGTTTCTCAAATTTCTTGATATTATCTAAAAGGAATAAATAATTTCTTCTTATTCCGCTCACATCTCTGAAAACACAAAAAAAAACATCCAGAAAAGTAAAAATAAAAAAAGCTATTTTCTTTTACTACAAAGTATCGGGAAATACGAACTAAGCAAGCTTAAAAAAAAAACGCGTTCCTCGAATTTATTGATATTATCTAAAAGGAATAAATCATTCCTTTTTTTCCGTTCACTTCTCTGAAAACACAAAAAAAAACCATCCAGAAAAGTAAAACTAAAAAAAGCTATTTTCTTTTGCTACAAGGTATCGGGAAATACGAACGAAGCAAGCTTAAATAGATTAGTGTCTGAAACGACGTCCTCTTTGCTTATTTTGTGGCGAATAAGGATCTGATTAGTAATCTTCTTTTTGTTTTAATCGATACTCGAACCCCTTGGGGTGCGGGGTCCGTGTTTTTTTTATGTGAGCACGTTTCTTGTTAGAGATATTAATACTTATTGAGATTTGCTCGCTGCGGTTGTCTCGGGTTATAAAGTTTGGGATTTTTTTGACATCTCCCGCCCTTGGTCGGAGTGGGAGACAGTGTCAGACTTTTACTGACTAAAAACCCTGTTTCTTCGTTGCTTTTCATACCAGGGCCGAATTTTCCTTTTTGTAGCAGACCCTAGGCCCCAGTAAGCTTTAACCCTGCTGGGCCCACACAGCTTGCTGACATAATATGCCATCCACACGCAGTCAGCATGTTGAAATGGCCCTGGTCCAAACATTTATCGCACGGTCGGACGGCGAGTTACCCATTGCTCGCCGTCCGCGATCCCGCGCCTGTGGTGCCCAGAAATCGAGATCGGAATCGTTGCGGCGGCTGTTTGTGATCGGATCGTTTAGAATATGATGTATACGTTTTGTCTTACTAACTGAGGACTGTTCAGATCTTTTGAGACAGATCTGCCCGATACCAGCTTGATGCACTTGAGTCAATTGAGAAATAAGCCAAGACATTTGTCTTGGATGGGAATCGAAACCACGACCTCATAGCAGACAGGGCCACTAACCACTAGCAAGCTAATGCACTACCTAACTGACAGTGTCTTCAGATCGCAATTTTAAATCACAACGGGTGGTCCAATCCTGTCACATAATAGACCAATCCAGTTCCCCGTCGACCACAAACTAAAAATCGCTCTAAAAAATCCACCAGCACTTTACGGCGTCGTGTAGCATTAACAATTCTTCACGCTACCGCCGCCACACCATTGGTCATAACACGATCGGAACATTCGCAACGGACTCGTAATAATCCAACTTCCTATTGAAACCTACTTGGATAACACAAACAATAGCAAAGTGAACGCACCCATTAAAACACGAAACTTTGAACGCAACGCGGGTCATTGAACTTTTGACAGCAAACGCCATCATGCTACATATGTTCATATGACGCTCTTATCAAAGTGTTCATTAAAAATAATATGGCATTGTTAATTTGTTTTGTTTATTGTTGTGTATCGGGTTCTATTATTTTGATGGGTGTTATCTGAGGAGTTGTTCTGTGTTGGTTCGTGGGAGTTCTCATGAATGGGAGGAAAAGTTAGGGCCAAAGAGACTTTGATTTTTCTTGCATGTGCTGATCCTACAGCTATGAGTACAGTCTTCTAGAAGACTAATTAGGGCCTCTTCTTGTATGTGCTGTTTCTACACCCAGGATTACAGATCTCTAGAAGACTAATTAGGGTCTAATGAATTCAAAAGAAGTTAGAATTCAAGTGGTAATAAGATTCCTATAAACTTTACTACGCTTTCATAAGGATAGCAAAATTGTAAACTCTGTAAAAGGGTTGAAGCCTACTGCCCAGAGCCTCTTTTTGAAAGGAAAGCTTGGCCCCAGTGCGAAAGGCAAAGAAAGAACGGGGTGGGTGTTTAATCAGCACCTAAGAGCTGACACTGTTTCTCGCTCAGCATAAAAGCGGGATCCGTCATTGGATGATTTTTGCCCACCATAAAATAAAGATGTTTTATCATTTCATCAGCTGTCAGGAAATTGCAAAACTTCTCGGTATTCCCCACTTAAGTCATGTCGCTAAATTGCCTAAAAATCCAAAAAAAGATTGCTCAAGCTTGAAATGAAAAACACATATTTCTTACTAATTTTCCCCCACAGTCTCACTCGCGTCTTTGGTTACTGCTCTGCTCCTTTTGGTCGTAGCGTACTGTTAGTAGCCTTTCTCGATAAATGGGCTATCCAACACTGAAAGAATTTTTCAATTCGAATTAGGCGTTCCTGAGATTTGCACATGCAAACAATCACACTATTCAACTTTATAAATATTACTGGCTACTGCTAGCGGCATCGCCTGCGTGATAGTCCAAGAGAACATATTCCCGGAATAAAAGTATATTTCTTATATGGTATTCTAGGATACGGTGTACCCTTGTAACAAATTTAATTAAAACGTTTTTTTGTGAAAGAGTAATAAACATCCATACATACTCACATTCGCGTTTGTAATATTAGCAGGATTATATTGAGAAGACAATCTTAGTAAACGTCACATACCCTTCAAATAGGGATGAGGGCCAAAACAGATAAATTGATTTTTGTTCTAGCGTTTGGAATTTTCATTGTTACATAAATATCCAAACATTTTGGACATAAAAGGATTATTGCAAATAAAAATGTACCATACTAATATTAGGTCCTTACATATGAAATTGACATTTATTCGTACTGGCCATTTTGATCTCAAATATCTCCTCTTTGGTTAGGAATTCCAATTTCAAATTTATACAACTATGTACTCATGCATTTGTTTCTCGAAAACCGTAATCCAGATGTTTTATCCATCTTTGGTTTTTTCTTTTCGTTACTGAGTTTACAAAATGGAAAACCTAAAATATCGCTTTATTTACGAGTACGAGTTCTCTTGAAAACTTCCTCATAAATTGAGTGGAGCAAGTCGACAAATATGCGTAGACTGCGTTACATTAGTCAACCGGCATAATAATGAAGGGATTTTAAATCGAATCATTATCTGTGATGAAATTGGACCTTGTACGATAATCGGAAATGTCCATCATAATGACTGAATCCTGGTGAACTAGCCAAATCCTGCCCCAAGCGAAAATGGACTCAAAAAGAGTTACTTGAGAGTAATTGGTGGACTAGTGTGTTCGGTGTTGTACACTACAGATGGTGTTGTTCATTTCAGCTTTCATAAATCTAGCCGGACAATTACGACAGATGTGTATTGTCAGCAATTACAAACCATGATGGAAAAGTTAAGCTGCTTAACAACCGAGGCTAAGATGGCAAAAGTGCATGAATAGCAATAGTATATACTTTGATTAAATAAATATTTATTACATTTTGAAAAAAAAAAAACAACTTTAGGTTGCACTCTCCTACAAAACGCCAATTTCATATGTAACAACCTAATATTTAAAAGTATGTGGGTGTGTATGTTTGTACTTCCTTCATGCTCAAACGCCTGAACGGATTTGTATGAAACTTGGTACACGGGAGCACCATGTTCTAGAGAAGCATATAAGATGTCTTTTTATCACCGAATTACCTTCTCTTGAGATAATTCCCAACTCTCACGCGGACGAGAGAAAGAATTTACCGAAAACCGAGCCTACAAATATCCTTTATCAAAAAAACAGCCCATTCCGGCTCTCAGTTAAAAATAAACTTGTAGATTGGCAGCCGTCAGTTTGCAGCATAGTTTCAAAGTCAAGGAACCCATATCTACGTCCATGTCAATGCTCTAGTTTAAATGGAACAACATTGCTAAAGGCAAGCCGTTTATCGCTCGCCCTCCGTTCAAAGACTTCACATTATTTGTTGATTCATGCGTGATGAAATTGGAATTCTTTACTTTTTATGATAAAGTTCTATAAGTGTTTTGTTCCTTGTTCTTTTTTTTTATGCGTCGTTGGAAAATATTGTTTTGTTGTATTGGCTTTGTATTTTGCATGTAGCGGAGATGAGAATGTTGAGATGGATGTGACGAGAATAGATAAAGTGAGAATAAGTTTGGACAGTGGTGGAGGTGGTAAAGGCCCCGACTTACGATTTGTAGTCGCGTGTTCAAATTCAAACGCAGCCACGCAAATTACTTTGTGTAATTTATTTCATCACCACTGCTCTTTTGAGAACAGTGGTGATGTAATAAATTATCGTGAGAAAACCGGCACGTCCTAAAACCGAAAATTCGAAGACTTCGACAGCCTTTTTTAATGTTTCCACTGCTAAGATACGGGCCTCCTCTATAGGAGAGGGAATGGGCGATAGTCCACCACGCGGGCCCAGTGCGGGTTGGTGGATGTCACATGTCTTCGAATTCTTGGTTCTAGGATATGCCAGTTTCCTCACAATGTTTTCCATCACCGTTTTGAGAGCAGTGGTGATGACAGAAAATAATGTGCCTGGCTGAGTTAGAACCCGCGACCTACAACTCGTAAGTCGGGGCCGATACTTACCGCTCGGCCACCATTTTTCTTAAAACAAAAGAATATGCCAATAAATAATATAAGTATATCAAATTGTAAAAAAAAAACTAGGCTAGACGAATGAGACATTTTCTCGACTTTATTTATGGTGGGAAAAATCAACTAATAACGAATCTCGCCCTAGGGCGGAGCGGGAAACCGTTTCAGACTAAACGGCCCAGCCCATTCTTTCTTAGCCCTCATACCGAGGTTGGACCTTCCTTTCAGAAACCGACATGTTTTCGGCTTCAAAGAAAGAGTTTAAGATAGAAAGAAGTGTTTAAGGTAGATAATAATTAATTATTAAGAAAGTTCTTAATAAAAAGAAAAAATAATTAAGCGAGAAAATAATTAAAAATTTCACACCTCAAAAAAAAACTATTCCACATCCACATCAAGTATAATCAGAATAAAACTGTAACTAACATATTTTACATCAAACTAGTGCCATCTAGCGGCTACAACCGGTACGACAGGTTTCCGCTCAAGATTGTATCAGTACCCAGTGTATGCACCTGTTAAAATCACTTACTTTTGTTCGAAAGATATTTAAAAGAGGGAGGAAAAACAGGAAAAGGGGAGTGAGAGGTCTTTAAAGACCTTTAGAAGTACCTTACAGCGAAGTAACAGAAAATTTCCAATAATGAATATGGCATTGAAAAGCTTTACTCGAGTTCAATTGTTTTTACGTGATACGAATGTTCAATTTGAGGAAAAATATAGGAAGTGTTTTGCAGCAGTTTTTTAGTGTTTTGTCCTTGTTTTCTTTTAAACTTAAATGGGGAAGATATTGGATGAGCAGAGTTGTCTAAAACGCGATAAATGTGTTGAACTAAGATGACCATTATTGCTATTGTTATGCGTAGCTCCAGACTTATCTAAAAATCTGTTACTGCGCATAGAAAATCGATCTCATTTCGGTTCAAATTATAGACCTCGAATTATATATTTGTTTTATTATGCTTAGGCTCGCGTTTGACCACTATACCACCAGATGGTAAGCGATGATGTGGTCGACGATGGAGCACGCTTGCCTAGAAGTAATGTATTCACCCTTGACTTAAAGTCTCCTAGGTTGTAGCTATCAGGAGATACAGACTCAGATGTAGGAGATTTAAACGTTATTAGGATATCGGAAAATTGAGCGAATTTTTGACGCTTTTAAGATTCTAGTCTATATGTTATGCGTTGTAGTTAGGTACTGTATCAATAATAAGCTTGATTATGGTAAAGGCCAAATTATCATGGTTTCTTCAACTACAATAATTTTGTTTTATTGCCGAAATTATTAGACTTTTTAACCCGTAATGTGACAAGCAATTGCCCACACAAAGGATCGTCATAAAACTCCACAATAACACGAACGTCTGCAAGCCAACGACCCCGCTAATTTCCCGTCTTCAACAAAGTTATTAAACTCATAATTACCTCTCAATACATTCATATAAAACCCAGTTCCAACCGATATTATACACAATACCAAATCAATAACTGAATAAATTCATTCTCTGGGACTACGATCTGGGTCGCATGACTCGCCGAAACAAATAAAAATGCACCGATAGTCCGTTGGAGCATCGACCTTGCATCCTCGAACGCACACAGCCAAGCAAAAACACACCCTACCACCCAACAAACACAACTGAAACTCCTCTGAAACCCTTCTCGAAAAATAAGAAAGCACAATTCAAGATGAAACCGAAGACGACAGCTGCACCCAATAAATTTTATACTCTATTAAAAGGTAGTAAAGCTGAATTTCGTTTAGTGTGCGACCGTAGGGAGTATGATAAAGATGCATTCATAGTGGTCCGTTATCGGCGAGACCGAGAGTAAATATTTCGCATTTCGCGTTATCTTGGATTAAAACGGAGACGTACGGTTTTGAAATATTGAATTTAGACGATTGTGGGCCGTTGACCAGCTGTGAGTCAGTAGTTCGTCACATATCGTCAAGACGCTTTCTAAGGACGCAACTCTGACGAATGAATGTAAATTTCGAAGGAACGAACAAAAACTTCCTTTCTTTTTCTTTTGTGTCTCGAGGTTTCGTTCAGTATGCAAAGTTTATTGATATATCCCGTTGCATATTCAGGACGGCGTCCACATTCTTTTGAATTCTTTCGGGAAGAAAATATATTTATGAAAATATTATTTTAACTGACTGGCGTAGTTTAATTTGAAGTTATTTAAGCAAGCGTGGGGTTGAAATCTGTGTGGTTGTGATTATAACTACGTTCCTTTTGGATGACGCCTTAGCATGTTTAACTAGATTATTCTGTGAAATAATTTGCTTTGAAGCATTTTCTTATCATTTCCAGTCTATCCCAGTAAGACTGAATTTTTGCTCCGCTCCTGACAGTCAGTGTTATCGTAGTTATGTTATTTTGTTATTGTTACAGATTGAAGCGTGCAGTTCTGGAGAGCGCCAGCAACAGTTCTGGTCGTCGTGCGTACACCGAGGAGGAGCTGGTGTCGGCCGTGCGCGACATCCAGTCGGGCCGGCTGGGCACGCGCCGCGCCGCGCTCATCTACGGCATCCCGCGCTCCACGCTGCGCAACAAACTCAACAAGTTCGGCACCGTCGTCGACCACGCCGACTCCGACAACGACAGCGATGCCGACCGCGCCGACTCGCCCCCCTCCGTCATTCTCAAAATACCCACATTCCCCCCACCGGACGACAAGAGCCCGTCCCCCGCGGCACAGCTCCAGGCCCCCATCGCGCCCATCACACCGATGCTCCCCACGGGACAACCGTCCCTTAAGGCGCCCTCACAGCTACTGCTCCCGCCCTCCGTGTTTGCCGACCCTCCCTCAACGCAACACCTCTTCACGTCCCTCAGTGACGTCATCGCTAAAAGCATTAGCCAGAAATTCCAGCAACCCTTAGATAGGCCGCACCACCAGCCCAATGAAATGATGTACGCGCGGGGCCCTGACCGACACGTGTCTGTGATCAAGACTCCGCCAGATAACCAGCGCTACCCCGCGCCCGGGAACTCCAAGCAGATGCCCAACAACAACGGTCAGCCAGCCGCTGGCGGCAAAGGCACGCGCCCCAAGCGCGGCAAGTACCGGAACTACGACCGCGACAGCCTCGTGGAGGCCGTGAAGGCGGTGCAGCGCGGCGAGATGTCGGTGCATCGCGCCGGCTCCTACTACGGCGTGCCGCACTCCACGCTCGAGTACAAGGTGAAGGAGCGTCACCTCATGCGGCCGCGGAAGCGCGAGCCCAAGCCGCCGCAAGACGTCAACAAGCCGCAGCCTCCAAAGCCGCCACCGCCGAAACCGCCGACGAAGCCGTTCTCCAACGGAATGAACGGGCCGGAAGCTCCGGGGTATCCGCCTGGGTATCCGTTCTGGCCTGGTAGTGGATTCCCACCGCCGCCTGCTCCAGATTTGTACGCGTCGCACATGATGCGACGACTGCGCGAGGAGGCGCCGCCGCCGGCCAACGGGTCGTTCCTGGAGGGCATCATCCGCTCGAGCCTGGAGCGGCCGGCGCTGCTGCAGCGGCTGGCGGCGCCGGGCGAGGCGCGGCGGGCGGCGCCGGACGAGGAGCCGCCGGCGCGGCGCGCGCGGCTGGACAGCTCGGACCAGGCGCTGGCGGCCGAGATGCGCGAGGCGGTGCAGCGGCTGCGCGCCGACAAGCTGCGGCCGCGCAACGGCACGCCCACGCCGCCGCCGGCGCCGCCCGCCGAGCCGCCGCCGCCGCCCGCCGCGCCGCCCGACCGCGCCTAGTCGCGACGATCTCCTCAGTCTTTGTGATAATATTATGTAAAGTACATTCCGCCGCCTCACGCCAGTGCAGAGCCCGCTGAGGTAGTCGTCCGAGACTCGTCATCCGTGTATACTGTTGTAGTGACAATAACGTAGTCGCAGGCTTCTCCTCCACTCGTCTCGGCATGTAGTGTCTCTTTCGTTCCGCTTCCTCGGTCACTCCGGACAGTTCTCTCACACGTATCCACATCGACACATTATCACCAAATATCACAATAGTTACCTAAAAGTCACAACCAGTTCAATATATCACAGCTTTACTAATGCAATATCACAATATTATAGTAGTGTTAGTGTCCCATGACAGAGATTCGGATGCCGTCGGTTGTGGCTTGCAGTCGCGTTTGTACCTAACTTAACCCTTAGGGCCGAAACTGCGCATAGCGGGCGCCCGCGTGAGCCCATGCAAAAGTGCTCCGTAGCGGAGATCCGCGCACGTTTTGCTACGTAATAATATATTAAGTTCTCCATCGACACGACTACATGCACACCGTAAAAATTGAACTAGCGACACTGCGCAAGTAAATTCAAGTTTCCGCGACGGAGACACGACACACGCGACGTGGCGCGACGGGTGTCGGCGGGCGTCCGCTTAACGCGTCAGTTTCGGCCCTAAATCGCTAATGTTAAAATTAACGAGTAGGTAGGTATGATGGACCTTCTTTTGTTTTCTGTAACTCCTCGCTTACGTGACGAACAGTCGCAGTCCGGTTAGTTTATCTCGTTCAGTAGAAGAAGCCTCGAGGTCAAAACGACACTGCACGTTGCAAGCGGCGACAGGGTTGTCCAAAATTCACGCAAATCCAGAGAGCCTCAAATTTTGACCTTGTTTTTAAGTAAAAGACAACCAAAAGTTAACGTTATAAAATTAACTATTTAAAATAATTTTTAAGTAATTAAAAAAAAAACAATGTAACAAATTAATTATAAAGCTAGCTATGAGTGTAAATGTTATCGATTTTTAAGTGAACTATTGCAGATTTTGTGCGGTGTTTTTATAAATAGATAGGTAATATATTGAATGAAATTATTAGCGCTATTGGCGAGTAGTGCGGTTGTGGTATTGTTGGTCGTGTCGCGCGTGTCGCGTTGTCGCGTTGTCGCACGACAGAGGCGGGCACTAGTTGCAGTCGGCTGAGCTACGCCTAGGGAGCTACGTTCGGACTTATGTGCAATTATTATTTTGTATAAAATAGTAATTTTAACTGTGTCTAAGCTAACACGTGGATTTCCATATTACTGAATGTGATATTTAGGTATTACGAGTGCGGTTAGATCACGATCGACGACCTACGGGACCGCGGCCCCATCATATACACGTACGTACATTAAATACATCTAGTGAACTTATATATTTTATGTACTATTATTGTATCTTAAGAAGATAATATTCTTATTTTTCATGGTCCAAGTTTTAAATGTTTTATCGACTATACAAAATGTGGATAATCATTATTATATTCTTGTCGACTTTAAAAATTATAATTAGCCCAAAAATCCTCAAAAAAAAAATAATTGATATCTTCAAATTTGTGAAATTTTTTGGTGTTCAATCAAAAATATATTATGGAAATACGAGATGAAAATGTATACGCTCTCCCAAAATTAAATTTAGGTAAAAACTATTTGGATATAAAATTAACATACGATACTTAAAGTAAGTTATGTGTACATGTGCGCCTCATGGAAATTAAGAAGTCTTTGTATTATGTATGTAATTAAAATATACATAATTATATTATATACACGTTAAAATTTAATGTCGTACATTTTTCTTCGGAGACCACAAGTGATGTGCAAAATAGAAGTACATGAGATTGTTCTCGACATTTCGACATAATAGTATAAAACTATATTATCCTTCTCGGACCGAAACAAAACAATTTATTATATACAAGTGATATTTGAAGTCATTATCCAAAAACAAATACATATCCCCCAATGGCGAGATGTCGAGCTCTCTCACTAAAGGAAAAAAAAAAACAAAAATTTTTATATTCAAAATTTTAAACTAGTCGATAGCATGTCTTTCACTTTTGTTTCTCTGTGCATAATTTTCGACGTCTTTTTAGCATTTAATCTTAAAAAAAGTTAATCTATAAACGTTATGTGCATTTATCTGAGTGATGAATACTTTTTGTATATTGAAAACAAAAAAAAAAATAAGAATTATTTACCGTCGTGTTGACAGCCTACCAACCAGACCGCGCATTTCCAAATTTGAAATGTTGAAAATCGAACAACTTTTTTTTTCTCAAAAATACGTACACGAATCTGTGTGTTATGCCTGACATTTGTTGATAGCTTAAAACAAAATGGTTATTTTGTGTAAGTTTGTACAGACATAGGATGGGACAATTTGCAAAGAGAATTTAGATAATAATCAACATTCCGTTTAGAATGTTATTAGATTTTTTTAATTAATAATATAACTATTTTTTTGCATCGGGAACAAATAATTATGTTGTTTAATCTTATTTTGTAACGTTAGTTAATTTTTAAGTGGCTTTATTTTATAAAAATAACCTTTATATATGATTAATTGTCATATTATATTGAGATGTTATACATTCATTGTTTTTGTGCAAAGTGTTTGGGGTTCTATTCCCGGTTAAAGAGAGTTGCGACTGATATGTAGTAGAAAATAGCCGTGTGCTGTGGGCACCGGTTCGGTCGGTACAAATGGTATACACCGCCTTAACACTTAAAAATGTTATGAACAGTGATCTCTACTACTTTAAATAATCATCAAGGCGAGGCGAACGAGGGAATCTTACTTAAATAGCATGCCACAAAACCAGCCATGCTAGATAAAGTTTTAAATAATATCCGTAACGTTGATTATTTTTTGAGAAAGACAGGATCAAAACTGTTGTGTTCAAATTCTGTTAAAATAAAAAAAAACATATTTTCAAAAAAAGAATAACTGCCTCCATCAATATACCTCATTTCAAAATAGCGATGCAAAGTTATAACATTCTCGAATCACATTTCATTACGGTATGACGTGTAGTTTGAAGACAACAGTTTTTATTTTACCCTGAAGAGGTCACTGGTTTATTAGTGAATCATTTTTATTGTATATTGTTCAATCATTTTTCCACATAGTTTAAGAATTTTAGTTAATATTGTAGTGTACTTTTCAATTAAATAGGTAGTCCGTAGCAATTCTTTAATATTTTCTTGTTAATTTTTTTTTTTCGTAAATGTAATAAATTCTCCGTAAGGGTTAGGTTAGTCTTGAACGGTCCTCAACTGGTCCAGGAACAAAAGACAATGAAGGGAAAGTTGCATTTTTAATTAAATCATTAATTATTACTTATGTGACCGCGGCATTGCTCCTCGCATCGGACGTCCGCTCTCGCGCACGTCTCCGATCGAACTGCAAACAATGACACAATTTTTAAATTCGACTTTCGAATTTTAGAATTCGAACTTTGAATTTGAACGTTTGATTCGCGAGTTACTCGTAAAAGACATTGCCAGGATGTTGTTTTACGAAGCATTTTTATGGACACAAGTTGTTTGTTTGTGTGACTGTACCTAACTTCGTGTGTCGTTTTCCAATTGTACACTGTGTCGCGTGTCCGTTCGATCATACGGGAGATGTTATACTTAGTTAGTATTCTACTTGGACACTGTGTTCATCTGTGTACAGTTGGAAATCGACGTTTCTATAATGTAAGGATCACCTATTGTCGTCACTAATTGTTTTCCCTTTAAATCTTGTATGTATTTCTAGATGGTTAATTTAAAATGATTATTGTACTATTATTACAATAATTCACTTATTATTATTGACATTTAGCATTATCGTGGAAAGGTATAGAATATTGAATGGAAGTTTTTTAATGTCTTGCTAGACGCAGTTCGCGGGTGTACCGCATTCGTGTTTTTTTATTAAAAAAAAATTATGTACAACAAGAAGCATTTAATTTTAGAAATATTAAATACCTATAATGTTATAAATTTATTGAACCGATAGCAAATCGAGTATTTGCTATCTTGATGTATTTATTTCCAATTAACGCTTAAAAATACTACATCACACTGCTGGGGGACATTTACTTAAAATGTTTTCTTTGCAAAATTTATTATTGGGATTCTTTTTGTGATTTGAAAATGAAATCAGTTAGGTAATGGACCAATGTATAAGCTAGATAAAACTGTTATTTCCTAAAGAATCGATAAAGCTCACGTTTTTTTTATAATATATAAACTGCGAAATGAGCTAACAAGATCAAATTATAATATTGTTATTTAATTATTGAGTACAAGTTTTAATGAAATATTTTTTTTTCAATATACCTTACTCGCCTCTTTATTTTTGTTATTTTGTTCCTTTAGTTTTTATTATTATTGTTTAAATCATAAAAAGATGATAAGATTTCGAGTTTAATTTAAGCGACTCATAATTATTTTTATTATAAATTATAAAACAAATATTATATATCTTTCAATTCCTCAGTAAGAAAAGTGATGTATATAGGTTATTTCAGAACCCATATCATGAACGAACGAAATCGTAAAAAATTGGCGAAAAAAATGTGATTGGCACAACACTATTGTATTAAATCTAGTCAAATTTTTAGGATGGTGAAAAAAATTGAGAAGCAAAGCTTACGACGATTCGACTGAATTTTTGATAAAAAAAAAATTAAACAAACGTCCAAAACTGTCGCTAGGCGACTTAAAAAAAAAAAGTTGATTTGAAATTGTGGAATTGTAGCCGATGTTTGTGAAAATACTGTTTTCTTACTTATACTGTAATTTGAATAGGATGATTTGAAGTGAAAAGTAATGTTTTTTCATATGTAATGTCCTTTGTCTATAGGATCTTTATACCTTACGTTAAATATCATAATGAAATGGCTGGTTAGGCAGGTGTAATAATGTGCGAGGATATTTAAAACCTGTATACAATAAATTTCTTTCATTTGTTGAAATTTTTTATTGTTTTATTTCATACGGAGAGAAACACCCTGAATGCAAAGTCAAAAGTCAAAGTCAAACTCATTTTATTCCAAACTAGCGACCCGCCCCAGCTTCGCACGGGTACTGATATTGAATATATTATGCATGTATTATACACATAAACCTTCCTCTTGAATCACTCTATCTATTAAAAAAGCAACATCAAAATCCGTTGCGTAGTTTTACAGATCTAAGCACACATAAGAAAATCAAACTTTCTTTTATACTATGTAATGATGATACCTAAGCCATTTACAGGCAGGTTTTGAAACGTCAAGTCTGTCTGTGCTAAAAAAAAATGATGCAAATTGCACATTCCAAAGCGTAGATCTCTATGGAGAAGAATGTGCAAGAAACCCCATGGACACTCTTTTCAATTATGGTAAGTACTACAAATATCTCGGTTACATATTGCATGTCGATACTAGTATGTGAGAACAATGTACATAATAATAATAATAAATAAAAGCAATTCTGATACAATGCTGATTACGAATTAACATAACACACTGATCTAGGTGATATTCAACTACTTACTAGAGATGTTACGGAGTTCCGACTTCGGTTCCGATATACCGAAACTTTCCGTTGATTTCACACCTTCGGTTTCGACTTCAGTTCCGATTGATTTGAAGCGGAGGTTATAGCGGAGGTTGTATCTGCTCACCGGTTTTCTATTTGTGTGTCACAGTCACAAATCAGTGTATTTGTGTGTATCTGACCCAGCCTTAACATAGGTTTTCATTAGTCTCCAACACTCCATGGTTCACCTCCGGTTCCGATATCGGTTCCAGTTCCGATTTCGGTTGTATTAACCTTTTGACTACCTTAATTACAGACACAATTAAAGAACAATAGATTTTCGAACGCCGCCGCCCGATTGGTGCTTAATGAACAAATTTCAAATATCCGGTTTCGTACTCAGTAACATCCCCAATACTTACCTATCTAGATATCACGAGCCACCTTTCCGTTTATAAACCGGCTGACAATATGCCATAGGTGTTAATATAATCTTTACTTTATTTCTAGAAAGAACAGGTCCCTCATAAACTAGTACGCCACACAATCAACGATTGCATTGCTTACCATCAGGTGGGATCGCAGTCAAGCACTAGTCATTACATAGTATAAAACAAAGTTGCTTACCGCTGTCCTTATGTATGCTTAGATCTTTAAAAATACGCAACGGATTTTTGGATGGATGCCTTCCTTGGGAATTGGTAAGAAGTGGCTCAAAACCGAGAACACTGGAAAGAATGGAGGGATGCCTTTGCCCAGCCGTGAGACAGCATGGGCTAGAAATAATAATAATAATAAGATAAATGAGTATCTATTTATAAATCAAATTTCAATAAGGACACACATCACATCTCATGGTGATACACTTTATATTATCAAAATAAATTACTTTGAGCTGAAGTACCGTCAGGAATCAAATGCAATTGCAATATATTGTGGAATTCAAGTTTGTTGAACACTTTAGTTTTACTAATTCAATAGAATTAAAGTGTTTTAATATCATAATTATGAAGAGTTAAAAATGTTAAAACACGCTTTTGACCGTCAATCGTTTAGTCAAATTAAATTACATGAGGCCGGTGTTTATAGGTGAGGAGAAATACCGACACAAACTCAGGGGTCAAAGTGTCTTTTAAAGTCTTAGCAGCAAACATGTAATGGTCAAGTCTTATGAGAAAATCAGTGTCAGAGATGGTTTTAAAAAGAAAATAAAAATTATACTCTAGGCTGAGATGATTAGGTATAGTTGGACATATACATACAGTGGGATCTGGTGAGGATCACAAGATGCGATGCTGATGGATGCGTGATGCACAGGAGCGATGATGCGATTCGAGATTGACTAGGGTAGTATTTTTTTATGGCAGTTAAAAATCATCCAATGACGAATCCCGCTCTTGGGCAGAGCGGGAAACAGTGTCAGACTCTTACTGACTAAACAACCTACCCCGTTCCTCCCTTGTCTTATTCCCAGAGCCCCGGAGTAACGCTTTCGCACCAACCCTCGGCTCCATGAGGCAGGGTAGTAAGGTGAGAGAAGAAGCACAGGTACAAACTCAAGGGTCAAACACCCGTATTCACAAACGTTACTATGCGGTCTCACAGTGCTCGCGAGCGCACAGGGCAGGGTTTGTGAACTACGCAACACAAACGAACCAATCACAGAGCTCTATTTTAACGCTGTGCGTTTGCTTAGTCAAGGGTCGTTTGAGTATTGTTTGTGAATACGGGTGTAAGTATCTTTTAAAGTCCATTCAGCAATCGTATGAGTACTATGCAGATTGGTTTCTGAGCTATCCCAGACACCAATGAGCCTTGAACACACCTAAATTATAATCAGACGGGAAGACCTTGAAGAATTGTTTCAGTCCTGCAACAGCAGGCAAATTGTTCCAGTCTTCCTATACGCGACATGGCCGAATTTGCCCAAAACCTACCCTATTTAAAATGCCGATAATTTACGATTACTTACGAAAGCGAAAGATATATTAAGTACTTAATTCAGTTGTAATGCCCATTGATATTACGGGTAACCATAGGTTTGCTATAATATTGGGTTCTGATCCAAACGGCAGCTGCCGCTAATATATAAATATACTGTGTAGTTACTTTACAGTTAGCAAAATAAATATTAATTATTGTAATCTTTTTTTTCTACATATATATAATATTCCACAAAACTTGTTCCAGGAAACGCGTGTTTTTATTAAACCCTTAAGAACTTTTGAAAAAGAAATTATAACATTTAGAATCTCGATGAAATGTGCCAGGCTTCTATAGAAGTACTTTTTTATATTTTTAAAATAGGAGTACATTATGGAGAGTCAAAGTTCACATGAAATAGCAGATTTTCAGAGGTCTTTACCTACTGGATTACTCTTACACAAATTTACGTTTTGATTTCTATAGACGCCTAGATTACATTCACAAGATATCTGTGTATCCAAAATATTTAAAAAAAGATGTTTAATAACATCATAATCACGTAAGAGCAGTTGTATGAAAATTTACGTCGGGTTGGCCTGTCTTAAAGCGAACTTAAGTTTTTTTTTTTCATCCATAAGGACTATTCTAAGTTATCTAGGACATTGCAGACACCTTGTGCCTCAGTAAGTTCGTAAAGCTGTTTTTTAATGATTATCATTCGTAGATCTTTGCCAGTTGGTATAGGTAAACCGGCAGATATTCTGTCTAAGGTGGATCATGTTGCATGTAAGAAATGAGTATATTAGAGGAAGTCTGAAAGTGACTGAAAAGTTGAAAGGAAATTGTTTGTCTTGGTATGGTCATGTGAAGAGGAGAGATGAAACGCATGTCACGAAAAGAGTTCTGAAAAATACGTGGTAGGATGATGAAGTACTTTTCTAAGTTTTCTCATACATTGCAGACACTTCGTGCCTCAGTAAGTTCGTAAAGCTGTTTTTTAATAGTTATAATTTGCAGATCTTTGACAGTTGTTAGGTCAGTAAACCGCCAGATATTCTAGTGTATGATTTTGCTCAGTACGATAAAAATGCCATTTTCACTATTTGTATTAGTAATAAAAGAGGTTTGTGAATTGCGTTTATTCCACCACAAGCCTGTTGTTGCAAAAATTTTACGATAACCTAAAAAAATAAGACAGACTTGAAAAAATTAGGTCCTTCTTAATCGCCTCGACTTTTATCTAAACTAGAAGCTTTTGTCGTAGGAACATCATCCAATGTTATTTCCCGCTTTTGGGCGGAGCGGGAGATAGTGTCAGACTTTTACTTTTTACTGACTAAAAACCTACCCCGGGCTAGGTTTTGACCCTGCATAGCTCATACGGTTTGCTGACAACTTCTTGAGGCGTGCGTGAAGTATTGCTTCATGCGCCGTCGACGACTTGGGATCGGTCCGGGCGGTTACCAGACGGTCGGACAGGGAGCTACGGATTGCTCGCCGTCCGCAAACCTGTGATCTGAACTAGGTGTATGTTCCTGTACCTTAATATTATAAATGTGAAGGTAACTCTATCAGTTAGATACTCATTTAAAGTTAATCTACTGAACCGATTTTGATTAAACTTGGCACGGAGGAAGTGTGCATTTTAAGGACTTAGATACTTATATCCATTTTACAATAAACAACAGTCACGTGAAACCACAGGCAGAGGCTAGTCTCAATAATTAAAAAAAAAACAACTAAACTAATGCGCCTCACTATCAACTATTGCATCACTGCTTACCATCAGGTGGGATGGCAATCAAGTTTATATAAATTTAAAAAATACAAAATTTATTGCGTAGACCGTACTACAAGTGCCTAAAACATTTCATAATTATTATAATAAGCCCAATAAGATTGGCTAGCCCACAGCTCCATTGAATCCTTAACAAATTACATAACATTAAATATAATCAACCAATAATTGCGTAAATAAACGGATGTAATCTAAATAACTACCAATAAGTATGAGAATAAAAAAAAGCCCGGCGGCCATATTGGTTTCCCGCCAAAAAGATAAAAAAGTGCGCTAATTTGACAGCTCCCGTCAACCAAATGTCATGTCATCTTATTTGGGTATTTGTATTCGATGATAATGTTGGCATTTATAGATATTTGATGGTGACTGGCATTTTATTGCGTGGAATTCCGTACAAGTGACGATTTTCTTTTTTTTTTTTTGACGAAAATTGCTGGTCAAAAAAGATAGTATAAACATCGTACCTATTTAAGTTTAAAAATTTTTAGTTTCTTAATCAAAAACTTAAAAAATTGGGTAATACAATTTCATCTTTTTTATTTGCGGTTCAATAAAAAAATCATCACGCTACTGATTGCTGTCGCGGTCGGTATAAAAGTTGAAAGTCCCATAAATGTTTTTTAAACTTTTTATTTTTTTACTATAGAGTATGTAAGTGACATTTTTTTAAAACTTAATGTTTATGTGAAAAAATAGTGATATTAAGTTCTAGTTTCTACCAGAGGCTTCGTTCGCGTATAAGTAGGATGTAGGTACTTATCGCCTATTTAATTCGGCGATAAAGAAGCTTCCTATAATGAAATAAATTTAAAATAGGTTCAGCAGTTTTTGAGTTTATTCATAATCAACAAAAAACTAAAAACAAAAAAGAAATAAAAAAAAAATACCTTCCAATATGTATCACATTTCTATCCAGAAAGTATATCCCCTACATATTAATTTTTTGTGCTTGTAATGTTACCAGCACCATTCATTAGTATGTTTGCCAAAACTTCACCACCACTTTACGGATCCCAAGAGCTCTAAAAAAAAACAGTTGCAATTTAATATCGACCGCAAATAACGGGCTTCCTTGCCTAAAACATTATTTCGATTCACAACCATTTTTCACGTTGCCAGCGGGCGGACCACTTGCAAGCAAGGCCAGAGTTTCGGTATTGTAAAAAAGTAAAAATTCCAAAATGGCCGCGGGTCGGTACCAACTTAACAAAAAAAATAAAATGGAACCCGTTCGAAGCGGCACCAATTTCGTGGTTATTTTCGCTAGGGGCAATGAAACATCTATTTTTGTAAAGAAAATAATATGCTAGGTTTAAATGGTATCTGCGGTATATTTAAAATTATAACTGGTTGGGGTAGGTAGCATTGTATGTGTGTTTTTGTTTGAGGTTTTAACAATAAATATTGGAAAGAATAATTCTGTACCAAAAAGGTAGCATAACTTATTATTCGTAAGAAAAAAGTATACTTATTGTTATGCTTATGTACCGTGTAAATACATACTTATTCTCCAATAAATCACAATACCAACATTACGTGACTTAAATACCATCCATCCCACATCCAACAAAAAATATCCTAACGCCCAAAGCGAACCATAAATGCATCTAACGCCCATAAAAAAGAACATACCTACATTAACATACATATAAATACAACATTATATAATAAACCTACCTCAATATCAAAAACTTCCAACACAAAAGAGTTCCGTCTACCAAAAAAAGTATGAAAGAAATCACGAACCAACCCTGACCCTGCGCAAGCGTCGAACACCGAGCGGAGCCGAATTCAGCCGAAAAGAGCCGAATCGTGTCGCCAAAAGAGTAGCCCTGACCTTACTCTTGAAGACTTGACTTGGTTTGTATGTGTGCGTTTGTATGTAATTCGGGTACTTTGACTGGTTGGCAGTTTTTTATTTGTGTGAGTCCATAGAGTAGATGGGCGGGTCGAGTAACTAGCACGGGTTATTTATTGAGGAAGGTCCTATACCTCTGAGAGGGTTTGAAGCATTTGCATGTTTAGATAAAAAATTATGAACTTAGGCTCGGTATATGATGAGAGAGATGATGGATTTTAAATCAGAAATGATTCTGAAGTTTAAAATAGCAAAAAGGAATTTAAAACAAATGAGTTGTACAGAAATAGAGATGTTATTTGCAAGCGTTTTTGAAAATCGCAACAAAATAGTCTAAAACAGCTGAAATTGTATAAGTGTCATTGAGCACAACGGTTTCCTGGTCTTTGGAGGAGCAGAATAGTCTTCCGAAAATGCGAATCGGATTACAGTTAAAATCTATGACAAAGAATCATAGCACTATTTAAAATTAATCATTAACGCCCGTTAATGATTAATCATTAACGCCCGTTAATGATTGGGGATAAAAAAGTGCCCACTTTTTTATCCCCAAGAAGACTATCAGTCACAAAAATTATGCACGATTGAAAAAATGGCTTAGGTATCGAACAAGCTTTTTATTAATTTGACGAATTTAAGATTTAATTTAATATTGTGACTTGACTTTGATTTATTTGTTTTCTTAAATATTATTTTATTTGTTTGACATTTTTATGTATTTATTTATTTATCTTAAATTATTTATTTATTTGATATTCAAATTTGATTTATTTGTAACTAGCGACCCGCCCCAGCTTCGCACGGGTGCAATGCTGATATTACATATATTATGTACGTATTATACATATAAACCTTCCTCTTGAATAACTTTATCTATTAAAAAAAAGTTGTTGCGTAGTTTTAAAGATTTAAGCATACATAGGTACAGAAAGCGACTTTGTTTTATACATGTAATGATAAATATTTTGTTGACATTATTGTTACCGTTTGTACCTGTATGACTTGCAAAAATCCCTTACCAATATAAAACACTATGATTATGTAAAAACAAAGTAAAAAAAGACTCCCATCCAAACTGTCGCATCTAACAACAGCCTACTCTGTGCTGTGCAATTCGGATACTTTTTGTCGGGAGTTCGTGCGATCACACACATTCGTGCAGCTCCGTGCATGTGCACAGCGGACGTCTGTGTGCGCATTTTCGCGGCGTGCAGTTGTTTGGGCAATGCACTCTTGCGCACAATGCCACTGACCTTGGTATTGCAGCTGCGTAGGGACGATTCGGCCCGCCAATTCGGCGTCGGTTGAAACCTTTTTGTTTTTTGGAGTCTAGGATTTGTGTGGCACGAATGAACTGACGTGGAGCGGGATAGGGTTGGTTGGAGGAAGATTTTTGTTCTTTACAATCTGGAAAATATTATGATGAGGTAATAATGATTGGCTTGATGGTCTAGTGGTTAGTGGCCCTGATTGCTATGTCGGAGGTCATGGGTTCGATTCCCATACAGGACAAATGTTGGTGTGATGAGCATGGTCATTTGTTCTGTGTCTGGATGTAATTTATCGATAATATGTATGTATTTAGAAATATATAAGTATGTTTGTCAGTTATCTAGTGCTATTAACACAAGCTCTGCTTAGGCGGGGTTGTGTGATAGAATTGTGGATTATAATATTTTAATTTGCAAATAGGTTTTAAAAAACACTTGAGGACATTTTTTTCGTAAGTTTAAACTAGATTTGGCCCAAGTTTTCTAGGTGAAATACCGACACTTAAGGTGGGCCTCGCCTATCGTCTAGAATTCTAGATCGAGCATGGTTTAAGTGCTTGTTGCTTCATCTAAAGCAATCCAATGTGATGCCAAAAAAAGGAGACAACATTATTTATTGTTTAATAAATAAATTAAATGGGACTAGGCAGGACATGTCTGCCGCATATCTAGCGAGCTGTGGGCCCGTAAAACGCAAGATTGTTGCCCGGACACAGCGACGCGCAGACCACGAAGGAGATGGCGGGACGACCTGGATGTCTTCCTTGGGAATTGGAAGGATAAAGCACTCGCTTACAACCAACCGCAACCGAGATAACTGGAAGGAATGGAGGAAGGCCTTTACCCAGCAGTGGGACAGCACAGGCTAGCTAAAATAATAATAATATTAAAATTCGGATTTTTGAAAAAAAAAAATTACATTATTTAGGCTCCGATTAAATGCGCTAGGCTTCTATAGAATAACTTTTTTACACTAATATAATAAAGAGGTAAAGTTTGTATTTTTGTTTCTTTGTTTTTTTGTTTGTAGGAGGTAATTTCTGGAACTACTGGTCCGATTAGAAAAAATTTAGTAAGAATAGAAAGCTGATTTACTCCTAAATGACATAGGCTATATTTTAAGTACGCGGGCGAAGCCGCTGACGAAAGCTAGTTTTTAATATAGAAGTACATTATGGAGAGTCAAAATTCACTTAAAATAGCAGGTTTTCAAAGGTCTTTACTGGATTACTCTTACACAAATTTATATTTTGATTTCTATAGAAGCCTAGATAATATCCTCAAGATATCTGTGTATCCAAATATCTGAAGAAACGTCTGTAATAACATCATAATTACGTAAGAGCGAGCGGTTGTATGAAAATGTACGTCGGGTTGGCCGCTCTTAATTTCACCTCTATACAGAGTTGGTTCTCACTGGACATGGGAAGTTTGGGAGATTCTTGCACCGGATTCGAGCGGAAAAGACGCCCGGGTATCGGCTGTGTGACCAGCCCGGAGGACACGGTGGAGCACACGGTGGAGGACACGGTGGAGGACACGGTGGAGCATACGGTGGAGGACACGGTGGAGCATACGGTAGAGGTGTGCCCCGCTAGCTAGGGAAGAGCATCGCCGTGTACGCGAAAGCGTAACACCAGGGCCTGGGAATAAGGCAAGGAAGGATTGGGGTAGGTTTTTTAGTCTGTAAGAGTCTGACACTGTTTCTCGCACCGCCTAAGAGCGAGATTCGTCATTGGATGAATTTTACCTACCATAAAATGACCTTTAAACCTACAGTGTTATGTGCAAAAAGTTTCAATAAATAAAAACTAAGAACATATAGTCCATTACAGACGGATGTCGAAAGTTTTATGTCTTGACACGGATTTTTATAGTTTAAACCTGCGATTTTCGTCTGAGACAGTCATGGTCGGTCAAGCTTATAAGGTAGACAATCGACAAGATATTTTATTTATTACTAGCACCCCGATCCAGCTTCGCACGGGTGCAATACTGATATTGAATACCTATACACCGTTAAATTTTAGTCGTTTTAATCCCGCAGAGGGTCGATCCAGTACATGAAACACTATCGATTTGTGAAGATAAAATAAAAAAATAAAGTACTTTTTTTCTAAATCTCTTATTGATATACGCATTTACGAAATTAATTTCTTTAAGTAAACGAGTCATTGACCTTGTAGGCAGTTGTCGGTCGTTGCGTACTAACTACCTACAGGTCATTGAACTCGCCCAGCTGACGTTTACTTAAAGAAATCAATTTAGAACATGCGTAAATTAATTCGAGTTTAAAAAAAAAAGTACTTTGTTTTTTCATTCTAACTTTACCAATCGATAGTGTTTCATGTACTGAATCGATCCTCCAAGGGATTAAAACGATCAAGATTTAACGGTGTATTAAATGAGCTATTGTATACACTTTTGAGTTTTCATTGACAATTTTTTCTTTGTTTTTAATATATATCAGTATCTACACTAATATAATAAAGAGGTAAAGTTTGTTTTTTTGTTTGTAGGAGGTAATCTCTGGAATTACTGGTCCGATTGGAATAATTGTAGCAACAACAGAAAGCTGCTTTACTCCTGAGTGACATAGGCTATAAATAATTTATATAAAATGAATGTTAACCGAGCTATCACTACAAGAAATTTTCCGCGGACGAAGTCGCGGGTAAAAGCTAGTTTTTTTATAAAACCTTTATTTTGTACGAGTTTACAAACATTAAAATTCGCAGACCCTAACTTCAGGGTCGCCAAGATCCGACATCCGTAGGTACTGTAAATAGCCGTCGAAAACCTACACGGTGAATGAGATGTTCTCTCGGTTCCAAAGAATCGCTTAGTAAGCATATTAGCATAGCTTCAGCCATATAATTATCCCACAACTGGACCGCAGGCCCAGTGCAGGTTGGTGGGTGTGTGGTGGAAGTAGCTAAAACTACAGGGGATAAGCAGAATGATGAGGATGGCTTTACGAAAGTAGAGAAGAAGAAGAGGAAGAAGCCTACTCGTCAGAACCAGTGCGGTACTGCGCTGGCAGGACCCAATATGCTGCTGCGTCCAGCAACACCCACGACGCAGCTGTATATTTCGAGACTACATCACACCACGAAGGCGGAGGATATCGTGGAGTATGTTCGATTCAAGACCAGCTGGACTTTAAGAGTCGTGGAGTTGGAGCCGCGCCATAACACTAATTTCAAGTCGTTTGTGGTGCGGGCACCGACTCAGCATTTGGAGACATTCCTCAAAGGAGAGCTTTGGCCGAGAGGTGTCGTGTATCGACGATTTCGTGGTAGGATACCGACCCCGCAGCGGAACACGACGCCGTCACAACGTGTACAATAGTTCATAGTTAATAAGTTATAACTCTTTTTGTATTTATTAGTTTTTTTTTTATAAGTTTTACCTATTTGTGTATTGTGTGCTATGGGCCTTAGTTGCCTGAAAATAACGGATTATTATTATTTTTTTTTTTTGTCACATCTTCGAATTTTTGGTTCTAGGACATGCCAGTTTCCTCACAATGTTTTCCTTCACCGTTTTGAGAGCAGTGTTGATGAAATAAATTACACAAATGCACCTAGCTGGATTTGAACCCACGAACTAGAAACTCGTAAGTCGGGGCCGTTACCACCCGGCCACCACTGCTCTCTGTAGGCATAATACAGTTACACATTACGTACCTCAGTGGAATTAATTCGCCACAACTCATTAACTGAGTTAATTACCCCTTGCAAATTGATATAAAGTCTACTGACGGGAAAGGCCACGGGCTATTTTGTACCGCTGACTAATGAGGCCAGTTTGTCACTTGTCAACCTGTCACTTTATGCCAAAGTGCCATTTAGTGCCATTTTGTCATTTGACGTTGCTATCGACTTGTCATTGATCGTGTTTTAAAAGGTTTTTAAATGTTGAACAGCGCAACGGCTTAATCTTTTGAAAAGAGAATTGTTTGTACGTTTGTTGGTAGTATCTTCTTGAATTTATTAATTAATATTTCATGTATCTTCTTAAGTTTGTACCTAACAACACTCACTAATAAATAGTTTGTTTTATTATTATTGTTAAACAATGTGTGTTTTTAACTATTACCCCTTGACACCCAAGCGAGCGCCGGCGCTCGCGCTCATGATTTCGCGAAACGAGTTGTCGTTGTCAAATTTTCAAAAAAATAATGTTTTTTTTCATTTATTTTTTTTTGTAGGGTATTTTGATATTTATCCAAGAACGTAAAAAAAAAGTTTTTATAGATAAATAACTTTCCGTTAATACCCGCGAACGCCGGCGTTCGCTGTAGTACCCGCGAACGCCGGCGTTCGCTTGAGGGCTGAGGAGTGACTACCACCATACCATTGACTACCCCCTTTTTTAGTTCAAGCTCTTATACTCCATCCTAAGGTTGTCTGGTAGATATTGCTGTCAGCGATAAGACCGCCTTTGTACCCATTCATATAAGTTTCTGTGAAATTGTTACTTTTTTGATGTACAATAAAGTATTATTCTATTCTATGTGATTCGACACATTTTAATTTCAGGAACCTCCCGAACTTACCATATCCGGTAAGGGCTTGAGTCTTGAGTCATGCGGAAAGTGAGAAAACCGTGAAATATTTCAATCCACTTGTCAAAGAACTTACCGCCATAAATATGGCATGCCCATATTCTTCATTACATAGTATAAAACAAAGTCGCTTTCTGCCTATGTATGCTTAAATCTTTAAAACTACCTACGCAACGGATTTTGATGCGGTTTTTTTTAATAGATACAGTGATTCAAGTGGAAGGTTTATGGGCATAGTACATGCATAATATACTCAATATCAGTACCAGTGCGAAGCTGGGGCGGGTCGCTAGTAAGTACTTAAAGGGCTGATAAAGATGATGATGGAAATCAGGTTATTCTAGATAGGTTATAATAGATATGATTTCTTAATCAATTCAAGATTACCTTATCATAATCTTAAGTGTTCTATAAAGATTCATCATCATCAGCCCTTTTTTAATGTTATCACTGCTGGGACACAAGCAAAAAAAGGAAAAGGAATGGGCCATAATCGACCACGTGGGCCCAGTGCGGATTGGTACTCGTAGATGTCACATGTCTTCGAATTTTTGGTTCTAGGACATGCCGGTTTCCTCACGATGTTTTCCTTCACCGTTTTGAGAGTAGTGGTGATGAAATAAATTACACAAATATGCCTGTTTTAAACTCTTGAGCCTCATGTGAAGGCTGGCGTTCGCACACTTATTGTATTTCTCTTTATATTGACCTATTGTCTTTTTTTATTGTCTTTCTTTTATTTTTTTCTTTCTATTGTTTTTCCTATTGTATGTCTCTAATAACGGTATTCAAAAGGTTAAACCCGCGACCTTTTTTTTTATGGTGGGAAAAATCGTCGAATGAAGAATCCCGCTCTTGGGTGGAGCGGGAGACTGTGTCGGAATTCTACTGACTAAACGACCCACCTTTCCTTCCTGCCTTAGTTCCAGGGCCCCGGTGTTCCCGACCTACAACTCGTAAGTCGGGGCCTTTACCACTCATCCACTACACACTGCTCTACATCAGAATCTTAGTATCCTAATACCGAGTGAATGACCTAAATAGCCTTAATAATCATGTCAAAATAAGTCAATGACCTAATGACCTGAATTAGTCACAATTTAGGTGCACTAGACCACTCACAATGCGAGGGTCAAACCGTTTAGTAATCCATGAGTGAGCACTAAAAATGCATCAAATTACCACCAATCTGCTATTATTGGGGAATTATTGTGTTGTGGGGTCAAAAAACTTGTTTAACTAAACCAATGTCACAGAGAAGTAAAATTGCTTGTTTTTGTATTTCACCCAGAGAGAGAGTGTATAAATATCGCTTAGATAAGTGAGAAATAAGTTTAAACAGATACTCCAATATGGAGTTGTGGTAAGAGCTCCGTCTTGCAAGTAGATCGCGGGTTTAAACCCAACCATGTGTATATTAAAAAAAGACATGTAATGCTATTGAATGCTACGCTACAGTTTTACATATATATATTTATATATATATTGTTTAAAAACATGCTGCTTTGCTTTTGCAATTTGCTATATATTAGAGAAAAGATGTATGATGTACACCCAGTCAAACACCCCAAAAAATAGGGTGCAATGGTAATATTAAATATATTATGCATGTATTATGTATACCTTCCTCTTGAATCAGTCTATATATTAAGATAAAACCCCATCAAAATCCGTTGCGTAGTTTTAAAGATTTAAGCATAGATAGGGACATCAGGAAGCGACTTTGTTTTATACCTACTATCTAATGATGGTCAGCTGATCGTTTGTCTCGCTGAAACTCGAGAACAACTGGACCGATTTGGCCAATTTTGGTCGTGAAATGTTCGTAAAAGTTCAAAAAAGGTTTGACCGGTGAGAAAATTATACTTATTAGGCGGTACAAAACTAGCAGGAGCAGTTATTGAAATTTTAAATGGCTTCTAAACACTCGTCAAACTGTCATATTCCCTTGTCATCAGGAATCTAAACCGTTCGCTGCCACGCGGCGCATATTTAGTATAAAAACTACAATTATTGGCAAACTCGTCAAAATGCCGGGCGGGGCACGCGAGCATGCCTTGGTAATACAACAATTGCTGGCAGGTGACCGCTTTTGACTCTAGTTTTAATAAAAAATAAAGAAATTATGCTAGGGTTATGGTTTTAAAACAAAACGGCTCAAGCATTTTAGGGTTCCGAACATCCGTCGGTGAAAGTATTCCTTATAGGATGACTCTGTTGTCCGATTGTCCGTCAAGACCTTTTTGTACATGAGCATATTGAGTTGTCAAACATCAGAGACAATTCAGGTCTATACCTCTTAGAGCAATGAAAAAATTAAACCTCTAATTCAATATAAAAATTTTAAGACCCTTTGATGGCACCAACAGCTACTTTAGGCGGAAATATACATTAAATGTGGATAAACCCGTTCGAGGGCTTTTTTGCGAGGTTGGTAGAAATCATTTTATGATATATCCCGCCCTTGGGCGGGGAGAGAGGTAGGTAGTGTCAGACTTTTACTGACTAAAAAACCTACTCCGTTCCGTCTTAGCCCTTCATACCGGGACCAGACCTTCCTTTCAGAAGCTGGTCCATGGCCCCAGTCGACTTCGGTCCTGCTGGGTCCCTACGGTTTGCTGACAACACAGCTTGAGGACACGGAGACGACTTGGGTTCGGTCCGGACGGTTTCCAGACGATCGTACTGATTTGAATAAAAGTGGACCCTCTTTGCTTCGTATTCCTCATAGATGAGGGTCGAAACCTCCCTGCTTCATTACTTTCACTCGCAAGAAAATTGGACGACAAATGCATACACGTGGCCTTGCAAACGCGGCTCTTAGACGCCGTAAGCAAGTTTTGGGCTTAACTAAGAAAATTGGACTAGAAGCACACTGACCTGGATATGTCCTGCGAAATAAAGGCTCGTTCAGTCTGGAACCAGACACTCCAACTGGGACCACGTAAGTACTTACAGCACACACTTTGACTAATGTCCTTAACACCCGCCAAACACACTCGTAACAGTTTGAAAATTTGAAAATATAAACAAAAATATGCACTTAATCATAGACGTGACTCCTCGCGTAAAGTTTTTGACAAGAGTGAAAAATGTCTTCCCGAATGACGATGACAGAGCAAAAAAATTAGTCGGCGTGTGTGTGGGAGTACGATGGAGCATAAGTAGAGCGTTGGCGTATTTTCTACTACCCTACAATTAGCATTGAAAAATTTCCAAAACCATATCACCTTTGGAGGTACCTATGTAGAACAAAGAGTAAATTCCCACATACCCCCTTCAAAAGGGAGGATCCTCCAGCCAGACAGGTGTTGATAATGAGCTACCTACTGCCCGATAGATGATTTCGGGCGGTTCTCATCATCATCATCATCTTAGCGCCATTCCCGGTTGCACACCTTGGCTTTCTCTTCGGTGTCCGGGGTCCGCTTTCCCACACAGACGCCTCCACTTCGCTCGGTCTTTCGCGTCCTTTGCCGTAAGCCCATTGGCACGCATATCGTCCCTTACGACGTCGATCCAACTTTTCGGGATCGATCCAAGATTTTGGGCGGTTCTCTAAGTTCAAATAAAGAAAACTTAGATTGCGCAGTACCGAATTAGTCGAATGTGACGCCATATAGATTTTTTTTGTGGTAGGTAAAAATCATCGAATGACGAATCCCACTCTTGGGCGGAGCAGGAAACAGTGTCAGACTTTTACTGACTAAACAAACTACCCCGCACAACACAAAATAATTAGTTCGAACGGAATCCTCTGTTCATGAGTTCAACTCGTTCTTGACCGGTTTTTTGCGATCACAAAGGTTAGGTGAATGACAGGGGACTTCCTTTCTCGGTAAACCTTCTTAAAGAGAACATCTAATTACCATCTAATTACACTAAAAAAGGGCAAACTTGTATAATTATGTCACTGTAAAATTTTAAATACCGTTAGAATGCCCCGGTGTCGCCACTGTGTGGAACGCCTGGAGGACACGGTGAAGCACACGGTAGAAGTGTGCCGTGTCCTTGTGGGAGCGATCGGCGGCAACGATCTCTCACGCTGGGCTTGGATAGTACAGAGTTACAGACCATAGTCCAGGGCGAGGAGGAGTGGCAGGCGGTCGTCTCCTTCAGTAATGCTAGTAAAGAAGGAGGCCGACTGCATCAGGCAAAAGCATCGGCACTCACACCCCTACCGCCACCGGGATTCCAATCCCGGTTTCTCGCCACCGTAGGCGCGGGCTTGCAAATGGCGAGCAATGGTTAGCCAAAGTCATCAACAGCGCGCACTGTTCCCGCGCGCCTCTAGGAGTTATCAGCTAACGTGGAGGCCCAGCAGGGCCGAAGCCTACTGGGGCCATGCATCAATTTCTAGAGAGATGTCATGATCATTTTCACCCACCACGAAAAAGAAACTCAACCAATATGGAAACAATAGATAATTCGAACAACGATAGTTCAACTTATTTGCCGCACTATACTATACTTACACACTTAAAAACGATTGCATTTATTTTTAAGTGTGATTCGTAAAACTCAGGTCATTTATTTCCTTACCCTTTCAAAGGAAATTCCCATGAATTTTCCATGTTTTTTTTTATATCAAGGAACAATTTATAGCCGTAAAACCACACAATAATTAACAGAAATAAAGTTTAAAAAACCACTCAAATGATTTCAATTATACGTTTTTAACGTAAAAAATTAACGTTCCGGGGTACATCGCATGCACCCCGGGCATTAGCTGAAATGTAACCGATTTCGTTGAAAATACTAATACCTTCGCGTTTTAATGTTATCGAGTGTTTTTTTCAATATGAACTGAAATAATTATGGAAACTTAAAATAGGTAAATGTTAAAAGAATCTATCATCGATTGCATCACTGCTTACCATCAGGTGGGATCGCAATCAAGCACTAGTTTATTGCAATTATTGTCTGCACCTATGTATGCTTAGATCTTTAAAACTACGCAACGGATTTTGAAGCAATTATTTTTAATAGATGGAGCGGTTTAAGAGGAAGGTTTATATGTAATGTATAATATGTTATTTAATACCATTGTACCCGTGCGAAGCTGGGGCGGGTCGCTAGTATAGTATAAAACAAAGTCGCTTCCTGTCCCTATGTATGCTTAGATCTTTAAAACTACTCAACGGATTTTGATGCGGCTTTTTTAATAGATAGAGTGAATCAAGAGCTAGGTTTGTATGTATGCGAAGCTGGGGCGGGTCGCTAGTTAATAATATAATAAAAATGAATCGCTGAATGTGTTGGTAAGACCAAATCTCGAGAACAGCTGAAACGATTTCGCTAATTCTTTTTTTGTTGTTTTTGTTATTATCAGGAAAAGGTTCTTAAGAAAGAATAAGTTAGGGTAAAGTAAGAAAGAGTAGGGTAAAATAAGGATAAAGGTAAAGCACCAAAAAAACAAAAAAGCACACCAAAAAAGCCAAAAAAGTAACAATTTCACAGAAACTTATATGAATGGGTACAATGGTGGTCTTATCGCTGACAGCGATATCTACCAGGCAACCTTAGGATGGAGTATAAGAGCTGGAACTAAAAATAGTGTAGTACGGTAGTTTATGGTGTACTGCACTAACAATACAAGATTTAAAAAAATTAATAAAATAAACATGTTACATAGATAAAAAATATGCACAAGATAATACATAAGCTTAACAAAGCTATATATACAGGTACATATATTAAAATAATTAGAGTAAAGTAATCAGTTCTCAGAAGCGAAGCTGCGGGCAAAAGCTAGTTATTTATAAAAGCAAAATACCACTCACTAATTAATTACAAAATCTCAGAAAGTATAACACCTACAAAGGTGTTCGCAGGTAGGTTTATATCCACTAAGAACAGATTTTAAGAAACTCCACCCTTAAGGGCTTTTTTTTATGGTAGGTAAAAATCATCGAATGACGAATCCCACTCTTGGGCGCTCTGAGAGCAGTGGTGGCCGAGCGAGAGCAGTGGTGGCCGAGTGAGAGCAGTGGTGGCCGAGTGGTAACGGCCCCGACTTACGAGTTGTAGGTCGCGGGTTCAAACCCAGCCAGGCGCATTACTTTGTGTAATTTATTTCATCACCACTGCTCTCAAAACGGTGAAGGAAAACATCGTGAGGAAACCGGCATGTCCTAGAATCAAAAATTCGAAGACATGTGACATCCACCAATCCGCACTGGGCCCGCGTGGTGGATTATGGCCTGGAGGCCTGTGTCCCAGCAGTGGGAACATTAAAAGGGCTGATGATGATGATGACTCTTGGGCGGAGCGGGAAACAGTATCAGACTTTTACTGACTAAATAACCTACCCCGTACCTTCCTTGCCTTATTCCCAGAGCCCCGGTGTAACGCTTTCGCATCAACCCTCAGCTCCGGGAGGCTTCGACCCTGTAGGGCCCCTATACGACCCTTAAGGGGGTAAAATGGGGGGTGGAATTATGTATGGAAAATCTGACTTTCACGCGGGCGAAGCCGCTTACTATTTATTATTATAACTTATCGAAAGGCGTATTTAATCATTATAACTAATCGAAAGGCTGGAACAATTTGCCTGCTGCGATGTTCTCATCATCATCATCAGCCTTTTTAATGTTCCCACTGCTGGGACACAGGCCTCCTCTCTAGGAGAGGGAATGGGTCATAATCCACCACGCGGGCCTAGTCCGGATTGATGGATGTCCCATGTCTTCGAATTTTTGGTTCTAGGACATGCCGGTTTCCTAACGATGTTTTACTTCACCGTTTCTAGAGCAGTGGTGATGAAAATAAATTACACAAAGTAATGCGCCTGGCTGGGTTTGAACCCGTGACCTACAACTCGTAAATCGGTGCCGTTACCACTCGGCCACCACTGCTCTCAAATTCTCTTAAAATCTCTACGATGCTCTCGTCCGATTATAATTTGGATGTCTTCAAGGCTAGAGTGAAAAACTAGTGCGTCTCACCATCAACGGTTTCCAGTCAAGCACAAGTTTTTATCATTAAAAAAATACACTTATTTAGTAGATATATTTACATATATAGTCAGTTTTATAATGTTATATTATGTGACTGACAGTTATCTTACTAATATTATAAATGCGAAAGTTACGATGTTTGGATGTTTGTTACTCAATCACGCCAAAACGGCTGAACGGATCTGGATGAAATTTGGCACAGGCATAGGATACACTCCGGAATAGGACATAGGCTACTTTTTATCCTGGAAACCCTAACCCCAAGCCCAATACCACGCGGGCGAAGCCGCGGGCAAAAGCTAGTGACCTATAAATTCACTCTTGACTTTACAATTGAGTTATTCCAATCGAGTTTGCAAGACACATCCTTAGATTAAAGCTTGTAAAAACTGTATTATCCACAAACCTAAATACCTATAATTATCTCGCTACTGAACAAAAGGTCAATGCATACTAATTAAGTTCATTAACTAAAATAAAGCGACCTTTTTAGTTTAGCTTAGAGAACTCAAACTACATCGGAATCCCTACATTAAGTGTGGGTGTTATTCTAATGAGATAAATGTCGAGTGTTCGATATAAATTGGACAACTGCGAGTCGAACTCGTATTGAGGGTTTTGTTATTCGTGCAAAACTTATGAAAAAAGTACAATTATTTCCATTTTTTTTTTTTTGTAACGTAACAACAAATTTACTGTTTTAAATTTTTCCCTAAACACTATACAGGGTGTCATTGACATGTTAACGCAAACGAATACCATAGATCCAGTACATGATTTTGGACACCCCAGTGGTGGAATTTTTAGTCGCTTGATGACACCCTGTATATTAATTTTTGGTCGTTTTAATCCCAAGGAGGGTCGATCCGGTACATGAAACACTATCGATTTGTAAAGAGTTGTCGGTCGATACGTACTACTTACGGCCATTGAACCCGCTCAGCTGAAAAAAACAACTGGGTTCTAAGTTAACGGGAAGTACCCTATAAATTTTCATACCTTTGAAGGTGTCGAATTATACGTTATTTGCAACATAAATGACAGTATTTATTTTTAGGTAACTTAGAAGTTTGATTTTTTCACAGCTTCAACGGATTGTAGACCTGATCATATGGTTTAAGGGGATTATACGAGGGTCCAAATTTTCCAAATTTTTAAATGGAAAAACCAAATTTTACGCGGACTAAGTCGCAAGCAGAACTAACTATGAAAAAAAATACGATCGAATTGAGAACCTCCTCCTTTTTTTAAAGTCGTTAAAAAGTATTTTCATTGAAAATTCGTTTTTAAGGGGATCCAAATTTTAAATGGAATATTCTCTCTCCTAAAGAGGAGGCCTGTGTCCCAGCAGTGGAAACATCAAAAAGGCTGATAATGAAATGGAATAACCAAATTTTTTCGCGGGCAAAGCCACTGGCAGAAGTTAGCTATGAATAGAATGATAAATGATATTTATTTTTGCAAATAGTTTTTCCATAACACTTTTACACGTCAATTCTTTTTGTCAGTTTAAACTAGATGAGTCCGGTGTTTCTAGCTGCAATGCCGCTAGAAAGATAGGAAAACTTGCTTTTTTAAATACTTATCACAGTTTTAAGAATAGGGCTCGTCGCATAGCCCGGTGACGGCGACACGCGACCCGCGCGTTAGCGGCACATATCCATGTCACTCGTATCTGATGGGTCTACCTGCTTTTTAACGGGTTTTTGGCGGGCCTTATCGTTGCAGTCATACGCCAGTAATTTTACAACTATTTTTAGATTTTTATATTTGATGGTGGATTAATGTACGTTGGTATTTGACTCTAATAGTGGCTTTTTATGGTAAGATATTTTTTTATTGATATAGGTAAAGTAGTGCTTGACTGCGACCGATCCTGATGGTAAGCAGTGATACAATCGTTGATGGTGAGGCGCACTAGTTTATTAAGAGCCTATTGTCTCTAGCCTATTTAAAAAACCGGATCAAAATCTATCTTATAGTCATAATTGTACACAAATTCCCTCCTTAGTCGTTCACTCTTGACAGAGTGGTCGTGGTTGATCATGTTGCATTTTCGTTGGCTACATAAATACAAAATACATACACAAAAAAAATAATTATTACATTAATACAAATAAAAGAACAGGTGATGTACCTACATAGGCGAGCTTAACCCAACGGGTTGGTTGATCCGTTGCGTACTTTTAATCGATACCTACATAGGGACGAGATGATTGTCTCAAAATGATTGGGCTTCTCGCTGGCGATGACTCGACCTTATTACCTATACCTAGTTTCCTTCGAGATTTTGATGCATCGAGATAGTTAACTGTCACGGTCGTAATTCGTCGATTTCGTGCAATGTCGAGCAAGTGTTATTCGAGCTAACGCCATTAGATTTCAAGTAGCGAACCTCACTAAGAAAGGTACCCTGACCCCTGACCCAAAGTCGTCGACGGCGCTCTGTTCGCGTGCGCCTCAAGTAGTTGTCAGCAAATGTAGAGTCGCCAAACTGCAGTGCCGAAATCTACTAGGGCTCCGGTCTGGTTTCTGAAAGGAAAATCTAACCCCAGCACGAAGGCTAAGAAGGAATGGGGTGGGTCGTTTACTCAGTAGCAGACGGACACTGTTTCCCGATCCGGCCAAGGGCCCAAAGGCGGGATTCGTCATTAGATGATTTTTCTCACCATAAAAAAAATCACTGACCCAACTGGTAGCTATGTGTCTGTCATATTAGAATAAGATGTTATTTTTTTTATTATCATAACAGCTTTAAACGGCAATTATTATTCCAACTCTAAAAAAAATATAAAGAATTTTATTTTTTTAAGAGGCCTTTTCTCTCCCCTTCCTCCCCAACCGTGACGTAAAATGACACTACAGCACAAATCAAAAAGACCTAAGTTTCCTGTAAAACAGGTAGGTACATAGAAACACAACCGTTCCAATCTACAAACTATTGTCTAAGTTTCCAACTACCTACCTACTTGTACTCATATTTTTATTTCGCACCCATATTAACACACAAACTACAGAAACTATTCATTTTAATTTAAGTGCTCCTACATTCAACTAATTAGGTGCCGCACTTAACGAAAACAAACAAAGAAAAATTGCAGTTGAAAAATAAAAATCTCGACAAAAGAATATTGTGTCATTCATCTTTTCTTTGCAAGCTAAGTAAAAATAATGAACAGCCTTTTTTTATTTCCTTCACTGAAAAACTCACCGAAGATAAAAAGTGACACAATTACTAATTAAAAAAGTACTAGGACTGGAGATTGTAAATAATAGTGCATCTTGTAATTAATTTTTGTCGCGCCGCCTAGCGACATCTGTTGAAGTTTTCAAGAACTACAAAATTTGTTTGTGATATTTTTGTACTAGATGGCGTTAAATAAAATTAAGATATTAATTATTAAAATTAACCATAATTTAGTTATAAATATTGGGATAATAAACTTAATTACTTCTTTTATCAATCTTTTATGGTGTGCAATGGTAACACTGTAGACGGAAACAATTCGTTAAATTCCCTGCTTCAATAATGTCCATTTTTGTGTAACCAAACTCGGGAGATCTGATTTACTAATTAATTGATATCCAGTGTTATTGACATATTCATATAAATAACAATTTGTCTTTTTTCTTTTTTTAAGTCAGAGACAATCAAATAACTTCTTCCACTATATGGTGGAGCGAAAGGGCGTTTCCGACTTTTACTTACTAAAATCTAAATGTATCCTTCAGTTACCCTTTTGCATTCCAGTGCCTAAGTAACTCATTGATTGGGCTCCTACGGTTCTCCTACGGATTCGACCTCTTTCTTGAAGTTAGACATATGTACCTAAGTGAACCATCTATCTACATTATCGTAGTCATCCAAAATACAAGTCTAAGACCTTGATACTAGTGCCTGAAAGAGAACAGTGGTGGCCATAGAAATACTTATATCTATGGCCGAGTAGTTACGGCCCTGACTTACGAGTTGTAGTTAGCAGGATCAATTCCAGCCAGGCACATTACTTTGTGTAATTTATCTCATCACCACTGCTCTCAAAACGGTGAAGGAAACATCGTGAGGTAACCGGCATGTCCTAGAACCAAAAATTCGAAGACTTGTAACAACCAGCAATCAGCACTGGGTCCGCGTGGTGAATTATATGGCCTATTCCCTCTCCAAGAGAGGTCTGTGTCCCAGCAGGACAGGAGCTTGATTGGAATGAGTGCTGCTTGCGTTTTGCCGATAAATAGCTACCGTAAAAATTAACAAATAATAAAACAACTCTCTATTTACCTGCACGCCGCAAAAAGGGGGATTATTGTTTATCTCACCAGAAGGTAAGCCAAGATTGGTCGACGATGAAGCACGCTTGCTTAGAAGTTACTTGAAACACTCCCATCCCAAAGTTGTAGCATCAAGAAACAGACTCCAGCAGGGAATTTCAATCCTTAGCTGCAAACATTACTGTTCCATACCGTTTCGTGAGGGTGGCTACTTAAATAATTTTTGCTTCACTTAGACTTAATAAACTGACTTTCTATTATTTTATTAATAAGAAAGAAATATGTCGAAACTGGCGTCGATTTATTGACAACAAAACAGAGCGCGCCATCTAGTGGCAATTGGAAGAACTAGAAGAGGTGGCGCTTGGCAGTCGGCCGTTTCAATTTGCTACGCCAAGCTCGTAGGAGGGAAAACCCGCCCGAAATGTGAATTAGGATGTGGTATGTAGGGGAGATAAAGAGGATATTTCCAGTATAAATAACTTTCCCTAATACTTAAAAAAAAACTAAAAACATAAAAATCTCGTATAAGTCTGAATCGAAAGAAGTTCCAAGGACTATTCTAAAATATGCATCATATAAAAAAGGCTAATTAAGGAAAATATCTAAGGCCATAATTGCGTATCATATTAATTAGTTTCAGAAATACACCGTGAAATTTAAATGGTTGTTTTCCCTCAGCGAAATGGTTGTATCTTGGTAATACAAACGTTTGATAAAGAAATAAAATATTAAAAACATTAAATGGACCTGTAGAGTACAAGCTAATTATGACGTATCACAACGTGCGAGAGCTTATTTTGGTTTAAATATTTAATGAATCGGTTTCCTTTGACGGCGGGCTGCTCATGCGACTCTAGTAGTACCTACAAATTACGTCTAATGTTACTATTGTTTTCACTTTTTTGAGTTGATAAATATTTTTAATAATTATTTATAAAAAAAAAACTTTTTATTTTTTTTATTTTTTCTGTATGCTTCAAAAGTACTCCTTATGGCAAGTCATTCTGCCGCGGGAAAACAACCATTTAAATTTCACGGTGTATATATTTTTTTCTAAATACCCGGTTAAAAAAAAACTTTTTCAAAAACTAAACATGTTAGTGAAATAGACTATCAGTTTTTTTTTTTTTTTTTTATAAAAAAGCAATGTCCGAAAAATGGCCTTCATAAAACACTGTGAGGCCTCGACTTACGAATTAAGATAACGGGTTCAAACAAGTACTTTATGTCATTCAGTATACTTGTATCAGGATTGCGGAATTTTGTAAACATTTTAGAATAAAACCCAGAATTAAATAAAGCTGTTTTAATAATTTAAATCTTTTTATTAACTGAAATAAATCTTAAAAAATAATCGTTTAACACTGTTTTACTTAAAGGTACAATACTAGGTACATATTTATAAATAAAAATAGGTACTAACTTAAAGCAAAAAGAAAAAAAATATAATATTATATTTTTATAAAATAAAAACTAAAGTTTTTAACAACAATTATTCTTTTCATTGAAAGATTTAAATTTTTAAAACAGATTAAATTAAATTGTCATATCTAAATTATTCAATAAGTGAGATTTTTATTATTACATTTAAATAAATGCATGATCATATAACATGTTAAAATCATAAGATTTCTTAGCAAATTAAGACACAATGTTTTTGCAACAATATTTTGCTCTTTTTTAGAAATTTTAATAAGTGAAATAACCAGTTATGTTTAGGGTCGAGTCACATCAGAATGGCAGCGGCTAGAGCGACACGGCGAGCACTGCACACAGCAATTTCACACTGTGTGAAATTATTTTAAACTTTATACTTATACTTAAGGGATCAGTATCGCGTCAATAGCTTAAAAAGTTCGTGAGGACGCCCGAAGTGTCGCGAGCAGCCTCGCGTCACCGTGAGCAGAACTACCGACTTGTCTATATCTTGATATTCACGCGATACTGGTCCTTTTCACTCTTGAGATAAAGTTTAAAATAATTTTACACTGAAAGTGCTCGCCACGACGCTGCAGGCGTTGCCATTTTAGTGTGATTCGGCCTTTAATGTGATGAAAATTGACAACAGTGGTGCGTTTATCTAAGTAACGATTATTGCTCAATATAGCTTAATACTTTCACCGCTTAGAGTCAATTTATATTAGCGCAGAGTAGAAGCGTATATCCAAAACTGAACATAACAAATTCGACCTTAACTCCACAGAGTAACGCACACATTATTATTTTATTTTTTTATTGATTATAGGTTCGCGCTTGACCGCTATCTCACCTGATGGAAAGCGACGATGCGGTCGACGATGGAGCGCGCTTACCTAGAAGTAACCTATTCACACTTGACTTAAAGATACTCGGATTGTAGCTATCAGGAGCCGAGATTTTAAAAAAGACGCGTCCACTAGCGAACGTACGCGTCATCAGTCGGAAATTGGCCTGCAGCGGTCTTTATCACGATGGATACGGGCGCGTATTCTATAGTTCGTTTTTAATCCTAGACTACGAATGTCAAACTCCAGTAAATTGGGAACATATTTCTAGAGTATGACATTCTGAGTTGTCAAATCGTAGTCTAGAATTAAAAAACGAACTATAGCGGCTTCGCTTCGACTCTGCTCTAGTATACACTGACTCTTACGTCGAATTTGTCCGACTAATATATTCATGTCCTATTCCTCAGGGTCCTGTGTTTGCGACTGGTTACTCCATCTCGTATAGCTCTTCAATCCCCAAAGGTTACAAAAGAGCTGACGAAATGGAGCATTTAGTCGAGGAGTTGCGACCCTGGCGGAATAATGATAATGTCAGATATATTCGGTATAGGCGGTCAGAAAGTTAAATGCTTTAGAATTTTCACTATAGGCCGACCGTCTAAGGGCGAGTTGTTTCAGCCATACTTGACTCACGAGTAACAGTTAAAAAGGCACTAACCCAAAAATTGGGTTGTTTCACAAAATGGTGACCGTTACGTATGTTAAAAAGTTACTGTTACCATAACTGATGCTTCCCCACTAGTTAAGGTTTTTTGCCGCCATATTTGTTTTTTTTTTATTATTTTGGCGGATTTTTAAAACAAATAAAATCAAATTATGACATAAACGTCTACGTTTATGTCATAATTTGTGTGTTGCAATACTAAAAAAAATCTCCCGACATATTGGGAAAAAGTGTTGCTTTCTACTGGCAACCCGAATAACTTTGACTATTGGTTTTTTTTTGTTTTTTATGTGATGAAACAACGCTTTGAATTTAACAAACGTCTCACGTAATAGTAACTTTTAACTGTCCGTATGAAACTGACCGTTTGAAACAACCCGCCCAACTGAGTCCTCGCCTGCGCGTATATCACTATTTCTTTCCTATAACGTCACATATCTCAGTAACTATCTTGGCGCATTTCATCTCGTGTGTACCTTACTAAGCGCCCCCACCGCCCGCACCTGTCTCAGTCCCCTTGGTCGTCATACCCCCGCGTCCCTGTACCGCGCAGGCGAGGATCAGTTAGACGGTCGGCCTATAACCCCCGATTTCTAAACTGTAGTTTAGTATTGAAGAAGTTGATCATATATTCTATAGTAGGGTTTCAACGTTACTCTAAAATTCGTTTTTTAATTCTAGACAACTATTTGACAACTCAGAACGTCACACTCAAGAAATATGTTCCCAATTTTCTGTAGTTTGACATTTTAAGTTGTCAAATAGTAGTCTAGGATTCAAAAACGAACTTTAGTTGAAACCAGGGGCTGTTCTTTGTCTTGTGTACCTTATTTTGCATAGGTGAAATATTTGAAGATAGTTAACTTATTAACCCAAATGGACGTATGTAATTAATGGCATGTGGTAGAGAGCGTTTTTTTGTCCATTTAGGTTTAAAAACTTCGCTTCGATGTGATGACTTCTTCGATTTGCGTTGTGATGTCGCATCTACGAGATCTGACGACGCATTGCGAGAGGATTCGCATTGCACATTGTATGGTCAACGGAGCCTTCTAATGCATCCTCATAAAATATTTCGCCTTTACAAATGTATTGCTGACAATGAGTTTTATTTTTTTAAACATATTTTATAGTATTGCTGTTTCATTCAAAGTATTACATATTTAAATTCTCTACTAACACTGAGATCACATTGACTGTGTTTAAGATTCAAATAATTTTGAAAAATAAAAGAAAAAATGGTATTTCGCAAAATGACCATTGCATAAAGACATATTTTAGCAGATGCAATAAAAAAAAGTAAAAAAAAGAATAATATACTTATTTTTATCTAATATTCGGAATATCGATACTTTTTACAAATTCGCGATGATATTTAATTATAATTAATACTAAATAAGGCATAAAAATATTTATGTTGGACTAAAAACGATTTATTAAGTTGCGTACAAATTTAGCTCGTATTATTAATAATTATTATTTAGATAAAATACGTCTTTTACATCTAAGGCTATAATACAAAAATGTGTGTGAATGTTGTGTGTGGATCTCTAAACTTTATTATTATGTCTTAAATTATTGCGTAAAAATAAAATATATTTTTATAAAGATTTATACCTATTTTCTAACTGGGAACGATAAATATTGCATATAAACAGTATTTCTTAAAGTTAACATTTCAACATCACCCAAAAAAGTTTATTTGCAAATTGACATTGTTGAAAAACAGGGTTAAAAAAGAACACTTTACAACTAGTTGCAAAACATGTTTTTGCAACAAGTTGCTGAAACATGTTTTCGCAACAAGTTGAGAAACATGTTCTTCTTTCTAAAAACCAACACCCGGGGTATTAAAATAAACTTTCCACTGACATGTTTTAGCAAGTTGCTCAACATGATTTTAAACCCAACACAACATTCACCAACTAAATGCGTTCACACAAACAACCAAAAAAACATTATATTTTACATCATTTACAATTCAGTCGTAATAAAAATATGAATATTGTAGTCTTATACAAAGCGGCACTATTTACATCTAATTATTATAATGTAGCAGTGACTTTACGTATAGATAACATTACTTATTATTTTAACTGTCCGTTTAGCGGTTAAACTTGGTAAGAAAATGGTTTAAAAGTTACTCGAAAGCTGTAAAAAACAAACATACAATTGTAGTTAACTACATTTTTATTTGAAGCTGGAAAACCTGAAATAGCTCATCCTGCTGTGAATGGTGTGAGAGAGAATGCCAGGCTTTTAAACGCCCCCACCCTTGTTCGTTTAAATGCGCTTTGCGTTCCAGGGTAAGTAATCATAGTTAGCCGCATTTTAATTTTAGGCTGTATATTATTAAATAAAGCCTCCCCTATGGCAGAAGTAACGAGGAGTGCTAGAATTGTACTGACCAAAACCCATTCGTGTTCGTTTAGTTACTCTATGGGTTTAAGAGTCACGGTGACTCAACGTAGCTTATCTTAAGTCTGACTTTATTCTGAGGCCTCCGCATCTGATAGATGGATGCGGCGCCTGCGGTATCTGGTATACCAGCATCACACAATAAGGTTTCTTTATTTCCTATTTAATAAAAGTCTACTGTGATGTTTCGTACTCATAAGGCAACGTAACTTGGCCACGCCAACAATTCTTTTGTTCTAAGATCATCTCAACGCTCAGCCACATGGTCAAAACAAAAGTATTGAAGACGTGGCCAAGCGTTCGACGTTAACAAAACGATCAGGGGTCGTAAGGTAACGTAAGTAGGCCAAGCCCCCATTCCGTTGTTTTGACACCATTTTTACGCTCAGCCACGTGCTCATAACAACTCAATATCTTGTTCTGACATCATCTCCACGCTCAGTCAAAGTATTTTGAAAGCGTGGCCAAACCCAAGCGTTCGACGTTAACGAAACGATCAGAGGGGAGAGGAGATCATAATAACTTAACGTATTTACTGACCACAGATAACCAGCCCTATTTCCTCAACAACATATACATTTTTCCTCTAAATTTTATTTCTTCCACGAAATAAATAAGTATAGGAACAGTACCTACACCGAGTTTTTCTTCATACATATAAAAACCAAAAATCTTACCAAGTCTAACCTACAAATCGACAGTATATTGTGATGATACGCATATATTACATCGTTGTAATCTTAACACAGATCAACGCATTGTAAAAAAAACTATTAAAAAAAATTCTACGCGAAACTCTGTACGTGAAACATTGTCTTTTTTATTAAAGGCAGTTTTTAAATAGTGTTATCAATTCTTAAAATAGGGTGTATAGGAGGTTACGACAAATCATGTTTACCTAAATAACATAGGCGCATTGCACATCGTCTAAAGGACAGCCCCCCTAGCCAAGTTACATTAGTTTCGTTTAGAGTTAGTGCGTGTAGCGAGCCACGCTCCCAATTCCTTTGTTGAAATGACGTCAGAACAAGGGAATTGGGGGCGTGGCTAAACATAAGTGCTAACTCTAAACTAACTTGGCTACGAGGCCTGTTACTTTTGTATAAAACATGGGTTAATTTTCATTTTAAAAACGTCTTCCCATTATTTGACAATTATACTCCGTTCGCAATATGATTAGGCATTACAATATTTTTTATACTGTCTTTTTTATTCATAATCAACTTTTATTTTCCAAAAAAAAGCTTTGGTAATTATGTCTCTACTCCTTTTACAAACTATTTAAGAATTGATATTACTTTTAAAAAACATCATGTATTAGTATAATCTTGCAAGCATTCAATTTGCTAGCTAAAACATTCTTATTTCATTGAGAAAAATAAATATTATATTCATTACAAATATCGACATTTTGTCGATCTTGATATCGATACGCGACAACACTAGGACTAAACTCGATTTAACTGGTGTCGTTTGCCGATTTGTTCTTTTTTTTTAATTCATTTTCACTTCATTTCATACTAGATTCCATCCTTAATATTACAGGCAGCAAAATTATTAATGACAATTGCTAGTTAATTGCCTTTAAGCACCATTACAAACCATATCATAATTTAAAAACGCCATTTTACTTAAGTTCTAATTCATTCATATCAGCAAGAACCTCAATTTAAAGACCTGCGCAAACGAGGAACAAACTAACCATACTTTTTCGTCCTTCAAATTTGTTTTTTTCTAACAACCAGTGCGAAAATTAGCGCTTTATACACCCGTTGCGAACTTTTATAACTACCCTCTTAATGAAAGGTCACCAAACCTTTTTGCATGTTGCACTTAAGACATTTTGTATGCTCGTGCATTAAGCCTATTGTGTCAATAAGGGCCAAAAGTCTGCGAATTTGAAATAATTGAATATTAATTGGAATGAAAAATATTATTTTTGTTAAGTCCACTTTGAATCGGAATCAAGGAAACGAGGTATCACTGATACCAGACATAAAAAAAAATAAGCTAGATATAATCGGTAATCCAATTAGTGCGCATCTACAACCGTAATACTGCAGGGACACAGACCTCCTCTCTAGGAGAGGGAATGGGCCACATGTCTTCGAATTTTTGGTTCTAAGACATGCCGGTTTCCTCACGATGTTTTCCTTCACCGTTTTGAGAGCAGTGGAGATGAAATAAATTACACAAAATACTGCGCCTGGCTGGGTTTTAACCCGCGACCTACAACTCATAAGTCGGGGCCGTTACCACTCGGCCACCACTGCTCAATACATCACTGCTTTTTATTACAGCCCAGCTTTAGTTGTATATAATATGTACGTACAATACATTTAAAATACCACGTACAAAAATTCTGCACAATAAACCGAACACATCGCTAGACCGAACTAAAAAAAAAAAGTACAGGAGTGTCCTCGAAATATAATTGAACACAACGAAATATAGTCCACGACGAGCGCATGAAAATGTCTATTTAAATAATTGATTCGCAACAAAGAGATGGACTTGATAGTCTCTTTTATAACAACTTCTATCTCAATCAACGTCTTCTATCTTAATCTATCTGCTTTCGTTTAGTCAATCCTAAGGTTGTGAGAAATTGCCCTGTGCCTTAGTTTTGTAAATGTTTATCCTGTCCACATTATGAGGTGTACAATAAAGTTTATCTATATATATAAAAGAAGAAACTGACTGACTGACATATCAACGCACAGCCGAAACTACTGGGACTAGGAGCGTGAAATTTTGCGCGAGGTTTCCTTTTATGACGTAAACGAGCACTAAGAAAGGATTCCCAAGATTCATGCCCTAAAGGGTTAAAACGGGGGTCAAAAGTTTTTATGGAGAAACCTTCATACACGCGGGTGAAGCCGCTGGCAGAAAGCTAGTATTAAATAAATAAATTTCTCTTTTCCGTTGACAACTTGCCACGGACACGGACATAGACTATCCGTGTCCGTGTCAAGTTCTAAATGGATATTTTTATAGGACTTTTGTTCTCTGCAGACCAAAGCCCCTCGTCTGTGCAGGCTTTAAACCGAAGATATTTATACATATTTGACCGACGAAAAACCGAAGGTTGCCGAACACCGCATTAAGATTTTTCAAATATAATAATAATTACTAGAAATAAATAAAAAATTGTAAGTGATCAATCCATCACCACATATTTTGCCTATGTGTGACGTTAGCCTTAAAATAACCTATTTAATTTTTAAATGTTGCCAGCTCTAAATTTTATGGATAAGAATCTCTGAATTTTAGAGCTAGCAACATTTACCGTTTTTCTTTTTACTTTGAGCTAAATCATGGCAAATAATGTGCTCAGAATTATTTAATGTATTTTTTGTGATTCGCTTTGCAGTTTTTTTAATCCTAAATAATGAGTGAGCTACCATATTTTTTGTGTAATCCTACAAATCGGCAAACCGCATCCGTTCTTACAAAAAACCCTTAAAAATAAACGTTTACAGAATATAAATAAAAAAATGCAATGAACTCTAACACTACGAACGCAGTCCAATTTTTAAAGCAAAGAGGTTTAGAACATGTGGGAAGGAAATGACATGACCCATGTTATATCGATTATTTAACAAACAAAAACACACACAGTGTTTTGTTTTTAATGTAAAATTAAGCTAAAATCTGGATTAGACGCTCAAAATTGCGTTTCATTTCATAATCATTGAAACTGGCGTCTCAGTAAAATGAAGCTAATTATACTATATTCGCGTAAGATTAGATATTTAAAGAAAACTTTTTTACTGTCTTTTCAACGGATTTTAACTTCTTCTTTTCTTCTTTTTTTTTCTTCTTCTTCTTTCTTCGGATTTTTTCTTCTTCTTTCTTTTATTTTTTCCTTCTTCTTTTTTTTTCATTTTTCTTCTTTTTGAAATAGAAGTTAAAATGTCATCATTAAAAGCAAAAAAGTCGTTAAAAAACAAACTATTTACTGCAGCCACCATTTGTCATTCCACCGACGTAATAAAACTCAAAATCGGTTGATTAGACAGTATTTTTTTTTCTTAAATGTTTAATGTTATTTTGAACGGAGAGTATAGTCGATTTGTATTATCGTTTGTTTTTTTTTTTATTATAGATAGGCTCGCGTTTGACCACAATCTGACCTGATGGTAAGTGACGATGTGGCCGACGATGGAACTTGGACGCTTGTTTAGAAGTAACCTAGTAGTCTTGAAACTCAAAAATTAGTCGAAAAAATTAAAATTAAAATCGGCCAAGAGCGTGTCGGGCCACGCTCAGTGTAGGGTTCCGTAGTTTCGGAAGTAGGAATGGGGTAGGTTGTTTCGTCAGTAAGAGTTCGACACTGTTTCCCGCCCCACCCAAGGGTGGAATTCGTCAATAGATGATTTTTTCCACCAATAAAAAAAATGGTCGTTGAGATTATCCGCGGACGAACAGACAGAAATAGTTGGCGAAACAATAAGTGTTCCTTGTTGACTACAGAACCATAAAAAAGGTCTGTTCTCTCCTCCCCACATGTCTGAACCTCAATAAATTTTACAATACAATGCAACTAGCTCCCTAAATGTGCATAACTTTTTAATGTGATACAGATAAGAGTATTTTGGCAACGTTCATATATGGAAGTGTAACGGTTAGGTACTTACAACTACTATCTTTTTTCATTAGTACATTTTATACAAAAAAAAATTATCAACAATGTTGATTCGTTTTTTATTTTGTAAGTTTTAGATTTTTATTGTAGCGATACAATTTTATTTTCCATAGATCAATAAATAGACTTAATGGTAGTGTAATTTAAATTTGAAATAGGTCTTTCGTCTTTTTTTTATTTTGCCTCAAACTAGGAGTTAAGTAATAAGTATTTCAACTATATCTATTCAAAATCAATCTATATAATTATAAAAGCGAAATACCTCTTACTGAATAATCACAAAATCTCAGAACTTGAAATGTGGCAGGTAGGTTCCTTGGCTATGTAGACATTCGCTTAGAACGGATTTTACGAAATTCCACCCCTTATGGGGGGTAAACCGACATTCACGCGGGCGAAGATTCAGGAAGCTAATGTATATTATATATAAATCAATGCCACTAGAACGGGCTCATCTATCCAAACCAAATGTTTAGGCTTTGTTCGAACAATTTAGTTGATTATTTATGTGATGTTTGCACAAAATCGGTCGAGCCGTTTTCCATTTATCACATTTTTCTGTTGCCGGGAGCGAAGCGGGCAAAAGCTAGTCTATTATAAAGAAAAATTGTATCGCTACAAAAAAAATCTATACCATGACTGTATTTTCAACCAACTGGGCATAAGTCATACAAACGATACAATACAATACAATAACTGAGTATTATTATTATTTATAAAATGTTACACTTTGAGCAATGCACTACTTGTGTCCTATGTACAAAGTTCAATACATACATTGTCTATATACATCGGTGTCCGTATCTGAAACAATCAAATGATACTACATTAGCGGAAATACTTTGCAAGGTTAAGGGATTTATAGGCCCAAGATAACAATTTAATATCAACCTTAATTACTTTGACATAAGGTCTACAAACACTCGCGCTCATGCTCTTGTAGTAGCTTGAAGTCACTCCGAGCACCGCATGCGAATTCATTCTTTTGTAGACCGTATGTTAAGGTAGTTAAGGTTTAAATTAAATTGTTGTCTTCAATTGCGCTCCGCCGCGCCTCCAGCGGTGTGCGCTGGGCCCTAGTGCTTAAAATTTGTTACCAGTACACCGCAGACTGCCCCTGTATTATTAAAAGTCTATACGATCTATCCTAAGGTTGTCTGGAAGATATCGCTATCAGCGATAAAACTGCCATTGTACCCATAGATTAAGATTTATGTACTTTTTGGTGTACAATAAAGTTTATTACATATACAATGACAACTGTACATTGCATGTACTTGTTTAAATCATTTATTTTTTTACGATGATTTAAGAGCTATAATTCGCAGAGCCTAACTTCAAACTCGCCAAGATCCGACAGCCGTATTGTACCTAAAGGAACGTTTTTTTAATGTGTATGTGTGCAGCAGTGCTTGTGATAACATTAGATAGAGTGGTGTATAGTCACAAAATAAAAAAGTACAGAAGTCAATCTCATGTATGTACTTCACTTTTCATACCTACGCACGGCGGTCGCGCGCGCTAGGGTTTTCAACTGGATTATGCACAACAAATGATCGTGGTAGTTGCAAAATTTCACAGACGCGCGTCTCAAACGTGACACCGTCGCGGTCGCAATGATCCTCGTTGAGTCCGGTTGTCGCGTCGGTGAACAGTGTCTATGTGTGTGTTGGTCTCGCGCGCTTTGTACGTAGATTGACATAATTAGTGGTATAGTGTACCAGTGGTGTCAGTGATGGCGCGGGCGCTTGGCGCTGGCCATGGGCGGGTGCTGCGCGTGGTGGCCCAGCGTGACGAGCGCCGACGCCACGGCCAGCCCGCCCAGCGGCGGCGCGCGCCCCGTGCCGCCCGTGGGCAGGCGCACCAGCAGCGACAGCACGGCCGCGCGCCCGCCGCGGCACGGCTCCAGCGCCACGGGCGCCGGCACGCCCGCTCCTGGGGAAACAACATGGTACAAGGTAAAAACCAAAAATCGTGGTGGGATTGTTAAAAGTATCAATAACCACAAATATCACAATACAACCCGTTAAAAATGAGAATAGGATCGATGGCCATGTTGTGACGTCACGTCGAACTGTCAAATCGAAGAAATTATGTAGAGTGAATAAAAAAGATATTAAAAAAAATAATTTACGTACGAATCGTGGATGAAAATTAATCAGAATACATTTTTTTAATTTTGTTTATCTCTTTTTCACTGTGTGATGTGTCTGAGTAGTGGTAAATAGAAGAAAAAGGCAAATTGTTTCTAACAATGAAAATAAGAAAGAAAATAGTTTTTCTTGTAAACTATTTATGACTTAAAACAATATATTTGTCAAATTTATATTAAACCCTAACGTTTTTACTTCAAGTAGAATTAACTAAAATTTATTAATAAAAAGCAAAAAAAAAAACTTTTTATTGATTCGCAAATAAGATTTTTTTTTGCAAACCGTACTTTTCACTCCAAATTTGACAAATCGTGGTTATTGACTTTCCTGTTCTTATTTGGAACGCATAATACATCCTTAACAAACAAAAGCCGACCGCATCATCTCACCTCCATTGACACCTCCATTGAGCATCTAGATCAGGTGATCTTTTTTTTTAGTAAAAAGTATTATTGCAGGTGATAAATTCTCCTGTTTTTTAAATGCTTTCATGTTCAAGGTCTACGGTAACTCTTTCTAAAATTTCCGCGGCCCTAGCGGACATCGGCCCTAGTGAGTCTCTACATTTTTGTTGACACCTCTTTGGGACATGGAAGTACGAAGATGGCCGATCAACCACAAACACTAAGTCAAGACACAAAATTCTTGGTGCGTGCCAATCAGAACGGATTTGACGTTAGAAGATTTTGAGTTTAAACCTATAAGACAATTTCCGTGATTACGAAACAGGTCTCATCTCTCTGAAGGTACAATGAGCTGTACCAGTAAAATAACCATTTACTTTCATTATCCTCTCACTGTTCCGCACTTTGATGATGAAAATTGGTCACTATTTCGAGTTCAACTTATATGCCGCGTATTGTAGGAACCATTGAACTCACCTGCTCCCCCCTTCTCGAGCTCGACGCACACTTGGCTGAAAGGCCGCGATGCCATCTGCTCCATCTCAACGAATAGGCGCTGCCTTCTTCTGTACATGTCGTATTTCTGACAACAAAACAATAAATATATATCAATAATAATGAAAATAGTGGGATTCCCTGCTGTAGTCAGTTTCTTGACACATATAACCTAAGCCTACGTCAAAAGTGAATAGGTTACTTCTAGAAAAACGTCGGCCAGATCATCGCTTACAATCAAATGAGACGAAGGCCAAACGCCAGCTTTATAGATTATTTAAATAAAAACAACACCGGACTTGATCAGTTTCAGTTTAAAGATGAGTTTTAAAACAAAACATTTAAAGTATGAAACTTAGTCCCCTCGCACATGGCAACTTATTGTAGCGTTGCCAGGGCGCTCACTACTATATACTTGCATTTGGAACGCGATAAAATGTCGGTACAGTATCGATGTGAACGCGCTACAGCATCGCTACAAAAAGTCACCGTGCGCGATTAATGGAAAACTTAGTAGATGGTTTATGTGAAGTTCGCATAAAATCGGTCGAGCGTTTCTTAATTTATCACATTTATCTGTTGCCGGTAGCGCAGCCGCGGGCAAAAGCTAGTTGAATTCAAAATCATTTGGGGTGTCTGAAGTTTTGCGCATTTTAAGTTACACGTTGTATATTTTACGTATTTAAAGTTACACGTTTTATATATCAATGAACAAACCTGTTTAATCTTCCACAAGGCGGCAGCCACAAGCAACAACAGCAGGAAACACGACGAGAACGTGATAAAGAACTGTTGCAGGTTCAACTTGGGGTACTGCGAGAACGATATCTGTATCCACAATGGCGGCCGGAAGTCGTACACGTACACGAAGAACGTCGTGAGGGTCACGTTGTCCTCCACGCCGAACGCGTGCTCCGACTTCGCGAACCTGATTAACCAGAATGGACATGTAATCAGCTTAGACATGGCCAGAGCAATGTTTTATCGTAGGGGATATGAATGAAAGGAAAAGAAAGAAATATAATTTATTTATAGGAAATTACGCAGTTTTAAACTACAAGTATATTCACGTTAAGAAAATAGTGACTCATCATGACTACTGCATAGTAAAGGTTACACTGCGGTAAAAAAAAAAAACTAGTAATATTAAATCAAACTTTTGATTACGTAATCCTATATAAAACATAGAACAAAAAAAAATACTTCCATAGAAGCCTCGCACATTTAATTGACAGTAAAATATAAATAAAAATGCCTGACATACATTTTCTAGAAATATACATAGACATAATAATAACCAAAGAAAATAAATAAAATACCTGACATAATTTACCTACTCTTATCCAGACATAATATATTATAATACACACGTAATTAAACAGTGATGGCGACATAAAATAAACAAAAAATGTGGCATAATCTAATTTACACTAATAATTTGACATATTATATAATGTTTACATACAATATTATTGAACTTACTAGATTTTGCAAAATTATTGACTTAAATTACTCTTAGCCGTCTTCCTCTCTCCTAATTTTTGCTGTGCCCGACAGGGTCCATATTGATCTGTGATAACTTTTAACACCATCTATGTACACATATGGATTGCAATAAAATATTGAGTATTGAGTATTGAGAAATTCTAAATGACGTAATTTTTTTTCCAAAGTCCTTAAGGATTTAATCAAAACACGTATTTCCTAGAACAAGTTTTGTGAAAATTTCGAGTAAATTGTAGAATTACCGAATGCCAACAGAGTTTTCAGGTGTTATCTCTATTTTGTAGAATTGCTTTTGCTTCAAACATCACTTTGGATAGCTTTTAATGAAGTAACAAACTTTTAAACCATGTGCTAGGCTAGAGAGGAAGCCCAACTTAAACTGGTATTCGGATTTGACTAAAAGCCAAACTGATAACAGATTAATACCAGGCTCCCAAAGATAGAGCTGTCAATTAAAAAAAAAGACGAAATAAAAACTTACTTAAATCTAAAATTAGTGCAATTAACATCACTGAAGAGCGTCCGTTCCGCGGGATCGCTTCGCGTCCTCACGGTGAGGTTCATTCGCGCGTGCGCAGAGCAAGTAATGCTAAAGTCCGCATCTACATCGGGCTTCACTGGAGCGTTCCTAAAGTTGATCGCCGAGAGGTGACGATCTTCCTTTTTCGATAAGTTGAAGGTGAATTGGTAGTCTACTGCGAGATCATCTGTGAAATGAAAAATAATGTTAGATGAAAATAATAAGAGTAATAGTCATCACTCTTAAGACTGGAAACTGGCATTAATGTTTAAAACAAATTGCGATATTAAAAAACGTCATAATCATTTCAATCGAAAGATGTCCACTGATCAGAAGCCCAAGTCTACTAAAAAATCTCATTGTCATTTTGGTTTGTTTTCATGTTGGAGTTTCCTTTACTTTTTCTGTCAAAATAACGCTTTTTAAGGCCTTCTACCAATCGTTTTATACGTGCAGCCTGTGGACCAAGTATATTCAGCGGGCATACAGCGATCTGCGCGTTCAGTACAACAACGCATTCAGAGTGCTTTTGGAGTTGCCATGGCGTTGTAGCGCGTCAGGGATGTTCGCGGACGCATGTGTTGATGGGTGTGCCGCGATCATGCGCAAGCGATGCGCTTCCATGTTGGCGCGCCTGCGCTCCTCCTCCAATGGCATTCTGAGTGTGTTTTCTGACCGGTGTTACTCTCCCCTCTTGCGAAGGTGGGTAAGTGTCCAGACACGCTTATCCCCATAGACTGATGAACCATTGAACGATCTGTACAATGGTTCATTAGTTATATATATTTTTATAATTTAATACTAACATTAGGCTAAGTTTTACTATTACTAACATATATGGATTATCATTATCTGAAATAATAATTTGAATTTGAATTTACTGACGCAGTAACGACTTTATAGCCACAGTAATATGGTTTAACTTACAACAACAAGCTCCCTTGTTGTAGATATTGGTGTGGTAGTGGTTGGTGTTGTCGCATTTGTCGCATCTGTCGCTCACTAGTCTTTTACTGACACAGTAAAGACTTTATAGTAACAAGCATAAGGTTTAACTTACAATAACAAGCTCCCTTGTTGTAGATATCGGCGTGATAATGATTGGTGTTGTCGCATTTGTCGCATCTATCGCCCGCCAGTCCTTTAGTGCTGCAGTAACAGCGGCCGGTGTCGGGCGCGCATGCTACGGCTTGCGCATTGCATTCACAAGCTGTGAACAAGTTAAACGTTAGTTTGATACATTTGAATTGGGCAATTAACAAATCAGAAAATACGTTAAGAAACACAAGCTTAGAAAAACGTACCAAACAAAATTTTAATTTTTATTAGTAATAGACCGTAGAGAAAGATAAATACGTTTCACATCGTGCTTACAGTACGGCCGTCAGATCTTGGCGAGTCTGCAGTTAGGCTCTGCTAATTTTAGTGCTTGAAAACAAGTAAAAAAATAAAAGGTTTAAACAAATAAATGCCAATAACAATTTTTAACAACTGCAAATTGCAGGCTCGCCATTTTAGTACGACAGTACTGTACATCGGGGCGCGTACCGAGTGTCTCCTACCATGCAGCACTACTTACGTTGACACACGCCGCCGTTCAGAGGGCTGCCCCAATGTCCCGGCGCGCACACGTCGCAGTGCTCGCCCACCGTGCGGCCCGCGCACGGCTGCATGCACCGCGCAGCACTGTCGCACACCGAGTGTCTCCTACCATGCAGCACTACTTACGTTGACACACGCCGCCGTTCAGAGGGCTGCCCCAATGTCCCGGCGCGCACACGTCGCAGTGCTCGCCCACCGTGCGGCCCGCGCACGGCTGCATGCACCGCGCAGCACTGTCGCACACCGAGTGTCTCCTACCATGCAGCACTACTTACGTTGACACACGCCGCCGTTCAGAGGGCTGCCCCAATGTCCCGGCGCGCACACGTCGCAGTGCTCGCCCACCGTGCGGCCCGCGCACGGCTGCATGCACCGCGCAGCACTGTCGCACACCGAGTGTTTCCTACCATGCAGCACTACTTACGCTGACACACGCCGCCGTTCAGAGGGCTGCCCCAATGTCCCGGCGCGCACACGTCGCAGTGCTCGCCCACCGTGCGGCCCGCGCACGGCTGCATGCACCGCGCAGCACTGTCGCATACCGAGTGCCCGTTGCACTGACACGCCGGACATGCTGTGAAGTGCCATCTGGGAAGAAAGGGAGCTTATGTAAATAACATCTATAGCTATATACCTTCTTTAATAGCAAAAATGATATTGAACGACAGTTTTTTTGTTGGTTTCAAATTCAATTTTAGCATTAATTGTGACCTAAGAAATTATTGGGAACAAACAAAATCCAATGGGTGGCGTCATAATTTCAAAGTCAAAGCCAAAGTTAACGGGCGAGGTTATAGTTTCAAAGTCAAAATTAACAGGCGGATTCATGGTTTCAAAGTCAATGTCAATAGACGAGTTCATAGTTTCAAAGCAAAAGTTAACGAGCAAGGGCATGGTTTCAAAATCAAAGGCAAAGTTTATGTGTGAGGCTAAATCATAGTTTCAAAATCAAAGCCAAAGTTAACGGGCTAGGTTATAGTTTCAAAATCAAAGCCAAAGTTAACGGACAAAGTCACAGTTTCAAAGTCAAATTAATTAATAATTTTAAAATAAACAAAATGGACAAGATCACAATTTTAAAGTCAATTAATCCCTCTTCAGCTCGCGTTTCCTCCTCCAGGTTTAGCTGGTCAAACCATTAGGTGTGTGACACAAGTATACACTGCATACAAGACTCACCTGTGCTGCGCACAGACCCGTGGCGCGTGCGGCCTGGTGGCGCCGCCCGGCAGGCAGGCGCCGCTGCCGCCGCCCGCACCATCGTCGCACCAGCCGCACGCGGGCTCGGCGCGGCACGCGGCGCACGACACGTGCGCGCCGCAGCCCCGCGCCGCGCCGCAGCCGCCGCCGCCTGACGTCGACCACGCGCGGCAACCGCCCAGGGGAAATGAAGCCCCGTACGCGTTCTAGAACAGAGCTCAACTGTTAGTGGCGTTCATACAAGACAAGTAAGTACACAAGGTACTATCGAAGACACTTCCGCCTGACCACCGCTAAGTCCATTTTTGCTTGCAATCGAAACGAAAACTTCAAAGATTTGATTTGACGCCGCGCCGCAGGATCCAAGCGGTTTTTTTTTAAGTGACCAGGCAGGAAAGACCGCGTTGGCACGATACCGCACCGTGTACTAATATTTAAATGGGGCCGGGGTGGCTTTTATTTATTTATTTGAAGTACAGCTACATCAACTACATTTAACATTGTTGCAAAAATTTACGTACGTACGTTTTATGTACGTGACAATAAGGGCGTCAATAGCATTTATAATTATACAGCTCTTAAGAATATCAAAAAATATACACTAAAATTAAAATTTAACAGTCAAAATTATTATTATCACAGTTCAATATAAATCATTTCGAGTGCAAGCAAAAATGATCGATGGTGTACATAAGCCTCACCTTATCAACGCAGCGTCCGGCCGAAGCGCACCAGATGCACTCCTCGGCAGTACAGTTGGCGCACGTCTGGAATGTGGAGCACGGCGCGCTGCACGGCCCGGCCGCCGCTACGCTCCTGTACAATAAACCACGGTTTAGCTTGCGAGGGAACTTTCGTCTTAAAGGACTTGTATTAAGAGCGGGCGTACACGGACTGCTCGAGCAGTTAACGGCTGACCGACGTACACGGACCGCTCGAGCGGTCGGCGTTGACTGCTTGAGCAGTCGGTTGTTGACTGCTCGAGCTGTCTCTACCAACCGCTCGAGCAGTTGAATTTTTACCGCAGTCTAGTTATGGATTCTGACGAGGAAGCACCGCTTTTGCTGCTTCTGCTCAAGCGAAGACGACGGCGGCAATGTCAAAAGAGAAAATTTTGGGTTCATCCAATTTTTTTTTCCATCCAAATGAGACGAGACCGAGAGACACTAGACGCCGCGAGGCCAGAAGAGAAGGGAGGGGGAGGTCGTAGAGCTGTCGACTGCTTTAGAGCCGCCGACGGCTCGAGCAGTCAGAGTATGCCTCGCGACTGCTCGCGAGCGGTCGACAGCACGATGGAATTTCATCATGTAGTTGACGGCTTGAAGCGGTCGCGACTGCTCGAGCAGTCGTGTGTACGGCAGCGAATGAATGGCTCTAGTTCACCGCGCGGTCGTGGCTTCAAGCAGTCGGTCATAACTGCTTGAAGCAGTCCGTGTACGGCTGGCCTTAGGGTGTAACAGAAATCAGTGAAAAAAATTTGACTGGCCTGTCGGTCTAGTAATTAGTGACCCTAAATGCTATGCTGGAGGTTGTGGGTTCGATTCCCACCCAGGAAAAATATTTGTGTGATGTCAAAGTGTAAATTATCTATAATAACGTCATAAATGCTGAAATTGCCAAAATTAGTTATTGATCACAACTGATGTCAAACAGGTATTCTACATCCTGTGCGACAATATCATACATGTAACTCCTAAAACGACCCACTGAGGACGTAAATGTCGTTGCGGTTTTGGCTGGTTTTTGTGATTTATTTGACATTAAAAAGATGTATTTATATAACATTTTTATTTCTGACCATAGCGAGTGTCTACCTGCGGTACTAAAATTAGTAATATTGGATCTAATTTTTCATAGGTTTTATATAATTCCTGAAGCTGGAATTATATAAAATTATTTCGAAATACAAAAATATTTCAGAGTACTGTACACTTCCTACAGCCATTTGCATTATACAGCAAATTAGTTCTCCAGAAAAAAAATAATGTCAAACATATGGAAACAGCCTATGCAGTGGTAAGTAGAGGTCAGTTAAAAACTATAGCATACATTACTATAGGAAATAGCACGAAATTTATAAAGCTTACAAAAAAACTTACCTAATATCTTCTGATGAATTGACAGGTTTACACTTTATAGTATCGTAGTCCCAGAAACATGCTCGTTGGCTCAGCTCCTCAGATCCCTGTTGGACAACACAATGTATTCTTGAAATGATCACACTACATAACGAAATACACTACGGCCTGACTTGGCGATCCTAAAGTTAGGCTCTGCAAGCTTTACCGCTTGTGCACCCGTACAAAAATAAATGATAAAAAAATGCCGTTAGAAGCTATTGCTATAAACAATTGTTATTGGTATTTTTTTAACCTCTGTTTTTGTACGAGTGTATAAGCGCTAAAGTTCGCAGATTCTAATGGCCCTCAGCATTGAAGAATATGATTATAGGAGAAGGAGAATCGTACTGCAAAAACCTACTTAAAAGTTACAAAATCATATCTCACATGTGTATGATGATGTTGGTGCGCTAAACAGGCCGCGCACGAGTGGTATCTCCCACAGGCTTCACGTGGCGACTCGCTGTCCGAGCCACATTCTTCTATTGACAACGCCATCTATAGGATAAAACAATTTATTGATGAATATGGTTAATCTTGGCTTCGACCCTTCTGCAGGATCATCACAGTTTGCTGACAGTTGTTTGAGGTACGCAGGAAAAGTGCGCGGTGTCGACGACTGTGGCACAAAATAAAAAGGTACAGAAGTCAATCTCATGTATGTACTTCACTTTTTTTACCTACGCACGGCGAACGCGCACGCTAGGGTTGTCAACTGGATTATGCACAACAAATGATCGTGGTAGTTGCAAAATTTCACAGACGCGCGTCTCAAACGTGACACCCTCGCGGTCGTAATGATCCTCGTTGAGCCCGGTTGTCGCGTCGGTGAACGGTGTGCGTTGACCGACGCGACAACCGGTTGCTATGTGTGCGTTGCTCTCGCGCGCTTTGTACGTAGATTGACATCTATACGTATATAATTAGTGAGTGTGGTGACTTACCGGATGCGTGTGCTTGACGCAGTACATGGCCGACGGGTAGCACGCGCCGCACCAGGCACAGCGCGCCGCCGTGCACGCCGCACACGACTCCGCTGACGTACATAGTCTTTCATCTGTATAACACAAAACAAGATATCTTGTATTGATCTATCTATCTATATAGATAGATAGATAGATTAAAACTTTATTGTACACCAAAAAGTAACATAACTTGTACAAAACTTAAAACTATGGGTACAATGGCGGTCTTATCGCTGAGAGCGATATCTACCAGACTACCAGACCGATATAAATTAACGACGATAAATTCCACCACTGGGGTGTCCAGAATCATGTACTGGATCTATGGTATTCGTTTGCGTTAACATGTCAATGACACCATGTATATGTTTGTTGTTGAATAGTGATAATCAGCATTGGTCAAAGAGAAGTACAGCCCTCGGGTCACGTGAAGAGTTGACTAGCTGTATATTATTATCTGGAACATGGTGAGTACTTGGATCTCACGCTTCTAATGGTTTAACCCCATACATGTAACTTTATAACCGGGGTTAGTGTAATTAAAATGCTTACCCTTACCAAACCGAGGCTCCGTGAGGCACGCCTTCACCGTACCGTCGAACGACTCCTTCCACCCCACTTCTTCTAACTGAAACAATAGTACAACGTTACGCCTTGTTCTACGTGTATGCGAACCAACGCGATTCCGAAGCGAAGCGGCGCGAAAGGATCAAACGAAACAAATGCAGTTTCGGTAGCGGTTATTAGAATTTTAAAATGATAAGATTAAAAAGCGAGTAGTAATATTTTAATAATTTCTGGACTTTGTTTGACAGGAAAAACAAACAGAAATTTGTAGACTTTTCGTGTAGGTTACGGATATTATTTTAATTCAAACTGGCTGACCCGTCAAAATTAGTACCGCCAAAAGGCCGAATCACAAACGCGTCCGCGCTGCACCGCTAAAATCGGCAGTATATATATTATGATAACGGATTTTTCTTCCCCCTCCTTGCTTCGTATTGCTCAATGCTGAGGGTCGTGACTCTACTTCATCACTTTCACTCGCAACAGAAAAGGTCGGAAAAATCAAATTGTTTCTGTCTCTGGCTGTGTGTAGAGCATTTTACACCGTCGAGTCAAGAGCAGAGCGGATCTGTTCCGAACCTCTAAAGAGTTCACAAGACTAATTAACTAACGGACTGGCTTGACGAATGTTTCGAAGGATGTTGTTGTGTTTTGGGATTAAGAAGTAACATTTGATTTGTAATAGCCTGGATCTAAGGCGTACCGGAGGATCTAAGCCCTCAACAATATAATCAGATGCTTACCGCTAAGCAGGCCCTATCTCTAGGCCTCCAGACGCAGGCCACGGCGGTGTGCTGCGCAGCGGTGAGGCACGCGGCCTCGCTCGTGTGGCGGGAACAGCCCTCGCCCGCCTCGAAGATCAGCGCGTCGGAGCGGAGGCGCCCGTCGAATCTGGAACCAAATGGGATTTTTTTTTAATTTGCTTTGAAAGTTTTTCGGGCGAAAACGAGGAGTTTAAGACTTTTAGTGACTTAAAAAAACAATATTCTTTGTTTATAAAAATAAATATCCGAGGCAAGTGTGAGTCGGATTCACGTACTGAGAGTTTCGTACGTAAGATATTTCCGAATCAAAAAACAATTTATTATTCGTGATGTAATCTAAAATTGTCAGATTTATTGCTATGGTCGTACTATAAGACCTTATTATTACAATTTTCAAGTTTCTAGGTTCCTTTGGATCCTAGATCTTAGTTCCTAGATCTTTCTATGAGAGTGACAGACAGACGGACCACAAAGTGATTCTATAATAGTTTCGGTTTTTTTTCTTTTAAAGCATGGAGTAGGCACTTTAGTTACGTTAAATCCCGTGAATTCCCAATGAAAAGGGAGGATTATCCAGCTTGACGGGAATTGTACCTGGTCCGGGTAACTGCCCGATAGTTGATACATCGTACCATCGTTTGTGTTTAATCACCCGGAGAATTCCAATATCGTTATGTAAGATTTAAAATACCTAAAAATTGTTCCAAAAAAACTTTCGGGGATAAAAAAACAGCAGCACGATGGATAACAATATTTTTCAGGACATTGTCTACCCACTCAGTTTTTTTCACATACCCAGCGTGTATGATGACAGTGCGGCGGTCGCGTATGAGCAGCGGTGCGGCTGCATGCGCCGCGCGCGCGCCTCCGCCCGCCTGCGGCGCCGCCCACCACACGCCGCATCTGAAACGATCACGTTACCATTACTTCAAAATTGTAATTGTTGAAGTTGTTGAGCCAATCACTAGTGCAATAGGATTATTTTCTTCTTAACTCACTGGTGTCCTTCGTAACACACCTATTGTCTTTTACTTCATTGTGTCTGTAAGTTTGTAATTACGGTACTAGAAAGGTTAAGGAAACAGTGACTCATCATTTGTTCCTGAACCAATTAGATCATAGCAAACTAGAAAGACATGCTTATATTTTATTACCAGTTGATGTAAACTTTGCAGACAAAATGGTTGTGACTTTTCCCAATTTTAAAAATGATTAATATTACAAAGTGTTCCAAAAGAGAATAGGATCGATTACCATATTGTGACGTCACGCCGCCGCCGTACTGTCAAATTGAAGAAATTGGACAGGGTGACAAAACAAAAATTTTTTTTTATTTATTTATTTTTGTGCTAATAGACCAGTGCAGATAATTTTTAAAAGGGAAAAAAATAGTAGTCTAGCATCAAACCCATTGAAAAAGGAAGGAAGAAAATATAATAAAAATTAAAAGAAAAATAAATTACGGTCAATCTGAGGTCGGGAAATGGAGAAGGGTGCGGATTTAAGGGAAAAAACGGTTTATGTCGAATTTCGGAAAAACTAAAGGTTCTAGAGAAAAAAGTCTAATGACAAACTTGTAGGTAAAAAAAGGTCTACAATTGCAGCGTCAATAAAGCATAATTGAATTAGTCAATTTCTCACCTGACATCATACAGTAGCGCTCCAGCAGAATAACATTTAGAAGCGGCAGGGTTTGAAATTAATGCTGCCGCGCTGTCGTTGTGTGCGTTGCCGCCAAACACTAGCATCACACCTAGAATTTCACGAATAATAATAATATTGTGTAATGCTATAGAGTGTATTCAGAACAGAATGTTAAGTCCCACAAATCTCTACTGAAAAACAAGGATTTTCCAGCCTGATGGAAATTGTGTCTGGTCCGGGCAACTGCCTGATAGTTGATTTCGGACCATCATATGTGTTTAATCACCCGGATAACGCCAATACTGCGATGTAAGATTTTTTTCGTTTCGTTATTCGCATTTTTCGTTTAAGTATCGGTCACTAATTACGAGTCACCCTATATATATATATATAGAGAAAGATATGTAACAACGTCATTATAACATACAAGTGGTTATATGGAAAAGTATCAAGATGTTGCTCTTGGTCAGTTTCTGAACATACACTGTTCAGAAAAATAGTGAAACAAAAATGAATTTAGTGTTACTTTACCTGGTGTAATAAAAGTAGCAGAATGTAAATATCTAGGAGTAGGCGCCGACTGTAGAGGGCGCCACAGTCTTAACTCTGGATCGTATTCGAATAACGACGCAGATGGGGCCTGCAAACAAAATATAAGAAATTATAGTTACTTAATTAAACTGACATTTGAATGACACGGGGGTGAACTCTAGTCGCGTTAAGAAAATAGTGACTCATCAGTGCTCCTGCAAAATAATGGCATATTCGTATCGTTTTTTTTTTAATTTAAATCCCGACCTTGGGCGGAACGGGAGCCAGTGTCAGACTTCTACTGACTAAACGACCCACCGTCCCTTCTTGCCTTAAGGCAGATTTACATTGAGTCAGTAGCTGTCGTCAGTGCTGGCGCCGAAAACTGACGCGTACTATTTACAAGCAGTCAGTAGTCGAAGATATTTCTTTTGGTGTACACACGTTTGTAAAGTCAGTACGGAAAAATGATTTCTCAAAAACAGCAAAGAATCAAAGAATTTTGTGCAATATTCTGCAATGCTGTTGCACACATTTCTTTATTTCTATAATTTTGTGATTTGAAATCCCATAGGCATTAATTATCACGGTATAGTTGTACAAGTTTTAAGTTTTCCGTGTCGCTCAATTTTCGTGTCATTTTGTGATCCGGTGCGACGAATCGTGGTCACCGTACAACAGAGCGGCAGCAACTGACTTGGGCAATTTACACGTTGTCAGTAGCGCTGGCGCGGGTGGCGGGGGAGTGGACTGACGCCGAAAATATTGCAGCGCGAATATTGAAGTCAGTACTGACGTGACAGTACTGTACTGACTTGAAATCAATTTACACTATAGCAGTGCCAGGTCAGCACTGACTCGTCAGTGGACTGACGTCAGTTACTTACTCAATATAAATCTGCCTTTAGTTCCAGGGCCACGGTGCACGCTTACGTTTTCAAGTATTTCATAAATAAATAAATGAGTACCTGTGTGGCCTCCGACTCGGACACGAGCCCGCCGTGCACGTACACCTTCCGGGACAGCGCGTCCCAGGCGGCGGCGTGCGCGAAGCCGGCGCGCGCCGCCCAGCCGCGCGTCGCCGCCACTGACCACACTCCCTCGTCTACGTAGTACTCCTGGAACATTCGTGACTAAATCTTTACTTCTGTATATAAAAAAGGCAAAGACCGACTCAATTACTAGCTACAATTGGGCTTAAAAAGTTGAAATTTTCCACAGAGATTCTTTATATGATATAAAACGCTGTGGGTTACACATACACTACTAACTTTAGATATTAAGTATTTTATTACTAACAAATTTGTGTAATTGTTTGTTTTCCCAAAGAAATAAATAAAATAAATAATATAAAGTAAAGATACACTTTGGTACAAGTGTAGAAAGTTTGTCATTGCGATCGAAGAGACGAAGGATTGGATTCGTACGAATTTATTTTGTTGTTGTTTTAAGTGTAAAAAGCTGGTTTTCGAATAAGTGTATTGAAAAGGATTTACAAAAATCACACATTAAGGGGACCCCTTTCATAGTCCAAAGATTTAGTGAAGAAACTTATTTCCACATGGACAAAGCAACTGGCAGAAACTATAAAAAAAACTAAGGGCCTGTGCACGTTTTTCAAACGTCTACTTTGTAGTTAGTCTACTGTGTAGACTTTTCTTTAAAAGTCTACACAGGTTGCGTCTGTATCGCTACAAAAGCGTTTAAAAAACTTAGTGTGCGTAAACCCAAAGTTTTTTACTTTCTTGAAACCCACCTGGACTAAATGTAAGTATCCGTAATGCGGCGAGTGCCCGAAGAACACCAGCATCACAGGTTTCTTGGTGACACCCAGGTACACCAGCACCGCTGTGTGACCTGACACATGGAGACCACCTGTAATACAAAAAAAAAAGACATAAATAAGGTATTACACAGATTTTAAAAAGTAAATAATTTGTGATGACATTGTGCCCAATATTACATAAAATAAACTGCACATTATTTGCTTTCCTCAATTCTTCGAAGTCTGCGGGGAAGCTTATAAAGAGTTATTACAAACTTACAACATGTAAATAATGTAGCGATCTTATAATAGACTCTATACCCAATGCTACACTACATAAGATGCACATTCGCTTAACACATTGCGGGCGGCACAGGCGGTTGTCTATGCGGCGAAATTGTGATTGTCTTTATACCCAATGTTACATAACATAAATTGCACACATACAATGCTTTGAAGTCTGTGGGGAAGCTTATAATGGATTTTATACCCGAAACTACACGACTTTTGAAACTACACGACCTAAGGTGAACAATCGCTTACCACAAAGCTTCAAAAGTCGTTGCCTATGGAGCGAGCTTGCAATGGACTCTATACCTAAATACTACACTACATAAGGTGCACATTCGCTTACCACTGAGCTTCAAAAGGCGTTACTTACATAGCAAGCTTGTAATGGACTCTAAACCTAATGCTGTACTCCATAAGGTGCAGATTCGCTTACCACAATGCTTCGATGGCGGCTGTCTATACAGGAAAATTGTGATGGACTTTATGCCCAGTGTTACACAAAATAAACTGTACATTTGCTTGCTACAATGACTCGAAGTCTGTGGGGAAGCTTTTAATGGACGTTATACCCAAAGCTACGATACATAAGGTAAACATTCACTTGCCACAGATATTTAAAAGCTGTTGTTAATGTAGCGATTTCGCAATGTATTACGTACTCAATATCACACTACATGAGGTTTAAATTCGCTTACCACAGTGCTTCAACGGCGGCTGTCTATGCGGCGAACAGGTGATGGGCGTCGCGTTGTGCCACTGTGGTTTCTCACTGTTGAGTCGAACTCGCCAGATCTCGTTTGTCACCTCGCCAGCCCGACCTTCTAAGCCGGCTAGGCCACCTCTGTTGAAAAAAAAAGTAAATTAAGACGAGAAACCCGAAAGACTCTGAAAATAAGTTCTTTTGCATGAACTTGGTTCTTTCATAGTATACAGATCATTACATAGTATAAAACAAAGTCGCTTCCCGTCTGTCCCTATGTATACATAGATCTTACTACACAACGTATTTTCATGCGGCTTTTTTTAATAGATAGAGTGATTCAAGAGAAAGGTTTATGTGTATAATACATGCATCATTTATTCAATATCAGTACCCGTGCGAAGCTGGGGCGGGTTGCTAGTAATATTCCACAACTGTCACACAACGTCGTCTAGTCCCAAACTAAGCAGAGCTTGTGTTATGGGTACTAGACAACTGATAAACATGCTTATATATTTCTAAATACATGTGTCATACTCCGCAGCAGAACCACTTTAACTACATTATATACAAATTACAGGATAAAATGTAGATAATGTCTATATTTTTGTAGCTTAATATCAAAATTTGTATATTGTTAGTTTCTTGGAAAATATCAATTCAAAGTGGTCATGCTACAGAGCATACTCTCCAGCAGGACCACTTTAAAATAACGCTTATTTTACGCTGATTATGCACAGGCCATAATATAAACAAATGTATATTTATTGTATATCAAGATAACATCTACAATTTTAGATAAATACTTGCCGATTTTTAGTAATATGTAAATGTTTTGCTACCGGAAAGCGCCTGCTATGAATTTCTTAGCAAATAACAAGATATATAGTTATTTACGACTAGGCTATTATTTGCTAAGAAATTCATAGCAGGCGGTTTCCGATAAAACATTTACATATTACTAAAAATCGGCAAGTATTTATCTAAAATTGTAGATGTTATCTTGATATACAATAAATATACATTTGTTTATATTATGGCCTGTGCATAATCAGCGTGAAATAAGCGTTATTTTAAAGTGGGCCTGCTGGAGAGTATGCTCTGTAGCATGACCACTTTGAATTGATATTTTCCAAGAAACTAGCAATATACAAATTTTGATATTAAGCTACAAAAATATAGACATTATCTACATTTTATCCTGTAATTTGTATATAATGTAGTCAAAGTGGTTCTGCTGGGGAGTATGACACAAATACATACATATTATAGATAAATTACACCCAGATACTGAACAAATGATTACGCTCATCACACAAACATTTGTCCTGGGTAGGAATCGAACACGACCTCCGGCATAGCAGTCGGAGCGACTAACCACTAGACCAACTGGCCAGTCGAAATATGTGCACATGTAGGCCTATGTAAAGTAACAAAATATTACAAGAATTTTTAATCGGTTATAGATGCTAAAGTTATCGAATCTACAGGCGCCTTCAAATTAGCTGAAGCGCGGATGTAGCGCACAGCAGTCCAGCGTTTTATTTAAAGTTACCAAAACTAGCAATCCGCCCCAGCTTAGCCAGAGTTCATTAGTGATATTAAAGATATTATTCATGTATTATACACATAAACCTTGGTCTTGAATTATTCTATCTATTAAAAAAAACGTACTTTTAAAGAAATAAGCATACATAGGGACGCGCAACTTTGTTTTATACTATGTAATGATGATTGATTGATTGGTAACAAAGTAACGCCGCCAAGTGCTGCTAATTTGAAGGCGCTCATACTCTCTACATTATCTTTACCCTCTCTCCGGTTCGTCGGAGATGACAACACCACCATACACCAACAACTCGTGGCCATACAGCACGGCTGAGTGAGCGAACCGCGCCGCAGGGCTGTCGTATGTGTGTAGGACTTCCCACTCTTTCTCTGCTGATTTATACCTGAAAAAAATAAATATAAAAAAAAGTTTTAAATGGCAAAAATAAAGCGGGCACCAGGTATTTTAGACGCAAACGTGGGCAATGTTTAATATAATAATAAAATTATTTTATTTTCACCATAACATGTGGACCACACGGATGCAATCTAGATTGCCAGATTGCAAGCACATAAAACAACCTCGTGCCCTTGGTTGGAACGCTGGATTGCAACCATGAGGTCCAGGTTTAAGCCTTCTGTTACAACATTAAGGTATTTTTTAACGCCCTGACTCCTTAAGTAGGTGTATGTCTCTGTGCACTAGATTCTGACGTTTTATAAGTGCTCATATAGGCCTATGTGAAATAAAAACCATTTTGATTTTGATTTTTTGTGAGGATGTGCGACTACGACATGCGCACGAAGAGTTTCGTACCATCCGAAATAACTGAGGCCAGGGGTTGATGCGAAAGCGGAACACCGGGGCTCTGGAACTAAGGTAGGAAAGAACGGTTGGTTGTTTAGTCAGTGGAAGTCTGATACTGTCTCCCGCTCTGCCTAAGGGCGGGATTCGTCATTCGATTTTTTTTTCACTATAAGGCCCAGCGCACACCGCTGGAGGCGCGGCGGAGCGCTATTGAAGACAACAATTTAATATAAACCTTAACTACCTTTTTTTTATGGTAGGTAAAAATCGTCCAATGACGAGTCCCGCTCTTGGGCGGAGCGGAAAACAAGTGTCAGACTCTTACTGACTAAACAACCTACCCCGTTCCTACATCGCCATACATACCAGGGCCAGAGCCTTCCTTTTCAGACACAAAGCCGTGGCCCTGATTGGCTTCGACCCTTTACCTTAACTACCTACAAACACTCGCGCGCATGCTGGCCTAAAAAAAATACTACTACATACTATACTTTACCTGTACAAAAACTCTGAAAAGGCGAAGGTTTCTCCCCCAACTCTCAGCAGGTCGTCTCCGTACGGCAGCAGCGAGTGCGCGGCCACGGGCGGCGTGTCGCTGTCCCAGGGGCTCGCCCAACCGGCGCGCCACGCGTCGCGCGCGCACGCCGTGCCACGCTTGAGCGCGCTGCACGCGCAGCCAGAGTGCGTGCACGTGCCACCGCCGTACGCTGCGTTGCATTCCTCTGCAATTTGAAAGGGAAGATTTAAAAGTAAGTGTAAGTGGTATTTGAGAAGAGTGACAAGACGTGATCTATATATATAGGGTCCCATTAAAATAGATGGACAAAATTTTACGAATTATTCAGACCATCAAAATAAAGACAATGGTAAAAAAATTAAGAATAAATTACTTTACTTTAAGATATACTTACAAAAATTCTTGAGGCCCTGTACCCATGCATCAATTTTGTTATTTTAAGTCAAAATAAAAACACTTTAATCACTGTTTCTTTTGCTTGGATGGCTTTAGTTAGACATGCTGAACGCTGTGTCAAAGTTAGTCCATTTATTTTAACGGGACCTTATATTATAAAAATCAATGCCACTTTTCGTTGTTATTTTATAACTCAAGAACCGTCTCACTTATCCAAACCCAAATGTTTAGGCTTTTTTCGGACTATTTAGTAGATGGTTTATGTGAAGTTTGCACAAAATCGGTCGAGCGGTTCTTTATTTATCACATTTTACTGTTGCCGGGAGCGAAGCCGCGAGCAAAAGCTAGTACTGTATGAATCAGAATATTGGGCTATGAAAAAGACTGATGAAAAAAGGTTGCATGTAGCGGAGATGACAATATTGAGATGGATGTGTACGGTGGCAAAAAGGATAACGTGTTAGAGGAAGTTTGAAAATGGCGCCAGTTACAGAAAAGTTGAAAAGGAATCGTTTGCCTTCGTATGGTCATGTAAAGAGGAGGGATGAAACATGTGTTACAAAAAGGATTATGAGAAAAGGAAGGAAAGAAGGTAGGAAAAGAAGGATTCTGTGAAATTGTTACTTTTTTGGTGTACAATAAAGTATTATTCTATTCCATTCCATGAGTATACACATAGATGGATGGAGAGGGAGAGAAAGGAGGATGAATTGTTCAATTTCTATGATCTAACCACAACACATACATTCTAAATTTACAATTTAAACTAGAACACAATTTCAAAACGAACCCATACCACCTAATTTACTTAATTAACTATAATAAAACCCATTTATTATCTAATTAACGTAATATAACACACACATTGCAATAACACGTTTTAAACATTTGTGGCATAACGTCATGTGTGACTCAGTTCATTTAAATGCATAATCAAGAAATTACTGCAAAAAATGTAGTCTGTATTCATGTCTATTTTAGTCATCATCAGCCTTTTTCAAAGTTCCCACTACAGGGACACAGGCCTCCTCTCTAAGAGGAGGAATGGGCCGTAATCCACCACGCGGGCCCAGTGCGGGTTGGTGGATGTCACATGTCTTCGAATTTTTGGTTCTAGGACATGCCGGTTTCCTCACGCTGTTTATGTCTATTTTAGTATTAAACTCTTTTTGTAATGACACATTTTGCTTCGTCGTTTATACCGTGTACAGTACGGCCGTCGAATCTTGGCGAGCCTGAAGTTAGGTTGAATTTTAGCGCTTGAAAACTCTTACAAAAATAAAGATTTAAAAAAAATTATGCCAATAACAGTTTTTAACAGCAATAACAACTGCAAATTGAAAATAAATTGTAAATAAAGAATATATCTATGATCTATCTATCTATCTATGAGATGACATTAGGTCACTGGAACTCTTTGCGACCCACGGATGTCCCTCAAGTTGAAGGGTAAAATCGACAAGTCCATGATAAGGCCTGTCATAGTGTAGGGATCAGAATGTTACATTGTGAAAAAGATAGATGAACAAAAAAAAGATTATGTTATGTCTGAGTATGGTTTCCGCACTTAGTCTTGTGTAGACCACTGTACGTGAAAAAAAAAAATTTTTTTGTAGCTAAGATGAAAATGCCACTACATCACCGCTTACCATCAGGTGAGATAGTGATGAATCGCGAGCCTTAAACCTCTAAAGTTTAGATGAAACTTTGTCATAAAATTACCTGGACACAACGGCTGGTCACAGGCCACACCTGTCCACTCTGGTTCGCATCTACACGAACCATCTTCACATTCACCATGACCTGAAAACACATAATGAACAATTTAGACGATACAAAAAAGAAAGAAAAAAGTTTATTTGCGCAAGAGTATGGCGCATACCATAAAAATCAACACAACAACAACTAAACAAAAACAACTACAGTCAAAAACAACTATAGTTCGAAGCGCAAAAATATGCGACACACCCGCACAATACGGCCAGTGCTCAGCAAAAAGCTGGGGCTCATATGTTAAACAGAGCCACAGTGCTGATTTTCAGCACCAACCGAAGGTAGAGTTGCAGTCGTTGCAGAAGACCTCGATAAGGAAGTCTAATAATGCCTCTTGCCGTGTCAAGAATGGCCATAAATATCAGAAAAAAAAATACAATTTAAAAAATAAATTGTATTTGAATAATCTCAGAAACCGTTAGCACTAGAAAGCTGAAATTTGGTACTATTGGTACCTTCTAGTGCTAACGGTTGTTTATTAATCACGCCAACAAAATGATAAAATAAGAAGTTGGAAAAAATGTTTTATTAGGGTAAGTACCTCCCCTACACAGTATTATTCGAATGATATTCGAATAACACTGAAAAACATATTCGAATATTCGAAAATCAAAATGTTCTAATTTTCACAACCTCTAACCACAACATACAATGAGCACTTACTAGAACAGTTAGTCCTATGATCATTGGAGGGGCAGGAATACGCAGCATAGGTGACGTTGAACCCCTCCATCGCATAAGCATCGTCGCTAAAGAAGTGCAGCAGCGCGCTGCCTGAACGGGCTATCACCTGCCTCGTCCAGCTCGACTCGCCGTTCTCTAAGACACCACTGGAAAAGAAGAGAAAGGATTTGGTTAGTTAATAGTGCTATAGAATAGAATAAAGCTTTATTGTACACCAAAATAGTAACAATTTTACAGAAAATTATATCTAAGGATCACTACAAAAGATCCCCTTGGGTGCGGGGTCTTGTGGTTATTTATTTATAAAATTTCACGTGCCCTTTTTTCTTTCATAAATCATCACTTTGATGGGATTTGGAGGTGTGCGGAACAGAGAGAGTCCCACATACCTCCTTTAAAAAGGGAGGATCCTCCTACGAGATAGGTGTTAATAGTCTGGTGGGTTTTTTTTAAGGTAGGTAAAAATCATCGAATGACGAATTTCGTCCATGGGCGGAGCGCGAAACAGACTCTTACTGACTAAACAACCAAAGTCGGTCCTCGATTTTGGTCAGCAATAAAGCAAGCTTGCCAAATAGTAACCTATTCGCTATTGATGTAAAGACACATCTATATATATAAAAATCAATGCCACTTTTCGTTGTAATTCCATAACTCAAGAACGGCTGGACCGATTTGGCTGATTTTGGTCTTGAAATATTCGTGATAGTTCAGGGAAGGTTTAAACGGTGAGAACGAAAAAAAAAAAATAGGCGAAACGAAGTTTTTTAGAGTAGGGTAGAGTAGGGTAGAGTAGGGTAGAGTAGGGTAGAGTAGGGTAGAGTAGGGTAGAGTAGGGTAGAGTAGGGTAGAGTAGGGTAGAGTAGGGTAGAGTAGGGTAGAGTAAGGTAGAGTAGGGTAGAGTAGAATAATCTGTTGCCGGGAGCGAAGCCGCGGGCAAAAGCTAGTAGGTTATAGATATGAAAAACAAAGAAAAAAATTAGGAAAACTTTTTATTTGCGAGACGCACTGTTTATGGGCGATTCTACGATAAGACGTCCCAGCTTCTTAGGGGAGGCGGCTTAGGAGAAAAGTTGGAGTTTTTTCATGAAACCTTTATGTTATGGTTTTTAACCTCTTTATTTACCTTTTCACTTAAGGGCAAGTCACTTAATACATTTTTTATTGCTTTTTCGAAGACCAGGGTAAATACATTGGGCAGGGGAGAGACATCTGGACCAGGGTAGATACTTATTTAACCAGGGGAGAGAATTTGGCACAAAAATATACTAAATAAAATCAACAAAGTGAGTAAAATCAACGTTTATTAAACATTGTTCTTAATATTTATAATCAAACTATCATATTGCAGCCTTTTTTTTCTAAAAACAAGAGCATTTAACTACAAATAAACATTTTTTATTGTTGATGGGATTTTTATTTTATGTTGGGCAAAAATTGTCCAGTGACGAATCCCGCTTTTGGGCGGAGCGGGAAACAGTGTCAGAATCTTACTGACTAATCACCCCACCCCCTTCCTTCTTTGCTTTTCGCACTGGGGCGAAGCCTTCCTTTCAGAAAGAGACCCTGGGCTTAGTCTGGACTGTTACTAGACAACCCGACGTCGAGCTACCCATGGCTCGCCGGCCGCAAGCCCGCGCCTACGGTGGCCGAAAATCGGGATCGGAATCCCGGCGGCGCCTGGGGCGTGTGTGCTGTTGCCTTATGCGGTCGGCCTCCTCCTTAACTAGCAGTACTGCTTCGCATTAGGAGGCGACTGCCTCCCGTGCCTCCTCGCTCCGGACCATGGCCTCCATCAAGGCCCGGCGCAAGAGATTGCCGCCGCCGATCACTCCCATGTGGACACAGTCATTCTCCTCCCAAGCGGGGCACACCTCTACTGTATGCTCTATCGTGTCCTCCAGACGGAACGATAAAGTTTAAACAACTGTTTTGGGATTGCGAGGATTCCCAGCTTTTTTTGCAGCCAGTTGAACCTCTGCTTCGATATGTGGCCCAAAATTGAGAGTTGATGTCAACGTAACACAAAGAAGATGAAGATGGTCGGTCACCGGCACAGTTATTCTCCGGAAAGTGCAGGGCTGAATAGCAGCATTGAACCTGACCAAATTGGCATCACTCCATTCTATAACTGCCTCTAAGGACGAGTTCAAGCGCTCAACCATAGTCTCGAAAAGACTGCATCTGTGGTTGTTCCCTTTCTTCTTTCTTTTCCATACTAGTTTCGCCATACAATGCTCTCTTGAAGTGATTCGTTCGACTTCGTCTTTTTGCTTTTAAAGTTCATACTTTTGTGGTTCATTTTTAATCTTTTAATATCGAAGCTTCTCTGCTTTAAGTTTCTTCTGTAACATTTTCTTAACATGTTAACTTCATAATCTGTAATAATGACAGTACTATAATAAAAATATATTTTTGTCCTGACATTTTCATTTTCAAAAATAATTTAAGGTATTTAAAACTGTCTTTGATAGAAGTTAGTAAGTTTGTAATAACGTCATAAGAGGAATATTATCTCCCCTGTCAGGGACTCTCTCCCCTGGCAGTTATTTTGACAGGGGAAATACGGCAGGGGAGAGATGTTTTCATGACAAATTCAATTTTTTTAACTCATGTAATTACTTTTTGGGTTAATTGTATATCTTATTTTAATTATTACTGTATTGTTTAATTAGGGTAGTAAGAGCAGATAAATTAAATTAATATTGTACGTTTTATGACTTACCAGTGGAGAGACACAATCACCTTGCGAAACCACCACACCACACAATCGCATCGCAATAACTACAAAAAAAAAATCGCGTAAACGGTTTCCACTTGTAGTATTGCAAACTTCACGCCAATACATATCCTTGAGTACTACTTCCAATATCCTATCCTTGAATTGATCTTTGTATTATCGGAATTGATTTTGCCAGGGTAGATACATAAAAAAAACAGGACAAAAGATAATTCTAAAAATTATGTGAAATAAGCAAAATTATTCTATTTTTCATTTTATAATACCAAAGTATAAATACTTAAATTTCAATTAACACTTAATTTAGTTAAGCATCTGATACAAAAAACATATGTATTGTTTTAAAGTTTAATTGAAACCGGCAAAGGGACAGGCCAGGGTAGAGACGTTTGTAGACTTTGTAAGGAATTTCAGAAAAATGTGTTTTAATTAGGCTGTTGATTGTGACAGTATTTAATAAAGTACATTAAGTAGATGTCACACACTGTAAAAAATAACAACATATAGAATAAAACAACTGTTTTTAACGGATTGCCGCACAAAGGACCTCTTATCGTAGAATCACCCTTATAAGGACTTTAAATGGACAATAAGGAAAAAAAGTTAAAAATCATAAACAACATCTTTAAAATTAGACTCTAGTGCGCACGTCCGCGCAAAACGGACGCATACCACTCAGCATAAAGCCGAGGACACACACATAGTGCGACGAGTCTACGGCGCTGGTTTTCAGGGTGGACCGATGACTATGTCGACATAAAGACATCGGAACGGTATAATGTGCCAATAGATTCAGTAATAAAAATATATATTACTAGCTTTTTTCAGCGGCTTCGTCCGCGTACATAAAATATAGCCTATGTCACTCAGGAGTAAAGCAGCTTTCTGTTGTTGCTAAAATTTTTCCAATCGGACCAGTAGTTCCAGAGATTACCCCCTACAAACAAAAAAAAACAAACTTTACCTCTTTATTATATTAGTGTAGATGTAGATAAAATAGTGTTTAAAACACTTCTGCAAAGTGACAACATAAGGAAACACAGATACCAACATGGTTTTAAATCCATATAATATTCAATTTGGAAAGGCCAAATACACGCAATCAATCTATGACATTCAACAGTAGATTTGAATGGATAACTAATTCAGAAAATAGGAGGATAGACATGCAAATTTCAGAGAGTACAGTTTGAATTTTGATGAACATTGACCCTGTTTTTTTTTTCTTGGAAACGGTGATAATGTATTTGTTACGTATTCTACGACGATGATATTGTACTAGCTTTTGCCCGCGGCTTCGCCCGCGTGGGTTGTGGTTGGGGTTTCCGGGATAAAAAGTGCCTATGTCCTATTCCGGAGTGTATCCTATGCCTGTGCCAAATTTCATCCAGATCCGTCCAACCGTTTTGGCGTGATTGAGTAACAAACATCCAAACATCGTAACTTTCGCATTTATAATATTAGTAAGATTGACCCGAGATCTGTAGTAGCTTGACGAGAATGACCAGTCAGAATTGATTAAAATCATTGTAATTATACGTATCGCTTTTGTTTTTTTTTTTTTGTAATTTTCTTTATCGTTTATGTTTATTATGACTAGACAATAAATATTCATTTAGTTATAATTATTCTAATAATAACCTAAGGTTAATAAACTGAAACTTATTGGGCAGCAAAAAATTGATCCACATCGATATCAATGGGAAAGATGCCCAGAACGCTGGCAGCAATGCCACAGTGGTTGGCAATACTGATTCGCTGACAAAAATAAAGCCCAGCCGGTCGTGCGAAAGAGTCGACCAGTTGTTGGATGATATCGCGTACAACTCAGAAGATGGGATGGCACAAGGGTGTCGACACATGTTGCATCGCACATCAAAGGCTTACCCAACTTTCAGGGCATTATGGTCATCCATCCCGTCTGGCCTCTTCCCACCGTCACGTGCCAAGCCATTGGGTTCTAAAACAGCTGGCACCCCGGCGGTCGAGACCATACCCCCCCCCCGCCCCCGAGGGGACGGATGATGTCATTAATGCTGGCGTGCCTAGCTATCCGACCCGCGCCTATCCCGCAGTAGGAACTGCAGGATAGACCACGGTGGCCTATCTATCGTTAAGTATGAGAATATAAAACAGTGGATTGGGAATTTCTCGTTAACTTAGAAGCTTGATTGTTCACAGCTTCAAGGGACCGTAGATCTAAGTATATGGTGTTAATTTAAAAGCAACAGCAGACTCCTGCCTCCTGGAGTCTCACGTCCTGGAGCCTATGGTGGTGCAAACTGTTACCTCGACTCTAGGAATAAGGCAAGGAAGGTACGGGGTAGGTTTTTTTAGTCAGTAAGAGTCTGACACTGGTCTCCCGCTGCGCCCAAGAGCGGGTTTCGTCATTCGATGATTTTCACCTACCATTAAAAAAAAAAAACAGCAGACTCCTGTGTGGTGCTCGACTGCGTCATGGACTACGATTTCTGGTCCTTCAAATCTAGTTTAAAGACCTAGTGACCTGAAAATCAACCGCCATTTTGGTTCAACTTCTATAACGCGTATTATTCTTACAATAAACCCTCAGTCTCGGGTCAGTGCTGTGCCCTAATTCACGTAAAATCAAACAATCCCAATTCCATTGTCGTTCGATCGCAGTCCTATCCAAATCGGTATTCACGTGTTCCTTGATGGGGATTCGATAGAACGACAATCGAACGACTTCTAAACGACCTCTCTTCGATCGAACGAGTTCAAAAAAGGTGTCGTTCAAACTTGATTGATGGATGGGAATACGAAATGTCAAAGTCGCTACGATACCGCTACGGTTTTCATTACGAGAATTAGGCTACTGGCCAGCTGTCCCGCCGAATACGGGTCTCGCTACATAGTGATGAGTCAGAAAATGCACCAACCAATCCTTTAGCCAGCTAAACCAATAAGTTGACAATGTAATCAATTGACTAACTTGTTAGTGAACTCTGACACAGTTGATTCATTTCCTACAAAGTTTCAACTTACGTCGGCCTTCACGATTCGACAAGGAAAAGTCGACAGGTCTTTGTAAACAGAAATAATCTTCGCGATAAAAAATAAAATGCGATCACTAAACTTAGTCGTCGCATTTTTTTGCGATAAAGGTTCAAATAATTGCTTTTACCTGTGTTTGTTAAAAGTTCTAATTAACGGATTTTTAGATTTGTTTTAAATATAGGAGAACTCCTGACTATTTGTTTAGGCAGCTAAAGAAATAGTGAAGTACTTATACTACTACAGATTTCGAGCCACTCAATAGATATAACTTACACGCAGCAGATTCTGAACGAATAGTGCTCCATTGATGTACTATACGTTCCAAATAAGAATATGATAGATTGACAGGATGTGACGTCACGCCGTACTGTCAAATCGAAGATATTTTGCAAAATTGAAGAACTCAAAAATGAGTAAAATTAAAAAACTGGATTCTGATTAAACTTTTTTCGTTCACAGTTCGTAAATCTTACTAAGTAATATTATAAATGCGAAAGTTACGATGTTTGGATGTTTGTTACTCAATCACGCCAAAACGGCTGGACGGATCTGGATGAAATTTGGCACAGGCATAGGATACACTCCAGAATAGGACATAGGCTACTTTTTATCCCGGAAACCCCAACCCCAATACCACACGGGCGAAGCCGCGGGCAAAAGCTAGTAGATTATATATTTCGTAAATAAACTGAATTTTAAAAATATCTTGCCTCGATTTGACAGTAAATTGTGACGTCACAACATGGCATTCGATCCTATTCTTATTTGGAACGCATTGTAATTGCTGATGTGGGGATAAATAAATAAATACTTACTATACTTAGGCATTAAGTCCTTTGTATCTTGGTGTTGCATAAATATTAAATTTTAACGGAGAAAAGGCGAAATGCTCAGACCACTTGACGTCATAAGGAATATTTCGTTTGGCGTCATATATTATAAAATATTTACAGGACAGTCGTTCTAACCTGTGGGCCTAAAGTTAGGACCTGCGAACTTTAGCGCTTGTGGACTCGTACAGATATATAAAGGTTTTAAAAAAAAGAAATGGCCATAATATTTAGTTGTCAACAGCAACGACAACTCGCAACCGTTGTTGTTGCTACAAATAATAAATGGTTTAAACAAATAAATGCAATTTGCAGTTGTAATTGCTGTCAAAAACTGTTATTGGCATTTTTTTTTAAACCTTTATTTCTGTACGAGTTTTCAAGCGCTAAAATTCGCAGAACCTAACTTCAGACACGCCAAGATCCGACGGCCGTACCGTATACTCGCTTACGCTCTTACGCAGTATATATGTATATGCGAACACCCTTCCAGGATCCCATAATATGGAATCCTGGAAGAGTGCTCGCTTGAGATAAATATTATGTATCTACCATAATATACTACCTCTAATCTCTCATCACAACAAATACATTTTTGAAATATTAAAGCTCTTTAGATTAGCTTTTAAAGATTTTTTTTTCATTGAAAAATTTCGATGTCTTCTTGAGTCTGGTTGATTGATATGTGACAAATAGGCTAATTAAATATGCTTACTCAAATAACTCACCTAAAAACAGCGAGCAGTTTTTCCGCCCTCACACTGTCACCGTCGTACACATATAGATGGTCCCACCCGCATTCGGTGGCGAAGCTCTCTAGCCTCACGCGTAATGGCGGCGGCGTGGGCCCGAGGCGGGGCGGCGTGAGCAGCCAGGAACATTGCGTGCTCACGCTGTAGTTCCCTGGGCCGTCGGTTATGAAGCCCGCTGGGGACGTTAAACTGGAATAGAAAAAAAAAATTGTTTTAATAACTGTTATGAAGCTGCTAGAATAAAAAAAACGCAGAAAGGACAAAGGGTTAAAATGGGGGGAGGGGGCCCTAAAATTTGGGCAAAATAAAGTTAATCGCGCGCAGATAATTTTAGTTTTTTTTTATAGATTACAGGTTCGCGCTTGACCTGATCTCACCTGATGGAATGCAACGATGCGGTCGATGATGGAGCGCGCTTACCTAGAAGTAACCTATTCACTCTTGACATAAAGATTCCCGGATTGTAGAACAGATTATGTATTTTAAGTTTTTTATTGAAATCATTTGTATTATCCTGGTAATTGTTTGGTCCCTGGATCATTAAAAAGATTCCCAATTGTTGAGTTTTGGCAGATTTGATTTCTTGTTTGAGAGCAACTTGCGCCCTTGGGCTCACTGATGGTGGACCGAGGACTTGGTGAGGGTGGCGTCAATCCTATGGATGAGAAGCAGTGGCGTATCAGATACCTTTATAGCCAAGAAAACCGTGCCCAGGAATCCCAAAAAATATTGTTTTATCTACATTAATATTATAAAGAGGTAAAGTTCGTTTTTTTGTTTGTACCTAATCTCTGGAAAGACTGGTCCGATTGGAAAAATTTTAGCAACAATAGAAAGCTGCTTTACGCCTGAGAGACATAGGATATATTTTATGTACGCGGGCGAAGCCGCTGACAAAAGCTAGTATATTAAAATCTTTATGCACATAATAAGTACAAAGGCAGACTTAACGCCATAAGTTTTACGTGGATGAACTCGCTGACAGAAGCCGAAACGATATTTCTAGAAGCCCAGTTCCACTAAATATTCTGCTTACAATTCTCACACATCTGTGAATTCTTTTAGCATTTTCCTTGTCTCAAAATCGAAATCTACATTATAGATTTGATTTTCAAAAAGAGACAAAATTCTAAATACACACTACCGGTTACCTAATTCATATTTATGAAAGATTTGGTTGTTTTTGAAGACTTGAATAGTGTGATATTCTATTGTTTTAAATATTGACCTCTAAACGTCATTGTGTCGCGTTTAGGAGGCGATTAATGGTGACAACAATTATAATGCCAATGTGGCATTTATAATTAGCGGTGACTCTTAAACGGTAGTTTTAAGCGGTGTATGATCAGCGTTTTAGTGTTCCTACTGTTGGGACTTAGACCTCCTTTAAGAGAGGAAATGGGCCGTAATTTACCACGCGGGCTAGTAAATGTCACTTGTCTTTGAATTTTTGGTTTATCCTAGAGACATGCCGATTGCTGGCTAACGATGTTTTCTTTCGTTGTTTTGAGAGCATAGCGAGCGAGCACACAACGGGCAGGTTCGAAACACCAGATGGAAATAAATTAATAAAATAGGTACATTGGTTCTAGGACATGCCGGTTTCCTAAGGATGTTTTCCTTCACCGTTTTAAGAGCAATGGTGATTAATTATATATTACATAAAGTAATGCGCGTGGCTGGGTTTGAAGCCAGGCAGGCAGAAGTGTAGTCGGATAGATTATACAAAATCTTGCATCTAGGTAAAAGAGTTTTACGCGCGATTAAGACATGACAATAAAACGTATTTGGTCTGGTTTGAAACTCCAGGGCAGTTACTCGGACCAGACACAATAACAGTCTGGACGGAGAATCTAGTTTGCCAATCCAACGCCATTGTGTGGGACATACTCAGTTCCGAAAACCCTCCAAAAACATACTTAAATATCATAAACCCACATACACAAGACCCGATGCGGATGAACTATCTGCAGGCCATATAATATTCGTTCGAGAATCGAATCCGCCACACGGAGAGCAGCAACCAATCGCTCTACCACTGCGCCACCCGTGTCGTGCCATCACTTACTTAGGCTACTTGGTAACTAGGTTCAAAATCTGTTGGTATAGAAACGACACCCTGTTTATGCCTCAATGCACTCAGGTAAAGAGGTCCTTGACCTTTGTTGCCTCTCCAGCAACATATATAAGGAAAAAAGGAAATTATTAAGGCATTGACCATGATATAGGAAGTTAAGAATATGTCGAACATTGAACTCATAGGTTTTGCTGGTTTAAGTCGGATATTTGATTTTTTTTTTTACTACTTCATCATCATCATCAATTCAGCCAAAAGACGTCCACTGCTGAAAATAGGCCTCCCCCAAACGTCGCCACAACGACCGGTCCGGTTTTACTACTTATTATCACACAACGTCGTCTAGTCCCAAGCTAAGCAGAGCTTGTGTTATGGGCACCTGACAACTGATAAAGATGCCCATATATTTCTAAATACAATGTACATATTATAGATAGATTACACCCAGACACAGAACAAACAGTTGAGCTCATCACACAAACATTTGTCCTGGGTGGGAATGGAACCCACGACCGCCGCCCGGCGTAGCAGTCAGGGCGTCTAACCACTAGACCAACAGGCCAGTCTATACTGGTAAATTAATGGACAAACTCAATGAATAAAATTGAGAGATAAGACTCCTGCTGTTGGATATATGGGCTTCGCGTTCGAGATTCGTCCTCCTTCTTTGCTAGCAATACTGCTTCGCACCCGACCGCCTGCCAAGTCTCCTCGCTTCGGACCATGGCCTCTACCAAGGCCTGGCACGAGAGATCGTGGGGCTGAGTTAGCCCTAATGACGTCATCAAGGTAGATACCTACTCTACACTCGTATTTTTTAACGCGAACGTAGAGTTCAACTGTCAATATCAAGCAAGTATAATTTTATGGACGCTCACACGATCCTAGCTACTCGAGTCATAAAAGAACGACTCTAGATTACAACTCGACACTCACTACTCTGGTCATTTTTTAACCCAGCCCTAGGTTGTAGCATTTTTTAACGGTTGGAGTACGACTCCACCCTACTCTGGTGGTATTTTTAAACGCAGGGCAGGCAGCTTAATTGGGTACGATTTTTTTTTATATTTGAAGCAAAAATATCTTTGCCCAAAATCGTAAATAGATTTTTTTCATAGCATAATCAGCCTTTTAATGTTCCCGCTGCTGGGACTTAGACGTCCTCTCTAGAAGAGGGGAATATTTTTTTTAATGGGTTCAAAATTAAGTTAGTTAGAAATATTTCAAATCTGGTGGACAGGGAAATTATCAAGTAACATAAAAATGATGCACAAACTACAATGTGTGACGTCATCTCGATTACGGTTACACACTCTTTTTTAAAACAAGAGATAGCGACATATTCCCACCACCCACTCTTCCTTATACAAATAAGAATAATGTTTATTGTTCATTGTTACATTTGTTCCAATAAAAAATATAATACCTTTTATAAAACTGTTGCTTACCTGCCCCGACAAACTTCATACATTACTACGGCCATCAGATCTTGGCGAGTCTGCTGATCTTGTGCACTCGTACAAACATTTAAAAGGTTTAAAAAAAATAAAAGCTTATTAATAACAGTTTTTAACAGCAACAGCAATAGCAACTGCAAATTGCATTTATTTGTTTAATCCACTTAGGTACTTTTTTTACGAGTACACAAGCGCTAAAATTCGCAGAGCCTATCTTCAGACTCGCCACGATCCGACGGTCGTACTGTACCGCCAATTTTTCCATTAATATAACCTTCTCTTGACTATCACGAATATTTCAAGACCAAAATTAACCAAATCAGTCCAGCTATTCTCAAGTTTTAGTGAGACTAACGAACAGACATTTGTCTGGTAACTTGTTTTCACCTCCAGCAAATTGAACTGTAGACCTGGTTTTTTTTTTCGGTGAGTAAAAATCATCCAATAACAGTCCCTTCCATAGGTGGAGCAGGAGATAATGTCAGACTCTTAGGTAGGGTGAGGGATGCGAGACGCACAGGACAGTTCGTTGTGGGTAGACTTAGGGGAGGCTTATGTTTAACAGCGATGAGATGATGATGGTATGGTTTTTAACACACCCATAAAAAAAGGTTGTCTACCTTTTCAATACAAAAAAAATATAATACATAAATCTGATAGTGGGTACTCAGTGGAAAAAAAATCAGATAAATAATTGTAATGAATTCACATGTCTCTGTAGCGTTAATTTATCATACAGAATTAATTATTTCAATCAAAACATGGTGTGAACCTACACGATTGTCACCGCATTTCATTTGCATAAAACAAATACAGTTCATGGACAGATAATCACTATTTCATAAAAGGATGACATTCGAACAATATATAATACTTACTTATATCTACTATATAAAAATAAGTCGGGTTTTCTTTCCTGACGCTATAACTCCAGAACGCACGAACCGATTTCCACGGTTTTGCATTCGTTGGAAAGGTCTCGGACTCCGTGGCGTTTAGCAAAGAAAATACAGGAAAAATCGATCATAAAAAAATAAAATTGACTGAGTGGGGTAGAGTAGGGTAGTGTAGGATAGAGTAGGGTAGAGTAGGGTAGAGTAGGGTAGAGTAGGGTAGAGTAGGGTAGAGTAGGGTAGAGTAGGGTAGAGTAGGGTAGAGTAGGGTAGAGTAGGGTAGAGTAGGGTAGAGTAGGGTAGAGTAGGGTAGAGTAGGGTAGAGTAGAGTAGAATAATCTGTTGCCGGGAGCGAAGCCGCGGGCAAAAGCTAGTGATAACTAGCTTTTGCCCGCGGCTTTTATATATCTAAGTACACAGGTACAGTACGGCTGTCGGATCTTGGCGATTCTGAAGCTAGGCTCAGCGACTTTTAGTGCTTGAAAACTCGTACAAAAATAAAGGATTAAAAAAATAAAATGCCAATAACAGTTTTAACAGCGATAACAACTGCATATTCTATTTATTTGTTTACGTTTACACCATTCATTTTTTTTACGAGTTTTCAAGCAATTCGCAGAGCCTAACTTCAGACTCGCTGAGATTCGACGGCCGTACTATACCTTGCTCGGAGATTGAGGTTGGGTTAACTTTAGACTAGCTTAGGGTTGCCATCTCTAAAATTTGGAAAACAGGACAAGACGCGTGAAAACCCCGGATTTTAGAGTCCGAAAGCCGGACATATCAACGAGATCTTTTAAATCTTTTTAATCGTGGTGTGCGAGCATAGTGCGTGTCTCGCAGGCGGCCCAATTTTTTTTAATTTATTTATTTTTTTAAACTCGGTCTACAAATGAAACCTTCCCCGGACGCTCCCCGGACGTCCTCTAAACTAGGACAAATCCGGGGAAACCCGGACGGATGGAAACCCTAGACTAGCTACTCAAGTTTTAAAAGAACAACCTTGGGTTCCAAGTCTTCCCTAAGCTGGTTATTTTTGATAGCAGGGCAGTGTTCAGGAGTCACCTTCTATTGCGTTTAAACCTGTTACGTTATGTCTGAGTACCGTTTCCGCACTTAGTCCTATGCGGACCATCACGTACATAGGTCCGCATAGGACTAAGAGCAATTGACCTCCCACTAAAAGCCGATTAGGGTTTTTCAGGGTGTCAATAAAAGAGTTCGGGAATCCTAAAGTTCGTGTGTGAGTATCAACGACACATGCAGTCCAGGAGCACATGCGCAATTGTCTCCTCCGCATCTAAACATGCTCTGCACAAAAAATTTAATAAACTATAAAATGTAATGATTGTCTAATAGCTTTTAGGTTGCGTCATTTCGCGTTAATAAACTGTTTTTCTTTCATTCTTTCTTTCACAGGACTATCTGTGATGCCTATTGTGGTGATTATTTAGGCTACCAAGCGCAGGCTGCCTTTGTCCGGTCGCACGAGTTTTTTGGTGACAGCTTAGTTAAGAAGCGGCCTGGCCTCATTGGCCTGCCTACATCTTGGTATCGAGGACCACCAGCACTCTGCTTGTGCGCCACCTGATGTTCAAGCAGATCAGGATGGGTTCCAGCCTGAATCACTATTCACAATCATCACTGCACTAGATCCTCTCATGGTCAGTTTGTCTGCTGCGACATTGCCCTTTAATCCTCTGTAACATTACAGTATTGCTTCTACCACCTGCTCTGCCCAGTTATAAACTTGTTGACAGTATTTGTAATAGGTGAATCATGAATAATGAGGTTTTTATCTCTTTTTATATATATAATATCATTTTTATATAGCTACAAATAAATGTTATTTTCATGTCTGATATAGCAATAAATTTTATCTATCCTAATATACTTTTCTTTGGAAAGTGTGGTGAAAGGAACAGGAAAATAAAACAATTTTTAATATTTAGTTACACAAGTATTGATGCCCCAATGGTAACAGTCCTGGGCTACCAGTACTGGGTTGCACAGCGGGATCAAAGCCTACTGGTACCATGGGGCAATGTAGAAATGTTACACTGGGGCCCTGGAATGAAGACAAAGAAGAGGAGTGGGGTTTTTAGGCAGTAAAAGTTTGACATTATCCATTATCCCGTCTCACCCAAGGGTGTTGAGATTTCAATACATGATTTTATGTGGTAAGGGTAACAACCCTATCTTGAGTTGTCCATGTCCGACATTTTTCAATAAAATTAGCATTAAGTAAGTACTTTTTTTAAACTAAACTACTTACTTCTTGACATTAAAAAATTGGCTGAAAATGGTTTTGTGATTCTTACTTCATCAGAACTGCTTTCAAAGTTGTGAAAAAACATAGTAAAGACTACTGGTTAGTATGTCCTTGAACCAAAATTTCAAAGACATGTGACATACACACATAGGTAAGATTATTGAAGCTTCATTTCTAAGGTTTTTATGGTTGGTAAAAATCATTCAATGACTAATCCCGCCCTTGGGTGCAACGGGAAACAATGGCAGACTCTTATTGACTAAACACCCCAACCCATTCCTTATTGACCGTTCATACTGGGGCCAAGCCCTTCTTATTAGAAAGAGACCCTGGGCCCCAGTTGACTTCAACCCTTTTGCAAGTCCCAATGTTCCTTCCTGACCAATATTATAACTTCAAAACATGACATACAAATGGTCATTGTGCGTTACAACCTTGACCAATAAGATCCCAGGAAATTCAAATGGTTTGCAATACATTTTGCATCAGCTATTGTTCAGCTAATATATTGAAAATCACCAATTGCAATACACAAGGAAGATCATTTTGATTAAGTGTCTTAAGTGGTTATGTTACAACTATTAATGCCATCAGATTGCCTTGCAGCTTGCATTGTAAGCCATAAATATTTAAATCAATAAAATGTAGAGAAAATATCTGCAGGACGGTTATTGTAGTGATAATTTGTATGGTAATTTTACACTTACGCATTATGGCTGCAATTCCACCTGATGGTAAACAGTAATGCAATTGATGATGGTGAATCACACTAGTAGGTATATTAAGTAAGAGCCTTGATGACACTTACTTTAATTGGACCGGAAGACTGCTGCAGGTAAATTGATGTGAAATACGATGGCTCAGTTGGCACAGTAGTTGAAGTTCCCGCACGGAACAAATATTTGTATGGCCGCATAGGTTTTCCGGGTCTGTGTGTCTTATGTAAGTATGTGAATTTACATGTTCATGAAAATTCACCCACGACACAGGAAGAACTCCTAGTGTGGGCCAACAATTTAAAAAAAATGTTCTGATAGTGTCAATTTATATGGTGTAAATAACAACATGACTATGGTTGACTTGTAAAGAACGCCTTGTAGCTTTAAGTCCGCCTGTGTACTGCTATTGTACATTTTTTTTTACTCCTTTCTATTTGTAATCAGTTGTCAGAACCATAAGCAAATTATTACAAACAAAATGTCATTGTGGTGGAGCAACCAGCTCTGCTTTTCCCCCTACTTAATTACATACTACTATTGTACATTTTTTTTTCCTGGTTGTATCTCTGCAATCAGCATTAACTATAAGCAGATGTGCTGTATGTAATGGCAATTCGAGTGAGCTGTCCAGTGAAGACATCTCGTATTGGCTATATCTATTTTTATAGCTAGAATATCCTTTTGTTTTAGAGTTTTACTATAGGTTCCAGGTGATGTAGGTACAATAGAATACTAGCTTTTACATAGATATGTAGTTTTAATCCTATAGCCTATACCACAAATGGAATTGGGAATGACTTTTAGTCAGTAAAAGTCTTTCACACCATTAAGCTACTTCTTAGAGCTGGAGAACTCGTTGGATGATTTCTTACCATAAAAAAAAACAATTTTGGAGCATGATGAAATGTCTTTCCTTGGTATTTGAAACAAATTAATAATAATAAAAAATCCAGAATATAGAATAGGGTACATGTCATAGGCAAAAGTTGCTTTCCACTGTCTGTCCCTATGTATACTCAACAGATCTTTAAAACTATGCAACGGATTTTGATGTAGTTTTTTTTGATAGATAGGGGTGATTCAAGAGAGGAATGTTTACATGCATAATATTTATATTACCATTGCACCCATGTGAAGCTGGGGCGGGTTGCTAGTAGAATATAACCTACAGCCCTCTGTAATAATGTAATCTTGCCACCATAGGAAACATTGATCTAATTAGAAGAGTAGGTAGATACTGTAAAAAGTTATATTTTATGAAAGAAGACAATAAATTACATGAATTTGATCAAACATACCCTGATATGTCCAACAGTGGACATTTGTCAGCTAAAATAATGATGAATGCTATCTGCTACAATGGCAAAGTAAAGCAAAACCCACACACAATAATATGACCTTAAAACATTGAACTACTGATTGATTTATTTACTGTTTAAAAAAATGTGGCCACCTCCAGCCCACAAAAGCATTTAATCTGGCCCACTGACAGTCCTTCAACATGAATAATATTATATGACATGTACTTAATAAATGCATTTTCACAGTCCAGAAATATAGGTTCTATTTAGTTGTGCGAATGCTGCATTCACACACCTATTGTTTTTTGTATCTGTAATTACCGGAGTCGAAAGGTTAGGCCCAAGAAGACACTGGTGTCCACACACCTATTCTAAATCTTTAATTATGGTTAGTTGAAAGGTTAAATAGTATAATAGAAAAATAGGAAAAGGATCCAGCCAACGAGACAAGCCACATAGTTAATGATTGTGTTGCATACACAGAAACATCTAAAACCCTACCTTCATATAATTGTGACCATATTCTGATTTTTTTTAAATTAAGAAAATTTGCCCACCTGCGGTTAGATTGACCTCCAAGATTATAATAGGGTCAGTTTGATACAAAGCAATTGTAGGCTTAGTGACCCACTTTAAAAAAGGTAATATAGTATAGCATAGACAATAAACACAACAAAAAAATCACTGTCATTAAAAATCATCCTCCTTATTGTAACAGCAGGTTACATAAATAAAACAATCATAACATGTTTAAACAAAGATAAAAAACAAACACAATAAAACATTTACTTATCAGTAAGTAGGACTAACATTAGGCTTTTATAAGTTTATTATTTGTCTCTAAAACAATGCATACCATGACACACCATCTTCTTCTAGGTATTTAGCTAAAATTTAACTAGATAAATAAAACCTTTTCAATACATTTCTCTATGATTACACATCTGACAACCTAACAGTAAAATCAGACAACCTAAAAAAAAAATACAAAAAAGGTTATATACCAAAACAGCTGATCTATTGAAGAAAAACAGTAAATAAATAAAAGACATCCTGTTCTACTGTTATTATTAGATTTACTATAGGAAGCTAAAATCTCAGTGGACTGTAGTTAAAAGAACGTTTTCTAGATTAATTCGACCCACAATGTCCTTTTGTAATACTAATGCAACCTCATAAAGGTTACTCTAACTACTGGTCATAGAAAACTCGTCGATAACAACGATCTATTTCCATGTCGCAACGTCGCCTCCGACCTTCGGAACACCGCTCGGGATGGAGCAAAGAAGCCAAACTATATAATTGGATAATCCTCGCGGGCTTTCTCTTGCAAATTCTACTTACCAACCACTAAGGCGCGCCTCAAAAAGAGGTCACTGAACCAAAAAGACTAAAAAGTATCACAACCACTTTAGGGGCTGTGTAGAGGCTTACTTGACTTTGCCGCCGCAGAACTGACACTCCGAACCCTGCCACCCCTCGAAACACACGCACATATCATTTTTACACACACCGTTTACACAAGTATGATCTCCACACTTAGACAGAACACCATCACAGAACAATAACACTATGAGCACTGAACACAGGAATGGTGAGAACCATGAACATTTTCGTCTGTATTTAGATTTAAATAGAAATAAAAACATTTGTAGCGATTCTACCATTTTGATGTATGCATTTTCAACGAGTTTTATTAGCGCGGACGTAAAAGCGGTTTCGACGTCGCGTAGTTTCGTACGGTACTAAATTTGGGGTTGTCATACGGTTAAAAAGAAAGTACCTAAATATTGACAGAATAAACATTTTGACAACGTTTCTCTTTGGGAAGAGTGAAGTGGCTTTTTGTTTTTTTTTGCCGTTTAGTAGTATTAATAGTAAACACGATGAGTTATAAGCACTCAGGTAGTTTAGAATGTGCTTTAAATTACCAACTTCGATATTTACATACTGCAAAAAAGCTACAAGGCTAAAAGGTCTATCGGGCAATGTTGATTGCACTGGATATAATTTAGATAAAATATTATTTTTTAATAAAACATCTTAAAATTATGGAATACAGGGAAAATATCACCCAGGTTTAGGGTACAATCTTTAGTATTGGTAACACTAAATTGACATTATGTGAAGCAGGGAATTTAATGATTTTGGATGCGTTCACTATTTTAGCGCAGAATAAAGATTAGAAAACTAAATAATACCTTTTTATCACCCCAACTAACACTAGTTCTTAATAATTAAATTGAAGTTAATATTCGTAAATTATAATTTGTATTTTTATTAAAAGCTTTTTTTGAGAGTTAAAGAGGTATAGAGCGCCATCTAGTACAGAAAACGAATTTAGTAGTTATTACAATTTGTACTAGATGTCGCTAGGTGACCCTCTAGGTCTCAAGCTCGACTCAAAAGATGCGGCGCGCTAGGTATTTGTTACGTGCAATCTCCAGTCGTTATAGTTTTTTAATTAATAATGGTGTCATTTTTATCTTCAGTGAGTATACCAGTGAAGAAAATAAAACAGCTGTCTATTATATGAAAAACTCCTCTCTCACTCAGTCAAAACCCCTTTTCAGATTTAACGAACTTCCATATAAACTTTCGTAACTTCTAATTAAACTGTCAAAACTCCTTCTATATTCTCCTTCTATATATTAAGTATAATTATAATTTACAAACGCCAGATAGATATAGGTAGGCCTCGAAGACCATAAATAGTCCGTGAGGGAATCGACCCCGTGACACACACACACACAGGCTATCGTTCAGCCACTACACCAAAATATTGTGTTAGGTACTTATAATTATTAGTGTCTCGGATTAGGTAATTTTTAGTCGGGTAAATTGTACCTAGGTACTTCATATTGTGAAACAGTGGCGTAGCTACCTTGGGTGACAACCTTTACGGAAGTTGGTGACTTGGTGGTCACCCCATCGAAAGTAAAAAGCAATAAATTTTATATGATATAGGACATGGATCAGGAGGAGAAGGACAAAATAGCGTCAAGCTCATTTGCGGGAATGCCCAAATTATTCATAGAGCTGAGCAAGTGCTAGTGGAGGAATCCCCGAAAAATAAATTTTTGTGCTACTGATTTTTTTTTACTTGTACATTGTTCTTAAACTTGAGAAGACCGCGGTGGATCTCACCCCAAAAATGGTGACACCCGGTGTGGCGCCCCCTTTGCTACGCCACTGCTGTGAAACACTAGGGACGGGGGGTAAAAGCGCTCATCGAGTTGTACGCGATATCAACAAACGAACAGCTGGTCGAATCTTCGCGCGACCAGAGGGCTGGGCTATATTTCTGTCAGCGAATTTATATCGATGTGATTTTTTTACTCCCAATAAATTATTTTATAGTTTATATTAATGTAGGTAGGTTATTATTTGAATAATAATTAAATGTACATAAAAAAATAATATTGTAGTGGACATTCATAACATATTTTCATGGGTAGGTAATTCAATTACCTATTGTGGAATATTTAGGTAAGTACCTACTTACTAGAATAATAAGAAACTATGCGTTGCACATCATTTTGAAGGACAAGTGTACACTGTTGTGTTTATCATCACCATTTCAGCAGGAATATGTCCGCTGCAAGACATAGGCCTCTCCCAAGTGGTGCCACAACGAACGATCCTGTGCGTCTCGCAACCATCACATTCCCGTGACTTACGGAGGGTCCTCTCTTTTCAACGGAGGGTAGCGGAGACTTTATTCTTTGTTTCGCTTACCTCCAAAATGGGATAAGAGCAGGAGGAAGAAGAAGACCGATTGATATATCATAATAAAGATTGATTGATAAATCTTAAATAAAAACTTCTTTAAAATGTTCTGACTACTTCTGACACTGTCATAATATCAGCAAAGTGTCAATGTGTCAGTTTTGTAGGACTTGTAATCAGCCGGCGTCCTACCGCTGATATATTTTTGATATAATTTTATGTAAAAGTAATGTAGTATTGTCACATTTTTGTAACTGAATATCGTGGTTTTGTTCTAAGTATGAGCTATTGCCGTTCTTAGTTATTTTGTAAGTAAATGGTGAGTTTTGGGAATATTTTTGTTAAATATACTAAGTGTAGATTCAATCTAGTGCTGGTTGCAGGGGCCCTTCAGGGTCGAAGCTTCCTGGAGCCTAGAGGGTGGTGGAAAACTGTTACCTCGACTCCAGGAATAAGGCAAGGAAGGTACGGGGTAGGTTTTTTAGTCAGTAAGAGTCTGACACTGGTCTCCCGCTCCGCCCAAGAGCGGGTTTCGCCATTGGATAATTTTCACCTACCATAAAAAAAAAAAAGTCTAGTGCTGGTGGTAAGACTGAAGTATAGCCTAAGTGCTTGTGCATCGCATTAGGTGTTCGTCGTACATTGCAGCACTGGGCCGCGTCACCGCATGCGCAAATACAAACATACAGTAGGTACGCCCGTCGGATTTAGCGAGTCTGGAGTTACGCTCTGCGAATTTTAGCGCTTGAAAACTCGTACAAAAATAAAGTTTAAAAAAAATGTCAATAACAGTCTTTAAGACGATACCTTGTTGCGAAAATGACAAAAAGTGTGAAAGTGATAGAACTATGCGATAGCAACGTAAATAGATAGAGAGAGGAAACATGCAACCTGCTCGAAAAAAATAACGTAAGCGCTATAACTAAATAAAAATGTATTAAAAATTCAATTTCATGTTTCTTTAAAAACTGATTTTTGATTAATGTTTAATAAGATATTATCTACATTTTTCGTTATTTTAATGTGACAGAAAGTACATGACTACGGCATAAAATTCATAAAATGTTATTTTTAGAGGTAAGTCCGGATTTTTTTTCTATCGAGGAAAGTTACTTGTTTTATGTTTTTGTCTTCGGATTAATGGAGGTAATATAGTCAACAAACACATATAAAAAAAAAATATTATTCAAACAAGTATTCTTAAATTAAAATTAACGTAAAAAAATTGTTTAATTACGAGGACTCATCTTAAAAAAAGCCGTCCTAGATTTGGGCCAAGCTCAGTGTAGAGTGCCGTAGTTTCCCGTCCGTCACAAATTTTTTAATTACGATTTGTTTAATTAAACGAAATTGTTTAATTACGAGGACTCATCTTAACAGCAATAACAACTGCAAATTGCATTTATTTGTTTAAACCATTTATTTTTTAACGAGTTTTCAAACGCTAAAATTCGCACAGCCTAACTTCAGACTCGCCAAGATCCAACGGCCGTACGTAGGTTTTTTTATGGTAGGTAAAAATCATCCAATGACGAATCCCGCCCTTGGGTGGAGCGGGAACAGTGTCAGACTCTTACACCCGTATTCACAAACAATACTCAAACGACCCTTGACTAAGCAAACGCACAGCGTTGAAATAGAGCTCTGTGATTGGTTCGTTTGTGTTGCGTAGTTCACAAACCCTGCCCTGTGCGCTCGCGAGCACTGTGAGACCGCATAGTAACGTTTGTGAATACGGGTGTTACTGACTAAACAACCTACCTACCCCATTGTAGTGTGTAATTGATGTACCTATGTACCTATGTGTAAACATCAAACCTATTTAATCGTGTGTTATCCTAAAAATATAGAGACTATTATTCGAGCGTTCCTACATTGCCATACATACCAGGGCCGGAGCCTTCCTTTCAGACACAAACCCTTGGCCCTAATTGGCTTCGACCCTTCTGCAGAGTCCCTACGGGCCGTACTGTAGCTAATCTCTTCTAATTAAATATCGTAGCTCTATTTTCAGCTAGACCAACCATGTGTCGTTGGATATTAACGTGGGTGTTACTGACAAGCCTGGTGACGGCGATTTCTGATGAGCAACAGTACTGCGCTGTCAGATACCGAAGACTCTGCCAGGGTAAAGGACGACATGTGGCTTGCCAGTTTCCTGATGTAAGCCCTCATTATTATACGACCCACCCCAGCTTCGCACGGGTACTGATATTGAATATATTATGCATGTATTATACACATAAACCTTCTTCTTGAATCACTCTATCTATTAAAAAAAACCGCATCAAAATCCGATGCGTTTTAAATATGGCCCATTCCCTCTCCTAGAAAAGAGCACTGTGTCACAGCAGTGGCAACGTTATTTAAGGCTGATGATTATTATTTAACGTTATTTCAGGAGGGCCCCGGACCGACGTGTGAGCGGTACACACCAATTAAATTCACAAATGAGTTGAAGCATTTCATTACACATTATCTTAACAGGTAATTTAATACTTACCCGGTGACTTTCTTTTATTCTTCACTAAGTATTTAGTTTTTAAACACCAGCACACAACGTACTTATACGCAGAAAGGGTTGAAGCCTACTGGGGCCAAGGGTTCGCTTCTGAAAGGAAGGTTCGGCTCTGGTGGAAAGGTAAGGTTCCCACCTTGCCTTTCCACCAGGGCATTTCGCTGACATATCTTTGAGGCGCGTGTAGAACACTACCTATTTACCGTCGACTTGGGCTCAGCCTTTACCAACCAGCACCAAGGAGGCCGCCGCGAATAGCCCGAGGTTTTTCCTGATGCGGAGTTTTGGGCGTAAATACGTCCTTAGCTTCACAGTTGCGGAAATCTTCGCTACAAAAGAAGACCGCGTTCCATGCCCTAACAAGATATATACCTAGGTACATATACTTAGGTTTCTTTTTCGGTAAAAATCATCCAATGAGAACTGACTAAAAAACCCACCCCATTCATATTAGGGTCAGAGCCTTCCTTTCAGACGCGTACCCTCGGCCCCAGTAAGCTTAGACCCTACTGACAACTCCTTGAGGCGCGCGGGAACAGAGCGCGCCGTCGACGACTTGGGCTTGATCCAGACTGTTACCAGACAACCGGACAACAAGCTACCCATTGCTCGCTGTCCCAAGCCCGCGTTTGTGTTTCAATTAATTTCTGGTGAATTAGATAATGACTGTATGTTCATGAATTATTATTGGCAATTGCAGACGTCGTCAGCGCATCGCAGCCGGCAACGAGAGGGTCCGCGGTGGCGTGCACCTTCCGAAACCTCAAGTTATGATGCTCGTTGTAAGATAATCATTTTGTACTGAATGCGACGCATTCACCTTCCACCATGCTTGTTGTTGTCAGACTTTTACTGACTAAACAACCTACCCCGTTCTTATGTCGCCATATGTACCAGGGCTACTAGGCCTAGAGCCTTTCTTTCAGACACGAACCCTTGGCCCCAGTTGGCTTCGACCATTCTGCAGGGTCCCTACGAGGTCAAAGGCAGTTGAGATGTTGCAGTATGCAACAGATATTTTGTTAATAAACGGTCAAATTACAGGAATGGGATCGTGAGCTAGCTCTATTAGCACAAAGACTTGCGGACCAATGTTACTTTGTGCACGATGACTGCAGAGCTACAGGTACGACCTTTTTCATATTTATTTATAAAAACTTTATGCACATAATAAGTAAGTACAAAGGCGGACTTAATACCATCATAGGTATTTCATATTATTGATAGGCTCGTATTTATCCACGGTAGGTTCTTAATAAACTAGTGCGCCTCGTCATGAACAATTGCATCACTGCTTAGCATCAGGTGGGATCGCAGGCAAGCACTAGTTTGTATCAAATAAAAAAAGCTATCCCATCTCACCTGATGGTAAGCGATGATGTGGTCGAGGAGAGCGCACGCTTGCCTAGAAGCAATCTGCTTACACTTGACCCAAAGACCCGTGAAGGTTATACTATCTTCATATGGGTGTCATAAGGAACTCCTTAGGAAGGAGGACACTCCAGAGAATGGGCAGCATTGTCTGTGCAATTCAACAAACTAACTTAAATAAAAAAAAATATTTAGTATTCTAAAAACTAAGCAATGAACACAAGGCTTTTGAGCCATTCATTTAAAATCAGAAGACAAAAATGGAACTATACTTTCAGTCCGCTACCCCTACGCGGGGCAGACAGTCGGCGAAGTGCGGTGGAGACGCTCCAGCGACTCCGACGAGTTGAGCGCGCAGCGGGCAATACGCCGCGTGCTCGACGCGTGGTGGGGAGAGAGGAGGCGCGTGCAGGCCAAGCAGCTGACAGCACCATTTAGACTTACCACTAAGTACGTATCCTCCTCCTTAATCGTTCACTTTTGACAGAGTGGTCGTGGTTGACAATGTTGCATTTTCGTTGGCTAGTGAGGCTCCCGCGATGCGTCTCCACTTGACACGGTTTACGGCGTTTTGAGAACTCTAGACCATGGAAGTTTGTGTTGCAGCTCTAATGAGGTGTTCATGTTGGCTCCATGGAGTGTTCGTTGCAAACAACGTGACCGAAATATTTGATGATTTGTACAAAGTCTAAGTATGTATAGTACACAGAAAATAAGTTGAATCATCTGCTATGGTTACGCATAGAACCCCTCTTCAATTGAGACCCGAAAATCTGGAGATGAAGACAGTGATTGTCGCAATCCAGTGCTGGGCATATCACCATCGTGACGGCAAGTCCGCTTTTTGAGAAGTCGTTAGAGAAGTGTTACGGCGCCAGCGTGGCATCCTCGCGTTCTACCTGGTGCAATTTCTCTCTGGACATTAGCATTTGGGAGGTTTCGGATTCAGGTGAAAGAAATGTCCAGGTTTCATAAATATGCGGATGGCCCGGTGGACACGGAGGAAGTCTGCCCCGCTTGGGTGGAGCTCCATCGAGTCCTTGTGGACGAGTTTAGCGGTAGCGACCTCTGACGTCCTGCCTGGTTTGACAAAACACTAATCTTGCTACCTTCTATTTTCCAGAGGCACAGTTTGGGGTCACTTTAGCCAGCTAGCGGTGTGGAACCTCCAAGCGGTTGGCTGTGGCGCTGTCCGTCACGGGGCCCATTATTCTCGCTTGCTCTTAGTCTGTGACTTCTCCCACACTAATATGCTGGGCCAGCGGACCTTGGTCCCAGGGTCCATTGGACCCTGTCCTATGCACACAGCGAGGAGATCAAGGACAGCGTATCCGCTTTTGTGTGCACCGGTGGGTATCCTTGCATTTATTGTTTTTTTTTTCCAACTAAGACCTACCTGTTTTTCTTTAATAGCCTTTTCCATACCAGGACCGAGGTAACCCTTTCAAACAATCACCCTACCTCTGATTCCTATTAGCCTATTTACTAGCTTCTGATAAGCCTCCTCCAGATAAACGCTGCGAGCTGCCAAGGCATTTAAAAATTGCTAATGCCTCTACGCTGTTCCGTATCTCAAAAGCTCTGTAAAAGCTACGTGGAACCTTTTCGGTTACCGCTTGAAGTGCTTCTTTATGTCTGATGATGATCTGTTGTTATTAACTTGAAAGAAACAATTATTCTTTTCTTTCCGCTTCTTCTTCCTTTCCTTTAAATTTAAACTCTCCGTCCTTCTACATTATTCTACGTTATTTAAGGTATAATAATTAAGGAGACGCTCATGTCCACCAGTTCACTACTTCTCCAAAACAAGTTATATATTCATCACAACACTTCCCAGGTACGACGCTTCGTTCTACCTGAGTCAGAAGAGATGGGAATAGAAGAAAATGAAAACGAAGAATATGAGGAAGAAGATACACAAACACATACACACACAGACACAGCAACTACACAAGTGGAAGAAGTTTCATCGCCAAGACTATCGTCAAGATTCGCATTTACTAGTTCTGAAAGACGATGGTCCAGTCCTATAATTAAATTAAAGACAACCAGAGAAATTACTGATGTACCTAGGAACATTGATAACGATATATATCGAGGTACGTCATCATCATCATCATCATTTCACCCGTAGGATGTTCACTATTGGGCATTCCTCTCCAGAGTGTCACCATAATGAATGGTTTTTGTTTTGGTGGGTAAAAATCATCAAATAACATCTTCTGTGTCGTCGAGTAGAAGATAGTCAACTCTTACTGACTAAAAAACCCATCCTGTTCCTACGTTGACTTTCATACCGTGGCCTAGCCTTCCTTTCAGACGCGAACCTTTGGTTCCAGTAATACTTCGACCCTTCTGCAGGGTCAGTATCAGGACCACAATTATCGGTCCACCTTATAGGCAGGACTGAAAGTTTTCTATTTTATTTTGAATGGATTTGAAAAATTATTTTTGTCATTGCGATTTTAGATAAAATTACTTTTTAATATTTACCAATGTTAAAAAAGTTGATGAGAAATTTTCTCACGTGCCTTCACTTTAAAAGTGAACCGGCTGGAAGCCGTCCTGATTTTCAGAAGGGAGCGCATTCTAAAGAGAGATTGCCTGGATAACGGTACTCCTTATGGCAACTCATTCTGTCGCTGGAAAAGAACCATTAAAATTTCACGGTATATATTTCTCTGCAGAATTCCCAACGGCTCCAACGACACTATTAGAATCAGTGGTCCTAAAACTAAACAAAGATTTAGATCAGAAAACGCGAAGCAAAGTGCAGAATATGAACGTGAAATACAAACAGGCTCACAACACATTTGAGGTCAATCAGTTCGAAAATATCGTAAGGAATGATTGGTCGGCGAGGAAGAAACCTGTTGGACAATGGCGGTGAGTAACTGAATATAAGGAATCGCATATAACGTCATCATCATCATCATCAGCCTTTTTAATGTTCCCACTGCTGGGACACAGGCCTCCTCTCTAAGAGATGGAATGGGCCATAATCCACCACGCGGGCCCAGTGCGGATTGGTGGATGTCACATGTCTTCGAATTTTTGGTTCTAGGACATGCCGGTTGCCTCACGATGATCCTTCACTGTTTTGAGAGCAGTGGTGATGAAATAAATTACCCAAAGTTTACCACTCGGCCACCATTGCTCTCGCATAGCGTATTGTGTGTGATTCAATAAAGTCTTCAGGATAGCGATGGGGCTGCCGTGGCGTTGCAATACATCAAGGATGTACCGATAGTAATCTGCATCCGCATTACCCCGCGAGAGTTTTGGCCGGCCGGTACGTTGTGTTCAATTCGAACTGCTGCTTTGTTCTGCCGCCGTTAGATGGCGGTGCAATGCGCATACGAATAGCGTCAAATTTTAATAAAAGGATTGAAGAAAATCATCAATCAAAACCGGTTTAATAATGATAAAAAAGTTGATCTAAAGTCGTATTTATACATGAAAAAACTCTATTTCCAGTGATAATCAAGAAAATCTGGAGGAAGTGATTCCTCTGACGATACCACGTCGTGAGATAACGGAAACTGTGGAGACCACCACAGCTGAGGTCTACCGCCCCAAAGATGATGTTAGTAACTACCAGGCTGATATTTCGTCGACGGTGCGCTCCGTTCCCTCGCGCCTCAAGGAGTTGTCAGCAAACCGTAGGGGCCCTACAGGGTCGAAGCCTCCCAGAGCTGAGGGTTGGTTCGAAAGCGTTACACCGGGGCTCTGGGAATAAGGCAAGGAAGGTACGGGGTAGGTTCTTTAGTCAGTAAGAGTCTGATACTATTTCCCGCTCCGCCCAAGAGTGGGATTCGTCATTCGATGATTTTTACCTACCATAAAAAAAAAACCAGGCTGATATTGCCCTTTAAGGTGGGCCTTCCCGACTCGCCCACGTCGAGCATGGTTTAAAAGCTTGTTGCTTTATCTAAAGCAATCCAATGTGATGTTTGATGCAAATGTAACGCCAAATAAGAGAGTTAACACCTGAACACTCTGTAGGCATTTAGTAATTCCACGATTTACTCGAATGTTTAACTTGTTCCAGTAAATACGTGTTTTTATTCAACCCTTAAGGATTTTTTAAGAAAAATGGTAACATTAAGAATCTCGATTAAATGCGCTAGGCTTCTATAGAAGTACTTTTTTATATTTTTAATATAGGAGTAGGTACTTTATGGAGAGTCAAAGTCTTAGAGCATTTCAAAATCAATCAAAATCAAAAAGGTTTTTATTTCATATAGGCCTACAAGGGCACTTATAAAACGTCAGAAGCTAGTGCACGGTTCCAAATTGGTCGTTTCCTATGGAGAAGAACCGGCAAGAAACTCCATGGTTACTCTTTTAAAAAAAATGATTTCTTACAATATTTCGTTGTTACAGTACTTATATCATTATTTAAGAACAGTGTAGACCAGTCAATATTGCACTTAAAAGCACAATAAAAATAATCATAATAATAAAAAATAAAAGGTGAATCGTAATAGGATTTACTAAGTCTACAGTGTTCTTACTTTACAACGTGATTTGTAAAAAAAATATTATACTTATAAAAAAAAATTAAAAATGTATGAGAAAAAAAAATACATCAATCACTACAACAGTTACACTGCGGGATGCTAACACAATAAATTATTATTTAATTAAAAATTTTTTTGATCTTAATAATATAAATATTGCAGAAGCAATGTGTCAAGAAAAAAAAAATGTGTATATGGAAACAAAGATGGAGCAGTTAATAGACACAATTACACAATATGAATGAGTTACCAGGGAGCCACATGTGCAGGAGCAGTCATTGCCAAACAAGCTTGTCTTCTACATAATCCTTAACCTTATAATATGCTTTTTTGGTTAGGACCCGCTTAATATGATTTTTGAACTTTCCCTCACTAAGTTCGGTTACCGCTTCTGGCAGCTTGTTATAAAGACGTATGCTGTTTACTAAAAATGACTTGCTGGTCTTGGCTAATCTCCATTTGGGTAAAACAATTTCGTGTTTACTGCGCGTATTCTTGTTGTGAAAAGTCCTAAATTTTTACGAACATACAGGATACTTTCTAAGATATAAAGAGAAGGCAGAGTGAGTATATCGATTTCTTTAAATTTATCTCTAAGGGACTCGCGAGGACTCATTTTATAAATAGCCCGGATAGCTCTTTTTTGTAATATAAAAATTGAGTCTACATCAGCTGCAGATCCCCACAATAAAATGCCATAAGACATTATACTGTGGAAATAAGCATAGTAGACTAATCTAGCTGTGGCTACATCAGTCAATTGCCTTATTTTTCTTACTGCATATGCAGCTGGAGCTTAGTCTACCAGAGAGAGTTCTAATATAAGCGCCCCATTGCAATTTAGAATCGATAGTTATACCTAAGAAAACAGTTTCCATAATAACATCAAGCTGTTTGCTGTCAAGAATTAAACTGATGCCAACTTGAGGGACATTGGGCAGTGAAAATTTTATACATTTTATATTTAATGCTCTAAGGTCAAAGTTTACGTATAATATACATAGATTTTCAGGTCTTTACTGGGCTCTTACACAAACTTACGTTTTGATTTCTATAGAAGCCTAGATAATATCCACAAGATATCTGTGTATTCACAATCATAATTATAACATAGCAATTAGAGTTTCGAGTTCCGGTGATCGTCAACAGTTTTTAGTCGCTTGATCTTATAAGAATAAGGATGATGTTGGATCTTCGGTTTATTTACCATTTATTAAAGCGAGCGTTTTGTGTTGCAGAAACCACGTACTATTGAGGAAGCTTATCGGTCTACCATCAGGGAAGGCAGAGTACATGATGTTAGTAGAATATTTTTTTCCTTTCATCAATTTTCTGCTTATATGTGTAAGTATATTTATGATGTATGAGTACTTAGGGTACTTCAGCAAGTGGCTCATGTTTTGATCAGGGGCACTGCACTCATATTGAGTATCCGACGGGTCTATAAACCCCATTTTAAATAGGTATATGGATGCCTAATATTAGTTTTGTTGTGTAAGTGATAGATATAATTATGATAGATCAATGTTAGATTGATTTTTATTATTATTATTATTTTCCCTTCTTTATTTCTTAAGCAACAACTTTTTTATGTACCTACTAAAACTATTTAGTTCAGGATCGTGTCTAAGTCAATAGCTCACTAACTCCTATAATACAAGCTTGACTTAGTGTAGGAGTTAGATAATCCCTGATATTTTGTGATAGCGTACAACCTTAAAAGAAAACTAAAGTTGTTATTAGTTTAAGAAACGTTTGTACCTTTGATTGCAAATAAATATATTATTATTATATTATTTTGGCAAGTTTATTTTTGTTTCCAGGAGAACAATTTCCGTCCAAGATGGAGGCAAACTAGGATAAGGCCACAAAGGTATGTACTTTTGGGCCTTAGGGCCCAATGTGGGTCTCTATCTGCGGTAACATTGATGGATTTAAATTTTTAGGGTCTTTTTTAAAGTGAGGATTTTTGATAGTCCCTATGACTGAAAAGTTGAAAGGGAATCGTTTACCTTGGAAATGTTATGAACTATAATCATCATCCTACCCTTATCCCATATTACTTGGGGTCGGCGCAACATGTTTTTTTCTTCCACTCTGTCCTGTCACCCGTCACACTATCACTAACTCCCTTTTCTTTCATATCACTTCTCACACAATCCATCCATCTCTTCTTCGGCCTCCCTCTTCCTCTCCATCCATCTACGTGTAAATTCAAAACTCTTTTCGTAACATGCGTTTCATCTCTCCTCTTTACATGGCCATACCAAGACAAACGATTTCCTTTCAACTTTTCAGTCACTGGCGCCACTTTCAAACTTCCTCTAATATACTCATTTCTTACTTTATCCATTCGCGTCACACCACACATCCATCTCAACATTCTCATCTCCGCTACATGCAGTCTTTTTTCATCCATCTTCTTAACAGCCCAACATTCTGATCCATACAGAATGACAGGTCTTATCACGGACTTGTAAATTTTACCCTTCAACTTCAGGGGCATCCGTGGGTCACAAGTTGTTCCCGTGACCTGTCGCCATTTGTGTTGTACCATGTTATGAACTATAATATTGCACGCGAATTGTTCACTCTCGTCGCCACTGAGAAATATACGGCCCGGGTTCTAGATAGCAGGAAGCGAAATCAAACAACGTCTGGATAGCACAGCGTATATTGCCTGACTGGCGCACCCTCACAATAATTAATATACCTATTCTAATTTACCAGTTACCCACTTATTCTAATTATAAACTAACTACATACATCACAGTTACAAAAAGAGTTAAATATGAGTAGGTATGTATGTACATGGCTAGAGGGACAGGGAGCCAAAGAAATGTTGTAGGTACACAATCCGGTGAAACGAGATATGTCAGAAAAGAGATTTTGTGATAGCATAATTAGTGACAAGATTGAGTGGAAGAAAAGAAAGTGGAAAAAAGGGACAAGGGCAGAAGATGATGGCTTTTATGTGAAATCGTAGAAGATCTATAAAAGCATATGACGTAAGTTCCTGGAATTAGGCTCTGTGAATTTTAGCGCTTGGGAACTCGTATAAAGCTAAAGGTTTTAAAAAAATGCCAGTAAAAGTTTTTAACAGCAATAATAAGTAAAAATTGCTTCTTATTTGGTTAAACCATTTATTTTTTTACGAATTATCAGGCGCTAAAATTCGCAGTCTAACTTCAGACGCGCCAAGATACGACGGCCGTACTGTATGTCTAGTGGTTCACTGATCATATTGTTTATTTGTTTTCAGGCCTGGTGCGAATGCTCTCCTCGTCCTAACTTCTCCAACTGAAAGCATACACGCAACTAATAAGAAAGAATTCATTGTTAGTATCATTACATAGTATAAAACAAAGTTGCTTACCGCTATGTATGCTTAGATCTTGAAAAGTACGTAACGGATTTTGATGCGGTTTTTTTAAAAGATAGAGTGATTCAAGAGGAAGGTTTAAAAGTTAATATATACATAATATATTTAATATCAGTACCCGTGCGAAGTTGGGGCGGGTCGCTAGTACTTAATATTATTAAAAAGCTTAAGAATTTGTTTGTTCGGTTAAACGCGCTCATCTCAGTAACTATTGATTGAAATTAGAAAATTATTTTACTGTTGGATAGCTCATTTATTGGGGATAGGTCACGCTACGAAAGTTAGATTAAAAATGGACCTATGGGCCGATGGTAATGGTTTGTTCGGTTAAGCTTGGTTTATGTGGCCTTTATAAAACAAACCATGCTACGAAAGTTAGACTAAAGATTAACAAATGAAGATGATAACGGTTTTAAGATTCTTTGTTCGATGAAAATTTGTTTTCTTTTTCAGCAGGCATCACTAAACCTCGACAAAGAAGATATCGATCAGTTATTTCGAGACACAGGTTTCAAAGTTCACTGGAGAAAGCATACCACATGATCTAAAATATACACAGTTCTAAAATTTTGTCTCATTTATTAAAATTGTATGAAACACAACCCTAGTAAGAAGGATCCCTAAGGATAACCCTAGTAGGAATGTGTGAGATGGTAGGTTAACTATAGTTTTTTTGCCCTATGATGAGTTCCCTGACAGTTCATTTTTTTCCGTGACACGCATACTACTTTAGACTAAAAAAAAATAACTGGCAAAGAAATTACAAATTGAATGATAAAAAAAATACTGCCTTTTGTAAATTACAATTCACATTTATAACATTAGGATATTAGTAGGAAAAAAAATCGAAAATTAGCAATCCGATTCCACTTTCTTTGCCAACTGAATCGATATTATAAAAAAATCGATTAAATTTCGTTAGGTTACATCACTGTAATTGTCAGACAAGAACTGTCAGGGAACTCATCATAGGACGAAAACATAATAAAACCCATTTTTACAAGCTTTTATTTAGTTTCACCTGTCCCGTTGTCTGTCGTTCTGTAATCAAATCTTGCAACTTAAATTTGATCCACTTCCCGGTTTCCGATTGAGCTGAAATTTGGTATACACGTTTAGTTCGGATGACAATGCAATATTATTATGACATGGAGCTGATCTGATGATGGAATCGCGAGGTAGCCATAGGAACTCTGTAATTAAACGGCACAACCACGTCGAGTTTGGGCTCGTGTGAATCCTCTTGACGAGTTTTATTTATATAAGTATAGACCGCCGCTGTAAAAGCTTGTTATGAAAAAAAATATTTTCATTGAAAACTTGTTTTTTAACTGTCAAGCCCCAAAAGAACGCCGGCGTTCGCACACCTATTGTATTCCTATTATTACTATAATTACGGTAGCCGAAAGGTTAAGGTGGGTCTTCCCGACTCGCATATCATCTACGTCGAGCGTGGTTTAAAAGCCTGTTGCTTCATCTAAAGCAATCCAATGTGATGTTTGATGCAAAAGTACTGCCAAAAAAGAAAGATAACACCTGAAAACTCAGTTGGTATTCAATAATTCTAAGATTTACTCGAACATTTCACAAAACTTGTTCCAGGAAATACGAGTTTTTATCAAACCCTTAAGGATCTTTGAAAAGAAAAATTACTACGTTTAGAATCTCGATTAAATGCGCTAGGCTTCTAAAGAAGTACTTTTTTATATTTTTAATAAAGGAGTATATTATGCAGAGTCAAAGTTCACGTAAAATAGCAGATTTTCAGAGGTCTTAACTGGATTACTCCATTTATTATTTACGTTTTGGTTTCTATAGAAGCATAGATAATATCCACTAGATATCTATCTATCCAAAATATCTGGAGAAAGATGTGTAATAACATCATAATCACATAATACCAGTTGTATGAAAATGTTCGTCGGGTTGGCCGCTCTTAAGGGTCGAAATTGCAACCAGCGGGCTGCAGGATTGTCCTCAATAGAGTTACCGCTGACCAGAAACACACAGGGCTTCCGAAGGAACACAGGTGGGTTTTAAGATCATAAGTCCGTGTGAAGAGTCATATGGAAGACAATCAGTGATAGCGTGACAGGATAGAGTGGAATGAAAAAAACCTGTTGCGCCGATTTGGACAAGGGTAGGAAAATATCACATGGATGGATTTGTTTTCTTTTCTTTCGATATGAAAATCATCCAATGGGTTCCGGATACGGTCAGACTTTCTAAAAACTCACTCATGTTCTAATGTTCTTTCGTTGCCTATCATTCATACCGAGGCGGCCGAACTTTCCTTTTAGAAGTCAGTCCTTGGCACCAATAGGCTTCGATCCTGCTGGGCCCCTACAATTAGGCTCGGTTCAGGCGGTTACCAGACAGTCGGACGGCATTGCTCGCCGTCCACAAGCTCACGCCTACGGTGGCTGTAAAACACGATCGGAATTCCTGCGGTGTCTGGTGTGGCTGACTCCAGCTTGGCTACCATCACGCATCTTAATTTCGGGGTCATATGAATGGACGGAGAAATAGAGATACAAAGAGATGAGATGACAAAAACCTTTCTTTATTTGTTAAAAATAAATAAATAAGGAAAATGAAGGGAGATGGGACACAGGAAGAAAAATGACGATAATATTTATACTATTGCTTGAAAAAGCGATATTTTCAAAAACACTGCAGGATCTTTTTAAATTTTATATATTCAAAGACACTGCTTCATTACGCAGTATAAAACAAAGTTTCTTAGGTACCGTTGTCCCATTGTATGCTTAGATCTTTAAAACTTCGCAACGGATTTGGATGCGGCTTGTTTTAACAGATAGAGTGATTCAAGAGGAAGGTTTGTGTGCATAATATATTCAATATATATAGCTCGTGCGAAGTTGAGCCGGTCGCTAGTTAAATATATTCGAAGACACTGCAGGATCTTAACAAAAAAATCTGGGCAAGTGCTAGTCGGACTCAAGCTTTGAAGGCTATAGAAACTTACTTATGTATATATATACTAGCTTTTGTGCGCGGCTTCGCCCGCGTACATAAAATATAGCCTATGTCACTCAGGAGTGAAGCAGCTTTCTATTGTTGCTATTTTTTTTCCAATCGGACCAGTAGTTCCAGAGATTACCTCCTACAAACAAAAAAATAAAAAATAACAAACTTTACCTCTTTATTATATTAGTGTAGATTATACGAAACGTTAAATAAATGTTATAAAAATAATTTATAGCCTATAGCACTCAGGAATAATGTAGCTTTCTATCAGTGAAAAAATTTTTGCAATCGAACCAGTACTTCCAGAGATTACCTCCTACAAACAAAAAAATAAAAAAAAACAAACTTTACCTCTTTATTATATTAGAGTATATAGGTAAGTTTCTATATCTATATATATAAAAATCAATTGCTGTTCGTTAGTCTCGCTAAAACTCGAGAACGGCTGAACGGATTTATCTTATCTTGGTCTTGAATTATTCGTGGAGGTCTAGGGAAGGTTTAAAAGGTGAGAAAAATTCGAATAGGGTAGAGTAGGGTAGAGTAGGGTAGAGTAGGGTAGAGTAGGGTAGAGTAGGGTAGAGTAGGGTAGAGTAGGGTAGAGTAGGGTAGAGTAGGGTAGAGTAGGGTAGAGTAGGGTAGAGTAGGGTAGAGTAGGGTAGAGTAGGGTAGAGTAGGGTAGAGTAGGGTAGAGTAGGGTAGAGTAGGGTAGAGTAGGGTAGAGTAGGGTAGAGTAGGGTAGAGTAGGGTAGAGTAGGGTAGAGTAGGGTAGAGTAGGGTAGAGTAGGGTAGAGTAGGGTAGAGTAGGGTAGAGTAGGGTAGAGTAGGGTAGAGTAGGGTAGAGTAGGGTAGGGTAGAGTAGAATAATCTGTTGCCGGGAGCGAAGCCGCGGGCAAAAGCTAGTATATATATAAAAATAGCTAAATTCCCGAATAGATTTTTATCGCAGACCTGATTATACCTATGGTTTTAATTTCAACTCGATACGTCCATACGCTCCCGAGATAAAGGAGCCTTGACAGACAAACATATAAACGGATAACAAATTGATCCTATAAGAGTTCCCTTGTTTCCTTTCGAGGGACGGAACTCTAAAAAATATTTACTTGGATTGGAACCTTTTTACAACAGATTTTTTTATACTGTAGATATAAATAAAAGGTCTGTATTTCAGTCATCTGTGTCATAGTTTGAAAATAATAATTGTCAAACAAAATAATTGTCTTGACAAAGGCCGTTAGATAAAAGTTGAAGTTGATATAACTTGAATGGTCTTAAAGATCAAGAAGTTACATTAAACAATTAATTTGTACGCTATTGTTTCAATAAATCATACAAATTTGTGTATCTAATGCAAGTATACAGTATTTGTGATATGTGCATTAATAAATCACACCAAAGTGTCTTTCTGTACCGAACTGAAAAGCGACTTTGTTCTATTTTATTTAAAGATGATGTGTTGTAAGTGATTTGTTGTTAAAATGTGTTGTTGTTTTTGTTTCAAAGGCGACAACCTTTGTTGTCGCATCTTAAAGTGCGTCTTATGCGTTTATTGTTGTTTGTGGCTCATCGACAAATTCGGGCTGAATGAATTAACAATTAGTAAGTGTTGCGAGGGCGGTTGTTGCGAAGGACGCTGCGAAGGACTTTACGGAGTTGCATGTTGCCACGGATTTGCCGAAACTGGGTTTTGCGACCCTGGGTGTTGCAACGCTGAGTGTTGCGACCCTGCGTGTTGCCAAGGCGGTTGTTGCGAAGGATGTTGCCAGGGAGTCGACTTAGACTAAACGTGCACGGTCAATGAAATTATGTCCTGTACGGATTTTGGGATGATTTCAAAACAGCTGGAGTTTTGGATTGCACAGTGTTTTGAGCCAGAAATTGGGATGGGAACGAATATTTAAGTGAACTGTGAAGTTTTACAATAAATAAATAATTGTCCAGTTAAATGTCCAGTTTTTATATCTATTCTGTCTATTGCGGTGTAGTTTCCACACTTAATCTTTGGTGGCCTACACTCCAACCAGTCCAACTCACTCCAGAAGTACCTTAACTCTCTCTCAGGGTGTCTATGAGTGAACGCTAAGTTCCCAAGGTTTTTGTACTTAATTTTCTGATGGATGTGCACTCTAGGAGCACGTTTCAACAATTTCCTTTGACTCCATGTCCTCTGCATAGAGGATTATCCGTAATATTCAGTGTGAAGAAGAGTTTGTTCAGTGAGCAGAGTCCAGTGATGGTCCCTGCTGCGTCTGGTGGCGAGACGCAGCAGGAAACGCAAGACCTACCAATTCCATTTTCGGGGCACATTTTTGCATTTTTGCACAAGCATAAACAATGTGCTCGTATACAATATTTCTCTCCCCAACAAACAGATTAAAGTTTTCTTGCTGCGGTTACGTTACTCCAGCAGAAATCGCTTTTTCTCTTTTTTTCCAAAACCAACAAGCACTAATTTCACAATCGGCGCACATTTATAGCAGATTGTGCACTTATTATACGTCCTCCTTATATCGCTCTATGTGTAACTTTCCTGCTGGAGTAACGTACACGGTTGACTCTGTCCAGTCGAAAGAGGTTGCTACTACTATAGATAGATAGATATACTCTTTATTGTAGGTACACCATAACACAACTTGGTACATTAGGACACTTAAAATTACTACGGTGTTACAATGGGCGTTCACTATGATAGTATTCTAGCCTCACCTTTTAAGTTGAGGCAATACTTTATCGTATTATAATTTTGTGTGTAATTTTGCAAGTAAGTAGGATACTATAATATGGTACACCTTTTAAATACAGTGATTACAGAAATAATAGAAAGACAATAGGTATGCGAACGCCGGTGCGGTGTTGACTTGGCCTTTAGAGTTTATTTTTTTATAGATCGATAGTTTCATATATCGGATCGACCCGCAGGTCATGGCCAACTTAGCCGTGTATATAGATTTGCCACTTTCAATCTATAGTTGTTTGTTAGTCCCACTAAAACTCAAGAACGGCTGGACCGATTTAGCTTATTTTGGTCTTGAAACATTCGTAACAAACCAGGAAAGGTTTAAACGGTGAGAACGATAAAAAATCGGCGGTACAAAGTTTGCAGGGGCAGCTAGGTAGGTAATGCCTCCTGGGCCAAGGGTTGATGCGAAAGCGTAACACCTGGGAACTTATTGCCTTAGCAAGGAAGGAATGGGGTAGGTTTTTTAGTCAGTAAGAGTCTGACACTGTTTCCCGTTCCGCCCAAGGGCGAGATTCGTCATTCGATGATTTTTACCTACCATAAAAAAGAATAGGTAGGCAATAAATAAAGAGCAACAAAATAAAAGAAAACAATATAATTCTAAATGAGCTACTTATCATCAGGAATACAGCACTGACATTTCCAACACGCACAATCACACTCGATTCCAATCAGATGAAACGCATACGCAATGCCAGTGATGCAGAAAATGCATCTCAAGCTACCACAAAAGTTGCAGCAGCACATCTATATCTTCCCAAAATTCGTGATTATCATCATCATTATCATTTACTTTATCACCATCATCAGGTTGATGATCACGGATTGGCAGGTCGGGGTTATTACCAAAGGTAGGACGGTTCAAGGAATATAATCGGATCATAACTCGATTCGAATTTTGTGGATTCATTTTCAATGTTGCAACGGTTTTTTGTAAGTTATCTGGTTTTCATGTAATATTTGGGTAGCCAATAGGATTAATTTCATCGTAATTTCTCCTTGTTTTGATGAGTTTTGATTTTTTTTGACGTTATGAAATGACAATTTTTTTTTGACAAGTTTTCTGCGCAGCTAAGATATAGCGGATTTATGTAGCAAGAAAAAAAACTGAGTAAAAACCTTCTTTGTGATCTCTTTTACAGGATTGGCTGACATAAGAGGTCGTTTTAGTACCGTAGATACTCGTTACAGTCATTATGGTCGCTGGCAGCGAAAAATGGCCAAAATGGCGATTAACAAACACGGACAAAAGCACTTTGACAGCCTCCAATTCAATGTGTTATATAAATAGACAACAGTAGTCATTTAGGCCCAGAGCCTGGGCATGCTGACATCTGCTACAATTTCGCCTTTGTAACAGTTGTAGCATGTCCAGGCTCGCAACGCAACATTCCTCTCTTTCTACCTGACACCGACAAGACGTCACCGGACATGACTAAGTTACCACTGCCAGATACGAAGGTTCCTGTTTTGGACTCAGGTGGAAGAAACGCCACAGTATCACTATTGGATTGCGCGGAGGATACCGTAGAGCACTCTGTGGTTTAAGTCAAGTCTATCTCGCCTGGGGGAAGCACTGTATGTTACGGCGAACTCTAGCCTTGGCACTGGTCATGGTCTAGAGCGCAAGAATACGAGAAGGGGCCACCTCCTTCTGCTAACCAGCTATAATGCGAGCGAAGGAGAGTTCCTCAAACGTGAGGGATCGGTAATCATCACATTTCAGGCACCGCTGAAGACACGTCAGGTGTCTGGAGTTGCAGGGCGACTTTCAGGCAATATCTATAAGGATAAAAATCGAGTTGAAGGCGTTTAGTGTTACACGCACGCCTCAAAGAGAAGTCAGCAAAATTGAATGGACGCAGTAGGGGCGATGCCTGCTAGGCCTGTAGGAACTTTGGTGCTTTTAGCTTTGTGCTTCGATAAATAAATAATAAGTAGTATATTTTTAGTGTCTTGTAGCATATTTTTAATGTCTTTGAGTAGGTACCACAGTCGATTCGTCATCATTTCATACAAGATGCAGGTTCAACGAGAACAATGAGCCTCCGATCTATGCCTCGGATATTGAAGAAAATAAAACTAGCTAGTCCGTTTCACAAACTGTCTAATCACTGTCATCTATACATATAATAAAACAGTAACGAAAGAAAAACTGTACATTGAGAATTTTCTGGGAAAAATAAGTGGCTTTTGTTAGAAAAACGTAACTGATGACAAAAAGTGACTTTTTAGAATTTTTGTCTGTTTGTCTGTTTGTCTGTGCCTATGGTACGGGTTGGCGCCAAAACTACTTGATAGATTGAGTTGAAATTCAGCAAAAATGTTCCTTGTAAGCCAAGGAAGGCTTTAGGCTACATATTATCACGCCGTAAGTTATGGGAGGTAAGCAATATTGAATTTAAAAGGTGCAATGGATGCAAGGGTGAAACTTTTTTTTCCGTGGGCCGATCAACTCAAAACTTAGCACAAACATTATCCTTAATTAGTTATCAAGGATGACATATATATTTTTTCAGTAGTACCCCCAGTGCAAGTTTTAGGGGATGTTAAATTTTGTATGGGAGAATCTTATTCCTTAGGCTAATTAACTTGAAACTAGGCACGTAAACATATTTAGGTAAATAATAAAGATTCCCATTATTCGTTTTTCAAAACAACGTAATATGGGCAAGAAAACATAGTTTAATGAATATTAGTAGTAAAAAGACAATTTTAAAACAGTGCCATCTATGAGATTACACAAAAATTAAATCAAGTTACATGTTAACACTTTTTCGAAATTAATAATTTAAATTTGATCATGTTGGCAAGGTTAGCAGTTAGTTATTCTTAAAATTTATAGATGTAATGTGAATTTTCTTCATAAAAGTTGCATCGTACCTATAATTCTTTTTGGGCATAATTTAAAAAAATATTTCATCTCTTTAATGGTGAAACGGCGTTCTCCATGAATGAAATATCATATTCTTATTCCAACGGTCTAACGGAGTTATTTTGTAACGCAACCTAATCTTAAATAACGTTTCAATGTTATTTATATACGTACAACGACATCTACTGACTCAAATTAGTACAAACGAAAACACATCATTACATTAACAAAATAATATTATTTTTACCTTTCGACTACTGTAATTACAGACACAATTAAACGACAACAGTTGTATGGAAATTTGTGTCCTCTTGGGACTTGGACTTAACTCAAGAGTTTTACGAATAATATAAACATATAGGTAATTATAATAAAATCATAGGAAAGTCAAAACTGTTCATTAAATATTTTTTTAAAAGAATACTCGGGAAGTGATCTACAATCGATAACAAAGCCAAAAATATAGTTTTTAGAATTTTCGTCTGTTTGTCTGTATGTAGGTATGTTCAGACTAAACTCAAAAACTTACTTGAATATATATAGGTACATATATATAAACATACTACATGGAATATCTTCAAATTTTGCATGAATAAAGGATGGGCCAACATATTATCACGCTATCACCTACGGGGGAGGAGTTGTGAATATTTATTTTTCTTACGCATTCTGTGACAGTGTATAATCTAACGACGCAATCATTTTTCAATGTTTTTTTGAGTAAGCCATGCTATTATCTGGCTTTACACTATAAAAACTACGCCATTTGAGTAACTTGGGCAGAGAAACATAGTTTAATGAATGTAGTAGTATAAAGAAAATTCTATAACAGCGCCATCTATTTGATTTCATAAAAATCAAATCAAATTACATGTTACATTTTTTTGTAAATTAATAATTTAAATTTGATCACGTTGGCAAGGTTATTAGTTAGTTATTCAGGGTATAGTTCGTTTAGAAAAATTCAAGTTCCAAAAAACCATCAAAATCTTGAGCAGTGTTGAGCAAGACTATTAAAAATTACTGTGTACTATTACATGTTTTTGTGTAAAATAAAGAATAAGAAAAAAAAATGCGGTGTTAAGTATTACAAAATGATGATGAAATGATGATTGAAATATTGCCATCAACTGTCTGAAGATTTTCTGCGAGCTTTGAGGCGTGCTACAGGACGAAATCGATGTAACTGATGATCGTGTGCTGATCCCCAATTATCATCGCATCAAGATTATGGAAATCGAGATTATATAACGCTGAGACAGAGTTCTCTTCAGAGCAAAAAAAAATTATGACACCGTCCTTGAAAGCCTGGTTTTGCACCAGGGTAAAATGTTTTTCTTGGGTTGCTCCTGTTTGAACAGGAAAAACATGGCTTACTTGCAGAGGTCAGGAGGCAAGGCAATGTTGCTATTGCTGTAGCGTCGTCAGGAATCGCTGCCACACTGCTTCAGAGTGGTAAGACAGCACATGCCATGTTCAAATTCCCATCGATTTAGAGAGCGCCAAAATGCCTGTTTGTGGTGTGTCACGTAGCAGCGATAAGGGACACGTGCTTAAGGATTGCTCTCTGATCGTATGGGATGAGCGTACGATGACCAATAGGAAGGCAGTTGAGGCCGAGGACAGAACCCTGCAGGTCATCCGCGGGAACGAACATTTAAAGGCTGGTGTCACAGTTTGTTCAGTGGCGATTTCGGGCAAACGCTTCCCGTTTGCTACGTTGAAACAATCTTCGTTGTAGTCACGAGTTTGTGCACTGCGCTTGACCATTAATATGAGAGCTCGGCTCAGCAGCCACAATCCATCGTTCCTTCTTCCCTTAGTTCCAGGGCCCCGCTCTGAAGCTCTGAAGGAAGCGGCCGCCTGTCACTCTTCTTTGCTCCGGATCATGGCCTCTGCCAAAGTCCGCTGCAAGTCAAAGCCGTGGACAGGAGGTGCTTCCAGAGTCTCTTGATAGAACGTTAGCCAGTTTAGAGAATTCATTCGCTGTGTGTACGGGGACATCAGTCGTTTACCGCACCAGCAGAATTCTTGGGTGTGTGAGCGGGCCCTTTTGACGTCCAAATATGATCAGGCTGCAGCAATTAACGAATACATTCTTTCGGAATTTGAGGGAAATGCAGTGGTCTCGATAAACACTGTCGTCGAGCAAGATGACGCCACACATTATCCCGTGGAATTTTTGAACTCCCAGCCAGCAAGTGGACTTCCAGCGCATACCATCAAGCTGAAAGTCGGAGTCCCGATTATACATCTTTGGAACCTGTCTCCTCCAAAGTGGTGTAACGAGACCCGTCTTAAAGTCATCTCGCTGCACAGACACACCATTGAGGCAAAAATTCTTACGGATTGTGGTGTAGGTGAGGCAGTATTTGTACCTCATAACTTCCCGTTCCAGTTCAAGCGCGTACAGTTCCCCGTGAGTGTTTGCATCGCGATGACCATCAATAAGTCGCAGGGGCAGACACTTAGTGCAGCGGGTGTCAACTTCAAGACGAGTTGTCTCTTACGCGGGCAACTGTATGTGACTTGCTCCCGAGTCACCATTCCTGACTCTCTTTACATTTTGGCTCCTGGAAACATAACTACCATCGTAGTGTGGTGGTGGAGTGATAAAGGCTCCGAATCAGTGGTGGCGAAGTAGTAAAAGCTTACAAGTTGTAGGTCGGGTTCAAACCCAGTCAGGCGCATTACTTTGTGTAATTTATTTCATAACCACTGCTCAACGGTGAAGGACAATATCACGGGGAAACTGTGACTGTGAATGTCTTAGAACAAAAAATTCGAAGACATGTGTCATCCACCAATCCGCACTGGGCCCGCGTGGTGGATTATGACCCATTCCCTCTCCTAGAAAGGTCTGTATCCCAGCAGCGGGAACTTTATATGGCTGATACAATGCTATTTTAAATGCTGTTTACTTATAATGTTATAGCGACGCTGCCATCTTAGGTATAAGCCTTTATGCAGACAACGTCGCTGGCAGCAGCTAGTCAGGAATACAACAATAGCATTTTGGACAATTACAATTACACTCAATACCAATGAGATGACACGCATAGGCAACGGCGGTGAAGCAAAATATGCATCTCAGACTTCCACAAAAGTTACAGCAACACATCTGTTTTCAAGAAATTCTAGAGAATCATCATCATCATTATTACCAAATTCATCATCTTCATCATTATTATTATCAGATTCTTCATCATAATCATCATCAGACTGACGATTACTACTTGGAAGATCTGGTACCTATGTGAGGCACTGTAGGATGGTGGCGAGAATTTTGAATCATTACTTGATTTTAATTTAACGGCTTTAACTTTTTCGAGTACCGTAATTAGAGTCATAATGGAAAGATAATAGGTGTGCGAACGCCGGCGTTAGCTTCGGGTTCACGAGTTTTAAACAAAGACATTCAATATATATAGACGGGACATAGCGAACAAAATCTTTGCTCGGATACTTACTACCCCGAGTAACAAGTCGGCTTAGTCTAATGTGTCAATAGCACCTGACAAGTCCAGTTTGTGTCCGCTTTAAAAAATCTTTTCCTGAAGAAATATGCCGAGTTGCGCATTGCATAATTGTAACTCTCGTTATGGAAAAAAGATTGGACCTAATTTCAGTTTATTTTCGAAAATATTTTTCGTATTTACTTAGTAATTAGTTAAAATTCAATAATTTTCGTAGATAGTTCTAGAAAAGTCACAGAGTTGGTGATAGCGCCATCTATTGCCGAATAGCCTAAACCTTATACTACGTTTACTGCTCACGGTCTGTGTTGCCAGACGGCTGTCTCGACTACTCCTCAAACTTTCAAAAACAGTCTCCATTGGTGAATCAATAAAGGATACAAAAAAAAACTCGCTCGCATGGTCTAAAGTTATGGATTTTTTTTTTTTGTTGGTTCAATTAAATATCTTCAAACACTAAAGCAAACAAAAATTTAATAGACACTACTTTTCAGCAGATGATAATGATAAGTGACGGTACAACAGACACTCGGATATCATCCTATACGGAATTGCGCTTGTTTGAGAGTGCTAGTTTTTGCAAATGTGTATGTAGTTTGATCGAGTTCAACTTGAATTATTATATTTTTAATCAAACATTATTTTGTTAAGAACAAATCATATTAGTTTTGTTCATAAAACTCTTCCAATTCCCTCCAAACTTATTTTTTTTACCTCCACGTATTCTTATCTCGTATCCTTCAATTTTCCCCTATAACTATAAAAATCCCCCAGATTTAGGGGGATTCCTCCCGATTTGGCATCACTGCCAAGCATCGACGCTTGCAAGAGATTTAAGATTGTTTATCGATTTTGTTATCGATAAAATGTAATGAGGATAAACAAAAAAAAGTTGTATCATTTAATTTAAATATCTATAATAGGCTTTAAGCAAAGTGTATCATCTGTGCAATTGGAACTATTGCATTAGAATGAATCACTGCAATGTTCCGAAATAGTGAACTTGCGCCAGTCGCCATAACAGACTGAGTTGGTCTCGAGTTGTAGCCGAAACTCTAAACCACCGCACATCCACCAGTCGCAATAACAGACCATCGAGTTTTTTATACAATCGAATAAAACTTCTCACCATTGCGCATCGCTTTATGTAACCATTTTATAAATGTCCTTAAAGGAAGTGATAGCATGAAAATCATCGAATGACGAAACCCGCTCTTGGGCGGAGCGGGAGACCAGTGTCAGACTCTTACTGACTAAAAAACCTACCCCGTACCTTCCTTGCCTTATTCCTAGAGTCGAGGTAACAGTTTGCACCACCCTAGGCTCCAGGAGGCTTCGACCCTAAAGGGCCCCTACAGTTTGCTGACAACTCCTTGAGGCGCGCGGGAACGGTGCGCGCCGTTGACGACTTGGACTCAGTCTGGACAGTTATCAGACGACCGGACGGCGAGCTACCCATTGCTCACCGTCCGCGAGCCAGTGTCTACGGTGGCCGGATATCGGCAGGATCGCGGCGGCGACGGCTACGGCGAGGGCGCTGTTGCCTTTGTCTCATGCGGTCGGCCTCCTCCTTTACGAGCATTACTGCTTCGCAGAAGGAGGCGACCGCCTGCCATTCCTCTTCGCTGCGGACCATGGCATGAACCAGGGCCCGGCGCGAGAGGTCGCCGCCGCCGATCACCCCCACGAGGACACGGCGATGCTCTTCCCAAGCAGGGCACACCTCCACCGTGTGCTCCACCGTGTCCTCCGGGCTCGCCTCACAGTGGCGACACCCGGACGTCTCTTCCGCACGAATCCGGTGCAGGAATCTCCCGAACTTCCCATGTCCGGTGAGAACCTGCGTCATGCGGAAGGTGAGGACGCCGTGAGGTCTATCCAGCCACGCCTCAAAGAGGGGCACTACCGCCGAGATTACGGTGTGCCCAGCGCTGGGTTGCGACAGTCGCTGTTTCCACTTCACCATGAGATCCCGCCGGAGCTCCTTCCGCCACGCCTAGACATGTTCGGGCAGCGTAGTTTCGTCCCGGCGTTGCATCTCCACGCGCTGATGGTGCAGTGGCTGCTCATACCTAATATTTAATGATAATGTTGTATACATTATTTTTTTGTTTTAAAAAATATAATTTACACTAAATCTACTGCATTGTATTTGTTTTCTCAATAAATTCAAATGCAAAGGACAAACTGACAACTTTATCGATAATTGATACCTGCTATCTAATTTGTTGGTAACATACCTAGCACTCTACCTAGCGCCACCTACTGGGCAATAGCTGAAGCTTCATAATTCAAAAAATTTAGTACGCGTTTTTACTATACACCGCCAGATGCCTTCCCCGAGCCATAGGAGCACAGTTTTTCTAAGACATAGCCACTCTATTGTAACATCTATATCTTTAAATCTCTTTGGTTTTAAACAACACTTTCAATGACGCATTGGTTTTAATAATATTGGCTTTGAAGTCTCGGGTAACAGTTGGGTGGTCAGAAGGAGTTTCATCAAGTTCCTCTATACTGTTGATTTATAATTTTACCATCGCAATTTATACGACTTCTTTTTTAAAGTGTATGGCTCCATCGACGAACGTCCGATGATTTGCCAATGTCAAGGTAAAAATAACTTAAATATCAAAGAAATCAAATCATACTCTTAAAAAATCATAAAATCAAAATCGATCAAGATTTGTTCAATAATTGTTTGTTTTGATCCGTTTTATTGAATTGGTTTGACGACGTCAAAGTTGAAATGTCTTCTTTCTTTTTAATATTTTATTGTTGTGTCTGCACAAGTATGGTATAATATACAGCCTCGGTTGAGACTCTAGGTATAATCTGTCTATGAAAGTTCAACATTTGTGACGAGGATTATAACCGAATTTCGGGTCTCAATCGAAATGGGAGCCTGCATGTAACCCATAGCAAATGCTTCAACATATTTGCTATGGATAGGTAACATGCAGGCTCTTACTACACAGTATTTGTCTGCAAATGACTTGATTCTACCATCTTAATACTATCATCGGACAACCGGAGTACGGCGAATATCCACCTTTACATTGTTGAAACTTCTACGGTTCGGATTAAGCGTTTTGCCTCATCGTTTATACCGCGTACATTGAAGAACTGGAACAGTTGGCTTGCTGCGGTCTTCCCGTTCGATTACAATTTAGGTGTCTTCAAGGATCTTAATAAACTAGTGCGCCTCACCATCAACGATTGCATAACTGCTTACCATCAGGTGGGATTGTAGTCAAGCACTAGTTCATATCAATTAAAAGCCTTCTCGGCAAGCATCGCAGAGGTAGTCAATAGAACAACTTAATTCTCTCCTTCACTTTACTAATACCTCGTTTGTCTTGATGATTCCTCTGAAAATTGCAGAATAAGCCAGAAAAACAAAATCAAATAATAATTCATCATTATCATTTCGTCGAATCAAAAGACTTCCACGGCTGGACATAGACCTCCCCCAAGCGTCACCACGGCGACGTTTCCCATTTATCGGATACCAGCAACCTTGACAAGGCCGCCTTCCAACACTGCCTCCTTCGGTACGCGGTCACCACCAATATTGATTAGTAGATTCAAATTAATATTATTTTTATAATTACTATTTTTACTAGCCAAACCTTGTGTATGTAGATAACAACACTTAATACTTACCTATATCCTTGAAAAAATATTACCTACATTAAAAATAGTCAAAAAAATTACTGGGAAAGCAAATTAATCGCACACCTGAATCATATCAGTTGTGTACCTACTTTGTCAGTAAATAGTGCTAGTGATAACTGCAGAGATAGTAATACAAGCACAAACAAACGATGCGTCATCCGCTGTTCGCGGCTACGGTAGTTACTTAGTCACTCCATTCAAATACATATTCGTGACAAACATTATTTACTGTGTCGCCAGTAAAGACGTCGAACGGACGTATTTTAAGTTAAATCGTACTAAGTTAAACCAACAAGTAGTGTAGTAGGTATAAACTCTCTTAATAAACTACCAACTTTGGAGTTGCAATTGCACAAATTCCGGACGCAACTACTAAGTTTCGGGTGCAACTGTGCGAATTTTGAAAAAGGAACTTCTGAAATTCTATACAAATTCCTGGTTGTAAGGAGTTTTGTAGTGTTTTGTGTGTAAAGACGGTTTAATATCTACAAAAATGTGTTGTTCGTGTAGCTGTGATTGCGGATCATGTGGAAAGATCCTCAGATGTCTCCTCTGTGTGACCTGCGTTGTGTTCCTCCTGAGGATGTGTGGCGTGGAAATCGATGAAGGTTGCTGCGGATGTGGCGACGATGTCCAATAGATAGTCATTAAATCGATGAATTAAGTGTACCTCCTTTTTATAAATTATATGTATTTATGTTTGTTTGTTACTGTTGTTGAGAGTTTTATTTTATAAATATTCCTTACTAGCTTTGTGCCAGCTGCTTTACCCGATTAAAAAAAAACAGATTTACGCACAAACTTTGGACACGTGTTACATTCTTTTAGGGGGTGAATTTTGGAAAATCCATGCTTAGTGTTCGCCTACGTCACAAAAAAGCCATGTGCATAATTTCACTCTCCTAGTCCCAGTAGTTTTGGCTGTGTGTTGATATGTCAGTCAGTCAGTTTCTCCTTTTATATAAATAGATTTCCGAACATAGTACGATGGAGTAATAAAACGGGGTAGTTTGTTTTTAACATGTAATATATAACTATGTAAATTCTGATTAGTTCAATTATGGGATTGTTCTAAAGGGTTACTGTAACCCTGGAACGTAAAAGGGGCAACTGAATAAACATGGTGAGTTTTAGTCAGTAACAGTCTAACACTCTTTTTTATGGTTGGCAAAATCATCGAATGACGAATCCCACCCTCGGGCAGAAAGGGAGACAGGGTCAGACTTCTACAGACAAAATGACCCACCATTCCATCCTGCCTTTATTTCAAGGTCCAGGTGTTCCGCTTTCGCATCAACCCTTGGCCCCAGAAGGTTTTGACCCGGATGGGCCTCTACTGTTGTAGAGGTACTCCTACGGCGCGCGGGAACAAGTCTAACACTCCTGTATCCCACTCTATCCACATATTTATATATACTTACCTAAGATGAATTTACGAAGAACCTGTGAAGGTTGTATAGACCTTGAAAAGCCACTACTGCTAGTGATACCAAACTAAAGTGGTAAAGATAACATACTATTATATCTGTTTACCCCAAACTTGTGGGCAGAATTGTACCTAGGTACTTAAAACTATTGAGCCTTAAGCGAAACGCCGGCGTTCACACACCAACTCTATTATGTCTCTAATTACGGTACTCGAAAGATAGACTCTTTCACAAAGACTGATAAAGATAGGATGACTTATTCGGCAATCTTCCTTCTTGTTGAAACAAAATAATACATTAGGTAGAAATCTAATTAATTAATCATCAAATTCGACCTCGTGCATTGGTAATATAATGGTAATTAATTAAATTGTAATCAATAAATATTTAAAGTTAAGAAGGGTTTTTCAATACATTTAATTCTCATTAGATATTAGAAGAAAGCCGAAGCTTACTAGAGCCTCATTCTGGTTTCCGAAAGGAAGGTCCGATCCCGGTATGAGAGCTAGGAAGGAACAGGATGGGTCGTTTAGTCAGTAAGAGTCTGACACTGTTTCCGGCTCCACCCAAGGGCGGGATTCGTGATTAGATGATTTTTCCCATAAAAAAAAACTTTATATTTGATATTACCTATTTACCTTGTTTTTATCAGTTAACTTGAACAGTTAGGTATGGGGCCTACTTCATTATCAGTTTCATAATCGCCCTGATAAGAGATACAACAATATACATACAAGGCTACATAATAAGTAGGTTCGGTGTTGAAGGCTTAGGTATACATTTAGGTATCCTTGCTACTTACCTAGATGCTCATGTTCCAACTATATCACAATTTCTGGGGCCAAGGGTTGATGCGAAGGCGGAACATCGGGGCCCAGCTGGAACTAGGCAGGAAGGAACGGGTCGTTTAGTCAGTAGAAGTCTGACACTGTCACCTGCTCCGCCCAAGGCGGGATTCGTCATTCGATGATTGGTCCTACCATGAAAAAAACTATATCACAATTTCGAGGAACGGGTAGCTTGCCGTCCGACGGCCTGACGACTTGGGCCCAGTCCGAATTCCAAGTCTTTGACGCCGCGTATTGTTTCACGCGTGCCTCAAACAGTTGTCAGCAAACTGTAGGGGCCCAGCAAGGTCGAAGCTATACTGGGACCAAGGGTTGGCGTCTGAAAGGAAGGCTCGGCCCTGGTGTGAAAGGCAACGTCGAAACGGGATGGGTTTTTTAGTCAGTAAGAGTCTGCCACTATCTCGCGCTACTTCCAAGGGCGGACATTATTATTTGATGATTTTAGCTTACATCAAAAAACTACAAAGGGTCTTTATTTCCTACATTTTTTTACTTATTCAATATCCTGGCCTGTTGGCCTAGTGGTTAGTAACTCTGACGGCTATGCCGAAGGTCGTGGGTTCTATTTCCACCCAGGACAATGTTTGTGTGATGAGCATGATCATTTATTCTGTATCTGGGTTGCAATTTTCTATAATATGTATGTATTTAAAAATATATAATTACACTAGCGACCCGTCCCAGCGTCGCACGGGCGCAATGTTGATATTAAATATATTGCATTACTTATACATATAAACCGTCTTCTTGAATTACTCTATCTATTAAAAAATCCGTTGCGTAGTTTTAAAGATCTAAGCATACATAGGGAAGAAGCGACTTTGTTTTATACTATGTAATGATTTACCTCACAAGTTCTGCTTAGATGGCGTTGTGCGTTGTGGAATATTCTATTCTATTCTTTTCTATTCTATCCTGACCGTTCGGTCAGGTTATTGATTGAAGTTTTTCGTTTGTTGCATTAACAAAAATGTAAGATTTTATTGTCGATAGTAAACCATTCAAGGCAATTATCAAGGTAATCTATTGTTCGGTAACGAATCAATCATGCGTTTAGCACGCCACGTTCATTTAATGATTTACAAAGTAGGTAGGTACTTTTTAGGGTTCTTTACGCGAAAGGTGCATATGGGACCCTATTTTTAAGCCTTCGCTCGTCTGTCTGTAACTGTATGGACGCCTTCAAATTAGTCGCGACGTGCCGCGCGACAGCAGTGCGGCTTGGTTTTTTCATCTCTCTTACCCATGATTTCACAGAATTTGTAGGTACTATTTCCATTGGCCCTACAGTAAAAATATAATAATCCTAAAATAAAAATTAAAGGAATTTTAATTTGGATTTTTTTTTATTCCAGAAAATAAACGTTATTTTGTTGCCATTTTTTTCTTTTTTCATAATTTTCTTGCTTACTTATTTTAATATTGTAGTACGAAATCCGAGTCGCCCTTCGCAAATCCGAGTCGTACTTGACATTATTTCATTTACAGTCGCGGGAATCTGATGGATGCGAGACGCACCATCGGACTCGACCGGTCGTTATGGAGACTTACGGGGGATATAGGTATTATACTTTTGATGATAATCAATCCAATATTACCTAGATATTTATTTTTCATTGAATTTGATGTACTTAAATTATTTTCAAAGTTATGTCTAACATAGGCAAAAACCATTGAGTGTATTTTTATGAAAATTTAACAAACCATAAAAGTTAATTTAATTACCAATCTCTTAATTATAGGTACGGCTTTAAATGAAGGACAAATTATTATACGAATAATCTTGATGCGCGGAAAGTGACGCTAGGTCCTCTTGTTCGCTCACCTATGTCCAACAGTGGACGTCTTTAGGCTGAAATGATGATTCATTCTATCTGCCAAAATTAATCTAAATCCAATATATTTAGGTATAGATATTTCGAATTATCTATCTACTACATAATCAATGATTCATAAAAATCCTTATCAACAAATTACAATTTGGTTTTTCTCATAAAAACAATGAAGGTTGGTCATTGACATAAATGGAGATTCAGTTGGAGCGTTTTCCTCAAGTTGTTGGTGATTCATTGACAGTGTCAGACTGAATTGAACTTTATTTTGTAGATGATAAAGTCGTGTTTTATTTGTACGTTATTCTCAAGTAGATATTGAATGTTAATTTGTCGCTAGTGACAGGGTTTTGTTGATTCATTTAGCTGTTAACACAATTAAGTAAAGAATTTATGATCTAGTTATGTCAATATTAAGAGCAACGGTGGCCGAGTGGTAAAGGCCCCGACCTACGACTTGTAGGTAGGTCGCGGGTTCAAACCCAGTCAGGCGCATTACTTTGTGTAATTTATTTCATAATTACTGCTCTCAAAACGGTGAAGGAAAACATTGCGGGGAAACCGGCATGTCCTAGAACCAAAATTCGAATACATGTGACATCCTCCAATCCGCGCTGGGCCCGCGTGGTGGATTACGGCCCATTCCCTCTCCTAGAGAGGAGGCCTGTGTCCCAGCAGTGGGAACATTAAAAAGGCTGATGATGATGATGTCAATACTGTAGATACTTATGGAGGCGATTGGCGAGTTGTTCGTCAAGTCGTTGAGCTCTTTAGTGGTCCTGAATTGAGCTACACGAGACAAATGCTTGCACTGACTGGACCGGTCCACTCAGAACTGCGTGGTTCTTTCTTCAAAAGACCATCTCAGACTATTAAAGTCTGCATGATTCTCATATGATTAGCCCATAACATGTTTGTCTATGGACTTTAAAAGAGACTTTGACCCCTGAGTTTGTTTCGATGTTTCTTCTCAGGGTACCTAGTCAGCTAGGAAACATCGGCCTCATCTAGTTTCGATGGACGAAACAAAAAATTGAAGTGTAAAAGAGAAGAGTTTGTAAAAACCTAATTAGGTACAAAATAAAAATCATCATTTTATGTCTCGTGTTTGGCCCTGGTACATTTTAAATGCTTTATGGGTCATAGTTACCTTTTTCAGAGAAGCAAGCAAAGAAGGCGGCTTGTCTAGTTCGACGGCTTGATCGTTGGAGCGGGTAAGCAGACAGTGAGCTATGGATAACTTGCCGTTATACCGGTAAGGACTAAGCTCAGCTCGACTCAAAGATATGCCAGCAAAATTTGTAAATTGTAGGTAAGTTTAGCCAAGTTAGAGCAACTGAAAGACATCCACTATTGAAAAAAATAGGCTTCCCCGAGGTGTCATGTCTCGCATCCATCAGATTCCTGCAACCCTTACCAGGTCATCGGCTTCGACGGCTTGTTAGCAAAGCGTAGGGACCTTGCAGAAGGGTCGAAGCCAACTGGGTCCAAGGGTTCGCGTCTGAAAGGAAGTCTCTGGCCTTGGTATATACAGCAACGTAGCAATGGGGTAGGTTGTTTAGTCAGTAAGAGTCTGACACTGCTCCCCACTCCAACCAAGGGCGGGATTCGTCATTGGATGATTTTTACCTACCATAAAAAAAAAACTAGGTCATCGGCCAACTTTATAAGCGGCCTTCCAACTCTGCGTCTTCTACATGTGGCCACGTAAGGAGAGTTGAAATAAACAGCCATAAAAGAGTATGAGATTGTTTTTAATATCATAACCTAAGAATAATATTTTTATGTATAAATATTCATACAGATTTTTATAAGAATAACAGGACAAAATATACAAGTTACATTTAAATATAAGATCTTCCATCATACTTAATTTTAATGACTTAAACTAATACATTATTGCATTTACAGAAATCAAAAATCAAAAAGGTTTTTATTTCATATAGGCCTACAAGGGCACTTATAAAACGTCAGAAGCTAGTGCACGGTTCCAAATTAAAGAGTAACAGAGTAATACAAAAGCTAAAATGTCATGTTTCTTGTGTTACTTAAATCTTCATTATCCGCTCAATTCTTCCATTTTATTGACTGTAATAAAAAAAAGTCAGTATTAATGTGTATGTCACAATATAACCTCAGTATCAGTGGAGTAGGTATTCCTAGGTGGCTAGGGGCAGACGGCGAGCAATGGTTAGTTCGCTTACCGCCGAGAGTTGATGCGAAAGCGGAACAAGAGAATCCTGGAACTAAGGCAAGAAGGAACGGTGGATCGTTTAGTCAGTATAAGAACACTGTCTTCCGCTCCGCCCAAGTGCGGGATTCGTCATTCGATGATTTTTCCCACCATAAAAAAAATGTGTGCCCGTATACCTGAACCCGCTCAGCTGTTCTTTATATAAAGATATGAATTTCGTATACGCGTAAATTAATTTTAGTTTTAGAAAAAAAGGAATTTATTTTGTAATTTTATCTTTACAAATCGATAGTTTCATGTACCAGATCGGCCCGCCACGGGATTAAAAAGACCAAAAATTTAACGGTTGTGAACCAACTGTTACGTCAGGATGGTCACAGTAAAACAACGATACTTCTCATTCAACAAGTTTATAATTATAATTCAAATATTACAGCAGCGAGTAATTTTCTCATAATCTTATTTGCTTAGCAACCGTAACTAAGTCGTCGTCTCCTATCAGGAAAACTGTCAACACAGCAGCTTTTATAACACACACACGAATACATGACTATTAATTTACAATTGAATAATCTAATGAAATGGCTCGTTAAATATTAATTATTAACAATAATACACTTCTCATCAAAAAAATCGAAACACTTCCGTTTTCATTGTTTCTGTCCGAATTTAACACAAAAAAGAATTCATACGATGAAAAAAAATACATATATTATAGCTGGCAGTTTGGCCATTAAAGTAATAAGCGAAAATTCTAAATTCAAAATTAGAATTTCATTTGTTTATCTTATAAACGAAATGAATCACTGTTTTGAGACAAATGTGTGTTTAGGGTTGGAGTACATTTAGCGTTTAAAAACTAAAAATTGGCGCCTATCCTTAAACTTTTTGTTTTTTATTTCAATACTGTGACTTTGGGACGTCTGAAAAAAGGTTTTTTTTCTAAAACGTATGGATACTTCGCCCACAGAAGCCGCCCAAGTTGTGGCATTGCTGGATTCTGGCCTTAGTCAGCGTGTTGTGGCTGCAAGACTGCATCTAAGCCTGTCATCTGTTCATAGAGTCTATAAACGTTATCGGGAGACTGGTTTGTTCACGCGCCGTTCAGGATCTGGCAGGAATCGGGTCACTTCTGAGCGAGATGATCGATTTATTGTAACAACTTCTTTAAGAAATCGACGCCTTAACGCTTTTCAACTGCAGCAGCGGCTTCGTGTTGTACGAAGGGTGGCTGTAAGTGACTCTACAATTAGAAGAAGGTTGAAGGATCGTGGACTGGTACCGCATAAGCCAGCAAATGGGCCGAAATTAACTGCAGACCATCGAAGAGCGCGCCTTAACTTTGCACGTGAGCACCTAAATTGGTCATACCTACAGTGGAGCAAAGTTCTCTTTTCTGATGAGTGTAAAATTATGCTGTATGGTAACGACGGAAGGAACAAGGTCTACAGAAGAGACGGAGAACGCTATGCACAATGCTGCATTGAAGAAAAGGTCAGCTATGGTGGCGGTTCGTGGACGGTTTGGGGAGGAATCAGCGCCGACGGTAAGACAGAGCTTGCTTTCGTGTCTGGGCCACGTCTGCCTGCACTAAACTGTCATCGGTACGTCGAAGAGTGTCTCGAGCCTCATGTGATGCCCTATGCACATTTTATTGGCAACGGCTTCATATTCATGCACGACAATGCTAGGGCTCACACCGCGGGCGTCGTACGAGATTATCTTAACGAAGTCGATATCTCTATTATGGAATGGCCAGCAAGAAGCCCGGACATGAATCCCATTGAACATCTATGGGATGAATTAAAGAGACGAATTCGAGCAAGAGATCCTGCCCCAGAAACACTTAGCCAGCTGCAAGATGCAATCCAAGAGGAATGGGACAATATACCACAGCATGTGATCGTGACTCTCATCCGATCGATGAAGAACCGTATGGAAGCAGTAATTAGAGCTCGGGGAGGGAATACAAGTTATTAAATAAACGTTTTTTAGCTTTTTTTTTCATTTACGTGTGTTGTTTTATCCATTTCCTTTATACTCCATACGGAATAAAAATGACTCATTTAACAAAATACGAAACCTATGAAAAATTCATTTAAATTTAGAACATTAACATTAAGATTTGATAAGCTCATATTACTCACTATTAAACGACATTTAACATTTATTCCTAAATGTACACATTTTTCTGATAATCCTGACAAAACGTAAACTTGCAAGGTGTTTCGATTTTTTTGATGAGAAGTGTATATATCAAAGAATAATGCACAATATAATAAATTTTACTAATTATTTGATGTACCGGAAGCTGACAAGCGGAAGGCGCTATAATCGTTTATTTATAATTGTTCGGGTCAATAGACCAAGAAGTTACAATGTCAAGGATGTACTAAAGAGTTTTCATGTCGAGCCGGTACATGACGAACCCGAAGTCTGTAACACGGTGTATGTATAAAAAAAGGGATTATCAGTATTTCAGTAAACCGATAAGGTAATTTCAAGACAAACTTACGTTATCTCTCAAAGTATTTTCAGCTAGAATGTACTCCTCTGACTGTGGGTTGAGAGTCATCTTGTAGTTGGTGAGGGCCACTCTGTCCTTCTGCTTGGCTAACGTTTCTATCACTACGGCATGGATCTGTGGAACAATATTTCATTCTTCTTCAGACATAATAATATCATCCGTAACAAGGACTCGATGGAACGATTGGTGGTGCAAAAGAAAGTCGAGGGCAAAAGATCCCGTGAGTGTACGGACCTTATCGAATTGGCGACATACTGCTGCTAATGAAAACTTCTAGGCCGCTAAACACAGAGCTGCATGGCGTTGCATCGCGAGAGAGGCGGTGACGCAGGAATTAATCGAGACAAGATTACGTCTATATTTTTAGCTATATTTTAGTAAGTTTCTCGATAATTGTATGAAAAAAATACTGAGGCATGTCGCTAATAGGTACTTACTGCAAGTCGCTCAAACGAGATAGTAGATTCACTATGGGAATGTTGTTAGACATTGATGTACCGCAGAACTAGGTCGAACCAGTCCTGTATTCATCATCATCATCATCAGCCTTTTTAATGTTCCCACAACTGGGACTCAGGCCTCCTCTCTAGGAGAGGGAATGGGCCATAATCAACCACGCGGGCTCGGTGTGGATTGGTAGATGTCATATGCCTTCGAATGAATGGTTCTAGGACATGCCGGTTTCCTCACGATGTTTTCTTTCACCGTTTTGAGAGCAGTGGTGATGAAATAAATTTCACAAAGTAATGTGCTTGGCTGGGTTTGAACCCGCGACCTACAACTCGTAGGTAGGGGCCGTTACCACTCGGCCACCACTGCTCTGTCAGTCCTGTATTACTCAACTACAAACCCTTACCTTGTACATATGCGCTAGTCGCAGTCATCATCATCATCATCATCATCATCAGCCTTTTTAATGTTCCCACTGCAGGGACACAGGCCTCCTCTCTAGGAGAGGGAATGGGCCGTAATCCACCACGCGGGCCCAGTGCGGATTGGTGGATGTCACATGTCTTCGAATTTTTGGTTCTAGGACATGCCGGTTTCCTCACGATGTTTTCCTTCACCGTTTTGAGAGCAGTGGTGATGAAATAAATTACACAAAGTAATGTGCCTGGCTGGGTTCGAACCCGCAACCTACGACTCTTAAGTCGGGGCCGTTACCACTCGGCCACCACTGCTCTCGTCGCAGTCGGTCGTCACTATTAGTGACTTTGTTGACACACGTCGCTAGCAGCTGCTTGCTAGCTTGCAAGTCACTCGGTAGTGTCTCTATGGGGATATTGTTAAACACTGATGTGGTATTGGAACTTTATATATTTACTTAGTATATTTTTGTTTTATTTATTTTTTATTTTTTACTTATAATGTACCGTTTGTGTCCGTGGCATCACCTGGCCCTTTCAGAAAACCAGCGCTGCGTTATTTTGCATTCTTGTTAAATATCGCAGCATATGCTGAGGTAGGAGCCTTTTTGGCCTCGCACAGAGCATAGTTGATTTTTCCTATTTTAATTTTAGTCCTGATTTGTTGTAAGTTTAAGTGTAAGTTACATATAATTAAGTAGTTATTTTTTATTTATCCTGTGCGTGTCAAAATAAATGTTTTTCTTTCTTTCTGATGTACGACAGAATCAGGTCGTACCAGCTCTGGGTTACTTACCCACAAGCCCTTACCTTGTACATATGCGCTAGTCGCAGTCGGTCGTCACTATTAGCGACTTTGTTGACGCATGTCGCTAGCAGCTGTTTGCTCGCTTGTAGGTCACTCGGTAGTGTCTCTATGGGGATATTGTTAAACACCGATGTACGACAGAATCAGGCCGAACCAGCTCTGGGTTACTTACCCACAAGCCCTTACCTTGTACATATGCGCTAGTCGCAGTCGGTCGTCACTATTAGCGACTTTGTTGACGCATGTCGCTAGCAGCTGTTTGCTCGCTTGTAGGTCACTCGGTAGTGTCTCTATGGGGATATTGTTAAACACCGATGTACGACAGAATCAGGCCGAACCAGCTCTGGGTTACTTACCCACAAGCCCTTACCTTGTACATATGCGCTAGTCGCAGTCGGTCGTCACTATTAGCGACTTTGTTGACGCATGTCGCTAGCAGCTGTTTGCTCGCTTGTAGGTCACTCGGTAGTGTATGGGGATATTGTTAAACACCGATGTACGACAGAATCAGGCCGAACCAGCTCTGGGTTACTTACCCACAAGCCCTTACCTTGTACATATGCGCTAGTCGCAGTCGGTCGTCACTATTAGCGACTTTGTTGACGCATGTCGCTAGCAGCTGTTTGCTCGCTTGTAGGTCACTCGGTAGTGTCTCTATGGGGATATTGTTAAACACCGATGTACGACAGAATCAGGCCGAACCAGCTCTGGGTTACTTACCCACAAGCCCTTACCTTGTACATATGCGCTAGTCGCAGTCGGTCGTCACTATTAGCGACTTTGTTGACGCATGTCGCTAGCAGCTGTTTGCTCGCTTGTAGGTCACTCGGTAGTGTCTCTATGGGGATATTGTTAAACACCGATGTACGACAGAATCAGGCCGAACCAGCTCTGGGTTACTTACCCACAAGCCCTTACCTTGTACATATGCGCTAGTCGCAGTCGGTCGTCACTATTAGCGACTTTGTTGACGCATGTCGCTAGCAGCTGTTTGCTCGCTTGTAGGTCACTCGGTAGTGTCTCTATGGGGATATTGTTAAACACCGATGTACGACAGAATCAGGCCGAACCAGCTCTGGGTTACTTACCCACAAGCCCTTACCTTGTACATATGCGCTAGTCGCAGTCGGTCGTCACTATTAGCGACTTTGTTGACGCACGTCGATAGCAGCTGTTTGCTCGCTTGTAGGTCACTCGGTAGTGTCTCTATGGGGATATTGTTAAACACCGATGTACGACAGAATCAGGCCGAACCAGCTCTGGGTTACTTACCCACAAGCCCTTACCTTGTACATATGCGCTAGTCGCAGTCGGTCGTCACTATTAGCGACTTTGTTGACGCACGTCGATAGCAGCTGCTTGCTCGCTTGCAAGTCACTCAAGCGAGACAGTAGTGTCTTTATGGGACGTTGTTAGACCCTGATGTACCGCAGAACTAAGTCGAACCAGTCCTGTGTTACTTTACCACAAACCCTTACCTTGTACATATGCGCTAGTCGCAGTCGGTCGTCACTATTAGCGACTTTGTTGACGCACGTCGCTAGCAGCTGTTTGCTCGCTTGCAAGTCGCTTAGGCGTGACAGTAGTGTCTCTATGGGGATGTTAGATGATACCGTTGTACGACCAAACCAGTCCTGTGGAAGAGAAATAAAAATTATTGAAGAAAATGTTTCCGATATAAGGACAAAAGAAACGTTTTGCTAAAATCGTCGAAGTTGTCTGCATGTAGGAGTTTTTAATGGCATCTTAGCCAAGCCAAGATAAAAAACAATTATACCATCAAAGACACTTATGCCTTATCACCGCTAAGTTCATTTTTGCTTCCATTCGAAACGAAAATTTTAAAGGGTTTGGTGGCAAAAGTAATTACACAAAGTAGGTAAGCACTGGTTTATATCGATTAAAAAAGTACAATCCTCGTCACACAAGTTAAACTATCATGCTGGTTGACTTTGAATGCGCAGTAACCGATTTTAGGGTCTCAAGCGAAATGGGGAGCTGCGCGTAACCATAGAAACGGGTGCAACTTATTTACCGCGTACTATAGCAGGTTTTAAATAAATAACTTACTTTTTTAGTAAACAGAGATTCCACAATATCCCATTTGCCGCATTTGGCGTGAACATTCAACACCACCCAGTCGTATTGTAGAGGAGTTATCTGTAATGAAACAATAAATAAACGTTAAACTCACATATACTTTGATTGAAATTCCCTGCCAGCGTCTGTGTTTCCCGATAGCTACAACCTAGAGGTCTTTAAGTCAAGAGTAAGGCGCTGTCTCCACGAGCGAGAGAATCGTGGCGATATTATCGCCGTGCCACGTTTTTCTATACAATATCTATGGAACCGTCTCCACAAGGCGATATTACCACCGCGATGCGACGAGTGGCAACGTGCGCGCAAAACGTCATTACATCGTCGCTAGCCCGCCGCGACTAGCAACGCGACCACCGCGCGCTCGCGGCGCTCTCGCTACGAGCGCACGGCGGGCGCGCTGTCAAACGCAACGTCATTTCAGCATTGCCTCTCGTTAAAAGACATTTCTAGAAGCTTTTTTTGAACGTGACGTCAAAGAAACGTGGCGATACCGTTACGAGTCGCCGCAGAATCGCCGCGATTCCGTAACGACTCGCGACGATACGCGGCGGAATTATCGCTCGTTCGTGGAGATTATCCGACGATATAAGGGCGGACTCGTCGCGATTCTCTCGCTCGTGGAGACAGCCCCTAAATAGGTTACTTCTAGGCAAGAGTGCTCCATCGTCGACCACATCATCGCTTACCATCAGGTGAGATTGTGGTTAAACGCTAGCCTATCTAGAATAAAAAAATGCACCCATTTTTTAAAACAAAAGTCCTTCATCAAAAACCGATATTTTGGTCAACCACTGCCCAATGTATTTTTCGTATGTAACGACACTAATATTATAAAGGCAAAAGTGCATGAGTGAGTATGTTTGTTACCAATTCACACTCGAACGGCTGAATGGATTTCGATGAAACTTGGTGAAAAAAAAGACGTGTCGGTGTTCGCATGTGTTTTTGGAAAATCGACCTACATACTCTCAACATAAAGTTCATTACCTGATGCCTTTGACATAGTGTGAGAGGTGACATAGCATTGCCCGCGCCCTCGTGCCAGTGGTTCGTACAGTTGTACGCGAGCCACTGTATCACCGACTTGTACGCTAAATCTGGTTTGTTCACGTGTTTCTGCCACTCTGTTGGAAGAAAAATAAATTAAAAAGAGCTTTCTTTCACTTCACTGTTTTGAGAGCAGTGGTGATGAAATAAATTACACAAAATATTACGGCTGGCTGGGTTTGAACCTGCGACCAACAAGTCGAGGCCGTTACCACTCGGCCACTACTGCTCATACGACAAGCAAGTCGACAAGCAAGACAAACTCATTAGTATTGTAATTAACTATCTCTCCTAGAGAGGAGGTCGGTGTCCCAGCAGTGAGAACATTAAAAAGGCTGATGATGATGAATCTTCCTCTAAATATTTTATTATACAGGCCTGGAATAACTTCTGTAATGCAAAAATTTGTTTCATGCGGAATCGAACCCGCGAGACGCAATAAAAGAACAGCTGAGCGGGTTCAATGGCCGTAGGTAGTTAGTACGTATCGACCGACAACTACCTAAGGTCATTGGACCCGCTCAGCTGATCTTTACTTAAAGATATAAATTTCGTATACGCATAAATTAGTTTTAGGAAAAAAAGTACTTTATTTTTTAATTTTATCTTTACAAATCGATACCATGTTACCGTGTTTCATGTACCGGACCGACCCTTCACGGGATTAAATCGGGTCTACCTTTTAAAGCGAACTTTCTTCGTCATAATTTTATTTTGCATAACAACGCATAGCATAATCTTCATTTCGCAGAAAGTTGTTTGGCATACCCTAACTTCTAATAAATTCGAAAATCATAATTTTGTTAGTCGGAGTCATCGTTAGGCATAAATTTCATGTCCATAATAATATTCGATGAAAGAAGATTCGGCCAAGTGTGTTATGCCAAATAAATTCGGACTATTAAGATTCTGCCAGATAGAAAGAAACCAATTAAATCAGCTATAATTTAACGGTGTATATTTGTACTATGAATTGTTACCTTTTGGTAATAATCTTACTAATATTATAAATGCGAAAGTTACGATGTTTGGATGTTTGTTACTCAATCACGCCAAAACAGCTGGACGGATCTGGATGAAATTTGGCACAGGCATAGGATACACTCCGGAATAGGACATAGGCTTTTTATCCCGGAAAAATTTAAGGTTCCTGTGGGATTTCACATTTCGTTTGATCAAGTGTAAAATTGTATAGGGCAACCCCAATACCACGAGGGCGAAGCCGCGGGCAAAAGCTAGTTTAATATAGTCCGCAATCATCCTGGCTTGGTGTTGGTCAACGCCAGGTTGGTTGAAATGGTAGGCCAACAAGTTGGACAACAACCGTACTATATATTTATACTAGCGACTCGCCCCAGCTTCGCATGGGTATTAAATACTGGCACTGATATTAAATATATTATGCACATAAACCTTCCTCTTGAATCACTATCTATTAAAAAAAAAGCCGCATCAAAATCCATTGCGGAGTTTTAAAGATTTAAGCACACATAGGGACAGGAAACGAATTTGTTTTATACTATGTAATGATGTACTATGAATTGTTACCTAATAATTTAATATAGTCCGCAATCATCTTGGCTTGGTGTTGGTCAACGCCAGGTTGGTTGAAATGGTTGGCCAACAAGTTGGACAACTTTCTAAAGAGGGCGTCTGTGTTGTTGCCCTGTGTCTTCACAGCATGTTGGTATTGATACATCTACAACAAAAAGGATGTGGTTAAGCTCTTGAGCTCTATATTGCCTCTAATTTCGGTATTCGAAAGGTTAAAAAGTCTCTGGGTCTCGGTTAGCAGACTGAGACCAGTCTCGCGTCTTGCATCCAGTTGGCTAACGCATCCGGCGCGAGTTTGTAGGTAGCTCGCTGTCCGGCCCTCTAATAAAATCGACCAAGCTCGGATCAACTGTGCGTTGTTTCAAGATCGCCTCAAAGCGAAGTTAGAACAATTTATGGGGCCAGTTAGGGCCAGCGTCTGCCAAAGTTACAGATTGTTCGAAGGAGTTACCGCAGCCTTCGCAATAATGGGCAGCTCAAGGAACACTGAGTTTTAGTCAGTAAAAATCTGGAACTCCCTCTTGCCCCGCACAGTTTTTTTTAGATTTCCCATGTAAGTATTGGCTAGAAGAGAGACCTTTGACATCAAGCCTTTGTTAAGCATACTGCAATCAATGTTTAATTAACTTCTGACAGCGTCTTAATTCGCGTTAAATTACAGAATTATACAAAGAGAAAATAGTCCTTGGATAAAAAGCTAAAATCTAGTAAGTTATATCTTAAATTTTTCTTCGCTTAAGCATCATAGAGCAATCGGCTGGTGCGCTGCGAGACCCAAGTTTGATTCAAATGGTTGTTGCTGGTCCGAGGTTCTCATGTATGTGGGTTTATTTGTTTTGTCGTTTATTTTTAGTTACTTTATTTTGTAGAACACATACAAGATACAATAATTATTTAAGAGCAGTTTCAAGCTGGGATAGCTAATTAAGTGATGGATACTTACAGCTGCCTCTGGACTTCGACCCAACATTCTGAGGAAAAAAGAAACATATTTTAATGAAAAAATATTATTATTGGCAGGAAGGGGCTCAAAACCGAGAACACTGGAAAGAGTGAGACTTTTGCTCAGCAGTGGGACAATATGGGCTAGAAAAAAAAAAAATAACTGCAATTTGTAGTTGTTATTGCTGTTAAAACCTGTTATTGGCGTTTCCTTTTTTTATTCTTTATTTTTTTATAAGTTTTCAAGTGCAGAGCGTAACTTCAGACTCGCCAAGATCCGACAACGGTACTTTAAACTAGTTTTATTCAAGACTAGCTTTTGCCCGCAGCTTCGCCCGCGTACACAAAATATATCCTATGTCACTCAGGAGTAAAGCAGCTTTCTATTGTTGCTAAAATTTTTCCAATCGGACCAGTAGTTCCAGAGATTACCCCCTACAAACAAAAAAACAAACTTTACCTCTTTATTATATTAGTGTAGATAGTGTAGATTAAGCCCAACTTGAATATGGACCCCAGGATCGGTCAATCCTTACATTCAACTGTCAAGTTCACGATCATTCAACCACAGCACAATTATTATTGCAGGATAAAGGCCTACCTTCCCTCAAGGGATAACTTACGTGAGCAGATCAGTGAGTTCAGTTATCTTGCCCTCATTGTGTAGGAATGCTATGTAGTGGTTGAGGGCCACAGGTCTTGAGGAGAGCAGCTCGTAGACCAGCTTCTTGTTTAACGTCTGGATTAGGAAGAGAACCACCTGGAAATGAGGGTAGGAGGAGAATTATTTGATGAGGCCAGGTTTTATACATGTATCTTCAGAACTACAAGAGAGAATACTCAGTATCCTGAGAACCTTACACCCGTATTCACAAACGTTACTATGCGGTCTCACAGTGCTCGCGAGCGCACAGGGCAGGGTTTGTGAACTACGCAACACAAACGAACCAATCACAGAGCTCTATTTCAACGCTGTGCGTTTGCTTAGTCAAGGGTCGTTTGAGTATTGTTTGTGAATACGGGTGTTAGACAGTCTTACGAGCTTAGCTACTATTTTAAAAAGGACCAATCGGAATTTAAACCTAAATTTTCTCTTGTACAGTACGACCGTAGGATCTTGGTGAGCCTGAAGTTAGTCTCTGCTAGTTTTAGCGCTTGAATACTCGTAAAAAATAAATGTTTTGAACAAATAAATGCAATTTGCAGTTATTATTGCTGTTAAAAACTGTTTGCATCTATTTTTCTTAAACCTTTATTTTTGTATACCGACGGCCGTACTGTAAGTAGGTACGTAATGTTCAAAAGCGTCTTTAGGACAATCTCCGACTTCATTTAAGAACTATGAGGAGTTATGGCCTATCTGAACAATGTTATTAAAATAAATCAACCACAGCCCCCAAAATGGTCGCTAGGGCAAGATATTCTCTGGAACTTTAGGGAACAAATATACTAACACCCGTATTCACAAACGTTACTATGCGGTCTCACAGTGCTCGCGAGCGCACAGGGCAGGGTTTGTGAACTACGCAACACAAACGAACCAATCACAGAGCTCTATTTCAACGCTGTGCGTTTGCTTAGTCAAGGGTCGTTTGAGTATTGTTTGTGAATACGGGTGTAAGCCTATTAGGAGAATCCCAGAACCACGGTCAAGAGCCGTATCAGCAACTTACTGATTTATACATCCTTATTCCAATCACATACGCTTTTTCGAAAACTGGAGCCGTAAAAACCAAGAGCAAAACAGATGAACAAGAATTCTTGGATAGATCAGCTCCGTAACATCGTTTTCAAGCAACCGTTCACCACAAAACCGTCATGCAAATTGAATTGCAGCACATACTATACGTACCAGGATATGACGTCCGCCGTATCGTCAAATCGAAGATATTTTTGCAAAATTGAAGAACTCTGAGATGAGTAAAATCGAAAAATTGGATTCTGATTAAACTTTTTTCGTTCACACTTCCTAAATAAATTAAATTTTTCGTAAATAAAATGAATTTAAAAAATATCTTGCCTCGATTTGACATAAATCGTGACATCGCAACACGGTAATCGATCCTATTCTCATTTGGAACGCATAGTACATGTTTATGAAACCAGAAAAATAAAAGGCTTGAAACTTACAGTCAGCACAGCATTCCCGTCTCCAATAGCCAGTGATCCATCCAGCAGTTCTGTCTTACTCTTCATGCTGCGGTGAACATGTAATGAACAACTTCTACCAAGTGTCAGTCTTTTCAGAGACATGGCCACTGTCTGTTCTGGTTCTTGCTTGGTTTCTTTCGAAGGGTCCTTACCGGATTGAGCTAGGAGAACTGGAAAATGTAAGAAAGGGTTTCTATAGTGTATACTTTTATATTAGTCCAAACTTCTCAGTGAAAGAGTAGGGATGAATTGTATGTTTCTAAAAGACCTATGAGTATACATCGGGATGGATTGACAGGGAGACCAAAAAAGAGATGGATGGATTGTGTGAGAAGTGGTATGTAAGGAAGTGGAGTTAGTGATAGTTTGACGGGTGACAGGACCAAATGGAAAGAAAAATGTATTGTGCCTACCCCAAATAAAACAAAACAATGGCAGAAAGATGATGATGTGACCTCATAGATATCCCTACTTTAAAGAATTTATTTAAAAAGAAGCAGCTCAGTTATTGACATTTTACTTTCATAAAATAAATGATTAAGTTACAAATATTTAGGTTAAGTTCAAACATACTTAGATCCAACACTTTAGAAGAAACCAGACTATTCAGTGGCACAGCTGCAGACTTGACGGTGTTGATGCTGAGGTTACTAAAGATGCTCTCCTCATTCTGTCCGGAAGACCTCTGACCAATGGCCAGGATCTCTTGAGTTGATAACTGGAATTTGCCAGAAATCAGGGACAGAATTAATTACAAAGAATGTTAACATTACTTCATAATGTACTATTATATAGTATGTGGCAAATAAATTGAACTATTATTAAGTGGCAATGGGCAGGGCACATTGCATGCAGAATAGATGGCGGAGTGGCCATGGAGTGGCGACCACATACCGGAATGGATATAACGTTGGAAGGCCTCTCACAAGGTATACCGATGACCTGATTAGGATTGCTGGAATTTAATAGATATAAGATGCATGGGACCGGTCTTTGTGACGACGTTTGTGGGAGGCCTATGTCCAACAGTGGACGTCTTTCGACTGAATTGATTGAAATTGAACTATTTACTACGGATACACTCAGCCCCCCCTTTGATTGGGTAGATTGGTTGGTAGCTAACTACTATGTCCCTCTGAGATAGGCAAAAGTCTCCCTTCCATTCTTCCACTTTTCTTTGTTCTTATCTGTATCCGTCCGATCCTTAAGGTATGCCTCCAACTTTTCCACCATCTGCTTTTGAGTGTATCATGTCACTGGTTTTTATATTTCAGGATTAAATCAGTGGTTACTTTCACCCAATTTTGCTGCAACATGCTGTAGAAATGGCTTGCCTAGTTTTGTTTTAGATTTTCTTGGTGACTTGTATTATGGAATGAAGTACCTATTTGGTGGACAATAATCCACAAAATAGATCATCAAAAAATAGCACCCGATATAAAAGTTATTTACCAAATTTCAGTGACACATAAATGAATGTCTATTATTACTCAAAACATTCAGCAAAAAAAAACACTTTAATTTTGGCATTAATTTAGATGTCACCCAGTAACTAAGTTTTCACAAAAATAACAAAAAAATAATTTGAAGGTTTATTCTGCTAGTTCAATTTATTTATGGCTCATTATTTAATTTTGCTCCAAGGACTTCCAAATTAAGATGGCTGATTAAAATTCTATAGAGCCTAGTAACATTGAGGGCAGTTTTTAATATCATTCAGAGAGTTACAATTCCTATTTCAAGTGAAGTGAAATGTAAACAACATGACTAAATTACTTTTATACTTAAAAAATGGCAAATTAAATTAGTCATACGTACAACATCGTCATCAAAGCTAAAAGCTTTAGCCTTTGTTTCACTTGTGTTCCAATAGTCATCGTCTTCCATTGTAATAAAATTAGTATTTTATTAGAAATCGCCCTGAAACTTTGTAAACAAACACAATAAACTGCAAAGTGCAATTTCAAGTTTTATAATGTCAGTGTCAGTGAAGTAAACGTCAACAGTCCGACGTTGACAGTGTGCGTTTTGTTATTTGGTTTGAAGAACAATATCTGGCATCGATTAATAAAATTTTATTATGTACTTTAGACGTGATTTAAGTCGATGATAATATCATCGACTTATAATCTGTATAATATTATCTGGGTTTCAGACTAAAAAATGAAATCTAGGTTTCTGGATATTTCTGACAAGCTCACAATTTCTGACAAGACTTTCAGTCATAGCAGCAGCAGCAGCAGACCCCTAGCCAAGTTACAATTTTTTAACGAGTCTCTACAATCGATACGCTTAAGCGGAAGTATTAATTTTATCATAAAACTGTAGGATGTAGCGATGATCATTATACCAAACGACTACATTTCACTCTGCCATTTTGAATTATGTAAACTTGGCTACTAATTTTGTTGAAATGACGTCATTCGCATACTTGATTAGTTGTTTACTAGCGTTAACAATTGTAGATTATCGACATGGCTAGGGGGAAAGTTTTTTCAGAAATGATTCATTCAACCCACGTAGCCTTTTAATCAACAGTGTAGCAATCAACTTCTATTACAGAATTTCATCTCCAAAATAAGCAAGGCAAAACTTTTGTTCCTGGCTTCTTACTATCCGTAGGTAAGGATTGTCTTAAATCTAACAATGACATTAGAAATGAAAAATGTATTTCAGTAAATGTTGCTATTGCTCCTATTCCAAACCATGACTTGCACCAATTGTTGCTACCAATCGCACACACGAAGACGCGGCGGTGCTGCGCTCAGGCACTCCACTCCTCAAAGAATGGACTTACCATCATAATTACGAGGTGCCCAGCACTGTGTTACGACAGTCGTTGTCACCATTTCTCCATGTGATCTCGTTGGAACTTTGTCCCCCATGACGCGACTTGTCGCAGCAGCAAAGTTTCACCCCGGCGTTACATCTCTATCGCAAGTCGTGCATGCATGCAAGGACTGTTGCTTTCAGATCCCATGGCGGCAGGCCAGTAAGGAGGCTCACCGCTTCCCTAGGAACCGTGCAATATTCGCACACTATCCGGATTTCTGTGAAACAGTAATGCTAGCAAAGTCACACGTGATGCAGCAGCCCTCACGCCCCAGCTGCTGTTTCCGGCCACCGTAGAGGTGGGCTTGTGGACGGAGAACAACGTGTAGGTCGTTGTCCGACCGTCTACTAACTGTATGGCGGTTTCAAATAGGATCGATTGACAGGATGTGACGTCACGCCGTAATGTCAATTTTATTATATTGTTATTTTTGCAAAATTGAAGAACTCAAAGATGAGTAAAATTGAAAAACTGGAGTCTGATTAAACTTTTTTAGTTCACAGTTCGTATTTTTTTCGTAAATAAACTGAATTTTAAAAATATCTTGCCCCAATTTGACAGTAAACGAGACATCACAACATGGCAATATATCCTATTCTTATTTGGAACGCTTTGTAAGTAGGTATACGGTACGGAACCAATTCCAATATTCTATTTGATATTGACTGGTTTTATCCAGATCACACGAGATCTTATTCACGATCACAATCTGATAAACAAAAACTAATCTTAAAAACGTCTCAAAACATTGATTCATGAATTGAAATATCATGATTTCGATCTTACATTTGGGTCATCATGATTCAACATGATTTTGGTTATCCAGCAATGTAAAAATCAAAAAGTTAAGATAAGATTGATTTGTCTTCAAAGAAGATACCATCCAGGGCCGTACCCAGAGTTGAATGCAGGTAGGGTAGAGAGGGCGCACCTAAGAGTTTAACATGAACAGGGCCTTACTATCACGAATTAAAATGTCAGGCGTGCGAGCGATATAAAGAGATGGAGCTAGGCATTTCAGTTTAGGTCGTCAAATGGGTCGTGTTAAGAGCTCGTGGTGGAGCCTCTGATCAGTTTGCCGAGTGCGAGTAGTTTTTACATTAACGTCTTTAAAACGTTTACCGCGTAGGTACCAGCTCTCTGATTGGTTTAGAGCTTAGAGTGTGCCAATCGGAACAATGATCATCATAAACACGTTGAACGTAAAAGCGAATTTTGAACGAACAGAAAATTGAAAAAAAAAAATCAAAAACAGAACTATGATTAACGTTTTTATTTGCAAACATTTCATAATAGTATATCAGGCTCACAATCAATCATTTACTCAAGAGCTCCTGGACTGCCAATAAGCTCTTTCCTTTAGTCTCAGGTACAAAAAATACAGTAAAGAAGAATCCAAAAGCACAAGAGCCAGAAAATATCCAGAAGACCACACTAGGTCCCCACACCGGCAAGACGTAACCGAATGCGGTAGATATTCCAAAACTGAAGATCCAGGCTATGGTTACCGTGAAAGTGCCACCAAAACCTCTGCACGTGTCCGTGAACATTTCGCCGACAAATGTGTTAGGAATGATGCCCAAACCTGGAGAAAAAGAAATGAGACTTTTAGATCAATGGCTAGCTAAATTATATAACCTACTAGCTTTTGACAGCGGCTTCGCCCGCGTACATAAAATATAGCCTATGTCACTCAGAAGTAAAGCAGCTTTTTATTGCTGCTAAATTTTTTCCAATCGGACCATTAGTTCTAGAGATTACCTCCTACAAACAAAAAAACAAAAAAATAAAAAAACAAACGTTACCTCTTTATTATATTAGTGTAGATTATATAATTTTCAAATCAGTGATGAAAAATATTCTGTAGAACTTGGCACCTCCAGGTGCCAAAACAGACGTAAAACGTTACAAACTCAAACTCAAAATTATTTATTTCAAAATAGACCATTTACTGGCACTTTTAAAATATCAAAATTGAAGCTAGGTTCATACGATAGATAACCAATTTCTCATTCTATCAGAAAGGTGCCTATTTTATAATTGCAGGAACATTATAGATTGATGTATTTAATTTTTAGATGTTTACTGTTTAATTTAATGTGACTCTAAGGTTGGTTCATGTTCTGACACGATAATAAGCCTTATGTAGTTCCAAAAGTGAAGTGCAAACTAAACTTACCACTATAATAAGCAACGCATAACACCATTATAGATACTAGTGTAAGTAGTTTTAATTTCTCTGCAATTGGATAATCATTGTTGTACAAGTAGAAATAAGTTCCAAGAGAAAACTGAAACAATATCAAAACCACAATTAATCAAAGTAAAACGTATAATAAAAACGTATAAACGCAGATAAAGAATATCTGCGTTTATACATAATACATAATAACAAAATTTAACTTACCAAACTCAATGAGCAACCTGCGAAAGACAACAACAGTAAGAGCCTTCTTCCAATCCTATCGACAACTAAAGGAGCAATAATTGACGAAAATACTTGAGTGACACCGACAATTATAGTAGAAATATGCGCTTCTATATTTGATCCAGTCATTTCAAAGATGACTGAAACGAAAGCGATCACAATCATCATTCCACTGAACTGTCCAAGAATATTTAAACTTAATATTATAAACGTAGCTTTTCTGTTAGACTTGACAGTGAACATCTCGGTTAGTTGTGCAATTTTTGGTTTGGGTTTATCATCTGCTTGGGTTACCACTTCATCTATGTCACCTTGTCTGCCCAGTGACGAGAGAGTGGCCATCGCTTCTTCTTTTTTGCCTGAAATAAAAATATTATTATAAACTGTGTTTTTTTTTTATATCTGCTCTATATGTTTTCGCTGAAAAGCGTTACTCTAATGGCTAAACCTCTCCAAGTCTAGGTCTATCAATAAAGTTAAGTCGTTAAACCAATATAGTATATTGGCTTAACTTAACTTTATTGATAATAACAAAATCTACATTTATAGAAATGAAGATATCGCTAAAATTATGAAAATGTTCACTAAATGGTGGAATTTGAGTTTTTACATATTTATGTCAGATAAAATTTGTTGTTTATTTCTTCATTGATTTGTCAATTAATGCACAAAGGCGAGCTTTTTTTTGCTTTATGTTTATATGGGATTATAATTATTGATAATCAACTCTTACCCTTCATAACTAGAAAAACAGCAGATTCAGGTACGAACAAAAATAATGTAACAACAAAAATGACGCATAAAATGGCAGCCATCCAATTGAGTGTCGCGTAAGATATGTAGGGTCCTGCTGAGTATACTAGCAGTGTTCCTAGTGTAGTAGCGAACCCAGTTAGTGTTAGCAATGTACCTCGGATTTTTGTAGATCTGTAAGAAGTAAGATTTCATTTATACTTTGACTAGTGGCGACAAAAATATCTATTATTATTTTAGTCACGTGCTATAGACACACTTGCGCCACATTAGCATTAGTTCATTAAGCCTCAAGAGGACACCGTCCGCACACCTATTGTTTTTTTAATTGTGTCTATAACTACTAACCCTAATGCTAAGCGTGGTGATTATGGCAAAACTCCTAAATGAAAAGCACAACCAAAAAATGGATTTGAGTGCCTAGCAGCCCTTGGGGGTAATATCGTTTTGATTAATTACTAACTAATTGAACTATGTTCACATAGTAATAAACTTTCTTATCACTGTCAATAGCAATGACACTACAAACCACTTCACGGGGTATAGGATGAAATTTAAAACTATCTTTACATTTTGCATCGACTCCAAACAAATTTTCATTTAATTAAAGATAATTATTAAATATTATACTGATACTCACGCTAACTCGGCAATATAGACAATATTTGTAATAAACAATACTCCCATGCCAACTCCAACTAAAATTCTGCCTATATATATGACAACCAAACTTTTGGCAAGCGCCAAAATAATGTAAGATAGTAAATACATGCCTCCGCTGACGTATAGGCAAGGCTTTCTGCCTACTAAGTTACCGAGATATCCTGAAATATAAGGACCTGAAACAATAATTGTTGAGCTGTAGAAGGTGAAGGTATGTAAAGAAATGAGTACAATGATGATTGATGTGAGTGAGTGTGATGTTTCATCATCATTTCAGCCGAAAGTCGTGGACGTCTTTCGGCATAGGACATAGGCCTCACCCAATCGCCGCCACAAAGACCGGTCCTGTGCTTCTTGCATCCATCGGCTTCCAGCAACCCTGACTAGGTCATCGGTCCACCTTGTGGGAGGCCTTCCAACGCTACGTCTTCCGGTACGCGGTCGCCACTCCAGAACCTTTCGGCCCCAGTGGCCATCCGTACTGCGTGCAATGTGTCCAGCCCATTCTATCACGCAAGGATACTACGAGCATAGCCCTTTCCATTGCCCTTTGAGTGACCTTGAGTGTACATAAATAAAAATAATAATAATAATGGAGACAGATTTGATTATACATTAGCGTCCACAGCTAGCCAAAGACGTCTCCAATGTGTCACTATACAGACCGGCCCTGTACATCATTTAGAATCTCGATTAAATGTGAAGGCTTTCAGAGATCTTACTCTTACACTAATTTATGTTTTAATTTCTATAGAAGCCTAAAAAATATCCACAAGATATCTGTGTATGTGAAGAAAGATGTGTAATCATACATCATAATCTCATAAATGCGGTTGTATAAAAATGCACGTCGGGTTGGCCGCTCTTAAGGTCACTTAAACATCTTGCTTGATGATAGTGACACATTAGATCATTTGGCTCTTTCCAAAATAGTGTTCATGAACGGCCTTTGTTTGTTCGAACAATTACTGTCAAATATCCTTCGCGGTGTCTTCTCGTCCAATATACCACAGTGTCTCAAGACGAAAGTCTATGACCAGTGTGTGTTGCCAGTGATGCCATATGGCTCCGAAACGTGGTCGCTTACAATGGGCCTTATTAGACTACTCAAAGTCACCCAAAGGGCAATGGAAAGAGCTATGATCGGAGTTTCCTTGCGTGATCGAATCAGAAATGAAGAGATCCGTAAGAGAACCAAGGTTGCTGATATAGCGAAAAGAATCGCCAAACTTAAGTGGCAATGGGCAGGGCACATCGCACGCAGAACAGATGGCCGCTGGGGCCGAAAGGTTCTGGAGTGGCGACCGCGTACCGGAAGACGTAGTGTTGGTAGGCCTCCCACAAGGTGGACCGACGACCTGGTCAAGGTTGCTGGAATACGATGGATGCGAGACGCACGGGACCGGTCGTTGTGGCGACGTTTGGGGGAGGCCTATGTCCAGCAGTGGACGTCTTTCGGCTGAATTGATGATGATGATGATGATGATCCTTACAGAGAGGTTCGACTTCTGTTTACATGAAATAATAATACCTAAGATAATCCCAAGGAATGTAATGGACACCATCCAGGATGCTTCTGCTTCAGTTATGGTTTTGTCCAAGGGTGTCTCTTCAATATTCTGCAGTTTGGGTAAGATTGGTGCTGTCCATCCCATGGTATATCCCACGACAAACTGTCCAAAGTATACTGAAATCAAAAATATAGACAGAGCGATTTAATATTACGTTTTAATTGTTTTCAATCGTACTTAATATTATTATTTTTAGCCCATATTGTCCCACTGCTGGACTTCCTTCCATTCTTTCCAGTGTCGTCGGTCACTTCTTGCCAATTTCCAAGGAATTGTCATCTCCTTCTTGATCTGCCGCGACCCCTTTGTGCGATTTCAGGGCACCAACTTTGTAATCTACTGGCCCACCGCTCGACCGGCATGCGGCAGACATGTCCAGCCCAGTCCCACTTAAGCTGAGTAGACTTCTGAGCCACGTCAATGATTTGCGTTTTGGAGCGCAGTACCTAATATCAGAGATATAAAGATGCTACTAGCTCTCTGGGAACTTCTCCAACTGTCGTTCTTATGATTTGTTAGTTGAACCACTATATAAATATACTTCTTTGGTATATAAATCTTCATCTACAGTAATGGTACATAGGCGGACTTAATGTTACAAGGCATTCTCTACCAGTCAACCTTTGGGTTAAAAAGACAAAAAAGCAGTATGTGTGCAGAATAAATAAATAACAGAAATTTCAAATAGAATGTAGTGTCATTAAAATAAGCTACTTATAATAATAAAATACGTTTAAAAGCTAATCAATATATATAAAAATCAATGCCACTATTCGTTGTAATTTTATAACTCAAGAACGGGCTCGCCTATCCAAACCAAATGTTTAGGTTTTGTTCGGACTTTTAGTAGTAAACGGTCTACTAAAAGTCGGTCGAGCGGTTCTTCATTTATCACATTTTTTTCTTGCCGAGTGCAAAGCCGCAGGCAATAGCTAGTATTTTATAAAAGTAAAAAACCGGCCAAGTGCGAGTCGGGCTCGCGCACAAAGGGTTCCGTAGCAGCAAATATAATAAACTTATTATGTCAATTTATACACCTGGTGAATGGAGCCTAAACCGGCCAATTTTTTGATCTATCTTATAAGGTTCAGCCATCGTTTTCAGTGTAAGCACAATAACTTAACCAAAATTACAGTTAAATCAACCTATCTCAAAAACTATAAGAGATACTTTGATCAAACCAAAAATCGTTGAAAGAGTTAATTAGCATGCATCACCTCTATTTTTTTTAGAATTTTATACCCCGTAGTTATAAAAATAGAGGGGGGGGGGACATACTTTTTACGACTTTGAGAGCTGATATCTCAAAAACCGTTCACTTTAAGAAAAATGTTTTTTAGAAAACTTTATATCATTTTAAAAGACCTTTCCATTGATACCCCACACGGGTATGTACATCGAAAAAAAAATTTTCATCCCTCAGTTACATGTATGGGGGGCCCCACCCCCAATTCTTTTTTTTACTATTTAGTGTCATAATTTTGTAGCGGTTCATACAACACATATTCCCATCAAATTTCATCACTGTAGTACTTATAGTTTCCGAGTAAATCGGCTGTGACAGACGGACAGACGGACAGACGGACAGACGGACAGACGGACATGACGAAACTATAAGGGTTCCGTTTTTGCCATTTTGGCTACGGAACCCTAAAAATGAAATTACTTACAGCATCCCGCGCTTAGATATTGCCTTTTAAAACTTGTATTCTTATCTGCGGCCCCCATTATGCAATTTCACTTCACACAGTAAATTTTCTATTTTTTTTCAATAATTTAATCTTACCAAATTAATATTTTCGATACCGTATGCACTATGCATACAGTATGAAATTGTCTGATCTGTCTATAAGAAATAACTCCTTATATCATACTGTGTTTTGTTATGCATCTGTTAAGAGAAACATATAGATAACGCGTTAGGAGTACGTGGCAAATTTTATATGTACAAAAACACTTTTACGTATAATGATGAGGAATAATATATACACCGTTAAATTTTAGTCGTTTTAATCCCGAAGGGGGTCGATCCAGTACATGAAACACTATCGATTTGTGTAGATAAAATAAAAAAATAAAGTACTTTTTTTCTAAATCTCTTATTGATATACGCATTTACGAAATTAATTTCTTTAAGTAAACGAGTCATTGACCTTGTAGGTAGTTGTCGATCGTTGCGTAATAATTACCTTCAGGTCATTGAACTCGCCCAGCTGACGTTTACTTAAAGAAATTAATTTAGAACATGCGTAAATTAATTCGAGTTTAAAAAAAAAGTACTTTTTTTTTTCATTCTAACTTTACCAATCGATAGTGTTTCATGTACTGAATCGATCCTCCAAGGGATTAAAACGACTAAAATTTAACGGTGTATTTGATACTTATTATTATAAAACCTTTTATAAAAGAAAATCGGGCAAGTGGGAAAACAGTTTAATTCCTGAAGTGAATATCAATAATTTTCCCAAAAAAGCAAAAATCGCAAAAAAGAGTTTTTTGTGACGTAGCTACAAAACAGGACGTCTACTCTCTTTCTTCGAAATTTCGTTGTCATGAAATTTCGGAAATTAAGGCTCGGCGCAAACGGACCACCGACTACAGCAACCGATGGCTATCGCGCGCTACTAACACATTTGTAACAGTAGGTATAAGTAACGAGCGACAACCACTGGTGTTTGGAAGCCACCACATTGTAAAACCCATTCTCTGCTGCAAAATCTTATGATAGACTCTGTTACGGAAAGTTTGCTGGCGCATGGTGGTTTGGAATGGTGACGCGAGCGATACGTAGAACGTCTAGTCGTTATAGTACGTTGGGTGTTGCAGCGTGACAGTGGCGGTGTTGGCGTTTTGTGTGGCCCGTAGCAACTGAAAGGGGCAAGCCACGGACGCTAGTGTTGCGAGTGGCGGTCACCGGCAACACGTGTGGTGCGTCGTATACAACATTCTTATAAAAGTGTGTTAAGTCGCTATCGATAACCACTAGTGGCTGTGGTTGGTTGCCACCTTTGCACTGAGTCTAATTAAACTGACACGTGGTAGGAAACAATTGAATTTTCGATCGAAACTTCGTTTTTCGGAGAAAGAGAGTAGCCCCCCTGTTTCAGATTTTTCCTTATATTCGTGCTATAAGACCTTACTCTATGCCAAATTTAAGAATTTTAGGTCGATTAAAAAGTGTCCTGTATAGTTTTGATCCCTTTGAGAGTGACGAAATATTAATACGTTTTGTTTGCGATATAAATATTTATAATTTTTTCTCGTTATCTAGAAGTTAAATTTTTTCATAGCTTCAAGAGGCCACAAAACTGTTTTTTTTTTTTTTACTTGCAATAAACTAGTGCTTGACTGCGATCCCACCTGATGGTAAGCGATGCAATCGTTGGTGGTAAGGCGCATCAGTTTATCAAGAGCCCATTCACTCTAGCCTTGAAGACACCCAAATTATAATCGGACGGTTCAAATTAAAACAATTATATGTTTATAATTGTTTTAATTTCAATACGACACCTCCACGTGTTTCCGAAATAAAGGTTCTCCAAAGTGGTCCTATAATGGTTACGTTTGTTCTTTTGGGGTACGGAACCCTGTAAACAGGCACACTAGACTATTCTGTACTAGCTTTTGTCCGCGACTTCGCCCGCGTACATAAAATATAGCCTATGTCACTCAGGAGTAAAGCAGCTTTCTATTATTGCTAAATTTTTTCCAATCGGACCAGTAGTTATTTAGATTACCTTCTACAAACAAAAAAATAAAAAAACAAACTTTACCTCTTTATTATATTAGTGTAGATTTCAATAAAATAAAGAAGGAACAAGACAAGAGAGAGCACGGAGAGCATCCTTCTCTTAAAACAGAGAAATAGGAAGTAAGAGGAAGAAAAGACAGAAAAAGGAAAAGAGAATGAGAAACATAATAGAAGGGGTAAAGTAAGTTGAAAAAAACATGCTTCTTTATTTCAAAATTAAATATTTTACATTAAAAAAGAAAATAAATGATTATAGCAAAGTTGCTTTATCCTTTTTGAAATTTTAAACTTTAATGATATTTTCTGCAATACAATATTTCTTTTTCAAAAATTATAGCACGAGATGACCACGTCTTGGTGAATCAGGCGTTGTGGAATCCGGGGATAATTGTATTGGTGCCTCCTTTACGACCATTACTGCTTCGCAGAAGGAGGCGACCGCCTGCCATTCCTCTTCGCTGTGGAGAGGTCGCCGCCGCCGATCACCCCCACGAGGACACGGCGATGCTCTTCCCAAGCAGGGCACACCTCCACCGTGTGCTCCACCGTGTCCTCCGGGCTCGCCTCGCAGTGGCGACACCCGGACGTCTCTTCCGCACGAATCCGATGCAGGAATCTCCCGAACTTCCCATGTCCGGTGAGAACCTGCGTCATGCGGAAGGTGAGGACGCCGTGAGGTCTATCCAGCCACGCCTCAAAGAAGGGTTGTCTGATAGATATCGCTGTAGGCGATAGGTCTGCCATTGTACCCAAAGATTTCTGTCCTGTTTGAAGTCCTCTTTTGTCTGATTTCATAAATTATTAATTATTGAATTATATAATTATTTGTCATTCCACCAACGCAATAAAACTCAAAATCGATTGAATGGACAGTGAAAAACATTTCTTAAATTTGTTTACACCGTAGATAAAGATACTCTTACTGTTCTAGCAGTGCTACACTGACTTCTATGTGAAAAGTTTAAGAAGATATGAAGTTACATACCATCCTTAGGCATACCTAATAACTACGTACTCATACGGTGAGTCAGCGAGTAACTACCATTAACAATATTAAGAACTTTTGAGGATGATCAATGAAAAGAAGAGTTTTTTTTATCCGATTCGGTATACATAGCTCAATAATCAACTGATAAGTGCTGGGATCCAAGGCCCTGATAAGTTTTTCAGCTCAGGGCATCAGAATAAAATAGTGCTTGAGAAAATTCTAGGCCTTCAACTTAGGGATTTTTTAAAATGGTCGGAAATAGTGTCAGACTCCTGCCCACCCCGATCCTACGTTGCCTCTATACCAGGGCCAGAGCCTTCTTTTCTCCTCCTCTGTTGCCTTCGACCCTTCTTCAGGGTCCCTACATTACTTAGGGATTTCAGATTTAACGTTTTTTTTCGTATTTCATAAGACTTATGCAGAAATGTGATAGAGTCCAAATAAAAACGAAAACAGGAACAAGTGAAATGATGTAGACCATTATCGCACTCAACTTAATGTAAGTATCTAAAGCAGGCTAATGGCTTTGCCGTGGTGGGAAAATAAAAAAAACCAAAGTTTAATTAGAAAACATTTTATATAATATAATATCACAGCTTTTTAACACATTACTTACTCAAGAGCTCCCGAACCTCAGACAAACTCTTTCCTTTTGTCTCAGGTACAGAAATTATAGTGAAAAAGAATCCAAAAGCACAAGTACTGGAAAACATCCAGAAGACCACACTAGCTCCCCACACCGGCAAAACGTAACCGAATGCGGTTGAGACCAGGAAACCAAAGAACCAGCCTATGGTTATTGTAAATGTACCACCAAACCCTCTGCAAGTGTCCGTGAACATTTCGCCAACTAATGTGACAGGGATGATGCCCAAACCTGAAAGAGGAAGAAATGAGGCAATTAAGATAATGGTTAGATATAGTTTGCAAAGTTATGACATCAATCGTTAGGGTGCTACTATAATTCTCCGAAACGAAATTTTCGTCCGCAAACGATATTCATTCGAAATTTCGCAACTATACCTACTATGTTTCTTTTTCGGATAGGCTCAAGAAGTTCGGATCCACAGACAATTTTCGTGATTGAATGAAAAGAACAATATTGTGTTGGATTTTTTATATGTCGTTTAAAATAAGTTACGATTTTTAAACTAATTTAGAAACATGCTTTATTTAACAAAATAGATTTAATATGTGGTTTATTAAAAATAGCTAGTAAAACTTATAAATAAAACATAAATGTGCTGCAATAATTTAATTTTCAACAAAATTAGCCACGACATTATAAAACACCCTTTTTTACAGCCGTTGCATTAGCCGACTTATTTAAATAGCACTATTGCATTCTAATCATCGGTACTAACGTATGACAATTAAAACTATCTGTATAATCATGCGTAACATGTCAATCATAACATGTCAACTTGTATTTGACTTTAATTTGAATATTTTAAAAATATATTATGTTGCCAGTGCTTTTTTGAATTCAATACACATTCCGTAAGAAAGTCAATCGGTCCCTTTTTGAGCTAAAATGACTTTTTTTGAATTTAGTAAGCAATTTGTTAAATATATCTTATAATATTTATGCATAGAAAATAAATGTAATTCAAAGAAAAGTATTTATTATTGTTGACGAGGCGGTATGATTAACGACCTTAGCCTGCCCAAATGGGGCGAAGAAAAAACAATCTTGAATCTTGTCAACAATGTCAATTTCAGTGATGTCAATACGTTTTTTTTTTTATACAGTTCATTTCATTCACGAAATTTCGAAGGTTTGACATTCCGAATCTCTAAACCTACTCTAATTGATAATGTCACGAACGAAAATTTGATCTTGACAGATGGATTTTTCGGAATATTAACGTCAAACCGACGAAACCAAAAGTGTTACTTTTTGATTTTCGTTTGTGTGGATTTTGTAAGAAAATTGCTTAAAATGGGCTCAAAAATGCTTTTCATTAAGCGAGCACTACGTAAAGAACGTTTAGAGCGTACAAGGAACTAGTGACACTTGCGCAACCAGTCTAACATCACGCAAATATTATCAGACTCATTAGGCAATTTTTTGAGGACAGTTTAACTTGTAACTCACAAGTTACTAAGTAATAGAGCTTCAAAAATACTTTTATTTAAAGCAGCTCTACGATATACAATGCCGTTTACACCGCCAAAGACAGAAACAGATGGAAGAATATCATTCAAAGGAAAAGTGATTTAGCAAGGTGTTCACGACCCCCAGCATTGAGATAGACAACGCAATGAAGAAGAATTAAAGCCGCTCTACGTAGAGGCCGTTTAGAGTGTGCAAGAAACCGGCGTCACTTACGTTTACAGCTTGAAATTGCGCAAATTCCAAGTTTCAGTTTGTGGGAAATGATAGTCGCAGTCGGCCATTTATTTAAGGACTTGTACCAGAAAGTGCCACTATTGCTTCCAAAGTCTTTTTCCCACCAAAGCACTAGTCAAAAATTTTTTTGCAAATAATTGTGGTTACAAAGTTATTACAAAGGTCATTATAGTGCTACTGTGTTGTGTTCAGGATACTGTCCTAAGTTGTTGTTCTTTAGAGACTTAAATAAAAGACTAAAATATACGTTTCGATTTTTTATTAACAAGAACCCTGTAGGATTTAGGATTTTTTCTGATACTTGTAGTCGACTGGCTGTTCATGCCTATATTCCTGGCTGGGTTCTAAGTCCACAGGTCCCTCAGGCTGTGAAAAGTTTGGAGGTTCATTTTATTGACAAGAGATGGTGGAGGATGGCATTGGTTCATTGACCTGAAAAGAAAAAGGATTAAATACCTAATAGAAGCAACTTAAAATGGGTTTCAAATTCTTCTTTATAAAGATACTATTATATTTGGTAATAAAATCAAATACCCATTACATTGTAGAAATTAAAATTTTGACAGAACTAAAATTGTGAATAACAGAATTCTAAGAATGACTATCTAAAAATAAAAACAAACTAAAAGATATTATATAAATATACGATAATATTTAGTAACAAAGTTCTTACAGCCAAAACAAAACTTGTGGAGGGTGAAAATGCTACTACTGTTACACCAACAATTCGACTTGAAACACACACTGTGTACAGCAAACACAAATTATATAAAGAAGCACTTGGTAAAATGATGTATTAACACGACAATTGAGAAATGAACTTCAATTAAAGTTCTCTCAAAAAATCCACACATAATAATTATCTACGTTGACCAGTGCTGCCAACTCTAAAATCTACTTTCAAAAATGCCAAAAATATGTTAAAATTTCCGGAAAATGCTAAATTAAAATGCTAATCCAGAAATAAAGATAAAAATCTAAACAATGTGCCAAAAAGCCCCGAAATAACTAATTTTATGTAACGAATAAAACATGAAAACTGAAGCCACTCTTTCAACTCTTATGTAGTTCAATTCAATTCAGTTCAATCAACACGTTTTTCAGGGTTTATGTTTTGCATTTAGCGCAGTGGTGGCCGAGTAGTCACGACCCTGATTTACGAATTTTGTCGCGGGCTCAAACCTAGCCATGTGCATTACTTTGTGTAATTTATTTCATCACCATCCCTCTCTAAACAGCAACGGAAAACATTGTAAGGAATCCGGCATGTCCTAGAACCAAAAATTCGAAGACATGAGACGTTCAATGAACGTCTCATCTATACTATTTAGATATTCAAACGCTCTCCGAGTAAAATGATAAAAAATTGCTGATTTTGTTAAACTGAATTTATGACAAGTCACTTAGAAAAATGCTAAACTTGGCCATAATAATGCTAAATTGGCATCACTGAAGTTGACAATGTTGACAAGTTTCAAGATTGTTTTCCTTCGCCCCAATTGAGCAGGCTAAGGTCTTGAACCATACCGCCTCATCATCAATAATAAATACTTTTCTTTGAATTAAATTTTCTATGCAAAAATATTACAAGAAATATTTAACAAATTGCTTATTATATGCAGAAGTCGTTTTAGCTAAAAAAGGGACCGGCTGAATTTCTTACGGAATGTGTATCGAATTCAAAAAAGCACTGGCAACATAATATATTTTAAAACATTCAAATTAAAGTCAAATACAAGTTGACATGTTATGATTGACATGTTACGCATGATTATACAGATAGTTTTAATTGTCATACGTTAGTACCGATGATTAGAATGCAATAGTGCTATTTAAATAAGTCGGCTAATACAATGGCTGTAAAAAAGGGTGTTTTATACTGTCGTGGCTAACTTTGTTGAAAATGAAATAATTGCAGCACATTTATGTTTTATTTATAAATATTACTAGCTATTTTTAATAAACCACATATTAAATCCATTTTGTTAAATAAAGCATGTTTCTAAATTAGTATAAAAACCGTTACTTATTTTAAATGACATGTAAAAAATCTAACACAATATTGTTCTTTTCATTCAATCACGAAAATTGTCTGTGGATCCGAACTTCTTGAGCCTATCCGAAAAAGAAACAGAGTAGGTACAGTTGCGAAACTTCGAATGAATATCGTTTGCTTACGAAAGTTTCGTTTTGGAGAAAGGAGACCGAGGTCTATTAAATATTATTTGTAATATTTATAAATGAAATATAAATGTGCTGCAAAAATTTAGTTTTCAACTAAATTAGCCACTTATTTTGTTACACAGAGAAGCGCGCCGAGCAAATTACTCACACTACTTTAAATGCTTATATTTCTAAAAAATATCTGTATAATCATACGTAACATGTCATGATACACATTTCGTAAGAAAGCCAGCTTGTCCCTTTTTGGGCTAAAATTACTTTTTTTGCATATAATAAGCAATTTTTTAAATATTTCTTGTAATATTACATATTATATGATCGCATAGAGAATAAATATAATTCAAAGAAAAGTATTTATTATTGATGACGAGGCGGTATAGTTCAAGACCTTAGCCAGCCCAAATGGGGCGAAGAAAAAACAATCTTGGAACTTGTCAACATTGTCAACTTCAGTGATACCAATGTAGAATAGCATTATTATGGCCAAGTTTAGCATTTTTCGAAGTAATTTGCGATAAGTTAACAAAATAAGCAATTTTATTTCATTATATTCGAAAAGCGTTTGAATATCTAAATAGCATCAGCCTTATAATGTTCTCATTGCTGGGACTCAGGCCTCCTCTCCAGGAGAAGGAATAGGCCGTAATCCACCACGCGATTAATGAATGTCTCATCTCTTTTTTTATGGTAGGTAAAAGTCTCTTACTGACTAAACAACCTACCCTGTTCCTACATCGCCATGTATACTAGCTAGAGCCTTCCTTTCAGACACGATCCCTAGGCCCCAGTTGCCTTCGACCGTTCTGTAGGGTCCCTACGGTTTGCTGACAACTCTTTGACGTGCGCGGGAACAATGCGCGCCGTCGACGACTGGCATGGTTCGGTCTGTTGCCAGACAACCGGACCACTGAGCTGACTGACTGAGCTACCTATTGCTCACCGTCCGGAAGCCCGCGCCTAAGGTGGCCAGAAATCGTGATAGGAATCCCGGCGGCTTGCGCGCCGTTGCCTTATGCGGTCGGCTTCCTACTTTGCTAGCATTACTGTTTCGCAGAAGGAGGCGACCACCTGCCACTCCTCCTCGCTCTGGACCATGGCTTCTACCAAGGCTCGGCGCTGATCACTCCCAATTTTTTTAATTTTTTTTTATGGTTGGATGAAAATCATCGAATGACGAAACCTGCTCTTGGGCGGAGCGGGAGACCAGTGTCAGACTCTTACTGACTAAAAAACCTACCCCGTACCATCCTTGCCTTATTCCTAGAGCCGCGGTAACAGTTTAATTCCACCCTCGGCTCCAGGAGGCTACGACCCTGAAGGGCCCTTACAGTTTGCTGACAACTCCTTGAGGCGTTTGGGAACGGTGCGCTCCGTTGACGTATTGGATTCGGTCTGGCCGCTTACCAGACGACCGGACGGCGAGCTACCCATTGCCCACCGTCCGCGAACCAGTGCGACCTAAGTCGTAAGTCAGGGTCGTGACTTCTCGGCCACCACTGCTCTAAATGCAAAACATAAACCCTGAAAAACGTATTGATTGAACTGAATTGAATTGAACTACATAATGGTTAGTATTGAATCAGTCGACGTTGTCACCAAAGGTGTTTTGCGTGCGTAAATGAGGGTTATAAAGAGTCATCAAATAGACAATGCCATCAGAATATAACGAATGTTATCGTGCAGAGTGGACATTGATGTCAGATTGAAAGAGTGGCTTCAGCCAGTCGGCAACTTGAGCTAGAAAGCACAAGTTGCATCTAATGAAAAAGATAAGGACGAGAGTTTTCATTCGTTACATAACGTTAGTTATTTCAGGGCTTTTTTGGCACATTGTTTAGATTTTTTATCTTTATTTCTGGATTAGCATGTTATTTTAGCATTTTCCGAAAATTTTAACATATTTTTGGCATTTTTGAAAGTAGATTTTAGAGTTGGCAGCACTGGTCAACGTAGATAATTATTATGTGTGGATTTTTTTTAGAGAATTTTAATTGAAGTTCATTTCTCAATTGTCGTGTTAATTCATCATTTTACCAAGTGCTTCTTTATATACTTTGTGTTTGCGGTGCACAGAGTGTGTTTCAAGTCGAATTGTTGGTGTAACAGAAGTAGCATTTTCACCCACCACAAGTTTTGTTTTGGCTGTAAAAACTTTGTTACTAAATATTATCTTATATATTCCAAATAATAGTAGTATCTTTATGAAGAAGAATTTGAAATCCATTTTAAGTTGATTCTATAAATTCTTACATAATTTCAATGTTTTATGATTCTAGTATTAGGTATTTAATCCTTTTTCTTTTCAGATCAATGAACCTATGCCATTCTTCACCACTTCTTGTCAATAAAGTCAACCTCCAAACATTTCACAGCCTGATATACCTACCTGTGGACCTAGGACTCAGCCAGGAAGATAGGAATGGCCAGTCGACTACCAGCATCATAAAAATCCCTAAATCCTACAGGGTTCTAGTTAATAAAAAGTCAAAACGTATATTTAAGTCTTTTATTAAACAACAACTGAGGACAGTATCCTGAACAGATCACAGTAGCACTTCACTTTCTGGTCCTTTGCTACCCTGAACACATCACAGTAGCACTTCACTTTCTTGTGCGTTGCTACCTTGAACACAACACAGTAGCACTATAATAACTATTGTAAGAACTATGTAATATTTTCTTCCTTGCGTTATATTTCGCAATGCTGGAGGTTGTGAACACCGTGCTTCATTACTTTTCCTTTTCCATCTGTTTCTGTCTTTGGCGGTGTAAAGAGCTATCGCTCCTTTAATTAAAAGCATTTTTGAGGCACTATTTCTTGGTAAGTTGTGAGTTTCAAGTCGAACTGTCCTCAAATAATTGTCGAATGAGTCTGATAATATTTGCGTAATTTTAAACTGGTTGAGCAAGTATCGCTGGATCCTTGTACGCTCTAAACGTTTTTCACGTACAGCTGGCTTCATGAAAAGCTTTTTTGAGGCCATTTTAAGCAATTTTTTACAAAAATCAAAAGGTAACACTTTTGGTTGCGTCGGTTTGACGTTATTATCCGAATAATCCATCTGTCAAGATCAAATATTCGTTCGAAACAATAACAATTAGAGTAGGTTTAGAAATTCGGAACGTCAAAAAAAATCGTTCGTTCGAAATTTCGGAAACGAAATAAACCAGAGTAGCAAATACGCGAAATTTCGATCGAAACTTCGTATTTCGGAGAATTAGAGTAGGGCCCCTGTACTGGTTAGCCGAAGTACCCGTAAAGAGATCACAAGATAGATAACCGATTTCTCACTCTATCAGAAAAGACGTATGTTTTCCAGCGGCGGGAAATGTAGGCTGATTATTTAATACTAATTCTATTTCACTTTAGAATAGAATATAAATAAATAGAATCAAAAGAATGAAAAGAAAGAAAATAATGTTTATTTTGCCCAAAATAGACACAAAATACAACAAAAATGTCGGCCATCAGTCAATCGGTCACTTACTGGCTCTATTGTTGCTTCATTCAGGAATAAATAATTTAAAGCAACTTAGCCACGAGCAGTGGCATATACAATAGGCCTTATATGTAGGTAATAAAGATCAAGTTAATATAAACTTACCACTATAATAAGAAATGCATAACATCATTATAGATACTAGTGAAAGCCATTTTAAGTTCTCAGCAATTGGATAATCGTTGTTGTACAGGTAGAAATAAGTTCCAAGAGAAAACTGAAAAAAAAGCAAAATAAAATATTATTAAGTATTTAGACTTGTAATATCAACCAGTGTGAACGGATATTTATGGATCACAATACTTTTCTTTTTGTAAATTGAATAATATTTGCATGCCCATGTGACGGCAGAACATGGAGGGACTCAATATAATTATAAGAAAACATCTATGAATTAATCACCCATGTTTGCAAATAAATACTCTTAAATGATTCATGATCTATAATAAAGTAAAGATGTGATTATATTGGAACAGAATTAGCGAGTTTTTGAATTTGGTTTACCAAAAACAAAATGAAGGTGGAGGTAGATTATGTCAAATGGAACACTATGGCATAAATGAAGCGTGAACTCACAATAATGCCAAATACCAATACTAAACAAAGCAACAAGTTAAGAAGTAATCGATAGAGGGCATAAGAAAGAAGGTTCCTCACGCAAAAAGTAAAAATTGAAACTGAAATCAGAATTGGAGGTCCAAAAGTAATCGAAAGTTTTAACCTTTCGGAATCGGAATCGAACCTCTATGACACCGCTAAAGATCCAAGAAAAGATTACTTAATATTACCAAGCTAGGAAATTTAAATCTAAAGAGAAAATAATACTGAAGCACATAGAGAATCCAAAAGAAGTACTTTAAAACAAAACTGAACTTACCAAACATAATGCACAACCTGCAAAAGAGATCAGCAACAGGATTTTTCTTCCAATTCTATCGACAAGTAAAGGTGCAATGACTGACGCAAATACTTGAGTTATACCGACAATTATTGTAGAAATATGAGCTTCCATATCCGACCCTGTCATTTCAAAGATGACAGAAACAAAGGCTGTCACTACCAACATTCCACTTAATTGTGTTAAAATATTTAACATTACTACTATCCAAGTTGCTTTTCTATTAGATTTGACTGTGAACATCTCGGTCAGTTGAGCTATTTTTGATCTAGGTTTATCATCAGCTTGGGCTACCACTTCATCTATATCATCTTGTCTACCAAGTGATGTGAGAGTGGCCATCGCTTCTTCTTTTTTGCCTGAAATAGAGTTATGTTTATAAAATTCATGTAAATTGTTTTTTTATTGAAACTTGAATCGAAATAGAAATTTGTAACCGAAATAATGTATTCTAATATACACTCCATTAGAAAATAAAACTAAAATCACAATTTAAGCACTAAATGACTGAAATGCTCTTGGTTTTTTTTTATTCAGTCAGCAATAATCAAATCAAAATCAAATGAATAGTTTTATTTCAATCACACCATTTACAGGCACCTTTGAAAGGTTAATATAATAAAATATGTATAAATAAAATGGACATCGATACACTACATTGGTAGTGCATCAGTAATGGTACGATAGCATGCAATCACAAACATGCTAGTAACGCAATTAAGAATTATGAAGAATTTATCAAAATTGGTGAACAGATTCAGTTACCCAAACCAGCCACTGAACATATAACTTTCAAGATGTGCGTTTATTTTGTTACATATTGCATTTAATAACGATATTATAATACCCCTCCAAGTTCAGTGTCACATTGACTTCTTCTATAAATTTTGACGTTGCTAACAGTGTTTAGCAAGTGTTCTACATTTGTGAGAATAGATTAAATATGGCGATGTTCTGAAATGCACACAGAAGTCAGACCAGATATGACCAAATTGTACATGGTGCTTCGAGTTATATGTGTAGGATTATATTCATAAAATCACCTCTTACCCTTCATAACTAGATAAACAGCAGATTCAGGTACCAAAAAATATAATGCAACAACAAACACAGCGCTTAGAAATGCAACCACCCAATTGATGTTCCCGTAAGATATATATGGTCCTATTGCGTACACACACAATACGCCCTGTGTCATAAAGAACCCAGTCAGTGTTAGCAGTGTGCCTCGGATTTTTGTAGACCTGTAAAAATACGAAAATAGACATCATAATAATACTTTGTTACAGAATTTGCCTTAGAATTATCGTAACTTAGTGTAGTACCTAGTAACTGATAACAGATTTTGGTATAAAATAAACGGTGGTCCCCAAACTCGGCAAAGCCTGTATCTTAGGGACCGATACATATTATTTACAAAAGATGCGGATGTCTTACATGTCAACGAAAGTCTGGCTGTTCTTTCGAAATGGTTCGCTGCTAATAACCTTTTATTAAATGCAAATAAAACTAAGTGTATAAAGTTTTCATTACCGAATGTTCCTCATGTTGGTGTCAGTCTGATTCTTGACGGTAAAAAACTTGATATTATTACGGAAACTGTGTTCTTAGGCATTACTATTGACTCCAAATTGCAGTGGGGAGCCCATATTAGAACGGGTGCTATTTAAACAGGCTTCTTTTTAATATCATAATTCGCCCCCAAAAATGTAGGTTGCCTTCTAAATTACTAAGTCAGCCACAATTAACGAGCATCTAAATAATACTATCATAACCACTATTTATGTTCTATGTGAACCACTCTAAATAGAACTCAGCACGATAGTTATTTTTTAGCATCTAAATTTGTAACAAGCATTGTAACAGTAAACTTCTAAAATACTGTTAAATGACATCAAAAAATATACTTATTTAGCTTCTAATTTTTTAACTCAGTACGTTTAAAATGTAACTCATCCCATATTAATTGATCGTCAAAAGTTTGCTAAAAATGACATCGAATATATACTATTGGCCACTAATATTACCAGAAGCTATTAAGGAGAGACAAAACAATTTACTTTATTTTTGAAAAATCATTTTTTTTTATTGAATTATTGTCATTTTACGTATAGTAAATAATAGAAACGTAAAGAGAATGTAGGCCCCTTCCTAGACGTAAAAAAAAATAAAACCATTATGGTTAATTAATGCAGCTCGCGCTTCAGTTGGCTATCCACGCTTTCTTTTTAATCCCAGTGGTTGTGACTTTGCCTCTAATGTTTTTTTTTATGGTAGGTAAAAATCATGACGAATCCCGCTCTTGGGCGGAGCGGGAAACAGTGTCAGACTCTTACTGACTAAACAACCTACCCCGTTCCTTCCTTGCCTTATTCCCAGAGCCCCGGTAACACTTTCGCACCAAACCTCGGCTCCAGGAGGCTTCGACCCTGAAGGGCCCCTACAGTTTGCTGACAACTCCTTGAAGCACGCAGGAACAGTGCGCGCCGTTGACGACTTGGACTAGGCCTGGACAGTTACCAGATGACCGGACGGCGAGCTACCCATTGCTCATCGTCCGCGAGCCAGTATCTGCGGTGGCCGGATATCGGCGGGATCGCGGCGGCGTCGGCTAAGGCGAGGGTGCTGTTGCCTTATGCGTTCGGCCTCCTCCTTTACGAGCATTACTGCTTCCCAGAAGGAGGCGTCCGCCTGCCATTCCTCTTCGCTGCGGACCATGGCCTGAACCAAGGCCCGGCGCGAGAGGTCGTCGCCGCCGATTACCTCTGTAGCTGTACTTGCGACAAAAGTCTGGACAATCACAGCAACCAGTAAACCACTCGGTCTAATTGTTCGGTGGTATTACGCTCCAAGCTGAAAAATACACTTTTTTGTATTCTTCAAAACTCCTGAATTTCTTGTCAGCTTGATTAAAATTGAATGAGTTGTTGCCTGGAATTAAATACGTGGTGCTGGCTGATGTTGAAGGTTAGACTCTAATTTTGGTATCAGTTTTAGCGATAAAAGAATATGATGTATTATATTACATGCCAAGTTATAATAAATGATGCTTTCTGTCGAAGCTTGAATTATATTTTTTTGAGGACAGTGTTTTGAAGCTATAAAACATAAAATAGTGACGAGATGTAAAATCCGTGGCCGAGTTAGTAAATTAGGTGGCAATGTATAAATGAGAAGGACAAGTCACAATAATTGATGATCTTTACTTGACGCTTTCTATAGCATATTTAGTTGGCGGTGTAAAAAAGTCGAATTAGTTTATTAGAGGCTATGTTATTTTCCCGTTGCTTAGTTATAAAATTAGAAGTTTAATCTAGTGTCCAATAAATAATTTTGTGGCTAGACTTATAATTTCCCTATTAGAACTCTCTCGGGTAGACTAAGCTCGGCTGCATATGCAGTAAGAAAAATTAGGCAGTTAACAGATGTTGACACAGCTAGGTTAGTCTATTATGCTTATTTCCACAGTATTATGTCTTATGGCATTTTACTGTGGGGATCTGCAGCTGAGGTAGACTCGATTTTTATATTGCAAAAGAGAGCAATCCGGGCAATTTATAAGATGGGGCCTCGCGAGTCCCTAAGAAATAAATTTAAAGAAATTGATATACTAACTTTGCCTTCACTTTATATTTTAGAATGTATTTTATACGTGCGTAAAAACTTAGGACTTTTTAAAATTAGAAGCGATCTTCATAATAAAAATACTCGTAGTCAACATGAATTTGTTTTACCTAAATGGAGATTAGCTAAGACCAGCAAGTCATTTTTAGTAAATAGCGTACGATTTTATAATAAGCTGCCAAAGGGGGTGTCAGAACTTAGCGAGAGGAATTTCAAAACTCATATTAAGCGTGTCCTAACCAAAAAAGCATATTATAAGGTTAGAGACTATGTCGAAGACACACTTGTCTGGCAATGACTGCTTCTGCACATGTGGCCCCCTGGTAACTTATCAATATTCTGAGTAATTGTCTGTTAACTGTTCCATCTTTTTCCTTTTTTTTATACGACATATATTTTTTTTTTTTTGACATATTCAATATTCCCTAGATTACCATTTTATAGATCCGTAATATAATGTAATTGTCTTAAAGATAATTTTATTGTGATTATTTTTCTTTTGTATGGCTTCTTTCAATCATGTGAATGTGAGAACATTGTAGACGCAAATCTTAGATTACTTCCTACCACTTTTACGGTACAATTTCAATATTGACTGGTCTGCACTGTCCTTACATAATCAATGTAATAATACTGTAATATGGAAATATTGTAAAAGAAACAATTATTTTAAAAGAGTAACCATGGAGTTTCTTGCCGGTTCTTCTCCATAGGAAACGACCAATTTGGAACCGTGCACTAGCTTCTGACGTTTTACAAGTGCCCATGTAGGCCTATGTGAAATAAAAAGATTTTGACTTTGACTTTGACTTTGATTTGCTACTGTAATAATGTGCAAAAAAAAAATACTATAAAGATAAAGTTATGAGAAATCAAATAAAGTGAATATATTAAATTAATAAGCAATGAGATCAAGGTGTCTTAAAACTAAGTATTGCTTATTTATTTATTTTTAAACAATAACAAGAAACGTAACTAAAAAAAAATTAACTTCAAAAATAAAATAATATAATATTAATTAAAATTTGTGCTAGACTTAGCACAGAATTTAGAGAAAAATGTCTTAGAAATAAAAAGATTAAAAATGTGGTGTGAGTGTGTGAGTGTGGGATTGTGTAATTGTGTGAGTGTTTTGTGTAATTAGACAGGAATTAAAAAAAAGCCTAAACCTTCGGTTTGGATAGGTAAGCCCGTTCTTGAGTTATAAAATTCCAACGAAAAGTGGCATTGCTTTTTATATATATAGATTATAATTATACTTACGCCAACTCCGCGATATAGACTTGATTCGTAACAAATATCACTCCAACACCAGCTCCAACTAAAGTTCTGGCTAAGTATATCACAATCAAACTTTTGGCCAGTGCCATAGGTACGTACGACAGTATCAGCATAATTCCTCCCAAGTATAGGCAAGGCTTTCTGCCTATCAAGTTGATAAGGTATCCTGAGATATAAGGACCTGGAACAGTAATTGTGTAGATGTATAAACACGTAGGGACTCTGCAAAAGGGTCGAAGCCTACTGGGGCCCAGGGTCTCTTTCTGAAAGGAAGGCTTGGCCCAAGTGCGAAAGGCAGAGAAGGAACGAGGTGGGGTGTTTTGTCAGTAAGAGTCTGACACTGTTTTCCGTTAGAGAAGCGCTCCAGAGCGGGATTCGTCATTGGATGATTTTTGTCCACCATAAAAAAAAAGATGTGTAAACAGTAAAGGTAACGTAAATTACCTTAACTTTAAAGGATAGTTGATATATCCCAGAATAGTGGGGTACGGGACCATCAGAACCTATGAGGTGTGTAACCAACTCGCAGAGACCCCTAGGCTGCTTTTAATGGATCATGGTACGTTATGGAAAACTGAAATGTAGATCTATAACTTTTGGAGTCTTAAGTGGAGTAGTTGCTAGGAACTATGTTAAGGCCCTTGCCGGAACGATTTTATTGATTTTAGTAAGTAGTTTTGGCTTTACCCACGTACAAATAAGTTTTTCCAAACCTCCAAGCACAGTTTGGGCTCCTGTTACATTCGCTTAGGGAATGAATATTTATTTTAAAATCTTCTCTTATTGGTCACTTTTGTTAAATAAATCGGCCAAGAGCGTGTCAGGCCACGCTCCGTGTAGAGTTCTGTAGTTTCCCGTCCGCCACAAATTTCTCACAAATTAACAGAACCCAGTAGCCCATGTAAAAATTAGTAACCCAATTTCCCGAGTGATGGCGCTGTACCCGGTGGTAATTTTGGATTGCGTGAACCGTTTTTTTTTCTTTTTGTATTTTTATTTGAAAGAAGATACGCTCAGGATAATGAAATATATAAAAAAGATTTAAAAAAATGCTTGCATGTGCGGTTAAATAAAAAAATTTGTTCAGAACGTTTTTTTTTAATTTTTAAAAAACTGTTCATCCTATCAAGTTCAAAATAATTTTCCTAGAAAGTTTACTTAAAGTTCTACTTTTGAGATTTTTTAAAATATTTTTTAAACATATGGTTCAAAAGTTAGAGGGACGCCTCATTTTTTACTTTCGGAGCGGTTATTTCCGAAAATATTAATATTATCAAAAAAATATTTTACGGGACCCTTAATCATTTTTAAATACCTATCCAACAATATATCACATCTTATGGTAGAAATGAAAAAAAAAATCATTTTCCACATTACGTGTAGGGGAGGTACCCTAATTAAACATTTTTTACCACTTTTTGTTTGTGCACTTTGTCGGCATGGTTGATATACATATTGATACTAAATTTAAGCTTTTTAGTGCTAACGGTCGCTGAGATTATCCGCGGACGGACAGACAGACAGACAGACATGGCGAAACTATAAGGGTTCCTTTTTGACTACGGAACCCTAAAAAGGTAGCCTTGTGCAAAATTTCAAGCTTTTAGTCTCAGTAATTTTGCCTGTGCGTTGAAGCATCGGTCAGGTTTTCCTTTCATAAATTCACTACCATCACACAACGTCGTCTAGTCCCAAGCTAAGGAGAGCTTGTGTTATGAGTTCTAGACAACTGATAAACATACTTACAATGATCGTGCTCATCACACGAACATTTGGCCTGGGTGGGAATCGAACCCACGTCCTGCGGCATAGCAGTCAGGGTCACTAACTACTAGAACAAGAACATATACGAGTAGGTATAATTATATAGGTAGTAGTACCTCCAATAATCCCAATGAAAGAAACGGACACCATCCAGGATGCCTCTACGTCAGAGATGATTCTATCCAAGGGTGTCTTTTCAGGATTTTGCAGTTTGGGCAGCACTGGTGCGGTCCATCCCATGGTATAGCCCACGAGAAACTGTCCAAAGTATACTGAAAGAATAGATATAAATTAAAAATTATAGATAGAATTAAACAGCAGTGGGAGTCGAGTGGTAACGGCCCGACTTACGAGTTGTTGATCGCGGGATTAAACTCAGCCAGGAGCATTACTTTGTGGAATTTATTTCATCACTACTACTCTTAAAACGGTGAAGTGAAACATCGTGAAGAAAAAAGCATGTCCTAGAACTAAAAATTCGAAGATACTCGTATGTGACATCTACCAACTCACACTGGGCAAGGCGGCGGTTGAATTAGCGACGCTTGGGATTAAAACAGTCGTGGAGAGGATCGAGCAGGTGGGACAAGAGGTGGCGCTGCACAAATCCGAGGCCATGTGCTTTCATGGTCCTCAGATCCCGCCGCCACCGGGATCCCAACTAACTCTCTACTCTCGGGACTCTTCTTTGATAGCCGGTGGAATTTTGAGGAGCACTTCCGACGTCTGGCCCCTAAACTCAATAGGACTGGGGCATCCCTTAAGCGGCTCTTGCCGCGTATAAAATAATGCATACTAAATAAAATAAAATAAAAATCACTCACAGCACCCCGCGCTTGTAAACTGCTTCTTTACACTTGTATTATTTTTGGCCCCCATGATGCAATTTCACTTAACACGGTATATTTACTATTTTCTTCTTTTCTTATCTAAATAATGTTTTCTTTATAATACTAACAACAAGAAGTTGTCTGACTTGTCTATCAGATATAACTCCTTATATCTTATTGTTTTTCTTATGCATGTTAACACAAACTTATAGATAAGGGATTAGGAGTACGTGGAAAATTTTAAATATTCAATGTGTAAAGTATGATTTTTGGAGGAGTGTTGAACAGAGAATATGTAAAGTCCCGCTAATCTCGATTTAAAAGGGAGGATTCTCCTATCAGACAGGTGTGACATCTGGTGGGCTACTGTCCGATAGATGATTTTGGCCTGTTCTCTATGGTCAAATCACGCGGAGAACTATGATTTCAAGATGGAAGATTAGTTCTTTTGTGACACTATTGACTTCCGCAATTATAATATTAGTACGGTTTAATGTAATTAAATAATTGCATTAATAACACGTATCTGGTAGCATTGCCATTCAATGAATGTACTCTGTGGTGGCAATGCTGCCAGTCTTTTAGACACATTTCCGTATGACAGCGGAGGAGTACTCGACGGCTAAATGTTTTGTGTTTTATATGTACTTACATAGTTATTTTTAGTGTTAATATTTAGTTTGATATATAAGGCGAAGGTTTTATATATCACATAGAACCACAGATTAGCTAAATAATTGTAAATATTAAATGATTAATTTATAAATATTTTTTAAATAAACATAGCTTCACCCTAGGAATTAATCTTGCATCGTTGGTGTGTTACAAGACACTCACACCCGAGCTACAGGCCATACAAGTACTTGTTCCATGTATTTGTTGTTAGTTTCATATCATCATCAGCAGCCTTATTAATGTTCCTTCTGCTGGGACACAGGCCTCCTCTTTAGAAGAGGGAAGTGGCTACAATCCACCACGCAGGCCCATTGCGAATTCATGGATATCATATTTCTTCGAATTTTTGGTTCTAGGACATGCAGGTTTCTTCACGATGTATTCCTTCACCGTTTTGAGAGCAGTGGCGATGAAATAAATTACACAAAGTTATGCGCCTGGCTGGGTTTCAACCCGCGACCTACAACTCGTAAGTCGGGGCCTTTACCACTCGGCAACCACTGCTCTCATAGTTTCATATACAGATGCCAAAATCTGTATTACGGAACCAGATAGGCACAATATTAAATTGTCAACTGATTAGTTTTATTCAGATTGCATTGTGTCAAAACAAAACTCCTAAAATGATAAGGACTTACGAAGATCAAGATGAAGTAGTACTGCTGGGGTTATCTCCATGGTGTCATACTTCTTTGTTATCTGTCGGCCTAACTTTCAAGTCGGGGTCGACTTTAAGTCAGACCGGTAAGTTTAGTCATATTGATAAATCAAACTAATCAGATGTATGGGAATGACATCATCTCAAAAAAATTCGTAGCCAAGATCACGTCTTTCAAAATGACAATGAAATGTAATTGTTTAATCATCTATCCCGATTACTAGCACAGCTGAACGTATGCCAGAGGGTCATGGGCACATGAATGGTGCGGGGATACCCCGCATACCGCATGGGTTCCCGCGAAGCTGCGAACTTCCTTACTGGCATGCTACCGTGGGCTCTGGAGGCCACAGTCCTTACACACATGCACGATTTGCGCGTGAATTTGGAAACTCGTTGAGATTTAAGGCGGGATCTCATGGTGAAATGGGGACAGCGACTGTCGCAACCCAAGAGTGGCTAGAAAGTAGTAGTCTTACCTACTACTATCTTTCTTGCCATTCTTCGTGGCTAGAAAGGTAGTGGTGGTGCGCTCTGCTTTGAACAGCACCACCATGTCCTCGTGTGGGCGATCGGCAGCAACGATCTCTCGCTCCAAGCCTTGGTACAGGCTATGGTCCGAAGCGAGAAGACGTACAAAAACAAACAAAAGAGGGAGTAAATTAAGGTTGTCAATTTTTGCACCCATCCTATGATGGACTAGCAATGGCTTTCCCAATGAATCATCTACACTCTCAAAGAGATAAGGACAAGATCAAATAAGTACCAGTGGGTTTACTCATTTGTCTGACTAATTCTTGTTGGATTTACATTCAGATATTGCTGAAAAAGCAACTATACGTTTTACGTCTAACTAGCCCCCCCCCTTAATCGCACGGATACAATCCTGATATTAAAAGCATTATGCATATATAATAATATATAAAAACTTTCCTTTTGAATCAATTCAATTAAATCAAAATCCGTTGCTAGTTTTAAAGATCTAAGCATTTATAGGGACAGACAGCGGGAAGCGACTTTGTTTTATTTTTGCTACGAACTGCGTACTGCCTAAAGAAGAGAACTCACGGAGCAGTTTTCACCCGCCCGCGGTCACCGCGGCTGCAGGCCCGCGGTTTCTGTAGAATGCAGATATATATGTAAAAAGTCAACGCATATATCACGACGCTTGTGTGCGCGATTGTTATCGACTCCCGCTGCAACTTCGCACCATGGTCGCCCGCCGAATCAGCGCGCGGTGCGGCAGTTTGCATGCGCACGTTCTGCAGTCGGTTAACGGGTGACCGCACAGTGGCTGGTGATAATAAGCAACCGCCAGGCTTGCAGTCGAAAATCGCAACCGCAATGGCTACGTAACCACGTAAATCTGCTATCTTGTGAGTTTTTAAATACGAGTAAAATAGCTGTTTTCTCTACCGTGTCGGGCGCCGGAGATTATCGCTTCGTAAGTTCTTACCCTAATAGTTCTTGTAGCGAAACTGTTAAAGTATAACACCATCTACAGGCATTATCAGATCCAGCTCAATTCATTTTAAAATTAACTTTTAATTAATGGCGTTGTATTGATTTTTATTGTGACTTTTCCGCATTCTGTTACATCTTCCGGAGTAGTAAGCATATTTCAAAACTGAGTTCTGTTTCGGCGCGCCCAAGGAGAACGTGGGAGTGATTACCAGAAGCCCTGGAACTATGGAACCTGGAACTATACTATCTCTCAGTCCGCCCGAATGCGGGAGACGACATTGAATGGTTTTTGGCCACCATACAATGATACAAAAATTACCTTTGTCTGCAGATATTTTACCCAACCTAGGAATCGGACTCAATACCCTAGGTTCTAGTGCCTGAGACCATGAGTCATAAGTCATCAAGTTCCATGTTCCACTTGATTGTTCAACTTGTGACCCAAGCCGGACACTTATTGTGTTTACCTACGGATTTTTTTTTATGGTAGGTAAAAATCATCCAATCACGAATCCCGCTCTTGGGCGAAGCGGGAAACAGTGTCAGACTCTTACTGACTAAAGAACCTACCCCGTTCCTCCCTTGCCTTATTCCCAGAGCCCCGGTATAGCGCCTTCGCACCAACCCTCAGCTCCAGGAGGCTTCAACCCTGAAGGGACCTTACAGTTTGCTGACTACTCCTTGGGGCGCGCGGGAACTTGTCGATGACTTGTGCTTGGTCTGGACTGTTACCAGACGACCGGACGGCGAGCTACCCATTGCTCACCGTCCGCAAGCCAGCATCTACGGTGGCCGGTTCCAATTACGGTACAGCGAAAGGTTAGAAGTTTTGATGTTGCGTAGGACGCATGTGACAGCGATGGTGAAATATGTTTCTCTGTCATGTGTTTCTAAGCTAATTCCAAAGCCTTGGCCATGGGCTCTATTTTTTTTTTTGGATAAGTGTCCGCTAAGGTTTCGGAAATATCTGAAACTGTTACCATCTTCTTAAATTGCGAAAGGCTAGTAAAAAATGCCTATGGCATCAAGTCCGCCTTTGCAAACTTGTGCATAAAGTTTTAATAAATTAATTAATTAAATTAAAAGCTGGGTAAGAGTCTGGTGCGCCCAATCGCTTTGCCTTAGTACAGGAGAGGTAGTATGATCATTTCACAAGTAAAAAAAAAATCGAAATTATTGTTGCAAAATTGACTTACAGTTACATAACTGTTTGCCGTCTTTGTCACGTCGCGTCGCTAATCACAACCGCTATACTTTACCCCGTCCCCCGATCCGCAATTGTCTATTATATTCCTAGACGAAATCGCTATCAAATAGACAAAGGCCTCCCCTAAGTATCACCACAATGAACAGCCTTGTACATTTCGTATCCATTGCATTGCCGCGACTCTCACTAGTCTCGCTGCATCTTCCGGAGCGCGGTCACCACTGTAGAACCTTGAGCCCCATCAGCCGTTCTACGAGTAATATGCTATGCCTACTACCGCTTAATCTTAACAAATCATCGAGCTATATCAGCAACCTCTTGCGGACATTTTCATTTTGAATACGATCATGCAAGGAAATTTCAAGCTGTGCCCTTTATTGTAAGCGATACCTTGTAAAATAAGTTCTAAATAAATAAAATAAAAATCAAACAAACAATAGAGACAAATCATTTACTTAACATTTCTTGTATCTGGTATAAAGATTTCCCTTTGGTTTCTGGTACAAATATAAGTGTAAATAAAAAGGCAAATGCACAAGCACCAGAATACATCCAGAACGTTGAATGAGCCCCAAAAGCTGGTACCATGTAACCGAAAGCGGTAGCTATGCCGAAACCGAATATCCAGCCAACGGATACCGTGAATGACGAACCAAAACTTCTGACGTTCGATGTGAACATTTCACCAACAAATGTGTTGGGTATAATTCCAAAACCTAAAGAAGATAAAAAAAAATGAAGTTAGAATAGAAGACTAATGACAATATTATTAACTTTAAGGGTTTGAAAGCTATTGCATGCAGCTAAAATGAGAATGCTGAGACGAATATGATGGTAGTCGATAGAATAAGAAAAGAGTATAAAACGGAAAGTATGAACTGAATGTGATATAGGTGACCAAAAATTAGACATAATCAAAAAAATCAAAGCAATTTAAAGGAAAAAAATGAAGAGAGCCAAAACTTACCAATGTTAAAACATAAGAAGAATAATATAAGTGACGACAATGAAAGCCAATCCAAATAGTCAACAATTGGGTTCTTAGTGTTATGGAGGTAGAAATAAACTCCAAGTGCGAGCTGAAAAAGAAAACCAAACTTTATTGAGAGAGAAATAGATGTTTTCAAAAGTTTATTTAGTAACCCTAAACCTTTATTTAGTTTAAGTAGTAGTAGTACTCAATATTCAATATCTTTCTTTATTTTTTTTAGTTTGATTTTATTTTCTTTTTGTTTTTAGTAGACTATAAACACACCATTGATTGTTAGAATTACATGACTTCTACATGTGGTCTGCGTAGTTGATAATTACGAAACCAATGTGTGGTTTTGATGCAGTTGTGCAAACAGAAAAAAAACCATGCCCAATCAATCTTTTTATTCAGTTAAAATGCAGCTACTAGACGCTGCGCACAGTTATGCGTGACCCGTACATGATCGATAACGTGGACAGATGACATCTCACCCACAAAACGGTATTAGGAACACATTCATTGTGCGTACTGTTAAAAAGTAGATTTACTTCCACCGGAGTCTGTTTCTAGATAGCTACATCCTACCGTAGGTTGTATAAGTCAAAAGTGAATAGGATATTTTTAAACAAGCGCGCTCCAATATCAATCACATCATCGCTTACAATCAGATAATGAGTTGAAGTGATAAAACACGAGACTATAAACACAAAACTATCTGTTTAGAGGTATCAAATGACAACCGACAATCAGCTCTTGCAATTCATATATAAAAGGAGAAAATGACTGACTGACATTTAAACGCACAGCCGAAACTATTGGGACTAGGGGCGTGAAATATTGCACAAAGCTTCTTTTTATGGCGTAAGTGAGCACTAAAAAAGTTTTTCCCAAAATTCACCCCCTAAGGGGATGAAACGGGGGTCAAAAGTTTGTATGGAGAAACCTACTTACACGCTATAAAAAAAATTAATAAAATAAATATTTACCAGACTTAGTGAACATCCCGCTGTAGAAACTAACAACAATACTTTTCTTCCTGTTATGTCAACGAAGAATGGGGTTACAGCAGCTGCTAACACTTGTGTTATACCAATAATAATTGTAGATATATAGGATGGTAAACTAGACCCAGTCAAATCAAAAATAGTCGTAACGAAGAAAATCACAGCGATGAATCCACTCATCTGCTGTGAAATATTTAATACGAGTATAATGAATAAAGCTCTTTTATTAGCCTTGTAAGTGAACATCTCTATTAATTGTTCTGTATTTGATTTATGTGTTTCGCTAGCTGCATCTTCAATACTCGCAAAGTCTTCTCTCCTGCCAAGTGATATAAGGTTTAAAACTGCATCTCCTCTATAGCCTAGAATATAAAAGTTTTTTTTTGGTTGTTGCGCACCCTGTTTATTTAGGGCGTCTCTGCAGTCACCCTGAAGATGGCGTGACTGCCTAAAGCTCACTCGCTTTGCTCGCTGACTGTGAAATATATCCATGTGGCATTTAACTGCGTTCCTTCTCCTCTTTTTTATGTACAAAGAGAAGATAGGGGACACCAAAATCTGTTAAAATTCAATATTAATTTGCCTTTGTTGAAGTACCTTTAAGAGTAACGAGGATGCTATACAACGATTGACGCTAAATTTTAGCAACGGGGTGACTACTGAGATTAATGAAAAACGACAGGATAATGATACTACAACGCAGAATAAATCGTCCAAAAGCGTGTCGGGCCGCGCTCAGCGTAGGGTTCCGTAGTACGGAACTACTACAACTTACTAATTTTTACATGGGCTACTGCCCATGTAAAAATTAGTAACACAATTTCCCGAGAGATGGCACTGTACCCGGTTGTAATTTTAATTTGCGTGAACCGATTTTAATCTTTTTGTATTTTTATTTGAAAGAAGATACGCTCAAGATAATGAAATATGTAAAAAAGTAAAAAAAATGCTTGCATGTACGGTTGAATTACAAAATTAGTTTTTAAGCTATTGCATAGCTTCTATCGCAGGCCTTGAGCGCGGGGACTAAATCCAGAAATTCCGGAACGAAAAAACCTCACGCTCCCCACTCCGACGGGCACGGAGGTGTGGCTTGAAGGCCGTGCATCGTCTAACGTCGTGTCAGTTCGGCAGTCTTCGACACGGCGCTGTGTGTCGTGCGATTAGACGTATTGTACGACTTTACGGAACTCGCCCGAATCGAGACGAGCTGCTCCGAAATCGGACGAATACATAATCAGCTGTTTGTGAGAAAGTATATAGGTGTATAAGTATTTATCTACAACAGTGAACGGCTGTACTTGTAAAATTTGTGTATAAAGTGTTTTGAATATGAATTGCATAAGTTGATACAGAATGCTATGCAATAGCTTTACCGCGGCAGTCCCCGAGTGCCACACGTATTTTTTTTTTTTATAATTGCAATAAACTAGTGCTTGACTGCGATCCCACCTGATGGTAAGCAGTGATGCAGTTCAGAAGGTTTTTTATTTTTCAAAAACTATTCATCCTATCAAGTTCAAAATAATTTTCCTTTAAAGGTTATTTAAAGTTCTACATTTGAGATTTTTTTCATATTTTTTAAACTTATGGTTCCAAAGTTAGAGGGGGATGCCTCATTTTTTACTTCTGGAGCGATTAGTTTCGAAAAAATTTACATTATCAAAAAATTATTCTACGGGACCCCTAATCATTTTTAAATACCTATCCAACAATATATCACATGTTATGGTAGAAATGAAAAAAAAATCACTTCCCACTTTACGTGTAGGGGAGGTACCCTAATAAAACATTTTTAACCACTTTTTGTTTGTGCACTTTGTCGGCGTAGTCGATATACATATTGATACCAAATTTCAGCTTTCTAGTGCTAACGGTCGCTGAGATTATCCGCGGACGGACAGACAGAAAGACATGGCGAAACTATAAGGGTTCCTTGTTGACTACGGAACCCAACAACACAAATGTTAATGTCAATATATAAGGGACCTGTAATTGTATGTAAGATATTCCTTGAGACCAACAGTTATAATCATGTTGCTAATGTGTTCTAACAGGCCGCTCTGTGCTCGGAATATTTCGACCGAATTTATATATGCAAGTCATATATGGAACCATAATGGAGCAGAACATCTGATCTCACTTTTGAAGAGCCAATGGATACCGTCGCTATTGCCAAAACGATTAGATGATATCATTTTTACAAGCTTTTTATTAGCTTGCAATGAAACTATGCATGTTCGGCTCAAATTTTGCAACTCAATTTTGAAGCATATTTCTTCGCCCGATTGAGCTGCAATTTTGCTTGCAGGTGTAAATCGCATTACAATGCAATATTATGATGACATGGAGCTGATCTGATGATGGAGCTGGAAGGTAGCCATAGGAGCTCAGCAATAAAACAACTCAACCTTATCGTGCTTGGGCTCATTGGATTTGTATTGATGAGTACTTTGATCCTATATGGTAGCCAGGGTCTGATGGTGGAGTTGGAAGGTGGCCATAGGAACTCCGTAATACAATTAGATAACCCTAACGTGTTTTCAATAATAAAATTATATACCGAGTTATAAAAGCTTGTCATAAAAAAATATTTTCATTGAAAGCTTGATAAGAATACATAAAATTCATACCTTTCATAACTTGATACACAGGCGATTCAGGCACATACCAAACGACTAAAAAGAGGTATGTAAAGGCTGTCAACACAGCTATCCAACATGTCAACTCATAAGGCATAAATGGACCGAGTGTATACACTAAAAGTGTGCCCATTGTGGTAGATAGTCCTGTCAAAGTCAGCAGCTTGCCTCGGATTCTTGGCGATCTAAAAAAAGGGCAAAAAATATTTACAGAGATTTTTTTCGGTGGATAATTCATCCAATGACTTTTGAGGCGTCTTAGGCGGAGAAGAAGATAGTGTCAAATAGTGTCAGTCTGACTAAAAACCTACTCTTGTTTCATGGTTCTTCATGGTTTTTTTTAATGCAAACCGTCGGGTCCTGGGTTGGTATTTTTGGTATTCAGTTCGTTCATCTCTGGAACAGAGTCATCGTCGTCGTCGTGGTCCGTGTCAGACACCGCTGGTGGCGGAGCCATGGGCGGTGAACCCATGGCCCTAGGCTTCGACCCTGCTGGGCCTCTACGGTATACTAACATTTCCTAGAGGCGAAAGGCTAAATATAATTTGATTACGCAAAAGGAACTCACGCTATCTCGCCAAGGTAAACCAGATTTGTCACAAACAGTATTCCATTACTGAAACCCGTCATAATTCGTCCCATGTACATGAATCCTATATTCCGGGCCAAAGCTAGTGCTGTAAAACCCAGCAAACAAATGATACCTCCAAGAAAGAGGCATGGTCTTCTACCAACCTTGTTGCAAAGATACCCTGACAGGTAAGGACCTGAAAAAGAGGGTTATGATAACATAATTTGAAGATTGACTGGAACATCTGCAGGATTGCCTGCGCTCCTATTTTCCCTTCCGATTATAATGCAAAAATATTATTCTTTTTAGATTTCGCTCGCATGACAACGATGGCTCTTATGTCTGTCAAGAACTATACCTAGGTTTCCGTCAGTAGTGACACTGATCTGATAGATATGCCAGTTTCGGGTCCAGGTTTTCTGATTGCGATCTTAGTAAGTAACGTACACACCAGAAGATACGTTACATACGACACACATCAATGAGTTGAGATGAAAGATAATTCTGGGATAAGAGCTTATAAGACTAGGAGGATAATCAAAATGGTAACTATAAACAAAAAATGTACAACATAAATTGAACCTGTGTCTATTTTATGGTTTAACTAGCGACCCGCCCCAGTATCGCACGGGTGCAATGGTGATATTAAATACATGCATGTATTATACACACAAACCTTCCTCATGAATCACTCTATCAATTAAAAACCGCAACAAAACCCATTGCGTACTTTTAAAGATCTAAGCATACATAGGGACAACGGTTAGCAACTTTGTTTTATACTATGTATGATAAAATAAAAGAGACGCCAGGACCATTCGTTGTAGCGACATTTAGGACAGGCCTATGTCTAACAGTGAACGTCCTTTGGCTGAAATGATGATGATTACGATGATAAAAATAAATATAAATACCAGAGGTACACCCAATGTACAGAGTGGATCCAAGCCAAGAAGCTTCTTTATCAGTGAAGGCATACTTAAATGGCGTTGTCTCAATGTCCTTAAGTTTAGGAATTACTGGTGCTGTCCAACCAAGCACGTAGCCAACTAGCAACTGTCCTAAATACACTGAAAAATTATAATGATTTTAAGTTTCAATCTTCTCTTGATAAATGGTCGTGGTCATGAGTCGGATAAGTCTTGCTCCACCGCTTCTCTCGCGATACAAAGCTGGGCAGCTCTGCTTGGGGAGTCTTCATAGCAGTGTGTCACTAATTTGATAAGGTCCGTTCACCGTGTTGGAGAGCGTCTAGATGATCTTTTCCCTATCCCATATGCATCTTATCTAAAAAATCTATATTAGGCCTTTGGAGCAAAGACTTCCCTATTATTTGTGCAGGGTTTATCATCACATAACTTAGACGGTAATTTAAACTATGGGAAGGTGTGGTACACATTGTTTTCCGAGCGCAAGTCCGTGTCTACAACAGCCAAGTGTTGCTCTACGACTCTTAAAGCCCAGGCCGTCACCTGCATGGCCTGGATGTGAGATTCATCTCCTCCTCACTCTTTTTGTTCCCCCCCTTGGCTTATATTACCACCTTGCCGAAGGAAGTGACTTCTTCCCATTCCCTGTTGCCATGTACAATGGCCGATTTATAATGTCCATTAGTCAGATTATCGAAAAACCTAATAGTCTGTCAAAAGTGCCATCAATTGTCCTGGTAACATCATGTAATGATGCATAGAGCTCTGAATTTTAGAGCACACCGACACGGACAAATTAGGTTAGAAGGCCCGCCGAGTCTTTGAGGATTTTTTTATTAAAAACATCCAGAAAACAGGAGTCCCCTTGCAGAGATGGCTTTGTTAATTGTTCAGTAAATTCGTACTCACGGGATCCAGCAATTTTATATTGCCTTTCGAGAGTTTGTTCGGAAATTCTAGTCATAGAAAATTCAGAGAGTCTCGGGCCGTTTTCTGGTTTAGGAGGTAGTTCAGCGAACCTAGTGACGGAGCTCTTTTTAGCCGGCTGATTCCCAAGTCTAATGATACTAGAGTTCTTTTTTGCAGGCGGAGTTGCAGACTCAGAGCTGGAGGTTTTACTAACAGGCTCACTGTCACTTGGAAGTTTTAGTATACTAGAGGTCTTTTTAATGGGCGGATTTGCCGAGTCACTATTGGAACCGTTTTTCATCTCCGTGTTGTCAAGACATTGTTTTTTAACAAATCAGCGAACATATTGTCGTTGTAAGATTTACTGCTAATCATAAATGATAGTTGAAGAAAACTGCAAATTTCTGAAAAAAAAAAAAAGTTTTGTCATGATCTGGTTCAAAAATTGTTCAGAACAGCTTTACAAATAGTGGAATTTTAAGTAACGTAACATCAGTGCTTTTGCCCCGGGCTTTGGTACAGGCCATGGTCTGGAGCGAGGAAGAGTGCGAAGCAGTAATGCTAGCGAAGGAGGAGGCCGACCGCATAAGGTAACGGCTCTGACGCCCCAGACGCCGCTAGGATTCCGATCCCGATTTCTGGCCACAACGGCGAGCAATGATTAGCTCGCCGTCCGGTCGTTTGATTACAGTCAGGACCAAGCCAGGTCGTTAACGGCGTGCTCTGTTCCCGCGCGCCTCAAGGAGTTGTCAGCAAATGTAAAAGCCCAACTGCAGGGTCCGGTTTCTGAAAGTAGGATCCGACGCTGGTATGAATGCAAAGAAGGAATGAGGTGAGTTGTTTAGTCAGTAAGAGTCTGACACTGTTTCCCGCTTCGCCCAAGGGCAATCCTGCTCTTATATGATTTATCACACCATAAAAATAACATCAGTGTTTTGCATCCTTAATTTAGGGGCACATTGTACTATTTGGCTGCGAGATGTATCCATATACCGACGTGTTTTGCCCATGCGGTTCACTAGTTTAAATATTATATTCTTTTTCCTTTCAAATAATGCATCATGTTATCTGTAACATCAACCTTGATCGTCTCACCAGTCAAATTTAGACTCGCGTAATACTCCTGGCCTGTTCATCGCTACAAATAACAATTTATCTATTATACTTATAATAGAAGATAGAAGATTAAAATCAAATCATAATATCGTTGAGAGCAAGTGATGTAGTATCCAATAATTATAAAAAATATTATCCGTGATTGATGGTCCCAGAGACTGAAAGGTACTGGAGTGGCGACCGTGTTTCAAAAGAGGCAGCATTGAAAGGCAGATAACCTCGTGAGGGACACGAGAAACCGATGAATGCGAGATGCACAAGACCAGTCGTTTTGGCAGCACCTATTTACGACAAGAGACGTCTCTCGGTTGAAATGATTATGATCATACTAGCTTTCTGACAGTATTTCTAGTTTCATCCCCTTAGTGGGTGAATTTTGGGAAATACTTTATTAGTGCACTCTTACGTCATAAAAGGAAGCCTTATGCAAAATTTCACTTTCCTAGTCCCAGTAGTTTCGGCTGTGCGTTGATATGTCAGTCAGTCAGTTTCTCCATGTAAGACAGTGATTTCACAAAGGCCGTTGTAGTTACTTGTGTTTGTATATATTTTTTAGCAGCAATCATTTATTGCAGCGTTCCCAAAGCTAAGGTACAGGCCTCTTTTCTGAGACATTAAATGGACAAAATACCTTGAAGACAAATATATCATACTTTTTTCCAGAAGTAAGGTCTAATTCTAATTGTATTTATAATAGGTGCACATACCTAAAGCATTCTTTTATTCAATTTATTTGTATTGCAACTGTATTTGGTAATCAAGTACTATTATATTTTACAGATAAAAAACTGGCGAATAAACACTATAGGTAAGGAATTTTTAAGAGATCATTAAATTATTGCTGCGTAAACTTGGCGGAGGAAACTTGACGCAAGCTTGACATGTTCACAGGGTTTCTATGGAAAAAATATAGTCAGCTGATTTGTGAAGAATAAAGAGGTTATTTGAAGATGATATTGCAACCTTCTTTTAATAAGATATGGCTAAGTGTTTTGCCTCGTAGTTTATACCGCGTATATCAAGAGACTGGAACAATTTGCCGGCTGCAGTCTTTCCGTCCGATTATAATTTAGGTGTCTTCAAGGCTAGAGTGAATAGACTCTTAATAAACTAGTCCGTGTCACCACCAACGATTGCGTCACTGCTTACCATCAGGTGGGATCGTAGTCAAACACTAGTTTAAAGCAATTAAAAAAAAACCTCGTTGCGTCGTAACATATAGTTCGTTAGTGTTTTTTTTTCTGTCACATAGGCCTACATGGGCACTTTTAATTTAAGATCAACGTTGCGTAAAGCGGTAGCCCGCGCGGGCAATCAACGAGTATCGTCACGCGTGTGTAGTTTGCGGCGGATTTAACAGTGTACATGTTGTTATATCAATGGAGAACTTTAATGTATTAAGACGTGGTGTGGAGCGCTTTGTGGCTACCCTTAACGCATTTTTTTAAGGGACCGCGTGGGCTCCCGTTTTACGTAGCGTTCGTAGCGTAGGCCCTTAGGAAAACTTCACAAAATGAAAATAAGAAATAATAAAAAAATATATATCATAAAAACATGCTTTTTTGAGTACCATAATAATATATTGTTTATTCTGATAAATTCAGTGGCAGCAAATCACAAACAAATGTTAAAATATCAAATCCAGGACTTGCTTAATATCTCTCGAATTTCCAGCAAGCTCTTTCCTTTTGTCTCAGGTACAAATATAACACTAAAGACGAAGGCAAAAGCGCAGGCTCCAGAGAATATCCAGAAGACCGCAGCTGGACCCCAAGCAGGTAACATGTAACCAAATGCGGTTGATACTCCAAATCCATACAACCAGGAGATGGTTGATGTGAATGTACCACCGAAACCTCGGCAGGTATCCGTGAACATTTCGCCGATGTATGTGTTGGGGATGATGCCAAGACCTGGAAGAATGGAAGAAATAATCAGGAACATAGACTATGTACAAGAACAGCTCCAATATTGGAACGGGAAGTATGAGGTCGGCTGGTAGATATCGCTGTCAGCGATAAGACCGCCTTTGTACCCATATAAATAAGTTTTTGTGAAATGTTTACTTTTTTGGTGTACAATAAAGTAAAAATTCTATTCTATGGATAAAAACTTTTGTCTCGTCTTTGTTATAGCAAGTGGAGACGACTTGCCACCTAGTGAAATATCTTCAAATATCAATTCAGCCTATGCTAGGACTATAAAGCTTTGCTGTATATTTGTGCACATACCAATAGATGACTATTTGAGACGAGAAAGGGGACAAGGTGCAGAACTAACCAACTACTCAACTTATTTTATTTATTTTTTTGGTACATGTGAAGACTTACAGCTAATAAAACCAGACAAAAAAATTAAACCTTAAACATTAGAAAGCCAATTATAAGTCTTCATCATCGTATAGGCATTATAAAATAATGAGCACAAAAACAAACAGTTTCGCACTTTAATTAAGGAAGACACGTACATCATAAATTATCCGAATTAAAGGAGTTATATCACCGAACATTAGATTGCTATTGAGAAATTTGTTATGAAAGATTTAAATAATAGTTTGCCCCACTGGCTAATACAACCTAGCTTCCTGTTCTATAAGAAAACAGCCTTGAGCATAGCGCTGGTCCAGCGACGAAATCCAAGTAAGAGATACATTGGATTTGTATGTGATTTAAATGTACGTATTTAGATTTTGCAGTTTCAGTCTGTTTAAGGTTCTTTACTTAGAGGATAGAACCCCTATTTTCAGCATTTGCTGCCAATGTCAGCGGAAGCAATAAATTTATTACTTACCAGCAAAATACGCAATGAAGAAGATCATGAGAGATACTAAAGAAAGCCACTGTATGTCCTTAGCGATTGGATAATTATTGACGTGAAGGAAGAAGAAAGTTCCAAGGGTGGCCTGAAAGAAAACAATGGTAAAAATTAATAAACTAATGGATGAATATGCAAAAACGTGTGTTGAAAAAAAGTAGGCCCCGACACACTAGTTACTGATGACTAAAAATAAAAAGTAAATGTTTGATAAAACAAATAAATCGAAGTTCTGAATGTGACAGATGTGTTGTTTGCTCTCATCATCATCATCCTAGCGCTAGTCCCGGTTGCCAACCTTGGCTTTCACCTCGGTGCCCCAGGTGTTTGCTCTACTATCACACAAGACAAACAATCTGCCTAGCCTTATGACTTCAATGCTACTCTGATGAAACTGAGTGAGTTTTACATGGAAACCTTTTTGACTTCTGCAACTCGGTAAATGGGTATCGCTATGCGTATTGGCAAGTTTGCTGTTAAGTTTTCTTCTACCTGGTACTTCTAACTTCTTATTACTCGTAACGACTGTCAAAAATCTACAAATAACTATCAGAATTAAGCAGAATTAGGCATAGAGGACTCTCGATATTCGTGGAACGAAAGCAAACGTTGCTTAATCATAAAGATCATCACCAAGGGGGTAATAATCCCCCCAAGATCTTCCCCACCTGGTAAATATCCGCGACTTCGTCTGCGTCCTTTCGCAATAAAAGGTAGCCTATGTCCTTTCTCAGGGTCTAAAGATTGTCTGCCAAATTTCTTCAAAATCATTTGAGAGGTTTAAGCGGGAAAGCATAACAGACAGACAGAGTTACTTTCGCATTTATAATATTGGTATGGATGGACTGATGGTTTTTTTTTTTTTTATGGTGGGTAAAAATCATCGAATGACGAATCCCACTCTTGGGCGGAGCGGGAAACAGTGTCAGACTCTTACTGACTAAAGAACCTACCCCGTGCCTTCCTTGCCTTATTCCCAGAGCCCCGGTATAACGCTTTCGCATCAACCCTCAGCTCCGGGAGGGGACTGATGGTAATCCTTAGTTTATTAAAGAAGTACCAAAAGAGGACAAATTAAAAGGAATATATCGAGCCTTATGGACAAAAGTCCATTTATACAAGGAGTTATAAAAAACATAGATCTTACCAGACTTAATGAACAAACAGCCGTGGAAACCAATAACAGAGATTTTCTCCCAGTTCTATCAATAAGTAAGGGTGCAATAGTAGCCGAAACGACTTGAGTGACACCAATGATTATAGTGGAAACATGTGACTCCATATTCGATCCTGTCATGTCAAAGATTATCGTAACAAAAGCAGACACAGCAATCACTCCACTTGATTGTTGCATGATATTTAACACTATGATTATGAATGTAGCTCGTCTATTAGATCTGACCGTATACATTTCAGTCAGTTGATCAATATTAGATTTTGGCTTCTCATTTGCTTTAGCTACTATTTCGTCTATATCATCTTGTCTGCCAAGTGATGCGAGATTATCCATCGCTTCTGTTCTTTTGTCTGAAAAGAGATTATTTTATTTATTAGAACATCACTCTCTTTCGTAATCGGTGTAATTTGATATCATGATTTTGGCTGCCACTATTATCAGATGTTTTGAGAATATTATTTTGAAGAAAGTGTAATAAACCATTTTTGTGAAAATGAATGTTAATTATAACATAATGATTTTTCATTACATTGATCCAAATTTTGAATGCAAAAGGGACTTCTGTGCTTTTTAAGCATCATGAATTACAGCTACTCGTATTATAATTTTGACATTTAATAAATTTAATGGAACACGTAAAAACGGATCTGTTTGTATAGGTACAAATATTTTACATTAATAAATAAAAATGACAAAACATAAAAAACAGGGTCTTTTTTATTTGTGCCCCTTTTTATTCAATGAGCGATGTATTTTTATTGATATAAACTAGTAATTGACTGCGGTCCTACTTGATGGTAAGCAGTAAAGCAATCGTGGATGATGGGCGCACTAGTTTATTATTTCTAGTTCCTAGAAATTTTAGGGTTTCTGTAATGTCCATATCTTTTTTTTAATCAAATACAGCTAAAATCCAACATTGAACCATGCATCGTTGGATTTAAAAAGTTTAACATTGTTCATTTTCTACATTTTCGAGGACTTTTTTACAATCATCAAGAAAAAAATAATTCTTACCCTTCATAACTAAATAAACTGCAGTTTCAGAGACAAACAAAACCACTGCTACAATATATAGACCATTCAAAGCCACGCCAAACCAACAAACTGATGCATAAGGGAGAAAAGGTCCTATTGAATAAGCTACCAGTGTTCCCAATGTATGAAAGAAGCCTGTCAGAGATAATAATGTACCTCTAATCCTTGATGACCTGGAAAAAAAACAAGAAAGAGGTAAGCTTGTGGAAAGTCTGAAGTACAAAAACTTGAACGGTTTTATGATAAGACCAAGGCAATAACCATGAATTATTAAAATGTCAGTGATTGAGAAATAAGGAAGAAACTATAAACCCTATACAATTCCATTCCTTTAACAGTTCGGTTTAAAATGGATCGCTTTAAGAATTTCTGGTAGCACTGCTGAACTTTAACCGTCTGAGACAATAGTAAGTAGAGAAGATACGGTTTTCTGTACAACCAGCCAATCATATCACTGTTTTTTATGAGTATAATGGACAATTTAAAGAAATAATATGCAAATGTGTGAGTTTGCCCACACGGGTTTTCGTACTTAGCAAGTGTAAAGGCACTTGTATTCTCTGTTGTGATATAACCTGTCGAAGCATATTTAAATGATCTACGTAGCTGAAGTCTTTTGGGCATTAGGCTTGTTAGAGAGACTGCCAGTTATCAAAACTGTGCAAATAATGGTTCGTGATTACTCTGAAAATCAGCTCGTAGATATGGCTCAGAAAGCACATTAGCTTGTGATTCCTTACTAGGGCATTGTCGTCTGCCTTCTAGGAGGAATATCATTACTGTTATGCTCTATGCCTGTGGCATTTCCCTCTCAAGTACCAAATAATGAAATAGTTTCTGAAGCTGTAAGGACTGGTTTTGCATTTGTCTTTAGGAATAAGACCATAATTTTGTGATCACATAACTCCTTGAGGTTTTCAAGTTGTTAAGTCATGTTAATAGCCTATGTCCACAATGTCTTCAGTACTATAGTGTTGGATAATTTTTGCTTTTGGGTCATTTACTAGATTTTCTGTGACCTTAGTAGTGCTTCTGGGACATGGATCTCCTATATGCGGAGAGAGGTGACCCGAAAAATCAATTCTGCTTGAGAATGGGCAGATGTCATAACAATCTACGTGTTAATATTTTTGTTCGTAAGATTAAGTTTGGTTTTACCAAGAATTGAGTTGAATAAGATTGCCCATGGCATAAATTTTCTATAGTTTTCTTAATATATCCTATAAGTTAGAAAAGGTACTTACGCAAATTCTCCAATATATACCAGATTTGTCACAAATATTATTCCGTTTCCGACTCCACTTAGAAAACGACCGACAAATATGACTATTATATGTTTGGCTAATGCTAATGAAATATTGCCCGACAGGACAATTCCGCCACCTATGAATAGGCAAGGTTTTCTGCCAATCACATTATAAAGATACGCTGAGAGGTAGGGTCCTGGAAATATATTAATAGAGTTTTATTTATATGTATATTTTCCTCATCATCTTATTCCTCATGCTTAATGAAGCCATGCATGCATGCTTGACTAAATTGGGCAAGAAATCATATTGCACTGACTTCAAGTAATGACTTGAAGTCAGTGCAATATGATTTCTTGCCCAATTTAGTCCTATCAACCGGCCACTAATTTTGGCTCCATGATTTTTTTATTTATTTAATAAATAATATACGAAAAGGAAACAGAAAAATAGGTACATAGATGACGCTTGAAAAGGTTTCCAGCATACTTGCGAAAGGATAGTTGGAAATAAAAAGATGTGGACTCCGTGTGTCAATGAGCTAGGAAAAAAAAGAAAATACGAATAAAACAGTAAACAATGCAATATAAAATATAATATCTTAAATATGTATTTCGCGACCAGGTCGTAGAATTGATTATTTCATGATGTGATCGGCCATGTCATGAAGTGGTTATAATTATGTTCCAATCGACTGGCTTGTAAGGGATGATTCTCATTAGAACGTGCTGTGCTCGGGGCGGGGCCCGGACGGGGCCCGGACGGGGCACGGTTTTAATCTGTTTAATATATTTTGTATGAATCAATTTATATTACACAGTGCATTATCCGTGTCCCGTCCGGGCCCGCTCTACGCACTTCAATACCACGTTTGTTGCACGGTCCCGCCGCGTTCCCTCCACGTCCCATCGTAATCAGAACATTTTCCGTGCTGCGTCCGAAAATAATTTGCGTAGCACGGACGGGCCCCGGCTCGTCCACGCCCCGGCCCTGGCACGGCCCGCTCTAATGAGAATCATCCCTTAGTCTAGTAGTTAGTGACCCTGCTGCTATGCCAGAGGTCGTGGGTTCGATTCCCACCCAAGACTAATGTTTGTGTGATGAGCGAGATTATTTGTTCTGTGTCTGGGTGTAATTTATCTATAATATGTATGTATTTAGAAATATATAAGTATGTTTATCAGTTGTCTAGTACCCATAACACAAGCTCTGCTTAGCTTGGGACTAGATGGCACTGTGTGATAGTTGTGGAAAAAAAATAAATTGTAATAACAAATTTAAATAAAATAGCTAGAATCCTTGTCCAATAGAATAATTAGTTTGATAACGTTTGAAAGAATTTGTAGCTCTAGATTAGTGTCCGACCGAAACTGGTTTTCCGGCCGAAACCGAAACCGAAACCGAATGTTCGGCTGTGGCTTCAGTTTCGGCCGAAACCGAAACCGAAACCGAAACTCACATGGTCAAGTATAAAATTTCTTAAAACACTGAAAAATAATGTTTCCGTCGGACGCACACGCACTGACTTAGTTTTATTGCATTACTACAGAGCTATCCGAACGGCACACGACGATTCCCGAACAGAGCCGACGGCTTACGACACAGCTTTGCCGCGGAAAACGAAGTTAGGCGAACGTGCGTGACCTTGCGAGATAAGTTTCGGTTTCGGCAAAAGTTTCGGCCGATTTTGGCCGAAAACGAAACTGCAGCCGAAACTTGATTTTTGGCCGAAACTCGGCCGAAACCGAAACTGAAACCGAAAGTTCGGTCGGACATTACTCTAGATTCTAAATAAAAACCTACTATAAAGGAGAAAAACAATTTTATTTATATTACCTATGATCGTCCCAAGAAAAATAAACGAGAGTATCCATGAAGCTTCGGCATCGCTGATGATATGGTCCAAAGGCGTCTCATCCTCATTCTGCAGTTTGACCAACACTGGAGCTGTCCAGCCCATAGTAAAGCCTACTAACAGCTGGCCTAAATATACTGAAATTACATTTTTTTAAAGGTCATGAAGTGGTCTCGTAACATATGTACAATCTAGGCAAGTTGTCACGATTCAAAGTGATATACGCTATTTGGGTAGAGGCAAATTCTCCTTTAATACCAGGGCCCTTAAGGATGATTCTCATTAGAACGTGCTGTGCCCGGGACGGGGCCCGGACGGGGCACGGTTTTAATCTGTTTCATAGGTATATTTTGTATGAATCAATTTATATCACACAGTGCATTATCCGTGTCCCGTCCGGGCTAGTTCGACGCACTTCAATACCACGTTTGTTGCACGGTCCCGCCCCGTTCCCTCCACGTCCTGTCGTAATCCGAACATTTTTCGTGCTGCGTCCGAAAATACATTGCGTAGCACGGACGGGCCCCGGCTCGTCCACGCCCCGGCCCTGGCACGGCCCGCTCTAGTGAGAATCATCCCTTACTCTCTCCCTTAATAAATATTTACACTAGGGAGTTCAAATGTCAGGATTACGAGTGAGAAAGAGGGATCTAACTCTTTAACAGTTTAGTCGCAAAATGGGTCGCGATCGAACTCGTGTTTTTTTTTTATGGTAGGAAAAATCATCGAATGACAAATCCTGCCCTTGGGTGGAGCGGGAGTAGGTGTCAGACTTCTACTGATACTGTTATATTATTATAGCTAGCGTGTACTGTCCCACTACCGGGCAAATACCTCTTTCCATTCTTTCCAATTATCTCGGTTACACGCTTTCAAATTTTTCACAGATTCAACAATTCTTCCTTAGGGAAGACATCCAGGTCGTCCCGCCTTCTCCTTCGTTGTCTGCCGCGACCCCACGTCACTGTGTCTGGACTCTGGGCCCTCAGTTATAAAAAAAATAAATAAGAACAAAATAGACACACATTTTTTATTAAAAACTAGCTTTTGCCCGCAGCTTCGCTCCCGGCAACAGATTATTCTACTCTACTCCACTCTACCCTATATTTTATTTCATAAGAACCTTCTCCTGACAATAAAAAACACAACAAAAAAAGAATCATCGGAATCGGTTCACCTGTTCTCGAGTTATGCGCTTACCAACACATTTTGCGATTCATTTTTATATATAAGATTATAATAAATACGATACTTACAGCATGCTGCGATTATAAATTGTTTTTTTAAACTTGTATTAACTATGGCACCCATTATGGCATTCTGTCCACTTCACACAATATTAAGAAATTTAATTTTTAAAATATAATAACATTATATAATCGTCATTTTATCATTTAAGTACCTATCGTCAGTATCGCCTTTATTTGCAGAGTGCATAAATAGTGGTGTGTATATTTTATTATAATTATCCTATGTATCTTTAAAAATCTTTTAGATTATCGATTTGGGTTGGGTGCAAAAATTATACAATATGGAAAACGACATTTTCTATATCACTTGCACCTATGGTTAAATGGCTACGAGGATTATTATTTATTTTGCATTTATTTTCAGCTCAGTTATAAACACAACTATAAATTTTAGTTTTTCTATAAAAAAATTTCATCATCATCATTTCTGTCGAAAGACTTCCACTGTTGGACATAAGCCTCCCCCAAGCACCGCCACAATCGGACCGGTTCTGTATCTTTAAGTACTTTTCATCTATCGGATACCAGCAACACTGACCAGGTCATCGGTCCACCTTGTGGGTAGCCTTCCAACGCTACGTCTTTCTGCCAGTACGTGGTCGTAACTCCAAAACCTTTTAGCCCCAACGCCCATCTGTTCTGCGTACAATGTGTTCTGCCCATTGCCATGTAAGTTTGGCAATCGAATCAGAAATTAAAAAATCCGAGAACCAATGTTATCGACACAGCAAAAAAAATCGCCAAACTTAAAAATGCTAACCCTATGTAATTTATATTTGTGACTGTGTTTCCTTTCTTTATGGTTATGCGCAATATTAGGGTTGCTTCAAGTGTGTAGAAGATCATTGACTCTCTTCAATTTTGATCTGAGTTAGGATTTAATTTTGTTTTTATTTTGGTTTTTAATGAAGAATTAAATAAAATAGAATTTGATTTAGCATTATCCTCTTGTCTTTTACAGTCAACAAAGAGTATATCAACTAGCGTGACTGTTGACAAAAGAAAAAGGAAGAATAAATTATGCAAGGCAGAAATATCATGATAATAAGTATACAAACTATACATATTTTGTGCGGAACCAATTACGAAAATGTCTATAATTTTATATCAAATTACTTGCGATATGTTATCAACCGAATGACCCTATGATGATAATAGGATAATTGAAAAATATTGCACAGCTCTAAGCATAGCATATATACACAAACGAAAATGGAAAACGCCTCACAATGCGCGTCGACGGTATGTCTATATAGACAACAATGTGAACTCTTATCCTCAAGTAAAACTGTATACATTAAATTATTAGATTGCAGGCACCAGAAATGCCAGGACATGCAAGTATATACTACATGCTATATAACTGTTTGAGTGAGTGTCCTGATATTTACAACCTAGGATAGGAGGAGTGAAAACTGAGTAGGTTGGTCATAGGCTCCATCGTCGACCATATCATTACGATCAGATGAGATAGTTGTCGCGCGCGAGGAAAATCGTACATGGGGTATATTAATCCGAGTTTAAGAAAAAAAGTTTAAACTTTATTTTTCTTTAATGTTTTTTTTTACAAATAGATGTACCAGATTGAGCCTCTACGATAGTAAAACGATTAAAATTTAACGTTTATTACAGCTTAATGTTGTCCGATTGCGGGCTCGGAACTCTTCTTGTAAATAGAGTTATGTATTTTGTTTTATGTTGATTAATTCGCTTGTAATAAGTACACCGCCAAAACCGCGTTTCATCACCACTGCTCTCAAAACGGTGAAGGAAAACATCGTGAGGAAACCGGCATGTCCTAGAACCAAAAATCGAAATGAAAATTTTTCTTCCAAATATACCGGGAACTTGGCCAGGTCTTTGAATATTTTTTGTTTATTTAATTGTGTTTAAAATATCATCAGACCTTCCGTTCTTTTCATTGAATATATTTTATCACATTTTTGAAGGAACTTAACGTGTACTAATTTTTTTTTCCTATATAAATCTGAGATTACAGTTTCAAGACATTATCTCGTAATTTTATCTTAAACGTGTTACGTGTGTTAGCACGTGTGAAGTTGTTATCAGGACCAATTGGTTATCAATTTTAGATATGATACACTGGGCCGCTTAGCTGCAGTACAATTAGAGTCCATAACTGATTAACTCATAACACGTTTTGTTATTTCAATTAAATCCTAAAATGTACAAAATACTTCTAAGTCATGAAAAAAATCATCACGTTTTGTCTTAAATGTATTTTTTTGTTGTTTTAACATTACCACTATGTATTTCAAAAGCCCGGAACTACATAAAAGCGATGTGACATGCTGTAAACTAACTTTTCAATGCAATTTTAGACTGCTCTTCTATTTACGCATTTTTTAGCTCGTGTAAGGCAAGTAGAGGTGAAGAGTGAATTTAAATGTGATTTTGAACTGCAATTTGGTTACGACATCCGAGTAAAATCAACGTCTTGAATATATATTGTTGTTTTTTGTTGAAAACGGAAGTATAGTTTAAAAAATAAAACAGGGAAAATCTATTATCCAAATTTTTATATTCATTACCATAATTAATAAAAAAAATGTCATTGCGCAGACTTAATTGATTTACAAAAACCCTTTGGCACTCTTAGCCACACCCACCTAATAAAGAAATTGGAGAATTATGGAAATAATTGGAACTACATACATCATTCTTACATTCTATTTATGAGACCGTTATCAAGATGTTAAAATTAGATCCTTTTAGACTTGCTTCAAGCTTATGACATGAGTATACCCCAGGGTCCTATTTTAGGGCCCTCATTGTTCCTGGTTTATGTCAAAAACTTACACCAAGCAGGTTTACAGGGTTACCTACTATTTACACAATCGATGAATGCTTATTCTAGAGATACTCAAAATTATTGTAACATCTTATCTTTAAATACCCTTAAAATCTATAAGTATTTTTTAAACTAAAAAAAACTACTGATTTTCCAGATGACAGCGATGTGGAGGAATATTTCGACGCTTGAGTATTGTGTTTTTGTATTATATGTACATAGTTAGGTTTGGTGTAAATATTTATTTTAGTTAAGTCATTAAAATAAGTTAGTAATAGCTTACGGTCGTCTATATTGAAGTTTTTAAATAATGACTCAAGAAAAATATCTTAGACTGGTACTTCACACAAATTAATGAATTTAAATGATATTTATTTTGTAAGTAGGTTTAAAAAACACTTTTACACGTCATTTTTTTATGCTAGATGAGTCCGGTGTTTCCTAGCGGAACATTAACATGGGATACACACCTCATACACATAGAGAACTAACTTTTGGTGTCACTGGAGAGATATTAATGTAAAATGCACTAATAAAATTCAATTGATTAAATTTGACTAAAGTATGGGGAAACAGTTCCAAAACAATTCTGAAACCAATATAATTCTTATGAAATCACTAACAATGCATTTCTTGTCTATCGTCCATTTTGCATAAATACTTTTGTGCCTAAAAAAATAAAATATAAATATTAAAATATTTAGCCAATATAAAATAAATAAATAAAACAATATTTTACAAGAAAATATAACTACATGCTTTTTTATACATTTTATTGGTTATATTATAATTTCAAAATCAACTTAAGTACAATATAAAAAAAAAACTTAAATATAAACTAAACTAAAATAAATATTTACACCAAACCTAACTATGTAGACATACACCGTGAAATTTAAATGGTTGTTTTCCCGCGGCAGAATGACTTGCCATAAGGCGTACTTTTGAAGCATACAGAAAAAATAAAAAAATTAAAAAGTTTTTTTTTTATAAATAATTATTAAAAATATTTATCAACTCAAAAAAGCGAAAACAATAGTAACATTAGACGTCAAAGGAAACCGATTCATTAAATATATTTAAACCAAAATAAGCTCTCGCACGTTGTGATACGTCATAATTAGCTTGCACTCTACAGGTCCATTTAATGTTTTTAATATTTTATTTCTTTATCAAACGTTTGTATTACCAAGATACAACCATTTCGCTGAGGGAAAACAACCATTTAAATTTCACGGTAATACAAAAACAAAACAAAAAAAAAACCTAACAATAATTAAGCACAATTATAATTTTAACACTTTCAAAAATACTACACTGTACTTCGATTTATAGAAGTCGAGCCATTAATATTCAAAGCACATCACATCATCATTTCAGCCGGAAGACGATCAGTGTTGGATATAGGCTTTCGCCAAGTGTCACCATAACAACCGGTCTTGCGTATTTCACCTTCCCGTGTCCACTTTGGGGTTCAAAAACTGGTTGGCCATTTAACCATGCGTCTTCCAGGACCCAGTCATTACTGGAGAATCTTTTAGTTTCATCGATCATCTGTTCTGCGATAAGTAAGTTTGGTGATTTGTCAGACTATACCGATTCTTTTCCTATGGAACCCACAAGCACAACCTTGATATGTCAGACGAAAAAATACCGCACAGCTTCCCAAACATTACTCAGCTAAATCGAATTTAATGATTGACCTTTCTCAAAGATAGACCTACCTAACTGAAATATTTTCAAATAAAATAGAATTAAATAATTACATTATTTAACTTGGATTTAATCTATACTAATATTATAAAGCTGAAGAGTTTGTTTGTTTGTTTGTTTGAACGCGCTAATCTCAGAAACTACTGGTTCGATTTGAAAAATTATTTTTGTGTTGAATAGATCATTTATCGAGGAAGGCTTTAGGCTATATAACATCACGCTGTGACTTATAGGACCGAAGAAACAATGGAAAAAGTGGAAAAAACGGGGGAAAATATTCATCTTTGAGGGCTTCCGTTGCGTGCGCTGCGAAAACGGTAGAAGATACAAAAAAAAATGTACGAAAGAATTATTCCTCTTAAAATAATCTAAAAAAATGTCCGCGACAGTATATGTCTATCTTTTAAGGTTAACTCACTAGAACCGTTTTTATGGGTATAAAATTTGGCCGAAATTAATGCATTATTACCAATTATTTGTTAGAGTTGTATCAACATAGTAATATTAAACTTTATCCAAATAAATGTGTTGTTGATTAAGAGTATGTAATTGTGAACAAAATTGTCTTTGTCATCACTTATTTTCAATGAACATCTTAAAAGATATTACAATTTTAAAATAACTCCGATATAAAATTCACACGCGTCGCATGATGTGCAAAATATGACGCTGCGTCTGGCCGGCGGGCGAGGAGAGGGGTTGCTAGCGGGCGGCGCGGAGGGTTTTTTTTATGGTAGGTAATAATCATCCAATGACGAATCCCGCTCTTGGGCGGAGCGAGAAACAGTGTCAGACTCTTACTGACTAAACAACCTACCCCGTTCCTCCCTTGCCTTATTCCCAGAGCCCCGGTATAATGCTTTCGCACCAACCCTCGGCTGCAGGAGGTTTCGACCCTGAAGAGCCCCACAGTTTGCTGACAACACCTTGAGGCGCGTGGGAGCAGTGCACGCCGTCGACGGCTTGGTCTCAGTTTGGACTGTTACCAGACAACCGAACGGCGAGCTACCCATTGCTCACCGTCCGCAAGCCAGCGTCTACGGTGGCCGGATATCGGCAGGATCGCGGCGGCGACGGCTACGGCGAGGGCGCTTTTGCCCTTGCCTTATGCGGTCGGCCTCCTCCTTTACGAGCATTACTGCTTCGCAGAAGCAGGCGACCGCTTGCCATTCTTCTTCGCTGCGGACCATGGCCTTAACCAAGGCCCGGCGCGAGAGGTCACCGCCGCCGATCACCCCCACGAGGACACGGCGATGCTCTTCCCAAGCAGTGCACACCTCCACCGTGTGCTCCACCGTGTCCTCCGTGCTGGCCACCCGGTGGCGACACCCGGGCGTCTCTTCCGCACGAATCCGGCGCAGGAATCTCCTGAACTTCCCATGTTCGGCGAGAACCTGCGTCATGTCCTGCGTGATCTCTATCCACCACGCCTAAAAGAGGGGACTTACCGCCGAGATTATGGCATGCCCAAGTGTAGCTTTATGAAGTTTTTAGATAATTATGTTCTTCTAAAAACTATTTTGTTTAAATTGACACGGGCAAAGTCGTGGGTAACAGCTGTAATTTATAAAGCTGAGGTTGTTTGCAAAAATAAATATGATGCCCAAAATAACTATTCCACGCGGACGAAGTCGCGGGCACAGCTAGTTAATTATAATTGACAATATACATTTAATTATTGGACACTTATTTTTATTAATGTTTGTCCTGTGTTAAGCGTGCAATAAAGTTATAAATAAATAATAATAATAATAACCTAACTAAACTATAAATACACTAATATTTACAAATGAGTTATTGGGCATCAAAAAATTTATCCACATCGATATCAATGGAAAAAGTGCCCAGAACGCTGGCAACCCCGCAGTAAAACAATGAAATAAAAAGTTATTTAATATCACAGCTAAAATATTGACCGCCTCTCCAAGATTAGTTGAATTTCTAAAAGAGTTTTTCCTTTGGTTTCTGGTACAAAGAATACACTAAAAACGAATGCTAAAGCGCAAAAACCAGCAAATATCCAGAAGGTTGTATAAGGTCCCAATGCTGGCAACATATAACCAAATGAAGTTTGTACCCCAAAGCCAACAACCCAGCCGATGGTCACAGTAAACGTGCCTCCAAAACCTCTGCAGGTGTCCGTGAACATTTCGCCGATGAAGGTGTTGGGGATGATACCGAAACCTGGAAAACAAAAGGTAAAAATGTTATTTTATGTGTGAACGTGATAAAATCACAAACTTCGGGACGTATTTTCATGAAATATTAGTTAATAGACAGAGGAATGTTTCGGTGCTAGTAGGATTATTCATGCGTAAGTAAAAAAAAGAGAGAATTTCAAAAACTTCTAATACCCGTCCGAAACTGGGGTGATGAAATAAATTGTAACGTCTCGCTGAGTTTGAAATCTCGACTTAAGAGGCCGGCGTTCGGGACGATTTCTCCATACAAACGTAATACCAAAATCATTTGCTTTCACTTCCAAAAAAGCTTTAAAAAAGCTTTAAACAAGCTTTTTTAAAAAAGAAAGATTAGGGAATCTAGATAAATATTGTCTAAATCCAAAAATCACCATAATATGGTTGAAATATGCTCGACTTGCAAATGATTTTGGTATTACGTTTGTATGGGTAAATCGTCCCGAACCGGCCTCTTAAAACTCACAAACTGGAGCGGTTACTACTACCACTGCTCTCATTAAATAAATTTTTACTTGAAATTGAGTGGTGATTGACAATCTTCATTCGTTTAATCTTTTGACTACCGTAATTACAGACACAATTAAAGAACGTTCGTTTCAGTTCAAGAGTTTAGAAGAAAGCTGTGTTTAAATACTAGCTTCTGGTGTATTTTTAAATAGTTTGTGCCATGTTTATTGTGCTAAACATAGCCCACCACAGCGTAGCAATAATTATGTCAAAACTGATAGTTATACTAGGTCCAAAAATATATTTTGAGATAAACTAAAAGAAATTAACATGGCATAACATAACCTTACCGCCAAAATATGAAAGGAAGAAAAGCATGATCGACACTAGAGCCATCCACTCCAAACTCTCAGCAGCTGGATGACCAGTGTCGTAAAGGTAGAAGTAAATTCCGAGAGCAGCCTGAAATACAAAAATGTTAAGCCCAAGTTCGATAAACTCTAAGACAATGAAATAAATGATTGAGTTCATGGAATTTAGCTGCATATCATTTAAATCAAAGAGTTATAAGCATAATCAGCTATTTAAAGTTCCTACTGCTGGGACTAAGGCATTCTCTTTACGTGGAGGAATGGGCCGTAATTCATTACACGGGCCCTGTACAGGTTGTTAGATGGCATTTATCTTCGAATTTTTAGGACACCCCGTTTTCGTCACGATGGTTTCTGCACCGTTTTGAAAGAAGTGGTGATGAATGCAATAAATTATACAAAGTAATGCGCCTGGCTGGGTTAACATATACACGTATAGACAAATTTTGTTTATAAAGAATGGGATACTGCGATTTTAAACTTACCAAACTTAATGCACAACCAGCCGTTGAGACTAACATTAAAATTCTTCTTCCAGATCTATCAACTAGTATAGGAGCAAAAATGGCGGCCACTACTTGAGTAACACCAACAATAATAGTAGATATATGAGATTCCATGTTTGATCCAGTCATACCGAATATGATCGTTACAAAAGTCATAACCGCAATAACTCCACTCAATTGTTGAAAAATATTCAACGATATTATAATAAATGCAGCCATTCTGTTAGATTTGACTGTGTACATCTCAGTCAATTGAGCCATGTTTGATTTTGGCTTTTCATTGGCTCTTGCTATGATTTCGTCTATGTCATCTTGTCTGCCAAGTGATGCGAGATTGGCCATCGCTTCATCTCTTCTGCCTGAAATGGATGAAAAAAAGAAAATAAATTTACTTTATTAAAAAAAAAAATAGTGCAAATATGGATGGCACAAAAGTAAAGGAAAATCAAAAATAGACATACAATTAATAAACTGTATGAAACATAAGAAGAGCAGAAAAAATATGGCTACTAAGCTGATGAATGCAAATACAGAGCAGTGGTGGCCGAGTAGAGCAGTGGTGGCCGAGTGGTAACGGCCCCGACTTACGAGTTGTAGGTCGCGGGTTCAAACCCAGCCAGGTGCATTACTTTGTGTAATTTATTTCATCACCACTGCTCTCAAAACGGTGAAGGAAAACATCGTGAGGAAACCGGCATGTCCTAGAATTAAAAATTCGAAGACATGTGACATCCACCAATCCGCACTGGGCCCGCGTGGTGGATTATGGCCCATTCCCTCTCCTAGAGGGGAGGCCTGTGTCCCAGCTGTGGGAACATTAAAAAGGCTGATGATGATGAAGCTGATGAATTACAGAAATTGAATTTATGATATGATAACGATGAATGACGGGATGTCAACTTTGAAAGAGTTACCATGATCATGATAGGGCAAGGTTTTAGACATTAAAATTATAGTACGCCTAATCTCACTATAGTCATTTGGCAAAAGTTTAGTTAGGTAGGCGTGTAGCATATTTAAATACTTATTATTATGCTTTACGATTTGCAAATCACTATTACATACGAGTACGTTTATGTAAGATTTAACGATTAGCAGAAAAAACATCAAAATTGTGATCGGGTTTTCTGAAGTCCATTTGATATTATGTTACATATTACCTATCTAGACTTTTTTCTTAGATATTGTTATTGATAATTTTGGGATAGTTAGTTTACTATTTACAGGAAATTTATAAGGGACAAAATTTGCCATTCTCTGATTTGATTCTGGTGAAGTTTGAATACGAATATCTTATTCAAACTTCACCAGACTTTAACTTTGACTCCAAATTCACGATCTAGAAAGAATTGACAAGTGATATTCTTAATAGAGAAAATAATTACCTTTCATAACTTGAAAAACAGCAGTTTCAGTAACGAATAAGAATACAGCAACAAGATAAAGTGCGGTCATAGCTGCACCTATCCAGCTGATCAGCGAGAAGGACACAAAAGGTCCTACGGAATACGCCAACAGAACACCCATCGTGTTCGATAGTCCTGTCAGAGTAAGCATAGTACCCCGAATCCTTGTAGACCTGGAAATGCAATAGAGTACATTATTATTTGTCGGAAACGGCTTCGATTTGTTGACAACAAGACAAGGCACGCCATCTAGTGGCAAATAGAAGAACTATACAAAGATGGCGCGCCTGACAGAGTCAGCGACTTATCTGCTTTACTAAGAGCTTGTGGAGGGGAGAACCAACCTGCCTGGGCAGCGCACACTCTCAGCCAGGCCGTCGCAGAGTCAAAACGTTCTGAAACTGTCCGTTTTGTTGTTTCTACCTATGAAATAACAGTGCACTCTACCGAAATGTATTGAGAAGTAAACTGATTCAACTCCTAGCCGTTGTTATTCATTGCACGATACCCACATAGACCCAAATGATTGATCTGATAGACCAGAGCTTGAAAACCATCCTGGACACGAGACGACATATTTATTTATTTATGTACACACAAACACCTTAAGTCGAAAAGAACAAACACAGTTAGAAGAGTACAATGGCTTTATTTATTTTTTTGGTGGGAAAAGTCATCAAATGACGAATCCCGCTGGGTGGAGTGGGAGAGAGTGTCAGGCTTCTACTGACTAAACGATCCACCGTACCTTCTTGCCTTAGTTCCAGGATTAAGGTGTTCCGCTTTCGCAACAACCCTTAGCCCCAGAAGTCTTTGACCCTGCTGGGACCCTACAGTTGCTGACAACTCCTTGAGGCGAAGAGTACAATGGTTTTTTTTATGGTAGGTAAAAATCATCGAATATCGAATGACGAATCCCATTCTTGGGCGGAGCGGGAAACAGTGTCAGACTATTACTGACTAAAGAACCTACCCCGTGCCTTCCTTGCCTTATTCCCAGAGCCCCGGTGTAACGCTTTCGCATCAACCCTCTGCTCCGGGAGGCTTCGACCCTGCAGGGTCTCTACGGTTTGCTGACAACTCCTTGAGGCGCGCGGGAACGGAGCGCGCCGTAAGAGTACAATGGTACTTCTGTTGTTTATTACTGCTTTATTTTTCCAGTTACGTTTAGGAATCAAAATTTTTTGCATAGTTAAGGAATCCCACTCATATACAAAAATTTTTTTGGGAACAATTTTTTTGTAAAGTTTCCTATCATAGAGTAGGTTTTCTAATTAAAACCTGAGGGTGTTAAAAAATTGCCATTTTCTTACAAAATATTCTTGAAGGTACTTACGCTAACTCTCCAATATAAACCAGATTTATAACAAATATAATTCCAACAGCAACGCCTGTTATTATTCTGCCAACATATATCATATATATCTGAGTGGCAAATGTCATAATAACAAAAGACAGAAAAAAGATGACTCCGCCAATGTAAAGGCAAGGTTTTCTGCCAATCACGTTACAGAGATATCCTGAGAGGTAAGGACCTGAAAAATAAAGATAATTCTGATAGAAAACAAAAGAAAGAAAAACTATTTTTGGATATATATATCATCATTACATAGTATAAAACAAAGTTGCTAGGTCGCTATAATAATAATAATAATAATAATAATTCTTTATTATCAGGCAACTAAGGCTATGCATGCTTAGATCTTTAAAAGTACGCAACGGATTTTGATGCGGTTTTTTTTTAATATATTGTTATAGAGTGATTCCAGAAGAAGGTTTATGTGTAAAATAAACGCATAATGTATTCAATATCGGTACCCGTGCGAAGCTGGGGCGGGTCGCTAGTTCCAAATAAAAGGAACATCATCATTGTCATTATCGTCATTTCAACCGAAAGACGTCCACTGCTGGGCATAGGTCTTCTTCAAGGGTTGGACACAAATGGTGCTGAGCTTCTGAAGCACTGCAGCGGACTTTTGTATTAACTTTTTAATATTTTGACAAATAGTTTCTTTGAACGTGCTTGTCTATCGTTGGTATATAAGTCGATGATTCCCAGAAACTTGCGTTGAAAAGGTAGAAATTCTTTGAGAAAAACGGTGTTGTTCTATCTAATTCGGGTAATTGAATTTTAGTTCCTTTGTGGGATCACATATTGTGAAGTTACTACAAAACAATATGGTTGGCCATACCAAAGATACTTCCAATAACCATAATGGAGCCGATCCAGGCGGCTTGACTATCATCAATGACACTGTCCAAAGGTGTTTCTTCCGGGTTCTGCAGCTTTGCAAGCACGGGTGCTACCCAGCCAATGGAGTACCCCACTATTAACTGACCAAAGTATACTGGAATGAAAAAAGTTTTTGTATTAGTGTAATATTAATAGTAGACCAGTACAGCGCCATCTATGGCTCCACATAAGAACTACAAGAATCCTGCATCGCGCATTGAAAGTTCTCGCGATTTGAACATATACGACAGCCCGAAATCAAATATCGGGCAGTAGCCCATCAGACCATAACACCTGTCTGGTCGGAGGATCTTCCCGTTTCAACGGAGGTATGTGGGACTTTACTCTCTGTTCCGCGTTACCTCCAAACCAGTAAATAATGGAGGAAAGAGTTGAACAGAATTTAGTATTCTTTGATTGGTTAGGTAGATGAGTGTAATCCTAGTACGCATGTATGCATGATGCGTGGTACAATACTAGTGCAAAATTCCACAGTCACGGTAAATCGCGACACGGTAGACAACTCTGTGGCAGCACAGAAGCAGTAACTGGGTCCTCATAATCATGGCGATAAGGCCCCTCCGGGATGTTAACTTTGGAAGAGTCACCGTGACCGTGGTGGGGAAAGGTTGTAGACATTAAAATTATAATGCGCCTGCTCACTGTAGTCATTTAACAAAAGTATAGTTAGGTAGGCGCGTTTAAATGCTTGTAATTGTGCTTTAAAATTTGCAAATCATTATTAAATACGCGTACGTTTATGGAAGATTTAATGATTAGTAAAAAATAATCAAAGTGTTGTGGTCGGGTTTTCTGAAGTCCACTCGATATTATCTAGCCTAGGTGTAATCCTAGTAGGTACGCACGTACGCATGATGCGTTTTACAATACTAGTGTAAAATTCCACCGTCACGGTAAATCGCGGCACGGTAAACAGATTTGTGGCAGCACAGAGGCAGCAACTGAGTCCTCACAAAAGTGGCTAAAAGGCCCCTCTTTTAGATGTTAAAGAGGCACCATAATATCCTCAGTTTCCCCCTGACGCAGATTCTCAAGACACAGCTGTTTTGAAAGCTTTCTGTTTCGTATCCGTTGGAAAAAACCTCTGGTGTTACTACTGTGCGGATCGCCCGAAGGACATGTTAGAGCTTATGGTGGAGCTCTGATCCTGGGTGGAGTACTGTACTAGGTGTACTCGTGGAGAAGGTCATTAAGAGTGACTTCAAGGTTTTTTTTATGGTGAGCAAAAATCATTCAATTACGAATCTCGTTCTTAGGCGAAGCGGGAACCAGTTACAGACACTTACTATAAACACCCCACCCCGTTCCATCTCTGCTTTTCACACTGAGTCCAAGCCTTCCTTTCAGAAAGACACCCTGGGCCACAGTAGGCTTCGACCCTTTTGCAGGGTCTCTACGGCCCTAATCTAGGTCATGGTATGAAGCAAGAGGAAATGGGAAGCAGTCTTTGGTCCTGTGGAGCAATAATGCGAGCAAAGGAGGGCTGCAACCGAGAGGGAAGTTTTTTTTTTAATTGCTATAAACTAGTGCTTGACTGCGATCCCACCTGATGGTAAGCAGTGATGCAATCGTTGATATATTCTATTCACTCTAGCCTAGAAGACACCTAAACCACCAATTTTTTTTTAAACTACAGTAACTGTACTTACAGCATCCTCCTATCAAGAATTGTTTTCTAATACTAGTATTAACTTCAGCTCCTTTTACACCCATATTTATAATCTTCGATCACAAACACTACACACTTACAAATTCAATTTTATTTTGACACAATATTAAATGTATTTATTAGAAAACTTTATCGCTTATTTTTGCAATCGGCTCTAAGCTGGCTTACTTATCTGTATAATATTTTATTATATCTTATAGTACTTACAAGGATTATACCTAATTTGATTGCTGATTTTTAGGGATAAGTAGTAAGAGTATGCCACATTTCTAACTTTTAGTTCCATCTTTGACAATGGCTATCACATATATAGATATACCTAGATAACGCAATCATCACGATCTGTATGGAAACCAAGCGTGCCATTTTTTGACTTCCTATTATGGCGTCACAAGCACTATTTGTGATGGGAAAATCAAATCGATTCAAAGACGCCGCCGCATACGGCGTCCCCCTCGGTCCATCCCGCCTTGCCAGCACAATTAACCATTTTTATATGTTTAACTGATGTCCAACTAGCGCTGTACACCGATGCAGACTGATCGCGAAAGTGACCACTTACGATTTTTGTACGTAAGCTAGGCACGCGAAGTAGTTGCTCTTGCGTTATCTAGGTATATCGATATGTGTGATGACTATAGTAGACGCCACGGTGTCCACTTTACGCTTAAAGCTGGTTCTTTACGGATAAGGCCAACTCAGGAGGTTTCTGATTTTAATCCCGTGGAGGGTCGTTCCGGTACAATATACAAACACTATCGATTTTTTAAAAATAATTACATTCGGTATGGTTATTACATACTAATTACCTACAGGTTATTGAACTAGCGCAGCTGACGTTTACTTAAACGTCAGCTGGGCTAGTTCAATGACATGATGTACAAAATTAATTCAAGTTTAAAAAAAGGTACGTATATTCTTACTTATATTCTTTATTAAACACAATAAATAAAAACAGGTTTTTTAAAGAAACAAAGAAATTTTAAACATGAGGACAATCCATCCATGTGCACAACTGAACTTAAACTAGGTACTTTAAGACATAAATTGTGTTATACTTAAAACTAAAATAAATTACAATTCTTACTTTATTTTTTCGACCCTCCATGGGATTAAAACGTTCACAATTTAACGGTGTACATACTGAAGACTTTTAACTAAAATATAATAATACTGATATTTGTACGGAACCACCAAGATATATGCCGACTTATATTAAAACCCACGCATTTAGGCAATGCTAAGTTAGTTATCAAATTATCTCTAATTTGCGATCATGATCAGTGTTGTTTATCGGTTTAGTACAACTTGATTAAATTAATTGCCTTTTCATCACACACAAAAAATACTATCACGCTATATATTTGGGTTCCTTACTTGAAATTGAATGATGTTAGCTCGAAAACGTTTGCTCGACAGTACATGAAATCGATGAATTATGAGCGGGACAGTTCACTATCTCGATGCATCAAAATCTCGCGTTCGAGAGTTTTTTGAAGATCGTACGAAACCTTAAAATGAATATTTGTGGTTTTTTTGTTTGTATTCTATTCTAAGGTCTATTTTTACTTTAATTTCAATTAGTAAACTATATAACAACTAAAACTCATTCGAAAGAACAGTTCGTCGATTAATAAATGTTCGGTGAATCGTTCATTCGAAGTCGTGTTTGTCGGTAAAAGGTTCTTTCGCGATAAGTTCTATTCGGCCAAACGTTCAGTCGACTTTTCGTTAATCTACCATGTGACATTCGAAGTATCTTTACGGACCCTTGCTCCAGGTTCATCCGGATCCTGATGAGCCTACTAATTAGTTATATTTATTTTTTAATACTTTAATACTTTAGGCTCTCAGTCTCTAACTGATTACGATAAAAACCCCAAGTAATATTTTCAATAGGTTAATAAAAATACAACGAAATTATTAAATCATTTAATATCACAGCTAAAATATTGCCCGTTTATCTAACAACTCTAGAATTTCCAAGAGACTCTTTCCTTTGGTTTCAGGTACAAAAAGTATACTAAAGACGAATGAAAAAGCGGAAAAACCCGCGAATACCCAGAAGGTTATATAAGGTCCTAATGCTATCAACATGTAACCAAATGCAGTTTGTATTACAAAACCAACAACCCAGCCGATGGTCACGGTAAACGTCCCTCCGAAACCTCTGCAGGTGTCCGTGAACATTTCGCCGATGAAGGTGTTGGGGATGATGCCCAAACCTGTAACATAAAATGAAAGATATGTTATTTTTGCACTTCAAGGTCCAGTAAAAGCAACCCTAGTATATTAATTGTCATAATTTTGATTTTATGCGTACAGAAATAAAGACAAACACACTGATTCATTCAGATATAAACATCGTAAGTATTTAGTTAGTTCGGCTACTGCCTGATGCGATTCTTCCCGCGCTAAGGCCTGTACGGTCCTAGTCGGTATATGCGGTGTACCGCACGATATCTTTCGCCGGTTCCATCCTCCTTGGTAATATAATATGTGAGGTAGATGACGGATCTGTTCGTTAAATAGTTCTCAATCTTAAGTGCCTCCCCAATTCAACTTCAAAGATGGGTATTAAAGGCGTTGAAGATGTCTAAAGACACCGCCAAGAAGACCCTGCTAAAGGACACCACATCTTCTGTCATGAGTGCTCAACAACATGAGATTGAATGTAAAGAAAAGTCTGAATGTGAATAAACTTACCGCCAAAATAAGACAGAAAGAAAAGCATGATTGACACCAGCGCCAGCCACTGCAAATCATTAGCGGCTGGATGACCAGAGTACAGAAGGTAGAAGTAAATCCCGAGAGCAGCCTGAAAAGCAAACATGTTAAGATGAAAAAAAGCAAACCATCATTTTGAGGTATTCTTCTTTTCCTTCAGAGGCTTGCTTTGTAGCTATGCTGCGAGGATGTGATAGCTAAGCTAATGAAACTACGGTTACATATATATTATTATGTTTCCACTAATTCTAATTGTAACTGCTCAAGTAAGACGTTTTATGAAGATGCGCCACCGAAAAGCGGACTGTCCCTTATCTGGAGACTTGTATCCCAGTAGTGAGAACACTAAAAAGGTTGATGATGATGAAAGTTTGCTGTGCGAGAAAGATGTGAAGCTCTTGAGTACGATATGCTATATACCGATCATAGGGAAAGTAATCTGCTGGAAAATCTCCCTTAAACTGAAAGTCACGTCAATATTATAAAGCTGAAGGTGTTAAATGTTACAAAATCAAATATGACAGACTAAGAACTAAAAGCAAAAATGATTAATACTCCTAAAGAAACATAAATGTGAATATACTTGTATTATAGTGATCATAAACTTACCAAACTCAATGAACAACCAGCCGTAGAGACTAACAACAGAATTCTTCTACCAGATCTATCAACTAGTACAGGAGCAAAAATGGCGGCCACTACTTGAGTAACACCAATGATAATAGTAGATATATGAGACTCCAGGTTTGATTCTGTCATATCGAATATGATCGTTACAAAAGACATAACCGCAATGACTCCGCTCAATTGCTGGAAAATATTTAACGATACTATGATAAATGTAGCCATTCTGTTAGATCTGACCGTGTACATCTCGGTCAATTGAGCCATGTTCGATTTTGGCTTATCATTTGCTTTTGCTACGATTTCGTCTATGTCATCTTGTCTGCCTAGAGATTTGAGATTGGCCATAGCTTCATCCCTTTTGCCTGAAATGGAAGACATTTATTATTTTAACCAATTCAAAATTTTCTCTAATGCTTTATTAGAAAAAATATAGTGTTGGTCATGTAAATATTTATTATCTCTTTTTCTTTACTTCGTATGCATGCTTGATGTAAGTAGACGATATGCTTTACTTTGGGAAGTGCCCATTGCACATTCTTCTCCATAGAGACCTACCCTTTTGGAATGTCCGATTAGCATATTTTTTTCTGACGGACTGACTGCTTGACCTTTAAAAAGTGCCTGTAAATGGTTTATTTGAAATGCATTGAATCTTAAAGACAATATTTACCTTTCATAACTTGATAAACAGCAGTTTCAGTAACGAAAAAGAATACAAGAATTAGGTAAACTGCGTTTAAAGTTGCACCTATCCAGCTGATCATTGAATAAGGCACAAACGGTCCTACTGAGTACGCAAACAGTATACCAATCACGTTCGATAGGCCTGTCAGTGTGAGCATTGTGCCTCGAATCCTTGTTGACCTGGAAACAATAAAACTTATCATCATCGTCCTGCCGTTTACCCATTTTATTTGGGGTTGGCGCAACATGTTTTTTGGTTTGCTTCTTCTTGGTCTTTTCTTATATTCTATTCTTTCATATCGCTATCCGTTTATCTTTTCTCTGGCTTTCCACTTCCTCTCCATCCATCTACATGTAAACTCTTTGCGAGCGCGGGGTGAAATCTGCACTAGCCGGTATTCTCCAAATAGCTATCCATTTTCATTCTATACCTAACTAGCGACCCACCCCAGCTTTGCACGGGTGTAGTAGTGATATTACATATAATATGTATGTATTATACAAATAAACTTTCCTCTTGGATCACTCTATCTATTATATAGGGATAGACAGCGGGAAGTGATATTGTTTTATATTGTACTAACTTTTGCCCGCGTCTTCGCTCCCGGCAGCATAAAAATGTAACAAGTGAAGAACCGCTCGACCCATATTGTGCAATCTTCATATAAACCACTTACTAAATAGTCCAACCAAAGCCTAAAGATTTGGTTTGGAGCCCGTTCTTTGAGTTATAAAATAACAACGAAAAGTGGCATTTATTTTTATACATATATAGAAGAAGATAGTGAAGATACTTACGCCATCTCTCCAATGTAAACCAGATTCATCACAAACAGTATTCCACCTCCAACCCCTGTGAGTATTCTGCCTACATAAATAGTGTACAAATGTGTGGCAAGAGCTAACATAACGAAGCTTAGTAAAAAGATGCTGCTTCCGATATAAAGGCACGGCTTTCTGCCGATCACGTTACAGAGATATCCAGAGATGTAAGGACCTGAAAAAAAAACATAATATTCTTATTCTTACCGTGAATAATTGAAAATATGAGCCAAAAAGAAAGAAAGAAAATGAGTTTATTTGCGCAGAATTATTGCGCATACCATAAATATGTACAAAAAAAGGACAACAAACACACCACACTCCCGCAAAACGGCCAGTACTCAGCAAAAATCTGGGGCTAATGTGTTAACCATAGCCACAGCGCTGATTTTTAGCAACAGCAGAGAGGTAACTCCTAGAATATAATATTTTTTTTTACGATTGGTGAATTTTAAAAGGAAATTGTTTGTCTTGTTAAGGTCATGTGAAAAGAAGGCATAACAAACACATTGCTAAAAGAGTTATGAGTATATGTAGATGATAGAGAAGGAAAGGGAGGCTAAAGAAAAGATTGAGGGATTGTAGGAGGAGAATTTAAGGAAGGAAGAACCGTGCACCGAAAGAGACAGCGTTTGACGGCCTCACATAAGGTGGACCGATGACCTGTTGACTTGATGGATGCAATACACATAGAAACGTTCATTGTGGCGACACATGGGGAAGACATATAAAGTCGAAGACGTTCAACAGTGGATGTCCTTTGGCTGAAATGACATGATAATCTACACTAATATAATAAAGAGGTAAAGTTTGTTTTTTTGTTTCTTTGTTTTTTTGTTTCTTTGTTTTTTTGTTTGTAGGAGGTAATCTCTGGAACTACTGGTCCGATTGGAAAAAAATTAGCAACAATAGGAAGCTGCTTTACCACTGAGTGACATAGGCTATATTTTATGTACGCGGGCGAAGCCGCTGACAAAAGCTAGTAAATATATATTTTGGTAGACCATACCGAAAATACCCCCAAGCGCCATTAGGGAGCCAATCCAGGAGGATTGAGCGTCATCAATGACGCTTCCCAAGGGTGTGTCCTCCTCATTCTGCAGCTTCGCAAGCACGGGTGCTGTCCAGCCAGTGCTGTAGCCCGTTAGAAACTGACCAAGGTATACTGAAATAATAATTGCAATAATATTAGTATTATTAATGATAGGCCACATAATGGAATGTGGGAAAGGATTGGACATATGCTTCAAACGGATCCCAATCACAACTCAAGAAAGTGTTGGAGAGGAATCTACAAGGCAAAAGAAGTGTGGTCATCCCCGTCAAACCTGACGTATTGGCAGAAGCGGTGCCAATTGGGCGCCCTCCGCCCCAGCTAGGGGAGACAGGACTTTTAATAATGGTAAGAAGAAATCTCTTCTTTCGCTTTGCTTATAAAGAGGTACTCATTTTTTGAAGTCATTCATACAATGACATTAAAAAAAAGTACAACATTCAGTACCTGTTACCAAAAAATGTTTTTTTTTTAAATTTACTATATTTACAATTAAAGTACTTACAGCATCCTGCTATCAATATTTGTTTTCTAATACTCGTATTAACTTCAGCTGCCTTTGCACCCATTTTTATTTCTATTACACGCAGACTAAAATATTATAAATTTTATTTTTACAATAAACTTTACCGCGTCTATTCACAAATAGTTTTAAGATCCATCTGTTTTATCTTATAGCTGCTTATGAGTGATTCTGCAAGAAAACTAATACAATATCTTTTATCTTAACCTTTAATCAAAATGACTGATATATTATTGATATTTACGGATAGGCAGTATTTTTTTAATATTACTAGCTTTTGCCCGCGGCTTCGCTCCCGGCAACAGATTATTCTACTCTACTCTACCCAACTACACCCTAGTTTTTTTCATAAGAACCTTCTCCTGACAGTAACAAACACAACAAAAAAAGAATTAATGAAATCGGTTCAGCTATTCTCGAGTTTTGCGCTTACAAACACATTTTGCTATTCATGTTTATATATAAGAAGATAATTCTTAGCTTACGCATCTTTCCAGGGGCTCTGGTCTATTATTTTCATCATCGATATATATACATGTGTAAAAATTTTGTTAAATTAAACCATTTGGTTAAATTAGCTACCCGATTTGACGCCTAGGGCTTTCGTTAAACGCTAAAATCTAATCAAATGGCTGAAGAACGACTAGCCATGTTATTGACTGTAACGTTTAACCAGATGGCTTAATGTTGTGTATTCATTTAGTTAAGGAGGGTAAATTTGAATCACTTGGCTGAGACTTGATTAATCATTTCGAAAAGGCTCACGTATCGCGTCACGTCGAATTCTCCAGTTTAGAGGTATGTTGAGTAAAACATAAATCCCAGACGGTTTGTCTGGTCCGGACAACTGCCAAGTATATCTAATTTCGAGCTATTAGTCGTATACGTTAAAACGTATTACATGCTGAACTCTGTTGCGTGATGCAGGATTTTTTAGTTCATATAGATGTCGCTATACACCGTGAAATTTAAATGGTTGTTTTCCCGCGGCAGAATGACTTGCCATAAGGAGTACTTTTGAAGCATACAGCAAAAATAAAAAGTTTTTTTTTTATAAATAATTATTAAAAATATTCATCAACTCAAAAAAGCGAAAACAATAGTAACATTAGACGTAATTTGTAGGTACTACTAGAGTCGCATGAGCAGCACGCCGTCAAAGGAAACCGATTCATTAAGTATTTAAACCAAAATAAGCTCTCGTACGTTGTGATACGTCATAATTAGCTTGCACTCTACAGGTCTATTTTTTGTTTTTAATATTTTATTTTTTTATCAAACGTTTGTATTACCAAGACACAACCATTTCGCTGAGGGAAAACAACCATTAAAATTTCACGGTGTATATTCGGAAGCATTTTTTTTGTACGGAACCACTTAAATAAATTAAACTACTTAAATATGCAATTCACACAAAATCTTAATTTAAGCAATTCATACTTGGTTATCAAATAATCTCTAATAAGTGCTTACAACCATTGCAGTTTATCTGTTTATTTGATTTTATTATGTATTCATAGTGAATTCTGACATTTTTGACTTGTAATGCCATTTTTTATCATACTCAGTCATTACATAGTATAAAACAAAGTCGCTTTCCGCTGTCTGTCCATTATGTATGCTTGGATCTTTAAAACTAAGCAACGGATTTCGATGCGGTTTTTTTAAATAGATAAAGTGATTCAAAAGGTAGGTTTATATGTATAATATATTTAATATCAGCATTGCACCCTTGGGAAGCTGGGACGGGTCGCTAGTTATAGATATATATGTATATTATTGGATACAACAACAACATTTTGGATTATTGTGCAATATTGCACAATATTACGACATAATTTATTGCACAATATTATGCAATTTTAAAATTTAGATTATTTAAAAATATCTTATCTACGATTTTTTTATTTCCTTATCAAGTTATTATTGTATAAAAAGAACAACAATTTTAAAACCACAAAAAAGGACAGTTGCAATTTACAGTTTCTTTTTCAATCGAAGTTGAGATCAAAGACCGCGGGAAGATTCGATAACACTTACCGAATAGCAAATATTTTTAGTTTAATCTTTAGAAAAAAAAATATTGATTTTTTTTTTAAACTTTTTGTTAAGTACATCGTGCTCGCATAATAGAAGCACTAGAAAATTGTAACCAAGTTATATGTAAATCTAAATTTGATTTAAAAGAGTGCCCAGAGACATAATAGAAAAACTATAAGTGTGCGAATGCTGGCGTTCGTTTGGAGCTGAAGAGGTTAAAACCGTAGGTACCTACTTGTTGTTAATGGTATGCCTACCAAAGAACATTGTAAGGGCCTGCACACGTTTGAGACAAAGCTGTTTTGGACAGAATAGGCTCTTAATAAACTAGTGCGCCTCACCACCAACGATTCTATCACTGCTTATCATCAGGTGGGATCGCAATCAAGCAGTAGTTTATAAAAAAAAAACAACAACAAAGAAAGACAGAAAATCATGTTTAATTTGCCCAAAATAGACACACAAAATTCAACAAAAGTGTCGGTCGGTGTCGCATTCGATGTTAACGAAACAATCTTAACTTGGCTAGGGGGACTGTACACATTTTACCCATCATATTTCTGCTACCCACTTCAGTTCATCGGCCTACCTTATTGGAAGCCTTCTAACTCTGCGTCTTCCTCTTTGCAGTCGCCTCTCTAACCTAACCTAACGCCCCAACAGCTCAGCAATTGTAGACGCCCCACTGCAGGGCCCAAGCATACTGGGGCCCCGGTCCTCTTTCTGAAAAGAAGGTCCGACCCCGGTATGAGGGCTAAGAAGGAATGAGGTGGGCTGTTTAGTCAGTAAGAGTCTGACACTGTTTCACGCTCCGCTCAAGGGTGGGATTCGTCATTGGATGATTTTTACCTACCATAAAAAAACCATGACCCAAGAGTGTCCTTCGGATTTCTCGCAAATTCTTCTCCATATAGATCTACGCTTCAAGAGCGGGACTCGTGTTAGATGATTTTTTCACAACATAAAAAAAGCTCCAACGGCCATCTGTTCTGCGAGCAATGTGTCCTATCCACTGAACACACTATCTATTGAACAGTGAGTGCTATTCACACATCGCGGGCGCCTGCGTAGCGCATTTTCAGCCCTAAGTGGTAAAACTAGATAATACCAAAAATAAATGGGTCAATATTGAATTAAAGGTGAATCCAAATGGCGTTATCTAGTTCAATCATCCTTATCGTTGACATACGGAAATCTAAGCTTGATTTGTATGTTATTATCAGCATTGGATAGCGTACTGACGAAGCGGTTTAAAGCCGCGCCTTTTGCGTTTTTTTTGCAAACTCACGAGACCGGAGTATCGTGCGGTGACGTAGCGTCGGCGTCGCGGTTGCGATTATCGCTTGCAAACTTGTCTGATTTTATTTGTGATTATTGCAAGTCAGGTGATTAATTATGCACATTATCGTGTACACAGATCAGAAATGAGCTGTTGAATTTAAAAAAGTTCAATATTTATAAATTCTGGGTGCATCTACGAGAAGAGAAACAAAAAAAAAGCAAAGAAGAGCAAAAACAAGAAAAACAAGAAAAAAGCTGAAAGAAGAGCTGAATTTCCACCAGTGACAAACAATAAATAAATTTTGAATCTAGATATGCTAAGTGAACACTTAGCATATATTATTATACTAGCTACCCGCCCCAACTTCGCATGGGTGCAATGGTGATATTAAGTAAATGCATGAATTAAAACATACAAACCTTCCTCTTAAATCACTCTAGGACCTATTAAAAAAAATTGCATCAAAATCAGTTGCGTAGCTTTAAAGATTTAAGCATATATAGGGATAGCAGTAAACAACTTTGTTTTATACTATGTAATGATGTGTCATAATAATAGGTATATAAGATGTATGTGGCGCCATCTGTTGGTAACTAAACTAAGTTATTCTATGAATATGTGAAGTAAAAATAAGGGATGATTCTCATTAGAACGTGCTGTGCCCGGGGCGGGGCCCGGACGTGGCACGGTTTTAATCTGTTTCATATATTTTGTATGAATCAATTTATATTACACAGTGCATTATCCGTGTCCCGTCCGGGCCCGCTCGACGCACTTCAATACCACGTTTGTTGCACGGTCCCGTCCCGTTCCCTCCACGTCCCATCGTAATCAGAACATTTTCCGTGCTGCGTCCGAAAATAAATTGCGTAGCACGGACGGGCCCCGGCTCGTCCACGCCCCGGCCCTGGCACGGCCCGCTCTAATGAGAATCATCCCTTAATGTCAGTCTGTTGAAGTTACTCTCTGTTTGTATTATGTTCAGCAGTTTTGCTCAGACGTGACGCGTATTTTTCATAGCAAATCTTTATTTTTAAGTAAGATTGCATCTTTTCCGCTAAATGAAAAGTTTTTTTTTTCTTTTCTTTAGATCGGTACCGCGCCGTGGAGTACGCACCACCGAAGACTCAAATTTGGCCCGGATGGGTACCGGACGGCCAACCAACTACCTATAGCTACGTCCACAAGCTCTTCTTTTTTTTATTAAAATCTTTGAACTTCACCAATTTCTCCACACTGAGAACTGTTCACTTTCTCTATCATGTCTATAACATATTCGATTTGACTATGTTTTGACATATTGTATCTTAGTCTTGCAAAATCCATGCGTTTCCCTACCAATGAATTATACAGGTTGTAATGAACAGGTCTTTGCAAATGTTAAGGGCTTGTTTAGTAGACAAAACTGTATAATGTTCCACAATTATTTTTTTTCAGGAAACGGAAAAAAAAATCAGCTTCTATAAAACTATAAACTTGATTGGACAGTTTGTATGGAGTGGCAGATTATTTTTTCTTACACTCTATATAAACTGGAAACTAACTGAAATCAAAAACCGAGAGCCGGAAGCGCTGGTTCGAATCCATTTCGAAGGACTATATGTTTAGGGCGATAAGGTTGATTTTTGTTTGATGATTTGATAAATTTAGTAGATAGGGCTGAATAATACTAATGTACATGTAGTGTTACAGTTTCTGTAATACTGTACTTAATAAGAACACAGAACTCTAGCTTTATACATGATCCTTTTTTGAGTAGACGAAAGAGTAAAACCCGAAATCATTGGTTAAGCTAGAAAAGGTCTATAGTCATTTCGTGTTCTGTAGTCGCGTGCTTTACAATAAAGTTAACAAGGTGCTTGATATTATGTTATCCTTAAAATGAAGAAGTCAGGGATTTTACAAAATTGTTAAAAATGTTGTGTTACGTAGGTACAGGAACCCTTAACAAAATAAATAGTTAGAAGTCTGACGATCAGTCATTTACATCTATCAAGATCGGTGACTCTAAAAAGAATCGCTGGGTAATCTATCTACACTAATATAATAAAGAGGTAATCTACATCTACACTAATATAATAAAGAGGTAAAGTTTGTTTTTTTGTTAGTTTGTTTTTTTGTTTGTAGGGGGTAATCTCTAGAACTACTGGTCCGATTGGAAAAATTTTAGCAACAACCGAAAGCTGCTTTACTCCTGAGTGACATAGGCTATATTTTATGTACGCGGGCGAAGCCGCTGACAAAAGCTAGTATTTTACAAAGGTAAAAAATAAATAAAACGAAATTGATAACTTATATAATAGGTATATATCACAGTTATAAAAATGAACGTTTCTCTAAAAACATTTGAATTTCCAAAAGACTTTTTCCCTTGGTTTCGGGAACAAAAAGTATACTAAATAGGAATGCGAGAGCACATAAACCCGCGAATACCCAGAAGGTTATATGAGGTCCTAATGCTGGCAACATGTAACCAAATGCAGTTTGTATTCCGAAGCCGGAGACCCAGCCAATGGTTACAGCACAAGTGCCTCCGAAACCTCTGCAGGTGTCCGTGAACATTTCACCGATGAAGGTGTTGGGGATGACGTCAAAACCTGGAACAAAATGAAAGATATGTTATTTTTGCACCTGTAGGAAACACCGAACTTATCTAGCATCGAAAAAAAAAAACGTGTAAAAGTGTTTTTTTTTAACCTACTTGCAAAATAAAGATCATCATCATCAATCATCAACTCAGCCGAAAGACGTCCACTGCTGGACATAGGCCTCCCCCAAACGTCGCCACAACGACCGGTCCCGTGCGTCTCGCATCCATCGTATTCCAGCAACCTTGACCAGGTCGTCGGTCCACCTTGTGGGAGGCCTACCAACACTACGTCTTCCGGTACGCGGTCGCCACTCCAGAACCTTTCGGCCCCAGCGGCCATCTGTTCTGCGTGCGATGTGCCCTGCCCATTGCCACTTAAGTTTGACGATTCTTTTCGCTATGTCAGCAACCTTGGTTCTCTTGCGGATCTCTTCATTTCTGATTCGATCACGCAAGGAAACTCCGATCATAGCTCTTTCCATTGCCCTTTGGGTGACTTTGAGTCGTCTAATAAGGCCCATTGTAAGCGACCACGTTTCGGAGCCATATGTCATTTATCATGTATTTATCTAGGTACAGGAAAAGAGAACCGAAGTATATAGACCAGTGCAGATAGCTTTTGAAAGGGACTTAAATAGTAGTAGAATGAAACCCATTGGAAAAGGAAGATAATATAGCAAAAATTTAAGGAAAAATAAATTACAGTCGATCTGAGATCGGGAAGTGGATGGGTGTGCGGTTTTAAGGGTAAAAAATGGTTTCTCTCGATTTCTGGCAAAACTATTGGTTTTATGGAAAAATGTCTAATAGCAAACTTGTAGGTCATAAAAAGATCTACCATTTTTGCATTTACACTTTTTTACACAGCTTCAAAATCTATGTGAAAAGTCCAAAAAATCGAGTTTTTTAATTTAATTTTTATTTCCTTTAAAAGTTACTTTTTTTTTACAAAATTTTGTGAAAAGTTTCCTTTTTATGTCCCAAACTTACTATAATTTTTTTGATTTAAAATATTCACAGTTGCTCTTTATTTTGACTTAACATCGAAAAAACAGCCTATTTTTCAATCGAAAAATCTCACGTAAAAATATGTGATTTTTTTTTAAAGTTTGTTAGCTTCTTATTCACTGAAATCTTTACTTTTTGATGGTGTAAAAAAGTATACATTAATACAGTAAGTTTTTTCAGAAAATGCAGAAAACTAAAAAATCTCGAATCAGAAATTACTTTTGTTTAATCATTATTAGCGACCCCCTCCAGCTTCGCGCGGGTGTAAACGTGATATATTATACCTATAAACCTTCCTCTGGAATCACTCTATCTATTAAAAAAAACTGCATCAACATCCGTTGCGAACTTTTAAAGATCTAAGCATACACAGGCATAAGCAACTTTGTTTTATACTATGTAATGATGTACTGAGGTATTTATTAATTTTTTTATAAGATTTAAAGGAGATTTCATGTAGAAAATGTGATTTATTTAAACATATTGTAAAGAATATAAATAACTCTTAAAATTGAATTATTAAACGAGGCTAAAATTTAATAAGACAACGTTTTTACTGCAAAAAATTGCAGCCGCCACATTTCCAACATGAAATCCGCTTTAAATCTTATAAAAAACTAGCTTTTGCCCGCAGCTTCGCCCGCGTACATAAAATATAGCCTATGTGACTCAGGAGTAAAGCAGCTTTCTATTGTTGCTAAAATTTTTCCAATCGGACCAGTAGTTCCAGAGATTACCCCCTACAAACAAAAAACAAAAAAACAAACTTTACCTCTTTATTATATTAGTGTAGATTTAATAAACACCTCAGTACATCATTACATAGTATAAAACAAAGTTGCTTATCCCTGTGTATGCTTAGATCTTTAAAAGTACGCAACGGATTTTGATGCGATTTTTTTCAATAGATAGAGGGATTCCAGAGGAAGGTTTATATCTACACTAATATAATAAAGAGGTAAAGTTTGTTTTTTTGTTTGTAGGGGGTAATCTCTGGAACTACTGGTCCGATTGGAAAAATTTTAGCAACAATAGAAAGCTACTTTACTCCTGAGTGACATAGGCTATATTTTATGTACGCGGGCGAAGCCGCTGACAAAAGCTAGTGTATAATATATCACCTTTGCACCCGCACGAAGCTGGAGCGGGTCGCTAATAATGATTAAACAAAAGTAATTTCTGATTCGAGATTTTTTAGTTTTTTGCATTTTCTGAAAAAAATTAATGTATTAATGTATACTTTTTTTACACCACCAAAAAGTAAAGATTTCAATGAATAAGAAGACAACAAACTTAAAAAAAAAATCACATATTTTTACGTGAGATTTTTCGATTGAAAAATAGGCTGTTTTTTCGATGTTAAGTCAAAATAAAGAGCAACTGTGAATATTTTAAATCAAAAAAATTATAGTAAGTTTGGGACATGAAAAGGAAACTTTTCACCAAATTTTGTGAAAAAAAGTAAATTTTAAAGAAGATAAAAATTAAATAAAAAAACTCGGTTTTTTGGACTTTTCACATAGATTTTGAGGCTATGTGAAAAAGTGTAAATATAAAAGTCGTAGATCTTTTTATAACCTACAACTTTGCCATTAGACTTTTTTCCATAGAACCGGTAGTTTTGCCGGAATTAGAGATAAACCATTTTTTACCCTTAAAACCGCACACCCATCCACTTCCCGACCTCAGATCGACCGTACTTTATTTTTCCTTAAATTTTTGATATATTATCTTCCTTTTCTAATGGGTTTCATTCTACTACTATTTAGGTCCACTTTTTGTCGTTAACAGTGCTAATTGCACTGGACTAATATACATTGTCATAATTTTGATTTTATGCGTACAGAAATAAAGACACACACACATCAATTTTTTTGTGACACAATTTGTAACGTCAAAACCTGGAAAACCTAATCAATAAGATTTATTACAAGTTTTTAATTTTAGGATATCTTTTTACTTTTACTAGTCTCGATGTTTGTCTGTGAGAAAAAAAAAGAGATTGCTCGAATTTGTATGTGTCAAACCACATAAATCAATAAATAATTTCGGAAAAGACTATGTTATGGTTTGCGGCAGTAAGAATTATGAAGCATGCCGAATCTCATCTTTGGGTAGAACAGAAAACAGAGTCAGACAGACTAAAAAACCTACCCCGTTCCTACGTCGCCATAATTATATACTAGAGCTAGATAGAGCCTTCCTTTCAGACACGAACCTTGGCCCCAGTTGGCTTCGACCCTTCTGCAGGTTCCCACGGTTGCTGACAACTCCTTCAAAATATCAGTACATTATACACATAAATGAAACACAATTTTTTGGTATTTAATATGCTTGTGACACAATTTGGTACAGGATATGGGCTTTCTCTTTTGGTTCACTTTTGACCTAAAGATGGAACCGGATGGTTACCATAGACACTCTGTGATCAAACGACACAAGTGGTCCTGCACGTTTCAGGATTTCGGCGACTCTTTCGAACAATTGTAGATCCCTGGCAAGTATTAGTACAAACGGGGCCATACATAACGGGCCGTAGGCCGGCCGTAGCGGGCAGGACACATTGCACGCAAAACAAATAGCCGCTAGGGCCGTAAATTTCTGGAGTGGCGACCTTGTACCGGAAAACGTCGCATTGGAAAGCCTCCCACAAGGTGGACCGATGACCTGGGCAGGGTTGCTGAAATTCGATAGATAGACGCACGGGACCGGTCGTTGTGGTGATGTTTAGGTGAGGCCTATGTCCAACAGTGAACGTCTTTCTGCTGAAATGATGAAATAGACAGACAATATAGCCATCAGCGAGCCTGGGCCTATGGTGGTTATGAACCATCTTGTGACTCCTGATGCTCAACTTGTCCCATCACATCATAGAGATTAGTCTGTCAAGATGAATAGCTGTACTATTCTTCTTCTTAGTCGTGCAATCTTGACAGAGTTGGCGTGGTTATTTGTCGGTCGCGTCCTACGCCACTATCTGTCTTGCAATGCGACGCCATGCAGTTCTATGTTTGGTGACTAGGGAGTTTTCATTAACGTCCACGGTGTTGGAGAGCTTGTACTGTGCTCCAAAACATAATATGAAAATTGGTCTTGTTCTAATGTTCTAACTTACCACTGAAATATGACAGGAAGAAACACATCATTGACACCAGCGCCATCCACTGCACATCTTCAGCGATTGGATGACCAGATTGTAAAAGATAGAAGTAAATCCCAAGAGCAGCCTGAAGAACAAAGATATTAAGATTAACTCTACAAACGTAAAAAACCGTTTTTTTTTTAATGTACTTTCGCAGATTATTGTTGTTATTATGTATATTTGTTACTGCATGCTCAAATTGGTGGATTGGTTTAGATTAATCAAACAAACTTTTCTATCGAATATATTATAAATTCCAGTTTCGAAATGTCAGAAATAAATGAGTCAGTAAATGAGACTTTAAAAATCAATTATGTCAGAAAAAGAAGATTTTTTAACTAGTGTATAAAATAATTAGCTTCCACTAGCATCATCATGTCAAAGCGGAAAATTACGCTATAAAAATATACGACCGGGATAAAAAAAAACAGCTCACTATACTTTTATTTGTGTACCAAATTTGATCCAAATCAGTTTAGTCGTTTGACCGTGAAAGAGTAAGAAACATACATAATTGTGTTGCAAAAAATTTGAAAGTGGAAGTAAAAGCATATATTTATTATACATGCTTTTACTTTCACTTTAGTGCGTTCATAAACTTACCAAACTTAACGAGCAACCAGCCGTAGAGAATAACAATATAATTCTTCTTCCAGATCTATCAACTATTAAAGGAGCAAAAATGGTGGCCACGACTTGAGTGGCACCAATGACAATAGTAGATATATGAGGCTCCAGGTTTGATTCAGTCATATCAAATATGATCGTTACAAAAGACATGACTGCAATAACTCCACTCAATTGTTGAAAAACATTTAAAGATATTACAATGAATGCAGCCATTCTGTTAGATCTGACCGTGTACATCTCAGTCAATTGCGCCATGTTCAATTTTGGCTTCTCATTTGCTTTTGCTACGATTTCGTCTATGTCATCTTGTCTGCCAAGTGATATCAGATTGGCTATTGCTAAATCTCTTCTGCCTGAAATGGAAAATAATTTTGATTAATTTAAGGAATTTATTGAGACTGTGGATAACATTTTAAGTGTAGTTGTGGATGGTTTAAAGAGAAGAGAAGATAAAGGGATGAACAGTGTAAATATTTTGTATACAACATAATTTTTAGTATACAGGGTGTCATTGACATGATAACGCAAACGAATACCATAGATCCAGTACATGATTCTAGACCCCCCAGTGATGGAATTTTTTGTCGGATTTTTCTTATTTTTTTTAAATGAATTTTTAACGTTTTTTTAATTAAACTGTATAAAAACGTCAATTTAACATTTTTTGTGAAAAAAAATGAGTACATTCCAAATCAAAAATGACATCGGGTTTGATTAGAATAACGACTTTATTTGCCTCGATGATGTTTTTATTAATTGTTTTTTTTTTGTAAAAAAAAAAAAATTTCTTTTTTTTCTAAAAATATCGTTGGGTTTGGTCAGAATAACGATTTAATACAGGTTAAAAATAAAAAAACAAAACTTTTTTTTCAAAAATTTGAAAAAAACCGACGAAAAATTCCACCACCGGGGTGTCCAGAATCATGTACTGGATCCATGGTATTCGTTTGCGTTAACATGTCAATGACACCTTGTATGTGTAACTTGTTGGGAGAAACGCAGACAAGCACAGCGCCTAGTACAATCTAGATGGCATTACTCACAGACGTGTATTTTTGCATCTCTTGTCTATATTCTTCCTTCTATATTGAAAATGTCATAGTGCAATGTCTCTTATGAATTATCTCAAAAGAAATAGTTAACCACTATTATAGAGTCTTGATCCTTACTTATTTCATCAAAACTTAAATATAGTTTTTTCAGTATCACTAACTGAATCAATTAAATTTTTACACCATGCTTAAATTTTTTCCCAAAATATTTAATTAATTTAGCTTCAAGCGAACGCCGGCGTTTTTACACCTATTGTTCTTTAATTTTCTAAATGTCTTTGAGTCTGTAATTACATGATCAATAAGTTTTAATTGGACACCACCGATACTAATTAAGTCCAACGCAGATCACGACAAGTCATAGTTGACATTAGGAACGAGCGCACACCTGGGTGCGGAAGAAAGCAACCCCTTAGTGACCCGGATGGCTCGATGACCATGTACTTGTACGGACAATCGGACATATAACTTTGTGATTTTTCATGATACAGTTATGAAATTTTGTAGATAGATTCTTTTATATGAGTATTACTATATATTTCGGATTTCACATATACTAACATTAACTTATGTAGTATACTCTGTTAAACTTTGATCGTTTTAATCCCGTTGAGGGTCGATCCTGTACATGAAACACTTTCCATTTGTGTAGATAAAATAAAAAAAATTAATTACATCTCGTAGGTATCGAAATACGCATTTATAAATTTCGTTCCTTCGAGTAAAAGAGGCAATGACCTCGTAGGTAGTTATCGGTAGTTGCGTATTAACTACTTAAATTTCATTGAACTAGCCCAGTTAACGTTTACTTAAAGAAATTAATTAAGAACGTGCGTAAATTAATTCGTGTTTTAAAAAAAGTTTTTACTCTATTTTTTATTTTATTTTAACATTACAAATTGATAGTGTGTCATGTAGTGAAACGACTCTACAAGGGATTAAAAACGATTAAAATTTAACGGTGTAGGTACGGTAAGCAGCACATTCAACTACAACAAACTGTCAAAATTCTGCAAACGATTTTCAACTCTTAACCATAATATGGTTACTGGCCTGGAAAAGTGTATTCTGCCCATCCTAACCTACGGTGCTCAGACCTGGTCACTTACCGAACTACAAAAGTACCGCCTCGGGGTTTGCCAGAGAACTATGGAGCGTAGCATTCTTGGGGTAAGACGAACAGATCGGGTGCGAAATGACATGCTGCGCTCCATGACGGGCATATAGACGTGGGCAAAAAGGCTGCCAGGCTTAAATCGGATTGGGCGGGGCACGTTGGTCGCATGCAAGGGGACCGTTGGGCAAGCATCGCCACGCAATGGGCACCTGCAGGAAGAAAGCGTCGTCGAGGCCGACCTAGAAAGAGGTGGCGGGATGACCTAGACGCGTACCGAGTGGACTGGTCCGAGATGGCGCAGGAAAAGAAGACCTGGAAGGACTTGGGGGAGGCCTTTGCCCAGCAGTGGGACAATAAGGGCTAATAATAAAAAAAAAAAACATAATATAACGAGGTTCAAAATGTATTGGAGAAATCTGACAGATTTGTATAGTCTGATTTGCTGCTGACCGTACTTAATAAAAAAAAATGTATACCTTTTATAACTTGAAAAACAGCGGTTTCAGGAACGTAAAATAATAGACCGATGAGATAAACTACGGTGAGAACTGCGCCTATCCAGCTGATTACTGAGTAAGGTACAAACGGCCCGACAACATACGCGAACAGTATACCGCTCGTAGTCCACAGTCCTGTCAGAGTTAGCATTCTACCTCGAATCCTTGTTGACCTGGAAGTATCATTATTAACATTATAGTAGAAATACTAGTCATTATAAATTTGAATTATTAGTCCAGCATGAATAGATAGATGGCGTTGTCATATTCTTTGTTGCCATTTTTTTTTTGTATCGTCGTTGTAGAATGATAACCTCGTATTGTCCAGAAATCAATACCTACTTCAGAGGAAATGAAACCGAAGGTTGATTTCGTCAATTTGTCTCATATTTTGAATGATAAAAAGGACTTATTTATGTCATTAACAAATGCCTTACTTAAGTGGATTATGCCAGAGAAATGACATAAGAGGTTTTCTGTTCTTATATCTACAGTACGGCGGCCGTGTTGTAAGTTTATTTTTTTTACATACAAGGTATTCATTCCACAGTGACGGTACGTGTTTTGTTTTTTCTTTCTATCTTGAGTCCTATTCTGGCCCTGCGTTCAAATTTGAGTTTGGAGTTAAGTCTAATGACGTCTCAGGGTCGCATTTTTGAACGTCAACTTCTATTGTCAATGGCTTACTCCAACCTACCCTGCTCGAAGTTGGAGTCACGGGTTAGGTTTAGGAATTAGCTAAGTACTCGAAACATAAAAGAACGACTCTGGGTTACAACTCCAAACTACTCTGGTCATTTTTGAACCCAGCCCGGTATAACATGGCAATAGGCTTACTAAACTATCTGCCTTAAGACTTTGTTTAACCGTTTTTGATGTAAGACTGGGCATCTGTTAATAAAACCGGCAATATACATATTTTTACAAGCTTTTTATTATTAGATAGCTTGCAATTAGTGTCCGACCGAAGGTGCAATTCTGGCCGAAGCCGAAGCCGAAGACGATTAATCGGTATTCACCAAAACCTTCGGCCGAAGCCGAAGCCGAAGGTGTCATTGACCTTGATAAATACGATAGTTACTTTGATCTCAGAATATACTAGATACATATTGTGAGAGCTTTAGAGAGATTTAGCCCAATAACGAGCCGAGTGACCAACATATACAAGTAGGTAATAAAATATTGTTTAAAATAAAAGTTTCAAATATACAATGTTAATTAAATATTTATTTACTTAAAGTACAAATTTTGACAACTAGCAAACCTTCGGCTTCGGCCAAACCTTCGGCAAAATTTTGGCCGAAGCCGAAGATTTGGCCGAAGGTGGCCGAAGCCGAAGCCGAAACCGAAGCTTCGGTCGGACACTACTTGCAATGTAACTATGTGTGTTCGGCTCAAATCTTGCAACTCAATTTCGAAGCAGATTTCTTCACCCGATTGAGCTGCAATTTTGCATGCAGGTGTAAATCGGATTACAATGCAATATTATGATGACATGGAGCTGATCTGATGGTGGAGCTGAAAGGTAGCCATAGGAGGACAGCAATAAAACAACTCAACCTTATCGTGTTTGATCTCATTGGATTTGTATTGACGAGTAGGTACTTTGATCCTATATGGTGATGGGGGAGTTAGATGGCGGCCATAGGAACTCCGTAATACAATTAGATAACCCTAACGTGTTTGTAGTTTTCGGAAAGGTCTTGATGAGTATTCATAATAAAGATATATACCGTACTATAAAAGCTTGTTATGAAAAAATATTTTAATTGAAAACTTGTTAGAGACAATATTATGATTGCTTGAAGAACACTTCTTGTGTTGTAGAGTTGTCGGTCTAGTTCTTACAACATATTCTTAAAAATACTTACGTCATCTCTCCAATATAGACGAGGTTTAAAACAAATATTATTCCACTTGCAACTCCTCCGAGAATTCTGCCTACAAATAACATGTACAAACGGCTGGTACATGCCAAAATAATATAAGCCAGCAAAAGCATGTGTCCACCAATAGCAAGACAAGGTTTTCTGCCAATCACGTTACAGAGATATCCTGAGAAGTAAGGACCTGAAAGATGAAAATAAATTATAAAAAACCTTTGTGTGAATCATTGAAAACATGAGAGACCAACAGAATGCAATAAGATGGACGGACTGACAACTACTTTTGCACATAATTATATATATAGGGTGACAAGTAATAATAATGTTTTGAAGCTGCAAATATTTCAGGAGGTAACTGTGTTAGTGATTTTCGACCGAATAAACAATAGAGTACGTATTTTTTGCATATTTATTTTTTCAATTTACCTATTGAAGCCAAAGGCAAAGGCGCACTCGCCGTAGCCGTCGTTTGAACTCAGCCAGTCTGATAGTAGCCCTATAACCGCACTCACACACGCAAACACGTTTTTTTTTAAGAAGTTTATTTAAGAGTTATTTTGAAAAACAGTTAAATTTAGACAAATTAAAAATCAAGTCTTATTGATAATTGTATTTTTAACCGACTTCATTATATGATTATTTATGAGTTTCATTACAATCTCCTAAAACATTGTGCAGTTTCAAAACTGAACCTGAATAGTTAAATAAATAATAAATAAATGACTGTAGTTATAACAAATTTTACTAGGGGACTGAAACCGAAATCGCAAAAAAGCACAAAGTTAAGCAAAGTACAAAGTACATTTAGGGTAGGTAGGAGAACATAAATATAATAATACCAGCAGATTTTTTCGACAAGATTTTTTTTTTTTTTTTATGGTAGGTGAAAATCATCCAATGACGAAACCCGCTCTTGGGCGGAGCGGGAGACCAGTGTCAGACTCTTACTGACTAAAAAACCTACCCCGTACCTTCATTGCCTTATTCCTGGAGTCGAGGTAACAGTTTGTACCACCCTCTAGGCTCCAGGAGGCTTCGACCCTGAAGGGCCCCTACAGAGATTTTTTCGACAAGATAAAATTTACAAAAAATAATAATAAATAAAAAATTGAACATACATACGATAGCCCCAAGAGCCATAACGGAGACAATCCAGGAAGACTGGCCATCGTTAATAGCTGTGTCCAAGGGTGTTTCTTCTTCATTCTGCAGTTTTGCAAGCACGGGTGCTGCCCAGCCAGTGCAGTACCCCACTAAGAACTGTCCAAGGTATACTGAAATGATAATTATAATGATATCAGTGTCATTATTCGAAGACATGTGACATCCACCAGCCCGCACTGGGGCCGCGTGGCGGATTACGGCCCATTCCCTCTCTTAGAGAGGAGGCCTGTGTCCCTGCAGTGGGAACATTAAAAAGGCTGATAATGATGTTGGTTTCTTTAATGATGGGCCATTAAATGGTGAGAAGAAATGAACAAAATTACTAAACGAGCAACTAAATTACTAAGTGGGCGACTAAAAATAAAATTGAGGTTTCACACAATGAACTGCTGAAAAGTTCACATTAAGAAATGTTTTCACCATTGTTTAATTATAGAACAGTGGTGGTGGTAATAGCCACGAATTACGAGTTGTAAGTCGCGAGTTCAAACCACGCGCATTACTTAGTGTAATTTATTTCATCACCACTGCTCTTAAATCGGTGAAGGAGTACATCGTTAGGAAACCGGCAAGTCCTACAACCAAAAATTCGAAGACATGTGACATCCACCAACCCGCACTGGGCCCGCGTGGTGGATTACGGCTCATTCCCTCTCTTAGAGGAGGCCTGTGTGCCAGCAGTGGGAACATAAAAAAGGGTGATAATGATGATGATAATTATTGTTTAATTATCTAGTCGCAGAAAGATTCATCAATTTGAATTGGATGAAATAGATTAGGATACGCATTCAAGATAAAATGGCGTTCAGTATAAACAAATCTTTTACCAAATATCGAAAAAATGCAGTATATAACGTTGACACGTTAACAAATATTAGGTCGCACATTTTGTATTTTAAATAATAAATCAAAATTGTTTGTAGGTTGCTGTTCTGTTGATTTCTCGTCACCCACAGTCAGTTGCTCACTTACTGATAAAAAATTAAAAAAACTGTAACCAAAATGTATTTATTGTTGTCACTTGAAACTTTAATTTACAGTCACTCGTAAAATTCTACCCAAACAGAAATATTTGTAGCGTTTTACACAACAGGGACAGGTCTATTCAAATCTGTATAGTTCTTCTTCAAAAGGATCATCTCAGATAAATCTGCATGGTCCTTATGTCATTTGACCAATCTACATCTACACTAATCTACACTATATTATTAATATTATTTATTAATATTATTTTTTATTATTTATTATTTAATATAATAAAGAGGTAAAGTTTGTTTTTTTGTTTGTAGGGGGTAATCTCTGGAACTACTGGTCCGATTGGAAAAATTTTAGCAACAATAGAAAGCTGCTTTACTCCTGAGTGACATAGGCTATATTTTATGTACGCGGGCGAAGCCGCTGACAAAAGCTAGTACATAATAATTACTGTGTGGACTGAAGAGACTTTCACCCGTATTCACAAACGTTACTATGCGGTCTCACAGTGCTCGCGAGCGCACAGGGCCCCTATAATTACTAATTCATAAACAATACTTCAGTGACGGCTAGCACTATGCGTCCCTTAAAATGAACGCACAGCTAAGGTAGCCTGCGAGCTGTTTTAAGCAACGCATAGCTATTGTCTCTCGATTCTCTCAGATGTCACGCAATTGCTACTTCACTGAGGAAAGTATTGTTTGTGAATACGGGTGTTTGACCCCTGAGTTTGTTTCAGAGTTTCTTGCATCTAGGAAACATCGGCCTCATTAAGTTTCGAAAAAAATTTGACGTGTAAACAGGTTTTTAAGGGTACTTGCCAAATAAAGATCATTCACCCGCTTGTACAGTACGGCCGTCGAATCTTGGTGAGTTTGAAGTTAGACTCTGCAAATTTTAGCGATTGAAAACTCTTACAAAAATAATGGTATTAGAAAAATAAATGCCAATAACAGTTTCTGACAACAATAACAACTGCAAATTGCATTTATTTGTTTACACCATTTATTTTATTACGAGTTATCGAGCGCTAAACTTCAGACTCGCCAAGATTCGACAGCCGTACTGTAGGTACCTATGTATGTTTCTACATTCAAAGTTTAACTCCTGTTTCTCGCTCTTAGAGGTTGAGTTTCGAAAAATGCTCTCTCTCTATAGTTGCTCGTCTACGCCACAAAAATAAACGTTGTGCAATATTTCATAATTCTAATTCCAGTAGTCTCAGCTGTGAGATATGTCAGACAGTGTCTCTATTTTTATATTGTTAGTATTCGTATTGTATGTTATACATTTATCATTAAACTAATAGGCAAGCAAATAAAAATGTCAAATGTCAATAAATAACCCGTCTCTTATTCAAAAGTGCCCATTAACACTCGCCGCATTGCCTCGCAAAGTCTACAATTTACCTCGCTAATTCCTGGAGCCGAGGGTTGGTGCGAAAGTATTACACCGGGGCTCTGGGAACAAGGCAAGGGAGGAACGGGGTAGGTTGTTTAGTCAGTAAGAGTCTGACACTGTCTCCCGCTCCGCCCAAGAGCGGGATTCGTCATTGGATGATTTTTACCTACCATAAAAAATATTGCCTCGTTAAAAGGCGGTAGTCAATATTTGCACCAAGAACGAATTAGACCGGGTAGTGGCGAGGGTCTTAAGAGATTAACGATAACCTTCTATATTACACACTTGTATCATAAAGTACTATTATTTTATGGACACATGTCCGAAGCGAAGTCATAACCTTTCGTATGAACGCAGATCTACGCGAGAAACAATAACTTTTTAATTGTGTCTCTAATTACGGCATACGAGAGGTTAATGTGCCTTTAAGACCCTCGCCATAGCTCAGGTCTTAATTTCGCCTTCGGGTACCGAGTATCTCTTTTATATCATAGAAGAAAAGATAAAATATATATTTTAAAAACCAAAGTACTTACAGCATCCTGCTATTAGGAATTGTTTTTTAATACTAGTATTAGCCAACGGACTAGTATTAACTTTATTTGCACCACCATCCATATTTATATATTTTTAATCACTCTCACTCTTCACTTTAATATTACAAATTTAATTATTTAATTAACTTTACTATTAATTTAATTATTTAGTTAACTTTAACATAGTATCATGTGTATACAGCGAACTATAAAGTGTTATGTCAACTGTTTGCCTTAACTCCAGTTAGACGTTTATATTTTGTTATATCTTATTGGTACTTCCGCGAGAATCTGATTATTGATATTTAGGGTTCGATAGGTAAATATCAAAATATTTGAAACCTTTACTTTGTAAGACTCTATCATCGCATTACTAGGTCTGTAGCTAGCTGAATTTAGTTTAGAACTACGGCAATATTTGAGTCGAATTTATGTCACCGTCAATCTATTTTAGGTTTGTAGTGTTTCGAAAAAATATGTCTTCTCAAGCTTGATGGCGTTCTGAGAGTTATTTATGAAGACAACGTTTAAAAAGCTCCGCCGTTGTCTTAATGCACTATACAACGTGTTCCAAATGAGAATAGGATTGATTGCCATGTTGTGACGTCACGTCGTAGTGTCAAATGAAGTGAAGAAATATTAGGGTGACCAAAAAATAAACTTTTAAAATTTAATTTATTTATGAACTGTGGACGAAAGAATTAATCTTCGAGTAGCGTAATTAGAGACATAATAGAAATACAATAAGTATGCGAACGCCGGCGGTCGCTTCGGGCACAAGAGTTTAATAGGAATCCAGTTCCTCAATTTTACTCATCTCTGGGTTTTCATAATGAAAAGCGGTCTCTTAAATTCTTGAGCCCCGAGCGAGCGCCGGAGTTCACATACCCATTGTCTTTCTTAATATAAACAACTAGGCATAATTGTCTCTAATTTCGGTACCTACTCGAAAGGATAAATATCGTTAATTAATATCAAGCGCACAAAACGCTGAGCCAGTTTTACCTACAGGTCATAAGACTCGCTCAGCTGACGTTTTCTTAAAGATATTATTTTGGCACATGCGTAAATAAATTAGAGTTTAAAAAAAGTATTTTATTTTTTAACTGTTTCTTCACACAAGTCGATAGGGTTTTATATGTACCGGGTTGATCCTCCACGAGATTAAAATAATGTATTTTTTATACAATCTTAAATAAATGATATCTTAAAAATATTATCCTGAAGTATAAAAACAATAGTGGTAACCCTAATTAACCTAACCTTGTTTCTTTAGTTCACATCAGATATACTGTTACAACATGTAAGCAGAAATTAAAACCTTTGAATAACAAACAATATATATAAAATTTGACTCTTATTTCCTTTGGCCTTGACCATCACGCGCACTTATGAAAGAAATATTTAAATTAAAATTAGGGTAGGGTAGTTTTTTTTTCTTTTTTATGGTGGGCAAAAATCATCGATTGACGAAGTTCGCTCTTGGGCGGAAAGAGAGACAGTGTCAGACTTCTACTGACTAAACGAACCATCGTTCCTTCTTGCCTTATTTTTAGGGCCAGCGTTGCGCTATCGCATCAACCCTTGGCCCCAGAAGGTTTCGACCCTGCTGGGTCAGTACAGTCCAGTACAGTCTGACAACTCCTTGAGGTGCGTGGGAACAGGATAGGGTAGGATGGGTAGGTAGGTATGGTAGGTAGGCAAAGTAGGGTAGGGTATGGTTTTTTTTTATGGTAGGTGAAAATCATCGAATGACGAAACCCGCTCTTGGGCGGAGCGGGAGACCAGTGTCAGACTTTTACTGACTGAAAAACCTACCCCGTACCTTCCTGAGGCTTCGACCCTGAAGGGCCCCTGCAGTTATTGTAGGGTATGGTAGAGTAGGCTAGAGTTGGGTAGAAAAGGATAAACTAGGGTAGAGCAAGAGCGAAGCCGCGTCCAAAAGTTAATGTTGAAATAAAAATATAAACACTGACCAATTGCAATTCGACAAAACAATTGCTAGAAATTACTGGTACTAGTGTTACAAAACATCATATTCTAAAAATTGATAACGTACAATGAAAATTATTAATATAATAATTATGAATATTTCTGATTAAACTATACGTTGATTTAAAGTATAACTTATAATTTTGTTTTTCGCCTGAAATTGATAATAAATTAACATTATATTTCATTTATTTTGTCAAAGATTATTTGCTCATTTGTCATTTTAACATAATTTCTACGCCGGGCCCCCATTTGTTGATAAGAAAAAGTTTGCATTTTAAATGCTCACCAAAATATATATTTTTTTTTGTTCCAAAGTGTAGATCTATGTATATGGGCCTAGAGGGCGGTGCAAACTGTTACCTCGACTCCAGGAATAAGGCAAGGAAGGTACGGGGTAGGTTTTTTAGTCAGTAAGAGTCTGACACTGGTCTCCCGCTCCGCCCAAGAGCGGGTTTCGTCATTGGATGATTTTCACCTAGCATAAAAAAAAAAATGTATATGGAGAAGAATTCGCGAGAAATTCGAAGAACACTCTTGGGTTATGGTTTTTTTTTATGGTAGGTAACAATCATACAATGATGAATCCCGCACTTGGGTGGAGCAGGAAACAGTGTCAGACTCTTACTGACTAAACAACCTACCTTCTACATTGCTTCTACATTGCGATGCATACTTTTTTGTTTTTAGGTACACTTATTCTTTGGACAATACTGCTCTCTCGCGAGTGTCCGTTATACGTGATCTTGGAATTTTACTTGACAATAAACTTCACCTAGATGGTCACATTGACAAAGTTTTGAACAATGCCTTTCGCATGTACGGTTTTGTCATGAGATCTACGAAGGAGTTTGTGCGACCCTCCACCTATTTATACCTCTATAAATCGCTAATCAGATCTCAGCTCGAGTACGCAGTGCCAGTGTGGAATCCCTTCTACAATAAATATTCGGAACAAATTGAAAAGGTTCAAAGAAAATTCCTTAAAGCCATGTATTACCGTTGCTTTCATACATATTTGACATATGATGAATTAGGTACTTAAAAAGTATAAATTACTTGGTTTGAAATCAAGACGTACTCTCCTAGAGACGGTATTCTTGTTTGATTTGTGTAGCAATGTATACATATGACTGCATTGATATCCGCAATAAAATATGTTACGTAGTTCCTAGGACAACAGTTGGTCGCGAGGTGCGCGCACGTCCCCTGTTTGCAGTGTCCTCTTGTCGCACTAAGGCGGGTGAGCGGGCGCCTCTACTTCGACTTACTTCAAACTATAATAAGAATTTCCTTCATATTGATATGTTTGCTCTTTCTTCTCATAAATTCAAATTTAAACTGTTAAAAACTATAAGTCAGTAGTAATTTTTATATCAATTAGATTTACATAAAAGCAGCTTCAAAAAAACTATATTTATTTATTAAATGTTGTAGTAGTGTTGGTTTTAGTTTTAAATCACATACTTTGCAAATTTTTATATGTGTACTAGCTTTTGCCCGCGGCTTCGCTCCCGGCAACAGATTATTCTACTCTACCCTACTCTACCCTACTCTACCCTACTCTACCCTACTCTACCCTACTCTACCCTACTCTACCCTACTCTACCCTACTCTACCCTACTCTACCCTACTCTACCCTACTCTACCCTACTCTACCCTACTCTACCCTACTCTACCCTACTCTACCCTACTCTACCCTACTCTACCCTACTCTACCCTACTCTACCCTACTCTACCCTACTCTACCCTACTCTACCCTACTCTACCCTACTCTACCCTACTCTACCCTACTCTACCCTACTCTACCCTACTCTACCCTACTCTACCCTACTCTACCCTACTCTACCCTACTCTACCCTACTCTACCCTACTCTACCCTACTCTACCCTACTCTACCCTACTCTACCCTACTCTACCCTACTCTACCCTACTCTACCCTACTCTACCCTACTCTACCCTACTCTACCCTACTCTACCCTACTCTACCCTACTCTACCCTACTCTACCCTACTCTACCCTACTCTACCCTACTCTACCCTACTCTACCCTACTCTACCCTACTCTACCCTACTCTACCCTACTCTACCCTACTCTACCCTACTCTACCCTACTCTACCCTACTCTACCCTACTCTACCCTACTCTACCCTACTCTACCCTACTCTACCCTACTCTACCCTACTCTACCCTACTCTACCCTACTCTACCCTACTCTACCCTACTCTACCCTACTCTACCCTACTCTACCCTACTCTACCCTACTCTAGCCTACTCTAAAAAAAAAAAAAAAAAAATGTATCCTATGTCATTCTCCTGGCTCTAAACTACCTCCCTGCCAATTTTCAGCTAAATCGGTTCTAGCTGTCCCGGCAAACTTCGTTTCGCCTATTTTTTTTTTTTTCGTTCTCACCGTTTAAACCTTCCCTGAACTATCACGAATATTTCAAGACCAAAATCAGCCAAATTGGTCCAGCCGATCCCGAGTTTTAGCGAGACTAACGAACAGCTAATTATTTTTATATATATAGATTCCGTGGAAAATGTTGTTGGTTACACATTTAACCACATTGTTTTGCATTTTATTTTTTTACAAATTGTAATGTCTCACTGTTTGTTTTTCCCTTAATAAATAAATACTTTTTTATGGTGGGAAAAATCATCGAATTACAAAAGCCGGAGCCTTCCTTTCAGATGCGAACTCTTGGCTCTAGTTAACTTTGACCCTTCTGCAGGTCTACAGTTCTGTCTACAGTTGCTGACAACTCCTTGAAGCGCGCAGAAATAGTGCACAACGTCGACGACTGGGTTTGGTCCGGAAGGTTACCAACGCTTCGTCTTCCGGAACGTGGTCCATTCCAGAACCTTTCGGCCCCAAAGGCCATCCGTTCTGCGAGTTCTGCCCTGCCCATTGCCACTTAAATTTGGCGATTCTTCGTGCTACGTCAGTAACCTTGGTTCTACTGCGGATATCCTCATTCACATAGTACGAAATGATAGTAAATCCTAGATATTATATTGAGTAGTTATGATCTGCCTATCATAGTATCAACAGCTGTCTATAGCCGGTATTTCCGTGGTACATTGTATTTTGGATAGATGATAAAAGATTGATTTGACTGATCTTTATAATCATAGTCACTGTGACAATGTTGGTATGACTATCTAACTCATGTAGATACTAGTATTTGCAGGCGGTTTCGCTTGCATCAAAGTTAAAATAGTACATTGTTATACGAGGGATGAAAGTTAGTTATTTAGTCCCGAGAAATTTCTTGGCGACCGAGCGAAAGTGAGATCGCTAATAGTTCAAGGGACTAAATAACTCTTGAACCCGAGGTAAACACTGTGCTTTTCATTACGAATACGAGGAAAATAAAAATAATAAAAACCTGAGTCGTCGTCAAAGGTTTTCGTATGCTTTTAGGTAGGTATATTTCTTTTCATTTATTTCTTATAACTGAAGCTGATGAACTTATCGTGTTAATACAAATTTCTTATAACAGAGATTTAGCAAAATGTAAACAAAACTCTACATCTCGAAAAAAAATCAAGACAGACCAAATCGGCCACAGATTATAGAGAGACTACCATTTACCCGCCATTTTTTTTTCAGTGGTCGGTTGGCTATTCAGTCAATATTTTTCATTTTGTCATTGTAAAAATGGGATAGGTCAACTTTTTTCTGAAATATAATATTTGTTTTAATGAAATAGTTGAAAGTAAGTTAAAATCAAGTCATTAAAAAAAAGTATTCTTAAATTATTCCTATCTCTACGTTATTTTAATTTTACTGGCAGTATAGAAATTCGGGTCACGGTTCATTTGAAATGTCAAAATAGAACTAGTTTTTTTTAATATTTAGACAGCTGTCAGTTGAAAATTAAAACTCCCTAGGGAGTAAAAGTACTTCTTCCAACCCTGTCCGCAGGCAACTTTACACCTACTTTCAGAGTATGAGTAATGAAAAATACTTTAATTTTACTTATTCTAGAGACCCAAAAATATCTTATTCCAGGACATCGTTTCATCGAAATAATGTAAAAACATAATTTATTAGGACATTTGCGAATTGCTTACTACTTAATTGACAACTTTGGAATCATAGTTTTTAAGTATCAGTACATCGTCAACGGCGGCTGGTGCTGAAAATCTGTGGCTGTGTATAGCATACGAGTTATGCTAGTTAGCATTATGTTAAGCGCTGGCCGTTTTAATAGCCGGATGTGATGCATATTTTATTACTAGCCTTCTGCAGGCGGCTTTGCTCGCGTGAAAGTATGGTTCTCCATACAAACTTTAGACCCCCATTACATCCCTTTAGGAGCTGAATTTTGAAAAACCCTTCGCCTAAGTCATACAAGGAAGTCTTGTGCAAAATTTCACGCTCGTAGGCCCAGTAGTTTTGGCAGTGCGTTGATATGTCAGTCAGTCAGTTTCTCCTTGTATACATATATATAGATATACTGTTTTTATTTATATAGTCGTTGTTGTACTTGTTTTATTTTTAACGTAACTGCTATGTTTGCCGTGAATAAGAAGAAAGAATTTCCGTAATCAGGTCAGCTAATTCAGAAATTACTTAAAAAAAAAACAAACAAACAAATAGATAAATTTACTCTTTTAAACCTTAGTAGATAACGATAATGCGTAAGAGCAAATTCTCACGCATTTTAGGTATCTATAAAGATAAGATGATTGACACCAAATTATCAATTGATAATCTGCGCTACGCAACACTGAAGCTAAATAAAACGAAGTGACTGAATTTAGATAAAAAGTTTCACGTTCGTTTCATTGATGTAACAAAAAAATACAGCCACGCTCAGTGTAGGGTTCTGTATTACACAAATTTCTTACAATGTAACAGAACCATTCAACTTCGATATAACAGCGAAGATTCCCATGTATAAATAAGAGCTTTTTTGAACCGTATGTTCAAAAATAAAATTCAAAAGTAGAACTTATGACTTTCTATGAAATTTTTTTTGAACCTGATGGGATGACCAGTTTTTGAAAAATTTAATTTAACCCTATATGCAAGCATTTTTTAAAACTTAATTTACATATTTTATTATCCTGAACGTACATATCTTCTTTCAAATAAAAAAAGAATAATTAAAATTGGTTCACGTAATCCAAAATTAACACCGGAAACCCAACTTAAATAACTCGTTTAGTTTATATAAATTAGTAAGCCAATTTTCCGAGAGATGGTATTGTACTTTAGGCTGTGTGTTAAGTCGTAGTTTAAGGGTTGTTTTGTGACGGATGGGAAACTACGGATCCCTACGCTGAGCGTGGCTCGACACTTTTTGACTAGTTTTTTTGTGTAACGTCAATAAAATAAACGTGTTACTAACTTTTTATCTCAATTCAGTCACTTCGTTTTATTGAGCATCAAGCTACATTGTTGCGTATCGCAGATAAATAATGATTTGGTGTCAATCATCTTATCTAATCTGTATGGAATTTAAAAGAGACTTTGACCCCTGAGTTTGTTTCGGTTTTTCTTCTCAGGGTAGTCAGCTAGGAAACACCGGACTCATCTAGTTTGAACTGACAAAAAAAAATGACATGTAAAAGTGTTGTGGAAAACCTATTTGCAAAAATAAATATCATTTATCATTCTCATCTTTATAGATATCTAAAATGCGTAAGAGTTTGCTCTTACGCATTATCGTTATGTACTTATATAGGTATAAATTTCAGTTTACTAGTGCTAACGGTTACCGAGATTACCTGCGGACGGACAGATAGACACACATGGTGAAACTATTACCCTATATTCCTAGTTAACCACGGAACTCTATAAAGTGAAATACGATTTGCTGATTAATCACGAAAATTCAGAAACTATAACACCTACAAGCTTCGAGGAGGAGTGGTAGGCCGTCGCCTCCTTTTACGAAGCAGTAATGCTAGCAAAAAGAGGAGGCCGACCGTATAAGGCAACGGCGGCACTCACGCCCTAGACGACGCCGGGATTCCGATCCCTATTTCTGGCTACCGTAAGCGCGAGCTTGTAGATGGCAAGCAGTGAGTAGCTCGCCGTCCAATCATTGGGTCACCGTCCGGCAGATTCCGGATCATTAGACCAGCAGATTTTATTATGTTCGCATTTATTTGGATTTAATTGGAGGCCATTTAGATTAATTATTTTGCGATTTCAGGTTTGGTCCCATAGTAAAAGAAGTTTGTTACCATGACTACAATCACGTGTTTAAGTGTCGGTAACTAATTACTAATCACTCTGTATAATAATGCAGGTAAACCTTTTTCTTTACGATTTTATAGAGTACTCAGCAAATAAGTTGATACCTTACTTCGATTGAGACTCAAAACTCGGTTATAATTTTTGTCACACCTGTTGAATCATGTCGACTTTAAATGCGCACTGACCGATATCACAGATTACTAATAGTTACTACGTATTCAGGGCTGTGCATAGCCATAACAAAAGGTTCAACTTATTTGGCATGTACCTACTATACTAATATTTACTGTACCGACATTGTAATGCGCCTGATCGATATGGTTAGCAATGAGTGGCATGCGTGTGTACAGAAGCGAAGCTCGTAGGCGCAGATATATATGATGTAAAACTTACAAACTGTTAAACATTACTGCGAACATTTTCTAGAGCATGAACATTCTAGCGAGCACTCAAAATTCGAAGAAAATTTACTGCACTTCCCTAGAATGCTCGCCAGAACGCTTGATAGAATGCTCGCTAAAGCCGGGTCCAGACGAGTGTAATGTAAGATTACGTATAATTTAGCGCCTTTGTAGAAACGAATACATTTCATTGTGTAATTTTTAATGATGTGTATTTGGCTACTAATTTTGTTGAAATGATTGCACGATTTAATTCCGCCATCACAAATTTACCATCGGACATCCCGGCGTACGGCAAATATCCTTACGTTTTTGAGACACCTGCGGCCCGGACTAAGCGTTTTGCCTCGTCGTTTCCTCCGTCCTCCTCAACTGGAACAGTTTGCCGGCTGCAGTCTTTCCGTCCGATTGCAATTTAGGGGTCTTCAAGGCTAGAGTGAATAGGCTCTTAATAAACTAGTGCGCCTTACCATCAACGATTGCATCACTGCTTATCATCAGTTTATTGCAATAAAAAAAAAATGTAGTCATTCCCATACATTTGTTTAGTTGTTTACTAGCGTTATCGATTGTTGATTTTCAACTTAGCTCGGGCGGCCGTACTTTCAGAGACTAGTTACTTGGTAGCCAAACAAAATTACGAGCTTACAAACTTTATCTCTTTAGAATACTAATGTTTATTGAACTGTTTATGTAATTGGAGCATATTGTAAGCTGTGGCTAACCTTCTAAACCGTAGGGACTTTGCAAAAAGGTTGAAGCTTACTGGGGCCCAGGGTCTCTTTCTGAAAGGAAGGCTTGGCCCCAGTGCGAAAGGCAAAGAAGGAACGGGGTGAGGTGTGAGTAAGAGTCTGACACTGATTCCCGCTCCGCCCAAGAGCGGGATTCGTCTTTGGATGATTTTTGCCCACCATAAAAAAAGCTGTGGGTAACCTATAACTGAATACAACATCACATAATTGTATCATCATCATCATAATTACAGTCGAAAAACGTCTACCGTTCGACATTTTTTTTTATGGTGGGTAAAATCATTTAATGACGAACCCCGCTCTTGGGTGGCACGGGAGACAGTGTCAGACTTTTACTGATTAAACGACGCGCCCCGTTCTTTCTTAGCCTTCATAACAGGGTCGGACCTTTCTTTCAGAAACCGGACCAGGGCTCCAGTAGACTTCGGCACTTCAGTTGGGCCTCTCAATTTGCTGACAACTCCATGCAGCATGGTTCTTCTACGGATATTTTTATTTCTGATGATTGTATGGTGTACTTATTAAAACTTATTCTTCATTACTCATACTCTGTACATATACATACTCATACTACCTCTTTTTGCTCGGTCGCCAAACAATTTCTCGGGACACAATAATTTACTTTCACCCCTATGGTAATAATGTATCTACTATAAAAAAGTAAAATGCGTAACTTTTTTCACTTTTCTTAATAAAATGAATAAATAGCTAAAAGTCTAAAAAGCATTCCTGCAAGTTGTACTAAGGGATACCTACTGTAAAGATCGCAGATTCTATAAGATATGGTGAGTTTCAGGCTCTGGAAAGGTTAAGAAAATTAAAACGACATTCATAAATTACTTATATAATATCACAGTTAAAATATTGACCGTCTTTCTAAATATGCTTGTATTTCTAAAAGACTCTTTCCTTTGGTTTCAGGCACAAAGATTACACTAAAGAGGAATGCGAGAGCGCATAGACCCGCAAATATCCCGAAAGTTACATCAGGTCCTAATGCTGGCAACATATAACCAAAAGCAGTTTGTATTCCAAAACCGGAGATCCAGCCGATGGTCATCGCAAATGTTCCTCCGAAACCTCTGCAGGTGTCCGTGAACATTTCGCCGATGAAAGTGTTGGGGATGATGCCGAAACCTGGAAAATATAATAAATGATACTTTAGATTTATTTCATTCCAATACCAAAATATATTGATATGCATTCTAAACGAATACCAGCAACTTAAATTTTTACAGTCAGCCCAGTCAAACTCATTAAAATTAAAATAAGTTTTCTTATTTTTTTTTCAGATTGCGTGGAACACAACGCACACTATACTTGGGTCTAGTCCTTATCCGACGGTATCGGACGGTGACATGCGCCTAGTAGTCGGTAATTACATTCCTAATGCTAAACGTGTCCCTTTATACAAAGCAAAGTGTCTAGTGTGTCTCGATCGACAGCAGAACTAGGCTCAAAAACTTAATATGAAAACTAATATAATGAAAATTCATGATATTTACAAACTTACCAGTAAAATATGACAGGAAGAAGCTCATGATTGACACCAGCGCCAACCACGGCACATTGTCAGCGATTGGATTACCAGATTTCAAAAGATAAAAGTAAATCCCAAGAGTACCCTGAAAAACAAAAATATTAACATAAGTACTTATCGAAGGACTGGAACAAATTGCCTGCTGCGGTCTTTCCATTTGATTATATGGGTGATTCAAGGCTAGAGTGAATAGGCTTTTAATAAAATAATGCGCCTCACCATCAACGATTGCATTACTGCTTAACATCAGTTGGGATCGCAGTCAAGCATTAGTTTATAGCATGTAAGAGTGCATCAGACAAATGAAATCGAAAGTTATATACGAATATGTGTTTCTTACACCACGCTCAAATCAAATGGCTGTAATGTTGAGATGACATTTGATACATAGGTAGACCTTTAGAGGCTGCTAGAGGTGTAAGATGGTCATATTAGCATACAAATTAATAATATAATGTAACTAACAGAAGAAAAAAAAACATATTACTGATATCACGTTGGATACTTCGTATGCTCTCATTAACAATAGCAAACAAATTGCTCAAGATTACATATATTTTTTAACAATACATCATTAAAAACTGCTGATTCCTTATTTTTTTTGCCATCACTTGATTTTGGTTTATTGCAGACGAATGTTTGTAGCCTACAATAAATCAAAGTAAAATTAAAATGATAAAAGCAGATACAAATAAGAGTCAAATTAACTGAAAACCTACGAGAACGGTCAACCAAAATTTGTACCTTAGTAATGAGACGTCTGTCGGCCTTAATTTTAATATCTGATTGGAATGTATATCAAGAAGTCCTTCTGCATCTAATGACATATAGTGTAAGTGATACCACTATTAAATATGGGAAAGTATAGACACAAATAATATGATTATAGACTAGGTTAATACCTATTTTATTGACTATTGCTAATACCTATTTTATTAGCTATAATATATTTTAATAGCGGCAATACGGTAAGGAATTTTGAAAAAGTAATATTAAATTAAATGGTATCATTAAATTTTAATGACGTTATACAGCTGAAGTTGATATTTCCTAGTTAAAATACACATTTATTAATTTGTGTTTAGTAAAAGATACAAGATTCTACAGGCATCCATCGCCGCTTATCTACAGCATTGGATTGCACAAATTGAAACATTAGTTTTGAAACACAATCATTGAGGTGCATATTCGTGGATATTCCGATTTGGAAAAATAGCTTTACCTTGGTAAAATCTGATAAAATATTTTAAAGATGAGCAGCAATTAAATGTAATAAAGAGAGTTGTCACGTTGTAGGGATTAAATATGACAATAGGGGTACCCAATGGCTCAATATTAAGTCCATTCCTTTTTTTTAGTTAATGTGTAATTCCATTCATATTTTTGAGTTACTGTGAGTTAAATTCAAATTAGTTCAGTCGTTTATGTGTAGTAAAACTAAAGATTAGTATGATCATAAACTTACCAAACTTAATGCACAACCAGCTGTAGAGACTAACAACAGAATTCTTCTTCCAGATCTATCAACTAGTATAGGAGCAAAAATGGCGGCAGCAACTTGGGTAACGCCAATAATAATAGTAGATACATGAGGCTGCAGATTTGATTTAGTCATTTCAAATATGATCGTTACAAAAGACATAACAGCAATAACTCCACTTAGTTGCTGAAAAACGTTCAACGATATAATAATAAATGCGGCCATTCTGTTAGATCTGACTGTGTACATCTCGGTCAATTGAGCCATATTCGATTTTGGCTTCTCATTTGCTTCTGCTAAGATTTCGTCTAAATCTTGTCTTCCAAGTAATCTCAGATTGGCCATCGCTTCATCTTTTCTACCTGAAATAGAACACATTTTTAATAACACAAAATTCGGTGGAATTAAACAAAAGTGCTAAGCGAGAAAAGCAAATCAAGGAATGTTCGAACATTTGATGAACTGTGTGAATATTTTTATACGTTACTAGCAACCCGTTCGAGTTTCGCACGGGTACTGATATTGAATACATTATGTATATATTATACGCATAAAACTTCCACTTGAATCGCTCTATCTATTAAAAAAAAAACCGCATCAAAATCCGTTGCGTACTTTTAAAGATCTAAACATACATGGGACAGCGGCAAGCAACTTTGTTTTATACTATGTAATGATGATTTTTAAAACAAATTACCTTTCATCACTTGATAAACAGCTGTTTCAGGAACTAAAAAGAATATAGTGATGATATAAAGTACGCTTAAAACTGCTCCTAACCAGCTGATAGTCGAGTAAGACACATACGGTCCAACTATATAGGCAAACAAAATACCGCCGGTGTTGCAAAGTCCTGTCAGTGCTAGCATTGTACCTCGAATCTTTGTTGATCTGGAAACATAATATTATGAATATTAAATTTACCAACTACAATTTGTTTTATTGCTAAATTCAGAAATGTTATAAAACTGTATAATAGCAGTTGTTCTTGTTTTGCATAAATGTTCATAAAATAGGGCGATAAACATAAAATAAGTAAACAATGCTTTAAATATATAACTATATGCGTTTACCAATATAGTTAGTAACTTTAGGAATACGAGTTGGATTAAAATTTCGCCATTAAATTGATTAGACAAAATAGACTAATTTTCTTGCAATTTGTCGAAGTTTTTTACGTTTTCGTTATATTTTTGGCGATACAAAAGTACTTTACTGCTAAAACGTATTAAGATATAGATATTAAGATAGGAAGCTCATCATCAATTTATAAAAAGCCTTTGCACATTTTCTTAATACTTTATCTTGAAACATTTGACTGAGACATTCTCAGTGCCTGCCCGAAGTTCCATTCCATTGTTGGAAAACAAAATACTCTCTGGGTTTACTACTTTTTAAGTTTTCCTTTACTGACGTAAAGCTGGGCGTCCTTTAATAGGACAGTCAATATACCTATATATTTCTATCAACACTATTAGAAATTCTCGATGAAGACTTCCTGTGTTCTCTTCTTATTCCCTGCCTTTCTATTTCTTTGCCTAGCCTGTTGGTCTAGTAGTTAGTGGCCCTAATCGCTATGCCTAAGATCGTGAGTTCGATTCCCACTCAGGACCAATGTTTGTGACGAACACAATCATTTGTTCTGTGTCTGGGTGTAATTTATCTATAAAATGTATTTATGAATATAAAAGTATGTTTATCAGTTGTCTAGTACTCATAACACAAACTTAGCTTGGGACTAGACGCAGTGTCTGATAGTAGTAGAATATTATGTTATGTTATATGTTATTCCATACAACATGTTCTTAAAGTACTTACGCCATCTCTCCAATGTAGACGAGGTTCATAACAAATATTATTCCACTGGCAACACCTGCGAGTATTCTGCCCACAAACATCAAGGACAGATGTGTGCTTAATGCCAAAATAACGAAAGTCAGTAGAAGAACGTGCCCGCCAATGAAAAGGCAAGGTTTTCTTCCAATCACGTTGGAGAGATATCCTGAGAAGTAAGGACCTGAAATATAAAGATAAATTTAAAAGATAGATAGATATACGTCTCTTTATTGTAGGTACACCATAAACACAACTTGGCACATTAGGACACTTAAGATTTTGTTGTTAATCATTAAAAACATGAAGAAGCCTAAGATATTTAAAAAAAACAATGACAATACGTACGGATAGATAGATACTTTCACATTTATAATATTCTTAATAATAATAATAGTAAATACAGAAAGTTTAAACAATAGTAAATATTGCTGGGGAAGAGGGTCATAGTCAAATAATAAATTTATGTTATCTGGATTATGCAGACGATTGAGAGATGTATTAGTCAGCTAATTAAACTTTGATTTATCTACAGCTTAAAGATGAGGTTGGTTTCTTTCATATGCAATTTTTTCATCGCTATCTTTTTGTGCTTCAACTTTTTAGATTCAGTGTTTGTCTTTAAATAACTTTCTATTTAATGTTGTTAAATTTATGGATTATTTCGATGACTTCGGTTTCTTTACTAACGTTTTTATTCATAAATCCTTGTATTTCATGAGTGATTCTCCAGAGCCATTTTGAAAGACAATTTTTTTTTGTAGACACCAATGTAGGTGTGTATCCGACTTATCTAAGAACTATAAGACAATTTTACAAGGAAATTTAAGGTGATCTTAGCTTTGGAAAACCTGCTTACAAGATCTTATAAAAAAATATGGACTTACAAACGATAGCCCCAAGAGGCTTAATGGAAACAATCCAGGAGGACTGAGCATCATTAATGACAGACTCCAAGGGTGTTTCTTCGGCATTCTGCAGCTTTGCAAGTACAGGTGCTATCCAACCAGTGGAGTAGCCCACTAAGAACTGTCCAAGGTATACTGAAATGAAAATTGTAATTATAGTATCGTTATTAATGATAGGTTAGTAAATTATGGTTGGACGAGATGAACATTATATAGTTTTTTAAACGGGTAGTATGGGTTGCAGGTTTGTTAGAAATAATTTCCGAAGACTTGAAACAGATAGGAAAAGTGAACACACAGGTGTGTTGTGGTCAGTTAAAGTCAGACAGGAGCTTCCAAATAGCGCTCCAGAAGTCCAGATATTTAGCCGCAATTAGTTAGACTGGAAGTCGATTACAAACAAGTCTGGAAAAGGCTAGGGGATGAATAATGAAGATGACAATGAATAAAAAATACATTTAAAAAAATTGTGGTGGTCAATTAAAAATGAGGTGAGTATATTCATGATAAAAAGAAGATACCTTTACCAATACTTTTTTTTTGGGAAGTTTTTAATTTATATTTGAAGGTGAAATTCGATGTTATGCAACGATAATTTTCAAAGGATCATAATAGAATAATGATAACAAGTAAAATTAATTCAAAATCTGTCTACATTTCACCAAGAAATCAGTACCTAACCAATTTTTCCCACCTATTCAAGTTCATATCTTTTTTGCAATGGATTAATAGTATTCGTAATAAAAACATTTATTTCAAAATTTGCCATATTCTGTTAGTAACAATTTAAATTTAGAGCTAATGTTAGTAACAAATAGGTACTTAAACTAAGCTGGGTCTGACATTTCAAACCTAAGGAATGTCTTTTTGACTGCGTGCAGTCAGTCGAATTCACCTCCCCAAGATCCTTTATATTTTCCACAAACTCGATTGGACAATGAGCCCAAATCTATGTAGTCTCACCTGTAGGTTGATGTGTCAGTCAGTTTGTCCTTCATAAACATAAATAAGTGTAATATTTTTAACAACTAGGGTACTTACAGCATGCCGCTATTAGGAATTGTTTTTTAATACTAGTTTTAACTTTAATACTAGTATTATCTTTAAGACTAGTATTCTCTTTAGTCGTTCCATCATCCATGTTTCCAATTTCCAATCACACCACACCACACTAAAAATGAACAAATTTATTGTTACTTTGACATAGTATCTTATATGTATTCAGCTAACAATCGAGTGTACTCTCAAACTGTTTGACTTAACATCAGTTAGTCGTATATATTTTGTTATATCTTAGTGGTACTTCAGCGAGAATCTGATTATTGATATTTAGGGATAGATAGGTAAATACCAAAATATTTGAAATCTTTATTTCTAAGACTGGCATGCTTTCATCATTGCTTATGAAAGCATGAAGCCTAAATTCCGCGGAGAACCGCGAGATATACGAGCTGTGTTTTGGAGAAAGGCCTCGGCAGTTCTAGGTTAAAGGGAACTGGTGCAAGCCTGTAGTACAGGAAACTAATGACAACAGGCAAATATGGCAGAGCAAAGAGGTTCACGGGCCCTAGTCACAATCAATCTGTTTTAGATTCTGGAAGATTTGAAAAAATATGTAATTTAAAGCTTGAACCTGTTCAAAGAACTATTTTGTAACTAGCATCTAAAAAAGTCTCTGACGTTATTTTAAGGCATACCGATACCGGCATGGATTATTTTACAAGCTTTATCGTGGGGAATCGTGGGGAATCGGCATGTCCTAGAGCCAAAAAAATCCAAGACTTATGGTATCCACCAATCCGCACTGGGCCCGCGTGGTGGATTATGTCCCATTCCCACTCTTAGAGAGGAGGCCTGTGTCCCAGCAGTGGGAATATTAAAAAGGCTGATGAAGGGGTACTTCCCAGTGACTAAGAACTTTAAAATTTGGCATGAAGCAAGGTCTTTTAGCACAAACATAGGAATAAATTAAAAAAATGTAAATTTGTAGTTTTCGTCACGAAAAAAAAAAAAATCAGTTCGGAAAAATCTATGACACATGTTTCGAGAGTTTAAGTATTCACTTAAGTTTGTTCGGAACCCTCAGTGTGTGAATCTGACTCGCACTTGCCTATTTTTTTCTGTTTATCTATAAATGACTAATAGCCAAAGACTATGCCCATACCGAGCCTCATAAACACAGTTATTTAATATCTCACGCACATGAACAAACACATGAACTAATTAATACTAGTAGTAATTATATATTTGTGCGTGTATTTGCTGACGCACACACACATATCTATAAGCGTTTTCATTTTTTTTTTGTCATTTAACAGCCAAGTTTTTTTTTTATTTCATCATCATCATCATCACCTCAGCCGAAAGACGTCCACTGCTGGACATAGGCTTAGCCCAAGCGCCACCACAAAGACCGGTCCTCCATCGGATTCCAGCAACCATGACCAGGTCATCGGTCCACCCTGTGAGAGGCCTTCCAACGCTGCGTCTTCCGGTATGCGGTCGCCACTCCAGAACTATCTAATTTTCCTAAAAGTTCGTAATCTGTTCTTTCTTAATGACTGATCATTGGTCGGTCAGTGGTGTCGTAATATAATAGTGGTACGAGCTGTCTTGTACCGAGTTAAAAACAATAACTGCACAATAACATTCTAATACTAAGTCACTGATTAAAGGAATTATGTACGAGATTACCATTCTAAAAAAATTCTTTCAATGAACATAGGTTGATGATTGGAAAGTCAATATGACGCCATTTTATTAGTAGATTACCAAACTTGTCAAAATCAACAATTTTGAAATTTAATGATCGATATTCTGTACACTGTTTTTGAGAGCAGTGGTGGCCGAGTGGTAACGGCCCCGACTTACGAGTCATAGGTCGAGAGTTCGAACCCAGCCAGGCGCATTACTTTGTGTAATTTATTTCATCACCACTGCTCTCAAAACGGTGAAGGAAAACATCGTGAGGAAACCGGCATGTCATAGAACCAAAAATTCGAAGACATGTGACATCCACCAATCCGCACTGGGCCCGCGTGGTGGATTATGGCCCATTCTCTCTCCTAGAGAGAGGAGGCCTGTGTCCCTGCAGTGGGAACATTAAAAGGCTGATGATGATGATTCTGTACACTACTGTAATAGCAGAATTGAGGCCCTCGTAGAACGACGTCACGTAGCGTGGATCAAGATCAAGTGTAGCTCTACAAGTCTAGTTTCCATATAAAATGTATGGAGATCGACACGCACGAATGCGTGTGTATGGCACACGTGTTAGCAGTGTATTTCTATCTTTAGTGTTTAGAGATAGCGAATAGTCTAAGGAAACTGAATATCTCTACAATCTAATCTTGTCAGCAAAAATATGATGATATTGCAGAAATAGTATTTTTAGATATCACTTTAGAGCGCTCATAATTAAAAATCTTTCAGAAAGACACTAAACTCAGTCGCATAGTATGCTTAGAAAAATAAGATAATTTACAGATATGAATAAACACAGGCTATAAGCTATATTTACTACATTATTATATTGTTTATGGCATATTGTAATGGAGGTTAGGGACGTGCAGATAATAATCAGAATCAATTTTCATGTCGCAAAAGAGAGCAATCTGGGCGGGCCAAGAAAGTTTATCACAAGAATAAAGACTACGTTGAAGATACGCCTGTTTGGCAATGATTGCTTCTGCATATGGCTTGCTTGGTAACTCATTAACTAAATTTTTGTATAAATGACTATTAACTGCTACATTTATGCTTTATTTTTTCTTTTTATGACATTGTTGTAGCAATGATTTTATAGTATTTAGACATCAGCCACCTGAACTTCATTAGTGATTTTAACATTGTAAGCAATTCATATACTTAGTAAATTTTTTTTTTTTTACTTTTCAAAATTACCTAAAGGGCAACAGAAAGAGCTATGATCCGAGTTTCTTTGCGTGCTCGAATCAGAAATGAAGATATCCGCATGAGAACCAAGGTTGCTGACATAGCGAAAAGAATCGCCAAACTTAAGTGACAATGGGCAGGGCACATTGCACGCAGAACAGATGGCCGCTGGGGATGAAAAGTTCTGAAGAGACGACCGCGTACCGGAAGACGCAGCGTAAGAAGGCATCCCACAAGGTGGACCGATGACCTGGTAAGTGTTGCTGGAATTTGGCGATGCTTGGGGGATGTCTATGTCCAACAATGGACATCTTTCAGCTGAAATGATGATAGCAATAGTCATAATGTGGATTAATAAATCAAATTGGTATATTTTAGATAGTGGTTTGAGTAGCATAATCTATCATAGTAGAAGCATCTGTCTAAAACCGGCGTTTCCGTGGTACATTGTATCTTGGATAGTCGATAAAAGATTGATTTGACTGATCTTTATGATCATAGTCATTGTGATAGTGAAATGTGATAATAGATGTAGATACTAGTTCTGCAAATAGCTCTGGCAATTGCGAGTCGGAGTCGTGCTCTGAGGGCGCCGTACAAACTTACTTATTAAAACAATTCGGTTCTTGAATGAGATTATATAGATTATTTGATTGCATAACGATTATCGCAACTTTGCCTTAAGTTAAAGATTCAAGTTAGATACAAACCAGATAATAAAAAAAATAAAAGCACACTTAGCTAACATCGATTGGGACATGATCGATAAGTTAACACATTCACTGTGTTATGTTATGTGATCGATCCAATCACATGCGTAACTTCTCGCGTTTTTCTTTCACTCTGTGCGGATAGCGGCTATGTTAACATTTGTATGGGTATAATAAAGACAAATATATAAAATTGATTCTGTAGAGAACTTGTGGAGGTGTTTTTAGAAACAAAATTTTGTGAGGGCGAACAAGTCTCATATGCTTACACCGTGAAAAATGGCAAATGATAATTATAAGAATGTAAAAGAAAGCTTTAAAATCGCTAAAATGAATATAAAGACACTAAAGAGAAAAATAATTAAGCAAAAGAAATTGTGTAGAGGTGCAAGAAGAATCAAATTGTTAATCGGATGGAAAAATGACCCAAATAATACAATACATATAAGTTGCCGCATACCGGTCGAGCGATGGGCCAGAAAAACACAAAGTTGGTGCCCTGAAATCGACCGAAGGGATCGCGGCAGACCAAGAAGGAGATGGCGGGACGACTTGGATGCCTTCCTTTAGGAATTGGCAAGAAGTGATTCAAGACCGAGAACACTGGAAGGAATGGAGCCTTTGCCCAGCAGTGAGACAGTATGGGCTAGACATAAAAAGTTAAAATACAATAAAAGTAGAAATAAAGTAAATAAAATAATGCTAAACACTTGCAATAATTATCGCAGAAAAGAAATAGCAGAAAACAAAATCAATCCTAAAAGTCCGTGTATAAGGCAAAGGCAACGGCGTACTCGCCGTAGCCGTCGCCGCCGCGATCCTGCCGATATCCGGCCACCGTAGACACTGGCTCGCGGACGGTGAGCAATGGGTAGCTCCCCGTCCGGTCGCCTGGTAAGACCGAGTCCAAGTCGTCAACGGCGCGCACCGTTCCCGCGCGCCTCAAGGAGTTGTCAGCAAATTGCAGGGGCCCTTCAGGGTCGAAGCCTCCTGGAGCCTAGAGGGTTGTGGAAAACTGTTACCTCGACTCCAGGAATAAGGCAAGGAAGGTACGGGGTATGTTTTTTAGTCAGTAAGACTCTGACACTGGTCTCCCGCTCCGCCCAAGAGCGGGTTTCGTCATTGGATGATTTTCACCTACCATAAAAAAAAAAAAAAATCCTAAAAGTCCGTAGGAAATATTAAATGAACTCACCGATAAAATATTGAAATCTTTAGATGAGTTGGTTCGAATGCTTTTTTAAACGAATCAAATAGTAAGTTAAGTAACCCTACCTTTTATAGCAGAATATTTTACGTTTTATAACTACGAGTATTTTGCATAACACCGGATAGCATAGAATTCATTTCGCACACACTCATTTGTCATACATTACATAGAGAGACTGGTAAAAAGTGACTGACACTTATAAATGTGGTTATAGTCATGATAACAAACCATTTTTACTATGGGAGTTATGGGACCAAACCGGAAATCGCAAAAAAAAATAGCATGTTGGGTATATTTTGACCAGGTAGGCGAACATAAGCAGATTTTTTTTTCAGATTTGGTCCCTCAGTAAAAGTTGTTCATAACTTCATTATACATTTGGTCTTATACCAAACAATGGTTATCTACATCTACACTAATATAATAAAGAGGTAAAGATTGTTTTATTGTTTTTTTATTTTTTGGTTTTTTTGTTTGTAGGAGGTAATCTCTGTAACTACTGGTCCAATTGCAAAAAATCTTTTTGTGTTGTATAGTCTATTTTTCGAGGAAGGTTATAGGCTATATAACATCACGCTATGACCTATGGGGGCGGAGCAGTAACCACAGACGAGGGTGAAGCCGCTGGTAGCCTATATATTGCTAACATCACGCGGGCGAAGCCGCAGGCAAAAGCTAGTGCTAAATAAATTGTATGCCTTAAATTATTGAAATATAAAAAAAAACTTTTCGAAAATTTTTGATATAAAATTTTTTTTTGATATTGAACATTAAAAAAAAATGCTATACTTAGGTCCATTCATAAAAATAATAAATTCAACGACTTTGCAAATTATAAACCTATAAAAAACCCAAATAAAATCTTAAAATAATGTGACCAAATACATACCTTTTATAGGCCCAATGACTTTCGAAAGTACAGTATGGCATTCAAAGTAAGAAGCCTACTAAACTCAGCTACTTTCTAATTTTAATAACAAAGTTAACAAACACTTAAAATGCAAGAAACAGGTAATAAGTATGTCAAATATTTGCTAAAATATGTATATATTTTATCATTATCATTATAAATATGTATATATTTTATACACGATAACTAATAAGAGACTACTCAATTGATGTGGGAAATCTTGCTGCTAGGACGTAGCGACACGTGAGGAAACTAACGGCTTTCGGCAAAAGAAGAGTCCTTTGCTAGCATTATTGTTTCGCAGATGGAGGGGACCGCTTGCCATGCCTCCTCGCGGCGGACTATAGCCTGAACCACTATAGTGAAGGCAATCGGCATAAGCAATAAGTATACTTAATGAAAGATAGCTTGTGACAGCTGTCAAATTAAAACAAAAAAAAGTAAAGTCAGCATCGGTCTTACTAATATTATAAATGCGAAAGTTACGATGTTTGGATGTTTGTTACTCAATCACGGCAAAACGGGTGGACGGATCCGGATGAAACTTGGCACGGGCATAGAATACATTCCGGATTAGGACATAGGCTACTTTTTATACCGGAAACCCCAACCCCTATCCTAATACCACGCGGGCGAAGCCGCGGGCAAAAGCTAGTATATTTATATGTACCACGCACTAGATGAGGCATGCCGTACAATGACCTTAATCCACTTAAGTGATCAGCATGCACTTCTGACTTTTAACCTGACTGATTTTATAGTCAGTGAGAAGGTAAATTAATCTTAAAATCAAGTGATAGGAGGTGACACTGGCACAGAGCAACACATGCTTTGAATCTAGCCATATCTTATTGTATCACCCGCCTTGGTTCTAGCTTTACACTAAGCATCTTCCGCCTGGGATCTAACCATATCAAATAACATTACCATAAAGACTGCTAACTAGTAAAATCATTGAAATTAAGTACTATGAAAGAATTGAAATAATTTCCTTCTTAATATCTTCGTGGCGTCCATGTCAGTCTATCAACTGCTTTAATTGAGCTACGATAGACGCAAAGTCAAACCGATTTTCTGTTACCTATTAAGTTTTATTTCTCTAGATACAAGCCACAAGTTAGAGTGTCTCAGGTGCACTTGCACCTGCACTTTTGAGGATTTAATGAGTGCCATCGATGTTGCAATTAACGTAGCCACAGACTGGACCCAAATAATTTGAAGAGCTTATCATCGATTCGAGAAGAAGAAGATTTCTCCAAACTTAATCTCTAACTTTAGAAACTCGAGTTGTATTATCGAAAATTACCACTATATCAAAATGAATGAAAGTCTGGCTTTAGTTAACGTTTGTAAACTACGTCAAGTCTCTAGACGTTAATAGTAAAAATATCAAAATATTGACAAACTTAAATTATGACATAGGTATTTGTCAAATTGTCTAGAATATATAACAATCACCCATTTAAAACCCGAAATCGCATTAGCAAAGCGTAAAAATAATCAATGGCGGTATAGTCAATATTCGTACTTTAGCTAATCAGTAGTGTTTGTGACAATAGATGGCAACATCTATTGTCACAAACACTACTGATTAGCTACAGTATTGTTATTTAGTTTCCGGTAATCTCTGCACACTTAACACACAGTATTTCGTAACTAAAAGTGCTGAACTAACAAACTGATTTACTTGGTCGAATAATATTTGCTCACAAAATGACCCGTTCACGCATTCTTTTTCATTTATCCGCGCTAAAAACTATTGTTGCCAGAGATGAGTCAGTTAGGCCCAGCGCATACCGCTCAAGACGCGGCGCAGCGCAATTGAAGACAACAAACAATTTAATATAAACCTTTACTACCTTAACATAGGTTTTTTTTTTATGGTAGGTGAAAATCATTCGATGACGAATATCGCTCATGGGTGGAGCGGGAGACAGTATCGGACTTCTACTGACTAAAAGACCCACCGTTCCTTCCTGCCTTAGTTTCAGGGCCCCGGTGTTCAGCTTTCGCATCAACCCTTGGCCCCAGAAAGCTTCAACCCTATTGGACCTCTATAGTAGCTGACCATTCCTGAGGCGCGTGGGAACAGTGCGCGCCGTCCACGACTTGTGCTTGGTCCGGACGGTTACCAGATGGGCAGACAGCGAGCTATCCATTGCTCGTCCGCAAGTAGTCCGTCTTTTGCTAGCATTACTGCTTCGCAGAAGGAGGCGACCGCCTTGTACTCTTCTTCGCTCCAGACCATGGCCTCTACCAAGGCCCGCCGCGAAAGATCGCCGCCTTCGATCCGCCGTGATCCGACAGGTGACATTTAAGATGTCTTCAAGCATTTATCGTCAAATGTTTTTTGATCGGGCACTGCACTGGACACACTTAGATACGCACACACACAGCACTTTGCACTTCAACTAAACTCGAAATCCCTGTAAGTAGTACGCCATGAACTTGCATTTGCGTTAGTTTTGTCCGGGTCACAATCTGGGTACTCAGTAATTTCAGTTCCGATATCTTTTGGAGAGACAATGTTATCACGGTCCAACATTTGTTGCTCTGAGAAAAATCGCAGGAAAAAATCAAATCAGACTAAAACTGATAATGATATTTATTAACAGAACTTTGAATCTTGGTCAGTCCTTCATTCCAGGTCTTCACTTTATAATTTTCCATCTCAAATAATGACCGCCACTTGACACTTCCTTCATAACCGGCTTTACGTGCTCCACTTGTTTATTCACTCGTAATCCTAATTCTGATATCGGATGAGTAGGCTGTTCACTGGGTATAACTGGGTAGCGATAAACAAACTATTCCTGATCACATCACTGATTTATTATAATCCAAGCTTTTGGTTTTCACTTCACAAACGAGCTGTGAGATAGTCTCCGAATAAAATATTGTCGGCACGGCTACTGATAAACAAAATACTCCTCTCAATTTCGGTTGGAATTTTTTCTGTTCGGTTGCAAATGTCAGCCCGAATTCTGTCACCAACAATAATTAAACTCTTGCGCCCTGAGCGAACACCGGCATTCGTCTTTCTATTATATCTTTAATTATGGTACTCGAAAGGTTAAGATATCATATTTAAATAACTTACATCAACTTTCAGGTCAGTAACAGTCTATAGCCCAATCACAAGTAAACCCGTTTCACTATAACGCACCCTTTTTATAAAGTGTCAAGTGGTGGGGATTTGACAATCAAACGTCAAATTCATTTTCCACCAATCACAAATTGTCACAATTTATCTTACTTTATAGGCCTTTAATTGTTAAATGGTCGGCCTTATAAGATTGTTCAAACAATGTTACAACACTATGTTTGTATTTCCTAGTTCTTATTTGGTAAGAATATAAATACTGACTGGCATTTCTGTACTTATATAGACTCTACAAAGAGTAACAAAAATCGTAATCATCATCATCAGCCTTATTAATGTTCCCACTGCTGGGACACAGGCCTCCTCTCTAGGAAAGGGAATTGGTGGACGTCACATGTCTTCAAAAAAATCTAAATTTTAAACTGACATAAATATCAACGTAATTTTTAATTCAGTTTTATTTTAATGTAGGTAATCCTAAATTTAAATTATTTCAATGTATTTTTTAAATAAAATTTCATTAAAGTTTTAATGTGATTTAATTTCATTATTTTATATTATCACCGATGATTTTTTAAATATAATTTACTATACACATGCTGTGCTTGCTTGTAATTGTAACTGACAAATCTTACTAATATTATAAATGCGAAAGTTACGATGTTTGGATGTTTGGATATTTGGATGTTTGTTACTCAATCACGCCAAAACGGCTGGACGGATCTGGATGAAATTTGGCACAGGCATAGGATACACTCCGGAATAGGACATAGGCTACTTTTTATCCCGGAAACCCCAACCCCAATACCACGCAGGCAAAGCCGCGGGCAAAAGCTAGTTTACTATAACATTCATTTATTTGCATATTTGTCTTTTTTTATAATTCTATGCCAGTAAATGAGTTGCTGTACCAATATCTTATATATAAAAATGAATAGCTGTTCGTTAGTCTCGCTAAAACTCGAGAACGGCCGATCGATATGACCAATTTTGGTCTTGAAATATTCGTGACACTCCAAGTAAGGTTTATACGGTTTAAACAGAAAAAAAATTAGGCAGTACGAAGTTTGCCTGAGTAGTTAGTAAATTAATAAATAAAGTCCTATAACATGGCTCTCATCCTCAATTAATCGGTCGTCAATTGTTAGTCAAAACAATTGACAATCGATTAATTGACAATCGATTCAACTAAAGTTACCAGATGGGATCTGTATGCATTATTTACGCACGAAAATCGCCAAATTTGCTGTTTTAGAACTTAACTAGCGACCCGCCCCAGTTTCGCACGGGTGCAATGCTGATATAAAATATATTATGCATGTACTATCATTACATAGCATAAAACAAAGTTAGTACCGCTGTCCCTATGTATGCTTAGATCTTTAAAAGTACGTAACGGATTTTGATGCGGTTTTTTTTTTGTAGATAGAGTGATTGAAAAGGAAGGTATATGTGCATAATACATGAATAATATATTCAATATCAGTATCCGTGCGAAACTTGGGCAGGTCGTTAGTACATAACAACCTTCCTCTTGAATCACTCTATCTATTAAAAAAAAACCGCATTACAATCCGTTCCGTACTTTTAAAGATCTAAGCATACATAGGGACAGCGGGAAGCGACTTTCTTTTATACTATGTAATGATGATAACACACACAAAACCCTCGTACAAATGTATAAGGTTAATCCTGAATCGATATACCATAATTTCTTACACACTTACCAGATTTTAAAGACGCACAATTAAATTTAAAACTTGCAAACACGTATATTTGGTACTACGAGACCAAACTGTCAAAATAGATATCAAGACAATTACACTGAGTTATTTAATCACTCTAAAGTAATACTGGTTCTAGCACGCGTTATGTATCTCTTCTTCATTGAGCATTTTGATAACAGAGTGTTATTCAATACCACTAAAACTACGTGAACATATGACGGGCCAAATTTACTTCAAGTGTCACGCAAAAATAGTCTTTATAGCAAACGTACAGCTTCTTTTACAGTAAGTAAACAATTTAACAAACCAGATACCAGAGGCCCTTCATCTGCTATTTTTATAAATTCGTCATTCCAACTCGATCCCATTGCCATTTTACTAATAGTTCGTAATCTGTTAATTCATAATGGCCTATCATTGGTCGGTCATCGGCCTCGTAATAGAATAGTATGTGCTGTCTTGTAACGAATTAAAAACATGATTGCATAATGACGTTCTAATGGTAGGGCACTGATCAAAGAAACTGTCAACATTTTAGCAGATACTCCTTCTTCTCAGTCGGTACACTCTTGTCAGAGTAGTCGTGGTCATCACTGTGAATCACGATGAGTGATCATCTTGGTCATGTGTCGCCATTCATCACGGACTGCAGCTTTCCGGGTGCATTCGTAGACCGAGCACTTAATTGCGGCCTTGATCTGGCCTGTCCATCTCTTTGGTGATCTACCACGTGGCCTGGTATCCTCAACTTTGCCCTGCACTACGAGACGCTCTATGGAGTCATTACCACGCCGCGATACATGGCCGGTCTTTGTGGCGGCGCTTGGGGGAGGCTGATGATGATACATGGCCGACAAAAGTCAAAATGCGTGACTGCACTGTGGATGATAGACGCCGTCTGATGCAGAGTTCTTTTAATATGCAGATTACCGAGTGTAAAAAAATCATCTAGTTACTAATCCCGCTCTTGGGCGGAGTGGAAAACAGCGTTCGACTTTTACTGACTAAACGACGCACCCCATTCTTTCTTAGCCCTCATACTGGGTTCAGACCTTCCTTTCAGAAACCGGACCGGGGCCTCAGTAGGCTTCGGCCCTGCAGTTGGGCCTCTACATTTGTTGACAACTCCTTGAGGCGCGCGAAGACCTTCAATGGGGCGTCACTGGTTGATAATCGGAGTCATAGTAACGCCATTATATTAGTAGATTACCAAATTTGTCAAAATCAACCATTATGAAATTAATTATAGTCCATTGTATTATCATGACACTATTGTATTAGCTGACTTGAGGCCCTGCAGACTTATCTAATTGTAATGAAGTGTGGGTTGAAAGAACACTAATATAATGAATTTATTAAGACCTTACCAATTAACAGCGCATAAAACACGGAACTGTAGGGGCTTATAGAATCGTAGGGGCCCAGCTTGCCAGCAGGCAAGGTCGAAACCTACTAGGGACAATGGTCTACTTCTGGTAGAAAGGCTTCGCCTCGGTATGAAAGGCAAAAAACGACCAGGGTGGGTTGTTTAGTGAGGGTAAGTCTGACACTATTTCCCATTCCACCCAAGGGCGGGATTAGTCATTAGATGAATTTTACCCACCATAAAAAACTCCTTATACGATCACCTTTTGTCCGTATGTCGCGTCGACGTATCAAGTTGAAATTAAAACCATATAGGTAGGTATAATGCGTTCCAAATAAGAACAGGAAAGTCAATAACCTCGATTTGTCAAATTTTTAGTGAAAAGTACGGTTTGCAAAAAAATCTTATTTGCGTATCAAGAAAATGTTCTTTTTTGCTTTTTATTACTAAAAATTAGTTAACTCTAGTTGAAGCAAAAACGTTAGGGTTTAATATAAATTTGCCAAATATATTGTTTTAAGTCATAAATAGTTTACAAGAAAAGCTATTTTCTTTCTTATTTTCATTATTAAAAAAAAAAATCGCCTGTTTCTTCTATTTACCACTACTCAAACACATCACACAGTGAAACAGAGATAAACAAAATTGAAAAACTGTATTCTGATTAAACTTTTTTCATTCACGATTCGTACGTAAATTATTTTTTTAAACATCTTTTTTTGTTCACTCTACCTAATTTCTTCGATTTGACAGTTCGACGTGACGTCACAACATTGCCATCGATCCTATTCTCATTTGGAACGGATTGTACTAAAGTCTGCAGTTTCTCGAAGTTGTTAAAAAACAAAACTTATAAACTAACCTGTCGAATACCACAATTAGAAACTTAATAGAAAGACAATAGATGTGCAAACGCTTGGGGCTCAAAAGAAGAAAACAGGTAACGTTCGTTAACATTTTTTTTAAAATGTTAGATATATGTTTTCTTCCAACATACCTTGTTGCAAAAATCCATAAAATTAAAAAAAAAAAATGTTACTATTTTGGTGTACAATGAAGTTTTTTCTATATCGACACTCTCAAGGGAATCAAATTCGTAGGGTAATTACCGTTGACTTAGAATCCTGAAAGTCATAAAGCAAGGTCTCATTGAAGTCGGTTGTATATTTTTGTAAAAGTGTTGTATGTATACTTTTAAATGTTTTTTTTTTAATATTAAAAGATATATATTTATATATACCTATATATTATGTATAGTAAAATTGAACTGACACAAAATAATAGTAGGAAAGTAGTAGTGAGAACTACATATATACGAGCTTAAGTTATGTACCTAGTACACGATGGTCCTATGACATGGAATCTACAAGATCACGTGAGTAAGCCATTTAATTATTCCGTTCCCTACAGTGTGTACTTAATAATTATCATTTAATCTTGAAACACTGACGAAATACAACAAAGAGCCAAGAGAAAAAAAGACCTGAAAGTAATGATTCAAAGATGGCTGTTTAGTTTCCATGCCTGCTCAGTTTAGGGTTTTTTTTGTAGGTAAAAATCATCCAATGACGAATCCCGCCCTCGGGTGGAGCGGGAATCAGTGTCAGACTTACTGACTAAACAACCTACACCGTTCTTACGTCGCTATACCTATAAACCAGTACTAAAACCTTCCTTTCAGACACGAACCCTTGGCCCCAGTTGGCTTCAACCCTTCTACAGGGTCCTCGGTTTCGATTCCCACCCAGGACAAGTGTTAGTGTGATTAGCACGATTTGTTGTTCTGTGTCTGGGTGTAATCACTACATGTTATAAAAACAGTCGCTTCCCGCTATCTGTGTCTATAGACCAGTGCAAATAGCTTTTGAAAGGGACTTAAATAGTAGTAGAATAAAACCCATTGAAAAAGGAAGATAATATAGCAAAAATTTAAGGAAAAATAAATTACGGTCGATCTGAGGTCGGGAAGTGGATGGGTGTGCGCTTTTAAGGGGAAAAAATGGTTTATCTCTAATTCCGGCAAAACTACTGGTTCTAGGGGAAACATTTAAATGGCAAACTTGTAGATCATAAAAAGATCTACCACTTTTGTATTTACACTTTTTTTGACATAACATCAAAATCTATGTGAAAAGTTAAAAAAACCGAGATTTTGAATTTAATTTTTATCTCCTTTAAAAATTACTTTTTTTTTCACAAAATTTGGTGAAAAGTTTCCTTTTCATGTCCCAAACTTACCCTAATTTTTTTTATTTAAAATATTCACTGAAGCTCTTTATTTTGACTGAACATCGAAAAAATAGACTATTTTTCAATCGAAAAATCTCACGTAAAAATATGTGATTTTTTTAAAACGTTTGTTGGCTTCTTATTCGTCGAAATTTTTACTTTTTGATAGTGTACAAAAATATATACATTACCATAGTAAGTTTTTTCAGAAAATGCAAAAAACTAAAAAATTTCGAATCAGAAACTACTTTTGTTTAATCATTATTAGCGACCCGCTCCAGCTTCGCGCGTGTGCAAAGGTGATATATTATACCTATAAACCTTCCTCTGGAATCATTCTATCTATTAAAAAAAACCGCATCAAAATCCACTTCCCGACCTCAGATCGACCGTAATTTATTTTTTCTTAAACTTTTGCTATATTATCTTCCTTTTCCAATGGGTTTCATTCTACTACTATTTAGGTCCACTTTTTATCGTTAACGGTGCTATTTGCACTGGACTACTATGTATGTTTAGATTTTAAAAACTACGCAACGGACCTTAATGCAGTTTTTTTTTTAAATATATGATAGTGATTCAAGGGAAAGGTTAACATGTATAATATTATACATGCATAATATATTTAATATCAAATTTTTTCAAAATTCTTTAGCCGATTGAGCCAAACATACTTTTCGCTGTGATCAACAAAGAGATGGGTGGTGGTAGCGTAGGTGGACCAAACGGCGTTCCAACCAAGTTCATCTTGGTTGAAGCTTGTTTTATGTGTTTGATTTGTGTTGTGGCGCAAAAAACACGCGCCGCCAACACGTTCGAAATTCAGTCATTGCGGTGGGAAAAGCGCGCCTCCCAACCAAGGACGTTGAAGGTCATGGTTTATAATACTGTCTACACGAATGGAAACAGCAAGGTCACCTTTATTGGGACGTTAGTTTACAAACATTTGGTCCATTCTCTAGAGCGTTAGGGTCGCTCATTATCACCGTGTCAACATTTAAATCAGCTCATATTTACACAGACGGATTAACTATTGTAAATACGAGGATTAAATCTAAGTTTTCATAGTGCATACAGCATCAACAATACAAATGATAACTTAAAGATACCGATTAAAATTATTTGCCTTTTTTAACAATTGTGGACATATTACGGATTTGGTAAAGCCAAACCACAGGGTTGCCTAGCAAGTAAAGAAGACAAAAATAATTGCAAATGAAGAAAGAAAGAAAAGACGATATTTATTTGGCGACAGTCACCAAAAAAATATTAAAAAATAAATAAATAAATTAACATACTGACAAATTCTCTCTGATGATTTCTGAAATAATTCCGCATGACATCGGTCCTCACTGGACAGTTCTAGAAGGTTCCTGTTCCAGATTCAGGCTGAAGAAATATCCGGCTGTCAAAATTGTGGGTACCGCCTGAAAGATACGGTAGAGGAGTGCCTCGCTAGGGCAGAGTACCATCGTGTCCTTATAGGGGCGATTGGAGAAGTGAGAAGGAATGGGAGGTGGCCACCACTTTCTGCAAACCAGGTAGTTAGCAAAGGAGACAGACATTATTTTATTCACACGCGTGACGTGAAGAAACGAATATCTTCATGTCAGCCGCGACCACGATAGGCGCCTACTTGCGGATGGCTAGCACTTACGCGGCAGAAATTCAATTGCGCAATTTTGTGTGCATATTCAGTGTTTCGAGCGCTGTCGTGGCGTCGTGTCGTGCCATCTAAACAGCCGGACAGACAAATGCAAAATAAAACTCCGAACTTCGGTCGCGTATAATGTGTGTTCTATAGAAAACGTTGCCGCCGAATTTCCGCTGAACTTACGCCCGACTGAAGTTCGGCTGTACGCTATAACGCAACGTAATTTCGGCATAATGTGTCGCTAGTAATTCAAATAGCATTGCAGGCGTAATCATGCCGAACTACCGTCGCGTATCCTCGGCATAGTGTGTTTAGACACTAAAAGTCGTAATTCATACTTAATATTATACATGCGAAAGTAACTCTGTCTGTCGGTTTGTTACGCTGTCCCGCTTAAACCTCTCGAACGATTTTGATGAAATTTGGCACAGATAATCTTTAGACCATGAGAAAGGACATAGGCTACCTATTGTTGCGAAAAAAGACGCAGACGAAGTCGCGGGTACAAGCTAGTGCTGGTAAAAAATTCTAATTGATAGTCGCGGGTATAAACACAAGATGTTGAACTGACAACCATGTAGTTTTAAAAATCTCTTAGTAAGGTCAATGTGTAAGGTGAATATGTAACCTTATGGTAGTAAAACACTTAGTAATATCAGTGTTAGTGAGAAGAGAAACATGTCTGTAGATATTTAGTAATCTGCTTTAGTTAAAAATGATGACTGTATGTAATCATCCCATTTTGAAACAGTATTTAATTATTGTAACTGGTAAGTTGCCTTTGAATACTTTAAGTGTGATGTCGAAGTGACTAATGTAAATAAAGTGTATGTGTGGCATACGTAATGAAATACTACAATAAGCTTCGGCCCTGTTGGGCCCCTACGGTTTACTAACATCTCCATGAGGCGCCAGTAAAACTATTCACCGTCGACGACTTGGGCTCGATCCAAATGGTTACCGGACAAGCCCTCGTGACTGTATTAGTTGCATTTATTTTATTAACACTCAATACTTTATTGCATTCTATATTATGTACACTGTTGTTATAACATTTCACAAGATGAATATAATATGGACCCTGTCGGGCACAGCAAAATTATTTAAAAAACAGCATAGACCTCGTTATTCAAACCTTCAAGCTGCCTTGGTAGTCTCTCAACTGCAAATTTTGATTCGCAAGACCCCAATGTAAACTTTGCTACATTATTTTCTATGGTATGCCAAGAATTTAATAAGGCGTGTCCAGTTAAAAAATGTCAATTTAAAAATAAATCCAAATTCAATGAATGGCCTACTGCTGGAATAAGAAAAAGCAGAGATAATTTATATCAGCTATACCATGACAAATTGTTGTCGTCTGATCTTAGCTTGCATAAACATGTTAAAATGTACTCAAAGATATTCAAAAGAGTCTGCGCCCAAGCTAAATCTATTTCAATAAGTAAGAAAATTGGAAATTCTAATAATAAAATAAAAGCTGTCTGGAAGGTGATAAACAAAGAAACTGGAAAGACCAACCAATAAGATTGAAATGAATTGTCCATAGGAAACGACCAATTTGGAACCGTGCACTAGGTTCTGACGTTTTATAAGTGCCCATGTAGGCCTATATGAAATAAAAACATTTTGATTTGATTTGATTGACTTGGTTTAAGCATACCATTAAAACGTATATCACTAAGCCATGGTAAATAAACCTGGGTCATTGATCCTCCTAAATACAATTAAAGGAACATGGGTGCGTTTTATTCAGCAAAAGTTTATGCTACGTCCACAGTGGGAAAATATTTTTCATTGAATATTTTTCAATTTTTTCCACAGTTATAAAAAAGTATGTAATTAATTATCCGAGATCTTTAAAATCTATCAAAATTAATAAAAATTCTATTACCTAATTGACTTATTATAATTATATTCCCAGCAAATCTATCCTTCGTATGCATGGGCTTAAGCGTCGCCTGGTCATCACCAGTGCTTGTGAAGTTGAAGAACGAGACAGAGACAGTTCTGTCAAGACCGATCACCGAAGAAGAAGGCTCATGGATCGTCTCAATAGGAGCTGCTTGTGGAGTTGTTTGTAAGTTCTGTTTTCCAACACTCTTCTGTGATGACAGAAAACCGATAAGGCCTGTTCCTAAGAAGTGAAGTAGAGCATTTGCATTCTATCATCACCATCATCATCAGTCTTTTTTGATGTTCCTACTACTATTTTTGGTTCTAAGACATGCCGTTTTCCTCACGATATTTTCCTTCACCGTTTTGAGAGCAGTAATGATGGTGGTGGTTCCATTCTATACAGGGCCTGAATGCAAGGATGTGAATTTTTTTACTAAGTTTACAAGAGTAGTACGAATATATTCTCGTACACTTTGTAGTGACCTAACTATGTAACCTAATTACATATGGCCAATACGAATATACCTAGACAAAATATGCATAGATTGGAATAATCACTCCTGGGTTAGGTCAGGATTGACTATTAAAACACCATTAGAGATCCCCAACAATGTTAATAAATCATTTGGATTAGGTTAAGTTGAAAGTCATCATTATTTTATCCAATTTTACATGAACCATGTTCAAACAAGACCAGCGCGCATAATTTGTGTATATATTGTAACCGTAAATAAATTTAAAAATAGCAATACAAAGTATACGCGAGCAGTTTTCTATAACAACATTCAGGCCTTGTACAAAATTAATATAAATCTGAATATTTTTCAACAACTAAACAAACCATAAATACTTTGAAGTTTATATGGCTCTAGATAAATAAAACAAATTCCTTTTTAATTTAGACACTCTATTTTTTTCCTTCTCTTGGGTAGTAAGCTACAATTCAACCTCTTAGCGACAAAATTTCTTGTATTTCTTCCCACCTTTAATTAATTCTGCTTTTAATAAATTATGTCTCTCATTTTCAGTGAGCGTCTTCGTAGGCTTCCTAATGGACCGACTCGGTCGTAAGACCTGCATCATCCTTGGCTTCATACCTCGACTGGTGATGTGTTTCTCACTCATGTTCGCCTCAGAAGTATGGGTGCTGTACTTCGGGAGGGCCCTCGATGGATTAGCTAATGTGTTGGTTTTCTCCATAGTACCTACTTATGCTTCTGAAATTGCTAGCGTGAGTTGTTATTATATTAAAGTACCTGTACCAATCCTGTCTCCTTTCAAAGTTCCGTGTCGTACCTTAAAAGGACACAACGTACATTAAAATAATATAGGCATAAAAATATTATATCCAAAAACAAGTTTTCCATAAGTCACTAAGCGCCTGGAAAAACATTTTTAGCAATTATTTACCTTGTGGGAACAAGGTGCACTGGGTTCAGGGTTCCTCATCATCATCATCCTAGCGGTAGTCCCGGTTGCCAACCTTGGCTTTCACCTCGGTGCCCGGGGTCCGCTTTCCTAATAAGACGCCTCCACTTCGCTCGGTCTTTCGCGTCCTTTGCCGTAAGCCCATTGGCACGCATATCGTCCCTTACGACGTCGATCCAACGCCTCTTAGGCCTTCCTCGTTTTCCGGGTCCCGGCGGAGGCGGCATGGCGAGGCATCTGTTACCCACGTAGTCTGCCGGTTCAGGGTTCCTGGATCCGATGAATGCAAGACACACAGGACCGGTCTTTGTGGCGGCGCTTAGGTTCTATGTTCAACAGTGGACGTCTTTCGGCTGAAATGATGATATTGATGAATTTAGGCCGAAAGCATCACAATTCCCCGAAATTCACAAGAGTATAGAAAGATTGCTAAGGTCATTTGACAAAGAAGTTCTTCAAACAATCGGTAATTTAACCGTCATATAGGCAAAGAATCATTGGGATGACTGTAATTCTTCGGATTATCTTTCGTTTAACCGATAAGCGTGACGCATTCAATTTGTCCAGCCTTTAGACTGCATAATTACCTCACAATCTCTATACTAACTGATAAAACTGATTATCTGGCGACGTTTAGCGGTTTAATTACTTTATGATAATATGCACCTTGTGTCAGATGACGATGCACAAAAGTGAATTCAGTAAATGAATTGTGAACCCAGTGTTGGAATTTTTCATCGGCTCTAAGGTTGCGCTCTTTCAGTTAGGCTGCCTCATCATCAGCCGTATTAATGTTGCCACTGCTGAGACACAGGCCACCTATCTAGAAGAGGGAATAGGCCATAAACCATCACGTGGGCCCAGAGCGAATTGGTGGATGTCATATTTCTTCGAATTTTTGGTTCTAACATACCGGTTTCCTCAAAATGTTTTCCTTCACCGTTTTAAGAGCAGTGATGATGAAATTAATTACACAAAGTAATGCGCCTGGCTGGGTTTGACCTACAACGACCTACAACACTAACTAACTTGGCCACCACTGCTCTCTAGGCTAGGCTGCCTCACTTTCCTATTTTCAAAACTATTTGTAGCTTAACATCTTTTAATCAAAGTAAAACTCTTTTTCAGAAAGAAATCCGCGGCGCTCTCGGCACGATGTCTCAAGTGGCTTCAGCATTAGGGATGTTAATCTTCTTCGCCATTGGACCCTACATGTCTTATTTCGAACTACATCTGATCTTCACCGTCATCGTAGCTTCAATCTGTGTGCCCATGTGGTTCATACCGGAATCGCCTTATTACTTGTATTCTAGAGGTAAGTACATCTGTGTGTATTTTCTTTATCCTGCATCTCATCTTATCAGTCCAGGTGGCTAAATATTGGTCGGCCTAAATTTAAGTAAAATAAAAAGAATGAAATCATCATTAAAAAAAAATGTTGAAAGACCACCCAGTATTGTAGATAGGCCATATCCAAACGTCAAACAAGAAGTGGAAGTATTCCAGAAGTCTTTTGCTTGTCGCTTTTAGCTAAAAAAAAAGAAAAACAGTTTTTTTTATGTTTAAATGAAGCAATCTTAGAACTGTCTAATAACACACATAAATCAATATTTTGAGGAAAATAAGCGTCACATGAATATCGTGCAAGTGCAGCCAAAGGCTTAGCATGAAGCTGTGGCCTCATTAAAAAGCGTCATGATCACAGCGATGGATTTCAGCGTAGGCCGGTAACACTGACGACACAAAGACATCAGGGTTATCAGCAGTTTTCGTAAGTTCAATGGTCCATCTTGAGGACGACTTTCCAATGCTGTGTCTTCTTTAAATCTTGTATAGAAAGTTTTTAGTTTTATGATCAGCTTAATAGGCAGCATTTAGGTACATCCAAAAAATTATTTGCCTTTTTAATTGCATGGAAATGATTCCCATGGAGACTATTCGCCAAAATGCACCATCTGTCGCTTGACTAATACATTTCTCAGGGAAAAAATAATACCATAGAAAAATAAAGTAATTCTTTTGTTTCATATTTCAGGTCGCAAAGAAGAATCCCTAAAAGTTCTGAGCAATCTTCGAGGTTCAGAAGACCTAGCTTACGAAGAATACAAACTATACTCCTTGAACAAACCAAAAGCATCCACGAGGGAGATCTTTAGAGACAAGATTACACTCAAAACTCTTGGAAAAGTCGTATTTTTGAGTATATTTCTTGAACTGGTTGGATATAATGCTGTCATGTTTTATATGCAGACAGTGATGGAATCTACACACACTTCTGTAGGAGAAGAGATGGCATCTGTTGTCTGTGGATGTATACAACTCCTGGCTTGTTTCTGCACTATTCTTGTGACGGACAGGTTTGGGAGGAAGCCTGTATTGATTACTACTTTATTTGGCATGGCAGTTGGGATGGTAAGTTGGATTTTATTATTAAGTTTAAAAACAAAAATCATCTGTTCTCTTCTATGAGTATTTAAGATGAGCCTGGTAATACCTTTTGTAGAAACCGCGTTAGGACCGCCTATGTTACATTTTTCTTTTTTTATTCTTCCGTAAAAAAGTACACGTGCGGGCAAAACTTAATCATGGGTGACTGTAGATGGCTAACTCACTTTATAGAGTCAGTAAATATACCATCTTATTCCTGTTTTAATTCCATATGATTTGAGGTCGGCGCAACAAGCTTTTTTTTCCATTCTATCTTGTTAACAGTTCTGCCATCGTTTCTCTTTTCTTCCATATCACACGACACGATTAATGTACCTTTGCTTCTTCCTCCCTTGCCTTGCCATTCATCCAGATGTATATTCTGTTTTAATTTCAATCTTCCTTTTCAAATTGACCATACCAAGATAAATGATTACATTTAAATTTTAAATTTAAGTTTTACATATTATAGACTGTACCGGAAAACGCAGTGTTGGAAGGCGTCCCACGAGGTGGACCGATGACCTGGTCAGGATTGCTGGAATCCGATGGATGCAAGACACACAGGACTGGTCTTTATGGCGGCGCTTAGAAGAGGCCTATGTCCATCAGTGGACGTCTTTCGGCTGATATAATGATATGTTATTAAGTGTAATGATTTAATGATGTTTAATAAACTTTGTTTACAGCTTGGACTGGGCACATTTTTTCAACTGAAACAACAAGATGTTCTGATCACAGGGTTCCTCAATTTCCTGCCTCTTCTGTCTATGATGCTTGTCATCTTCTGTTTTAACGCAGGTAATTTTTTATCACTTTTTAATTATATATATATTTTTTATCACTTTTTAATCAATTACAAACTAATGTTTGACTGTGATCCCGTTTGAGGGTAAGTAGTGACGCAGTTGTTGATGGTGAAGCGCCCTAGTTTAGTTTAGTTTAACGAGCCTATTAACTCTAGCCTCGAAGGCACCTAATTTGTAATCGAAAGAGAAGATCACAGCCATTATTCGGTCGCAAATAATTAAATTAATGTTTCTTTCGGCTCTTAGTGGAACAAGAGGGAGTGACAGAGTTTTACGAACTGAAACTCACCTTCAGGTTGTCATCTACTGTTCGATACTGACTTCTATGTATGGTTGATCCAGGTTTGTGGCTGTTAAGACATTACTTGCTGCCACCACTATCGATATATTTATCATGAAGTTCACATTTCACATATACGATTGATTTGCTTTTTCGACTTTCTCGTGGTAGTTATCAGATCAACAACAATATATCAGGCTTATTGGCTACAATAGTCCTATCTGAGATTATGAATATATTGTGCTTTATGTCCGCGTCCGTTAATCACAGAATCAATTTGTAATTTTTTTTAATTACAGGCATGGGCTCAATATTCTGGACAGTAGTAGCTGAACTTTTCGATGGGCCAGCCCGGGCAATTGGCACCTCAGCAGGCATAGCTTTGTCAGTGGCCTTCGTCTTCCTCACCACCAAATACTTTGCTTACGTGACCTTCGCGATAGGAGCTGCCAATACTTACTGGATCTTTAGTTTTAACTGTGTGATTACTGCTCTTTTCATAATGTTCTTCCTCCCTGAGACTAAGGGGAAAACTTTTGCTGAAATTCAAGAAGAGATGGGGAGGAAAGTGGTGAAGAATGTTGATAAGGAAAAAGGAGATAAACATAATTGTTAAGGAAAATAACACTGAGAAATAATTAAAGAAAACAGAACCAAAATTATTAAAGAAGATGATACTGAGAACTAATGTGTTAATTAATAATTTACATTTTTTTTTTATTACAGATTATGACTTTTGGATTTACCAGTTTTTTTTTTAATAGCATGTATTTTTAATTTTACCCAAAAAATCTAGTCGAAAAAATCGTCTTTTGCTTTCAATATTTAAAGCAATAGACTAAAAAAAAAACAAAACTAAAGTAATTAAAAATAATTTATTTACATCATTTATTCACTTTATCACAGTTCATAGTCATACTTAATTATTAAAACTATTTGTGTCCCATTTATAATAAGGAATTTGCGTGAAAATAACGTATGTATACAATATTAACCGACTCTTCATATTGTTCGAGCTTATCTACAAATTCTTGCTAAACGCCTACTCTTTTTTATTGAGAAAATCAACGTCACATTACTCGTCTTTGCCTGTGATAGACACCGTGTTAGGATGTATTGTATTAACCTCGTAGAACAGTGGTGGCCGAGTGGTAACGGCCCCGACTTACGAGTCGTAGGTCGCGGGTTCAAGCCCAGCCAGGCGCATTACTTTGTGTAATTTATTTCATCACCACTGCTTTCAAAACGGTGAAGGAAAACATCGTGAGGAAACCGGCATGTCCTAGAACCAAAAATTCGAAGACATGTGACATCCACCAATCCGCACTAGGCCCGCGTGGTGGATTACGGCCCATTCCCTCTCCTAGAGAGAGGAGGCCTGTGTCCCTGCAGTGGGAACATTGAAAGGCTGATGATGATGAACCTCGTAGAGGTTTATAATTAACTTTGTCTCCCATAAGATCATACATAGAAGCTCGTAATGAAATAATAATAGTAGCACGGGTCATACTTCGAGGTTAAGCTACCCTGATCGAGGTCGGCCTATGGATGGTTAACCATCCATTACACATCGGCATCGGTACAGTCCTTACGTATAGTCAGACACCAGAGAATTTGATGCGACTCTTGTCAAGGGGAACCTGATTACCTGGTAATTAATTTGTGAAGGTTAAAGTAAGGAAATCATACAGCTCATGTAAAATATGGTATTTAGTTAAATGTGGTCAATGAGCCCCATCAGAGAGCTTAAAGTTACCTAAAGTGCAATGGAAAGTGCTAGGTATGATCAGAATTTCCTTTTATGATCAAGCCAGGGATGAAGATATCCGCAAGAAAGCTAAGGTTTCCTATACATCCCGAAGAGTTATGACCAATTGCGGTGCCGCGAGCGGTTATGTCGGTTCTGTCAGCGGCCAACCATTCAACTTCGGACAGGTACACTGGTTTCTTTGCATCGCAACTGGCCATTGTCATTTAGGTATGAATCATCCCTTACACAACGTACACTATTATAAAAATACTGCTTAAACCAAACTATTCTAACACGACGTATTATTTTCTTCCTTCTCCCCTCTCAAAACGTTTTGTATCTCAGCAAAGCTCCTTCCCTTAGTTTCAGGTATACAAAACATGATAAACAAACACAATAGTATACAATTTACACTGAATATCCAGTAGGTGGTTGCTGGGCCAATGGCTAATGAAACTATGGCGAAATATTTGGTCGTTAAGAAGACGAATGCAGTCGTCGTGATCATGTTTACGGACATTCCCATGCCTCTTGAGCGATCGTCGAAGAGTTCTGCGCTGAGCACCCAGATTAGGGAGCCGAGTCCTGGAAAGAAAAGTTTGGGTTACTTCCTGAAGTTTGGGATCAAATCTTGTAAACTGAATTTGATCTGCTTCCCGATTACCGATTGAGCTGAAATTTTGCATGCATGTGTAAATCGCGTGACAATGCAATATTTTGATGACGTTAAAAGCTAATTTGATAAGGGAACTGGAAGGTGGCCATAGGAACTTAGCAATAAAACAATACAACCCCTTCAAGTTTGGGCTTGTTCAATTTCACCTGTCCTGATGTTTGTCATCAAATCTTGAAATTTAAATTAGATCTACTTCTCGGTTAGCGATTAACCTCTCGTATGCCGTAATTAGAGACACTATTAAAAAGTATTGTGTCTCGCTTAGATCTGCGTTACTACGTTACGCTACGTTACTGCGTTATACGAAAGGTTAAGTTGAAATTTTACATGCATGTGTCAATCAGATGACAATGCAAAATTATTATGTCATGGAGTTGATCTGATGAAGGAGCCGGAAGGTGGGTATAGGAACTGTGTTATTAAACGACACAGCCCCATCGAGTCTGGGCTTGTGTGATACGACTTGACGAGTTTTAAATATATAAAAGCTTGCTATCAAAACAATATTTTCATTGAACACTTGTTAGAAACAAGTGTTAGTGTTCAGTCTAGTCTAGTGTTCGAAATGGTGCCAAAGCTGATGGAAGAAGTCAAAATGATTGTTTTTCTGGTAGATGGTGGGAACAAATTAAAAAAAAAGAAAACGGTATTAGACAAATAACTGAAGAAGGAGATGGTGAGACGACTTGGATGCCTTTCTTGGGAATTGGCACGAAGTGGCTCAAAACTGAGAACATTGGAAGGAATGGAGGGAGGTCTTTACCCAGCAGTGGGACAGTATAGGCTAGAAATAATAATAAATAATTATAATTAGACAAATTAACTTTACCTGCGCTATAACAGTAGACGACCAATATAAGCGATATAAGCGGCAGATAGTTTAGGAAGCCAGTCACTGTTTCTTCGTCGTGTTTTAGCTTGAAAAATAATCCTAAACCAAGCTGAAACAAATTAAAATAATTGTATTTTATTTATAGGTACGAACGCTTAAAGATACTAAATTTTATAAATAACTAGCGACCCGGCCCAGCTTCGCACGGGTGTAATGTTGATATTATGCATGTATTATACATATAAACCTTCCTCTTGAATCACTCTATCTCGGCAAAAGTCGCATCAAAGTCCGTTGCGTAGTTTTAAAAATTTAAGCATACATAAGAGGAAGCGACTTTGTTTTATACTATGTAATGACGCTGGGAGTAAATACTAAAATAGTATTTTAATATTTGTCAAAAGTATTACTTTTCACACCACCTGCTTTCACTTTTTTTTATGTTTTGAAAAATCATGTAATGTTGAAGTCCCCTTGGGCGGAGCGGGATACAGTGTCAGACACATACTGACTAAACGACCTAACCCATTCCTTCTTAGCCCTCATACCGGGGTCGGACCTTCCTTTCAGAAACCGGACCCGGGCCCCAGTAGACTTCGGCCCTGCAGTTGGGCTTCTACATTTTCTACATTTACTGACAACTTCGTATATGGGAGTTAATTATATAAATCTCTCTCTGCGTTCGGGATTAGAACTAAGCGATCTTCCTTTCATTTGGAATTCAAAATGCGGCACGCGACTTCATGACACTGCTTTGTCCTTTTGCCACATAATTTAATATGCTTACTTACACATATTTACAGCTAAAAAAAAAAGAAACTTTAAAAAGTCTTTTTACTATGTTTTATACTATGTAATAATAGTTTTTGCCAGCGGTGCATGTGGGTTTGTCTATACAAATTTACAGCTGTTTCATCCTCTATAGGGGAGGAATTTTAGAAAACCCCTCTTAGTGCGCTATCATCGTAAAAGTAAACTTCTTTCTAAACACGTTGATATATCAGTCAGTCAGTTTCACCTTTTATATTTATAGGTGTAACATCACTTATTCTTTTGTTATAAAGTTATTAACCAGATTTCTTCCGACAATAGTGGGAACTACAATATTAAAAGTGGTAATTGTTTCATCTGACGCAAATTAAACATGTGCCAAGGTTGTTTTGTTTACGGACGTTTGACGGTTTTTTTTTTTGAGGTGGGTAATCATCTAATGACATCTCTCGCTCTAGGTTGGAGTGGGAAGGCGTGTCAGATTTTTACTAAATCCATATAAAATAGCTGTGGATTTAGATCAGTCTTCAATTGCTCGTTTCATTCTAGGAGCACAGGTTTCCTTTTCAGAAAATCCTTGTGAGTATGAGGGAATGACAGACTTTTATTGACTACTAGCTTTTGTCAGCGGCTTCGCCCGCGTACATAAAATATAGCCTATGTCACTAAGGAGTAAAGCAGCTTTCTATTGTTGCTAAAATTTTTCCAATCGGACCAGTAGTTCCAGAGTTTACCCGACAAACAAAAAAACAAAAAAAAACAAACTTTACTTCTTTATTATATTAGTGTAGAAAACCTACCTACCTGAACACTAAAGAAACCGGTAGCTATTATAATTTCAGACATAATTATAGCCTGTATTTTCCATTATTACCGAGGTGGCATTGATTTATATTTTACAACGCATGCACGTACGTGCGGACTTGGCTTTTTAATGTTTACGGTTTCTTTTTTTGTTTGGTTTTACTAGCTGTAAATCTTCCATGTAATATATAGTTAAAGCCAATGTGCAATTATAAATGCTCACGCAATCTTTTCCAATACACTTAAATAAAGAAACAATATTTCAAAACGAGTGATCGTGAGAAAAACGTGCACAATTTTTTATACATTGACATATATAAACATGAAAAATTAAAACTCACCATCCCCAATCCCATGCCAACACAAGTAATTGTCAAGATCGGTTTCCGTCCAAACCTGTCAGTCACCAAGGTCGTACAGAAACTGGCAAACAGCTGGATCAAGCCAATTGTCACAGATGCAATCTCAGGCCTCACTGACGTCTGTGTAGATTCCAAAACAGTTTGAAGATAAAACGTGACAGCATTGAAGCCCACAAATTGGACTCCGAAACCCAAAACCAATACCAGGAACAAGGATTTCAAGAACAGTTTGTTTGTCAATATGTCCTTTCTGGATATCTCAACGTTGTTATTCGCTGAGCCCATTTCGTATTCTTTCATCTCTTCATTGGCTAGTGTCTCTGACCCACGGAGGAAGGTCAGGACTTTCAGGGATTCTGCTTTATGACCTGAAATTAATAAAGTATTTCGGATTAGGTTGTGGCTATTATCGTTACCAAAAATAAACGTTTTTTAATAGTGGGTGTAATTTAACGAGTAATTAGCACAGATACGCCAAAATTAAATGACAGTGGGCTGGGCATATTGCTCACAGAACAGATGAAAAGTTCAGCAGTGGTGACTGTGTGACTAGACGACTTTTATAAGTGCCCATGAACGCCTATCTACACTTAATATAATAAAGAGGTAAAGTTTGTTTTTTTGTTTTTATGTTTTTTTGTTTGTAGGGGGTAATCTCTGGAACTACTGGTCCGATTAGAAAAATTTTAGCAACAATAGAAAGCTACTTTACTCCTGAGTGACATAGGCTATATTTTATGTACGCGGGCGAAACCGCTGACAAAAGCTAGTATGAAATAAAAACCATTTTGATTTTGACGGAAGACAAAATATGGTGATGACTGGTGTCTGTCTGTCTGGGAAATGTAATGGATGCGAGAAGTGCAAAACTGGTAGTTGTAGTGGTAGCCTATGCTCAAAAGTAGACTTCTATCAGTTGAAGGTAGTAGTAGGTAGTGATAATGTTACAGATAAGGATGATGATCTGATAGGGAGGATATTCAGATCGCGCGATCGCTACTAAAGACGTTACTATTTGCAATATGACACATCCTATCAGCTTTAAAGTACAAGTGACAAATATTTCGGCAACCGAAGTTTGCTCTCGAGGCCTCAAAAACCTGTGAGATTTTTCGAGGTCTGTCATCAGCCCAAGACAGAAAATATACTTGGTGATTCTCAAACTAAAAAAAAAAATCTTTTGAGTTTTCATGCTCGTATAAATTTTACTAAAGTTACACAATAGAAACTTTCATTAAAAACGTAGGTATATTTAAAATCTCACACCAATGATCTTAAATAAGTTTTTTTTCTCTTGTGTATGCACAATCTTATATTGTGGGAAAATCATTTATAGACCTACCTACATACTCGTAGTATTGTTAATGTGTATTATATTGTCATTTTATTACTGAGTTTATTTTTGTAGTCACGTTTTTACAGCAGGAGAAACGTGTTACAATAATAGTTATAAGAAGGTTACTGAATTTAGAATATTCATGTGTATTCTATTTTCTTTAATTTTTTTTATGGTATAGAACATTTAATTTAATAAAGGCCGCCAAATACAGGCCGACTATTTAGATATCATTATCATTACATAGTATAAAACAAAGTCGCCAGTCCCTATATATGCTTAAATCTTTAAAACTACGCAACGGATTTTGATGCGGCTTTTTAATAGATAGAGTGATTCAAGAGGAAGGTTTATGTGCATAATATGTACATGCATAATATATTCAATATCAGTACCCGTGCGAAGCTGGGGCGGATCGCTAGTATTAACATAATTTACTCTGCAAGAAATCAGTACATACCTCTAGAATATAACGAATATGGTCCATCAGGCAAGAAGAGCAATGGTATCGTGGTGAATATGATGAAACCAGTGTATATCATGTTCACCATATTGTAGGAGATGAAGGGACCCATGGACAGCATTGTGACGATTCCGAAGGAACACATGATCTGCAGGATGGTTCCTAAGCTGCCTCGGATATCTTTCTGAAATAGAAAAAGAAAGAAAAGAAAGAAATAACATTTATTAAAAAGACAAGTAACTATTATTTTTTATTTAACCTTGCGGTCTCGTGGACGCCGCTCAATACGTTAGTCCAACCAGCAATGCAATCGGGCTTGTGGATGGCGAGCAATGGGTAGCTCGCCGTCCAATCGTCTGGTAACCGTCCGGACCAAGCCCAGTCGTCGACGGCGCGCACTGTTCCCGCGCGCCTCAAGGAGTTGTCAGCAAACCGTAGGGACCCTGCAGAAGGGTCGAAGCCAACTGGGGCCATGGGTTCGCGTCTGAAAGGAAGGCTCTGGCCCTGGTGTATATGGCAACGTTGGAATGGGGTAGGTTGTTTAGTCAGTAAGAGTCTGACACTTGTTTCCCGCTCCGCCCAAGGGCGGGACTCGTCATTGGATGATTTTTACCTACCTAAAAAAAAAAAAAACCAGCAATGCAATTCTGCGACGAAATCTAAATTGATATATAGGATTGAAAAGTGTGTCCGGGAATTACTTTATAATTACTACTAATTATTACATGTCTTGAATCCACCGTCGCCTTTTTACCATTGACTGACATACCATTTGACTGGCCTGTTGGTGTAGGTAGTAGTTGGTGACCCTGACTGGGTTCGATTCCCACCTATGACAATTGTCTGTGTGATGAGCACGATCATTTGTTCTGTGTCTGGGTGTAATTTATATATGTATGTATTTAGGAATATATAAGTATGTTTATCAGTTGTCTAGTACTCATAACACAAGCTCTGCTTAGCTTGGGACTAGATGGCGTTGTGTGATAGGTGTGGAATATATTATTATTATTATATTACTAGCTTCTGCCCGCGACTTCGTCCGCGGAAAATTTGTGAGACAAAAGTTGTGATAGCTCGGTTAATATCCATGTTATATAAATAACTAGCTTCTGCCCGCTACTTCGTCCGCGGAAAATTTCTTGTAGTGTTAGCTCGGGTAACATCCATGTTATATACGATAAATAATTTATAGCCTATGTCACTCAGGAGTAAAGCAGCTTTCTATTGTTGCTAAAATTTTTCCAATCGAACCATTAATACCAGAGATTACCTCCTACAAACAAAAAAACAAACTTTACCTCTTTATTATAATATAATAATATAACTATATAATATAATATAACATATTTAATATATATAATATAATATAACTAATATAATTATCGGACATCGGACGACGTACGGCTAGTGTCTATTGTTAAAACCTGTACGGTCCGAACTAAGCGCTTCGCCTTGTCGTATATACAGCTACATGGAAAGACTGGAATAATATTTGCCTAGTGCGGTCCTCCCGTCCAATTGTAATCAGGTGTTTTCAAGGCTAGAGTGAATGTTCTTAATCAATTGGTGCATATCACCATCAACAATAGCAACACTGCTTAGCATCAGGTTTGATTGCGTGCGTCACTGCGCGGTGCCAACTGAAAACCAGCGCTGGGTGTCTGACGCCCAGCAAATGCTGAGGTGGTAAACCTTTCGGTTCGGGCACGCTCAGCTTACTGTTTATTTTTTACCGTTGAGCCGTGTTGATAGACAATAAATGTATTTCTATTCTATTCTATTGCTGTCAACCAGTAGATTAACATTTAAAAAAAAAACGAGTTGTACGGTCAGGTTCTTCATTAAATTAATTTATTGGCACCTAAATCAGTTTTCATCTGCTACTCGGTTTTTGTCGTAATGCCAAAAATTTACCTCACAAGGAGAAACAACATAAAGATTGTAAGGACTACAGCAAAAAAATGTTTATATCAATCATGAAGTTTTTTATACCAAAAAAATAGTACCAATTTATTTAAAAACGGATCTAAAGATACGTGATCTGAAAAATCGCACGGTAAAAACTTTTTCTTTTATTTCAATTACTTACTTCGCATTGTCAGTCATTCAGAACAAAGCATTTTATAAATATAGACAAAGATAATTTTTGCTGAATTTCAATTCAATCTATCCAGTAATTTTGTCGTGAAGCCATACATACAGAAAAACAGACAAAACATCTGAAATGTCACTTTTTGTCATCAGTTACGTTTTTCTAACAAAAGCCACTTACTTTTTCCATAAAATTCACAATGTAGTTCTTTCGTTACTGTTTTATTATATGTATAGATTATACTCATCTATGATACTCACACTAGCAATTTCCGAAGCATACATAGGCAGCAGAACGAAAATTCCCGCATCAGCTATACCAACCAGAGCTCTTCCAAGCAGGATCATCCAAACTTCATTGGCATATATAAACACGAAGCCTGCTACAAACTTGGGCAAGCAGACTAGTAGGAGACACAGCTTTCTACCCAGTCTGTCAATCAGGACTACTCCGATGAATATGTTGGCTGAAATTTGAAATTGAATAAGGATCAGATAATAAAAATTGGTTGACATAACCCATAGAACAAGATAGATAATGTGATTTGAAGTGCGAAACCGTTGCAATCCACTAGTCAAGCTCATTGCTTGTAATAAGCACCCATGGTGGGGCGGTGAGCTACCCATTGCCTTTTGCATCTGTAAAGATAGCGAGCAATGGGTGACTCACCGTCCGATAAGAACCAGGCCCCGTTGGTGTCAAGTTGGTTTTCCACACGCAAACAGATGTCGCAGAGATCGTTTTTAGTCAGCAAAAGTTTGACACTTTATTGCACGATCGAGCCCCCATAGCCAAGTTGATAATCTACAATCGTTAACGCTAGTAATCAACTAATCAAATGCATGAGAATGACTTCATTTCTACAAAATTAATAGACAAGTTCACATCATTCAAAATGACGGAATGAAATATAATCGTTTCTACAATTATCATTGCTACGTCCTGCAGTTTTATGATATAACTAGCTTGTGCCCATGCAGGACTATGTGAAATAAAATATTTAACACTAGCTTTTGTCAGCGGCTTCGCCCGCGTACATAAAATATAGCCTATGTCACTCAGGAGTAAAGCAGATTTCTATTGTTGCTAAATTTTTTCCAATCGGACCAGTAGTTCCAGAGATTACCTCCTACAAACAAAAAAACAAACTTTACCTCTTTATTATATTAGTGTAGATTAATACTTACGTTGAGGCGTTTCGATTGTAGAACGAAACTCGTCACGAAACGATTGTAATTTGGCTGGGGCTGAGCAGAAACAGTTTTTTGATAGTCTCCCACCCCAAAAATATCTATTGACATTTATAATGGTCATGGTGTTTACATAATCCAAATATTTTTTATTCAAGCTTATTCACGCTGTCATTCGAGATCATTTTGAATGAAGAATAGATCATAAGTAGCCGGAATTGAGGATGGCCCGGCCAATATTAGTGCCAATGGCCATTGTGTAGATGTGGTCCTGAATAGAGACTATGAATTGACAAATGTTGGGTATGTATAAGACCCGGTTGGGACCGTTTCTGCATGGAAACTACTTGTACAGTATAGCCGTCGGATCTTGGCGAGTCAAAAGGTAAAAATCAAGGTTGCCGACATATCCCAAAGAATCGCACAAAATTAAGTAGCAATGGGCAAGACATTCAGAACGGATGGTTGTTGGGGTCGAAAGGTTTTGAAGTGGCGACCGCGTACCGGAAGACGCAGTGATGAAAGGCCTTCTACAAGCTGGACCGATAACCTGGCATGGGTTGCGGGTATCCGATGGATGCGAGATGCTCAGAACTGTTCATTATAGCGACAATGGGGGAGGCCTATGTCCTGCAGTGGACGTCTACTGGCTGAAATAATTATGATGATGATGAGCCGCATATATCAAACTAGCTTTAGTCAGCGGCTTCGCCCGCGTACATAAAATATAGCCTATGTCATTAAGGAGTAAAGTAGCTTTCTATTGTTGTTAATTTTTTTCCAATCGGACCAGTAGTTCCAGAGATTACCTCCGACAAACAAAAAAACAAACTTTACCTTTTTATTATATTACTAGCTGTTGTCAGCGGCTTCACCCGCGTACATAAAATATAGCCTATGTCATTCAGGAGTAAAGTAGCTTTCTATTGTTGTTAATTTTTTTCCAATCGGACCAGTAGTTCCAGAGATTACCTCCGACAAACAAAAAACCAAAAAAAATAATCTTTACCTCTTTATTATATTACTAGCTTTTGTCAGCGGCTTCGCCCGCGTACATAAAATATAGCCTATGTCAGTCAAGAGTAAAGCAGCTTTCTATTATTGCTAAAATTACTCCAATCGGACCAGTAGTTCCAGAGATTACCTCCTACAAACAAAAAAATAAAAAACAAACGTTACCTCTTTATTATATTAGTGTAGATAAGTGTAGATTTATCTATGCCACAGATTAACAGATCTAGTTAAGTGGATAAGGATGTTTGCGCATCTCAGATTCGTGTAAATAAATACTCGTAAACCAAATTAATTTAGGAAATGTGGGGCAAGCAATCTTTGGATACCTAAAAACGAATTACGTGGAATAAGTTAAGTGGGTGGATAATAAAATTTGATGTGCCTAAACATACAAATTCTTTGTATATGTTACGGATTTGATAAGTCTTTAGGTCAAGAATGTTTGATTAAACATAATCCAGCATATATCAGATAATCTAGAGGTATAGTAGGCGTCAGATAAGTTTGTCATAAAATGTACTGACCCACCTAAATTTTTTGATAGGCTTAATTAAGACGATACCTTGTCGGACGAACTGGGTAAAATGGTTGAAAGTGATAGAACTATGCGATAGCCAACGTAAATAGATAGAGAGAGGAAACATGCAACCTGCTCGAAAAAAATAACGTAAGCGCCATACTAAATAAAAATGTATTAAAAATTCAATTTCATGTTTCTTTAAAAACTGATTTCTGATTAATGTTTAATAAGATATTATCTACATTTTTCATTATTTTAATGTGACATAAAGTACATTGACTATGGCATAAAATCCAAAAAAAATTATTTTTAGAGGTAAGTTCGGATTTTTTTTCTATCGAGGATAGTTACTTGTTTTATGTTTTTGTCTTCGGATTAATGGAGGTAATATAGTCAACAAACATATAAAAAAAAATATTCAAACAAGTATTCTTAAATTAAAATTAACGTAAAAAAATTGTTAATTACGAGGACTCATCTTAAAAAAAGCCGTCCAAGAGTTGGGCGAAGCTCAGTGTAGAGTGCCGTAGTTTCCCGTTCGTCACAATTTTTTCACAATGTTACAGAACTCCGTAGCTCATGTGTAAATTAGTAACAAAAATTTCCGAGAGATAGCGCTGTGCCCGGTGGTAATTTTGGCGATTTTAATCTTTTTGTATTTTTATTTCAAAGAAGATACGCTCAGGATAATAAATATGTAAACTAAGTTAAATGCCTGCATCTACGGTTAAATTACAAAATTAGTTTAGAACGTTTTTTTTTTAATTTTCGAAATTTGTTCATCCTAATAAGTTCAAAATAATTTTCCTAGAAAGCTTTTTAAAGTTTTGCTTTTGAGATCTTTTCCAAAGTTTGGAGCGATTATTTCGGAAAATTTTTACATTATCAAAAAGTTATGTTACGGAACTCGTAATCATTTTTAAACACCTATCCAAATACATATCATACGTTATGGTAGAAAAAAAATTACTCCCCACTTTACGTGTAGGGGAGGTACCCAAATAAAACATTTTTACTACTTTTTATTTTTGCACTTTGTCGGCGTGATTGATATACATATTGATACCAACCTAGTTTTCTAGTGCTAACAGTCACTGAGATTATCCACGGATGGACAGACAGACAGACTTGCCGAAATTATAAGGGTGCCTTGTTGAATACGGAAAACTATGTGCTTCATGGCAAATTTATCTGCCGTCTAAGTAAAAACTACATAATAGTAAAAACCAAAACTGTGACAATCATGTACCTATGTTTAAAATGATGACGAATATGTAACTACACATAGTTAAAGTCGAAATATTCACTCACTCGAGACCAATTTTGTTTATGTCAATAGTTTTATTTTTGGTACGATTACATACGAGTATATTATGTTAAATGATTTGGTTTTTCCGGTGACCTATCAATGACTTATCCGAAAACTAACCTACAATGTAATGAAATAAAAAAAAATATAACAAAGTTTTAAAAATTTGCATTCTTTTTTTTCTAGAATTTTACATATCTATAAAACAGACGAACGCCTTAAAGGGATATCTAATAGAATGCAATGGGCAACTGGACAATAACGTCATGTTTGATTTTAGTCAGCTAAAAATTCAAACTCAAATAATTTATTTCAAATAGAGAGGCACTATTGAATTGTCACAATTGAAGCTGATTATTATGTTCTAAAGAGGAGATATCTATGGAGAAGAAGGTGCAAGAAACTCCATGGACACATGTTCAAATAAGCCTCTAGCAGCTAAGAGTTCACAACTGACGGCACCCGTTCACGAGTATGTACAACGTAATAACCTGATATGCCTCTTGCGGTTTAGATTAGAGCCACCATCACTCTTTCTCTCTTTCTCTTTCTTTCACCCTTAGGAGGTATCAGTTCTACTGGGTCCCTATGGAAGTGTGTCTTTGCTTTTTCTGTTCCGTGAACACGTTACTCCTTTCAGTTTCTTGTGGCGAACTGATCTTGCTAATCATAAACGTGACTTACCAGCAATTGCAGTTAGGAAGCCAATGGATACGATCCATGATCCCTCCTCAGCTGTAATAGGCCTTGGCAGTACAGTCTGTGTTGCATTGCTGAGCTTCACTAACATTGGCGATGGCCAGGCCAGGCCCACGCCAGTGCACAGTACGCTTAGGTTTACTGAAACATAGAAAACAAATTTTATGAATTTATTCAAGGCTCTAGACCGACGGACCGCCATTCAACTGCAATCCAACTGCAAATTGCAGTTCGGATGCAGTTTGAATAAAAATAATAACGTTTATTTTTTACCACAAGCCTAAAGATACAGACAATATAACACTAAGAACCATTAGCTAACAATTTTTAGTTGTTTTTTTGCAGTTTGAATGCAGTTGACACGACTGAAATAGAACTGTAAACTAAACGTGCAGTCCGATTGTAGTTCAATTGCAGTCGGTGGTTCAGTATAATCGTGTAAACTGCACACCAACTGCAGTAGATCTGCACGGTTGGTATGCAATTCTATTGCAGTAGTGTCAACTGCATTCAAAATGCATCCGAACTGCAATTTGTGGTTGGATTGCAGTTAAAATGCAGTCCTTATGTCTAAAGCCTAAGACTAACCCACGTGAAATGTTGGAAGTTAATTTAATTTAAAAACAATTTTAAAAAATTATCCCAAGAAAAAATACTTCTGGGAATAAAATATGGAATACTGTTTTATTTAAAAAAAAAAAACATGTTTTTATGTATGGTAAATAATAATATTTTTTCACAACTTTTACATAATACCTTCTAGTCCTAAACTAAGCAGAGTATTTTTGTACATATGCCATGAGTACAAACAAAACAACTTATGTATGTATATAGAAAATTCATCAAAGTCCATCCGATCCGAATGAACCCAACGACACGTAGCGCAGCAGCCAATCGTACAACCAATGCACCAACAGTACCGTGTACTGATGAGAATTTTTATTTTTAGTGTTGGTACTTTGGTATAGAGTTGCCCAACTATCGATAGTTTCCCTATCGATAGATGACCACGAAAACTAGTAACAATATCGATAGTGCTATCGATATTATCGATTCTATCGATATCGATCGAAGTAACAGTATCGATTGGATCGATACTATAACATAATAATACTATTGATAGTATCGACAATATCGATAGTGCTATCGATATTATCGATTCTATCGATATCGATCGAAGTAACAGTATCGATTGGATCGATACTATTACATAATAATACTATTGATAGTATCGACAATATCGATATATTTTAAATAATACTATGGATAGTATTGCTTTAGGAGTAATACCGGCCTTCGATAGTATCGATACTATTTTTGTATATCAACACTATTGCCCATATCACACTACTGATAGAATCGATACTATCGATAGTATCGATACTATCGATAGGCTATCGATACTATTGATATGACGTCATCAATCGATAGACTATCGATAGTTTAGCAATAGTCGACTATTGATATGCAACTACTTTGGTAGGCTTGACGCTTGACCTCATTTGATGGTAAACGATGATGAAGTTACTATACAATAGAATCTAACCACTATGACGTAACAAAGTCACGTGCAATCATCGACACTATTCGACACACGTACTCTACACCATGGAAACTGGTATCTCACTGTGTTTACAAACAAGCCCATTGCATACCTGGCCGACTGGCCTGTCAGTCTAGTAGTAGTGACCCTGACTGCTATGTGGGAGGTCGCGGGTTCGATTCCCACCCAGGAAAAATGTTTGTGTGATGAGCACGATCATTTGTTCTGTGTGTGTAATTTATCTATAACATATTATTGATAAATTACACCTTGTGTACACATTTGTGTTATTTATTTAGAAATACATATATAAGGATGTTTATCAGTTGACTAGTACTCATAACACAAGCTCTGCTTAGCTTGAGACTAGACGGCGTTGTGTGATAGTAGTCGAATATTATATTACTAGCTTCTGCCCGCGACTTAGTCCGCGGAAAATTTCTTGTAGTGTTAGCTCGGGTAACATCCATGTTATATAAATAATTTATAGCCTATGTCACTCAGGAGTAAAGCAGCTTTCTATTGTTGCAAAAATTTTTCCAATCGAACCATTAGTACCAGAGACCTCCTACAAACAAAAAAACAAAAAAACAAACTTTACCTCTTTATTATATTAGTGTAGATAGATTATTATATTATACATTCAATACAGTTCGACAAAGTAAAAATTATGAGTCGAATCCGCGCATGTTAGTTTCTGTATCGTCTGCAGCAAAAACGGCAAAACGATCACGTTTGTCGTATGGGAGCCATTAACAATTGTTTATGTTATTCTATTTTTAGTTTTTTTTTGTTATAGCCGCAACAGAAATAAACAGGGTGTTATTGACATCGTACCACAGACGAATTCCATATATTTCAGACGCAAACCCTTGGCCCTAATTGGCTTCGACCCTTCTGCGGGGTCCCTACGGTTGCTGACAACACCTTACCCCATTAGGGGTAGCATTGCGTACCTACCTATACCCTATGAGCAAACTGCCTGCCAAATTTTAAGTTAATAGGTGTTACGCGAGTGAAGCCGCAGGCTGATGCTAGTCATTCAAGAAATAGTCTCGTTGCAACAAGATTTACTACTTTCAATCTGTACCGGTTAAGATGCAGGTTTGTCTACCTCCAGGTCATTGATATTGCGTATGCGCATAATATACACCGTTAAATTTTAGTCGTTTTAATCCCGAAGAGGGTCGATCCAGTACATGAAACACTATCGATTTGTGTAGATAAAATAAAAAAATAAAGTACTTTTTTTCTAAATCTCTTATTGATATACGCATTTACGAAATTAATTTCTTTAAGTAAACGAGTCATTGACCTTGTAGGTAGTTGTCGATCGTTGCGTACTAACTACCTACAGGTCATTGAACTCGCCCAGCTGACGTTTACTTAAAGAAATCAATTTAGAACATGCGTAAATTAATTCGAGTTTTAAAAAAAAGTACTTTGTTTTTTCATTCTAACTTTACCAATCGATAGTGTTTCATGTACTGAATCGATCCTCCAAGGGATTAAAACGACTAAAATTTAACGGTGTATGTGTAAATATTAGCTACTAATAAATATCGTGGACCAAATAATGTTGTTTTATTAATTATTAATAGATAAATAAATTAGCTAAGACAAAGTATACTTTTCCATATAATTTACAAATCTGTCTGGAGGTCAAAGAACAGATAAATCTAAATTAATATTATACATACGAAATATTACATTATTTGTTTTTTTTGTACGTTGCGACTTAACTCTAAACACTACTGGACCAATGTAAAAACCTATTGCACTATAAGACCATATACTCATTACAAAATAAAAGAACCCTTTTGACATTTGAGTAAGACTGTAACTTGGAACGAAACTACAATTCGGGATAGCCCCTCATTGGAGGTTTTCAGGGGAAGAATTAGGGAACATTTCTTGTCTATATAAACAATAGATAATTATGTATGTATAAGTTTTATTTATTGTATATAGTATTTTTACTTATTTGTGTAATTTATTTTAGTTTTAAGTTTAATACAATTTATGGTAGAACTAACTAAAGTTCTTTTATGCATATGGTTTGTCCTCGTGTTTTAAAATTTCCCCATGTTTTTAAAGGTTTGCTGTAAGAAAACCCAACTATGGGTTAAGCTTGCCTGTCTACATAACTTTTTTTGTTAATGTTTCCTTCTGTAATTTATGTACAATAAAGAATATAAGAAACTGAAAGAAATAATAAAATAATAATAAAGGGTAAGTATAGTAGTCACAACACCGTAGAAGTCGCTACGTAGTCAAAATACAAATGTCAAAACGTACATTTTATTTTTTGTTAACTTTAATGGTATTCTCTATTTTCACGTAGACACACTCGTCAGCAGAAGCTAGTGGCAAACAGATAGATAGATAATGTGTATATTTAGATACTTATGTATGAATAATTATTGTATTTTTAAATAAATTGATTTTTTATTCAAATAAGTCTACCATCCGATATATTATGTGATGCGAAACAAATAATTAAAAAAAAAAATAGTTTTAAAAGCAAGTGATGATAACAATTATAATAAAAAAATTAAACGGAATAACATATTAATAGGGCACAAGCGTCGGTTTTTTAAGGTTCCGTATCCAAATAATAAAAACGAGGCCCTATTTAATACTAAGACTCCACTTTCCGCAGGCCTCCGTCACTCCATGTACTTGCGCGCTATAATTACCTACCGCCCGGACGAGCGGTCTCGAGCCGCCGGCGCCCTCAATTCAGTGCGGTTGTCGCAAGCGAAAAGCACGCACGTTGTTCAATTTTAATAGTTCCATTTGTTCGTACTCGTACCGCAAATCAAGTAAAAGAAGTGATAAACACCTAACATTTTTAACTTTTATAGATTTTTTATTTTAGCTACCCACTGACGTCTATAATTATCTACACTAATATAATAAAGAGGTAAAGTTTGTTTTTTTGTTTTTATGTTTTTTTGTTTGTAGGAGGTAATCTCTGGAACCACTGGTCCGATTGGAAAAAAATTAGCAACAACAGAAAGCTGCTTTACTCCTGAGTGACATAGGCTATATTTTATGTACGCGGGCAAAGCCGCTGACAAAAGCTAGTGTTTTATAGATAGATAAACCATTTATTTGTTACAATACAATGTATACACGAAAGCACAATTCTGCCCTTCTAAGTCAAAAAGCGATATCTCACAAAAACAGTAAAGTTGATTTTTGTACAATGGTATAAAAATCAACTTTATTATTTTGTTAAATTAATTATTAATTAATTAAATCATGAATAATTGTTTTTATAGCTATCACATTAGATAGCTTTTATTTTAAGTAATTAAGGCTTTTAGTGCAAACTTGTCCGAAACTTAAAAAAATATCATTAAGAAAGTTTTCCCTGTCTCAGTTTTGATGGCACAAAAACAATATTTAAGATTTTTTTGAGATACCGCCTTTGCGCTTTGTAGGGCAGAATTAAACTTTAAAACTAAGTACCTACCTATATAAATACAGTCAACATAAACAAGAAACACATGTAGGTACTTAGGAAACAAACAAAGAAATACAAGGTTGCCAATGGTTTTATTTAAGTAGACGTATTACACAGTCAGCACCAATTTATAAAAAAATATTTTATAAGCGATACAATTTTAAATTTCCACATATAAATCAGAACATATTTACATTTTTCAATAACATAGAAAAAGTTATGTTAATTTAATTTTATCGAAGAAACAGCCCTGCGATTTCTCGGTGAGCTGCGATTGATCACGCGGTGCGATGCAATCACAACTGTACGCTTAAGTATTAAGGCACATTTTGGCATGCAGTGGTTGCTGACGAGACGAAGTAGGCTATTATAGCAGTAGGTATTGAGAATTTTGTATGGAGTGAAGTATCTGTTACGTAGTAACTATTTAGTAATCTGTGCTTTCCGTCACTCACCAGGCTGTATTTCATGAACCATGATAGTTAGACAGTTGAAATTGTCACAGATGACGTATTTCACTGGCCAATATAAAAAAAAAACAATATAAAAACTGTTTGATATATCTATGATAAAAAACTAAAAAAATTGCAATATTGTGGTGATAGCGATAGAACGCAGCAGTGGTGGCCGAGTGGTGAATGAGCGATAGAACGAAATAGACTGTATTTGTAATGTGATGGTATGAAGTGTTGATAAAACTCACAGAGCCGAATAAAGTAAAAATATAAATATTTAGAATGACATAAAGCAGACTCCAACCAAAAACTTGACCATGACAACTAAAAACAACGTCAAAATAACATATTTTCATAAAATTAAAAGTGTATAAAGTAGGTACAGTTCGGTCGGATCTTAGCGAGTCTGAAGTTACTCTGCAAATTTTAGCGCTTGAAAATTGGTACAAAAAATAACAGTTTTTAACAGCAATAACAACTGGAAATTGCATTTATTTGTTTAAACCATTTATTTTTGTACGAGTTTACAAGAGCTAAAATTTAGAGCCTTACTTCAGACTCGCCAGCCAGTCGCCAACAGGTGGCTAATGTTGTATAGATACGGAACCTTTCGTGTGTGAATCCGATTCGCACATGGCCAGTTTTGAACCTTCATATTAGTTCTAGAACATCGTAAACAGCACTAATTAGATTATTATAATTACTTTTTTTGACATCATCCTATTTATGTTTAGTTACTAAATCATACATGATTATAATAATTTAGTACACCAAAAAATATAAAAATAGAATAAGGAATAATTAGGTTTAACGATCCTATTTAAAATATATACTATAATTATTTAAATTATGCATAGTAGTTTATAAATTATGCAAAGTCGTGTAGTGGTATTAGTATTAGCGCAAGGGAACTCAAAAACTCTATTGACGCAATCAAATTCACCCGCGTGGTAGTAGAAAATTATCCTTAAGGGATTGTGCATACCACGTTTTTTAAACGCGCCGTTGACGCGCGATTGTACACGCAAAGTCAGATGCAGCCTGTAGATTACGTAGTAACTATTTAGTAATCTGTGCTGTAGGCTTTTAATGCCGTCAACCGACGTGGTTAAAAAACACATATAGTTCGTTTTTTAATTCACACTCTTAATTGGGAATATATTTCTAGAATGTCACACTCTAGAAATATGTTCCCAGTTTTCTGGAGTTTGACATTTTAAGTTGTCAAATCTTAGTCTAGAATTATAAAATGAACTATAGTGGTGTGTATAGGCCCTAAGGAAGATACTCCCACATTAATAATCCTGTACTATATATTATATTGTCCAATAATATGTATTGTTCAATACATATTATTATGCACTGATTTGACAAATCAGTGCAATCGTGTGTGACCCGGCCTTAACATAGGTTCTCATTTGTCTCCAACACTCAATGGTTCACCTCCGGTTCCGATCTCGGTTTCGGTTCCGGTTCCGGTTCCGATTTCGGTTCAGTTAAAACAAATTTCAAATCTCCAGTTTCGGCTTTGGTTCCGATAAAAGCAAATCCGTAACATCATAAACATGGTTATACCACAGGTGGTTTTTTATAAAAGAGTCCTCCACATTTTGCTATAATATTGGCATGCAAATTTTTATAAATTTGTTTTTTTTTTTAATTTTGCTATCCCTAGTTCATATGTGTATAATATATACATAATATACTTAATATTACCCTTGACCTCCATGTGAAGCTGTGGTGGGTCGCTATTACGTAATATAACAAGATAAGGATAATACACGTAAGTAAATAAATTAATTAATACAATAATATCTATTCCTCTAATGACAGTTATATCATTGCGTTAGTAGATACATACGGTACATACTTACGTATGTAGGTACGTTCTCGAACTGGCGTTTGAATGGCCCTTTAAATGAAAGATAACTTCTAAGTGCTGATATTAATTTTGAAAAGTACTTCATAACTTTCCATCTTATTTTCAATATGCTAAATAATTTTCGAAGCGGTGTAGTGGATTATGTAACTATATTATCTACCTACATTATTTAGATCCCTCACTGCGTTCGGGCTTAAAGCTTAGCAATCTTTATTTTGTTCTAAATTTAACATGCCACTCGCGATTTCACACGCCGGTCGCCTTCTACTGCGAAGCAGTAATACTAGCAAAGGAGGAGGCCGCATGAGTGAGGCTTATGCCCTCAAAACCAAGCCACCACCGGGTTTCTGATCAAGATTTCCGGCAACAAAGTAATCACGAGTATGACCAAATACACGCACATTCTTGGACCTATATATTACCAAAGTGTGAAGTGTAATTGCAAACGTTATTCAATGAAGAGGTAGGGACCCTGCAGAAGGGTCGAAGCCTATTAGGGCCAAGGGATTGTGCCTGAAAGGCAGGCCCTGGTATGTATGGCAATGTAGTAACGGGGTAGGTTGTTTAGTCAATAAGAGTCTGACATTGTTTTTCCGCTCCACCCAAGAGCGGTATTCGTCATTGGATGATTTTTACCTACCATAAAAAAAAACCAATGAAGAGGCTAATTCAACGTGGTACATATTACACTTTAAACAACATGCATGACGACAGCATCTAGAATACCACGAGTCTGGTCAGTTTATGAACTGACGTCAATGTCCGGCAGGTTTTTGATTTGACGTCAAACCAATGAACGAAAGAATCTTAAGGAAAACTGGAGCTTAAGTGTTATTTGCGTCAATAAGTAAATATGACTGACTTATTTCGTTCCTTCCCTGTTTAATGCTGCGGCTACATTATCGGAATTTAGTGAATACTAGCGACCCGCCCCAACTTCACACGGGTACTGATATACTACTATGTATTATACACATAAACCTTCCTCTTTCTTCACTCTATCTATTAAAAAAGCCCCATCAAAATCCGTTGCGTGCTTTTAGAGATCTAAGCATATATAGGCACAGTAAGCAACTTTGTTTTATACTATGTAATAATTTGCAATATTGCGAATTCCTCAAAACGGTGTATGAAAACATCGTGCTGAAACCTAAAAAAAATCGTAGATATATGCCATTCACCAATCCGGCCCATTTCCTCTCCTAGAAACTCGTCTAAAGTACCTACGCGGCAAATAAAATGAGATGGTTACACACAACCCTTCAGGGGGCCAAGTCTGCTATTTTAAAAATATTGTCATTCCAACACGATTCCATTGTCATTTTGCTAAAAGTTCGTAATCTGATAATTCATAATGGCTGATCATTGGACGGTCAGTGGTGTCGTAATAGAACTGTGATACGAGCTGTTTTGTAACGAATTAAAAACAATAACTGCACAATAACATTCTAATCGTAAATCACTGATTCAAGGAACTGTCAACATTTTATTAATTTACCGTATATGTCAAATATTCATTTGTCATTATGTACGAGATAACCATTCCAAAAAAATTCTGTCAATGTAGTGTCACTGGTTGATCATTAGAAAGTCATAATGACGCCATTGTATTAGTAGATTGCCAAACTTGTCAAAATCAACAATTTTGAAATCAATAATCGACTATTCTGACACTATTGTAATAGCAGACTTGAGGCCCAGTTCGATTGAGACTCGAAAATCGGTTATAATTCTCGTCATACAAGTTGAACCAGATTGTCGAGTTTGAATGCGCAGTACAGTACGGCTGTCGGATCTCGGCGAGCCTGAAGTTGACTCTGCGAATATTAGCGCTTGAAAAGTCGTACAATAATACATAGTTTAAACATATAAATACAATTTGCAGTTGTTATTGCTGTTAAAAATTGTTATGGTATTGTTATTGGTGTTGTATTGTTGTTGTTGTTTGTTGTTGTTGTTATTGTTGTTTGTTGGTTGTTGTTTTTTTGTGTGAATTTTCAAGTGCTAAAATTCGCAGAGCTTAACTTCAAACTCGTCAAGATCCGAAAGCGATTAATATATATACATGTATATTTTTTGATAACTGAGACCTTTGGGTAGATTATCATTGAATGCAGTTTTTTTTTATCCGCTATAAACTAATGCTTGACTGCGATTCCACCTGATGGTAGGCAATGGTGCAATCGTTGATGGTGAGACGCATTAGTTATTTTGTAAACCTTTAGAATACAAATCGGCACTTTCGGGCAATAAGTTAGTAATCGCGAAAAGAAAATACCGACAACCTCTTGAGACCCACGCGTCCGCACACCTACCAAATGCGACTGTTTCTAGTCGTCCCTAGGCTAAAATTTTAATTTTTCCCTAGTCTTCCTACATGAAGGTATTAAGGTCAGTTTTCCCCTATTGTGTGCCACACCTATATTCTTATATTCTTTACTAGTGACCCGCCCCGGCTTCGCACGGGTGCAATGCTGATACTAAATACACTACAGAAAGACTGTGAACACGGTAGGTGCAACTTAAAGGAAAATTAAAAAAAAAAAACAGAGAAAGAAACAGATACAATAATAAATACATACTTAAATACATACGGCCGGCCGGTACCGCCGCAACCGCTACGTCCCGCAACTTTTAAATCTATTACAGATTTAAAATCTTCGAAAATATTCACTTAAATTATACGGCGTAAAGAGCCATATAGATCTATATTAAATGAACAATGTATTCAAGGTATTTAATTGGTTAAGCATTAATGCTATATTGGTTAAAATTGCTTCGAAAATTACCCATTATTTGTCGTAAAAAGTAAATGACAAAAAAGGTTATTGTGGGTTATCCATAAGAGATAGACATATACCATCACGGACTTTTCTGTAGACCTTTTCAATGTGTACAATACTTAGTACATTATTTTGATAAAACTCGTAGGGTTCAGCCTGCGTTTGCAATGTAAGCGGAAAAAATGTAATTATTTATGACATCACATTAGAAACTTCAAAAATAACAGTACTTCTCCACTATTTAATGGATGTTATTATACATATAAACCTTCCTCTTGAATCACTCTATGTATTAAAAAAAACCGCATCAAAATCCGTTGCGTAGTTTCAAAGATTTAAGCATACAAAGGGACATAGGGACAGAGAAAGCGACTTTGTTATAAACTATGTAGTGATTGTACACTGTTATTTCAAAATACAAATTTACAAAACAGGTGATGTACATAGGCGAGCTTAACCCAAAATTGGGTTGGTTGGCTATTATCTCTCTAATTACGGTATTCAAAGGATAATACCAAAAATAATGTTTAATTTACTTGTACTTATTTAAACACATAAAAAAAAATGATAATAAATAGTTAACAATTCTTACTTCCGCAAAAAATCACATTGTCATTTCCGCAATAATTTATTTGGTTTGAGACATTTGGTATGGAACCATACTGAGCAATATCTTTTGTTTATTTTTTTTTAATTTACAACTTATTGCTCGGGGACGTTGAAATGTAACTTGACAGCAAATATATCGAGCCAGGGTTTTAGGCAAGCTTCGCTGATTTAATCGCCGCTTCAAAAAATCTTATTTTTTTATTTGCTATAAACTAATGCTTGACTGTGATCCAACCTGGTGGTAAGCGGCGCTGAAATCTTTGATGGTGAGGCGCATTAGTTTTTTAAAAGCCTATCTACTCTAGCCTTGAAGACACTCAAATTAAAATAGGATGTTAAGACCGCAACAGGCAATTTGTTGCAGTCCTTCGATGGCGCGGAATGAAAGGTTAAGCGAAACGCTACACGAATCTCAGCTCGAATTTTCATTAATTGCAACTGTTTAAATGATACCACATAAAATCCGATTATGCAGACACTTGAGATACTAAACTACACTAATTTTACATCACAATATTTCCTAGGAATCAATTTGCAATTAAGTAATTAAAACTACCACTGAACTTCACTCAAAAAATAAACACCGCCAGAAGTCTCGACAAAAATAAATGTGTGAATTTTATTAACACACCATTATTTTAGTTGTACTTTTACTTTTTAAAATAGCCGCACACATAGACACCGTTCACAAACGTATATAGTGCAAGGAACATGCATAATCGATGGTCATTACCAAACAACCATAATATCAAAATACCCACCCACAATAACAACAGCATACTGCCTCAACAAAGGACTTTGGTGAAACTTGAACATGTTCAAAACAATCACTATTAACGTACACACATTCGTGAGTTAGCACTAACAGCGTGTTATGTTTACCGCGACGTTTTACGAATGATTGCGGTTAGCACTCGATGCTGTTTCAACACGTTTTTGAAGGTAGAGGGGATAGTTATGCACGTACAATAGTCACGTTGCCTATGCACTAAGGGTCTGCACACAGTTGAGACAAGTCTGCCAGACAGTCTTGTCTCAAACAAGGCTGTTTTTGACAGATTTGTCTATGACACCGCAGACTTGTCTGTGACGAGACTGGTATGACAGTGAGAGACAGTGCGTAGTGTTTTATGCACGCCTCTAAAAGATGTGAGCAGAACGGTAGGGCCGCTTCAGGGTCAATGCCCGATGGGGCTATGGAGAATTTCTGAAAAGGAAACCCCTGATTTTAGAACTCAAAAAGAAACTGAAAGAACATAGGGTTTTATTAGAAAAAGTCTGATACGCCCTGTCCTTCCATTAAAGCGAGAGAAACTATTTCATTATTTGCCACTTATATCTATCAGACTTTTTAATGTTCCCACTGCTGGGACTCACGCCTTCTCTCTAAGAGATGCAAACGGCCGTAATGCGCCACACGGGTTGGTAGATGTTACATGTTTTCGAATTTTTGGTTTTGGTGGTTCTAGGACATGCCGGTTTCCTCACGATATTTTCTTTCACCGTTTTGAAAGCAGTGGTGACTGAATAAATTACATAAAGTAATGCAACTAGCTGGGTCTGAACCCGCGACTCGTAAGTCGGGGCCGTTACCACTCGGCCACCACTGTTCTCACGAGACTGTTACTACTAGCTTACTAAAGAGGAGGTATGAACCCGTAAGCTGCGAGACTGTTTTATCTTGATGGAGTGCGCCGTGACATAGATAAAACCGTCTTTTCACAGACAAGTATGTCTAATACCAAGCCCAGTCGTCAGCAGCGCGCACTGTTTCCGCGCGCCTCAAAGAGTTATCAGCAAACCGTAGGGACCCAGCAGAAGGGTCGAAGCCAACTGGGGCCAAGGGTTCGAGTCTAAACGGAAGGCTTTGGCCCTGGTATATATGGCAACGTAGGAATGGGGTAGGTTGTTTAGTCAGTAAGAGTCTGACACTGTTTCCCGCTCCGCCCAAGGGTGGGATTCGTCATTGAATGATTTTTACCTACATTAAAAACAAGTATGTCTAATACAGTCTTGTCTCAAGTGTGAGCAGGCCCTAATATCATCGTTTGGACGGCACGGTTGCTTAAAGCATTTAAATGCTGTAAGCACGGTTGACACAGTGGTAAAAGCATGGACCACTAGGATGTAATCAGCGTCCCAAACCATGGACAGTAGAAAGGGGTTTATAGTTCTATGCTGACCGATGTCTTGGTAAGGATTACGGGCATCTGATGGATGGGAGACGTACAGGACTATGTCCAACGGGTTTTGTAGATAAAAATCATCCAATGGTTGGTTAAGTTTACAATTTGCAAGTTCTCACCAAAGTGAACACTACTTGGACGCTGGATTACATATATTATATATAGCCCATGTTTAAGCAATTCTACCTTGTGTATTTTCCGGTACGTGATCGTTACTCCAAAACCTTTCGGTCTCATCTACCATCTGCAATTCATCCGCAATTTGTCCGGCCCCTTCCAATTAATTTTGGCAATTCTTCTGGCTACTCAAATAAATAATTTAAATACAATATACTCAAATAATCGCGACCGCGTACCGGAAGACGTAGCGTTGGAAGGCCTCCCACAAGGTGGACCGATGACCTGGTCAGGGTTGCTGGAAGCCGATGGATGCAAGACGCACAGGACCGGTCTTTGTGGCGGCGCTTGGGGGAGGCCTATGTCCAGCAGTGGACGTCTTTCGGCTGAAATGATGATGATGATACTCAAATAATTAGTAGGTGCAATCAATTAAAAAAACAACGCTACAGTATTGCCAACTTCCTACGGATATGCTTTCGAACTTTATTATTCGACCATCAATATTTACGTTTTACGATCATCTGACCATGACTTGCTAAAAATGGTGGCAAGACCATGAACCTTCAGCGAGGTTAGCGGCGGTTAAGAGATTGGAAGATGCGCTAAACTATGGCACTGGTACAAACGGACTGCAATGTCAATTCTTTATTTTTTAATTATAATAAACTAGTGCTTGACTGCGGTAAGCAGTGATGCAATCGTTGATGGTAAGACGCACTAGTTTATTTAGAGACAATTCACTCTAGCCTTGAAGACACCTAAATTATAATCGGACGGAAAGACTGCAGCCGGCAAACTGTTCCAGTCCCTCGATGTATGCGGAATTCCGGCACGTATTTGTCTAGTTTTTTATTTTTTCTTTTTTATTTCAGATAGAAGAGTACAAAGGTACTGGGTCCTAACAAAATTTCCTCCAGCAGACCTACGACAGGAGACTTGTGCAATGTGTGTATGTATGTCCAGGGTTACTCACCGAGAAAACGGGCAATAATACTCCAGCGACCTTGAGCGAACAAAAGACGAGCTTGCATCACTTCCTGCGCATCAACATTAATCGAATAATAATTTGTCCTTCATTATATTAAACATAATATAAAACTGTATATCAAAGGATTGGTAATTTAATTATTTTTTAGTTTGTGAAAATTTGTGGTTTGGCCTTCGCTTTTTTGAAAATAAATCACACCAAGTTTAATTACAAAAAATGAAAATATTCATTCGTATAGGTATTAAATTATTACGAAAATAGTCTAGTATAACATATACAGATAGTTTAGTTTTTTTTTTTTATACGAACTAGGTATTTAGAAGTAAGAGCAGTGGTGGCCGAGTGGTAACGGCCCCGACTTGCGTGTAGTAGGTCGCGGGTTCAAACCCAGCCAGGCGCATTACTTTGTGTAATTTATTTCATCACCACTGCTCTCAAAACGGTGAAGGAAAACATCGTGAGGAAACCGGCATGTCCTAGAACCAAAAATTCGAAGACATGTGACATCCACCAACCCGCACTGGGCCCGCGTGGTGGATTATGGCCCATTCCCTCTCTTAGAGAGGAGGCCTGTGTCCCTGCAGTGGGAACATTAAAAAGGCTGATGATGATGATTTAGAAGTGATGTTGGATTTAAAATCATCAAGTCGTATATCTCCTCCTGTTGAAAGGAAATCGTTTGTCTTGGTATGGACATGTGAAGAGGAGAGATGAAACGCATGTCACAAAAAGAGTTCTGAGTTTACACGTGGATGGATGGAGAGGAAGAGGGAGGCCGAAGAAGAGATGGATGGATTGTGTGAAGAATTATATGAAAGAAAAGAGAGTTAGTGATAGTGTGACGGGTGACAGGACAGAGTGGAAGAAAAAAACATGTTGCACCGACCCCAAGTAAAATGGGATAAAATCATCATCATCCTACCCTTATCCCATTTTATTTGGGGTCGGTGCAACATGTTTTTTTCTTCCACTCTGTCTGTTTTTTTTTTTTAAATAAAGGTTTTTAAAAAAATTTATGCCAATAACAGTTTTTAACAGAAATAACAACTGCAAATTGCATTTATTTGTTTAAACCATTTATTTTTTTACGAGTTTTCAAGCGCTACATTTCGCAGAGGCTAACTTCAAACTCGCCAAGATCCGACAGCCGTACCTACTTACTGTATTGGTGGTTTTTTTTCAGTATAAAAGCGTGTTTTAGTTTATAACTAGAACCGTACCATTTTTATCACGGAGTAAATATAAAGAGAAGTTGGTGTATCAAGATTGTCCTAAGAAACAGCGCGTGACATTTTGCGGGGTGAGGGGGTGTTACACTCCGCCCATTTCTTTAATTTCCATCTGCCGGTCAATAGCCAAACTACTCGCTCGTTCTGTCGATTTTGTCTTGATGTTACGTAACTATCCATCACTAGATGTCGCTAAGTACAGGGTTCCGTACCGTTGTATTTTCGATGTACAAAAGTGACTTTTCTACAGATTTATTATAATATACCATATTTTATTTTTAGATTTTGATATCCAGCGTATTTATTGTTTTAGATGAGACAGCCACGGGACATACGTAAAATAAATGGAATCTAATTACGGACCTATCTTTTTGTTCTGTTTCTTTTTATTGACGATAAATGGCGGCCTGTTTACGTTTACGAAGTTGTGCACAGGACGAACGCCAACAATACACTGACTTAAGCCACGCCCACCATGATGACGTCAGGACCGTGCTGAGAATCACAGTGCACAGCCGTTTAGGCCATCTCCTCTTTATATTTACTCCGTAATTTTTATTATTCATGGTAATGAAACCTTGCTATGAACTTTATTTCAGGCGTTGCGATCGTAATGTTTTTATTTTACAGTCATTCATTTGCGTTTGTGGCGAAAATCATTATTATTGAAGTAAAGTTTTCATGTTGCTATGAAGTTTAATATTTTAATTGAGACTACGTTCAAGTACGCTTTTCTAAATAGGTTAACGTTAGTTGAAGTTAGATCTTTATTAAGCGCTGCTGTTGTTATTAAATCTTGATGACAGTATTAAATTTATTTAGTTTATCGTACCTGATAAATTAATGATTACAAGGTGTCTGGTGCGAGGAGTGCAATGGTAACAAAGGAGGCAGCCGAACACGTGATCAGAATGGACTCTCTCTCGGACTATGCGCTGCGGCTTGCAGATGACGAGCAATGGATAGCTTGACCGTTCGGTAAGCCGAAGCCTACTGGAACGAGAGGGCGAAAGGGTCAGAAGTATGTTTTAGTCAGTATAAGTAAACGGAGGAAGTCATTGAATAAGTTCTCACAAAAATGATTAAGGTATACATTTTGAGAATTTAACTCTAAAATATCGATAACTTCAATCATACAATGTTTGTTCCTTGTATGATTGAATTTATTAAAAAAACTTCTGCAATCAGAATTTTCTTTCTTTTACCGTAATTACAGACACATTAAAACGACAATAGGCGTGCGGACACCGGTATCCTCTTGGGCTTTAATAAATTAAATCTAGCGGTGTTAATTCTATTACTTTGCTTCAGTTTTTCTAACATTTCTTTGAGATACCCTCACAAACATGACGCGTATATTATGACACCACACAACTCAACCATTTTAAAAAGGAACTGAGTGATCTAACATTCTATTCTAAAAAGGAACACGTTGTTTTAAAATAAAAACAAAAAGTTTCAACATCTCAAGTTTCGTGAAGTTTTCCAGCGTGTAATGTATAAAAGATCGTCTTGGTCTCGATATATTATAATACGGAATCGTGCTGCAAGGGGAATATCGCGATATAAACGAACAGCGGGTTTTCTTCACAATAGACTGCACACTTAGGGTAAGAATGTGACAAGCTTCTCACAGCCACTATCGTAAACTCAAACTGAAAATAATTTATTTCATATAGACCATTTACAGGCACTTTTGAATTGTCAACATTGAAGCTAATTTGCACAAGCGTACATCCCTGTGGAGAAGAATGTGCAAGAAACTCCACTCACACAATAAAATTTTAATTTTTTTTATTGACGTGAAGTCTATGACTGAACTAAAATAAAATCTGCATGACTCGTTTCTAACTTATAACTCATTTTCTCAACGTATCGTGTCACTTCAATACTAAAATTGTTCAAAAGACAATGGAACAAAGTTTAAAGCAATCCATTACTATTTGCTGCCTTACCAACTTTCATTAATGTAACACAGCATCACGCTTATAAATATTTCTAGAAGGCGTAGACAGAAATATGATCAAATCGTTATTTTTCTGTAGCTAGATAGTTAGGCAGATAGAAGCGCCAATGATCTTTCGCGCCAGGCCCGATCCTCGATTTCCTGCCATTGTGAGCGCGGGCTTGCGGAAGGCAAGCCATAGGTAGCTCACCATCCGACCGCCCGGTACCCGTCCAGACCGGGCACGCGTCGTCGACGTCGCGTATCGTTCCACGCGTACCTTAAAGAGATGTCAGAAAACTTTAAGAACCTAGCTGGGTCGAAGCCTACTGGGGCCATGGGGCAATATGATAACGTTACACCTGGCGCCCTGAATCGAAGGCAAAGAGGGATCAGGAGTGCGTTTCTGTAGTCGATAAAAGTCTGACACTATCTCCGACTCCTCGTACGCATTGTATTATTCATACTCATTAGTCAACAAAGATATTGAAAGATCTCTCAGTAGTATACTTTTTACTCTCCTCATCGCCGAGCGATTGGAGCGTGGTTGTAAGAAGTTTTTATTTTTTCATTGTATCGAAAGAGTGTTGCAATTTACGGTAGCTGCGTTCTCATTGTTGTTAAGGAAGAAAATGAATCTTTGTTTCTTTTTCTTGAGGTAGTCCTTTGCGTTGCAAAAACATAGTATTAGCATATTCAGCCTCATAATGTTCTCACTGATGGAACTTAGGTCTCTCTAGAAGTGTAGAAAGGCCGTAATCCACACAGACCTTGAAAGAAAGAAAGAAAGAAAGAAAGAAAGAAAGAAAGAAAGAAAGAAAGAAAGAAAGAAAGAAAGAAAGAAAGAAAGAAAGAAAGAAAGAAAGAAAGAAAGAAAGAAAGAAAGAAAAACATTTATTGTGACACGCACAGGACAAATAAAAAATAACTAATTAATCTATATGTAACTGGAAAAATCAACTATGCTCTGTGCGAGGCCAAAAAGGCTCCTACCTCAGTAAGTACCAAAGGACCTACTTTCTAAGACATTTACGGTTTCATCACAGTGAAATGTAGAAAATTTGAACCCACCCATACGCACACTGCAGGGCCGAAGCTTACTGGGGTCCGGTCCAGTTTTTAAAAAGAAGGTCCGACCCCTGTATGAAAGCTAAGAAGGAATGGGGTGGGTCGTTTAGTCAGTGAAAGTCTAAAACTGTTTCCCGCACCGATTAAAGGCAGGATTCGTCATTAGACGTTTTATCTCAGCATAAAAATATATATACCTACGCACAAAACTTTTTGGAAACACATTCTTTGTGCGTACAGCTAAAGGCGGCTTTTAATTAAATATCTGTTATTTATTTATTGTGCACACCTACCACAGTGTTGTCTTTTTTAACCCAAAGGTTGACTGGTAGAGAATGCCTTGTAGCATTAAGTCCGCCTATGTACCACTACTGTACATGAAGTTTAAATAAATAAATAAATCAGCCATAAAGTGCCGCGCGAGTCGTGCTGCCTCGTCGCTATTTTTGCAATTAGGGCCGGTTTTACACATTTATATGTAGAGCAGGATGTACGGCACATATGGGTGCAGGGCAGGTTGTGCTTCGATTGTCTGACGTAAAATTTCGTCTGCAAAAATTTTGATCTCTCATCAGCAACTCAAACTAATCAACAAACTTCACATTGTGCCATCTAGTGAACCTCTTTTGAACTACTAACAACTGGATGTAACGTTTATGCTGAACGGTATTCATTAGAATAGATGTCGTTCGGGGTTTCGTCGAAATCACAAAAATCCTTTCCTAATAGCTTTAGTAAAGTCTTTGAGTGGGTACCTAATTAAAGTATTTTTTTCAAATTTGTTTTGTATCGATGTGCAGATATATATTTATATTTATAAAAGAAAGTCGTAATGAAATCGATTTTTATCGTTTACTAAGAAAATCATTGTTTATTATCCCACACATCTGCACTGGTATTATATTTTACAATTTCGCTCGCAGGACAGAGCCGGCTCTTATCTCTGTCCTTGCCTTTCAATAACTGTAGGTTTGCGAGTTTTGCGACTGTGATGACACTGACCTTAGATTTTTAAGTTTCAAGTCCTGGTTTTCTTATCTACACTAATATAATAAAGAGGTAAAGTTTGTCTTTTTATTTTTTTGTTTGTAGGAGGTAATCTCTGCAACAAATGGTTCGATTGGAAAAATTGAAGCTACAATAGAAAGCTGCTTTACTCCTGAGTGACATAGGCTATAAATCTATACTAATATTATAAAGCTGAAGAGTTTGTTTGTTTGTTTGTTTGTTTGTTTGTTTGTTTGTTTGAACGCGCTAATCTCAGGAACTACTGGTTCGAATTGAAAAATTCTTTTTGTGTTGAATAGATCATTTATCGAGGAAGGCTTTAGGCTATATAACATCACGCTGCGACTTATAGGAGCGAAGAAACAACAGAAAATGTGGAAAAAACGGGGGAAAATATTCATCTTTGAGGGCTTCCGTTGCGTGCGCTGCGAAAACGGTAGAAGATACCAAAAAAATATGTATTAAAGAATTATTCCTCTTAAAATGATCTAAAAAAATGTCCGCGACAGTATATGTCTATCTTTTAAGATTAACTCACTAGAACCGTTTTTATGGGAATCAAATTTGGCCGACATTAATTCATTATTACCAATTATTTGTTAGAGTTGTATCAACATAGTAATATTAAACGTTATCCAAATAAATGTGTTGTTGATTAAGAGTATGTAATTGTGAACAAAATTGTCTTTGACATCACTTATTTTCAATGAACATCTTAGAAGATATTACAGTTTTAAAATAACTCCGAAATAAAATACACACGCGCCGCATGCTGTGCATAATATGACGCTGCGCGTGCGGCGGGCGAGAGGAGGGGTTGCTTGCGGGCGGTGCGGAGGGGTTTTTTTATGGTAGGTAAAAATCATCCAATGACGAATCCCGCTCTTGGGCGGAGCGGGAAACAGTGTCAGACTCTTTCCGACTAAACAGCCTATCCCGATCCTCCCTTGCCTTATTCCTAGAGCCCCGGTATAACGCTTTCGCACCACCCCTCGGCTGCAGGAGGCTTCGATCCTGAAGGGCCGCACAGTTTGCTGACAACACCTTGAGGCGCGCGGGAGCAGTGTACGCCGTCGACGACTTGGTCTCCGTCTGGACTATTACCAGAAAACCGGACGGCGAGCTACCCATTGCTCACCGTCCGCAAGCCAGCGTCTACAGTGGCCGAATATCGGCGGGATCGCGGCGGCGACGGCTACGGTGAGGGCGCTGTTGCCCTTGCTTTATGCGGTCGGCCTTCTCCTTTACGAGCATTACTGCTTCGCAGAAGAAAGCGATCGCCTGCCATTCTTCTTCGCTGCGGACCATGGCCTGAACTAAGGCCCAGCGCGAGAGGTTGCCGCCGCCGATCATCCCCACGAGGACACGGCGATACTCAAGCTCAAGATTCCCAAGCAGGGCACACCTCCACCGGGCTCGCCTCACAGTGGCGACACCCAGACGTCTCTTCCGCACGAATCAAGCGCAGGAATCTCCTGAACCTCCCACGTCCGGTGAGAACCTGCGTCATGCGGAAGGTGAGGACGCCGTGATGTCTTTCCAACCACGCCTCAAAGAGGGGACTTACTGCCGAGATTATGGCGTGCCCAAGGGGGGGTGTAGCTCTATGAAGTACTTTTAGATAATTATGTTCTTTTAAAAATTAAATTGTCTGAAATAATAACAGAAATTGACACGGGCAAAGTCGTGGGTAACAGCTATAATTTATAAAGCCGAGGTTGTTTGCAAAAATAAATATGATGCTCAAAATAACTATTCCACGCGGACGAAGTCGCGGGCACAGCTAGTTATTTATATAACAGGGATATTAACCGAGCTATCACAACTTTTGTCTCACAAATTTTCCGCGGACGAAGTCGCGGGCAGAAGCTAGTTATGAATATGATGAATCTGAAGTCAGTAAGAGTCTGACACTGTTTCCCACTCCACCCAAATTAATTAGAAGATTTTTCCTTCAATAACAAAAACTCATGAAAAGGAAACAGATTTATCTTGTTCCGCAAAAAAGACTCGAAAGTAGAGCTACCGTAAATCGCAACACTCATTATACCGATACAACGAAGAAATGAAAACTTCTTACAGCCACGCTCCGAACGCTTGCCGATGAGCAGAGTAAAAAGTACTACTGAGAGAATGTTCAATATCTTTGTTGACTTGCGAGTATGAATCAGACAAGCAGGGCTGTTCTTTAAGTAAACCGCCTTGAACAAACCAACGAAATCCAAATAGGTGCATTAGATTAAAGACCTAATGTTTTTTTTTTATTTATTTTTTTTGGGTTTTATTGTTCCAAGTAGGACATATCAAACCCATTGTACTAACCTTATCATTCCCTTAAATTAAATTAATACATAACTATATATTAATTTAATTTAGGTTTTACTGAGGGAGTCGTTGTTGAGGTTGTGGCAGTAGGTAACATGTAAAACATTTTTGCCACTTCCGATATCGGATCAGCTAGAGCGCGCTGAATGACTCCTACACCCTTCCTATTAATGTTAAACTGTGTCATCACCGACTCTCTCTCCGCTTCGTTTCGAGCACACTCCATGAGCAAATGATGCACGTCCTCTATTTTGCCACAAGTTGTGCAATTTGGTGAGTCTACCTTCTTCATTAGGTGTGCAAGGTGTGACCTAATGTTTAGGTGAATTAGGTTAACAATCCAATGTACCTATTTGGAGTTAGTCGCTGCGGTCAGCTCTGCGCTTAAAGCTGTTTTTTTTTATTGTTATAAACTAGTGCTTGACTGCGATCCCACCTGATGGTAAGCAGTGATGCAATCGTTGATGGAGAGGCGCACTAGTTTATTAAGATCCTATTCACTCTAGTCTTGAAGACACCTAAATTATATCGGACGGAAAGACTGCAGCCGGCAAACTGTTCCAGTCCCTCGATGTATGCGGTATAAACGACGAGGCAAAACGCTTAGTCCGCACCGTAGATATCTCAACAACGTAAGGGTGAATATATGCCGTTTTCTTAAAGAATAGCACGCAAGCTAAGATCTTTTGCAGTGTGTTGTGAGCAGTGGTGGTCGAGTGGTTTTTTTTTGCATTGGGAAAAATCACCTAATGACAAATCCCACCCTAGAAGAAGAAGCCCTACTTAGAATTAGTGTCAGACTCTTACTGCCTAAACGACTCGTTCTTTCTTGACTTTATACCTGACTCAGACCTTCCTTACAGAAAATTATCCAAGGCCCCAGTAGGCTTCCGCCCTGCAGCGGGGCTGCTGGGCCTCTACGTTTTCTGACAACTCCTTGAGGCACGCGAGAACAGGACGCGCCGATTTGGGCTCGGTCCGGATGATCGGACAGCGAACTACCCATTGCTCGCCGATCACAAGCCTATGGTTTCAGTTCAGTCACAGATTTGAGGCCATCAACTGCATCAGACTGCTACAGCATAATCACGATTGCGGCTTCCAGAAGCTTGTCACATTCATACCCTGGGTGTGCAGTCTATTGTGAAGAATACCCGCTGTTCGTTTATATCGCGATATTTCTCTTGATCTTACAACAGCCGTGGTGGTTGAGTGGGACTTACGAGTTGTAGGTTGCGGGTTCAAACCCAGCCAGGCGCATTACTGTGTGTAACAAAACCACTACTCGCAAAACATGGCATGTCCTAGAACAAAAAATTCGAAGGCTTGTGACTTCACTGGGCCCGCGTGGTGGATTACGGACCATTCCCTCTCCTAGAGAAGAGGCTTGAGTTACCTACCCAGGTCTCCTCTCTAGGAGAGGGAACATTATAAACTTATGCTATTTCTCTTGCAGCTATTGCAGCACAAATCCGTAATGTATTGAGACGATCTTTTAGTCATTACGCTCTGAAAAACTTCAAGAAACTTGAGATGTTGAAAATTTTCATTTTTATTTTAAAACAATGTGTTACTTCTTAGAATAGTGCAGTAATAGAATTAAGCTAGAACTAAATTAGAAAGACTCACACGCCTGATGTTAGTATGTATACGCCAGGCGACGCATCGTTCTGCGTCGCCTGGCGTATAACAAGTATCAAGTATTACAAGTCTAATTACCATCTATATTATATAAAAGCAGAAACTGACTGACATATCAACGCACAGCCGAAACTACTGGGACTAGGAGCGTGAAATTTTACACAAGGCTTTCTTTTATGACGTAGGCGAAGACTAAGAAAGGATTTTTTTTAATTCAGCTCCTAAAGGGAAGAAATTATGGTCTAAAGTTTGTATGGAGAACCTAATTTTACGCGGGCAAAGCCGCTGGTAGAAGGCTAGTATAAAATATATGGAAACCGACGCGCCTAGATCAGCAAGTGTGGCATACGTGTGCGCGCTGCAATTGTACCTGATGTATCGATGTCCTCGTGGAGGCGATCGGATGCAGCGATCTCTCGCGTTTGGTCCTGTTTCAGATCATGGTACGTAGCTAGAGGAAATGGAAAGTAGTCACCTTCTTTTGCGAACCGGACCTTAGTAAGGCCCATGGTCCGGAGCGATGAGGAGGGGCAGCCTGTCGCCTCCTTCTGCGAAGCAGTAATGCTAGCAAAGGAGCACGCCGACCGCATAAAGACAACGGCGCTCATGCCCCAGAGGCCGCCGGGATTCCGATCCCGATTTCCGGCCTCCATAGGCATGGGCTTGTGGTTGGCGTGCAATTGGTAGCTCGCCTTCTAGTCATCTGGTAACAGTCTGGACCAAGTCAAGTCGTCCACGGCGCGCTCCAGCAAAAGTAGAGGTCCAACTACAGGGCTGAAGCCTACTGGGGCCCCGGTCCGATTTCTGAAAGGAAGTTCCGACCCCGGTATGAAGGCTAAGAAGTAATGGGGTGGGTCGTTTAATTAGTAGGTAAGACACTGTTTTACCAGTGCTAAGCCATGTGTATCAATAATTACTTGTAAAAAAATAAGTACCAGAGATGAATGATTTCTGGTACTTTTTTTTTCAAGTTTTCAGTGATAAAATTCCCAGAGCTTATCCTCAGACACGCCAAGATTCGACGGCCATACTGTAGAATGCACCCCTATACAACCAGCTACAGAACAGATTACCAACAAACAACTTCAGATCCTCGACACCAACTCCCTAAATATCCAACACCTCAATATCTCGCACAACAGGCACAAAACTATTTGTACCAAGTTAATATTCACACGACATTTGATGACAGATCATAACTTGCGAACAAGTTAGATTGCCAATCACACTTGTACAATACACATGTTAGAACTTGAGGCCGACTTGGCGAAAAGTTTGCAGAATCAATTTGACCCCAGATTCTGTTTAGAATCGTCTGAACATTGAAGGTCGCACGGTTGGAGAAAATATGACGTTTAAATGTTAGATTCTGGTAGGTGGTTCAGTTCCCTGATGAGGCGAAGAGTTATTGGATTTTAAATATCGAAAAATGGGGTGAATAGAACCTGTGCGATAAGACCGCCCATTGTACCCTTATTTTTAATAATGTTTGTCCTATGTATATCATTACACAGTATAAAACAAAGTCGCATCCTGTATATGTATGCTTAAATCTTTAAATCTATGCAACGGATTTTGATGCGGCTTTTTTAAATAGATAGAGTGATTTAAGAGGAAAGTTTACATGTATAAAACACATATTTAATATCACATTGTACCCGTACGAAGAAGGGGCAGGTCACTAGTTTACAATAAATTATAAATAAATAAAACTTTGGTTTGATTTTTCACTTTGGTAGGTACCACATTATTTGCTTCTATCAAAGCGTTTACTTTTTAGAATAAAAATTCATTACATAAGAAATTATTATTTTTTTTTAAATCGTTGCGCCAGACTGGGAATTAATCCTGTGTGGGTGCGTTCACAAATATACAGGGTATTTGGTGCATCGTTTGCCAAATTGATTTGGCCGACAGAATAGATCATTTGCTATAACTTCAGCCCCAATAAATCATTCCTTGCTACACCGGTCTTTTTTTTAAACATGTTTTTAATTTTTATTCTGAAAAACACCGGATTTCAGCATTTAAGCTTACATAAATAAAAAAGTTATTAGTCTATCCAACAAATTTTATTTTTATATTTAACTGTACTGTTGTACGGTTCTATAAAATTCAATATTACTTGCTAGTAACGTGTAGTTTTTCTATAAAAAACCTACAAAGTGTATGGGATATGACAAAATAATTTTAAAACTCAACTTTAAATATCTATTAAAAAAAAAACTAAAAGCGTTGGAGATCTTCGAATTCTTTTAAAAACTTCTCTAGTTTATGCCCTTTCCAATGGTGTGCAATATGCTAAAAAAAACCTTTTATTTACTTCACTAATTGGCTAAATGTAAAAAGACAGAGGTCATTTCAGAGACGATTCGGTGTGAACGTTTGGGCAGGAGTAATAGCAAATCATGTGGTTCGACGGCGCGCACTGTTCCCGCGCGCCTCAAGGAGTTGTCAGCAACTGTAGGGACCCTGCAGAAGGGTCGAAGCCAATCAGGGCCACGGGTTTGTGTCTGAAAAGGAAGGCTCTGGCCCTGGTATGTATGTTTCCTACATCGGTAGGTTCGGGTAGGTTGTTTAGTCAGTAAGAGTCTGACACTTGTTTTCCGCTCCGCCCAAGAGCGGGACTCGTCATTGGATGATTTTTACCTACCATAAAAAAAAAAAATCATGTGGTGTGGTGAGGTGAGGAATGATTTATTGGGGCTGAAGATATAGCAAATGATCTATTCTGTCGGCCAAATCAATTTGGCAAACGATGCACCAAACACCCTGTATAAAGAGTCTGACACTATTTCCAGCTCCGCCAAAGGGCGGGATTCGTCATTGGATAATTTTTACCTGACATAAAAAACAATCATGTAAGTGGTCGATGTGTGGCTGATAAGATATACTTATAAATGCGCAAACAAAATAATATGAAATACCTACTCAACCAACCAACGGGGACAGTTGAAAAATCATTTTCTACAAACCGTAACACGAAACGCATTATGCATTGTGTTGTAGAAAACTGATACGAATGTGAAATGATTTTTTCTTTTCTTTTCAGTTGCGAGTAGGAATTATTCTTATACTAGACTACTGTGGGTGCTTTCACAATCATATAACATCTTCTATATTTCTATGACACAGATAGTTATGACTCTGAACCAACTATCTATCGGCAATACAAATACTTCTCTGCAATTCTCGATTTTTAGGGTTCCTTAGTCAACAAGGAACCCTTATAGTTTCGCCATGTCTGTCTGTCAGCACGCGGATAATCTCAGCGACCGTTAGCACTAGAGAGGGCTGAAATTTGGTATAATATGTATAATTTATCAACTACGCCGACAAAGTGCAAAAACCTCCTTTTTTACCTCTACACGTAAAGTGGGAAGTGATTTATTTATTTATTTATTATTTATTTTAAACTTTATTGCACACCAAAATGAGGACAGGATATACAAATATAAAAACTAAGTGTACAATGGGCGGTCTTATCGCACAGGGCAATCTCTGACAGACAACCTTAGGATGGACTAAAATGAAAGGAGATAGATTTGGGGTGGTCAGTGTACAAAAAAACGTAAATATAATATATTAAATACATATACCTAATAATAAAAATACACATATACAATATCAATTAATATACTAATAAATATTTAAAAAATAATAAAAATAAATAAGGTTGAGAAAGGAGATTATAGATGTATTATAGTGAAAGGTAATGCTCCTTCACCATTGCTTTAAAAGTCTGTAGCGTTTGAGCACGCCTTACTTCAATGGGTAATGCATTCCACATTCGAGCAGCTTGAATAGTAAACGAGTTGTCAAAAAAGGAAGTGGAATGCATACGAATACTTAATTTCAGATTTTCCGATGATCTCAAGGTCCTAGAATGTGTGTCACAAAGGAACTGAAAACGTTCTTTAAGATAAAAAGGAGTAGAAGGATTAAAGAGCACATTATAAAGCAAAGAAAGTATATGAGCATTCCGGCGAAGGCGAATAGGAAGCCATTTGAGCTGAGTACGAAATTCGGAAACGTGGTCATACTTGCGCAAGCCAAATATGAACCTGATACAGAGATTTTGAAGTCGCTCAAGCTTATCCAATTGAATTTGGGTGAGATCAAGATAGCTGGCATCAGCATAGTCCAAGATAGGGAGAAGAAGAGATTGTGCTATCGCAATCTTTGTGTTGATGGGAAGCAAATTACGAAGGCGCCTCAGGGAGCCTACCGAAGCAAAAAGCTTTCGACTGACCTCCTGCAGTTGTTTAGACCAAGAAAGACTGTTATCGATATAAATCCCCAAGTTCTTGACAGTGTGACTTATAGGAATAATAGTATTGTTAAAAGAAACCTGGGGAAGTGTCGACCAATCGATCTTACAGACCGTACGGGGACTACCGACAACAATCACTTGAGTCTTAGTGGGATTGATCTTCAGTCCGAACTCAGCACTCCAGTCACTAATTCGAGCTAGGTCCGTATTGATTGTCTCAATAGCATTAGTTAATTCTCCAAGAGAGGATTGGGTATATATTTGGAGATCATCAGCATACAGGTGGTAGAAAGAAGATAATCGTTGAGTGATAGCGTTAATAAAAACTGCGAAAAGTAAAGGAGATAAAACGCCACCCTGCGGCACACCGGCAGATGTGTTGCACCAAGAAGAGAAAGATTCGTCAATGCAAATACGCTGCCGGCGACCAAACAGGTAACTATGAAACCAGTCAATTACCGATGGAGATATGTTAAAGGAGCGTAGGATACCGAGCAAAATGTCAAAGTCAACCGTATTAAAAGCGTTGCTAAAATCAAGCAAAGCAAGTACGGTTAACTTTCCCACATCCATGCCTGACCTGATATCGTCCGTGATATTGATTTGTTTTTCATTTCTACCATAACGTGTGATATATTGTTGGATAGGTATTTAAAAATGATTAGGGGTCCCGTAATATAATTTTTTGATATTATTAATATTTTCGGAAATAATCGCTTCAAAAGAAAAAAATAAGGCGTCTCCCCTTCTAACTTTTGAACCGTAAGTTTAGAAAATATGAAAAAAATCTCAAAAGTAGAACTTAAAATAAACTTTCAAGGAAAGTTATTTTGAACTTGATAGGATGAACAGTTTTTGAAGAAATAAAAAAAAACGTTCTGAACTAATAATACTGTAATTTAACCGTACCTACATGCAAGCATTTTTTTTAACTTTTTTACATATTTCATCATCCTGAGCGAATCTTCTCTCAAATAAAATACAAAAAGATTAAACTCGGTTCACGCAAATTAAAATTACCACCGGGTACCGCGCCATCTCTCGGGAAAATAAGTTACTAATTTTTACATGGGCTACTGTGTTCTGTTACATTGTGAGTTTGTGACGGACGGCCCGGGAAACTACGAAACCATGCTCTGAGCGTAGCCCGACACGCTCTTGGCCGATTTTTTTCTCTCGAAGAAGCACAGCAGTCAATAATAGCTCAAACACTGTAATCACAGTGTCGTTATGTGAAATGTGAGATTTGTTAGTCTTGAGCGCTGCGCTGGCCCGGCGAAGAAAACCAAATAGGTACTCTATCGTAGGGACTCTGCAAAAGGGTCGAAGCCTGCTGTGGCTCAGGATCTGTTGCTGAAAGGAAGGGTTGGCCCCAGTGTCAAGGTCAAAAAAGAAACGGGATGGGATGTTTATTCAATAAGAGTCTGACACTGTTTCCCGTCATCGGATAATTTTTGCCCGACTAAAAAAAGGTACCCCATCGCTAAGTTAATTTTTGCTTGTACCTGAAATGAAAACTTCTAATAGTTTGGTGTGGCGCCCCGCCGCAGGAATCTTTTAAGTGTTCAGGCAAAATTGACCGAAATAGTACATGACAATAGGATTTAAATGTAACTATTTGGATTTCTTACAGAATAGCACTGCACCTAGCCGAAGGACTACCATATAAATATGACATCTAAATACTTTGAATTCGCTTCAATTTCCTTTGGCACATTACAGAATGCGTACGTACTAGAAATCAAAATTACTGAAATAAAATAAAATAATTATTTTTAATTATTTAATTTTTTGGAAAAAGTTTTATAAAGTATGTATTTAATCATTGAAACTAATTTATTCTTTTAAACGTTTTAGGTCTAAGTACTTACGATAAAATAACTTGGAAATTAAAAACGTAGTATAGAATACAACTCTTACGTAAATAAACGCAGACCAGAAGTAAGTTCACATGGAGATCTACAACAAGATTTTCTGAAGAATATTATAGTAATGTTGTTATAGGTTTCAGCTACATTCGTCTAGCCGGGTTCCCAGGGCAGTAACATGGTTTAGGACAGGTTTTAGTTGGTGGCGATCTACCACCACCTCCGTCTGCCTGTCTCATCTGTGTCATCAATGCTCTTAACTGATTGGAGAGTTCACCAACAGTATTACACATTTGTTCAACAACATGGTACGAAGGATTGCTTTGAAGGCCACCACCAACACCACGTTGGTTAAACCTGTAGTCCCCAGGAACATCTTTCGTAGATGAGCAACCGGAGACACATCTAGGAGATTTGTTCATACAGACGTCGGACGGAGCTTGACCTGCATAGGGATCGGAAGGCGCAAACGGAGCAGGAGGACAAGGTGGAGGGCATGCACCATTCTGTCCGAGAGGGGTACTATACTGTTTGCAATCAGTTCCACATTTGTTGAGAGCACACGACAGTTGTTGATTGTTATTGGGGCCTCTTGCGTTCGTTGGGCATTCATTGTTGTCACATTGGGGAGGCCGATTTGCTGGGCACATCGAGTTGTTGCAACTGTATGGTTGGTCTGTCCGGTATTCTTTGGGCAAAGTGGTCTTGCAATCTGGACAGGGACATGTTACTTTGATGATACCAGCCTTTATGTCCTTGATTTTGCCAGGGGTATAGTTCAGGCAACTGTAATGCACCCAACACTGACAGGCTCCCTGGCATTGTAAGCCTGTCTTCTGCGACACTGCTGCTAAGCATATCTTACATGGGTTTTTCACTTTAGTGCATTTTGACATTTTGATCAGAAACTTATTAAACCTTTTTTGAAGACAGTTACCATGGTTGATAGTATTTTGGACTTTTGTTTTGAATATATTATTTTATTTTTCCCACCGCATGACGAATTTCGGAGATGTAATTTGATGTTGACATATTACATGATTTTTTCTTTGTACTGCTAACTGTCATATTTAGATTTGATTATGATCTGTCAGAAAGGGTCTTGGCCTCATTGGAGAATTTGAGTTTTGCAATAGCAACTAGAGTTGAATTTTTTTAAGTCTGCGCGCGGCGAAAAAAGGAAACTAATTATTTGCCGTCATCTTGACATTTATGTCAGGTGTCAAGAGAATGTTTTGTGTTCCGTGTTTTTAATCGTTTCCAAAGTAAATAATCGTCATCATTATGCCGAAAGTGGTTAAAAGTGCTGGTAAAGATATTATCTTGAAATTCAAACGTGTTTGTTAAGGGGAATGAAAAAATATCGGGCTTACGATACGATTTTCCAAAAGTGGACCATTTGTCAAATATTTTTTTCGGGTGACCAGAACAACAAATCTCCCTGAATATTCGTACCCGAGTGGAGCCTGGCAGAAAAATAGAGTTGGTTGAAAATGGACTGCTACTATGTATTTGAATCATAACAAGTGATTATTATAACAAGCTATTAAAGAGTTTGTTGAAAATGGACTGCTACTGTGTTTTTTAATCTTAATCAAGTGACTATTATGACAAGCTATTATATATTAAATAAAGTACATATTTTCTAAGTTCCATGACTTTTTTATAATAATTTAACAACCTATAATTCAATCTATTTCTTTACTTTTATCAAAGTAGTAATTATATAGATTTGGATCTATATCAATATCTACATCTACACTTCTACACTAATATAATAAAGAAGTAAAGTTTGTTTTTTTATTTTTTTGTTTGTAGAAGGTAATCTCTAGAAGTACTGGTTCGATTGCAAAAATTTTTTCACTGATAGAAAGCTGCTTCATTTCTGAGTGTCATAAGCTATATTTTATGATTATGAATAATATAATAAAGAAGTAAAGTTTGTTTTTTTATCTCGAGAAATTGTATAGGAACAGAGTTAAATATGTTAAAACAAGAAATTTTCCGCGGACGAAGTCGCGGGCAGAATTTAGTATATTATATAAAGATCAATGCAACTTTATAACTCAAGAACGTGCCCACCTATCCAAACCAAATGTTTAGGCTTTGTTCGGACTATTTAGTAGATGGTTTATGTGAAGTTTTTCAAAATCGGTCAAGGGGTTCTTCATTTATCACATTTTTCTGATTCCGGAAGCGAAGCCGCGGGCAAAAGCTACTTAATATATAAAAGCGAAATACCACTCACTGATTAATCACTATATATCAGAAACTATAACACCTACAAACTTAAAATTCGGCAGGTAGGTTTCTTACAGGGTGTAGACGTCCGCTATGGACAGATTTTACGAAACTCCACCCCTATGGTGGTTAACAGACTTTCACGCAGGCGAAGCCGCTGGCAGAAGCTGGTATACCTACCTACTACAGAAAAAAGACTGCGTGCGGCTAATATTTGTTTTAATTTTATGATAAAATTTGTTGTAAAATCGCTATCGCTAATCGTCATCTATAATTTTAGAAAACCTGAAGAACCAACTAAAATGTAATAATCTATACATATAATAAAATCGTAGAGAAGTCAAAACTGTACATTGAATATTTTTTTAAAAGAATACTTGAAGCGTGATCTACAATCGATACTGAAGCCAAAAATATAGTTTTTAGAATTTTTGTCTGTGAGTCTGTTTGTCTGTATGTATGTCCGAACTGAACTCAAACAGTACTGCATGGATTTACTTCAAATTTTGCATGAATATAACTAAGAGGCCGGGTCGTGCAATGGGCTACATATTATCACGCTATCACTTACGGGGGAGGAGCAGTGAATCTTTATTTTTCTTACGCATTCTGTGACAGCGTGTAAGCTAACGACTCATAATTAAATGTTGTTTTTTACCGACTTCACAAAAAGGAGGAGGTATTATGTTCGGATGTTTGTATTTTTTTTTTGTATATTTGTTCATCGATTACTCCGTCAATCATTGACAGATTTTCAAAATTCTTTTTTTGTTCGAAAGTAGACAGTTCTGAGGGGGTCCCATTGTCACGAAGTTAAGATCTGATGATGGGATCCATGATAAATTGAGGGAACTCCTTAAATATCATAGGCAAACATATGGTTTTTTTGGTATTTTCATCTAGATATGCAGCTCTTACAATCAAAAAGAAACATTTGTGGAAGTGGAACTGATGAAGAAGACCAGAAATGGGTAATGGAACTTCATATTTATACAGACATCACAATAAAATTACAATACAAATAAATTATGGTGTGAAGAGTTAGGTTGAAAATGGTATCATTAAAATGACCTGATGATGATGATGATAATGATGGAGCCGGAAGATAGGCACCGGAACTCCGTAATTAATCAATGTATCCTAGCGGTGTTTGGGCTCATTAAAATTGTCATGAGATTCACTTTGGCTCTTAAGTACTATTGAACTGATCTGATGATGGAGCCGGAAGGTGAAAGGGAGATACAGGAATTTCATAATAAAACTATGTATCCTACCAGGGTTTGGGTTTATTGAAATTGTCATGAGAAATAGGTACTCTGGTTATAAGTGTATCGCAGCTAAAAAGGGTGAAATAAAAAAATAACTTTAATTTCTGAAGTCGGTGGTTCTTGGTATTATTTGTCTCTTATTACCTAAACACCGACTTCCGGAATTAAAGTTATTTTTATATTTTTGAAAAAGTCGGTATATTTTTTTGAAAAAAGTTTTTTGACAAAACCATGCTATTATCAAGCTTTACACAATAAAAACTACGTCATTTAAGTAACTTGGAGAAAAACATAGTAAGAATGTAATACACAATTTTGAAGCAGCGCCATCTATGAAAATACATAAAAATCAAATCAAGTTACAAGTTAACACTTTTTAGAAATTCATAATTTAAATTTTATCACGTTCGTAGGTAAGTAGTTAGTTATTCATATAATAGTTTAGTTTTAGTTAATTCATAGATGGCAGACTTTCTTCATAAAAATTGTATGGTACATTTCGTTTTGACAAATTCAAGTTCCAATAAAACCCTCAAAATGTTGAGCAGTCTTTTTTTTTAATTTGTCTTCCTCTGAAGACAACTTAATTTTTTTTTTACAAAAAAGTTGAGTTGAAATCATCCAATGACGAATCCCGCTTCTGGGCGGAGCGGAACAGTGTCAGACTCTTACTGACTAAAAAACCTGCCCCATTCTTTCCTTGCCTTATTCCCAGGCCCTGGTGTTACGCTTTCACATCTACCCTTGGACCAGGAGGCTTCGACCCTGCAGGGCCCCCACAGTTTGCTGACAACTCCTTGAGGCGCGCGGGAACAACGCGAGCCGTTGACGACTTGGATTCGGTCTGGACAGTTACCAGACGGCCGGACGGTGAGCTACCCATTGCTCGCCGTCCGCGAGCCCGTGTTTACGGTGGCCGGATATCGGCGGGAGCGCGGCGGCGACGAATACGGCGAGGGCGCTGTTGCCTTTGCCTTATGCGGTCGGCCTCCTCCTTTACGAGCATTACTGCTTCGCAGAATGACCGCCTGCTATTCCTCTTCGCTGGGGACCATGACCTGAACCAAGGGCCGGCGCAAGAGGTCGCCGCCACCGATCACCCCCACGAGGACACAGCGATGCTTTTCCCAAGCGGGGCACATCTCCACCGTGTGCTCACACGGCCACCCGACACCCGAGTGGCGACACCCGAGCATCTCTTCCGCACGAATCCGGTGCAGGAATCTCCCGAACTTGCCATATTAGGTGAGAACCTGCGTCATGCGGAAGGTGAGGACGCTGTGAGATCTATCCAGTCACGCCTCAAAGAGGGGACTTACCGCCGAAAATTGGAGGCTTGGTTTTGAAGTTATGGCGAATTAAAATATTACGATTTCTGCTGCACGGCCCGTTACGAAGTGACCGTCACCAAGGCGGGGGTATGCGTGCGGAAGGGGAGTTTAGATCTATGAGTAAGGTTCCCACGCGGCTCAGGTAAGAGTTCTGCTCCTTACGCAGCGGTCGTGCGCGAAGTCTAATAATGTTCGTGCGATTTTTTTAGATTTCGTTCTTAAAAAATAAACTCATGTAAAAGTTCTTCTCAGAGCTAATCATCATTTCTTCTCAGAGTTAATCAACAGTTCTTTTCAGGGCTAACCAACAGTTCTTTTCAGGGGTAACCAACAGTTCTTTTCAGGGCTAAACAACAGTTCTTTTCAGAGCTAGAATATTACACGCTACATATTAATATTTTTTTAAATGTTTGATAATGCCTAAGAGAGCCAGGTCTCAACTTTCTAAACACAATTCTCAAGCACGGGTAGCAAAAATACGTCGTATGGAAGAATCTTCACGTGAACGTTCACAACGACTTGCTGAACAAAGTCAGAGAAACTCACAGGTACGCGTACGAGAGTCGAGTGTCGAACGTTCGCAACGCCTTGCACAACAAAATCTGAGAAGCTCTGAGTTACGTTCAAGTAAGTTCAAATGAGTTCTCATGGGGGTTCCTTTTAGAACGTAGGTGCTCACTAAGACGGAATTTTACAAAATTCAACCCCTAAGGGAGTCTAAAGGGGGTTAAAAGTTTGTATGAAAACCCTCTGTTTTTGAAGTAAGAGACTTGAAATTTAAAATGTATACTCTCTAGATGTTGTGGTGGTGAACTAATAATGTACCTATCCTTAGAAATCAATTAGGGGGCTAAGGGGATAAAAAGGGGTTGGAAGTTTGTATGAAAGTCCTATGTGTTTGAAGTACTTAGGAGAGTTGAAATTTAAAATGTATGCTCGATAGATGCTAAGAACCGATTTTACGAAACTGTATCCCTAAGGGGTAAAACGAGATCCACGCGTACGAAGTCGCGGGCAGCCGCTAGTATGTAATGAAATGAATCGTATTTCCCATTATTGATTTCAAAACGTATTTCATGTGCTTTGTTTACTTTGTATTTTTTTTATTATATGAGGGAAAGTAGATTAATTACACTAGCAACATTAAGCACGCCCCCAGCCACGCGCAGACTTAACGTAATCCAACTCTACAATCGTATCGACTTGGAGGGCCCATTTTAGGACTTTAGGACGGACATCTTGTGTTTATGATTTTTTAGATTTTGATTTGATTTGGTTTCTTTGATATTTTAGCTATACCTTGACATTTACTTGACACACTTAAAAAAAGAAGAAGAAGATGTCCTAGGTTATATATACTATAATAGTACCGTAAGTTACTATTTAAAGGCGTTTGTGATATGGGTCAGCTGGTATCTCATTGTGATTTTGTTATTATTTTTAGAAATGATTGTCTCAGAACTGAGCAAGGCCATTCTATCAATCACAATTGTGCACTTTCAGGACCTTCTCCCTTGTGGTCTTCCGCTGCATTGTCTGTCTGGCATACACCTTGAATTGTACGGAATTTTTGAGTCATTTAGCATCCAGTTGACATTTCTTGTCCTCGCAGGACATCTCCTGCAAGGACAAGAAATGTCCTTTCTTTGAGCGCCTTTGTTTTCGTAATTAAGGGTTTGCAGATAGCGAGTGAGGAGTAGTTTGCCGTCCATTAATACCCAAACCACAGATGTATAAAGAGCAGGGCCAGATCGGGGTCGACAGAGCGTCGTGTTTCACGCATGCCTCAAAAATGTTATCATACAGATCTAAGGCCAATAACTTTATTAGTTAATTTCATTTGTGGATAAAATTATTAAAATTTTTATTCAGATTTACTTATAGTTATATTGTAATAGTACATTGTTATACGAGGGATGAAAGTTAGTTATTTAGTCCCGAGAAAATTCTTGGCGACCGAGCACAGCGAGGTCGCTAATAGTTCGAGGGACTAAATAACTCTTTAACTCGAGGTAAACATTGTGCTTTTCATTACGAATACGAGGAAAATAAAAATAATAATAAAAACCTGAGTCGTCGTCAAATGTCTTCGTATGTTTTTAGGTAGGTATATTTCTTTTGATTTAGGCGGTAAGCGGTTTTCTCCTCAAAGAATCTTGAGTTAAATTTATAACTGAAGCTGATGAACTTATCGTGTTAATACTAATAGAAATTCAGCAAAATGTAAACAAAACTCTACACCTCGAAAAAAAAAATCAAAAAAGACCAAATCGGCTTAATCGGCCACAGATTATAGAGAGACTTTACCCGCCTTTTTTTTTAATGTCGTCTGGCTATTCAGTCAATATTTTTCACATAGATATATCAAACAGTAGAGATATGTTATCAACATGAATTTGTTCGAGTTCAGATGTCTCCAAACTACGCCCATTTTTTCACTAACACAAAATCAAAATCTATACGTACGCCACACGACCTCACATGTCTCACGGACACAGAGATATAGATATCAACACATATGAACTTTTTTATGAAACACACTCAAAAAAGAGGTGGAGCATCGTCTTGTAACTACGGGCTCAGTATAAACACACATATGCAAATTTTACAATTAGTGATGTCAAGTAGCCGAGAAAAAAATATCGATGAAATTCAGGGTATCAAAATTTGTTTTATCTCACCAAGGCAATCTTTGATGAATTATACGTTAATGAATTTTTATTCACACGGACGACACGGAAAACTGTGTCATAAAAAATATAGCTGATGCTTACACAGGAACAATGTGTAATGAGTCCACACACACATCCAGGATTGTTACTACCTTCGTGGGTTAGGACCTCCCTACACCTATTTATCTTCTATCTAACTAAAAAATATCTTACTTAAAAAAAAAAAAACTAAAAAGTCGAGTTACAAGATATTTAATAGGAACGTAATTCTATACGAGCGAAAGATCTTAATTTATAATCATAAATTGCAATACAAATTAAATTTTGTAAACACTATCTAGAAAGTATTCATAGTTTTAATAAGCAGTAGTTATTTTCTATTAGTTATCTTCTAATATAATAAAATTTGTGTACTTCAAAACGATTTTCTTTCATGGAAATCTAAAAAAAAACACGAAAATAAAAACCACGAACAATCTCAGATTTCTTTTCAAAGTTGTATGTGTTTTTATTTACTTAATAAAACTCAGAAGTCTCTTTTTAAGTCTATACAGCAAACATGTAATAATCAAATCATATATTCATATGAGAATCATGCAGATTGGTGCCTGATATGGTATTTTGAAGAAAGAAGCATACTCTCTTGAGTGGACCTGTGCAGTCAATACAAGCTTTTGTCAGTATTCACTCATTCATCATCATCATTTCAGCTGAAAACGTTCACTGTTATACGAAATTTATATTCAATTCAGAATAAAAACATACTTGGGACGTTCATGGTATGGTTCCACGTTATTTGTCAAAATGTTCTCCAAGTTCAGTGTTGGAGCCTCCCTTTTCAGAGTGAAATCATTCACTTTTATTCTTGGATCCTTCAGATAACTAAAAATTTTAAATTAAAAGACAGTGGATTAGTGTGAGGTGGTAGTGGTGGGAGTGGATAGTGGATAGTGATTGAACGAATGATGAAGGAATATCACAAGAAAATATAAACTAATAGTTTCCTACAACATTTATTCCGTTTCATCATGCCTGGTTCCGTCAGTTCCCAAAAGTGTATTTTATTACCAATTTACAAAATTTTTGTTGCTAAAAATGATTATTTTCAGCTTAAAGACTTTTGGAAAGGCATTATAGAAATCCCAGGATGTGGATATGTTTAGATATTTTTTATAAATAATTTTTCATCCTAATAAAAATAAATCCCAACCACACGAAATTCCGCTCAGTATTTTTTTTTTAGTTTCTCGCGAATAGACATACATAGAAACGCGTGGGGATCATGAAAAATATCGATAACCACAAATATTACTTCACATCCTTAACAAACAAAAGACTAACGCATGATCTTCCGTTAAATACACATCCGTTGTGCATCTAGACCAGCTGATTAATTAGTCTATCTGTACTAAGCAAGCCATGATATTTGTTCTCTATACAAAGAATTGACTGGCACATAATTGCGTTTTTTAGTACCGGGAAGAAGTATGCCGGCCTAGTTGTGTTCCCAAGAATCACGCCTCCTTGCCATATCTCTACTGTTTGATATATCTATGATTTTTCATTTTATCATTGTAAAAATGGGTCAGGTCAAAATTTTTCTCAAATATAATATTAGTTTTAATGAAATAGTTGAAAGTAGATTAAAATAAAGTCATTAAAAAAAGTATTCTTAAATTATTTCTATTTACTTATATGTCATTTTAATTGTACTGGCAGTATAAAAATTCGGGTCACGGTTCAATAGAAATGTCAAAATAGAACTAGTTTTTTTTTAATATTTGCTGTCTAAATATTAAAAAAACAACTGTCAGTTGTAAAGTAAAACTCCCTAGGGAGTAAAAGTACTTCTTCCAACCCTGTCCGCAGGCAACTTTACACCTACCTTCAGAGTATGAGTAATGAAAAGGTATTTTTTTTATGTCGTAAGTAAAAATTGATAATCTCTGAAACTAAAAAACTAATTCTGAAAATTGGTTCACAAAGATGAAGCGAGCAGTGATGGCCCAGTGGTAACGGCTCCGACTTACGACTTGTAGGTCGCCGGTTCAAACCCAGCTACGCGCTATACTTTGTGTAATTTATTTCATGACCACTGCTCGCAAAACGGTGAAGGAAAACATCGTGAGGAAACCGGCATGTCCTAGAACCAAAAATTCAAAGACATGTGACATCCACCAATCCGCTCTGGGCCCGCGAGGTGGATTATCGCTCCCTCCCCTAGAGAGGAGGCCTGTGTCCCAGCAGTGGGAACATTAAAAGGCTGATGATGATGATGATGAAGATGAAGCTGCACTATCCTTGAATGCTATAACTTTTATATATATTTTCTGCTTTCACGAGGGGGAAGCAGCTGATAGAAATTTGTAAGTAACAGAGACCAAAACATATTATTCGAGTATCGACTTCCAAAATGATTTTGCACTTTTTTTATTTTAAAGTTGGTTGCAGATTTTTGTATAAAGGTTTTTTAGGGTTCCGTAGTCAACAAGGAATCCTTATAGTTTCGCCATGTCTGTCTGTCTGTCCGTCTGCAGATAATCTCAGCGACCGTTAGCATTAAGAAAGCTGAATTATGAACTTGAAAAGTTTCTGAAAAAAAAAAAAACTGAACTAAAATTGTAATTAACCGTATATAGGTATATATATAAGCATTTTGCAAAGTTTTTTACATATCTTAATATCCTAAACGTATCTTCTTTCAAGTAAAAATAAAACCGGTTTTCGTAATGCAAAATTTTCACCGGATACAGCGCCATCTCTCGGAAAATTAGATTACTAATTTATTGGGCTACTACGCGCTGAAGTCGTAGTAGGGTTCTATTACATCATGAGAAATTTGTGACGGACAGGAAACTACGGAGTTCTACAGTGAGCGTAACGCTCTCGGCCGATTTTTTAAAAGAGTATCCTAATCTAGGAAACGATACATTTGGAGCCGTGTATTAGTTTCTAACATTTATAAGTGCCTATGTGATTTTTTATAATCATGAAGTTCCTTTCTGTTCTTTTTCCATAGGAAATAATCAACAGAAGAAAATACGTTATGCAATGTAACATCGCAATCAGCAAACTTGGCCATGAAATTCACACATCTACACTGCCTGTAGTCACTGATAGACAAGGACAGAGATAAGAGCTGGCACTGTCGTGCGTGTGAGCGAAATAGTGTTAGTCACCGAATGTGTAAGATCGTGCCGATTGTTGAAAATAGTACCAATCGGCACTATTTAGGCGTAAGCGCAAGACATATATCTGTAGCGCCATCTATGGCATCACATAAGAACTAAAAGAATCCTGCATCGCGCAATGAAAGTTCTCCGCGCGATTAGAACATAAATATACGACAGCCCAAAGTCAACTATCGGGCAGTAGCCCATCAGACGATAACACCTGTCTGATCGAAGGATGCTCCCTTTTCAACGGGGGTATGTGGGACTTTACTCTCTATTCCACTTACCCGCAAACTGGTGACGCCGACGTACGTGATATGAACACGCAACCTTCTGATCCAATTCTGATTCAGGAGCCAGCAGCACTACTCCGATTCACTGGAGGCTGCAACAATCATCCCGACTCAATGGGATAGCACCACCCCGACTCACTGGGGCACCACCGCAGACAGTTCTGACTCACCGATAACTATGCGGATACCGGTTCCGACTCACTGGAACCAACCACCTAGCCTGACACACGTCAAGGAGCCTCAAGAACCATCGATCTCCGATTTCCGGAGGGGAGTGATGTAGCGCTATCTATGGCGTCACTTAAGAACTACAAGAATCCTGCATCGCGCAATGAAAGTTCTCCGCACGATTAGAACATATACGACAGTCCGAAGTCAACTATTGGGTGCTATTGGGCAGTAGCCCTCTAGACGATAACACCTGTCTGTTCAGAGGATCCTCCCTTTTCAACGGGGGTATGTGGGATTTTACTCTCTGTTCCACTTACCCCAAAATATCTCTTCAGCTGACCGGAGCTTTAATTTAAGTACTACTAAGTCTAGTAGTAATAAGTAGAGTATAATCATACCTACTCGAGTTTTGTAAGTCCCAGTAGGTCAATGAAAAACACAATATTTTAATTGAATAGGTATTACTTGAAAAATTAAAAACATAACAATTTTGAAAAAACAGACTGTTTATTTTGGTCTATCTGAGGCTGATTAAGATTCGTTCTCTTTTTAGATTCTACGACGCCATTTTATTTACTTTTCCCATTAGGTCTTGGATTTGTATGGTTAACTTTCCAACGGTGCCACACATTTCTTGCAGGACATTCACCATTGACGCCTGGGTCCTTGGACATTTATCCTCTTCATTTGACGAATTTGAGGGTCGGTTTGGACCTGAAATGGAACATATTGAATTAAAGTAAGTGACTGTCCCAAATATACATTTAGTTTCACCGACAAGTAGCGACATCTATGGTGCCATATATGAACTACGAAATCCGGCATCCCGATATGCCGTCCTTACGAAAAGTGCAATAACTCGAGTTTTGCCCCACATTGAGTAAAGTACATATTTGGAATCTGCAGAATGAGATCTACCTATATATTCTTCTGCGACACTTTTTACGTATCTATGACGTACCTAGCTGGTTTTAATACTAAGCATAACTGCAATATTTAGACCGGCGCCTCACTGGTTTACATATCAAGACCGAAATAAGTACAGATAGGTATGACTTACTTACCATTTCCGTAACCGTATTGAATAGTTTTACTAACAATACCTGCAATAAGTATAGTTAACACATTTATAGTTAGCATCGTTTGTCATCTGTAATATTCATTTACTAGTTGTAAGTGCAATAAGTTTGAGTTATCTACACTAATATAATAAAGAGGTAAAGTTTGTTTTTTTTTGTTTGTAGGAGGTAATCTCTGGAACTACTGGTCCGATTGGAAAAATCTCTGTCACTCTTGAGTGACATAGGCTATATTTTATGTACGCGGGCGAAGCCGCTGACAAAAGCTAGTTGCATTTATAATTCCCATATTTCGTTACTGTTATTGTCATTTAAAAGTTATAAGTATACCTAATACAGCTTGAATTATTGTAGTAATGTTAAGGGGTTTTATTACTGATTATGGGAAGAATACTAAAATTGATACATTAAGTACGAGTATGTTTATTAAAAAAAAAACATCAAGCAAGTGCGAGTTGGACTCGCACACTGAGGGTTCCGCAATTTATCTACGAATACAGTTCAATTTCCGAGTTTAAATTACGAAAAATTTCCAGAATAACTTTTTGTGACGTAACTTTTTTATCGTTTTTTCTTCCATTCTATCCAGTCACTCGTCAAGCTATCATTAACTCTCTCTTCTTTCATATCACTTCTCACACAATCCATCCATCTTTTCTTTGACCTCCCTCTCCGTCTCCATCTATCCTCATGTAAACTAATACCTCTTGTAACATGCGATTCATCTCTTCTCATCACATGACCATACCACGATACGATTTCTTTGCAACTTTTCAATCACTGGCGCCACTTTCAAACTTCCCCTAATATTTATTTATTTTTCATTCTATCCATTCTCGTCACACCACACATCTATCTCAACTTTCTCATCTCCACTACATGCAATGTTTTTTCATCCGTCTTTTTCACAGTCCAAAATTCTGATCCAAACAGTATGGCAGGCCTTATCACGGACTTATAGATTTTACCCTTCAACTTAGGGGACATCCGCGGGTCACAAGTTTTTCCAGTAACATGTCCGCTGCGTTACCTGGTCTTCCTTACCCTTCCCTTGAATGAGCGGTGCGAGGTATCGGAAGCCGGAGCAGATCGGTATGGGCGTTCCAGTGAGAGCTAAAGGCGCTAGATTGGAGAGACCGCCGAAATCGCAGAACAAATAATGCATTTTCGTTCTACTCAATTTTAGGACAACATTCTCATATCACGCAATATTATATACCTACTTTGTGACATATCATGTAGTGAAAGTTTAAACTCGATACCATGAATAGTGATGGTGATACAAAAACCAAAACTTTAACCGCGTCTTTCTCGAAATCAGGTTTAACCTAGTTATTGCACTTTACGTTAAGACGACAGCGCTGTTAGAGTTCACCTTGCAATTTTAATACATACAGTAGCCCGAAAGGTTTCAAGCAATTGGACACACCAGACAAAAACATCCGTGTGACCGGAGGATACTACCGGGTAAAATGGGGTGAATAAAAACTCATGGGGTGTATAGAAACAAAATTTTTATAAGGTTATTCAAGTTATTTTGATTTCATATTTTTAGATTTTAATAAAGCATTTTTGTATTCAATGTTGAATTTATAAAAATATTTAAATGCTGCAAATATTTTTTAAATAACGTGAAAAAAATATAAGATGTTGTTTCTATTCACCCCGTTTTACGGTACCTTTCCAACGAAGGTACCTATATAATGACTTTACATTTCAAGTCGTACTGAATCATATTTTGAATGTGTACCATGAAACAGCTAAGTGTCGTATTTGCGTGGTAAATAACTTTGCTATTGCTTTAGCTTCCCTTATTGCAGCTTCAATACCTGTAGCCTCCATAAACAATAAGAAACCAATTTGATCAGTATGGTTTTGTGTGGCTAGATACGAATTATAATGATTGCTGCTAGGAATGTGGATTGTTCCTTCCTTTCGGGTATCGTAATTAGATACATAATACAAAAACAATTAGGTGTGCGAACGCCGGGGTTCGCGTGGGGTTCAAGAGTTTAAAATCTGGAAATTTGTGATTGCTGTACCAATCACTGATGCTGTGCTGTACCGAAGTACTGCATCTATTTGCAGTGCCTGGTTGTGTATAATCGCAGTACCAGAAAAAAAAGATTAAAACCTGCTCAAAATTATAGTAACTTACAATCTGGAACGACACACGAGTCCGATGACTGAAGGGGGATAAGTTTTTTTTTAGCTTGTCTTACTCTTGCCTCCATCTTTTCGGCTTTAGCACGCATAGGAGGACTCGGAGGACTTATGGGAATCATCTTCGGATGGTTCTTTTTTTCAACCGCACATGTCTTATCCGAGCAATCCTTTTCTCTGCCCTCATTATGTGGACAATCATCTGAATCACACTTAATTGGTCCTTTATAGTTTGCTGGGCATTTATGTTTTGTACAGGAAAAAGGAGGATTGATGAGAAACTCTTTTGTCTGTGTCGTGTCACAATCAGGACAAGGACACATGACTTTGATAATACCAGCCTTGATATCTGAAATCTTTCCTGGCGTGTAGTTGAGGCATTTGAAGTGAGCCCATTTCTTGCAGGCCCCTTGGCATTGTAAGCCAGTCTTGTTGGTCACTTCTCCAAGACAGTATTTGCAAGGATTCTTTACTTTAGTGCAAGTTACGGGCTTCTTATTTTTGTTATTCATCTTATCTGAATGATGATGATGAAATGCTTAGAAACACAGGTATCATTTTGGCTGTTTGACTCGTTTAGTTACTTCTGCTTTACGTCATGGCGGAATTGGTGAATGATATTTCTTGCTAGGGTTTAATTTTTGCCCATTTTCTAGTTTTTTGTTGACAGTTTTGTCAGATTGTGCTGACAAAAAACTGTCAACGACTTTTCATCAGAATCGATTATCTAATCTTTGGTAATTTTAACACAGAACCTGATAATAAACTTTTTGGATTCCATTTACATAGCTCATATAGCACCGTCTACAGCATAACATAAGAATTAATCCTGCAACACGATCAAAGTTCTCTGTGCGATTTGATTTACCTATACGACATCTCAAAATCATTTATCAGGCAGTAGCCCACCAGACGTAATACCTGTCTGGTCGGAGGATCGGGTCTTTGCAACGGAGGTATGTGGGACTTTACTCCAGAGAGTAAAGTCCCACATACCTCCGTTGCAAGTTTGTTCATACTGTGTTTAGAGGTATGCGGAGCAGACTCCGCATACCTCTAAACACAGTATGAACAAACTTGTTTAAATAACTTTAAAGGAGGAGTTTATTTAAACTTTATATAAGTTTCGATCCTACCTAGCGGTATACAGGCCAGTTTGGTCAGGTTGTAGGTATTAGGTATTCAAATAGGTGTCGTATTAAACACCGTGGAATTGTCTATCACTCAATTTTTAGGTTTTGCATTCAGGAAGACGGTTTTTCACGTAGAATACCAATCAATTTTTCCGCGGTTATCAAACACATTTCTACATGGCTTCTGCTTCTGCAACTGGGTATTTTCCTTTCTTCAACTTTATTTATTGAAGCTTAAAATGTTCATTATGGAAGGATAGGAAACCTTACTATTTTCTACCTATAACGCAAAGTATTATTACACAAACCTTCCTCTTGAAGCACTCTATCTACTGAAAAAAACCGCATCAAAATCCGTGGCGTACTTTTAAAGATCTAAGCATACATAGGGACGAAGCAACTTTGTTTTATGCTATGTAATGATTATCGAACAAGGCACAATGATGCAATAGTCCACTAAGCCCACTGAAAAAAAGAAAGATTTTTTAAAAGATCTTTTGCTATTAATTACAATCGCTTAATTCTGGAACGCGCCCTCAGAAACATTTTTTATCTATGATCAAGTACTGTCAAAATCAAATTGACATTGACAATCTGCTCAATTTGAGGTTATATTCTTCAAATATTAGGTTACTTTATTTTTAACAGAACAAAAACAATAAAATACACCAAAAATGCCGTTCATGAAAGGAAGAGCACCTATTCGCCGTACACTAAATTACCTGAATGCCGGCAGACTGGTTTTAAAAGACAAAATTAAGATATTCTCAGTGGCTTACAATATAAATGGTAAAAACAATCTCGGTGCTAAAGAGTTTGTTTTTTGGTATTTACCGCAAATCCAGTACAAAAACCCGGACGTGCAGGTAGCAACGTTGAAGAACCTGACTCCCTCACCTTTCATAAAGTGTTATTTCGAAGATGGAAGAAAGATTTTAGTGGATGTCGACAATAAGTCTAAAGAAGAAATTTTGGAACATTTAATTAATACTGTTGGTGAGTTTTGCTGTAGTTATGTTCTAGCATTTCTCTTGGTTCTGCCGTCATGACCTATTTCATAGGAATTAATACATTTCTAGGTTAAATTTAATATTATTACCGATTAAACAATTACTTACACTTAACTATGCCATTCAGCAAAATTACAGTTAACAGGACTTTTACCTCTTTAAAACATGAATCTAGAATAAGATTCTAAACAGAATTTAAAATAGTAAATGTTTCCAACAAGCAATGCTAATTTATTTCACTCTAAAAGTTTCTGCCATTTCAATATAATGTGGTCCTCATAATACCACTGGCACATACCTATGTATGTGAATACAATATTGAAACCACATCAGACGTAACATGCCTCTGGATTAAAAATGAATAATGACTGGCCATAAACAAACATGAAGAGCAGTGGTGGCCGAGTGATAACGGCCCCGACTTGCGTGTAGTAGGTCGCGGGTTCAAACCCAGCCAGGCGCATTACTTTGTGTAATTTATTTCATCACCACTGCTCTCAAAACGGTGAAGGAAAACATCGTGAGGAAACCGGCATGTCCTAGAACCAAAAATTCGAAGACATGTGACATCCACCAAACCGACCTGGGCCCGCGTGGTGGATTACGGCCCATTCCCTCTCTTAGAGAGGAGGCCTGTGTCCCTGCAGTGGGAACATTAAAAAGGCTGATGATGATGAATGACTGGCCGTTTGTCTAAGCCGGAGGTTGTGGGTTTGATTCCCACCCAGGACTAATGTTTGTATGTTGACCACAATCATTTGTTCTGCATCTGGGTGTATTTGTCTATAATCTGTATTTATAAATAATATGTATGTATGTTTATTAGTTGTCTATGTACCCATACACAAGCCTCTCTATTTTTTTCCACAACTATTACACAAAGTCCCAAGCTAACTTTTGACTTTGTGTAATAGTTGTGGAAAAAAATAAAGTTATAATTCAGTCCTTATAATTCCTCTGGCTTATATATGAATCATTTAAATAATATAAAATTAACAATAATCCTCCCCCTGTAATGTAACTTATTTTAAATACTATTTTCTACACACAATACTAAATCTTTTTCTATTACTTTTACAGGTAAATCTAAAGAAGTATTAGAACAAGAATCAATAGCAGCAGAGAAGAAAGATAATCCGGCTAACTTTGGCATTGGTTGTGAGCGCCCGTGTATCTGTGAAGTCTATGGTCAAGTTCCATGCCCCGGTGTAGTACCGTTACCGAAATTCATGAGAGGAAAGTACAAAAATGCTAGGGATTAAGATAGTTTAGATGTAAAATTTGAAAATGTTTTTGTTTTTTAACCTTCCGAGTACCGTAATTAGAGACATAATAGAAAAACAATAAGGCGTTCGCTTCGGGCCCAAGAGTTTGATTGTCCAATGTTTAATCAAATAATTTTCAGAATTAACTTTTTAACATCTTGCATCGGATTGGTCCGATGAATGTTTTTCTGTCCTATCTATCAGGAATGAGTGTCTGTGACTGGGCTCTCAATGTGTCTCAATGTTTGTGAGAGCTGTTGCATTTGTAATTTTGATTTTCATATAAAATTACCAAATATTTTTGGTAAATTAAAATCTAAAAAAAGTAACAGCCAAAGGAATCTTGAACTTTTCATGGCAAATATTGCATATTAAAAAACATTAAAATTTTCAAATAATTTAGAGCTAAGTCAATAAAATGTAGATAGTAATTTTATTATAATAAAAACAAATTTAATTTAAATATATTTTTATTTAACTGTTTTCCAAAAATAGCAAAAAATACATTTTGCAAGTTCATAAACCAAGTAAAAACTCTTCAAAAGTCAAAGATACTATGAATAATTGTAAACATATTTATCAAAATACTTTATTAACATTGTCCTGACTAACAAGTATTAGTCAAGTTTGATGTTTTCAATCATATTTACAATTTGATTTACCATCAACAATATGACGTTGTATCCCTCTAGAAACCTACAAATGATGTAATATATTTCAAATTCAATACATTTTAAATCCTTACTCATGAGTCTATGTATAACAACATGATCACATTGTCGGTTCGAGATCTATGTCTCCAAAATTGTTTTAAAATTAAGTATGTCAGTAACACTTTAAATAAAAACTCTCATAATTTATTTATTTAATCTTTATGCAATACAACATACAAAGGTGGACTTATTACCTTAGGCATTCTCTACCAGTCCATTATATGGTAGACATATAAAAAAAATGTTATTTATAAAAGAATAGTAAAAACTTATACAAAAATTAAAAAAATTGAACTGACTTCAATGAAAAAATCCACAAAAATGTATACTTAAAATAATTTAAAATTTCGGAAGTCGATGTTTTTTTGAAGGTGTTTTTGTATTAGTTTGGTCTCTTCATTATAAACGACCGTAAAAAAAAAATTCACACGTTTGACTCCTCGTTCCAAATTGCTTCAAAAGTGATTATATCAAGAATCCAACCAACACGCAACGTCATAATTATTACTCAATAGCATATATTTTGTTACATACTCTTAAATTTGGTTGAATTCGCGACATAATCGCTTTTGACGCAATTCGGAACACGGGGATAGTTTTCGTACTGTAAGCAGCACATCAGACAATGTCAACAACAAAAACAATACAACAAACTGTCTAAATTCTGCAAACGATTTTGAAAATCGTTTGCAGAATTTAACTCTCTTAACTGTAATATAACAAGGTTCAAAATGTATTGGAGAAATTGAGTTTGGAAATTTATCAGAAGGTTCAGATCAATGACATAAGCAGTTTAGTAGGTAAATGACATGAGCTCATGTCTCAACTCAGAGCAGAGCTAAAACGTATAATCTTTAATATGGTACGCCATTAACGCAGCAGCAATATATTGCATATTCTGGAACGCATCGAATGTCTTCGCATTGCAATGGTTGAAGAGATCGTCATCTACTTCAGCACCGCGTGGGCACGTGTGGAGGAATATCCAGCGATAATTGGCGCAGCGGTTGATTTCCTGAAAATATTATAACCTGAAAATATTATAAGTAATAATATCTAAGTGGCAATGGCCAAGGCTCAATGCTCGCAGAACCCCTGAACGATACTACTTATTATATCACACTGGACTGGCGGCCATCAAAGTGAGTTTTGTGCCTGTTTGATAGGTATCTAATATATTTTGGCGCTGTCGGCCGTGAAGGACTGTAGCGAGTGTCTACAGTACTAAATCTATAGGTACTATAGTTCGTTTTTTTAATTCTAGACTACGATTTGACAACTTAGAATGTCATAATCTAGAAATATGTTCCCAATTTTCTGGAGTTTGACATTTTATGTTAGCAAATCGTAGTCTAGGATTAAAATAAAGATTTTTTTTACAAATGGCAATAACTGCTAATAGCATTTATTTTTTTACGAGTGCACAAGTGCTAAAGCTCGCCAAGTTAGGACGGCCGTACTGTGAATGTCGCATCGCTTACAATATACAACACATGACCTGAAATTAACACGAAATTCGAAAGAAATGAATTTAAAATGCTTCAGAGTACTGTAAACTTGGCAGCCATTTGCATTTTGCTTTACATAAAATTACTTCTTTGGACGCTTGCGAGTGGCGCTTCAAATAGGCACAAAAAATAGCTATCAGACATTATAATAACTAAATATCTAGGCCAAAGGATGAGAGTCTCGCCGAGCTGAAGGTCGATGGTGCCCATAGGTTCTGAAAGACGCAATGTTGGATCTCCTCTCACAAGGTGAAACGATTACTTATTGAGGGTTACCTTCAAGAATCCGATGGATTCGAGATGTAGGTACGAGAACGGTCATCGTGGCGACGCTTGAGGGGGGTGGGGGTAAGGCTATGTATGTTCAGTATTGCAAGTTTTAACCCAGGGCTCCTACGTTTTTTTGGAACACTACAACTATAGACGCGGGCTTGCGGTTGACGAGCAATGAGCAGCTCACCGTGTGGCCGTCCTGTAACCATTTGAACTTACAGTTGTAGTTACTGTAGACCTGTACCGTGGGTGGTAGCCGGGGTCAGGGATCCACGGTTGAGACGTGAGGATGGTCGTTGTCTCTTCTTTCACTAATATTTCTGCTTCGCAGAAAGCGGGGACCGCTTTCCATTTTTCGTCGCTTCGGATCATGGCCTGAACCCGGCGCGAAAGGATGATACCTAGTTTGTAATAATTATGATTAATAATAGGTATGATCTTACTTTATCACTCAGCATGAATTCAGGAATTTTCTCCACCATCTGTGTTGTTGGCCCTGCTATGATGACGGACGCGTCTTTCAGGGCTTCATTTGTCTCAGTGCATTGTTTTGATACGGTGTACGTGGTCTTCGTCAATGCTTTACTAGCGTTCAGCAGAAGTGGAGATACTGGACATACCTGAGGAATACTTATTACTTACAGATTTTTGTCATCAACACATGTCCCTTCCCTACCTAGTTCTTTCCTTTCTTTTTTTACTAAGTATTCCAGAAGGTGACTTTTGAGTGTTTGTACCTATAACTATTCTCAATATGCAGGTTTCTTCTTTGTTCGTCCCTGCTGCCATTATCGGGGCTTGGGTCTCCTCATAACCGCATATGCTAACAATGCTCAACGCGCTCTTGGAGACCAAACCTGGCTTGGATTTGTTTGCTGACGAATGGAAGACGATAATTTTAGAAAGCTTACGATTATGTGAAAAGACAGAGTGAAGGGGTTAATTTAATTTAAATAAATTTTAAAGAATTGCGCCAGGACAGTCTGTCCCGGGTTGCTGATTTTGGCACTTGGGCTTTCCGTGTTGTTTTCTGATTGATTGTAACTTTATAATAGTAACTTTAAAAAAAAACATCTCAAAATTACTTTCTACTGTACGTGTGATCTACGAATAAACGGTATTTTCTTTATTTCTTAAAAAGTCTTACCTTACAGCAACATTTAAATTTGATATGTGCTCCAAGCATAGGACACAATAGCAAGTAAGAGTTCAGCACTGGGTGCGGAGGCCCCACGTATGCAATGTTCAGGCCTTTCATTGTACCAAAATGTTGCTGAAAAGAAGAAAAAAAACCCGTCTTCAAAAAAGGAGGTGTTGTAGGACTCAATTCTTTTGATTTTTTTTTGTATCTACCTATGTTCCCACGTTATGTTGGTAGTATTGAAGATCTAACTTTAAAACTACGCAGCGGATTTTGATGGTGTTTTTTTTTAATAGAGTGATTCAAGAGGAAAGTTTAGATGTAGGTATAATACCTACATGCATAATATATTTAAAATCACTATTGCACCCGTGCGAAGCTGGGACGGGTCTCTAGTTAACAATAGAGGAGCAAACTTTCAAAACGTGATTTGTCACCCAAATCCAAGTTTTGGAAAATCAACTAAAATCTGTAGGTATTTACGAATATAATGCACCAAGACTGGTTTTGTGATATTTTTTACGATATTTTAGGATTACAATGTATTGCACAAAGATGTTTTATAGTCTACTGTGTTGTATATTATTGTAATTTATGATAAAAATGTGGACAAAACTTATTTTGAATGAAAACAATGGACTAAACACTTTTTGATTGAGCTAGTTGGGGACAAAACACGTTTTGTTTCCTTAAGACAGTTTAGCATATTTTTTAAAAAGGATAAAAAAGGATTTAAAGAAACAATATGTTAGGCATCTATAATGTACCTATATTATTTAAAGAAATGAGTAACATTGTTAAGTTTAATCATATTCTAAAACTAATTTCATGATCCAAGTCACAGGTATTTTCTTGCTGCTCTTGCAAACTGCTTGGTTCATGAAATAAAATAGTCTTATACCACCCCAAACTGTCATCATTTTGCCATTCAGGCCCGAACATTGATATTAGAAGATTTTCCACTTCTTTTTTCTTCTCTCGAGTGATGACTTAAAGGTATTTTTTTTAATTTAGTCTGCGAACTTGAATTGGCTTGATACCTCTCTTAGCAAGTGAAACATATTCTTCTGTGGACTCAAAATTAAAATTCTCCATAGGTACCTTTCACTAGCACACTAGACCCTGATTTCTTCAAAAATATTCTTTTTACCTCACTTATTCTTTCCAAATCCTTGAATTGATTGTTTAATGCTTTGGTATCATATAAATTCCAGTCTTTTCCGAGAATTTTCACTTTTCAAAAAAAAGTGTTTTGTCAAACTGTCAAAATGGCGGCTCTGCTCCGCCATTGGTTGAATGGACAAAACGCTTTAGGTTTGAACATTTTGAGTGGACTAAATGCTTTTTGAAAGGAATGGTGATTTTTGACCGTAGTTTTCTATTGGACAGGTCTCGTTATGAACGAACATTTTTAAACAAAAAAAAAAACCATCGGCAATGTAGACCAAAATTGAATCAGTAGTTTTTTTTTTTTAATATGGGACAAAACACGTTTTGAAAGTTTGCTCCTTTACTATAAGTCCAGTTTTCAGCACAATTTCTTTCACCATTATCGCGGCATTGTTACCAGATATCTTAAAACTTCCCTCTCCTAGAGAGAGGAGGCCTGTGTCCCTGTAGTGGGAACATTAAAAGGCTGATGATGATCTTAAAACTTCTACAATTAATAAGTACCTACAACAATACCATTATAGCCATGATAGTAGCCAAGGACTGTATGGGAGCATGAGTCCTCGAAAACATGCACAAGACAGGAACCGAGGACTTATCCGCAAACCGCTTGACACAGGCATGGGTTTTGGTCGATATAAAGATTACGTCGGCCATGTCTGAGAAGATTCTGGAATTAAAATGGTGATATTTTAATGGAGTTTTTCATAAATACGAACTAGAATGAGGAATAAAGACCTTCAAATGGTGGCCAGTTTGGACTTAATGCGTAAAATGGAACCGAGAGTAGAACGGATGATCGATCGTGCAGAAAGATTTTGGAGTGGCGACTGCACACTGGCAGACGCAATCACGCAACATAGGAGCTCATCTCATTTTTACCATCGGACATCCCGGTATACGGCAAATATCCACTCTTACATTGTTGAGACATCTACGGTCCGGACTAAGCGTTTTGCCTCGTCGTTTATACCGCGTACATCGAGGGACTGGAACAGTTTGCCAGCTGCGGTCTTTCCGTCCGATTATAATTTGGGTGTCTTCAAGGCTAGAGTGAATAGGCTCTTAATAGACTAGTGCGCCTTATCATCAACGATTGCATCACTGCTTACCATCATGACATGTGGGATCGCAGTCACTAGTTTATAGCAAATTAAAAAAAAAGGAACGCCTCAAGAGAGTACAAGAGGTAGTTTGTTGTGGCTAACTTTGGGAGGTGTAAGCCCAAAAGTGGATTTCTTTCGGCTAAAATAATGAGGATGAAGATAATGAACCGTGGGATATACCGCAAATTGGGTCTCTCTATCTTCTGTGTCATAGATACATTCACAAACATATAATATTAAGCTAGTATGACTATACTGTGCATGTGAAGGAAGTAGGACTTGAGTTACCTGCCCTGATAATCATGTTCCCAAACTAGGGCATCCGTTATTTCTACATCGTCTGCCCCTAAAAGTGACGCCGCTTTGGAAACTGCCATTTTGACTAGTGGTTCGTTTATCTCCTGCAGGATCATCACTTTTGTCTTATGAAGTAAATCCTGGAAGGTAGTTTGAAAGGTATTTTAGTCGTAGGTATCTTTTTTGACATGTGAAATCATCCAATGAATTCTATCCTTCTAGGAAAGAGCAGGCGGTCGTATCAGATTTCTGTTGACTAAAACTACGCCTGTATATTTCGGTTGACTTTTGCGTTTTAGGACCGGGGGTTTCATTCTCAAACTGGCATAGGCCTTGCTGGGCCCTTATTGTAAATGCGGGCTTTTGGACGGCCAACTTGTTTAACGGAGGTCGATAGGGCACATACCTGTTAGAGATGTGGGATTGTGTGTGACATCTGGTAATATGGATGAGTTTTAGTTAGTAAAAGTCTGATACCCCCTTTTGCTCTACCCAGAGCGAGAGGAGTTATTATAACAGCAAAAAAGTTTGCAGATTACCTTATTAATTAATTAATTATTAAATACCTTAAAAAAATCCACTTTAACAGGCTCTATCATCTGAAGATAACAAGTTAATCTCTTAGAGCAGTTAATCTGCGTTCTGATTGATTTACGTACCTACCGTACTTTAGCGGTAATATATAAATAGACTAGCTTCTGACAGCGGCTTCGCCCGCGTGAAAATAGGTTTCTTAAAACAAACTTTGAACTACCATTTCCTCCCTTTGGGGTGTGAATTTTTAAAAATCCTCTCTTAGCGCTCACCTAAGTCATGAAAGGAAACCTTGTGCAAAATTTCACGCTCCTAGGTCCAGTAGTTTTGCTGTGCGTTGCTATGTCAGTCACTCAGTTTCTCCTATTATATACCGGGTAATTTTTTAACCACTGCGTAATTTTTTTTTGGTGGCTCAGTGTAAGCAGTAGAACACATTTCCATTTTTCGTTTATAACTTTTTTTTTCTCATTTTTCCACTTTGTCCCTTTGTCCCAAGCAACATCCATACAATAAGTTTCTGAGTAAACAAGCCTCGTAAGCGTTAACTTAATTTTTTACTATTGACACATATCTAAATAAAAAATACCTTTTTATTAAAATGTATTCAAGTTTATTATGTCTAAATTTGCGCACTGGTTAAAAAATTTTCCTGTATAGATTACTAGCGACCCGCCCCAGCTTCGCACGGGTGCAAATGTGATATATTAGTTATAAACCTTCCTCTTGAATCACTCTACCTATTAAAAAAAACCGCATCAAAATCCGTTGCGTAGTTTTAAAGATTTAAGCATACAAAGGGACATAGGGACAGCGAAAGCGACTTTGTTTTATACTATGTAGTGATAGTACAACCTTACCAGTTTCTTGTGATGAGAATCGCACAGCTTATTTCTCAAGTTCATGGCGCTACACACAACTTCTAGAACCATCTTAGAATTCCATTCTTTAAAGCAGATCAAATGCTTCAGAGATGGAAATCGCATTCTGGAAAATATTTTATTTCGTTATCCTTTTTATAATCGTCATAGTATTATGACATATAGCCCAATCGACCATAAAATGTTCCCACTGTTGGGACTTAGGCCTTCTCTCGGGCCTGTAATCCACACGCGGGCCCAGTGGGGATTGGTAGATGTCACATATCAAACTTTGAGCAATGGGTAGCTCGCCCTCCGGTTTTCTGGTAACCGTTCAGACCAAGTCCAAGTACGACGGCGCGCTCTGTTCTCGCGTGCCTCAAGGAGTTGTCAGCAAAACCGTAGGGACTCTGCAAAAGGGTCGAAGCCTATTGGGGCCCAGAGTCTCTTTCTGAAAGGAAGGCTTGGTCCCAGTGCGATGGGCAAAGAAGGAACGGGGTGGGGTGTTTAGTCAGTAAGAGTCTGACACTGTTTCCCGCTCCGTCCAAGAGCGGGATTCGTCATTGGATAATTTTTGCCCACCATAAAAAAAACATATCAAACTTTTGGTTCTAGGACATCACGGTTTCCTCACGAAATTTTCCTTCATCATTTTGAAAGCAGTGGTGATGAAGTAAATTACACAAAGTAATCCACCGGAATGGGTTTAAACCTACAACTCGGTCGATTCATTACCATAAGGACATCACTCTTATCTCGAGTAATAATCGTCATTTTAGCTGAAAGACGTAAGAAATTAAAAGACCTCACAAAACCTACTCACTCACACATCTTGCGTTGAAAGCTCTGTGAAAATGGTTCATATTTTAGTGTAGATTTGAAACTATTTGAAGTAATACAGCAATCTATTAAATTTGGATGAAAATATTTCCTCATTTTCTTTTATTAAATCCTTGAAATTCCCCCTAAAACTGTGACCGGCTAAAATGTCAGAACGATTGGTGTACGATTTGACATTTTTATGTTTGTCTTTGACGAACTACAAACTTGATTCTTGCAAAAAATTTTAATGCGCCATAGATCCGAAGCATGTACAATCCGTTCCAAATGAGAATAGGATCGATGGCAATGTTGTGACGTCAAGTCGAACTGTCAAATCGAAGAAATTAGGTAGAGTGAACAAAATAAGATGTTTAAAAAAATAGTTTACGTACGAATCGTGAATGAAAAAAGTTTAATCAGAATACAGTTTTTCAATTTTGTTTATCTCTGTTTCACTGTGTAATGTGTCTGAGTAGTGGTAAATAGAAGAAAAAGGCGAACTGTTTCTAACAATGAAAATAAGAAAGAAAATAGTTTTTCTTGTAAACTATTTATGACTTAAAACAATATATTTTGCAAATTTATATTAAACCCTAACGTTTTTACTTCAACTAGAATTAACTAATTTTTAGTAATAAAAAGCAAAAAATAACTTTTTATTGATACGCAAATAAGATTTTTTTGCAAACCGTACTTTTCACTCAAAATTTGACAGATCGAGGTTATTGACTTTCCTGTTCTTATTTGGAACGCATAATAATCGCTTCATGCGGCCCAAAGGCTGGCCAATGACTGGCCTGTCAGCCTAGTGACCCTGACTGCTATGCCGCAGGTCGTGGGTTCGATTCCCACCCTGGAAAAATGTTTGTGTTATGAGCACAATCATTTGTTCTGTGTCTGGGTGTTATTTATCTATAATATGTATGTATTTAGAAATATATAAGTATGTTTATCAGTTGTCTAGTACTCATAACACAAGCTCTGCTTAGTTTGAGACTAAACAGCGTTGTGTGATGGTTGTCGAATATATTTAAAAAAAAAAATGGGTTCCCTTCTTGAATTCGAATGGCGTTAGCTCGAATAGCAGTGTCTCGAACACCACTTGAAACGATAAATTCGACAGTTCTTTATCTCGATGCATCAAAATCTCGAAAACAGAAAGTCGAACCATCGTCAGCGAGAAGACCAACGGCCATCTTGAAATATCATTTCTCGGCCGACCATTTAATCGATTTGCAGAATAGTTTTAAGAATTACCTATATTTGAATATCTATAATATAAAAATGAATCGCAAAATGTGTTGGTAAGCGCAAAACTCGAGAACAGCTGAACCGATTTCGCTAATTCTGTTTTTGTTGTGTTTGTTATTGTCAGGGAAAGGTTCTTATGGAAAAAAAAAATAGGGTATAGTAGGGTCAAGGTAGGGTAGAGTGGAGTATAGTAGAATTATGTGGTCCCGGGAGCGAAGCCGCGGGCTAAAGCTAGTTTACAATATAATTAAAGCCTAACTAAATACATGAAATGATTGAAGGTATTACTGATGGTTCCACCTTATAGTTTTTAAAATTTTGATCAGGGTAGTAAACTGTCGTGCTCAAAATTTACAAGTAGGTACCTAAAATCCCTACAGGTCTTTGACTTTTACACACCTTTACTACAGGTCTTATTAAACAAATTAAATTCGTACATTCGTAAATTAATTCAAGTTAAAAAAATCCTTATTGTTTAATTTTATATTTACAAATCGATGCTTCAATAGTTTCATAAATCGCATCGACCCTCTATGCGATTAAAACGATTAAATTTTACCCGTGTATAATAATATATATCAGATCTGAAAACAACGCGGAAATGCGAACAAGCCAACATAAATATTTACCTTGTCGCTTAGAGCAGTTCCCGCTAAATCGTTTCAAAATTGAAGTATGGTATGTATAGCTCAGAACCAGAGGCGGATTAAGTTAAGCCAGCGCGGGGTCCTGTGGCAAATACGACCAAGGGGCTTGTTTTTTTAAGGTTAGAAATTATTTGATGTCTTTTCTTGCTCTACTGATACTGACTAAAACAACACCTATGGCGGTTCACACACTGCCCCGCATCATGCTGCATGTTGCGTTTCAACGTATTTACGCGCGTTCTTGCGGGAGTGCAAATTTGCATCATCGTGCGTGTTTTATACGCACACACGCGCGTAGGTGCGATTGTAGATTCACGCACGGCGGCTCTCATTTCATTCAAAATCACGCGCGGCACTGCGGGATTCGGTGTGCCATACCTTGCGTCTCGCCCCGCACCTACGCGCGAGGGTGCATGTTTCTCCGCGTATATGCGCGTGATCCGCATGAACGCGCGTGAATGCATTTTCAGTGTGTTGGACTGTGCGTGTTTTCCATACAAACGGAGATACTTACAAGCAACGGAAGAACACGCATCCACGCGCCACGCTGCATCATGCGGGGCAGTGTGAGAATCGCCTATGTCCCTTCCTTGCCCTTTGCCTTATAGGAAAGCATGGGTCCATAGTTTTTACATCAAATAAATCATTCGGTTTTTTAATACATATTCTTTGATTCGATTTTTTGATCTTTAATACTGCGCAACAGATGAGATTCAATAGGAAGGTTTATATGTATAATACATGCATAATATATTTAACTTTTGCCCGCGGCTTCGCTCCCGGTAACAGATTATTCTACTCTCCTCCACTCTACCATACCCTACTCTAGCCTACTCTACCCTATTCAACCCTGTTCTACCTTACTCTACCCTGCTCTACACTGCTCTACCTTACTCTATCCTACGATACCTTACTTTACCCTAATCAACGCTACCATACCCTTTTTTTCATAAGAACCAGTTCCTGGCAATAACAACAAAAAAAGAATTAGCGAAATCGGTTCAGCCGTTCTCGAGTTAAGCGCTTACCAACACATTAAGCGATTTATTTTTATATTATAGAAGCTCAGCTTTGCACCCAAGTGTAGCTGGGGCTGGTCGCAATATTACTACGGGGCCCTGCTCACAACAGCCCTGCTAATCCGTCCCTGCTCACAACAGGTAACAACAAACAACAACAGTTTGACATCGCAAACCGAATAACAACGCCGTGATGAATGGGATTGACGGAGTCGCTTCGTTAACGACGCAAACTTTCAATGGCAATGACAGTAGGCAGGTTTGTCACAGAAGTTCTGTTGCGGCAGTTCCTGTCTGATCACTTAAAAAAAAATCACTTAAAAATTACTCGCGCCAAACCAAACCTTTGAAGTTTGCTCTTTAAATGCAAGCAAAAATAGACTTAGCCGTGGTAAAGCGGAAGTGTCTTCGATGTGGTAGGATGGTTAAAATTCCCTTTTGCTACTTATTAATTCATTAAAATTTCTCCATCGATACGACTACATGCACACTGAGTAATTTTAACTAGCGAAATAATGCAGCTTCCGCACAAAAGTGTTCCGTCCTGGCTCACCGCGCGGGGAGCCGTCACAGGCAGCCGCGCCCCTTTCACACGTATTAATACATTAAAATACTCCATCAATATGGCTACAAGCATACTGTCAAACTTGAACTAGCGATACTGTGCAGGTAGGTCGGTTTCCGCTACGAGGATCGCACAAACTAGACACGCGCGACGACACGTATAAGTCACCCGCGCGGATGTCCGTGCGGGTTACCGCTTTACGCAATCTTGGCTCTTAAGTCCGTAGGTTGTATACATGATCCTTGCTTCTAATATCCTGGTCCTTACATCTTTTAACTGAATTCAACTTGGACTTCTGCTTCAAACCTGCACAGGGACCGTAAAATGTTACCCCCTCATCGTTTATTTGGCTAACGAATTCTACAAACTCACCACGCCTGCCACAATCGACATTTTGCTTGATTTTTTTATTGAATTGTTTCTTTTACGTATAAACGTGAATAAATGAATACTAGATATTAGATGATGTACTAAAGTTGTTTCTGACTGAGCGATTTTAGCTTACAGGCTGAAATTTTTATATTTTGTGTAAAAATTAAGTTAAAGAATTACCCAAAAAACGAAAAGTGAAAACTAAAAAAAATCAACCGTGGCCCATGAGGGGATCGAACCCGCGACCTTCGCGTTATTAGCACGACGCTCTAACCTACTGAGCTAATAGGCCGGTGATATAGGGGTTGAAATAGCGCTTCACTACATCGTCGGTCAGTTATCGTTATCCTCTTTGCGTCGCTCGTCTGCTTTATCTAGATCAGGCCTTTATCATCACCAGGCCCTATCAGAAAACCAGCGCTGCGTTATTTTGCATTCTTGTTAAATATCGCAGCATATGCTGAGGTAGGAAGGAGCCTTTTTGGCCTCGCACAGAGCATAGTTGATTTTTCCTATTTTAATTTTAGTCCTAATTTATTGTAAGTTTAAGTATAAGTTACATATAGATTAAGTGGTTATTTTTTATTTGTCCTGTGCGTGTCAAAATAAAGGTTTTTCTTTCTTTCTTTCTTTTATCAGGGATGGTCAACCTATGGGACACGTTTCAGTGGTGGAACGTGGCAAAATAATTTGAGATGTAAGTATTTGATTTCATACAGCAGTAATCACACTACAGTTCGGCCGTCGAATCTTGGCGCGTCTGAAGGCTCTGCGAATGTTAGCGCTTGAAAACTCGTACAAAAATAAAGCATTTAAAAAAATAAATGCCAATAACAGTTATAACAGCAATAACAACTGCAAATCGCATTTATTTGTTTAAACCATTTGGTTCCGATGTGGCGTCACAAATGTCACTCGCTAGGTTTGTATTTCAATTTATGGGAATCCGATGTATGCGAGACACACAGAAAAGTTAATTGTGGTGATCCTTGGGCGTGCTTATACACCGTTAAATTTTAGTCGTTTTAATCCCGAAGAGGGTCGATCCAGTACATGAAACACTATCGATTTGTGTAGATAAAATAAAAAAATAACGTACTTTTTTTCTAAATCTCTTATTGATATACGCATTTACGAAATTAATTTCTTTAAATAAACGAGTCATTGACCTTGTAGGTAGTTGTCGGTCGTTGCGTACTAACTACCTACAGGTCATTGAACTCGCCCAGCTGACGTTTACTTAAAGAAATCAATTTAGAACATGCGTAAATTAATTCGAGTTTAAAAAAAAAGTACTTTGTTTTTTCATTCTAACTTTACCAATCGATAGTGTTTCATGTACTGAATCGATCCTCCAAGGGATTAAAACGACTAAAATTTAACGGTGTATAACAGTGGACGTTTTTCAGCTGAATTGAAGCATAGTATAGCATCGGCCTTGTAATATTCCCACTGCTGGGACTCACGTCTCATCTCTAAGAGAGGAAGTGGGCCGTAATCTACCACGCGAGCCTAGTTCGGTTTGGTGGATGTCACTTGTCTTCGAATGTTAGATTATAGGACGTGGTGGGTTCCTCACGATGTTTTCCTTCACCGTTTTGAGAGTAGTGGTGATGAAATCTACATCTTACTATAATAAAGAGGTAAAGTTTGTTTTTATGATTTTTTTGTTTGTAGGAGGTAATCTCTGGTACTACTGGTCCGATTGGAAAAAAATTAGCAACAATAGAGAGCTGCTTTACTCCTGAGTGACATAGGCTATATTTTATGTACGCGGGCGAAGCCGCTGGCAAAAGCTAGTAAATTTTATAAAGTAATGCTGGCTGCGTTTGAACGCGCGCCCAACAAATCATTAGTCGGAAATGATGATGATTAATTGAATTAATAAACAACAAACGTAAACGCGAAACTGTAAAGTTGCGTTCTGCCCCCCCAACTTTAACAAAACGATTGTAACCAAGTTACAATCGTTTTGTTAAAGTTAGCACTTGTAGTTGGCCACGCCCCCAACTCCATTGTTGAGATGACGTCCGAACAAGTGAATTGGGGTCGTGGCCAACTACAAGCGCTAAATCTAAACGAAACAATTGTAACTTGGCTAGGGGGGCTGGGCACATTTCCCATTGACATCGATGTGGATGAAGTTTTTTATGCCTTTTGAGTTTTTTTTTTTTATGTCGTTTTCTACCCGTTTGCACATAATAATTGTTATTTTTAGTCTGTATGTATACCTTATCTGTATAAATATAATTAAAATAATGTAAATTATACACTGTAACTGTAAACTAAGTTTTTAGCCTCAAAGTTTGCCCATTATTAAGTTTGGCACGTTCTTCAATAAAAGTTTGCCATCTCTGACCTTACACATTGTGTAAAATTTACTCGAATTTTACACACAGAATTTCTTTTAATACTTGGTTTAGGAAAATCCATAGGTACTAATATTATAAATGGGAAAGTAACTATGTCTAATTTGTTTATCCATCTTTCACGGGAAAACGGCGCTACGAGTTGACGGGATTTTTTAAGTAGAGACAATTGAAGGGATGAAGAATGACATAGGCTACTTTTTATGTGAGCGCAGCCGCGGGCAAAAGCTAGTAAATAATAATTACAAAGTATTGTTAACAGATTTTTTTCACTCGTAAGCGTTTTATTTTGAGTTCCAAAGCCCAAAAAAGGAGTTATCTGTACTTATATATAAAAGGAGAAACTGACTGACTGACATGTCAATGCACAGCCGAAATTACTGGAAATGGGAGAGTGGTATTTTGCACAGGGCTTCCTTTTATGACGTAGGTAGGTGAACACTAATAAAAGATTTTCCAAAATATGCCTAAAGGGATGAAACGCGTGTTCAAAGTTTGTGGGAAAACCTATTTTCACGCGGGCGAAGCCGCTGGCAAAAAGCTAGTCTTCAATAAGTTGAAATAATAAAATGGCAATCGTGGCGATGGTTACTCGCAACGTCACTCTGACTTCGATTGAGACCCAAAAATCTGTTACTATCTTGGTTCAACTTACAAGCCGCGTATTGTATGTGCTACAATAGTTCTTATATTACCGCACGATTTAACAAATACCACGGATATTGTATCAAACCTTGTCCCAAAAAGTCTCGAGTGAAAAGTTAGATTATCTCACGTGATCTCATTTTGTGATACCTTCTTTCTTGTTCGTGGTAATATCGGTAAAGTGGGGTTCTGTGGTAGATCCTTATTTAATCTTATTCGATTTTGTATTGGTTGAGTTTGAAAGAATCAATATGGTATGTAAGAACGGCTTTGAACTTTTGAGATACATAATTATCATTATTATCATTTTTTTTTTTTTTTTTAATAAATATGGCTATTTTTGTAAAATATATTTTAAATTGTTGGTTATTTAAAAAATAATTTATATATATAAAAAATAAAAGTTTAAAAACTAACACCCGACTACTTAAAAACACGCTCTAAAAAGTACGAAACAAGAAAACAAGAAAGCCGTGGTCGTATACCACTTTTTTAATTTATTATTCTTATGGTATACGACCACGGCTTTCTTGTTTTCTTATTTCGTACTTTTTAGAGCGTGTTTTTAAGTAGTCGGGTGTTAGTTTTTAAACTTTATTTTTATTTAACATATTTTGGAGTTCTAAATAGGTTAATCTTGGGTTCATTGATTTCTCAGCCCATGAATACAGGTAAAGTCACAAGCAAATGCTAGTAATATATATATATTCAAAATGTACAAGTAAAGCGCTTTCAAATGATACCAAACACGGCATATTTATCTTAACTTTATTTTTTTACTTCGTATGTTTTGTCCGCTAGAGGGCGCCACATTAGATTTTGTGAAATCCCATATAGCCTATAACCAGCGGACAATTAAGACGCTTCTAATGATATGTCATTTGTCGAATTCTGATAAGTAGTTTAGAAGTTACGAGGGAACAGATGAACATCCATACCCACATACATACATACATACATACATACATACAGGTCAAAATCATAACCCTCCTTTTGCTTCGCCGTAGTCGGGTAAAAAGGAGAAACTGACTGACATTATCAACGCACAGCCAAAACTACTGGGCCTAGAAGCGTGAAATTAAAATTAAATAGGCGAACAGTAAGAACGGCTTTTTCAAAATTCAGCTCCTAAAGGGATGTAATGGGGGTCTAAAGTTTGTGTGGAGAACCCTACTTTCACGCAGGCGAAGCCGCTGGCTGAAGACTAGTTTTAAATAATTGGTTATTTAAAAAAAAATAACTGTACCTAGTAAAGTACAGTTTTAAGAGCTTTTGCCTATACATTTTTTTTTTGAGCTATGAGACCATGCTTCATGCCAAATTTCAGTATTCTATTTTGATTCCCTTGAGAGGGGCAAAATAAGCGGATATACAGAAGTTTATGGACGGCTAACCAAGGGTAGATCACCGTCCGGCTTTGCAACGGAACACCGGGGCCCTGGAACTAAGTCAAGAAGGGACAGTGGCTGTTTAGTTAGTAGATGTCCGTCACTGTCTCCCGATCCACCCAAGGGTGGGATTCGTCATTCAATGATTTCCCACCATAAAAAAACATGTTCGTCTTTCTAATGTAGTTCTAGCTTGAGACTTCTCGTTACACGCCGAACTGGAGATAAAATATATATATATTTATTTAGTTATTGCCAATATACACTGACAGTTCACACCAAATATACCTACACATATACCACATATACCTACCTAAATTTTAGGCACATATTACTGGATAGCGATAAGCACACAAAAAAAAAATAATAAGAACATTAACATAATAATAATGAAAAACAATAATCATAAAAATAATGTCATAATGAAACCAAAAAATTTTTTTATGGTAGGTGAAAATCATCGAATGACGAAACCTGCTCTTGGGCGGAGCGGGAGACTAGTGTCAGACTCTTACTGACAAAAAAACCTACCCCGTACCTTCCTTGCCTTATTCCTAGAGTTGAGGTAACAGTTTGCACCACTCTAGGCTCCAGGAGGCTTCGACCCTGAAGGGCCCCTGCAGTTTGCTGACAACTCCTTGAGGCGCGCGGGAACGGTGCGCGCCGTTGACGACTTGGACTCGGTCTGGACAGTTACCAGACAACCGGACGGCGAGCTACCTATTGCTCACCGTCCGCGAGCCAGATTATCAACCTTGGACTCTGGTCACCCTCGCGCTTGTTTGTTTGTTTTTTTTTTGTAATATTTTTAAGTACAAACATGTCAAAAAAATCGGACAAACCAAAAGACGCAGAAAACGCTTTTTATAAATAAATCGAGAATAAAAGATAAAAGACTAGACGATAGCCTTTAAAAGCGTCAGTTGCACATACAAAAGAACACTTTATGGGGTATAATAACAACATAGAAACTGGTGGAATTTTCCCTTAACTCCCAAATCGGTAAAAAAGTTAATCCAAGAAAGATCCGTATCCTTGTCACACAATTTAGAAAATAAAACGCTTTGTTAGAGTATGAATATGACAAGCTAGCAAAAAAAAAACTTAAATAAAAAAATAAAACTTTAAAATTAAATTTCATAAAAGAAAGACCTATGATCTGCCAATATGATACTTTACAAAAAAGCTTTTTTATACGCTACTCGATCAAAATTAAATATGAATTTTTCAGAGCCTCTTTTTTTGTAAAAAGCTGCAAATTTTTGTATTAAAATAAAAACGCACTTTTTTTTATTAATTAGTTAATTTTATTAACGCACTTTTAGTTGATTTTATGATTTAAAATTTAATGTCACTTCTTAAATAATACTAGCGGCCCTCCCCAGCTTCGCACGAATACTGTAATTAAAATCCGTTGCGTACTTATAAAGATCTAAGCATACATAGGGACAGCGGTAAGCAACTTTGTTTTATACTATGTAATGATAGAAAACTAAATATAATACTAAAGGCCCAAGCAAACACCGTTCGCACACCTATTGTCTTTCTATTGTGTCCCAAAGGAAGAAACTGAAAGGGAAGAAAAGGCATCAAAAAATTCATCCACATCGATGTCATGTTATTTTTTTTAATTTGTGTGTATAAATGTAGTTTTAAGGTTACTTTATTATTTGATTCTATTGTAAAATAAGTTATGGATTGAATGAAATAAAAGTGATTTTACGAAAAAAAAATTGTTGTGTGTGAAAAGTGAATTTTAAAATATGAAATAGAAGTAAAAAAAAATAAACAGTATATTTGTATTGTTTATGTACGTTTCTACATAATTAGCTTGTTCAACTTCCACGAGGTGTGCACTTAACTTCTAAACAAGCGCTCTATTTAAGTATTTTTGATTTCTACTCAGACGTACCTAAATCATTTTTGCTTTAAGAATAAAAAAATATAAGGAAGCGGCCCTAACAATATAAATTGTCGTGCCTTTCTCGTTTAGAAAGTATTATAATATTTAATATTTTTCCTTCTTGCCCCGGAAAATTCGGTAATTTGGTTCTGTTTGTTTTTGTAATAACGCTATTGAAAATGAGCGTTTTACCTACAGAATCCTTCGGGAAATCAGTTTAGGGAAATCTGATACTATCTTTTTGGTAATCATAAAATAAAAATAAAATTTCCAACAAAACTTTTTGGTTCACAAAGTTGGTTATGAAGAAAAAATAAATCTCTATTTATACACAGAATTTTTTTACTTGAAAAATCGTGCAATGGCTCTTGCTCTAGAGATATGCGAGATGGCGTTAGAGTATTGCTGAGTAAAATCTATTCCTAAGATCCTTGAAGTTCCTTCTTTGTATTGTGTTCTAGAACCTCAGGTTTTTTTTATTTGCTATAAACTAATGCTTGACTGCGATCCCACCTCATGGTAAGCAGTGATGCAGTCGTTGATGGTGATGCGCATTCGTTTATTAAAAGCATATTCACTTTAGCCTTGAAGACACCCAAATTATAATCGGATGGGAAGACCGCAGCAAGCGGTAATTTCAAATTTTTCCCTTACAGTAAACACCTCGTGACCCCTGGGGTCACCCAGTAGGCTTCAACCCTATATTACTTGGTTTGCTTTAATGCTAATATTAAGAATTTTCTCTTTTAGTAGTAGTAGGAGCGGACCCCGGGCACCGAGGTGAAAGCCAAGATAGCAACCGGGACTTACGCTAGGCTGATGATGATGATTGAGAATTTCCTCTATGATCTCTAAAATTTGGCATTAAGCAGGGTATATAGCATAGTAAGGCTTATAGCATAAACATAAGAATAAATCTGTAAATTTGTAGTTACGTCACAAAAAAAATTGTTTCGGAATCTTCAAGACTCGATTAGGGAATTGAACTATTTACATAACTTAGTTTGTACGGATCGCTCTGTGTGCGAGTACGATTTGCACTTGCTCAGTCAGTCAATTAAACTAACCTTTTGTTTCTAAATTAAGAATATGAAATTTAAAAAAAAAATCTTTCAACTTCATAAAAAGCAGTATTTTTCTAAATAAATGTCTGATCCTTTGTCTAAAGAAAGCATTAAAAAAGCAAAAAAGAACAAATAACGCCAGAATTTCCCTAAAATAGAAAATATGGATCAAAAATATTATCTGTTATGAAAAATCTAATATCCTTAGATTACGCTCCGCCACGAGATGACGTAAATCAGCCGTCAATACGCCATTAGCTATTCATCGTTGGGTTAAAGAGAGACAGAGTATAACGTTTCATTTTCTAAGGTACTGTATAACCCAGTATACCTATATACTGTAAAGCTCAGAGAGAGCAGTGGTGGATGAGAGGTAACGGTCCTGACTTACGAGTTGTGGGTCGCGGGTTTAAACCCAGCCAGGCATTACTTTGTGTAATTTATTTCATCACCACTGCTCTCAAAACGCTGAAGGGAAACATTGTGAGGAAACCGGCAAATTCTAAACCCAAATATTCGAATAGATGTGACGTCCACAAGGCACCAGGGATCGCTTGATCCCGCCCTTGGGCGGAACGGGAAACAGTGTCAGACTCTTACTGACTTAACAAGCTACCTACATACTAGGGCCAGAGCCTTCCCTTTATACACGAACCCTTGGCCCTAGTTGCCTTTGACCCTTCTGCGGGGTCTCTACGGTTTGCTGACAACTCCTTGAGGCGCACGGGAATAGTGCGCGCCGTCGACGACTGGGCTTGGTCCGGACGGGATCGCTCGCCGTCTGCAAACCCGAACTTATTAGACGTAAAAACAATTCATCCGTTTTGTAAATATTAATATATTTTTAGTTAATTAAATAAGTTGTAGATAAAAAAAAGCCCTCAATCTGTAAACTAAACTATTAAGCAATACCTACAGTCAAAAAGTTAGTTTTGCTCTTTTATTTCCAAGGCGGAAAGTTATCATTATATGTAATTTATCCAATACCGAGTGAAGTGAGGGAGAGTGACCGACGACGTAACCTAAATATGTTCTCGTCCTCATTCAACTTCAAATATTTAATCTCCTGAAACCGGCTGTTACAGTAATAGAAATACAATTATAAGAGGTAGGTTTTAGACTTTATTAGACACTTATAATCTTACATTAGGTACGGGAGATTGTTTTAAAACTACCCTACGTTTAATTGTCTCCATTAAATCTGGGTAGACCAAGTTGTAAACCTAGTCTGCAAAGAAATAAGTGTTACGGCTGGAAAGTTTATCAATTAAATCTATTGTTATTATGTCATGGTATCTGAGACAAAGTTATCTAATAACAAAAAAAAAGCATATAGGTTAAGGAGTATGTAGAAGACAAGCTTGTTTGGCAATGACTGCTCCTGCACATGTGGCTCTCTGGTAACTCATTCATATTGTGTATTGCTTCATCTTAGTTTTAGTATACACATTTTTTTTCGACACATTCCTTCTGCAATATTTACTTAAATATTAAATTGAACTTACCTAATTTTACTAAAAAATAATTTAATACGTTTATACACACATACAACAAGTCATTTGTTTTTTATCAAACAGAGATAGCAATATTCTGTCACACGCGTCAACTTAAAGTTGTCAGTGTCATACGGCGCCCCCTTAAGACCTAAAAATCTTAAATTCAATAATAATTTATTTTATTAGAATCTCATAGTGTAACTGTTGTAGTAATAGATGTAATTTTCTTTTTTTTTCTCATTCTTTTTTATTTTATATACTTTTCTTTACAATTCACATTGTAAAGTAAGAACACTGTAAACGCAAATTCCTATTAGGACTAACTATTTATTTATTATCATTTTTTATAGTGCTTTTGGGTACAATATTGAGTGGTCTACACTGTCTTTACATAATGATATCAATACTCTAATTTCGAAATATTATAAGAAACCATTTTTAAAAAAGAGTAACCATAGAGTTTCTTGCCGGTTCTTCTCCATAGGAAACGACCAATTTGGAACCGTGCACTAGCTTCCGACTTTTTATAAGTGCCCATGTAGGCCTATGTGAAATAAAAACCATTTTGATTTTTATTATAGTTCTTACTGTGATGGTAAGCATTGATGGGATCGCTGATGGTAAAGCGCACTACTTTATTAAGAGAAAGAACTCTGGCTTTGAGTATACCAAAAAATGTAAGCAGACGTGGTCGCTCACAGTGAGTCTCATAAGAAGGCTTAAAGTCACCCAAATGGCAGTGGCGTGCCTAGGGTTTCAATATAGGGCAAGCCCAAAAATTTTAACCAATTTCAAAAAAAGAAAGTTCAGTTTTGGACTGAGTATGTAAGTACCTACATATGGATCATGGCAATTTTCTCATAAACTACTGGTTAGATACAATAAATTAAAAGTGAATTCATCCATCTTCTTTCCTATTTTTTATTCAATTTCACTCACTGAAGGCATGCTAGTACTAGATTGAATATAATAAACGTATCAGCAATTGCATACCTCCGGTGGCTTTGAAAAAAGCCATTTGGTTTGGTTCATTGCTTGAGGAAACAAAGTTATGGTAAGTAGTTGATTGCTTCCTAACAGGACTAACAAACAGGTTACAGACAAAAAAAAAACAAAACAAAGTTCCAAAACAAAAGTAAAAAAATACCTAGAAAGAATATAAAAAGGAATTTAAATTAATTATTTATATTCTAATTGGAATTGTCTATCTTTCTGAAATGATTAAATTACATTACAGCCGGAATAGTTAAAATAAGATACACTAATTTTAACAATTCGGGAAAGACATCTTTGAGGTTATTCTCATGAATGAAATCAATTAATTCCTAAACATTACGATCTTTTAGATCAGGACTATTATAGAATACAGGCCAATCAATTAACTGTTTATTGTTTTTTTGTCGAAATAGTTTGCATAAATGTCAAATAATGAATCTAATCCCTCTGTAGGAAAATGTGATTAATTTATATATACACTGATCTATTACATTTTCGTTTATGCGATTTAATAGACTGAGAAATACAAAGATTAGGCATCGGTTTTAATGAAGAAATTAACTGTTTTTTCTGAGCAAAGTTTAAAGATTTTACCTTATCTTCGCCAATCAAAACTCGAACGCATTTTAAATCCTCACAAGGTACAATTACCTCCATTGTTGTAGGTAAGTCACCAAAACAGTTACATATAACACTGGGAAAATCTAAGAAAACACACAACAAAACTTTTCCAACTAAAACAAATAAAACTGAAGTTAGTTGCACTCGAGTGTCAAAAACTATTTACGCAAAGTTCCAGTGTTGTCATTTATGCAAAAAAAGTCGCCAGGTATATGAAAAATCTAGCTAGATGTCACATTTTTTTTTATTTTTAAGTTACGCTTGAATATTTAATTTCGTTATTTTTAAAAGCCGCTAGTTTTTACTGTTGCTAAATCTTAAAAAAAGTCTCCAATCTCGTTAAACGTCTCCAAGATCTCACAACGTTGCTAAAACGGCAACATTATAGATGTGGCAAGCTGACAAGGTCACGCATCCGCGTACAACTTCATGCGTAAGCCCGGCTTAAATCTTCTATACTGATCGATTTGTAGACGGAAAACGTCCTAAGTACTTATACGGCACATCGCTATGAGTGCGAAAGAGACATTGAAAGCCCGGTAAAAGCCGGTAAGTGTAAGCGAGATAGCTATATGTATGCGAAGCGCGCGAACATTCGCGATGTGTAATGCAGCGGGCGGGCCTAAGTACGAGTAGATACTTTGTGTTATTTTGATAAGAATTAAGCGCGCGAACTTTTAAATAGTTCGGGTTTGATATTGATTCTTATTGGGCATTTTAGTAAGGCCGGGCTTTTGGGTTTGTATGAAGGGACCGCCACTGCCAAATGGCATTGGAAAGGAACATTGCTCGCAGAACTGATGGCCGTTGGGTTTTTTTTTATGGTGGGAAAAATCATCTAATGACGAATCCTGCCCTTGTGCAGAGTAGGAAACAGTGCCAGACTCTTACTAACTAAACGACCCACCCCATTCCTTCTTAACCCTCATACCTGAGCCGGACCTTTTGTATGGCAGTGAAGCGTGGCCTGTACTTGAGCGACATAAGCAAAGCCTGTGTGTCACGGAAATGAATATGCTGCGCTGGATGTCTGGAGTCTCGCGGAAAGACCGCATTAAAAACTCCCGCATCCGGGGCAGCCTTCAGGTCCGTGACATAGCGGATAAACTGCAGGAGGGTCGCTTACGTTGGTATGGTCACGTTTTACGAAAACCGGCAGACTACGTGGGTAACAGATGCCTCGCCATGCCACCTCCGCCGGGACCCGGGAGACGAGGAAGGCCTAAGAGGCGTTGGATCGACGTCGTAAGGGACGATATGCGTGCCAATGGGCTTACGGCAAGGGACGCGAAAGACCGAGCGAAGTGGAGGCGTCTCAGCAAGAAAACGGACCCCGGGCACCGAGGTGAAAGCCAAGGTTAGCAACCGAGACTAATACCGCTAGGATGATGATGACCTGAGCCGGACCTTCCTTTGAGAAACCGGACCGGGGCCTCAGTAGGCTTGCGGCCCTTCAGTTGGGCGTCTACATTTGCAGACAAGTCCTTGAGGCGCGCGGTAACAGAGCGCGCCGTCGACGACCTGGCTTGGTCTGGACCGTTACCAGACGACCGGATGGCGAGCTACCCATTGCTCGCCGTCCGCAAACCTGCGTCGGTCGTTGGGGTCAAAAGATTCTGGAGTAGAGACTGCAAACGTAGTCCTTTGAAGTGCAGGATATAAAAAACGTGATGAAATATTTAGTCCAGACTACCCTTTGACATCTGTGGTCCAGACCATCTTATCCAAGTTTACATATAATTTAAACAGTTCAAAGTTAAAACTAGTATAATCTCAGCTAAACCAGTATTAATTAACACAACAAAAATAATTAAGCGTTAAAGTAAGGGTTAGTAACAAAACAAAGACCCTTGTATAAATAGAAAATTAAACTAATTAGTTTATATCTCTGTGTCCCTAGTGAAGTTGTCTGATTTTAAATAATCTCTGTGGGATAAACTCTAAATTTATCTTTATTTATGCATTTTCACTTTGTCTTCGTGATGAAACAAAAGACGATTAGTTGCCGAAAACCGAAAGTATACCTATAAAAAAACTTTTTATTGATACGCAAATCAATAAAAAGTTTTTTTTGCTTTGTATGACTAAATTTTAGTTAATTCTAGTTGAAGTAAAAACGTTAGGGTTTATTATAAATTTGCCAAATATATTGTTTTAAGTCATAAATAGTTTACAAGAAAAACTATTTTCTTTCTTATTTTCATTGTTAGAAACAATTCGCCTTTTTCTTCTATTTACCTCTACTCAGACACATCACACAGTGAAACAGAGATAAATAAAATTGAAAAACTGTATTCTGATTAAACTTTTTTCATTCACGATTCGTACGTAAATTATTTTTTTAAACATCTTCTTTTGTTCACTCTACCTAATTTCTTCGATTTGACAGTTCGACGTGACGTCACAACATCGCCATCGATCCTATTCTCATTTGGAACGGATTGTACAACAAAACGTTCGGCTATTCTTTACTAAAGCTGAAAGTCGAGATTCCAGCACGATCGGGGAGTCCACAGCGAGGAGAAGTGGCAGGCGCTCGTCTCCTTCTGCGAAGCAGTAATGCTAGCAAAGGAGGAGGCCGACCATATCAGATAAAGGGCGACGCCGCGCGATTCCGATCCCGATTTCCGGCCACAGTAAGCGCGGGCTTGCGGACGGCGAGCAACAAATAGGCCGCCGTCCGGTCGTCTGGTAACAGTTCGGACCGTGCCCAAGTCGTCGACGACGCGCACTTTCCCCGCGCGCCTCGAGGAGTTTTCAGCAAACTGTAGGGGCCCTACAGCGTCGAAGTCTCCTGAAGCCAAGGGTTGATGCGAAAGCGTAACACCAGAGCACTAGGATTAAGGGAAGGAAGAAACGAGGTAGATCGTTTAGTCAGTAAGAGTCCGACACTATTTCACTCTCAGCCCAAGCGCTGGATATGTCATTGGATGATTTTTGGCCACCATAAAAAAAGGAATCATCGTAATATTACGCAGCAATACACAAAAGCATATCTGTTATTTTGGCAAAGAAACTTTACGTCAGTCCCAGTTGGCATTTTGGCAACCAAATACCCGTGGCATTACCGTCACAACAAATGTTTAAACTTCGTCTCCAAGTTGGTAAAGTCTCCGACTCTCCGCAAACTATTGGTTTTGCAAGTATGTGAAGGTACCAGTAAGGTGGGAGGAACTTGTTCTAAAGTCTAGACTAGTTCGAACAGGATTTAGGGATAAGTACTTCTATAACAAGAAAGGAGTACTGAGCTAGTACTAATGGCTGTGACTTTCGAGTTCTACATTGTTAGGTTTCCATGTCTTATTGGATCATTATGCTTTCCGTCCGTGTAACTGTTTTTAGCGCCATCTATGATGCCACATAAGAACTACAAGAATCCTGCATCGCGCAATCAAAGTTCTCTGCGCGATTTGAACAGATACGACAGCCTGAAATCATCTATCGGGCAGTAGCCCACTAGACAACTACACCTGTCTGGTCGGAGGACCCTCCCATTTCAATGGAGGTTTGCGGGACTTTACTCTCTGTTCTGCATAAGTCCAAATGTTAAAACATTTTATTTTGGGAACGCGAGGAGGTATCGAATTTAAGTCTAAACTATATATTCCAGGTATTGGTTGCTATAAAAAATCTAACTTTTGAGTTAACGAGGAAAAAAGATATGAGCGTTTATATGGGCAAAAAACGTACATTTCGACCCTTCAAAGGAATCATAGGTAGGGTAGGTACTTTCCGTTTACCTAGAATTCTGAAATTTAATATGAAGCTAGCTTTTATAGCACAAATACAGGAAAAACATCTGAAAACTGTAAAGTAGTTACGCCACAAAAAAAATTTTGCAAATTCTAAAAAATCTACGAAACACGTTTTAGGAATTGACCTTTTTTCACAGAAAAGGTTGCACGAAACTCTCAGAGTCCGATCCACCCTTGACCAGTTTTTTTTATCATCTTATAATGTGTCTGATTTTTAACTGTCTAAAACTACACCTGTATCCTTCAGCTGTCTTCTGTGTTCCAAAACCAAAATTTTCCTTTTCAGTAATCCCTCATAGTCCTAGCGAGCATCAGCCCATTTAGCCTCTCTCATGTACCATTGAAGACACTTCCACCTGACCACCTTAGCTTGCACTAAGACCATTTTAGCTTGCACTCGAAACGAAAATTTCAAAGCTATTGTTTGGCGCCGCATCGCTGAATTCTAGCAAAAAATTTTTGAAGTGGTCAGGCAGAAATTACCTAAGTCGCCGGATTGTACCTACTTCTTAAAACAGTAAAGAAAATACTATAAATATATGATAATATATATATAATACTAACTATATCATGTTCTAGTACTAACAGAGACATGCAACATTGCATGTGCGGGGCTAGAGTGGTTTATTATGATCCCTTTCAAAGAGAGCCTTTGAGAGGCATCCTGGCCTGTGTTCCGACATTCAAAACTTTACAAACGTACTAGCCACAGTCTGCGGCTTATGTCCGATGAAATTATGTTTTCCTACCTTTATTAAATATAGCATACTTAAATAAAAGAGAGCAGGGCACATATAATATTGTTGATCTCCGTAGACCATGTCCCACCTTCCATCCTATATCACGTGTCCTATTACCTGTTCACGTAGAAACCTAATGATAGCAACGGTGGACAGCGTTTCCGTGATTAAATACTAAGACAGTTAAGGAACTTCTGTTTTGCCAGCACCATGCTAAGAAAAATGTACTACTAAACGTAATGGAGTGATAAAATCATCATCATCATCCTCTTAATGTTCCCACTGCAGGGACACAGGCCTCCTCTCTCTAGGAGAGGGAATGGGCCATAATCCACCACGCGGGCCCAGTGCGGATTGGTGAATGTCACATGTCTTCGAATTTTCGGTTCTAGGACATGCCGGTTTTCTCACGATGTTTTCCTTCACCGTTTTGAGAGCAGTGGTGATGAAATAAATTACACAAAGTGATGCGCCTGGCTGGGTTTGAACCCGCGACCTACGACTCGTAAGTCGGGGCCGTTACCACTCGGCCACCACTGCTCAGAGTAATAAAATACACATATATATTTACAAATGTTTGTCTATTTAAATGAGTTTTGAATATGCAACCAGTGGCGTCACTTTAAGGTGGCAAGGCTGGCAAAGTGCCACGGGTCCCCGGTATGACGAGGCCCCCAATCTAAGAAGCCTGGACTCAGAACGAGTAACCAAATATTACATCCACCCTTACGTTGTTGAGACACCTGCGGCCCGGACTAAGCGTTTTGCCTCGTCGTTTATACCGCGTACATCGAGGGACTGGAACAGTTTGCCGGCTGCAGTCTTTCCGTCCGATTATAATTTAGGTGTCTTCAATGCTAGAGTGAATAGGCTCTTAATAAACTAGTGCGCCTTACCATCAATGATTGCATCACTGCTTACCATCAGGTGGGATCGCAGTCAAGCACTAGTTTATTGCAATTTAAAAATAATTTATTAGGTAAAATTCAAACACAATGAGATGATTTTTTTGGAGACCCACATAATAAATTTGCCACGGGCCTCAGGGTATATAGTTACGCCACTGTATGCTACAAAGAGCAAGATGCCTCGCCATGCCGCCTCCACCGGGACCCGGAAAACGAGGTAGGCCCAAGAGGCGTTGGATCGACGTCGTAAGGGACGATATGCGTGCTAATGGGCTTAAGGCAGAGGACGCAAAAGACCGAGCGAAGTGGAGGCGTCTAGGCAGGAAAGCGGACCCCGGGCACCGAGGTGAAAGCCAAGGTAGCAACCGGGACTTACGCTAGGTTTATTATGATGATGCTACAAAGAGCTGGTCAAAACAGTATAAAACAAGCAAAGTACAAAGTGAATAAATATAGATCTATTTATTGAAAATTTGAAACATCACAAGGTTCAATATTTGTAACACAACTACAGTTATTTCAGGAAACATTTCTGAATGATGGACAGTAATTTCAAACATCGTAAATTCTTTGCTATATTTATAAACACGAATACACAATATTACTAGATCGTAAATGTATGCAAAAATAGTACGAGTACATGTTACACCATCTTGGTTGTACAGAGCGAGACTAAATAAAAAGATTTTTGTAACTAGATGCGTCATCAATGCGGTAACAAACACAAATATTGAACAAACATTTAATCTCAGAACAAAGGGAAATGAAAAAAAGCTTTTGATGTAAACAGGAAGTTTTATTAAAATGTAAATCCATTGTCTCGACGCGCTCTGTTCTTGCGCGCCTCAAGGAGTCGCCAGCAAATCGTAGCGACGAGTATGAAAGGCAACGTAGGAACGGGCTGGGTTTTTAGGCAGTAAGAGTCTGACACTATCTACCGCTTCGCTAAAGGGCGAGATTTGTCTCTGGACGAATTTTGCCCACCAAAACAAAAAAAATCCACTGTCACGATTCTCGATGGTATAATAGCTACCTATATACTCATAGTAATCATTACATAGTATAAAACAAAGTTGCTTAGATCCTATGTATGCTTAATTCTTTAAAAGTGCGCAACGGATTTTGATGAGGTTTTTTTTAATAGAGTGATTCAAGAGGAAGGTTTATAAGTATAATACATACGTAATATATTATTATTCGACCCGTGCGAAGAATTGATAAAGGATTCTTATTAGTCATACGTTTATACTTTAATAGTCATGGAATAGACAATATTTGATAGATGATTCTGTTTATGGTTTTGTTACCGTAGAAAACCTGACAGAATCTGCTTCCAGTAGTGCTAAACTATATGTATGTCTACCATTTCTTAGTCAGGCACTCTTGTCAGAGTGGTCCTGGCTATTGATGATGGACAGGGTCGCTTCGCATCTTCGTCTTTTGCCTCCAAGGCTGCGGCAAGCGAACGACGAGCGGCTGGGTCGAGCGATATCCGTGGAGCCGAGGGTTGGTGCGAAAGCGTTACACCGCGGCTCCGGGAATAAGGCAAGGGAGGAACGGGGTAGGTTAAATTGTTTAGTCAGTAAGAGTCTGACACTTTTTCCCGCTTTGCCCAAGAGCGGGATTCGTCATTGGATGATTTTTAAATACCATAAAAAAAAAATGTCAAACAATATCTCTCTATGTCTGGCGGCTGGTGGCATTACCCGCACACTGTACTGTGGTCGAAGCTATGTATATGAACCTATGATACATAGCACAGCATTTAAGAGCAGCCAACCCGAGGTACGTTTTCATACAACCGCTCTTACGTGATTATGATGTTATTACACATCTTTCTTGAAATATTTTGGATACCTAGATATCTTTTGGATATTATTTAGGTTTCTATACAAATCAAAACATAAATTTGTGAGAGAGTAATCCAGTAAGACATCTGAAAATCTGCTATTTTATCTGAACTTTGACTCTCCGCAATATAATTCAATAGGAAAAAATAAAAAAAGTATTTTTTATAGAAGCCTTGCGCATTTATTCTAAACGGTGTATTTTTTTTTTCAAATTTTTTTAAGGATTTAATAAAAACACGTATTTCCTGGAACAAGTTTTGTGAAACATTCGAGTAAATCTTAGAATTACCGAATGCCAACAGAGTTTTCAGGTATTATTTCTCTTTTTTCACATTACTTTTGTGTCAAACATAATTTTGGATTGCGTTAAATGAAGCAACAAACTGCACGACTTTGACGATAGGCGAGTGAGGAAGGTCCACCTTAAGAGGGCTTTTCCCGACTTGTCTATCGCTAACCTAAGTATGGTTTAAAAGCTGGTTAGTTCATAACACAAAATCAACCGTTTATGACGACATCTCAACAAATCTTCTAAAACAAATATCTCCATTCATAGCAGAACCTCTTTCATATGTTATAAATTTATTTCTAGAACAAGGCTGCTTTCCAGATAAACTGAACATATCAATTATAAAACCACTGCATAAAAAAGGCTCTAAATCAGATAAAAATAACTATCGACCAATAGCCCTTATTCCAATTCTATCCAAGGTTTTTGAAAGAGTCATGTACAAGAGAGTTCACTCCTTTTTAGACAAATATAATATACTTGCCAAAGAGCAATTCGGTTTTAGGAAAAAGAAATCCACTTCACTAGCTGCATATAACTTAGTCAAATCCATAATAAATAACATCAACTCCAAAAATGTAACCTCAGCTCTGTTCTTAGACCTTAGCAAAGTATTTGACTTCGTAAATCATTCCATTCTTATCGATAAATTAAGTAAAATTGGTATTAGAGGCCCAGCATTAGATTGGTTCAAGTCATATTTAACGAATAGAACTCAGGTCACGAGAATCACAAAATTTGATGACAAGGAGAACAGTCTCACCAACTTTGACTCCCAGCCTCGACAAAATTTCTACGGAGTTCCGCAGGGAAGTATTTTAGGACCACCATTATTCCTTGTATACGTTAACGATCTTCCGCAAACAATAGATCAAGATTGTGTTTTGTTCGCTGATGACACAACAGTTATCCTAGATGGTAAAAACATGAATCCAATATAAATGATAGTTTGAGTAAAATAGTTACATGGTTAGATAAAAACGCCTTAAAAATCAATGTAGAAAAAACTAAAATATTAAATTTTAAAACTCAAAAAACTAAACACATTAATCTACAAGTAGCGCATAAAGATCAAATAGTAGAACAGATACATAAAACAAAATTTCTAGGTATAACTCTTGATGAGCATTTCACGTGGAGGGAGCATATTGATGAAGTATGTATGAAAATAAATAGATTCGTTTTCGCTTTGAAAAAGGTTAAAAATGAGACTTCCCGACCGACCGCGTTAATGGTATATAATGCCTATGTATGCTCCGTAATCCGATATGGTATTATTGTTTGGGGAAACTCCTCAGAAATTTCTAGAGTCCTACTAGCACAAAAAAATGCATTCGTGCAATTTTCAATATGGAATGGACGGACTCTTGCAGACTAATGTATAAATCACACAATCTTCTCACAGTTCCTTGTATATATATATATATGAAATCGCTAAATTTGTTAAAGGTAATTTTTCTATATTTGAAACAAAAAACAATAATAAAAAACGAAAAGTCACGCACTACCATTTACAATTGCCAGTACCAACAATTGAACTATTTAGACGTAGTTGTGTATACATGGCCCCACTTATTTATAACTCAATACCAAACTTTATTACTAACCTTCCTTATGGAAAATTTTGCAAAGTACTGAAAAAGTGGCTCATCTCGCAAAGTTTTTATTCATTGTCCGAATTTTTAAAAAAAGGTTCTTGTCAATCTTATCATTACAGGAATGTGTTGTAGATTGTTTTGGTACTGACTTGTTATTGCAGAACTCACCGCATTTTTTTTTTGCCATGCCAAATTGTATCTAATTAAATCTTTTATGTTCTTATTATTATGTTATTATTTATATTATATTTTATAGTCTATTATTAAAGTTAGTGGTTAGTTTTAAAATTTAATATTGGTTTAAATTCTAATTGTTCATTTTTATAAAGTTTTACTTTAGATATGTAAGTTCAGAATATTTTCAAATATTGTACAAGGAAATTCTGTTATAATGTTCCTTTTGTTGAGTTTTGCTTACTAAGCATCTCATATTATATTTTAATATTTGTATGCCAGATAATGGCGAAATGTGTCATTGCGCTAATAACATATATGCTACCATCTCCTGTACCACATTTGATACAAATAAATGCTTTGACTTTGACTTTGACTAACGCAATCCAATGCAATGTTGATAAAGAGTGAAATAAAAAAAGCAAATTATCAGCTGAACGTTCTATGTATTGTTATTCTGTAGTTTAATTAATCTCTCGAATATTTCAGAAAATTTGTTCTAACTAGTTACGTGTAATTTATTTCATTACCACTGCAGGCTCTCAAAACGGTGAAGGATAACATTGCAAGGAAACCGGCATGTCCTAGAACCAAAAATTCGAAGCCCTATGACATCCACCAATTCACACTGGACCCGCGTGATGGATTATGGCCCATTCCCCATCCTAGCCTGTATCCCAGCAGTGGGAACATTAAAAAGACTGATGATAATGAGTTAGACGTGTTTTTTATTTAAAAGGTTTCTATGATTTTATTTCAATAGAAAAGTAAATAATATCCAAAAGATGTATGCATTTTCGAAATATGTAGAGAAAGATGAGTAATACGTTCACTTAAGAGATTATACAGGCTGCCTCGGGAAGGACACTCTTAAGCTTAATTTTGATGTTCACGCTAAAATCCTGCCTTGTTTTCCGGATGATGCGTTTGTTCGCCTCTAGCGTATTAATTTTGTACTAAACTTATAGGGATAAGCTAAATAATATCGATATTTAAAGAAAATCTAAGTATCGATATGATGAACTAATCGAGTTGGAGCTCTCAAGCCTTGATCATCGACGCTGGTTCGCTAGCGTATTGGTTTTCTATCGGTTGTATTTCGAGAATATGTAAAATTGCAACTCCTTTCAAAATAACACACAAAAAACATAAATAACATTATATGTTATTGCATATAAATGTGTACATTTTATTTAATGTTATTGATATATTTATATGAATTTGATTTTAGTGTCTTTTAACTTATATGAATTATTTATACACACTGTGTCTACCTTTCTCATCCAACTCTCCTGTCGCAGGTCTGCTGGAAGAAAATTCGTTAGAAATTATCAGCACCTTTGTACTCTTCCATCTATATTTGTTATTTTAATTTTCTAACTGTTTGTGTGTACATAAACAAATCAACATTAGACATCGTTCAACCGAATTTTGTTACGTCGGTGAAATGATAAATGGCGACTTTAGTAAATAATAATTTGTTTTTGACGACTTTTTTGCTTTTAATGCCATCCCTATGCCTAAGGAATATTGAATAGGTTACAACTAGGCAAGTGTACCCCATCATTGACCTCATCATCGCTTACTACCAGGTGAGATAGTGGTCAAACGCGAGTCTATCAAAAATAATAATAAATAACAATTTTATTAAGACTTCGTAAAGTAGTTCTAACCACAGGTTCAAAGTATTTTAATATAGACTAATTAATTTGATAAGTATTTAAGTTTCTTTTGTAATTATAGTTCAACTAGCGCCTGCCTGCGGTTTTGGCCTGAAGAGCTGCCAATCCGATGTACATTTTCATACAACTACTCTTACGTAATTATGACGTTATCTACACTAATATAATAAAGAGGTAAAGTTTGTTTTTTTGTTTGTAGGGGGTAATCTCTGGAACTACTGGTCCGATTGGAAAAATTTAAGCAATAATCGTCGCTTTCCATCAGGTGAGATAGTGGTCAAGCGCGAACCTATAATCAATAAAAAAAAATAAAAAATAATAGAAAGCTGCTTTACTCCTGAGTGACATAGGCTATATTTTATGTACGCGGGCGAAGCTGCGGGCAAAAGCTAGTTACACAGTTTTTTTCAGATATTTTGGATACACAGATTCTGGATATTATCTGGGCTTCTATAGAAATCCAAACATAAATTTGTGTAAGTAAGAGTAATCCAGTAAAGACCTCTGAAAGTCATATCTTACTGGCAGAAAACTGGTAACTAGTATTACGGCAGTCGACGTTAAGACAAAAACTGAAATTAGTTACCAATCGAGAGAGACAAATTTACTATGGCGTGCCTCAGGGAAGTGTGCTTGGCCCTTTATTATTTTTGTGCTATATTAATGACTTTCCGAACACACCATACCACATCCAATAACGCTTTTTGCTGATGATTGTACTGCAGTATTTTCTGGTAAAAATAGCGACTTACATGAAAATGACATAAACAGTAGCTTAAGTCTAATAATTCAATGGCTAAATAATAACAATTTACAGATTAATTTTGATAAAACACAAATTGTGACATTTAAACAAAGAACTAATCCTAAAATTCTTGACATTAAATATGACATTAATATGATTATTAAAACGGAACGAACCAAATTTCTAGGAATTTGGCTAGACGAAAACATGACATGGAAAACACACATAGAAATTATGTTAAAAAAAAATTCATCATTTTTGCTATGCATTGCACAAGTTGAATAAGGTTGCAAATCATAATACTGTACTTACTGCATATCATGCATATGTCTCCACGACTCTTCGTTACGGCATAATATTTTGGGGAAACTCTACCAACAGAGAAATAGCTTTTAAAGCCCAAAAACAATGTCTTCGAGCCATCTGTTTATTAAAAACCACCGAAAGCTGCAAACCATATTTCATTAATTTAAAAATACTCACGCTTCCATCGCTCTATATTTATGAAATTACAATATTTGTTAAGGAAAATCTACATAAATTCGAAAAACTTAATACTAGACGTCACCAAAGCACACTAAAGTCAAAAAAACATAGCACTGCACTTTTCTCAAAGAGCTGTCTAGGCATGGGTCCATAGATTTACAATAAACTACTAAAAACTTTAAAAACCATGACCAATATAAACCATTTTAAATCGCAGCTTAAGAAATTCCTAATTGAAAAGGCTTACTATTCGATTAATGAGTTTTTAGATGATAGAAGCATAAAATAAAAATGTCCGATCTACTTATTATTCTATCTTATTTACAATTTTACTTATTGGAAATAGACTTGTTTAGCATGTATTTTTTTTACGCCTAATTTGTACGCCTTGCAGGGCAAAACATAGTGAGTCAACACAATTATTTTATATACCATGGGGCTTAGACAAAGTCACATTCTCACTAACGATAACGAAATTCGAAACTCCGAAATGTATGGAACTGACATATGCCTTCGAAAAGTCACATTGTCAAACGTTTTCGATTCGCTAATTGTTAGTAGTTGTTTATACGTCAAATTTGACGTTTTAATTCGATAACCATAGCCAAGAAGTTTTTTATTTTATCGTACCAACACTTCGACTCATCGATATGTTAGTCGATGTCACTTTGCCTACCATTTTGTGGTCGACATCGTTAAGGCGAAATCGAACTTAGAAATGGATTCGACACGGAGCCATTGCCACTTGTCTAGGGCCCCATGTACCATATTACCTATGTTTAGCAATAATTTATTTGCTAAACATAGGTAATATGGTATTTGATTTTGAAAACCTGCTAGTTTACGTGAACTTTTGACTCTCCATAATTTACTCCTATATTAAATGTGTATATAAAAATACTTCTGTAGAAGCCTTGCGCATTTAATCGAGATTCTAAAGGATGTTTTTTTTTCCAAAAATTCTTAAAGTTTTATTAAAAACAAGTATTTCCTGGAACAAGTTTTGTGAAACATTCAAGAAAATCGTAAAATTACCGAATGCCAATAGGTTTTCAGGTGTTATTTCTCTTTTCTCGCATTGCATTTGCATCAAAAGTTTTCAAACCATGCGCGACGTTGACGATAGGCGAGTGAGGAAGAAAATTTCCCGGTAAAATTTCCCCATAAGGTACCTTAAGGGGAAATTTTACCGGGGATAAATATTTTATGTGGTGTTTGTGGTATTAAAGAACTACTTATGACCTAAATGTTATCCAAATTTGTTCAACCGTTTGACCGTGAACAAATAATAAACACCCCCTAACCTTCTTTTACAATAAACCAGCGACCCGCCCCGGCTTCGCACGGGTCCTGATATTGAATATATTATGCATATGTTATACGCATAAACCTTCTGCTTGAGTCACTCTATCTATTAAAAAAACCGCATCAAAATCCGTTGCGTATTTTCAGATCTAAGCATACATAAGACAGCGGCAACTTTGTTTTATACTATGTAATGATGTTAGTGTAAGGGACCATCGCAGTAATTTCTGCTAGATCACTTAAAAACACTTTTTGCATGAATTCTGCGGCGTGGTACCAAACAAAACCTTTGAAGCTTTCATTTCGACTGCAAGCAAAAATGAACTTAGCGGTGGTCAGGCGGAAGTATGCTGATAGGTTTAATTTTTTTAAAACTTAAGTATTGTTTAGCTCTTGTTTAAAATCCCAAGATTTTTAATTAGAAAAGTCTTCTTTAATTATGTTTTAAAGTAAAAAGATTTGTACGCGTAATAGGTCTTCATCTAAATTGCCGTTTTTTATTAAAAACGGGTTGCTTTGAAGTATATCTTTGATTGACTTGTAATTTTAAGTTCATATACTTAGTACTAAAGGTTTTATTTTATAAATCAGGTATTTATTTATTGGTTTCTTTGCGTTTGTGCGAAATTGCCACACTTATAACCTTTTTTGTATGAAATCTAAGAAAACTTGCATTATTAACATATATATGGCAATGTAGCTAACAAAAGTTCGTCAAAAATAAAAGCTGAAAAATCAAAAAGTGGTTTGTGGCCCATGAGGGAATCGAACCCACGACCTTCGCGTTATTAGCACGACGCTCTAACCTACTGAGCTAATAGGCCGGTGGATTCAGTGTCGAAACAGAGCTTCAGTTTAAAACATAGAGGAGACCTTACATTTATTTTTCTCTGAAATAAATTCGTAACGGGGTTCCGTACAATCAATTTTAGGTTAATTTCGGATAGATGAAGAGTCGTCCGAAGTGTTAGTGTCAAAGAATTTTGAATCAAGGCAATATTTCTGTGAATATAATCTAACTTACTTAATTTGTAGGTATGCAACCTTCATGTATGTATATAGAAAAAAACAAAAAGAATTTATGTTCTGTCATTTAGTGTTAACGTGAGTTGTCATATATTTTTCTGGTTAAAAAAATACAGTTCGAACCAAAACGATAAAACATCTTGTCTCTCTTTCACTCCTTCCCCCTAATTTATTTATTAATTACTCCTTTGCTATTCGTATATCGATTAATAATTAGTGAGGTTATCAATGTATAAATGTACTAGGTACGCACTAGATTAGGTGTACAGTTCGCTCATTTGAATTGACTTAGGTGATCTGCAGGCCATACACCTTTACATTAATGACATTAGTGCAGTTTTGACTTGACGTTCACGTAGTGTGAGAGCGCTGTATGCTTTAAAAGTGTTGTTAGACGACATAATGCCAATGAAGCGCTGCAGCGGACTTTTGTGTTAACATTTCAGTATTTTGACAAATAGTTTTCATGAACGTGCTTGTTTATCGCTTGGATATAAATCGGTGGATGAGGTTAATATTGAGGCGAGTTGGGCTGGATGCAATCTATTTATACGTATCTTGAGAACGAGGTAGAAATCCTGGTGAAAATCGCGTGAATGCGATCGATGCAAGAACTCAAACTCAAACTCATTTAATTCAAATAGACCATTTACAGGCACTTTTGAAATGTCAAAATTGAAGCTAGTTTGCACATTCCAAGGTGTAGACTCCTATGGAGAAGAACGTGCAAGAAACTCCATGGGCACTCTTTAAGACGCAAAGAACTGGTTGTGGCGACACATATGAAGTTATGTACAACCGTGGACGTCTTTTGGCTACAATGATGAATAATGATGCTATTCAAAGGCCACCCAATTTTTTTTTTAAACGTTGTCCCACTCTAGGAATTAATCCTGTGTCGTGGGTGCGTTCACAAACATGTAAAGTACACAAGATACCCATACCCGTAATACCTCAGAATTCAGAAGCCAGTTCATAGCCCCTACTCTAGAAGGTTCCAGTCCTGAACATTAACGATTTCGCTGACAAATAACACTACGCGTCATCGTCGACTTGCTAGAGCCAGCACTTTTTTGCACTAGTGCGGAAAAAAGTCGATAGCGTGCAAAAATTCGGTCAAAATAAATTATCGATATCAAAAACGTGGCCAACACTATTTAAACAACATATTGCAGCCGTGGTCGACCGCGTTTTATAGCCATTCAACAGTGAAGCTAATTCATGATATATTTCCGACATGCAGCAGCTTGGAGCTTTGTTGCCGAAGCTTTGGAAATTATAACTTTATTATAATCCTACATTCTACATCACATATTTGTTAAGCCAAACTAATTATTTTAGCAGCACTAATATTAATTTTGGTAGCATAATATATTATATTCTAGAGCAGTGGTGGCCGAGTGGTAACGGCCCCGACTTACGAGTTGTAGGTCGCGGGTTCAAACCCAGCCAGGCGCATTACTATGTGTAATTTATTTCATCTCCACTGCTCTCAAAAACGGTGAAGGAAAACATCGTGCGGAAACCGGCATGTCCTAGAACCAAAAATTCGAAGACGTGACATTCACCAATCCGCACTGGGCCCGCGTGGTGGATTATGGCCCATTCCCTCTCCGAAAGAGGAGACCTGTGTCCCAGCAACGGGAACATTAAAAGGCTGATGATAATTGATGAATATATATATTCTAATTTTAGGGTTGACCAGTATTTTGCAAAGTGCCTGCAAGGGTTTCCATTAGGATCTCCTTGAGGCACATGCTTGGAACACTGTGCACCGTCAATTACAGGCTTTTTTCCAAATTGTAATTTTTCCGTAAAACTCGCAAAATTTTCCCATCTCTACTCCAGCAGGTTTTGGTCCTGTTGGATCTCTACGGATCTTCTGACATTTCTTGTGCCCCCACGCAAAAGCCGGCGTTCGCACACCATACACACATCGAGGAAATGGGGCATAATCCACCACGCTGGCCCAGTGCGAATTGGTGGAGGTCACATGTCTTCGAATTTTTGATTCTAGGGCATGCCGGTTTTCTCATGATGTCGTGCTTAAGTGCGTGCATGTTTAAGTATTGTCACTAATTACTAGTCACCCTATATAATATCAAATTCCGGTAGCTGGGATGGAAGGAAGTTCATTCCCACATGCGTGCCACATGAGCTGCCTTTTTTACGTTTCAGGGTTACGAAGACTCTTTGAAACAATCCCATTAACTATATATTAAATATACTTGCAAGAATAAACTATAATCTGTATAAATAAAAGGAGAAACTGACTGACTGACAACACACAGCCGAAACTACTGGGACTAAAACCGTGAAATTTTACGCGAGGCTTCTTATTATGACATAGGCGAACACTAAGAAAAGGTTTTTCAAAATTCAGCTCCTAAAGGGATGAACTTGGGGTCTAAAGTTTGTATAGAGACCCTGATTTCACGCGGGCAAAGCCGCTGGCAAAAGGCTGGTCTCAAGCTAAACTTAATTTTTTAGAACAATTATTAAATATTTCAACTCATTTTCAATGACTTAATAAACACTCTTTTATCTATCTGAACGTTGTATTGAAATTCAGAAAAACAAACTTGATTGTTTGAAACCATTCTTTGTAAATTGTTACAGATTTTTTCACACCGGTATAAGCAATTTTCTTTTATATAATAAAAATAACCAGTCAAGTGCGAATCGGAGTCATGCACTGAAGGTTCCGCACAAACTTATCTACTTAAATCTCCGAATCAAATCTCGAAAAACAGGATTTTTTTTTGTGATTTAACTTCTAAACCTGTAGGATATATACCTTACAGGTTTGGTTAAGGTTTATCGTTTAGATCAATGGAAAATAACATATAGGATATCTTAGCGAGCGTCAAAATATGCGCTTTGATTGAGCATAAACGGCCTTATGTTAAGATTACGTTACGCTGTACTGGAACGATTTGACGACCAATGGCGACTGCTGTCTTCCCGCTCTATCAAAATTTGAGTAACTTCAAGACTGGAGCTCTTAATAAACTAACGTGCTTCACCATCACGGTTATATTAATTACTAGATTTTGTCAGCGGCTTCGCCCGCGTACATAAAATATAACCTATGTCACTCAGGAGTAAAGCGGCTTTCTATTCTAGCTAAAAATTTTCCAATCGGACCAGTAGTTCCAGAGATTATCTCCTACAAACAAAAAAACAAACTTTACCTCTTTATTATATTAGTGTTGACTACTTACGATCAGGTATGATTGTTTTAGTTTGTTACTTAAAGAAAAACTTAAAAGTTTAATTTTTTTCAATATTGCTTATCATTACATAGTATAAAATAAAGACGTTTTCCGCTGTCCCTATGTATGCTTAAATCTTTACAACTACGCAACAGATTTTGATGGAGGTTTTTTTTTAATAGATCGAGTGATTTAAGAGGAAAGTTTATATGTTTAATACATGCATAATATCTATACTAATATTATAAAGCTGAAGAGTTTGTTTGTTTGTTTGTTTGTTTGTTTGAACGCGCTAATCTCAGGAACTACTGGTTCGATTTGAAAAATTCTTTTTGTGTTGAATAGATCATTTATCGAGGAAGGCTTTAGGCTATATAACATCACGCTGTGACTTATAGGACCGAAGAAACAATGGAAAATGTGGAAAAAACGGGGGAAAATATTCATCTTTGAGGGCTTCCGTTGCGTGCGCTGCGAAAACGGTAGAAGATACCAAAAAAATATATAGGAAAGAATTATTCCTTTTAAAATGATCTAAAAAAAAGTCCGCGACAGTATATGTCTATCTTTTAAGGTTAACTTACTAGAACCGTTTTTATGGGTATAAAATTTGGCCGAAATTAATGCATTATTACCAATTATTTGTTAGAGTTGTATCAACATAGTAATATTAAACTTTATCCAAATAAATGTGTTGTTGATTAAGAGTATGTAATTGTGAACAAAATTGTCTTTGACATCACTTATTTTCAATGAACATCTTAGAAGATATTACAATTTTAAAATAACTCCGATATAAACTTCACACGCGTCGCATGATGTGCAAAATATGACGCTGCGTCTGGCCGGCGGGCGAGGAGAGGGGTTGCTAGCGGGCGGCGCGGAGGGTTTTTTTTATGGTAGGTAAAAATCATCCAATGACGAAATCCGCTCTTGGGCGGAGCTGGAAACAGTGTCAGACTCTTACTGACTAAACAACCTACCCCGTTCCTCCCTTGCCTTATTCCCAGAGCCCCGGTATAACGCTTTCGCACCAACCCTCGGCTGCAGGAGGTTTCGACCCTGAAGAGCCCCACAGTTTGCTGACAACACCTTGAGGCGCGCGGGAGCAGTGCACGCCGTCGACGACTTGGTCTCGGTCTGGACTGTTACCAGACAACCGGACGGCGAGCTACCCATTGCTCACCGTCCGCAAGCCAGCGTCTACGGTGGCCGGATATCGGCAGGATCGCGGCGGCAACGGCTACGGTGAGGGCGCTTTTGCCCTTGCCTTATGCGGTCGGCCTCCTCCTTTACGAGCATTACTGCTTCGCAGAAGGAGGCGACCGCTTGCCATTCTTCTTCGCTGCGGACCATGGCCTGAACCAAGGCCAGGCGCGAGAGGTCGCCGCCGCCGATCACCCCCACGAGGACACGGCGATGCTCTTCCCAAGCAGTGCACACCTCCACCGTGTCCTCTGTGCTGGCTACCCAGTGGCGACACCCGGGCGTCTTTTCCGCACGAATCCGGCGCAGGAATCTCCTGAACTTCCCATGCCCGGTGAGAACCTGCGTCATGTCCTGCGTGATGTCTATCCACCACGCCTCAAAGAAGGGACTTACCGCCGAGATTATGGCATGCCCAAGTGTGAAGTGTGAAGTTTTTAGATAATTATGTTCTTTTAAAAACTAAATTGTTTAAATTAATAACAGAAATTGACACGGGCAAAGTCGTGGGTAACAGCTATAATTTATAAAGCTGAGGTTGTTTGCAAAAATAAATATGATGCCCAAAATAACTATTCCACGCGGACGAAGTCGCGGGCACAGCTAGTATTTAATATTACTATTGCTCCCGTGCGAAGCTGGAGTGGGTCGCTAGTTAATTTATAAAACATAATAATTCTACGCGTAATTGGGGGAAACAGATGGACATACTAATAGATGAATAGATAGACAAATGGACAGACGGACCACTAAATGATCCTAAACGGGTTTTAACGACTAAGGTACGGGGTCCTAAAAAACACTTTGAATGAAATTTTAATTCATCACTCTTGAATGGCGTCACTGAAAGGGCTGAAAACAAGATGATTCAGTTTTTTTTAGACAGAGAGTTATTTTTCATCGCGACAGACTGGAATTGTCGAGGTCGCAGGGGAAATCAGGTGTGTTTTGATAGTTAAGTTGAAATGATCCAGGTAAAAGGCTCTACTACGAGTTACTAACGCGATGCATTTGACGACCTAAACTGAATTGTTATTGAGATTGAGATAAACAATATTATTTTTCGTATATGCGAAACCTCAATAAGGTTTCTTCAGAATCAGTAACTGAATGAATTTCAATATTTTGCCCAAAGATATTAAAAAGGTTTTGACACCACCTATATTAAGGCATTAGATGCCACAGATGAGTGCAAGAGCAAAACAATCCCTCAGTCACCCTCTATCCACCCTCCACCCGCTAGGTGATCATCAAAAAACAATATTACAATGGAGAAGTATTTGAGTTTATATGTTTATGAACGCTCGCAGGAAAAAGCAGTATTTTATTGATTTAAACTAGTGCTTGATGTGCTTGTGCTTGCACCTGATGATAAACAGTAATGCCTTGATGGTGAGGTGCACTAGTCTATTAAGAGCCTATTCACTATAGTCTTGAAGACACCTAAATTATAATTATATGGGAAGACGAAGAAGAAATACCTGGGACGAGGGATGAAGTTTTTAGAAAAAAAAAGGGTCAAAGCCTACTAAGGCCAAATGTTTACGTCTGAAAAGACGGCTCGGTCCTGGTATGAAAAGCAACGTAGGAACGGGGTGGGTATTTTTAGTCAGTAAGAGTCTGACACTATCTTCTACTACACGGGAGCAGTTGTCATTGGACGACTTTTACATACCGAAAAAAAGCAAACAAACAAAATCACAAACTAATCATCTTAAAAACGAAAATATCCTCGGCCCTGTCTGAAAAGCAACGTAGAAACGGAGTGGGTTTTTTAATCAGTAAGAGTCTGATACTATTTCCTGCTCCACCCAAGAGCGGAAGTTATCTTTGGATGATTTTTACATACTGGGAAAAAAAAGTTAAAAACAAACAAACAAAATCACAAACCAAACTTATCATCTTAACTACGCGTGTAAATAATAAATAATAATTAAGAAAGCAATATTTCATAATAAACAGGAATATAATAAATAACAAATAATTACAATGAGTTATTACTCGACAAGGTTGTACTAATATTAATGTAGGTACAGCTTTATCAGATAAGGCCTGCTTCGCAAATAAAGCTTTTAATTTGTCTATTAATTAATTTTTCATTTTCATTTTGCGGCTGAAACTATGCAGGAAACACGGTTTTCCTGATGGTAAGCAGTGATGCAATTGATGATTACTTTATTAAGAGACTTTTAATTATAATGCCTTAAAATATATAATGGGATGGGAAGACCGCAGCCTGCAGGCTTATTTTTTTTGTTATAAATTTAAAAAAAAAACACGCTATTATATTGCATTCTTAGGTCCACAGCAATGCAATACCAAACTGTGGCACCAAAGATGCTATAAGTACTGTTCCAGTCCTTCGCTGTTCGCGGTATGTAACCAACATACTTTTCTGTGGAGGTATGTGGAACAGAGAGTAAAATCCCGTGGTAAAATCCCATATACTTCCTTTGAAAAAGGAGGATTCTCTGAGATGACTGTGCCCAGTGGGCTATTTAATTGCTCGATAGATACGAGTAATTTCGGGCTGTAACTATGTGTTCAAATCACGCGGAGAACTTTGATTGCGCGATACAGGATTAGTTTCTATGTGGCGTCATAGATGGCGCCACATAACTATCTGCTACTAACCGTTTTGCCCGCATGAATCAAATATTACTGTTTCAAGGCATCGATAAGATTAAAATGTTCTATGCATTTCCAAGGGAATATATTTGTGAGATAATATAATTTTTCCTAAGTTGAATTGTGTGAGGAGTGATGAAGGAAAAGGAAAAGTGTTGTCCGACCACAAGTAACATGGGAAAAAAGGTAGGAAAATGTTGATGATGAATGTTTCTTAAGAGCTAATACAGGACATGGTCTACTATATTTTTACAATACAAGGAATTTTAAATAATATAATCAGTCTTAAAATGTTCGTATTGCTGGGACTCAGATCTCCTCTTTTCACGGGTCCAGCACAGGTCGATAGATGTCACATGTCTTAGAAGTTTTGGTCTAGAATATGATGGTTTCTCCACAATGTTTTCCCACAATTTTATTTACTAAAGACAGTGTCCATATTTGATCAGAAGAGCCAATAGCGTAAAAAGTTTAGAGAGCACTGGTGATGAAATAAATTACAAAAAGTATTTCTCGTGACTATGTTTGAACTCGGTACCTGCCACTCGTAAATCGAGGTCGTTACCACACGGCCATTTTACTTAAATACAAGGAAACATATGGCAAAATGAGGTAAATTATGTAAATAACTCGCTTGCGCCATATTGCTTTTGAAAAGGGGTTGAATAACCTCGGGTGGTGTAATTTATGAATGCTCCTGAAGATAAAATCACACACGTGTATTGGAGAGATTTATTGGCCTTGTGAAAACATGCTTAATTATAATTACTTACTGTTAGAGCGTATGTCAAAATCAATATTGAATAGGTGTCAGAGAGTATGTGTATATCAATTATATAGGGTCTCATTAAAATAGATGGACAAAATTTAACAAATCATTCACACCACCAAAATAAAGAAAATGGTAAAAAAAGAGTTAGAAAAAAGCACTTTATAGACGTACTGAACGCTGTGTCAAAATTTGTCCATCTATTTTAATGGGACCTTATATAGAGAGCACTGGTGGCCAAGTGGTAACGGCCCTGACTTACGAGGTGGGTCGCGGGTTCAAACCCCGCCAGGCGCATTACTTTGTGTAATTTATTTCATCACCACTGCTCTCAAAACGGTGAAGGAAAACATCGTGAGGAAACCGGCATGTCCTAGAACCGAAGACATGTGACATCCGCCAACCCGCACTGGGTCCGAGTGGGGGATTACGATCCATTCCCTCTCCTAGGGACCAGCAAGGTCGAAGCTTACTGAAGTCAAGGGTTTGCTTCTGGAAGGAAGACTAGAGTGAATAGGCTCTTTATAAACTAGTGCGCCTTACCATCAACAAATTGCATCACTGCTTACCATCAGGTGGGATCGCAATCAGGCACTCATGTATCGCAATAATCTACACTAATATAATAAAGACGTAAAGTTTGTTTTTTTGTTTGTAGGAGATAATCTCTGGAACTACTGGTCCGATTGGAAAAAAATTAGCAACAACAGAAAGCTGCTTTACTCCTGAGTGACATAGGCTATATTTTATGTACGCGGGCGAAGGCCCTGACAAAAGCTAGTAATTAATAAAACAAAAAAGACGCAGCCTTGATATGAAAATCATCGTAAAAACGGTTTTTTTTTATGGTAGGTAAAAATCAACGAATGACGAATCCCGCCCTTTTGCGGAGCGGGAAACAGTATTAGACTCTTACAGACTAAACAACCTACCCTGTTCCTTCCTTGCCTTAGTCCCAGAGCCCCGGTGAACGTAAGAACGGGGTGGGTTTTTTAGCCAGTAAAACTCTGGCACTATCACCTGTGACCGAAACAAAAAGAAAAAAATACTATCTAACAGACGAAACTGCCAACAACAGTTAGCCGGTCGGTTTATCAAACACAAAACTGATTTTAATCACAGTTAAACCGTCGCTTTCCAGCATTTTCACTAACCACGGTGAACACCAAAAGCATTGCGACCATTTTGAAATTGGCAATCAAAAGCTACCGACACACAAAACATAGGTTTTGCAGCAAAAACGAGGACTGCCGCCATTCTGAACAAGTACACAAACACAAAAGGATGAGTAGAATTGCAATTTTCAACGGTACGCAGTTGTGTAGCCATTTCTACCTGGGTTTGGACACTTTTTCGGCTCAATGCTTTGGTATTTCCAGCCTGTTAGAGCCATTTGTTATTCCCTTACACGTACTTTAAGCCCTCTCAACCTTAGTTCGGTCTTCGTTATCTATATCGATATAAGGAGAAACTGACTGACTGACATATCAACGCACAGCCAAAACTAATGGACCTAGGAGCGTGAAATTTTGCACAAGGCTTCCTTTTATAATAATAATATAAACAATTGCCTGCTGTGGTCTTCCCGTCGGGTTATAATTGTCTTCAGGGCTAGAGTAAATAGGCTTTTAATAGACTAATACGCCTCACCATCAACGATTGCATCACTAATCAAAAATAATACACCATCAGGTGGTATCGCAGTCAAGCATTAGTTTATAGCAAAACAAAAAAGGTGGTTTGGTTCTAGGACATACCGGTTTTCTCACGATATTTTCCTTTATCATTTTGCTGCAGGTTTTTTCACGATATTTTCCTTCACCGTTTTGAGAGCAGTGGTGATGAAATAAATTACACAAAGTATTGTGTCTGGCTGGGTTTCAACCAGCTACAACTCGTAAGTCGGCCGTCGTCACTTGGCCACTATTGCACGATAGTAAAATAATTATTCAAAGATATAATTAAGGGGTTATATTTTCTTAGCCTTCATACCGGGATCGGACCTTCCTGTCAGAAACCGCACCGGGGCTCCAGTAGGTTTCGGCCCTGCAGTTGGGCCTCTAAATTGCTGACAACTCCTTGAGGCACGCGGAAATAGCCGTTGCCTTAACTTTTGACTAGATCTTAGACGTCTTAAGATAATCCTTATATAACTTATGAAACAGAAAAAACATTATATTTACTTACCACAGCACAACTCACAGACAAAACGACGAACATGATTGAATTTGTACTAACAATATTGTACAAGACACCGAACCCATATAACGACAATCTGAGATAAACAACGGACTCAAAGCTTCCACATTATCAGTTTACAGACGGTTGGTTCCGTTACACATTTGTGTAGGATGTAATCTGTTTGTATTAGGTTTCTGTACCGAAATCTTATACGTCCTAGCAGTAAATGGACTAAAATAACTGAAACTTCTTTAGTCAGTAATCTGTCATTATGTATGAAACGATACCACTAAAATATCGATAAGATATTTTTACTCGATTCTGGTATCAAATTCAATACTTACTCGGTATCGAAATCGATTCTCGTATCGAAATAACCCTTTATTTGATCATAACAAAATTATTGACAGACCCCTTTGTCAATCATTTAAAAAATTATAATGCTTCAAATAGAAAACCTACCGCTATTTAAAGGGTTGGCTGGAAAAGCCTCATGGCATACTCACCTTCCACATGACACAGGTGCTCACCGGACATGGTAAGTTCGGGAAGTTTCTGCACCGGTTTTGCGAGAAAGCAACGCTCGGGTGTCGCCGCTGTGTGGACCATCCAGAGGACACAGTAGAGGTGTGCCCGCATGGAAAGAGCATCGCTGTGTTCTCGTGGGGCTATGTCTCGCGACGGGCCCTGGTAGAAGCCATGGTACAAAGTGAAGAGGAGTGGGAGGCGGTCGCCTTTTTTGCCAAACAGTAATGCTAGCAAGAGGAGGCCAACCGCATCAGGCAAAGACAACGACATTCACGCCGCATGCACCGTCGCCATGTCTCCGATCCCGATTTCCTGCTAACGTGCTACTAACACGCATTTGTCGTTATTCTACCGCGCTATAGAAAATATGCCAACGCGCTACAGCATCAAGACTGTACTGATACGAACGCGCCACAGTATCGCTACAAAAAGTCGTTGTAGGCGAAGGGCCTTAATTTATCATCATCATCATCATCAGCCTTTTAATGTTCCCACTGCAGGGACACAGGCCTCCTCTCTCTAGGAGAGGGAATGGGCCATAATCCACCACGCGGGCCCAGTGCGGATTGGTGAATGTCACATGTCTTCGAATTTTTGGTTCTAGGACATGCCGGTTTCCTCACGATGTTTTCCTTCACCGTTTTGAGAGCAGTGGTGGTGAAATAAATTACACAAAGTAACGCGCCTGGCTGGGTTTGAACCCGCGACCTACGACTCGTAAGTCAGGGCCGTTACCACTCAGCCACCACTGCTCTATTTTTTTTCTTTTTTTTCCTCTTCCTTATAATTAATTTATAAAGAAGAGGAAAAGAATTAATATTCTCGATAATAATTTAGGTGATATTATATCGGGAAAGTGACCTACGAGATTTAATCCCGGTGAACTACTAGTTAATAAGTATGGAATATAATTCATAGCATAGCATCAGCATTATAATATTCCCACTGTAGTACAGTAGTAGAAGGTTGCAGGGTCTTCCCTGTAGGAGAGGGAATGGACCGTATTCTACAACGCGGGCCCAGTATTAGTTGATGAAAGTCACGAAAAAAAAAGTAGCTGATTGAACTGAGAAAAAACACTGATAGATATATATAGAAGTCAGTGTCTTTCGAGAGTACCGTAATTACAGACACAATTAAAGAAAAATAGGTGTGCGTTCGCTTGGAGCTCAAGATTTAAATACCATAATGACCCCAATTGTCCCTCTTAATATTTAAAAAATTAATTAACAAAAATCACACCATAGAGCAAAATTACATGCTCATGACTCAAAAGACTATACTTATTACGGTAAACTAATACATATAATTAGTTTACTAACCAATTGTTTCCAATATAATAGACAATTCCATGGGATAAACGAACCCAAGGTGAACGACATAGTTCGTTTTATGAAAGTTTTTCATTCTGAAACTTGCGGGCAATCGCGCCACGATACGATTTCAGTAGCATTTCAGCTCCGGTCGCGTGTGGATGTCGCATGAAATTCCATTTTCAAAAAACGACGCTTGTTTACGTATATTCTTTTTTAAAAATTTGAAAGTAATATTGTAACTTGGTGTGTAGTGTGATTTTTTTTTTTTGAAAAAAGAATTTGATTTGAAAGTTTTTTTTTTGTTGTAAAAAGTGTTGTTCTATATTGAAAGTGGTTTGAAAGTGAGTTGAAACTGTGAAAGTTCAGTGTTAAACTAGTTTAATTGAACAGGGTGAGTTTAATTATGATTGATAAAGGTAGGGACAGCCGATTAGGTGTAGTTTGATTAGATTTGAATTTGTTAAGGTTCGAAATAGGGTGTGAAATATTTGAATTGTTTGCGTTGGGTAAATAACCGTTGGTTTTTTTTTTTTAATTACGGTGTGTTTTTCCAGAATTCTTCACATAGGTATTATAAAGTTCATATTTTATTTTTTTAGGTAAAACTGTAACTATTGATTTATATATGATTCTGTTTTAGTATCGGATTAAATTGTTTAGGCTAATTTTTTCCCTTAACTTTTTAATATCAAGTTTTTAATATTTTGAGGAGGGAAGTATTTTTACAGTTTAATATGTATCTGGGATAGGCATAAAATATTTGATTTCCGTTTCTGGTTGCAAGTTTGTAACTATTATAATTGTTTTTAAGCTTTAAAAAATAAAATACAAAATTCGTTTATATGAATTTTTTTGGTATATAAAAACCAAAATTACAATTTTGGTTTTTATATACCAAAAAAATGTTGATATAAAAGATATGGACACCTAAAGTGGAGACATGACTCGTGCTAGGTAGAAAAAATCTGTGTCTTCTCTCAAACTATTAAAAAAAAACAAAAAAAAAATGTATTCTCACACGACTAAAATTGCATTATGATTTCAATATGCTCTACAATAATATTAAAATTATTTTAATTACAAATATAATGAACACAAACTGAAAATGAAAAAAAATATTTTATGATATAGTATATATAATATTTTTATATTTTTGTCAGAAAATAAATAGCTTAAATATAATGATTTATGTATTTCTTTGCCGACACAATCTATTATGTATTCGAGACACGGTAAACAAGGCATGAGAAACACACAAATATAATAAATCAATTTTACGTAACCACAGTAAAACTGAGGAATTGTGTAGGTGGTGATATTGTATTTTATTAAGATTTCCGAGAAAACAATGTTGACAATCCTCAAAAACTTTCTGTACCCATATTATTTTCAGACACATTTCTACACTAATAATAATAAAGAGGTAAATTTTGTTTTTTTGTTTGTAGGAGGTAATCTCTGGAACTACTGGTCCGATTGGAAAAAATTTAGCAACAATAGAAAGCTGCTTTACTCCTAAGTGACATAGGCTATATTTTATGTACGCGCGCGAAGCTGCGGGCAAAAGCTAGTATTAAATAATTTATAATCGGTTATCTACACTAATATAATAAAGAGGTAAAGTTTGTTTTTTTGTTTTTATGTTTTTTTGTTTGTAGGGGGTAATCTCTAGAACTACTGGTCTGATTGGAAAAAATTTAGCAACAATAGAAAGCTGCTTTACTCCTGAGTGACATAGGCTATATTTTATGTACGCGGGCGAAGCCGCTGGAAAAAGCTAGTACATAATATACAAGTACCAAGTTATTAAGCTTTTAAAACTATGTAACTGTTTACTTATTAAACACTTAATGCATACAAGTACATAGGCGGACTTAATGCCATTAAAATTTTAGACAAAAAATAATTAATTTATAGATCTGTGACCTCTCAAAGGCTTTTGATTGAGTTAATCACGAAACCCTGATTTTAAAACTTGATCATTACGGTTTGGGTAAACTTGCACTGAGCTTGGTGAATTCTTATCTGAATGACAGGCAGCAGCAAGTTTAATTAAATGGTGTCAATTCGCCTGGTTTAAAAGTCAAAATGGGTGTGCCACAAGGCTCAATATTGGGTCCTTTTCTCTTTTTAGTATATATAAATGATTTACCCTATTTATTAAAAAACCACCCACATATAGTATTGTTTGATGACGATACATCTTTAATTTTTAAGGTCAATAGAAACTCCACAAATCCTAATGACGTAAATAGCGCTTTACAACAGGTCCTAAACTGGTTCACTATTAATAGTTTAGTATTAAATGAGAAAAAAACGAAATGCATCAGATTTGCCTTACCGAATGTTAAAAGTAACAACTTAGAAATAGTATTGAACAAAGAGAAACTTGAATTCGTCGAGGACACAGTTTTTCTAGGAATCGCGCTCGACTCGAGGCTACAATGGGGTCCTCATTTAACGTCTCTGGCAGGACGGCTTAGTTCAGCAGCATATGCTGTCAGAAAAATCCGTCAATTTACTGATGTAGATACCGCGAGACTAGTCTATTTTAGCTACTTTCACAGTATCATGTCTAACGGTATTTTGCTTTGGGGACGTGCTGCAGACATAGAGTTTATTTTTTTCTTCAGAAAAGAGCAGTTAGGGCCATCTATAATCTTCGCAGGCGCGATTCTCTGAGGGAACTATTTAAGGATATAAATATCTTGACGGTACCTTGTCAATACATTTATGAAAATATCATGTACGTTCGGAAAAATATTCATCTTTTTGCTAAGATAAGTGACAGGCATAATTTTAATACTAGAAATAGGGACAAATTAGATCAACCTCGGTTCAGATTGGCTAAAGTACGCAGTTCGTTTATGGGGTGCTGTATTAAATTTTATAATAAATTACCAAGTGAGATTATTCAATTGAATGAATCTAAATTTAAAACTTGTATTAAACGCACGCTATGTAGACAAGCATATTATAAACTGGAAGATTACATTCTTGATAATAATGCTTGGTTAAATGCCGTTCCTGCTCCACAGCCACAATCTACTTTTGCCTTCTAATTTGTTTTTTTTTTTTTGTTAACATATTTATTGAAAGGATGGAAGTTGTTGCCCTTTTTATATTGGCTTTTCGTAATAGTTTTATATTTTATTTGTTTAATTGAAGCTTATGACCATCTACAATTATTATTTTTTTGATGTGGATACAATAGCATTGTATAATGTAGAAGCACTTTTTAAACTTTGTAAATGTGAAGTACCATGGAGCATTTTTCGCTAGGTTGCAACTTATTTGACATACGAGCATGGCAGCTGAGAGTTTGTCATGCTCTCTCAAATGTCTCGCTGATGGTGGCGCGTGTGTTGGGTCATTCTGTTCCCTCTAAAATGGTTGAGCGGAGTGCGGCTGATACATGCGTCATGCTCGTGAACGGGTGCCGTCAGTTGAGACCGGTCATCTCTTGGCTGCTAAGCGCTTATTTGAAATTCTTTTTTTTTATTATTATTATTTTACTTTTTGTTAAGTACCGCTACATCGTGCTCGCATATTAGAATCAATATTTTGTAACCAAATAATATGTAAATATAAATTTTGATTTAAAAGAATGCCCATGGAGTTTCTTGCACGTTCTTCTCCATAGGAGTCTACACCTTGGAACGTGCAAACTAGCTTCAATTTTGACATTTCAAAAGTGCCTGTAAATGGTCTATTTGAATTAAATGAGTTTGAGTTTGAGTTTGAGTTTGATCAACTAGCGACCCGCCCCAGCTTCGCAAGGGAACTGATATTGAATATATTATGCATGTATTATACACATGAACCTTCCTCTTAAATCACTCTATCTATTAAAAAAAGCCGCAACAAAATCCGTTGTGTACCTACTGTTAAAGATATAAGCATACATAGGGCATAAGCAACTTTGTTTTACACTATGTAATAATAGATCATGTCTATGCAGGGTATATTAATGTTCCAAAATTATCTACAGTATAAAATTATCTATAGTAACCTTATCGGGTTTTATATGGTGGGTAAAATAATCCAATGACGAATCCCACCGTTGGGAGGCGTGGGAAACCGTGTCAGACTCTTACAGACTAAACAACCCCTGGCCACCACGTTCCTACGTTGCCTTATTAACGAGGGCCAGAGATTAATTCTCACACTTAAATAGTTTGAAAGGAAGACTTGGCCCCAGTGCGAAGGGCAAAGAAAGAACGGGGTGGGGTGTTTAGTCAGTAAGAGTCTGACACTTTTTCCTGCACCGCCCAAGAGCGGAATTCGTCATTGGATGATTTTTGCCCACCATAAAAAAAAACACTTAAATAGTTATTCTTTTGAATAAATTTTTACTTTTATTAAGCTAGAATTTTAGAACCATGAGGACCTATGCAGGTCCTGCGATAGGTCCTTAGAAAAGCGTATGAGCGACCGAAACCAAATCAGAGAGGCCTTTTATACAATTTTCATGGAACATGATACCAACAGACTAATATCCCTGTACGCGCTATTCTAGTGCACCCAAGGGTAATCTCAGTTCGTAGAAAACTACTATAACATGGAAAATAAAAATATATCGCTATGGTTTTGGAAAACTTAAGCACACTGATTGCGAAGAACTATGTTAAGAGCGGCCAACCCGACGTACATTTTCATACAACCACTAAGTGATTATGATGTTACACAAATTTCTTTAAATATTTTGGATACTCAGATATCTTGTAGACAAAAAATAATCTAGGTTTCTATAGAAATCAAAACATAAATTTGCGTAAGAGTAATCCAGTAAAGATCTCTGAAAATCTGCTATTTTACGTGAACTTTAACCGTCCATATTGTACTCCTATTTTAAAAATATAAAAAATTTACTTCTATACACCGTTAAATTTTAGTCGTTTTAATCCCTTGGAGGATCGATTCAGTACATGAAACACTATCGATTGGTAAAGTTAGAATGAAAAAACAAAGTACTTTTTTTTTAAACTCGAATTAATTTACGCATGTTCTAAATTGATTTCTTTAAGTAAACGTCAGCTGGGCGAGTTCAATGACCTGTAGGTAGTTAGTACGCAACGATCGACAACTACCTACAAGGTCAATGACTCGTTTACTTAAAGAAATTAATATCGTAAATTCGTATATCAATAAGAGATTTAGAAAAAAAGTACTTTATTTTTTATTTTATCTACACAAATCGATAGTGTTTCATGTACTGGATCGACCCTTTTCGGGATTAAAACGACTAAAATTTAACGGTGTAGACACCTTGCGCATTTAATTGATATTTTAAATAATGTCATTTTTTTTTTCAAAAATCTTTAAGGGTTTGATAAAAACACGTATTTCCTGAAACAAATTTTGTGAAACATTCGAGTAAATCGTAGAATTACCGAATGCCAGCAGAGTTTTCAAGTGTTAGCTTTGTTTTTTCGCATTAGTTTTGCATCAAATATCACTTTGGATTGCGTTAATTGAAGCAACAAGCTTTGCGCAATCCACCATGCGCTACGTTGACGATAGGCGAGTGAGGAAGGCCCACCTTAAAACTATGGCCCCTGTCTGAATAATGTTATTACTTAAATAGTTAAAAAGGCAGGGGCAACCTGCATACTTAGTTATACGCATCTATTATTTATTTATTTATTTATTTATTTATTTATTTACTTTAACAAAAAACGGCTATCCACCAATTACATTAGTTAAAGATATATTAGACTCATACACTCATCTCACAGAACTCCAGGCATACTGACATGATCGCCTTCCATTCGTCCGCAAACACATCACATTCAGGGTGCGTGTCCAAAAGAGTGTTGAGCGCAAAGAGAGTACGAGGGACAGGAGACTGTGCACGCGCAACAGTGTGACTCGCAGGCACAGCGAATAAGCTATGTCTCCTGATACGGCTATATTTTATTGGAGCACAAAGTTGAGATAGCTCGGTAAGCAGCTCTGGAGCATCAATTTTTCCATGAAGGATTTTTAACATTGATACTAACTGGTCTATTATGAAATCATTACATAGTATAAAACAAAGTCGCTGTCTGTTCCTATGTATGCTTAGATCTTTAAAACTACATAACGGATTTTGATGCGGTTTTTTTTAATAGCTAGATTAATTCAAGAGAAACGTGTATATGTATGTAAAATATATTTAATACCACCATTGCACCCGTGCGAAGCTGGAGCAGTAGCCTAATTCTCGTAATCAAAACCGTAGCAATATCGTAGCGACTTTGACATTTTCGTATTCACATCCATTAATCGAGTTTGAACGACACCGATTTTAAACTCGTTCGAGAGTCGTTGAAGCGTATTCAGCTATTTCAATCGTCGTTCAATCGTTGTCGGATAGGACGTCAACGGCTAAACGTCAAATATTGTGGTTCAAAATCGTGAATACCGATTTTGGATAGGACTGCAATCGAACGAAAATGGAATTGGGATTGTTTAATTTTACGTGAATTAGGGCACAAGTCGCTAGTAAAATATAAAATCAACATTGAATATTGAAACCTTGTGGAGTGTAAAATTTGTAAAGGAATATACATAATTATAGTCTTATGATTTAATGCTAAGTAATGTTCAAATGATGGACGAGGACGTTGGCACCCTAAACACAATTTAAATCTTACATTGGGTGCCAGAGTTTATCGAAAATGTATCTTTAGTCATAAATCATTGTTGTAAATAGTTTTATTGGTTCAACTAATAATATTAGTTTTATTTTATTATCTTGACTGACTTATGTCTACCTAATCTGTTGTCACATCATAACCAACTTTTTAATTTTTTTATAGCCAAATGGATAGTGATGACTGGCCGGTTGGTCTAGTGGTTAGTGGCCCTGACTGCTACGCTGGAGGCCGTGGGTTCGATTCCCACCCAGGACAAATGTTTGTGTGATGAACACAATAATTTGTTTTATGTCTGGGTGTAATTTATCTAGAATATTTGTATGTATTTAGAAATATATATGTATGTTTATCAGTTGTCTAGTACTCATTACACAAGCTCTGCTTAGCTTGGGACTAGATGGCGTTGTGTGATAGTTGTGGAATATATTATATTATTATTTTATCATCTTGACTGACTTATGTTTACCTAATCAGTTTTCACATCATAACCAACTTCATAATTCTAAGGGTTCCGTAGTCAACACCCCTTAGAGTTTCGCCAAACCTGTCTGTCTGTTCGTCTGCGGAACCAAATTTCAGCTTTCTAGTGCTAACGGCCGCTGACATTATTCAGCGGCCGTTAGCACTAGAAAGCTGAAATTTGGTATCAATATCTATATTAATAACGCAGACTAAGCGCAAAAACAAAAAGTGGTAAACAATGTTTAATTAGAGTACCTTCCTTACACGTAAAGTAGGGAGTGATTTTTTTTTATTTCTACCATGACGTGTGATATATTGTTAGATTAGGTATGTAACAATGATTAAGGGTCCCGTTAAATAATTTTTTGATAATGTTAATATTGGCCAGTTTTTTATAATGCTGGAACTCAAGCCTCCTCCCTAGAAGAAATGGATCGCACAGTTCGTTTTTTAATTCTATACTACGATTTGACAACTCAGAATGTCACACTCTAGAAATATGTTCCCAATTTTCTGGAGTTTGACATTTTAAGTTGTCAAATCGTAGTCTAGGATTAAAAAACGAACTATAATTTACAATTTGAACACATTAGAGTGTTATATAGATAATATATCTGTTTCAGTAGAAAAAAACAAAAACACATCAACGAAACCGGATTTTCTGCACCTCGGAATGAAAGATAATAAGCTATAAATTGGTATAAACCTTTGTTTTGTCGTTCTAAATGTTGTCTCAAAAGTCACAAATGATACCGTGTCTGCGTCTTAAGATATTGAAGGTCAAAGGTCATAAAAACTGTTTTTTTTGTGAATATCTCGCTTTCTATTGCTTAAATGATATTTTTACCTTAATAAAAGTTGTAGAGTATAAAATTCTCTACAATTTTCGTCTTATGTTTTTTTTTGATACGACCAACCGTTTTTGAGGTAGAGCGCGAAGAGTGCGCAGCGCACAGTCATATATGGTCCAATGCAAGGTCAAGCGTGAGTTACGGTTATCGGTATCGGTAAACGGTTGATCGTATCAAAAAAAAAAACATAAGACGAAAATTGTAGAGAATTTTATACTCTACAACTTTTATTAAGGTAAAAATATCATTTAAGCAATAGAAAGCAAGATATTCACAAAAAAAAAACAATTTTAATGACATTTGACCTTCAATATCTTAAGACGCGGACACGGTATCATTTGTGACTTTTGAGACAACATTTAGAACGACAAAACAAAGGTTAATACCAATTTATAGCTTATTACCTCTCATTCCGAGGTTGACCCCTTTTTTCACCATTAGGTGAAAAAAGGGGTCCAGGTTAGGGGGGGGGCAGTCATATTAATGACTGGGCTATAAGTTATAACTCATCATTCATCATCATCATTTCAGCCGAAAGACGTCCACTGCTGGACATAGGCCTCCCCCAAGCGCCGCCACAAAGACCGGTCCTGTGCGTTTCGCATCCATCGGCTTCCAGCAGCCCTGACCAGGTCATCGGTCCACCTTGTGGGAGGCCTTCCAACGCTACGTCTTCCGGTACGCGGTCGCCACTCCAGAACCTTTCGGCCCCAGCGGCCATCCGTTCTGCGTGCAATGTGCCCTGCCCATTGCCACTTAAGTTTGGCGATTCTTTTCGCTATGTCGGCAACTCTGGTTCTCTTGCGGATATCCTCATTTCTGATTCTATCACGCAAGGATACTCCGAGCATAGCCCTTTCCATTGACCTTTGAGTGACCTTGAGTCTTTTTATAAGGCCCATTGTAAGCGACCACGTTTCAGAGCCAGTAAGTTATAACTAGCCAGTCATATTTAAAAAAAAAACATACGAGTGTGAAATTCAATAGCAATCATTATACCTATTTACTGCTTTAGAAATTCTCGGTACATGCAAATTGGTTCCTAAATCGAATTAGTTCTTCTAAAAAGACGTACAAAGAGGTTGATCAGGTACGGCTGTAGGCTCGAAACCTCTTGACAAACAATTAAAAAGTTCTAATTCTCTTTAATCCATTCATTATAAGTTCCAAGTTCACCTTCCCCAACTTTCACTGATCAATACTAATAACACAATACTCAAATTTCACAACTTTTTGACACAACTTCGCTAATACAGGTTTAGAAACTGTATTAGCGAAGTTGTGTCAAATTTGAAGATAAGTTAAAACGACTTCATGTTTTGAAGTCTTATGGCATTTTATGGTATAATTTAGCGTTACTTAATTAGCATAGCCGCTTTTCTGTTGTCTGCCCTTGGCTTTAAAGGGATCTTATCTTTATATATGTTACGGGTAAAGCTAGAAGATGGAGTAAACCTAGGTTTACCCGGGTAAACTTAGTATTACCCAAGCTTCTTGGGTAAAGTCCGAATAATAAGTAAAATAAATTTTAATTCGGGGTTTACCCATGCTCACCTAGGTCTACCCAACTCTGGCTGGGTAATGTTAGGTGTTGCGTTATTTTCGCACCCGTGGCGTAATTCTGGGGGGCCCGCGTTATCTGCTCATTACTCAGTAGCTTGCAATATTACGTTTGTCTTTGTATGTTTTTTAAATAATAAATGTTTAAATTGCACTCAGATTTTCATTTCACTAATTAATTAGACAAATTAATTTAAAATATTACCCAGCCATTATTTCAACAAGATAAACTGATGTGACATTTTGAATTGCAAAATTTTGCCGCCGTGTCCTCGTGGGGATGATCGGCGGCGGCCATCTCCCGCGCCGGGCCTTGGTCGAGGCCATGGTCCGGAGCGAGCACGAGTGGCAGGCGGACGGCTCCTTCTGCGAAGCAGTAATGCTAGCAAAAAAGGAAGCCGACTGGGCGCTCACGCCCGAGACGCTGCCGAGATTCCGATTCCGATTTCCGGCCACCGAAGGCACGGGCTTGTGGATGGGGAGCAATGGGTAGCTCGCCGTCCAATCGTCTGGTAACCGTCCGGACCAAGCCCAGTCGTCGACGGCGCGCACTGTTCCCGCACCCCTCAAGGAGTTGCCAGCAAACCGTAGGGACCCTGCAGATGGTCGAAGCCAACTGGGTCTAAGGGATCGCATCTGAAAGGAAGGCTCTGGCCTTGGTATATATGGCAACATAGGAATGGGATAGGTTCTTTAGTCAATTTTGCATTTGCAAGTTTTGCATTTGCAAGCTCTCGTAAGCTTTCTTCTGGAGATATATTTGCACTTTGCTCGGTCGCCATTATGTCAGTAAGTAAGCGACGTGCGTGGCCACGTCGGCAGATAACGCGGGCCCCCCAGAATTACGCCACGGGTGCGAAAATAACGCAACACCTAACATTACCCAGCTAGAGTTGGGTAGACCTAGGTGAGCATGGGTAAACCCCGAATTAAAATTGATTTTTTTTTATTCGGACTTTACCCAAGAAGCTTGGGTAATACTAAGTTTACCCGGGTAAACCTAGGTTTACTCCATCTTCTAGCTTTACCCGTAACATATATACCTTTTCTCTGAGTCCTAAGTGCTTGTTTAAGGAGACGCGGCGCGTTGCACGTCGCGTCAGGCGTTTGTCGTATACATATTGTCAGTTTATACTTGTTTGTACGATGATGCAGCCTAATGCTGCAATGTACGACAAACGCCGAAAGCGTCGCATCGTGCCGTGTCTCCGTGCACTGACTTTTCTAAACTACAATATCATCAATAACGTTTTTGTGTTTGTCCTTCTAGGAAGCTCTTTCAACTTTTCATTCGACATCTATCTTCTGAATACCTTCATTGAGTGGGTTTTCATTCATATTCAGTTTTTATTATGATTGTGTCTAAGAAAAATATTGTTTGAAATTTTCAATACTTTTTTTTACAATAACAATGTTCTGAGTAAACTTACTTAAGATGCTAGATGGAATATTTTAGCGATTAGTTTGAGTGCGAAGTGCTACAGCTATAAACGGGCGAGACCGTTTATAGCTCAATAAACAATCGGACTAGTGCGTTTACATTTTGTAGAACTAATGGTTTTTAAATGATACTACGTTATGTATGATATAACTAGCATTTGCCCGCGGCTTCGCCCGCGTGGTATTGAGGTTGGGGTTTCCGGGATAAAAAGTAGCCTATGTCCTATTCCGGAGTGTATTCTATGCCTGTGCCAAATTTCATTAAGATCCGTCCAGCCGTTTTGGCGTGATTGAGTAACAAACATCCAAACATCCACTGAGGGTTTCGTATCAATCAACTTATTTTCTACTAACTTATACTTTATTACTCTTACTTAACTTAATTCAATTCCCGATTCTAATCTGGAAGATTTTTTCAAATTGAAAAAAGTAATTTTATAACAGAATCACAAATTTTCAGTTTACAGGTTTATTTTATAATAGCTGGTACCCGCGACTTCGTCTGCGTCTTTTTTTTTGCAATAAAAGGTAGCCTATGCCCTTTCTCAGGGTCTACAGATTGTCTGTGCCAAATTTCATCAAAATCGTTTGAGAGGTTTAAGCGGGAAAGGGTAACAGACAGACAGACAGAGTTACTTTTGCATTTATAATATTCATCATCATCAGCCTTTTTAATATTCCCACTGCAGGGACACAGGCCTCCTCTCTAAGAGAGGGGAATGGGCCGTAATCCACCACGTGGGCCCAGTGCGTTTTGGTGGATGTCACATGTCTTCGAATTTTTGGTTCTAGGACATGCCGGTTTCCTCACGATGTTTTGCTTCACCGTTTTGAGAGCAGTGGTGATGAAATAAATTACACAAAGTAATGAGCCTGGCTGGGTTTGAACCCGCGACCTACAACACGTAAGTCAGGGCCGTTACCACTCGGCCACCACTGCTTCTCTTTTTATAATATTAGTATGGATCATATATTTGTTCTATAAGGCTTTGCTTCATGCCTTTCAGGGTTCTAGGGCAACTGGAAATCCCGTATCTTTTGGTTCCTTTATGAATGTCAAAATATACGTATTTTTTCCGACCCAAGTGACCGTATCTTTTTTTCCCGTTAACTTAGAAGTTTGATTTTTTTACAGCATAAAGAGACCGCAGACATAAAAAATATGGTTTAAATTTCTACTCGTTACTTGCACGTGCTTCCGAACGACGGGGGGCATTGCACCCCCTTTCTTGTAATAAACAAATAAATCACCAAAACACAAAATACTTTCACTGAATTGGTGTTGGAAAAAATAAAACATAAAAATTTAAATTTACGGCCAAATAAGTTTCGAAAAAATAAAAATGTGTGTAAAAACGACAATCAAGAATTTTTCAAGGTCATCAACTTGTACAGACGTAGGTATACAATCAGCGCTCTAGATGTTAAAGGGTTTAAACAGACTGACAATCTAGTGATCCTATGAGGATTTCTTTATGGTAGGTAAAAATCATCCAATGACGAATCAGCAAATAACTGCCGTGCAGATACTAAAACGCAGTAAAAGTATTGTAAAATACGCTATTTTACTGCGTTTACGGCAGATAAGCAGGAAACAATGTCAGACTCTTACTGACTAAACACCCCACCCCGTTCCATCTTTGCCCTTGGTACTGGGGCCAAGCCTTCCTTTTAGAAAGAGACCCTGGGCCCCAGTAGGCTTTAACCCTTTTGCAGAGTCCCTACGAGTCCTATGAAGGTTCAGTTTCTTCCTTATGAACTACGTAACCCTAAAAAGGGCAATAACGGGCTACACTATAATATATTTTCGTATTTTGGCAAACAAAACAAGAATGTCTTTGAAACATGACGCTTGTGTCATGTTTCAAAGACATTCTTGTTTTGATAGACTTCCAAATTTTTGTGGCAATGATTGATAGAGTAAAAGTATTGAGAAAGATATCTTTGGCCCCATCAATCACGATTGTGTCGACAGAGAGCCTGGTATAGGTTTTTTAACTTAATCGAATCGCGTTAACAAAAACGTTCACTTATGTTAAATAGTATAAAAAAAAGTTTACTCCTATTGTTAACAGACTCAAAGTAATAATGTTCCACAATATCACACAACGACTTCTAGTCCCTAACTAGACGACGTTGTGTGGTAGAGGGATCTCATGACCTGAGACCCAGCTGTGGGAACGTTATAAGGCTGATGCTATTTTTTTTTTCTTTTTTTTTTAACTTGCAATAAACTAGTGCTTGACTGCGATCCCGCCTGATGGTAAGCAGTGATGCAATCGTTGATGGTAAGGCGCACTAGTTTATTAAGAGCCTATTCACTGTAGCCTTGAAGACACCCAAATTATATTCGGACGGAAAGACTGCAGCCGGCAAACTGTTCCAATCCCTCGATGTACGCGGTATAAATGACGAGGCAAAATGCTTAGTCCGGGCCGCAGGTGTCTCAACAACGTAAGGGTGGATATTTGCCGTACGCCGGGATGTCCGAAGGTGAAATTGGGATGGCGGAATCAAATCATGCAATTCCTGCGCACACTCTCCAAAATGCATCCTGTAGAAAACCACAAGGCTGGCTACTCTGCGCCTGTGCTCGAGACTTTGAAGACTGGACCCAACCAAATCTGGATCACCAATCAGCCTCTTTGCACGCCTTTCCACTGAAACCAAAGTCGCTAGGTGGCATTTTGCAGCACCTATGCTATGTAAATGTGCTTCTCATCATATAGACCTCAAATAGACATCAGCAAAGCCTTATTTGAAGCACACGTGGACGCTATTGACATTGTATAAAGAGGAAGGAAGTAGGCTATCTTCGGCCCAATCCGCGTTATAATTGCCTACTGTCTTAGGGTTGTCACTTTTAGCTAAATTTTAATTCAGTGCCTATACTTAAATGGGTAAGGGTCAGGAAGTTGTATTTTTTACTTGTATTGTCTGGGTACCACAAACCCTGTAGGTAACCGGTGTACCGCCTGTGCCATCTTGCGACATAAAGAGTCACAACTCTTTATGTCGCAAGATGGCACAGGCGGTAACATAGACAAAGAGTTTGTGTTTAAATTATTTTCTTCGTAGTTTATACATAGACTGGTCAGATTTATGTATTTTTTTTTACACATAGGAGACCATATTTATTTTTAATAAATACAAACATAAATAATACACACACACGTTATTTACAAAATTACAATTTAGCTACAGAAAAATACTTTCTTCGGTTTCGACTATTACGAAACGACAGAAAATCAGACATTTTGGTTTCAATTAGCGGTGCCGAAAAGCAGTGCCGCGCGAGGCTCGTGCAGTGTTAGGCCCAACTGGCGCACTGAGCAACGGGTCGAGATTTTGTTAAAGTGTGCGTGCGCCGACGCATAGATACTATGGCGCACACATACAAGCCGCGGGGTGCGTTTGTATGAAGATAACCTACTTCTCTCCTCTTTATACTATGCTATTGACAGCTTGGGTTCGGTCCTGACGGTACCGGACGGCCGCACAGCGAGCTCATCGTGCCCACGGGTACGGTGGCTGGTAATTATCCTGTGGCTATGGATATTATGGACACCCAGGATCATCGACGTTAAAGTTAACAAAATATAATGTTAATTTGACGTCGATCTATCGCCCCGGACGATAAAGGCGTAAGGTTGCTATATAGTACAAAAAAGTTCCTAAATAATTTTGAAACTTTTGCTGTCTTTAAAACTTACTAGCTAATTTTCTTGAACACCTCATTGATTAAAAGGTAGATAAAACAACTACAGAACTCATTTTTCTCGCTTCGATACTAACATGGTTTTTTGTAAGCTGAAATAAACTTTGTAAATAAACCCAGTGCCACAGCTAATTTTGTAAAAGATAGCTTTTTATAGCTGTTCTCAAGGGCAGGTTTATGTTTCAAATCTTCCGTTTGTAGCAGACAAGATTTAGTAGGCACCTAATGTTATTTTTATAAAAAGATCTTAACCTTGAATTTAGTTTCTGTTATATTACTTATTTATCTATTTAATTTTTACCCATATAACACTGTTCAAACGGACTTAAAGGCTGAAGTAATAGACCTTAGGATAATGCAGAAACATAACATGGTAGATACAGCCTAGTAAATAGACAAACAGAAAAGAAATAAATACAACATATGACAATGGATTCTGATCCTGATTTCCAGCCACTGTAGGCACGGGCTTACGGACGGCGAGCAGTGGGTAGTTCGCCGTCTTCCGCTTAAGCAGCGTCGTCTCTTAGTTTCCAAAGCCCTAAATCAACTATTGGGTACTTACCGAAAACAAACACAACGCCTGTCTCTTTATAGGACCTTCCTTTTTTCAAAGGAAGTCTTCAAAACTTTGACCCTATTCCGCATACTTCTAAAGCAGGAAAGGCCGAAAATACAGCCAGAAAACTTCTTATAAATTCAATGTAGATATCTAACAAATGTAAGTAAGAACAGAAAACTAAGGATTATACTAAAATGGGTTTATGTCAGAAAAGATTCTCATCTGTTCTGACAGGGGTACCTAACATTGTCTCAAAGAGCTAGCCAAAAATAGGACCTGAATATAGGGGAAAAACGGTCCGGTCCTAGACCGAAATAACTAGTTTGTTTGTTCCTGAAATAGATACAGGGCTTCATACTTATGTAAATTTTCTAGAATTGGGTGGACTAAAAATACTTCTGATTTACGATTCTATGCTAGATTTACCTTATGTTACGAGCATAGATATATCAAACAGTAGAGATATGGCAAGGAGGCGTGGTTCTTGGGAACACAACTAGGCCGGCATACTTCTTCCCGGTACTAAAAAACGCAATTATATGCAAAGTCAATTCTTTGAATTGAGAACAAATATCATTGCTTGCTTAGTACTGATCGACCAATTAATCAGCTGGCCTAGATGCACAATGGATGTGTATTTAACGTAAGATCATGCGTTAGTCTTTTGTTTTGTTAAGGATGTGAAGTAATATTTGTGGTTATCGATATTTTTCATGATCCCCGTTTTTATGTATGTACGTATGTATGTCTATTCGCGAGAAACTCAAAAAAAAAAACTGAACGGAATGTCATGTGGTTGGGATTTGTTTTTATTAGGATGAAAAAATATTTCTAAAAATATATTATTTTGTTTGTATAATTCTTCCTCTACATTACCTCTTATAGGTATTTTATTTTAGTAAATATTTCAATTAATCCACATCCTGGACTTTCTATAATATCTTTTCAAAAGTCTTTAGGCTGAAAATAATAATATTTAGCAACAAAATTGTTGTAAACTAATTGATAATAAAATACACTTTTGGGAACTGACGGAACCAGGCATGAAATGGTTAATAAAACGAAATAAATGTTGTAGGAAACTATTATTTTCTTGTGATATTCCTGCATCATTCGTTCGATCACTATCAATCATATCCACTGTACATAATTTAAAATTTTTAGTTATCCGAAGGATCCAAGAATTAAAGTGGATGAATTCACTCTGAGAAGAGCGGCTCCAACACTGAACTTGGAGAACATTTTGACAAATTATGTGGAATTATCATAAACGTCCCAAGTATTTTTTTATTCTGGATTGAATATAGATTTCGTCCAACTGCGAAAGTTTTCAGCTGAAATGATGATGATGAATGAGTGAATACTGACAAAAGCTTGCATTGACATATGAATAGTTTCTAGATAGTGTTTACAAAATTTAATTTGTGTTGTAATTAATAATAAATTAAAAAATTTCGCTCGTATAGAATTAGGTTCCTATTAAACATCTCGTAACTCGAATTAGCTTTTTTTTAAGTAAAGATTTTTTTTAGTTAGAAGATAGTAGGTCCTATCCCACGAAGGTGGTGACAATCCTGGATGTATGTGTAGACTCATTACTCATTGTTCCTGTATAAACATCAGCTATATATTTAATATTTAAAATTTTAATTTATATTAGAGAGTTAATATTGTATCCTTAGTTCTTGATTTCTATTTTTCATTTTTGTATCCTTATTTTGTATCTTCTTTTTTTTATTATTCACTTTTATGTTTACATACAATGAATGTTGTGTACATCTGTTAGAGATATACATACAAGATCTCTGTCTCTGCCATAAAAATTTAAAATGTATGTTATGTATATTGTTGATGTACCTTAATAAATAAAAGGATGAACTTGGACCTTTACCCAAAAGTAGGCAGCCGTCATACATATTGCACGAGAAGCAGGGGTCAGTTATCGACGGTCTCGAGGACACTTGCCAAATCTGCCAAGACGACTCATGTTATGGGCCCGACAGTTTATAATCAGCTGCCTGCAGCTATTTCTGGTGCCCCGACTACAAGTAGCTTTAAGGCTCGATTGAAAAAATGGCTTATCGAGCAAGCGTTCTATTCATTTGACGAATTTATGACTTAATTTTATATTGTGACTTTTTCTTATATTTAATTTTAATTTGTGATTTGACATTGATTTATTTGTATTCTTATATATTATTTTATTTGTTTGACATGTGTATTTAAATTATTTGTATTTATTATTTGACATTCAATTTATGATTAATTTGTAATTTTGTTGACATTATTGCATCAGTTTGTACCTTTATGACTTGTAAGAATCCCTTACCAATAAATAACTATGACTATGACTATGACTAAATAAATAAATAAAAAGCTATATTTTTTATGTCACAGTTTTCCGTGTGTGTGTGTTTTCCGTGCTGCAAACGGAATAAAAAGTTATGAACGTATAATTCATCAAAGATTGCCTTGGTGAGATAGAACTATTTTGCAACTCTGAATTTCATCGATATTTTTTCTCGGCTACTTGACATCACTAATTGTATAATTTGCATATGTGTGTTTATAGTGAGCCTGTAGTTACAAGAAGATGCTCCACCTCTTTTTTGAGTGTGTTTCATAAAAAAGTTCATATGTGTTGAAATCTATATCTCTGTGTCCGTGAGACATGTGTGGTCGTGTGGCGTACGTATAGATTTTGATTTTGTGTTAGTGAAAAAATGGGCGTAGTTTGAAGACATCTGAACTCGAACAAATTTGCGTTGATAACATATCTCTACTGTTTGATATATCTATGGTTACGAGTATGTTGAACCTTTCGTCATCATCGACCTTAGTAAGCATAAGCTTCAGTAGTGGTACATAGGTGGACTTAATGCTACAAGGCATTCTCTACCAGTCAACCTTTGGGTTATAACGGACAACACTTTGGTAGGTGTGTACAATAAATAGATAACAGATATATTAAATAGATTGTAATAAATTAAGTGGACTGTAGTAGTCGTAATTAAGTGACTTATAATAATAAAATACGTATATATATATGCCGGCTAGCCTTCTGCTACGTGAAAAAAGGTCATACAAATTTTAAACCCCATAACATCCCTTCAGGAGCTGAATGTTGAAAAACTCTTTCTTAGTGTTCACTTACGTCACAAAAGGAAGTTTTGTGCAAAATTTCACGCTTCTAGTCCCAGTAGTTTCGGGTGTGCGTTAATATGTCAGTCAGTTTCTCCTTTTATAATATAGATTTAATAATAATCATTATTTATTTCACAAAAATAGTTAGGTAACAGGCACATGTAGTGAATCTTAAACAATAAGTGTGTTCCCAAAGAATAACTTAATAAGTAACTTACGATTATTTAAGAGCTATTATTATGAACTTAATTTGAAATCTAGATTTTGGTTTACTACTACCAATTATTTCACCCAAAATCAGTTCATCTTCGGTTGAATCTACAATCAACGTTGGAGGAGACGGTACAACAGGACCCTAATCTGCTGAATATTTAACTATTTACGGAATCCTAAATACGGAATCCTGTCGTACAAAAAGACAAAAGCATTTGTGAGTGGGACACCAGGGGGTAATTACTGCTGTTGTATAGTGTGCTGTCGGAAGGAAAATGGGGATATCTCATCTTTCATACATTTTTTTTCGATAGAGCGTTATGAGGTACTTAACCTAAAAAATAACGTACTTTTTCACAAAATGACGTACTTTTTTAACCTTTCAAGCACCGTAATTAGAGACATAATAGAAAGAAAATAGGGGCTCGCTTGAGGCTTAAGAGTTTAAACTTGAATTAATTTACGCATGTACGAAATTCATTTCTTTAAGAAAACGTCAGCTGAGCTATTCCAATGACCTGTAAGATTTGACTTTTAGAAAAAAAAATCTTAATTTTTTTAGTTTTGCCTTTACAAATCTTGTTTCATGTACGACATCAAACATCAACCTTCCACGGGATTAAAATGATCAAAATTTAGCGGAATATAATATATATAATACTAACTGACTGCTACGCCGGAGGTCGTGGGTTCGATTCCCACCCAAGACAAATGTTTGTGTGATCAGCATGATCATTTGTTCTGTGTCTGGGTGTAATTTATCTATAATATGTATGTATTTAGAAATATATAAGTATGTTTATCAGTTGTCTAGTACCCATAACGCAAGCTCTGCTTAGCTTGGGACTTAATAATAATAATATAATATTCGACAACCATCACACAACGTCATCTAGTCCCAAGCTAAGCAGAGCTTGTGTTATGAGTACTAGACAACTGATAAACATACTTATATACACTTCTCATCAAAAAAATCGAAACACCTTGCAAGTTTACGTTTTGTCAGGATTATCAGAAAAATGTGTACATTTAGGAATAAATGTTAAATGTCGTTTAATAGTGAGTAATATGAGCTTATCAAATCTTAATGTTAATGTTCTAAAATTAAATGAATTTTTCATAGGTTTCGTATTTTGTTAAATGAGTCATTTTTATTCCGTATGGAGTATAAAGGAAATGGATAAAACAACACACGTAAATGAAAAAAAAAGCTAAAAAACGTTTATTTAATAACTTGTATTCCCTCCCCGAGCTCTAATTACTGCTTCCATACGGTTCTTCATCGATCGGATGAGAGTCACGATCACATGCTGTGGTATATTGTCCCATTCCTCTTGGATTGCATCTTGCAGCTGGCTAAGTGTTTCTGGGGCAGGATCTCTTGCTCGAATTCGTCTCTTTAATTCATCCCATAGATGTTCAATGGGATTCATGTCCGGGCTTCTTGCTGGCCATTCCATAATAGAGATATCGACTTCGTTAAGATAATCTCGTACGACGACCGCGGTGTGAGCCCTAGCATTGTCGTGCATGAATATGAAGCCGTTGCCAATAAAATGTGCATAGGGCATCACATGAGGCTCGAGACACTCTTCGACGTACCGATGACAGTTTAGTGCAGGCAGACGTGGCCCAGACACGAAAGCAAGCTCTGTCTTACCGTCGGCGCTGATTCCTCCCCAAACCGTCCACGAACCGCCACCATAGCTGACCTTTTCTTCAATGCAGCATTGTGCATAGCGTTCTCCGTCTCTTCTGTAGACCTTGTTCCTTCCGTCGTTACCATACAGCATAATTTTACACTCATCAGAAAAGAGAACTTTGCTCCACTGTAGGTATGACCAATTTAGGTGCTCACGTGCAAAGTTAAGGCGCGCTCTTCGATGGTCTGCAGTTAATTTCGGCCCATTTGCTGGCTTATGCGGTACCAGTCCACGATCCTTCAACCTTCTTCTAATTGTAGAGTCACTTACAGCCACCCTTCGTACAACACGAAGCCGCTGCTGCAGTTGAAAAGCGTTAAGGCGTCGATTTCTTAAAGAAGTTGTTACAATAAATCGATCATCTCGCTCAGAAGTGACCCGATTCCTGCCAGATCCTGAACGGCGCGTGAACAAACCAGTCTCCCGATAACGTTTATAGACTCTATGAACAGATGACAGGCTTAGATGCAGTCTTGCAGCCACAACACGCTGACTAAGGCCAGAATCCAGCAATGCCACAACTTGGGCGGCTTCTGTGGGCGAAGTATCCATACGTTTTAGAAAAAAAACCTTTTTTCAGACGTCCCAAAGTCACAGTATTGAAATAAAAAACAAAAAGTTTAAGGATAGGCGCCAATTTTTAGTTTTTAAACGCTAAATGTACTCCAACCCTAAACACACATTTGTCTCAAAACAGTGATTCATTTCGTTTATAAGATAAACAAATGAAATTCTAATTTTGAATTTAGAATTTTCGCTTATTACTGTAATGGCCAAACTGCCAGCTATAATATATGTATTTTTTTTCATCGTATGAATTCTTTTTTGTGTTAAATTCGGACAGAAACAATGAAAACGGAAGTGTTTCGATTTTTTTGATGAGAAGTTTATTTCTAAATAAATGGCGTTGTGTGATAGTTGTGGACATATATATAACTTTAGCTGGATGTGGTTAGATTGCAAATCGATCCCCAAGGTTAGAAAAAGCTACGCAGGCAAACATTTATACTAACAAACCACACGAAAAATAAATCTTTTAAATAGGCAGTCATTCCATTTAAAATATTGGTACTTAGCTGCTTCTGGTTGAACTGAAAATCGGCCTCAACATGGGATAAATTTAGGTTGATTTCTTTAAATTTTTATTTCTTCGCTAAAGTAGTAAAATAGTAAGTTTAGAAAGTATGTCGTTTTTTATACAGATTACAGTGACTTTTTTCCCATTGGAAAGCATTAAAATGTAAACTCATTCCAATGGCGGGTCCTCATTAGTGGCGTGAACAAACTATACAAGTCGTACTCCGCGAAAACCGTCCTCATTCACGTTTATGGCTTCACGACAATTTCCTCAGAGGTGGCGCTGTACTTCAGTTATAAGTTAAGGATTTTGATACATTTCGAAAAAATTTGTGACGGACGAGAAACTACGGAACCCTACACTGGGCGTGGCCCGACACGCTCTTGGACGGTTCTTTTTTTATAGAATTTTTCAGTTTTATATTTTGATTAGATGTGCCCCTTTTGCTCATGGCGGAACAAAGAATGCCTCATTAGTTTCTTATTACCAGTGTGTAGTTTTAGAGAGGATGTCCGAATGAGAGGGACAAGTGATATTCAGCGTCTCTTTTAACGATGTAAGGTAGAAAGAGATAGGTGTATTGAAGTACCTACACTGATTGGAAATGGCAAAGTGTTGCTGTCGCGAATTATGGTACGTGCAATTAGTACCTACGTGGTTATTAGTATGTAGAAGTTTTATAGTAGATATTTAATTAACTGATAAAATAAAAAGTGCTTTACGAATATTGTTCGAAATAAATCCTGAAAAGCAACAAAACTTGGTAATATGGACGATATGTTTAAAACATTTTGGCAAGCCCTGTTGGTCTAGTGGATAGATATGTCATACTATTTGGTATATCTATGGTCTAGTGGTTAGTGGCTTTAACTGCTACACCAGAGGTCGTAGATTCGATTCCCACCTGGCATAAATGTTTGTGTGATGACCACGATCATTTGTTCTGTGTTTGGGTGTAATTCATCTATATTATGTAAGTATTTAGTTATCTGTTGTCTAGTACTCATAACACATGCTCTGCTTAGCTTGGGACTAGATAGTGTTGTGTTCTTTTTTCTTTTTTGGTCCGTAAAAATCATTCAATGATGAGTCCCGCCCTTGGACGGAGCGAGAGATAGTGTCAGACTAATATAGGCACATTAAGTTGTAAATCAACATGTTACCAGATGCCGATAGGGGTGATTTACTATTATTTTGATGCCATTTCTAACAATGTTATTATAACCATAGCTATTCCACAACTGGCACACAACGTCGTCTAGTCCCAAGCTAAACAGAGCTTGTGTTATAGGTACTAGACAACTGATAAACATACTTATATATTTCTAAATACATACATATTATAGATAAATTACACCCAGACACAGAACAAATGGTTGAGCTCATCACACACACATTTGTTCTGGGTTGGAACCAACGACCTCCAGCGTAGCAGTCAGGGCCACTGACCACTAGACCAACAGGCCAGTCAAGTATATTTCAGTGCCCTAATTCACTTAAAATTAAACAATCCCAATTCCATTGTCGTTCCATTGTTGTTCGATCATAGTCCTATCCAAAATCGGTATTCACGTGTTCCTTGATGGGGATTCGTTAGAACGACAATCGAACGACTTCTAAACGACCTCTCTTCGATCGAACGAGTTCAAAATCGGTGTCATTCAAACTCGATTGATGGATGGGAATACGACAATTTCAAAGTTGCTACGATATCGCTACGGTTTTCATTACGAGAATTAGGCTACTGTACACTGTACCACGCCACGTGAAGAAATCACATGGCAGGGCATAGCGTTCAGAAATGTATTGTCTAACGAGTATTTAGCTCCAGCCTTTCCACTTTACGTAACAGTAACTCCTCTTTACGACCTTTTAAAAATAGGTTTTCTTACATAAAAAACCAGTTAAGTATTTTGATAGATAAAGCTTTCTCTTTTATGTATTTTTTATGGTAGGTAGGTAAAAATCATCCAATGACGAATCTCTCACTTAGGCGGAACGGGAAACAGTGTTAGACTCTTACTGACTAAACAAACTACCCCATTCCTACGTTGCCATATAAACCAGGGCCAGAGTCTTCCTTTTAGATGCGAACCCTTGGCCCCAGTTGGCTTCGACCCTTTTGTAGGGTCCCTACGGTTTGCTGACAACTCCTTGAGGCGCACGGGAACAGTGCGCACCGTCAACAACTGGGCTTGGTCCGGACGGTTACCAGACGATTGGACGGCGAGCTACCCATTGCTATCCATAAGCCCGCGCCTACGGTGGCTGGAAGTTCGGATCCGAATCCCGGCGAGATCGGAATCCCGGCGGTTTCTATTGTATGTAGAAAATCATTAAATGATTTCTCCCATTATTAGGTAGAGCGTGAGGGTTAGTCAGACTGACTCAAACCGACTCGAGGTCATGAAACTGCAGAAAATCTCACCGCGATTCAGCGGACGGTCAACAATAAACAACACCATCTATCGAGTTAATGTGAACTAATGAAAAAAAAACATTAAAATAATAATAAATCATTTATTTTCAGGCATCTTGGCCCATAGATATATACGTTATAGACTAACATATATAAAGTAAATACAGTTTATCGTTAATAAATAAAACTTATGAATATGTTAGTAGCACTTTTACTGCACTGAGTCATTTTGTGCTGTTCGGTGGCACAGTTCCGCGGAAGCGACGAAACACCACGCCCTGCGGCAGAAAGTCTTCCTTCAACACGACGGGCAGAAAACTGTTCGGGATCCGCACTATGAACGCCTTGAAATTGACGTTACGGTGCGACTCCAGTAGTTGTACCCTCAGTGCGAACTTCGTCTAATGGCGCACGTACTCCACGATATCTTCTACCCTCCAAAAAAAAGTCAGTTCGACTTTTTAATCTTATCTTAACAGAAGGTGTAATATAGGTTTTAGTCAGGAAAAGTCTAACACTAGCTCACCCTCCACCTAGAGTGGGAGAAGTTATTCATTGATTTACCACCCCTATAAAAAGCAAATTTCATTCGAAAAATTCTATTAAAAATTTCTGTGTGGCTATGAGAATCCCGGTGGACTTAAAATTGGTGTAGTTTTAGTGTCTTCGTAATTGACCGATATGTAGAATAATTGAAAAAGGCGCGTTCGGGGTAAAATGGAACGCAATTTTACTGCGATTATCATTCTCAACTGAGAATCTTATTGTAGGATTGACTACCTCAGAGATAACTTGTTGATGGGTACTGCAAATGTGTTACACCTGAAACTCAAAATTACTGAAAAATGCTTAGAAAATATAAAAAAAAAATAGTGACATACAGATATAACAAACATAAGCTATAACTAGTAGACATAAAAATGCACAAATAATACTAGGATTTTGAGTAGTATATTCGAGGAATAAAATAAAACTGAAATGTAACAAAAATTAAAAATGACACACAAATTACGTAAAACAAAAACTGTAAATGACATTGACAAGAAGTCAAAACCAAAACAAAACAAAAAGACTTCCACAAATAGAAAAAACAGTTACAAAAATTCCATAACGATTCGCGGAATCATGCCACGTGACCGCCGTCTCCCATTTGCCCTTGTCCTTATTCCCAACGACAAGCCAAAAATATAAAATGTTAACCCCTCCCTTCAAGCAGAACAATTATTCCTTTTCCTCTTACAAAACACCACAGAACAACGAAGAGATTTGTTTTGACCTCTTCTTTTGAATAAAGCAATAAGCAAAAACACATAATTCAAGAAAAAAAAAAAGAAATGGAAACCAAAATAGATATTTATTTGTTTGGCTTCGTCACAAAGTTATGACATATTTTAAAGCTCAAAATTCGCTATAAAAAAATAGTTGAGATAAATCCGTATAGCTCCTTCTCTCAACGGGATCGTTAATCGATGGCATCGGGTCGTCATAGAGTGGGCTTGTTTTTTAGGGGGGGGGAGAATAATTTGATATTTATATTTTTTTTTTCATTAAACTTGGGGTAATTTATTTTGTAAGTTACGACAGAAAAAAAGCGAAGATCAAGAACCATTGGGTGTATTTTTAACAAACTTTCACAGACTAAAAGATAAATTATTACTAAACTCTTGATATACGATTTTATTCATACTGTGTTGAATAAATGGATTACAAATTATTATTCGAATAATCTAGATGCGCAGGAGGTAGCACTAGTTCCTCCGTTGTTCACTCAAAGTCGCTGGCGTATCGTATATCGTCTGCCCTTAATTATTAATTTATTTTTCCTGCGGCCATCTTGATAAAGTCTGGGGCAAAAACTAGCAGAAAAATGTCACGTAAACTTAGTACCAAACTTAGATTATTAATAAGGGAAGAACGTGATCTTAGCGCTGTTGGTGTTCGTGTTGCCCCAACTTTCGGGGTCAAATGACACAAGAAGTCATTCTTGTGTCATGTTACCCCAAAAGTTTTGTGAAAAGGATATGACAGGATGTAACAAACGATTGTCTCATTTGGTTTAGGGATAGTAGTCACTTATTATTCTACACAAAGGATTCTTTTATGTAACAGTAAAAGTAAAACTAATTATGTTATATCTGCGTCAAGAATATTTAGCTCAGGACTTCTTTTTTTAATTTGTCATTTACAAAACGTTTTGGGAACACATAAATTGTGCGTACAGCCTAGGAGTGGAATTCCTTGCCGGAGTCTGTGTTGCCTGATCGCTGCAATCCGGAAATCTTAAGTCAAGAGTGAATAGGTTACTTCTAGGTAACGCGCTCCATCGCCGACCGCATCGTCGCTTTCCATCAGGTGAGATACGTCAAACGCTAACCTATAACCAATAAAAAAAAATACAAAGAAAATATTGCGTTCTTTTTCTTTTCAAATCGATGATAAACTCGTTTAACTGTTGGGGCCCAGCAACGTTAATGTGCAGCATCAGTGGTACTCATTAAATCCTTCATAGTGCAGCTGTATAGGCACTTAAGGCATTATTAGTACTCTAGCATGTGACTCATGTTTTGAACTGGGGCACCGCACTCACATTTAGTATCCGACGGGTCCATAAAACCCCATAGCGCCAAGTTGTGTATACAGCAGTCTACATGGGTGCGCAACCGATTTAGTGCTTCCCATACAGACCACTGCAATCCGCGATAAATAATATTAACGTAGAAATAAAACAGAATTTTCGAATGCAAAAATATATAATACAATATACCATTGAAATTTAAAATGAAAGAAAATTTTGTAAAATATTGAGTCGATTCATTTAAAATATTCTATAACGGCTAAAGTTAAAGCATATTGTTTAAGTCAAAAGTTTCAATTTCAACTATAAAAATCTTGACAAGTGTAGTTATATACCTTCGTCACAAAAAAAAGGGTAGCTCTACAGATCTAGTTTCCATATAAAATGTATGGTGACCTATGCATCCAGATTGGCATGTGTGGCGCACGTATTAGCGTAGCGAGCCGCATGCAGCGCATTCACTTGATTTAAACACACCCTTCGTAGTTGTTTAACTCATTAAGCCCCAAGAGGACACCGGTGTCCGCCAAATTTTCTTGGTTTTGTTCATCGGGTCGTTGAGCTCCTTAGTAGTCCTGAGTTGAGCTTTGCGCATACTGAAAAAAGCTTGCACTGACTGGACAGGTCTATTCAAATTTGTATGGATCTTTCTTCAAGAGACCATCTCAGACAAATCTGCATGGTTTTTATGTGATTTGACTAAGACATATTTTCTGTATGGGCTTTAAAATAGACTTTGACTCCTGAGTTTTTTTCGTTGTTTCTTCTCAGGTTAGTCAGCTTGGAAATACCGGACTCATCTAGCTTAAATTGTCGAAATGAAAAAAAAAACTGAGTTTGTTTTGGTTTTTCTGACTATCCTGACTCATCCATCCACGACCGGACTCATCTTACATAAAAAAAAAAACGGACGTGTAAAAGTGTTTTTTAAACCTACTTGCAAAATAAAGATCGCAGGCTCCAATCCAAACACATAGCAATGTACGACCCATCGCTCTATGTAACGCTTCCCGTCTCCGTGAACAAGCACTAAGATTTGCCATCCTTACTAGCTAGACTAAGCTGTTACATCAAAGTTTTAGTAGCCAATAGAACTACCAGCTTCGGTGAACCATTCGCTAAATAATTCCTCAGTGGCTTTCACGACTATCCGGAGACTGTGTTGGCTATTGGATTAGATCCCTGTGAGAGGTTAGAGAGACGATATGAACTAATAAATGTGGAATGCTGAGACTAACTGTATAGCACAGTTGATTCTTGATAATTTGGTAATGTTTCATTTAAATAAATTAAATTCTTATTTAAGGGTCAGGACCAAATTTTTGACGTAATCGCACAACGGAAATCACAACAAAATGTGTCACACTGAAAAATTAATCTAGCGCCACAATTCTATTATGCTACATTTATTTTCCAGTGTGACACATTCCGTCGCGTCAAAAATTTGATCCTGACCCTTAATTAAATATATGCATCACAATTTCAGCTGAAGAACTGTAAGGAATCTGGCATGAATTATAACTAAAACTTCGAAGACATGTGACATCCAGACCCGAGTGGTGAATTATGGCCCATTCCCTCTCATAGAGAGGAGGCCTTTGTCATCAGTGGGAACATTAAAAGTGATGATGTCCCAAGTGATTTAGTTTTCGTTTCGTTTTGCGATATATGCATAACATTTCAAAATATTTTTATGTAAAAATGTAATAAATCCACACAAATATTATCATGTGTCGGTGTTGGCAAAAAATTATCTACACTAATATAATAACGAGGGAAAGTTTGTTTTTTTGTTTGTAGGAGGTAATCTCTGGAACTACTGGTCAGATTGGAAAAAAATTAGGAACAATAGAAAGCTGCTTTACTCCTGAGTGACATAGGCTATATTTTATGTACGCGGGCGAAGCCGCGGGCAAAAGCTAGTATGTAATATATTTATTACGAGTTATTTTTATATAGAATTTATTTTGAATGTTATTGTATGTTATGTGTATTTATTTTAACTCTACAGTTTTGTTCATACACGAAACTCTTTTGTTAACCATACAAAAATCTCATAACAGATAGAAAAAATCGAGAAGCAACCAATACTCGACTCAAGGGTACTTTGGACCATAACAGTGGTTTCCAATACAGACATATTTTACCCCTGTCAATGTAAAAGGGTGATAAGTGACAAACCCACCCCTCTTGGCGGAGATAAAGCCTTAAGGGGCAGATGTATGACTTATGATGATTTTAAATTCAGTATCATTCGGTAAATATTGAAAAAAAAAAAATGTTAAAGTAAACTATTTTTATAATAAATTGATATATTGTTTTTGTTTTTCTGAATTTTGTCTATCTTTTTAAGTTGTACCTACCATGATAATAATATGTCTCTGCACCACCCTAAGGTCGACTGGTAGAAAATGCCTAAGGCATTAAGTCCGCCTTTGTACATTGTAATGTGCATAAAGTCTTAATAAATAAATATATGAATATTTAAATTTTTTCCATTGAACTTTGTGTTATTTATTTTGAAAGTTATGTCAAAAACAATTATTAAACTTTTTTTTGTTTTAGTATTTGAATGACAGAGAGAGCTGTGGTGGCCGAGTGGTAACGGCCCCGACTTACGTGTCGTAGGTCGCGGGTTCAAACCCAGCCAGGCGCATTACTTTGTGTAATTTATTTCATCACCACTGCTCTCAAAACGGTGAAGGAAAACATCGTGAGGAAACCGGCATGTCCTAGAACCAAAAATTCGAAGAGATGTGACATCCACCAACCCGCACTGGGCCCGCGTGGTGGATTACGGCCCATTCCCTCTCTTAGAGAGGAGGCCTGTGTCCCTGCAGTGGGAACATTAATAAGGCTGATGATGATGATGATTTGAATGACATTAATTTGTGCTTAGTAATAAGGACACTAGCCCCTGTAATACAGTTCATACTAGTGCAGGAGCTAGGGAATTCACAAAACGCTGAATTTATAATTAGTGCCAATAAAAAATAAAAAAAATCAGCGAAAAAAGCGGCTATCAGGCAAAAATAATTGCATGTATTTTTATGGAACTTTCACAAACTAAAAGATAATTTAACTACCAATGTTTTGACATAATGCTTTTGTTCATTTTGTGTTTAATACATGAAGGAATGGATCGAAATGGAAATGGCTATGCTCGGAGTTTCCTTGCGTGATCGTATCAGAAATTAAGATATCCGCAAGAAAACCAAGGTTGCCGACATACGATGCGAGATTGACAGAACCGTTCATTATGGCGATATTTAGGGGAGGACTATGTCCAGCAGTGGACGTATTTCGGCTGAAATGATGTTGATGATGAAATGAAGGACAAATTATTATTCGATTAATCTTGATGCGCGGGCAGTGACGCTACCTCCTCTGTTGTTCGCTCAAGGTCGCTGGCGTATATCTGGCCCTTAAATAAAACTCATTTGTAAGCCGAATTCTTGGCTTCTATCAGTTTTTTTTTAATATTATAGATCATTTTGTCTTTGTCTAAACGTGAGGCGGGTATTAATGGGTTTTTGGCGGAAAATAAATTTAATGTAGAAGAATTTGTAGCCTTCAAATTATGTTCACACTGTATGGTGGTGATAAGTTTTTAGTTAAAATGGTTCGGCTTGTGTTTTGATTTTTTGTTAATTATTTATTTAACACTTCATGTACATAATGCTACAAAGGTGGGCTTAATGCCTTAAGCATTTTCTACCAGTCAACCTTTGGGTGATGCAGAGAATCATGATGGCAGGTGCAATAAAAAGAGAGAAAATACATGTGTATATGACAGATAAATTAACCATATATACAATAAAAATATATTACATAATATAAACACAATTTGTTCCCACGCGCCTCTTGTTGACCCTATAGGGCCCCTACAGGGTCGAAGCCTCCTGGGGCCGAGGGAAGATGCGAAAGCGTAACACCAGGGCTCTGGGACTAAGGCAAGGAAGGAACGCGGTAGGTTATTTAGTCAGTAAGAGTCTGGCCCTGTTTCCCGCTCCGCCCAAGGAATTCGTCATTGGATGATTTTCACCTACCATAAATTAAAAAAAAAACCATGCGAGTCCAGTGCGAGTTGGTGGATGTCACATGTCTTCAAATTTTTAGTTTTAGGACATGTCGGTTTCCTCACGATGTTTTCCTTCACCATTTTAAAAGCAGTAGTAATGAGATTTAAACTAACTAGCGAGCTGCATAATCCTTTAATCCTTGAATAAATTTCAGCTCAAATATCTAGGTATGAAAAAATGTAAGAAACAACAATTGTCGTACGACAGAAAAAAAAACATTGCAACACAATAGAAAGGAAGCTATTTTACACACAGTGACGGAAAACAAATAGAGAAAGCTTCGATTGATGGTCAGGAATCGCTAACAAACAGTATGGTCATCAATATACGTGCTTTCTCTGTCTAACCGATGGACAGTGACCAATGAGTGAGTGAGAGCACTTTTTTTTTCTATTTCTTTACTACCTCATTCATTGAACACCGCTAACGCTGTACCTAATAGCATCGTTAATGCATTGCTATAAAGCTTTTTTCACAGCTTCTAGGTATTCAATTGACGATTACCGCACAAGTGCAGAAAATTGTGCATGCTCGCCCCGTCACTATTTTATTACATTTACCGTATCAAGCTAAACGCTGACGAGGCGTATGTCAACCCCTTTAAATTGTAAGTGTATTGAAAAACATCGTTTGATACACGAGTCTCGTCACACGTCGTAATGACTTGTATCTAAAACTGCCTCTTATCGCACTCCTATTAGGGTCAATATAGCATGTATATCACCCAAGTGCTTTTTTGAGTTTATCACAACATGGGCTTTTTTATTCCTTCCTTATCGTCACGGTCACGGGTGATTATTTTGCTTTACTTAGTTTATCGAGTCAGGCACGAGGCGTCCCCCTGAGTCGCTGGACGACCCCACGAAATTAGAAACAGACCAGAGCAGATTTGAATGCTATACTTATATATTTCTACTGTATGTTTGAGATACCATTAAAATTTTTTTCTTTCTTTATTTCACAATTTTCGTAAGTGTATTGAAAAAAGTCGTTTGACACACGTGCAGATTTGTCATTGCAGCCCTCGGCTCCATAACACACTCGCCTACGGCTCGTGCGAATTTCGCCTCGGTCGCAATGACAAACTTCCTGCACTTGTATCAAAATGTACTATTTCAGTCCACTCTGTATCAGTGAATTTTAAACAACGACTGACTAAAAGCCACTTGTTTTACCTTATGTTTTACATGCCTAGATGAGGGGTCATGACACAGGAGCATTTCCTAGCGAAGGGAAATGTGATTTTAAAAAAAAACTGCCCGGTATTCCGGAAAACCTGGATTGTATTCTCAACAATTAATCAATTTAAGCGTCTTCAAAGCTAGAGTGAATAGGTTATTAATAAACTAGTGAGACTCTGATAGGAAGGCTCTGGCCCTGGTATATTATGACAACGTAAGAATGGGTTTTTTTTATGGTAGGTAAAAATCATCGAATGACGAATCCCACTCTTGAGCGGAGCGGGAAACAGTGTCAGACTCTTACTGACTAAAGAACCTACCCCGTGCCTTCCTTGCCTTATTCCCAGAGCCCCGGTGTAACGCTTTCGCACCAACCCTCAGCTCCAGGAGACTTCGACCCTGTAGGGCCCCTACGGTTTGCTGACAACTCCTTGAGGCGCGCGGGAACGGAGCGCGCCGTCGACGACTTGGGCTCAGTCTGGACTGCTACCAGACGACCGGACGGCGAGCTACCCATTGCTCACCGTCCGCAAGCCAGTGTCAAGGGTGCCGGATATCGTTGCCTTTGTTACTGACTAAAGTAAGAGTCTGATAGTGTATCGCGCTCCGACCAAGGGCTTGATTCGTCATTGGATGATTCTTACCTACCATAAAAAAAAAAAAACCATCAACGATTGGATCACTGCTTACCATCAGGTGGGATTGCAGTCAAGCACTAGTTTATAGCAACAAGAAAAAACTGAAGCAAAAATACGAAAACCTAATCCTAAAAGCTATGCGTCACTGCGGGGTGCCAACTGAAAACCAGTGCTGGGTGTCTGACGCCCAACAAATGCTGAGGTGGTCACCTTTTCGGTCCAGGCACGCTCAGCGTACTTTTTATTTTTTATATTTTTTACGTGTATTTTGTAACTATTGTGCTGTCTGTACTGAATAAAATTATTTCTATTCTATTCTATTCTATTCTATTCTATTTGAAGGATACAGCTGTCATGAGCAGTCGGGATCCTAATCGACTTACTAACGTGACTAATCCATTGCCGGACGGAACCTTAACCCGTATCGGTGAACAACAAAGATCAGATCCCGAGGGATTTGCTATACTTTTTGCGTCTACCGTAAGGCTTGCGTCGTAGTGTTGGCGATTAGCGAGCGATAAAAAGAGGCTCATGGCTAGTTAAATATTTAAAAATCAATGCCACTTTTCGTTGTACTTTTATTATTCAAGAACGGGCTCACCTATTCAAACCAAATGCACAAAATTGGTCGAGCAGTTCTTCATTTATAACATTTTTCGGTTACCGGGAGCGAAACCGTGGGCAAAAGCTAGTAATAATTATTATAGTTGCTGTATGGGAATGAGTATGTATCTATTTTACATATATCTACGTGCCTAGATGAGGGTCACGAAACAGGAGTATTTTATAGTGTGGGAACATGTTATTAAAAATAACCGCTCGGTACTCCAGGATTGTATTCTAAATTGAAGCAAAAATATGAACACTAAATGAAAAAAAATAGCCCTAATTCAACCTAATCCTGAAAGCTATTTGAAGGATACAGCTGTCATGAGCAGTCGGGATCCTAATCGACTTACTAACGTGACTAAACCATTGCCGGACGGAACCTAAACCCGTATCGGTGAACAACAAAGATCAGATCCCGAGGGATTTGCTATACTTTTTGCGTCTACCGTAAGGCTTGCGTCGTATTGTTGGCGATTAGCGAGCGCTAAAAAGAAGCTCATGGCTAATAATAATTATATAGTTGCTGTATTTTTTCTCTTTTCTATCATCGGACAACCCGACGCACGGCGAGTATCAATGTATTACATTGTTGAAACCACTACGGTGCGGACTAAGCGTTTCGCTTCGTCTTCCATTCCGCGTACATCAAAGGACTGGAAGAAATTGCCTGCTTCGGTCTTAATATCCGATTATAATTTGGATGTCTTCGAGGCTAGAGTGAATAGGCTTTTAAGGCGCTGTAAGCAGCAAATCTTCAGGTATTTCCGGGTGGTGCATCGCTGTGAAAAAATAAGGTTGAAAATGGCTATACGTTTGATTTTAGTTGAATCTCGTGTCCGCTAACATGAAGGATTTTTCGCAGTTTTTTTATTATTAAAAAAAAAGTACAACGATTTGTTAAAATATTTTTACATTTCTCTTTAGTTGGTTAAATTTCCATTTTGGTAGTTACAAATAAAATAACAGTTATCACTCAAAATACTGAGTATTTCGAGACGAAAAATTGTTTTCGTGTACTTTCTTGCGATTTTTTTTCTCAAAATTCTGAATTATTTTTAGAAAATATTTTTGTATAAGTCTCTTTCTTATATATTGGACTATACACTGTATTTTTTTGGTGTTTGTACTGTGTAGCAATACGGCAAACTTCGCAACGAAAAGGAGGACGTTTTTACGGTGCCCGGTATAGGTAGCGCCTTAATGAACTATTGCGCCTCACCATCAACGATTGCGTCACTGCTTACCATCAGGTGGGATCGCAGTCAAGCATTACTTTATTACTAACTATTATAATAATTCTTTAATTCTCTGACGTTTTTAGATACCCTTGTAGAATAGGTGAAATAAAAATATTTAAAATTTTCTAAATTTTTATTTTTGTGGATAATATGTAGTTCATCCGCTATACTGAGCGTCATGGCGACTACATTTCTGCCGTAAATAAATTTAAGAGCAATTTCACACCATAAATAAACTACACCAGTCATACCCTGCAAACATCCCGCTAAAACCGTCCATATTCACGTTGACGCCTGTTATTTACGGAGCTTCACGGCACTAATCTGCAATCGCTTTTAGAAAACGCTAAAGAAAGAAAAATCTACTTATGACTCAAATACGAAAATAAAAATAAAGGATTTTTGAAAGCCATTTACATCGCTATCCGCTTCATCATTCGCAACGCTACTTGCACGTGTGAGAAAGACAGTAGACGTCCATCTACTCTCTTTCTCACACTCTCTCTTACATAAGAACGAAATTTTGGAGAACATGGGGCTTCTAAACGCCGGTGGCGGTTGCTCTCTCCTTATAAGGTTACAAATGTGGCAGTAGCGTGCGATAGCTATGGTTGCTGTGGTCGAAGGTCCGTTTGCGCCGAGCCTTAACTCTCGAAATTTCATAGGAACTAAATTTTGGAGAAAGAGAGTAGATGTCCCGATGTGGAAACGTAGCTTTAAACTGGATCATCACTGGATTTTATGATAACGTAGAACCAGAAATTTGTCCAAAGTTTCAATGACAATAATACTGTTATACAGAGATTTTATTCAGGAAGTTTTCTTACGGCTGTTTGACGCTTAACTGCTTGCTAGGGCTGTGAAAATGTTTTAAAGGTATCCCTTTAAAACCTTTCCAGGGCTGCATTATCCTGCAGCCTTGGAAAGGGATTGCTGAAAGGGAACCGTTTGTCTTGGTATGGCTATTTAAAGAGGAGGGATGAAACGCATGTTACTAAAAAAGCTATGACGACAAATATGGATGGATGGCGAGGAAGAGGGAAACCAAAGAAAATATGGATGGATTGTGTGAGGAGTGATATGAAAGAAAGAGGAATTATTGAAAGCGTGACGGGTGACAGAAAAAATATATTGCGCCGACCCCAAATAAAACGGGACAAGGGCGGGAAGATGATGATGATGATGATGAAACCATGGAGAGGAAAGGCAACTGAAGGAATGCAGGTGGATTTTAGTAAGTAAAATATGACACGACCTTAAGATAAGACCGATTGTGAGACCCTATTGATTTTAAGTTCCTGCAGTAATTTGTTCTTGTACAATAAAGTATATAAACAAGAAATTTGTACTGACTTTACTTTGAACAAATCTCGTGAACCTGTTAGGGATTTAAAAAAAAAAACAAAGTAAAAAGAAATAAATAAAGTAATAATTTACAAAAGTTTTCCTTTCATAAATATTGTAGTCTCGGTGAGAAATAAAGTACAAATAAATAAATAATTGACAAGCTTTTATTTTAAAAATATATCTTTTATTTAGACAAATTAATTTATTATTCAAAACAGATCGCCGTCTCAATGCGGTGAGACGAGACCCTGAAGGGACAACCCAATGTCCAGTCTACATATTTTTTCAATACAAATCCGACTTTATCACAAATATATAAAGTTTAAATTCAATTGACGCTATTGTCAAATAATTCATAGTAGGGTTAAGTGTGTATTTAGGGTTTTGGGTAACATAAGCACTTTTAAAACGATGTAAAACTGTAAAGGAATGTAAGGGTCAGCTATATTTTAATGTATGGCCAGTAATATATATATGTTCTGCGGTTTTGGCTAAGTTTTATATGTACTTATGTAGTAGGGATGTGTGACCTAAATAAATAGTGCAGGCACTGGACTATGGTAGATAATGAGGAGAATATTTGGGATTCAAGGCCGATTCGAAGGCCTCAAGGATATTGGACTTAATGAAACTTTTGTTGACTTTGTTTCTAATTTTCTTTATTCTTTGTATTTAAGCAGAGATTTCTTCCTTATAATTGATCTTATTTTTAAGAAATGAGTTTAGATACGTCATTATAAGATGCGTGCGCGTCAAAACAAATTTAATTTTTTACCACCTAAGATGCAAAAATCAATCAATAAAAGTCAATGCAAATTTTAGGGAATTATTTACTTTTTCTTTTTCGCCAGAAAGGTTATATGTCAGAAAACAATACTAGAAATCATCAGCAAAACATCTAGAAAACACAACATAAAAACCGAAACTAAAAACCTAAAAATGAACCCGAAAAAAATAAATTAAAGCAATCTACTAAATAGTCTCTAACTTCGTGCGGTTACGATTGGTAGACATAAATATTTTTGGTATTGGTTTCTCATACAGTCTTTTAAGAAATTTGTTAAGTTTCATTATTTACTGGCGAAAAGAAAAAATATATGCCAGCAATTTATGGCAAAGATTCATTCCCCTTTCATGACTACTATTTTTGCTTTCAACGTTATAAATAGTTGACTAATTTATTATTTTTCACATGTGTGAAAAAATATATTATATGTTGTATACACCGTTAAATCTTGATCGTTTTAATCCCTTGGAGGATCGATTCAGTACATGAAACACTATCGATTGGTAAAGTTAGAATAAAAAAACAAAGTACTTTTTTTTTAAACTCGAATTAATTTAGGCATGTTCTAAATTGATTTCTTTAAGTAAACGTCAGTTCGGCGAGTTCAATGACCTGTAGGTAGTTAGTACGCAACGACCGACAACTACCTACAAGGTCAATGACTCGTTTGCTTAAAGAAATTAATTTCGTAAATGCGTAGATATATCAATAAGAGATTAAGAAAAAAAGTACGTTATTTTTTTATTTTATCTACACAAATCGATAGTGTTTCATGTACTGGATCGACCCTCTTCGGGATTAAAACGATTAAAATTTAACGGTGTATATACACAAGAGTAAATGTTATGATGGTTACCATCTTTGGCTCTCATATGATTTTTGCCTTCGACTTAAAAAAACACATGTACAGTACGGCCGCCAGATCTTGGCGAGTCTGAAGTTAAGCTCTGCGAATGTTAGCGCTTGAAACCTCGTTAAAAAAAAATGGTTCAAACAAATAAATGCAATTTCCAGTTGTCATTGCTGTTAAAAAACATGTTATTGGCATCAATTTTGACGTGACAACGTCTTAAATTAGGTTGCGGCTGGGAATCACTTATGAAAAAGTGTAACGCTCGGTAACGTTACGATGAGTCACCGAACGAGAGAGAGGCCCGCCGAATGCCTTGCGTCTCTCTCCCACTCAACTATGATCGGTCTGCCGCGCGTGCAGCACTAGAGAATTAGGACGTTGTCACGTAAAATCTTCGCCCGTAAAACCGACTTTACAGGCAACCATTTTTTTTTAAACCTTTATTTTTTACGAGTTTTGAGCCTAACTTCAGACTTACCAAGATCTGACAGCCGTAATATTTCATTGTAAACAAATATTTAAAATAGCCCTCCTCCAAATTTTTGTTTTTATGTTGTTATGCCCGACAGGGCCGACAATGCTCCAAAACTATTGTATGTAACTTATGTACCTACCACCTAAGTTCACATTGTGGAATGCAATAAATGTATTGAGTATTGAGCCGTACTGTAATCCAGCTATTAGGGATAAGACCGCCCATTGTAACACCGTAGTAATTTTAAGTGTCCTAATGTATCAAGTTGTGTTTATGGTGTACCTACAATAAAGACTATATCTATCTATCTATCTATCTGTATTATAGAGTAATATTCTGTGCTATATACCCGTGTAAGCTCACGTTGTACTAGGAAAGCTCACGTCGCCTGTCTCGTTGGAAGGCTTATCCAGTTAGTACATAACAGCATATCAAAATGGCTTACTGCCCAGTATGTCACATACATAGATCCACCAATGTTAGGACTTTAGGAGGTAGATTATGTACGCTTTGGAGTATGTATAGTTCATTTTCAGGGGGCCAGACAAGCTTGATTTCTGTATTTTTATGCAGTCCATACCTCCTGTACCCCATACCTGCCTTATGGTCTAATGGTTAGTAGCCTCGACTGCTATACCAGAGGTAGTGAGTTCGATTCCTACCTAGGACCAATATTGGTGTGATGAGGACGGTCATTTGTTCTGTGTCTGGGTGTTTTTTTTTTTAAGGGCAAAAATCATCCAATTACGAATACCGACCTTGGGCGAAGCGGGAAACAGTGTCAGACTCTTACTGACTAAACACCCTACCCCATTCCTTCTTTGCCCTTCGCACTGGGGCCAAGCCTTTTTTCAGATAGTTCTGTGTCTGGGTGGAATTTATCTTTAATATGTACGTATTTAGAAATATATAAGTATACTTATCAGTTGTCTGATATTTTGGGAGAGTCGAGAGGTAAAGGCACAATAGATAGAGATACATGGTGGTGGTCGATAGAAATTCAGAATGTATTGAAAGAAAAGAAAAGAAAGTTCAAAGAATGGCAGCGTATAGGAGAGGAAGACGATAGTTTGAAAGCTGAAAAAAAGAGGGAGTATGATTTGTTGAAGAAGAAAGCTAAAAAAGCCGTAGCTTTAGCGAAATCAAAGGCTCACAACAAATTGTACGTCCAACTGGACAGTCCTGCAGGCCAAAAAGAGCTCTATCGCCTTACTAGAGTAAGAGAGAGAAAGGCGAAGGATGTTTGTCAGGTAAGATGTGTAAGGGATGAAGCTGGAATGGTTCTATCGAATGATGAAGAAATCAAGGACAGGTGGAAGGACTATTTTGAAAGACTGATGAATGAGGAAAATAATTGGAGTGGAAGTTTAGAGAGTAAACCAATAAATGTTGGGTTAGTAAGAATGGTTAGTATGGATGAAGTCAGAATAGTAGTAAATGGTATGAAGAATGGTAAAGCCATTGGTCCAGATGGAATACCAGTTGAAGTGTGGAAGTTATTGAAAGTGGATGGATGGATGTGGTTGGCTTTGTTCTTCAATAAGTTGTTACGGGAAGAAGCCATACCTGATGAGTGGTGCAACAGCTCTTTGGTGCCCATTTTTAAAAACAAAGGTGATGTGCTTGAGTGCAACAACTATAGAGGAATAAAGCTAATGTCACATACCATGAAAGCCTGGGAGAAAGTGATTGAGAGAAGGTTGAGAGAAGAGAGTGAAATTTCACAGAACCAATTCGGTTTTATGCCTGGTCGCGGCACAGCGGATGCCATTTTCGCTATACGCCAGCTGTGTGAGAAATACAGAGGTGCACATAAAAACTTGCACATGGTATTCGTTGACCTCGAAAAGGCATACGACCGGGTGCCTCGTGAGGTTCTGTGGTGGGCCCTTAAGGAGAAAGGTGTGCCTGGGAAGTATGTTCAGTTGAACCGAGCGATGTACAGTCGATGCAGCACCCAAGTCCGGTCTACAGCGGGCACCACTAGCAGCTTCAATGTGGCTGTCGGCTTACATCAAGGGTCGGCTCTCAGCCCTTACCTCTTCCTGATGATAATGGACGCTCTTACGTCGGACATTCAGGAAGAGGCTCCCTGGTGTATGTTGTTTGCCGATGACATTGTGCTGGTTGCCGAGAGTGGCCTAGAGGTCCAGTATAGATTGGAGGTGTGGTGGCACAGACTGGAGAGTGTTAGCCTGAAAGTAAGCAGAACTAAAACGGAGTACTTGTTCTGCGACTTCGGCGGTCTCTCCGGTCCTGTAGCTTTAGCTCTCGCCGGAACGCCCATACCAATCTGTTCCGACTTTCGGTATCTCGGGTCGCTCGTCCAAGGCGATGGTGAGGTAGACCGAGACGTAACGCATCGGATCAACGCAGGATGGATGAAATGGCGACAGGTCACGGGAACAACTTGTGACCCACGGATGCCCCTGAAGTTGAAGGGTAAAATTTACAAGTCCGTGATAAGACCTGTCATTCTGTATGGATCAGAATGTTGGGCTGTTAAGAAGATGGATGAAAAAAGACTGCATGTAGCGGAGATGAGAATGTTGAGATGGATGTGTGGTGTGACGCGAATGGATAAAGTAAGAAATGAGTATATTAGAGGAAGTTTGAAAGTGGCGCCAGTGACTGAAAAGTTGAAAGGAAATCGTTTGTCTTGGTATGGCCATGTAAAGAGGAGAGATGAAACGCATGTTACGAAAAGAGTTTTGAGTTTACACGTAGATGGATGGAGAGGAAGAGGGAGGCCGAAGAAGAGGTGGATGGATTGTGTGAGAAGTGATATGAAAGAAAAGGGAGTTAGTGATAGTGTGACGGGTGACAGGACAGAGTGGAAGAAAAAAACATGTTGCGCCGACCCCAAGTAATATGGGATAAGGGTAGGATGATGATGATGACTTATCAGTTGTCTAATACTTATAACACAACCTCTGTTTAGCTTGGGACTAGTTGGCGTTGTGTGATAGTTGTCGAATATTATTAGGTATGTTATATTTTGAGTGTAGTTTAATGGAACTTTCACAAAAATTAATTTAATAACCAGTTTTTTGACATATCTACGGCTTTTATTCATATTGTGTTTCATAAATGAAGGACTATAATTAGAACAATCTTGATGTGTGGGAAGTGACGTTAGCTCCTCTTTTATTGGCTGGCGTATATCGTCCCCTTAATAGCTATGTATCACTTAATACACCCGACCAAAAAGGTTTATCACTAGCAAATATAATAAATTTGTTCCGCAGCGTTGAAATTAGATTAAGTTGGTGGACAAAGCACTTAATTAAGTAGATAGGCACTTTCAGATATAAAGTGTTGGGTATAATTTAGTCGATAGGCTACAATTTAGGAGGTTTCCGCTCTAGATATCGATGTTGTAAATATTGAATGGGGTCTCTGGAACTAATAAATGGTGTGGAAGAATATAGTATTTCTAAATTCCATCTCTATATCTTTTTTTGGGTACCTCAAAATTAAAAAATAAACCTTGTTTGTCGGTCAGTCAAGATTTGACGAAGACTCTTTGAAACTCGTGGAGGTGTCGAATTGAAATTTAATACATATACATAAATCTACGGTCCCTTAAAACTGAGAAAAAATACAACTTCTAAGTTAACGAAAAAAAAAGATATAGTCGTATATGTAATAAACAACTTGTAAAACATATTTTGATATTCTAAAGGGAATAAAAAATTACAGGTTACTTCCCGTTAACCTAAAACCTGGAAGTTCAGTATGAAGCAAGGTCTTATAACAAAAATATTAGAATGAATCTGAAAAATGTAATTTATGCTTCCGTCACAAAAAAAAAAATAGTTTTTTATCAATTTGCAAAAATCTTCTGGGACTCGATTTGTGAAAATTGAATTATTTGCATTGTATAAGTTACATAGTACGAAACCCTCAGTCATCATCAGCCATTTCACTGTTCCCTCTGCTGGGACAAAACTCCTCGTTAGGAGAAGAAAAGGGTCATAATCCACCACGCGGGCCTAGTGAGGATTGGTGAATGTCACATATCTTCGAATTGTTGGACATGCCGGTTTCCTTACCATGTTTTCCTTCACCGTTTTAGGAGCAGAGGTGATGATATAAATTTCACATAGTAATGCGCCTGGCTGGGTTTTAATCCGCGACCTACAACTCGTTAGTCGGGGCCGTTACCACTCGGTCACCACTGCTCTCCTGACTACTTCTACTGAGTAAATACCAATTGGAGTCGTGCAAACCTTCAGTACACGAGTCCAATACACATTTGCTCAGTTTTTTCTCATTAGCCCCTCAAGATATTAGTGCAGTACGTTACTTACCTACGGGACCAATATCCATGCTATATCAATGCTCCATCACTTCCATATGCCAATCACCTGGTCCTTTAACTTGAAATACAGCAATGCTTCGAAGTCAGCTCTCAGTATACACATGAACGACTTATGTGTTTGTAGCAGTTAACAGCAAGTAGACAGTGTGTAGTGATCTAGACAGGTATAATTAAATGCCAGTCATGAAGGCAAATATAGTTCTCAGATTTTGAAATGCGAACATAACAGGTAACAGGCTATGCATGCACAGCCTTATACACTTCACTTAGACATTTTAATTGTAATTCAAGCACAATAGTAAATACTGTTCAGTAGGTCCTTGATTTCCAGCCAAATCAAAGTAAACTTCAGGTAGAATATTTCACTACTTCCCCATTTCACTCGGACCAAGGCAACTGTGTTCTGCCTAGTATTTATGGTGCAATACAGTAATACCCGTGTCACACTTGTCCGACATTTTGGACAAAATAAACATTATTTTCTTTCTTTTCTATCTTTATTTCTTTACTTTATATTTGTGGCACTCCTAGGCTATTACATGGTCACACACAAATAGCTTCCATAAAATTTCTTTCATTTAAGAAAAGGATTCAAAGGCTGCTGAAAATGGCCAATACACACAGTTTCAAATCTTAACAACAAACTGGCAACGTGCCCAATCGAGGTAAATATAAAGGGTAGGCAACATTGCTACTTTGAACGACTTAACTAACAGCTAGAAAGTCTAGCCAGTTAAACCGCTTGTAGATTAATAGTTAGTTATACTTTTTAACTTAACTCGCTTTTACGACCTTATGAGCTTCTTAGGGATGATTCTCATTAGAGCGGGCCGTGGCAGGGCCGGGGCGTGGACGAGCCGGGGCCCGTCCGTGCTACGCAATTTATTTTCGGACGCAGCACGAAAAATGTTCTGATTACGATGGGACATGGAGGGAGCGGGACGGGACCGTGCAACAAACGTGGTATTGAAGTGCGTCGAGCGGGCCCGGACGGGACACGGATAATACACTGTGTAATATAAATTGATTCATACAAAATATATGAAACAGATTAAAACCGTGCCCCGTCCGGGCCCCGCCCCGGGCACAGCACGTTCTAATGAGAATCATCCCTTATTCTTAGTGTGTTGATACCAAAAATAATATTATTTAATACTTTTTTTTCTAATTTGACTACTGACTTTCTAACTAGCATTTGACTGCAATACCACCTGATAGTATTCGTTGATGTTGAGACACACTAGTTTTTTTAAGGGTCTAGTCGATTACATAAATAATTTAAAATAGCAACTTTTTTTATTGCAATAGACTGGTACTTCAGGGCAATTCCACCTGATGGTAAGCAGTGATGCAATCGTTGATGGTAAGGCGCACTAGTTTTTTTAAGAGCCTATTCACTCTAGGATTAAAGACAAATCGGACGATTATAATTTAAGAGTCTTTAATCCGCAGCAGTCAAACTGTTCTAGTCATTCGATATATAAATGACGAGACGCAACGCCGGTTAAGTCCGGACTGTTTGATATATCTATGTTCCAAACCGTGGAAGCATCAACAATTAAAGGGTGAATATTCGCTGTTCGTCAGGATGTCCGATGGTAAAATGGACATGGCGGAATCAAGCTAAGCAATTCCTGTACACACTCTCCAAACTTACAATAATTAATTACACGTTGGAAGAGCCGTAAGTTTTTGGAAATTTACATCCTCCTCAAAGAACAAAAATTGTGCGTTGCAAAAGCAGGAATATTCAAATTGTCCCCCCTTCATTACCCCATAAGACCTCAGTGGCCGATCTAGAGATCTCTTAACCGGTTGTATCTCCCAGTTGGCCGTTGTACAAACAATCTGGTCTAATGGAAGACCCATTTGGCTACGATCCAACTCAAATTTAGTGCTATTGTGAAACCGCTTCACAGGACATGTCGTCACCTTCTATGCTGCCTGTCTAGTGGCCTTAGTCACTTAGTGGCTGTATTCACGATATTGCCGTCCATTGATGTTACCATTAGGTCTTTACGTATACAGTTATAACATATATATTTTTTTGTACATGGTCTTTGAAAAACATTGTAAAACGCTGCAAACACTGAAGATTGCATTTGAGCAGTAGTGTCCCAGTGGTGGCTTGCGGACGACGAGCAATGAGTAGCTTACTGTCCGTTATCCGGTAAGTGTCCGGACCGAGCCCAAGTCGTTGATAGCGCGCACTGTTCCCGCGCGGCTCAAGGAGTTGCCAGCAACTGTAGGGGCCCAGCAGGGACGAAGCCTTCTGGGGCCAAGGGTTGATGCGAAAGCGGAACACAGGGGCTCTCGCACTAAGGCAGGAAGGAACGGTGGGTTGTTTAGTCAGTAGAAGTCTCACACTGTCTCCCGCTCCGCCCAAGGCCCATTTTTTCCACCATAAAAACAAGAGTCCCTGTGATAACGGACTCGATTTCCGAGTTTTAGGAAGTGAGTTCAAACCTAGCCAGGCGCATTACTTCGTGTAATTTATTTCATCGCCACTGAAAGAAAAGATTCCTCTAAAGCTTAACCTTCTTGCGAGGCAGCTTAATCATCAAGCAGCCGGGTGATCAACTCGATAATTGTGGCGGAGTTGAGTTGGTAGATTTTTCCGCAATACAATAAATTAGTCCTTAGGTAAATTTGGTCGGGGTAGGAATAAGTGAAAAATGCATTAATATAGAAAGACTAGCTTTTTGCCAGCGGCTTCGCCCGCGTGAAAATAGGTTTTAGCACAAACTTTGGACACGCGTTTCATCCCTTGGGGGGGGTGAATTTAAAAAAATCCTTTCTTAGTGTTCGCCACGTCGTCATAAAAGCAAGCCTTATGCAAAATTTCACTCTTCTAGTTCCACTAGTTTTGGCTGTGCGTTGACAATATGTCAATCTATTAGTTTCTTCTTTTATATAATATAGATTCTTACCAATCTTTGTAACCATAATGATATTTATGTTTTAAATAGAAAAGTAATTCTCAGCGGTGTATAGATTTATTTGCTTAGTTTCCGTTAAGTGTGTAATAAAATACTCGTAAATAGCTAACATGGGGTAATGTTACGGAGTTTTATGGCACCCTAAAGGGGTGTAGTGTATGAAATAGATATGAGATGAAATACTGCGTTTGATGTTGCTCAGCGATAGTTTTTGCCCCACGTTGAGAAAAACCTGTTACTAAACAGGTTGAAACATCGATTTATATCCTAGCGAGAGAAAAGCACGTTCATAGAAAGTAATTGTCAAAATACTGAAAAGTTAGTAGAAAAGTCCTCCTGCAACGCTTCATTGGCATAATGCTGTGTCACAAATCGTTTAAAACTTAGCGCTCTCACACTGCGTGAACGTCAAACACTGCGTGAACGTCAAAACTGACTATAACTTGACAAGGGTTGCAAGTATCCGATAGATGCGAGATGCCCAGGACCATTAATTATGGCGACAATTGGGGGAGGCATATGTCCAACAGTGGACATTTTTTGACTGATGATACTCTCTTTTTATCGCTCTTAGATTTTTCTAAGCTTCTAGCAACGCTGTTTGATTAGACAAGAGCATCGATTCTTCTCAATATTACTGCGCCTACGAATGGTTGACGATAGCTCTGACCTTACCCAGCCTTAGTTCTTGATCGGTCCCTGAGGCTGCGGATCGGCAGTGGAAACCTCCCATCCGATACACCCTTTCTGCTTCCCATCTTCTGTCTGTTGCCTTAGATCTCATGGTAACAGGCTTGCAAGTTGGTAAGTTATGGCGAGGAGGTGAAACTAGTGTTGTTGAAAATGGCTACAGTCAACCCCTTTACTACGGTACATTTAGGTAGCTAAATGTATATTTAGGATAACAATTATACAGTCTACCTAGACCATAATATAATCCACTCCAATGGTACAATGGCCTGCCATCCTCTATTAGGATTTTTACATAGGCCTTGTACTCTGCCACAGTATGCCTGTCATCTATAATCTTATGAATATTGCGTCGAGCTCGCAAAAGGCGGAAATGATCTTGACTTTTGAAAAGAGCACATTGAAGAGGTAGGTCCCTTGGATAATAATGGGGAAATGGATAAATCCAGAAGGAGATTTTTTTATGTGGGCAGACCAAACAGGAAATTGAACAGTGTATTAAAGACCATAGGAGCAAAACCAAGGTATAACAGATGAACATATATTACAATAACATTCTCAACCCGCCATTCAGAGCAACTGTAGTTAGATCCAGATTATTCCAAATTCAAATTTAAACTGACAGCTGTGAGCTGCCAAGATGGCGGCCGACCCGTGACGTGGCACTGTCTGATTAGTCAGTTTAATCTGCTGGCCTGATTCCCGCAATCCAATTGGCTAATGGGTGTAGTGTTGCAAAATGCATTTTCGGTGTTAGCCGATTACAAGGTCCGGGCATGATAAATCTGTTTATTGCTAATCTTATAAGCTGGTTTTGGATGTGGAATGTAATGTCCAATTTTTAGTAATACCTGCGAGTAACAAAATATATCTATCTGATGAATCGTCAGTTTGGCTTAATGATCAGCCGACATTGATGCCGTCTTCTTCTTCCTTCCCTGGTCCCATTATTTGGGGTCAGGTTTCCCTATTTTCTAGTGCCAAACGACTCGATCTTTGGCTGTCAATTTTGGCAACTGAGTTTTCTTAAAGTCCCTTTCTATTATTTGACCATCAGGTCGATGGCGGGCAGCATCTGCCTCTTTTTTGTTCTGGTAGGTGCAGCCGATTTTAACTACGTGGTCTTCATTGCTTCTTTGGACGTGTCTATACCAATGAAGGCGATGTTCATTTCAGATTTTCAGAAACGCCTAGCTCTACCAACGTGCAACGGTGCAACCAAGTCTAGTTCTTCTATTTGCCCCTAGATGGCGTGCCTTGTTTCGTTTTCAGCAAATCAATAGCAGGCAATAACAGTGTCTATACATCTATAGATCCATAGATCCATGGATTGGACGAAGTTGATGAAAAAAATATTTTTGAGTTTTAGTTCTGCGCACGCACTTCCGTTTACTGTTTTTGTTTCGTATATTTTTGTATGAAAATTTTAATGCGGTTCACAAAATATATCTTTTTACCACGTTTCAAAAATATAGTTCTTATCGTTTCGGAAAAAAGTGACTGTGACAAGACAGACAAATATGACGAATCCATAAGGGGTCCATTTTTTGCCATTTGACTACGGAGCCCTAAAAACGAGAGACTGACTGACATACCAACTCAGATCTAAAATTACTGAAATAAACCCTGGCCACGGAGGAATAGGGTAGGTTGTTTAGTCAGTAAGAGTCTGACACTGTTTTTCGCTGCGCCCAAAGACGGAATTCGTCATTGGACGATTTTAACCTACCATAAAGAAAGCTCTTTAAGGAATATCGAAATTAGGATCTATAAAAAGCTAGCAAACGTAAACCAGACTCACTTAATAAGTTTTCCATCCCAACAAACTTTATTTTAATACAAAACGTAATGGATGGATGAGATTTGTGGAAGATGGACCGCCTAGACTTATTCCAGTTTATTGACATCTTTTGTGTAACGAACCCTAAAATTAGTTTTCAAGAGGACTCTTCTAGACCTCCTCCTCCTACGTGTGTAGCGTATTACGTAGGAGGGCTAAGTGTTCCGGAAAATATCAGACTAATATATTATAACGACGAATGTTTGTATGTATATTTTTGTTATTTTCTCATACTCGAATGGCGGATTTCAATTATATTTAGTACTCAGGTAAACTATGTCTTGGAATATACTCCTACAAACGAATACCAGTTTATGATTATGGACATCTCAGTGGTTTTTTTTACCATAGGTAAAAATCATCCAATGACGAATCCCGCCCTTGGGGAAGCGGCAAACAGTGTCAGACTCTTACTGACTAAACCAGAGCCAGAGCCATCCTTTCAGACGCGAACCATTAGCCCCAGTGGGCTTCGGAATATTTAATTGACTATATTTTCATAATATAAAAAAAATCGGTGCTTTTTTAATTTTAATTTTATAAAATTGTTATTCTAACCAACTTTGATTAAATTTTCAGTAAAAAAAAAAGAATAGACAAACCAAAAGTTATAGGGGTTGTTAGTTATTCAAATCAACCCCGACAGCGTTGGTATTGTTTTGTGAAAAAAAATGATTGAACTACTTCAAAAAAAAAAAAAAATTTAGAAGTAATTCATTCCTTTTTTTCACAAAAAATATCAAAAATAATATTTTATACCGTTTAAATTAAAACAGAGTTAGAGTAAAGATTTTTTTTAATAAGAAAAAACCAACGAAAAATGGTAACAAAAAAAAAACACTTTTTTACACATCTTTTTATGAAAATTGATTATGGCCATGAATTTTGGTTTTTCATAAAAAAAATCAGCGAAAGTTTTTCTTTTTTTTATTTAATTTAATTTTATCTTATTTGATGATTTATTTTGTTTATTAATTAAGAAAGGGTTTCAATGCTCCTGTGGCCGAGTGGTAAAGGCCCCAACTTACGAGTTTAGGTCGCGGGATCAAACTGAGCCAGGCGCATTACTTTGTGTAATTTATTTCATCGCCACTGCTCTCAAAACGGTGAAGGAAAACATCGTGAGAAAACCGGCATGTCCTAGAACAAAAAATTCGAAGACATGTGACATCCACCAATCCGCACTGGGCCCGCAATGCGTATTATGGTCCATTCCCTCTCCTAGAGAAGAGGCCTGTGGCCCAGCAGTGGGAACATTAAAAAGGCTGATGATGATGGTCAATGCTTCCCATCATTCGATGGGAAACACCCTGGTGAAGCTGCTAGCAACAGTTAGTTTTTCAATCATTCACAGGTCAGATATTTTATTAGAATTGTCGTATGGAAAGAGAATGTATTATTAGCTACATGCGGGGGCTATATTTTCTCCTAAAGTAAATATATTTTCTGGAAATAGTATTTATAGTTACTGTGTGAAGCATACAAAAGAAGTTTTCCGTAATCCGTGGGTGTAATACGGATTTTGGTAAATTTATGAGTTTTTGAGAATAAGCAATAAGCATGAATGGAAGTTTATTTCATTAAGCCCTAAGCGAACGCCGGAGTTCACACACCTATTGTTTTAACTGTGTATGTAATTATAAAATCGAAAGGTTAAATCGCTTTATGACTGAAGTCATAAATAAAGTTTATATAAAAAAAATAAATGAAGTTAAGTTTTCAATTCACCAGGCAATGCTTTTATACACTTCTTCAATACATCTACTTAAAAACCTGTTTTTTCTCACCATAAAAATCCCTTTCACTTTTAGCTTTCATTTTTAGATTTCTACACTAGTGAGGAAAAGAGTGCAAGCTAGGCTCACCTGTCCCTCAGTTGATTGTATTTATCGTAACAGGCTAGGTTCTAAGTGACTCCCGAACATCTGTTTATTAAGTTTAAAGTAAGCGTATTAAATAAAATATGTTGTTTGATGAACGTGGAAATTGGTCAATGCAACACTCGGTTATATAGCACCCTCGCCTGTGGCTCAGGCAAGTTCTCCACTTGTATCAAAAAAGTACTATTTCAAGTCTCATTTTTAGGGTTCCATAGTCAACAAAAAACGACCCTTAACATCAATATGTATGTCAATCACGCCGACAAAGTGCAAAAACAAAAAGTGGTAAAAAATGAGCGAATCTTCAGTGAAAAAATATCGGTTCACGCAATCCAAAATTACCACCGGTTACAGCGCGATCTCTCGGTGAATTAGGATACTAATTTATACATGGACTACTCCGCGCTGTAAAAACGTAGTTTAAGAGTTGTGAGAAATTTGTGTATTACGGAATCCTACACTGAGCGTGGCCCGACACGATCTTGGCCAGTTTTTCGTAGATGAAAAGTGGTAAATGATAAATGATAAGTGATAAATGATAAAGTGATAAACGATAAACGATAAATCTACATCTACACTAATATAATAAAAAGGTAAAGTTTGTTTTTTTGTTTTTATGTTTTTTTGTTTGTAGGGGGTAATCTCTGGAACTACTGGTCCGATTGGAAAAAATTTAGTAACAATAGAAAGCTACTTTACTCCTGAGTGACATAGGCTATATTTTATGTACGCGGGCGAAGCTGCTGAGAAAAGCTAGTGATAAATAAGAAACACCGAAACAAACTCAGGGGTCAAAGTCTGTTTTAAAGTCCATACACAAACATGTAATGGTCAAATCATATGAGAAACATGCAGATTGGAGTCTGAGATGGTCTTTTGAAGAAAGAACCACACAGTTCTGAGTGGACCTGTCCAGTCAGTGCAAGCATTTGTCAGTTCTCGTGTAGCTCAACTAAGGACTACTAAGGAGCTCAACGATTTGGTGGCTATATACTCTGACAACATCGCTCACCGGAACTGGGAAAAGCCTATCTAATACAATTAGGATCATTCCCTCCTCGTGATCCATCCCAAGATCAATCGTTGACGATATTCCGGAAGACGTATGGTGGGCTTAATGAGATTGTTGCTGATTCCGGCCGGATTCCTGGGACCCATCCGACTTGATTAGGATTGTGTTTTCCTTTACTTGCTTATTCCTAGTATTATTACATTGTTTCTAGTTCCTAATTGTTTTAGTGGTTTGCTATCAACTAATCTATTTAAATGATTGTATATCTATCTGTAAACAGGACGATTTTTGAGAAGAGTCAGTAAGGGCATTCATTACACGAAGAAGTTCAAAAGAATTTTCATAGCTTTTTTTTTATTCCCAACTGCCTTCACAGACTTTGGAAAAAATGTACAAAAAAAAAGATGCCTGTCAGTCTTTTCATGTAGAAATCAAAATAATATCATACCATTTAAATTAGATATTACTTAAATATTCAAAAACTCTTCCCTTACTTTCCCATTTGGTGAAACAATCTTCACTACATTGGTCAAATTTTGATTTGGGTTGGACCAACCGAAAAAAATATTTAAAACCTTAAAAATATCCGCCTCTTTGCTTTAAGAAAATTATTGCCACTAACCGTGACGAAATAGGAATGGAAAAATTCCCCTGTTGTGATAAATTTAATAAAAGTACACTGCGTCTGCTAGTAAAGCTGTAGGTATCTTTTTATCCATGCCATATTGAAGTTCGCGAGCATATTCGTAAGAAGTTGGCAGTAGTATCATCACAACGGTAATGTTTCTCTGTCGGTCGATCTGAATTATTTTTTTGAGTATATATATATATATATATTTAGTTTATGAAATTGTGCTTATCTCATATATTTTTATTGTACATTGATTAATTATCATATTCACATGCTTTTTCTTTCTTTTGCACCTGCCATCATGATTCTCTGCATCACCCAAAGGTTGACTGGTAGAAAATGCCTTAGGCATTAAGTCCGCCTTTGTACTGTTATGTGCATTAAGTGTTAAATAAATAAATAAATATTGACGTACAGATTTGTCACTGCAGCCCTCGGCTCCATAACACACTCGCCTATGGCTTGTGCAAATTTCGCCTCGGCCGCAATGACAAATTTTCTGCACTTGTTTGAGTGATTTCCTGTGTATTTTGAATATACAATTGGAGCTTGAAAATACAATACATTCAAAAAGTTATACAACATATGAACTGTTTCATTCGTAAACAATGTACGTATTGTATATTCGGTTTTATACATCATCGCGTTCATCTTGTTAGAACGTTGTGGCGATAGAATGGTTCTGTGGTTTTCATACGTCTAACTGAATGTGGGTCGGCGTTGTCTTCCTGAATTTATGTTTCAGTTCAGGCTGAAATTTCAGTATGTACTTGATTTACAGATTTTTTGTCTACACTATACTTTTTATAATGACTATCAAAAAGAATATCACTTAAATGTGGTGACTGTGTAATTGTCACCCCATTTAAAGTTATTTTAAAGTTAAAGTATCGTTCACAAAATGTAATTAGTGAACGATACTTTAATACGTGATTATCTGTATTATAAAAGGAGAAACTGACTGACATATCAACGCACAGCCAAAACTACTGGGACTAGGAGCGTAAAATTTTTCACCAGGCTTTCTTTTATGACGTAGGCGAACGCTAGAAAGGGTTTTTAAAATTCAATTCCTAAAGGGATGTGATGGGATGGGGGTTTAAAGTTTGTATGGAGAACCCTACTTTCACGTGAGCGAAGCCTCTGGCAGAAGGCTAGTAGTTAATACAACAAAATTTTAAATAAACAAACAAATTTTAGTATGGAACCAAACCCGAAATAGCGAAAAAAAGCAGAATATTTTGACCAGTTAAGCGACTATAAATGGTCTAACCAGCTGATTTTTTTTCGCGATTTGAAGTTTGGTCACATAGTAAAAGTTTTATGTTATCATGACCATGATTTTTGAATCCCTTGAAAATGTCAAAATATACGTTTTTTTGTGACTTAAACTTTATTGTACACCTCATAATGTGAACAGGATAAACAATTCCAAAACTAAGTGTTACAATAGGCGGTTTTATCGCACAGGGCGTATCTTTTTGTGTAAAACTTAGAAGTTTATACAGCTTCAAGGGCTCCACGCATACATGAGAAAAAGGTCTTGACAAACAGACAGACAACCAAGTTGTCCTATAAGATTTTCGCTTTTTCCTTTCAAGATAAGCAACCCTAAAAATACCTGAATTACTTGCTTACGTTGCGGTACTTCTGAAAGACGCATTTAAAACCATCTGTGATAAAGTAGGCCATAATATCGGCTATTTACTACGTGCGTTTACGAAGAGCGCGTTCTTTAAACTCGTTCTGAATATTTTACCCATCTGAAATGTGGAGCTCGCTTCGTGAAAGCGTCTTGTAGTATCTATGTTGTATTCATTGGTACTGTATTTGTATGCAAAAAACACAAGTGTGCCTTGAAAATACTTGAATTTTGGCTTGCAGAGGCTTTTGAGGTGGAGAAAGAAATGTGTTTTGGTTCTGTAGTTTTGTAAGTTTGAGTTACTAACAAGAAATTTAGGGTTCAGCTAGAGCCGGTCTTTTTTTTAAGGTAGGTAAAAATCATCCAATGACGAATTCCAACCTTGGGCGGAGCGGAAAACAGTGTCAGACTCTTACTGACTAAACAACCTACTTACCCCGTTTCTACGTTGCCGTACATACCAGGGCTAGAGCTTTCCTTTCAGACACGAAATTCTTTCTTTCACAAACATATTGACTTCGACCCTTCTACAGGGTCCCTATCGTTTGCTGACAACGTTGACGACTAGGTCCGGTCTTAATTATCAGATTTGTTAAGGATAGGCCTGCCTATCTGTCTGTATCTAACGCAATCCAACGCGATGATTGATGAAACCCCAATGCGAAAAAAAAAAGAGATAACGCCGAAAAATTCTATTGATATTCGGTAATACCGTGATTTATTTCAATATTTCACAAAACAAGTCCTAGGAAATACGTTTTTTTAAACTATGTACAAGGCTTCAATAAAATAAACGTAACAGATTAAATTAAGTAAATACTTTTTTATATTTTTAATATACGAGTACATTATTGAGGGAAAAGGTTCACATAAAATAGCAGATTTTCAAAGGTCTCTACTTTGATACAAATTTATATTTCGATTTCTATAGAAGTCTAGATAATATCCACAAGATATCTGTGTATCCAAAATATTTGGAGAAAAATGTGTAATAACATCGTAATCACGTAAAAGCGGTTGGATAAAAAGTTTCTCGGGTTGGGTGCTCTTAAGATATCATTTACTTTTGTTGAAATAACACTAATATCATAATGGCGAAATTTTGTTAGTGTATGTTTGTTAATTGTTTTCATGCTTAACCTTTCGAATACCGTAGTTAGAGACACTAGCTTTCTGCCAGCGGCTTCGCTCGCGTGAAAATAAGTTTCACCAAATTTTGGAAACGCGTTTCATTCCTTTAGGGGGTGGATTTTGGAAAATCCTTTCTAAGTGCTCGCCCACGTCATAAAAGGAAACTTAGTACAAAGTCCTATTAGTTCCGGCCGTGCGTTTATGTGTCAGTCAGTCAGTTTCTCCTTTTATCTACACTAATATAATAAAGAGGTAAAGTTTCTTTTTTGTTTTTTTGTTTGTAGGGGGTAATCTCTGGAACTAATGGTTCGATTGGAAAAATTGAAGCTATAATAGAAAGCTGCTTTACTCCTGAGTGACATAGGCTATAAATTGTTTATATAACATGGATATTAACCGAGCTATCACACCTTTTGTCTCACAAAATTTTCCGCGGACGAAGTCGCGGGCAGAAGCCAGTTATACATATAATAGACTAGCTTTTGTCAGCGGCTTCGCCCGCGTACATAAAATATAGCCTATGTCACTCAGGAATAAAGTAGCTTTCTATTGTTGCTAAAATTTTTCCAATCGGACCAGTAGTTCCAGAGATTACCCCCTACAAACAAAAAAACAAACTTTACCTCTTTATTATATTAGTGTAGATAACAGATAGACAATAGGTGTGCGAACGTTTAAACGGCTGAACTTATTTAAATCCACTCTTATTCCACCACAAAACAATCAATTTGTTCTCCGTACTAATGCGAAAAACTGTGTTAAGCGCGCCATCTTTATTTTTATCTATTTGCCACTAGATGGCGTGCCTAGTTTTGTTGTTAAAAAAATCGATGCTATTTCCGACATGCATACAGAAAAATATCATAAAAATCAATCAAGCTGTTTCTGACAAATTCGAAAACAAACTGTGACACGACATTTTTATATATTTCGAAATTAAAAGACAAATATACGTGTGTTAGAAATTACAGGACAAATACATACGCCCGAGCAGTCAGTAAAATTATATAAAAAGAGATCACCTTTTTACAAATTGAGATAATCTGTTCGAACCAAACTCAAATATTTTATAAGATTTAGACAAACCATTTGGTCCGTTTAGCTCCCAATTTGTTGAACACATTAATATTCTTACAGCACTTTCAATTTAACAGTTCAATCGCTCGATAACGTGTGAATACTCGCCTGTACCCTTGGGGGGTGGGCAGAGTAGCTGTGAATAATGGCCCGAGTAGAGGCAAAGTTATACTAGTTATGCATAAAGCATTTGCTATGCTCCATCTTACTAATATTATAAATGCGAAAGTTACGATGTTTGGATGTTTGTTATTCAATTACGCCAAAACGGCTAGACGGATCTGGATGAAATTTGACACAGGCATAGGATACACTCCGGAATAGGACATAGGCTACTTTTTATTCCGGAAACCCCAACCCTAACCCCAATACCACGCGGGCGAAGCCGCGGCCAAAAGCTAGTTCATAATAAAAATATAGGATTAATTTATTTTATAATCATCATCATCAGCCTTTTTAACGTTCCTACTGCTGGGACACAGGCCTCCTCTCTAGGAGAGGAAACGGGCCGTAGTCCACCACGCAGGCCCAGTGCGGGTTGGTGGATGTCACATGTCTATGAATTTTTGGTTCTAGGATTTGCCGGTTTCCTCACGATGTTTTCCTTCACTGTTTTGAGAGCAGTGGTGATGAAATAAATTACACAAAGTAATGCGCCTGCCTGGGTTTGAACCCACGACTTACAACTCGTAAGTCGGGGCATTTACCACTCGGCCACCATTGTTCTCAATCGTTCGATAACGTGTGAATACTCGCCTATACCTTTAGGGGGTGGGCAGAGTAGCTGTGAATAATGGCCGTAGAAAAGGCAAAGTTATACCAGTTAGCCTTAAACTATTTGCTATGCTAATTTTATCATGCCTTTTTCCAAACATATGTATTATTAGCCTTACTAAACTGTATTTACTTTATTTTTTACTTGCAACCCGCCCCAGCTTCGCACGGGTGAAATAGTGATATTAAATATATTATGCACGTATTATACATATGAACCTTATTCTTGAATCACTCTACTTATTAAAGAAAACTGCATCAAAACCCGTTTTACAGTTTTAAAGATCTATGCATACATAGGGTCAGGAATCGACTTTGTTTTATACTATGTAACAAGTGACCCGTCCCGGGTTCGCACAGGTGTAGTGGTGATATTAAACATATCTATTATGTACGTATTATACATATAAACTTTCATCTTCAATCACTACCTATTTAAAAAAACCCGAATCAAAATCCGTTGCGTAGTTTTAAAAATCTAAGCATACATAGGGACAGACAGCAACTTCATTTTATACTATGTAGTAATAATTTAATACTAACATTAGGTTAAGTTTTACTATGACTAACATACATGGATGTTTATCTGAAACAAATATTTTGAATTTTATTTAATGAATAATACATAAAAATATACATTTAATTATACAAAAATAACCTAAATAAACTAAAAATACACTAATATTTACAAATGATTTATTGGGCATCAAAAAATTCATCCACATCGATATTGCCAGCGAATCAGCATTGCCATCCAGCGTGGCAATGCTGCCAGCGTTCTGGGCACTTTTCCCGTTGATATCGATGTGGATGAATTTTTTGATGCCCAATAAATCATTTGTAAATATTGGTGTATTTTTTAATTTGAATTTTGAATTTGAATATACATACCTATATGTTTATGGATTAAACAACACGCTAGTCAGAGAATGAACCGCTTTCTCCATCTCTATGTATAACTTCCTTTCTACATAGTAAAGGATCAAAGATTTAGATAACAAAGCGGTTCCATGTAGATCGCCTTTTTGTGTTTGAAGGCGGACAATGATACGGGAAATATATTTATTTTTTCATCTTGTATGCTTTAAATATTTATTGTGAGGAAAATTAAATAAAGGGGCTATTAGAAACGTATTGTTGTTTACTAGTGAAGTAAATATAAAAATGAGATATAAAGTACGGCCGTCGGATTTTGGCGAGTCTAAAATTAGGCTCTGCGAATCTTAGCGCTTGAAAACTCGTACAATAATAAATACCTCATGAAACAATTTGCCTGCTGCGGTCTTCCCATCAGATTATAATTTTTGTGTCTTCAAGGCTACAATGAATAGGCTCATAAGCTAGTGCGCCTTACCATCAACGATTGCATACTTACTGCTTACCATCAGATGGGATCGCAGTCAAGCACTAGTGCGGAAATTGTTAAAATGTTTTTTTTTTCTGAGGTAACAGTTTATCGCATTGGCATTAACGGCCTTGTAATGTTCCCGCTGCTGGGCCTCAGGCCACCTCTTTTGGAAAGGGAATGGGCAGTAATCACTAACATCTACTACTTACCACCTGGACGGGGGGTCCATATGTTTGACAACTAATCTTTTCCACTATTTGAAGCGCCACTCGCGAGCGTTCAGAGAACTAATTTGACTAATATTTGTATGCGGCGCGACATTACCAGTTAGTACCGTAGACACTCGCTACAGTCACCGTGGCCAACAGCGCCAATATGGCGAATATCAAATGGGAACAGAAGAACTTTGACGGCAGCCAGCCTAATGTTATAAATTATAGGGGTCAATGGCCGTTATCTACCACCACTCGACCCAGAGCAGATTGATTGATGTCAAATGTCTTCGAATTTTTCATTCTAGGACATGCTGGTTTTCTTACGATGTTTTCCTTCACCGTTTTGAGAGCAGTGGTGATGCAAATAAATTACACTGAGTAATGCGTCTGTCCAAGTAAGGCTGGGTTTGATCCCGTGACCTAAAAATTGTAAGTCGGGGCAGCAACCACTGGGCTATATGTGATATTTAAATATCTATATCTATTTGGGTATTTTGTCTAGATGTAGCTTGATGTAGATAAGATAATAAAGAAAAAAAATCTCTCCATATTTTTGAAATGTTAGAAATATTTTTTATCAAACAGGATTTTTACATAGTTTACAAAAAGTCCCATAAAAAGTTTATAGTTTAAAAAATATCTTAACTGTAGGGGCCCAGCAGGGTCGAAGCCTTCTTGGGTCGAGGGTTGATGCGAAAGCGGAACACCGGGGCCCTGGAACTAAGGCAGGAAGGAATGGTGGGTCGTTTATTCAGTAGAAGTGTGACACTGTCTCCCGATCCGCCCAAGGGACACCATAAAACTTTTCACACCATAAAAAAAAAAAACATATAGCAACAATGTACGACAAACGACGGCTCCATAAACAAGCACTTAGCGTGGGAACCCAAAGTTCTTTTGACCGGTATTTCTTCAAAAACCTTTCTACTTACATATAATAGTTGATTTTTCCCGATAAGCAGTTTACATACAAAAGTGCCAATGATTAGTATTCAGGTAACGTTACCGCTATTCAAATCCATGGTACGGTTTGCCAAATTCAGCGGTATAGTTTACCTGTATCGGGTTGAACTTGATACGTTGCATAAATAACTAGGTTTTTGCTTGCTATTTCGATTGTGAGTGGTTTTATAAAGAAATAAACTCAACTTGTATCGTATTTTAGAGCAGTAGTGGTCGAGTGGTAAAGGTTCATACTTACGAGTTCTAGAACGCCGGTTTAAACCCCATATTAATTATTTCATCACCACTGCTCTCAAAACGGTGAAGGAAAACATTGTGAAGACATTGGCATGTCATAGAACCAAAAACTCGAAGACATTTGAGATCCACCAACAAGTACTGGGCCCACGTTGTGTATTACGGCCCATTCCTTCTTTTAAAAAGGAAGCCTGAGTCCCAACAGTGGGAACATTATAATGTTTTTGAGAGGATTTTGAAGAATTTAATAATTATTAAATTGAATTTAATAATTAATTTAATAATTAATTGAATTAATTAATTAATTGAATAATTGAATTTAATAATTAAATTAATAATTATTGACTTTACTATTCATTTTGATAAAAAAATCCAAAGTTTTACGACTATTAACCCAAGAAACAAGAATCCACTATATCACAAGTCTGCTTGGGAAGAGCATCGCCGTGTCCTCGTGGGGGTGATCGGCAGCATGGTTCGCAGCGAAAAGGAATGGCAGGCGGTCGCCTCCTTCTGCGAAGCAGTAATGTTCGTAAAGGAGGAGGCCAACCGCATAAGGCAAAGGCAAAACAGCGCTCTCGCCGTAGCCGTCGCCGCCGCGATCCTGCCGATATCCGGCCACCGTAGACACTGGCTCGCGGACGATGAGCAATGGGTAGCTCGCCATCCGGTCGTCTGGTAATTGTCCAGACCTAGTCCAAGTCGTCAACGGTGCGCACCGTTCCCGCGCGCCTCAAGGAGTTGTCAGCAAACTGTAGCGGTCCTTCAGGGTCGAAGCCTTCTGGAGCCGACGGTTGGTGTGAAAGTGTTACCGCGGCTCTAGGAATAAGGCAAGGAATGAATGGGGTAGGTTTTTTAGTCAGTAAGAGTCTGACACTGTCTCCCGCACCGCCCAAAAGCGGGTTTCATCATTCGATGATTTTCACCTACCATAAAAAAAAAAAAAACTGTATCACAAGTGCCCGGTTGACGGCCGATCGCAATCGATCAGACAATCTTGGCACGCAGAGTAATGTGTGTACTTTTAGACTAATAAATTAATTTGATTAATCTTTCCATCTTGTAATTACAAACACAATTACCAACGCGGACGTTCGCTTGAGGCTTAATGAATTAATAAATATTTAGATGTAATGATTTATGCTGTTAGCAGTTATTATTGCTGTAGACAAATTTTCATTGTCATTTATTTTTTTTAAACCTTTATTTTTATACGATTTCACAAGCGGTAAAGTTTACAGCACCTAACTATAACCTCACTAAGTTGGAACGGCCGTAGAGTAGTTTAAATATTTGAGCTCGCTTTGCTCTTTCTATCTTTTGAGTTATATATATATATATATATACAATTTTAGTAGGTATATGAATGTTCGCGCAAAAGAGAAACAACTGAAAAAGAATACAAGGAAAGTAAAAGAAAATTTCTTTATAAACTGTACCCCTGAAGCTTCAGGGGTAGCGCTAAAACCTTGTAATCGCAATTGATTTGTATTCCGTCAGCTCTCTTCTTGTCAGTCAGGTCACGGACCAGATTACTGCCATCAATGGCACAAATTGCGTACTCTGACTCTGACAGGGTCACAAAATGATGCGTCATTGTCATTACGCATGTAAATTGTTTAATTATTTTGAACATAATTATTAATGGGATGTAGAGTGAATAGGCTCTTAATAAAGTAGTGCGCCTCATCATCAACGATTGCATCACCGCTTACTGTCAGGTGGGATTGTAGTCAAGCACTAGTTTATAGCAATAAAAAATCTCAAAATTTCCTAATTTTGACGTCAAAAGATAGCGCATGGTTCCAACTAGTATTTTCCTATGGAAAAGAACCAGTAAAAAACTCCAAGGATTGATTCTACAATATAGACTAGCTGCCCGGTAAACTTTATACTGCCTAAAAGTCTATGAATACTCACCAATTAAACCTTCCCTGGAATAGGTATTACAAATATTTCCTGAATATTTCAAGACGGCTTAGCCGTTCTCGAGTTTTAGCGAGACTAACGAACTGCTATTCATTTTTTATATACGAAGATAATAAGCAAATTTCTTGTATATTTTTTCTTCATTTTCAAATCTGATTTTTATTGTATTGATGTGCCAATTTAAAATAAATAAATAGACCATAATAAAAAAAAAATATAAAGCCAAAAGCAGTGGTGGCCGAGTGGTAACGGCCCTGACTTACGAGTCGTAGGTCGCGGGTTCAAACCCAGCCAGGCGCATTACTTTGTGTAATTTATTTCATCACCACTGCTCTCAAAACGGTGAAGGAAAACATCGTGAGGAAACCGGCATGTCCTAGAACCAAAAATTCGAAGACATGTGACATTCACCAAACCGCACAGGGCCCGCGTGGTGGATTATGGCCCATTCCCTCTCCTAGAGAGAGGAGGCCTGTGTCCCTGCAGTGGGAACATTAAAAGGCTGATGATGATGATGATGATGATGATGATAAAGCCAACTTGTATAGAACATTGTTATTGTAAAAAAACTATTGAAAATTTCAATGAATATTTTTCTTAGACACAATCATAATAAAATACTGAATAAGAATGAAAAGCGATTCAATGAAGGTATTCAGAAGATAGATGTCGAATGAAAAGTTAAAAGAGCTTCCTAGGAGGACAAACATAAAAACGTTATTGATGATATTGTAGTTTAGAAAAGTACAGTACGGCCGTTGGTTCTTGGTGCGTCTGAAGTTAAGCTCTGCGAATTTTAGCACTTGAAAACTCGTTCAAAAATAAAGCTTTCAAAAAAATGGTTGCCTGTAAAGTCGGTTTTACGGGCGAAGATTTTACGTGACAACGTCCTAATTCTCTAGTGCTGCGCGCGCGGCAGACCGATCATAGTTGAGTGGGAGAGAGACGCAAGGCATTCGGCGGGCCTCTCTCTCGTTCGGTGACTCATCGTAACGTTACCGAGCGTTACACTTTTTCATAAGTGACTCCCAGCCGCAACCTAATTTAAGACGTTGTCACGTCAAAAATAAATGCAATTTGCAGTTTTTATTTCTGTTAAAAACTGTGATTGGCATATTTTTTTTTAAACGAAGACGAAGACGCGCCAAGATCCGACGGCCGAACTGTAAGACTGGCTCCTTCAAAGGAGGGAAAGATATATGACTTTTTATGATTTTAAATCCAACATCACGTCTAAATGGCTTGTTGGTATGTTTGAAAAAAAAAATATGTTAAACTAGACTGTTTTCCTAATAATCGGATATAGGAATATTTACATTTTTTTCATTGAACGCTGGGTGCGAAGTATAAGTTGGGGGAACCACGAAACGATCGCAGCGCGCGTCATGGCCAAAAAAGGAACTTTCGGTGGCCGACGCTGTCACTTTTTACTACCAAGATTTACGTTTTTAGTAAATAAACATGAGTCACGAAGCTTGCTGCGTAGTTAATTGCAAAAACAATGGCAGAAATAATGATAAAAAAATCTACAAACTAATTGTTTTCCTTTCAATGTTGTTTGTGGTTGGAAAATGATGTCGTGTGTGATTGGTCGGAATCCAGTTTTTATGATTAATTTGGCCATGTTTAACTGAAAATATATAAAAGGATGGATTATTGAGAGCATAAGCACTCATAAATAATCGTCTGCTATTTACATGAAATGCGTTATTCGATGAAATTTGAGAAAGAAAGAAAGAAATAACATTTATTGGCACAGTCACAGGGCATAACACAACAAACAACAAGTTAAATTAGTAGTATTAGTAGTATTGTAGTTATTATTAATTTTTAGGTACAATAATAATAATTTATTTATAATAATAATTTATAATAATAATTTGCTTATTTCTTTACTTACTTCTTATGACGACAGCCATGAAAAATCCGTAATGTACTAAACGAAATCTATTGATTGTGCCATTTTAGACGAAAAATAAAAAAGACTTACCTTATATAGATTTAGAATATTTATTGGAATAAATGTAAATTACAATATTTAATTAAAATTGTTCGTTTGTAAATAACTCTTAATGATAGCTGGGCATTTGACATTTCGGAGGCCACCGTATTTGCAACCGCTAGTTGGCGCTGTCATCGCGCACCCAGCGATCAGGCAAAAATTGCGTGTATTTTTATGGAACTTTCACCAAGTAAAAGCTAATTTAACTAGCACTTTTGATATACAGCTTTTATTCATATGAACATCGTGTTTAATAAATAAAAAAAAGTTTTGTTTTGTCTTTAATTTTTTTTTAAAGAGAAAAAAGAATAAAAGTAAATAAAAGACAAATAATTGTTCGAAAAATCTTGATGCGCAGGACGTGACATTATTTCTGCTTTTATTCGCTTAAGGTCGCTGACTTGTATCTGTCGATTAAAATCACCATCAATTCGATGCGTGAAAGGGTGACTGGTAAAATTGACCGATACACCCCTCGAGCGATGGGGGGCATTGACCCCCTTTCTTAAAATAAACAAAAACAAAAAAAAAATATGTAAAAATAACTTTCACTGAATTTTTCTAGGAAAATCATTACATAGTAAAAAACAAAGTCGCTTCTCGCTGTCTGTCCCTGTATGTATGTTTAGATCTTTAAGGGCCATGTTCACCGAAACGAATTTAACCATTGATTTCGTAATCGGCCTGTTAATATTTAAACACTTGTTAAACAGGGAGCGGTTTTTTCGTGTTCATCATCATCTTTCGGCGTTCGGTTACCAAACCGAGACATAACAGAGCGTTTTTGAATGAATGAATGAGCAATGCAATACTACCAAATGAAATTGCAAGGGTACATCTTGCAATCTCGTTCACGCTTACAACTTTTTAATATGGCCAGATAATAGATGATACCATAAACTGTGAAAGTTGCTGTTCTTTGTTTCTTTGGGTTTACGAGAAACACATGTTGCATTGGAAGGTTTATTATCAAGCTCTTTCTTAACTGTCAGTATTCATTTTGATGGTCTTGTGGGGTTTTGTGTTTTGAATTTTTGTTGTAAATATATATTTTAGACAAAACGACGGAGAAACAAAATTGACGTCGAAAAATTATCGAATCACGATATTTGTGTGTGTGTGCGTCGTACGATGTTTTAAGGTTCTGTGTAAATAATAAGATAGTGGCATTGAGTGAGTGTTAGTAAATAAGTAAAAGGACCTTAAATACCAAAAATGCATGTAGTTTTTAGTAAGTATTTACATTGTACAATATAAATACGTAATAAAATATATTTCGTCTTATTTTTCCACAAGATTTCATTCCTTGAATTCCGTTGAAAAGTTTTAAGTGATGAAAGATAAAAAACAGAGTATTACTAATTTACCAATCATGAGAAAACTATTAGCATAGCTTGTCATGAAGTACACGGATATTGTTTATTTATTATACACTTTTGTACATTGGAAGGAAAACTTATAATAAAAAAACATACAATCGCCGGCCTTATCGCACTCGGCGATTTCTTCCAGGCAACCCTGTATAGATAGTAATAGGTAGGTGTATAGGTAGTAAATTGTTGAAAATGTTTCATAAAAATTGTGACGATTTTATAAGATCCCAAGTCTAACATATTGAGATAGTATTCACCACCCATCATAAAATTAAAATCCGTTATGTTTCACTGATAAATAGGTACTTCCTTGATAAATCAAACAATATAACCTACGAAAGTTCTGTCAAATCACAGTAACCAACGTTTAAACAACGTCTTGAAGCTCGTTAAGATAATCACCCGGTTAACGTCAGTAACCGATGTTTAGGCTTTGGTGAACAGGAAAAATTGCTTAAACAACCGATTTAATATTTAAACGGCCGATTTAGTGTTGGTGAACACCGGCCTAAAACTACGAAACGGATTTTGATGCGGTTTTTGCTAATAGTTAAACACGTGATTGTAGTCATGAAAACAAACAACTTTTACTATGGGACGTAACCTGAAATCGCGAAAGAGTCTGCTTGCCAGTACATTTATGTGCGCTTGACTGGTCAAAATGCTCTGAAATTGTTGATTTCGGTCACTAATTACCAGTCACCCTATACAAAGATTACAAGTACCATTTTTTTTTAATTTCAGTCACTGCCCTATACAGAACAAAAAATTAAACAATTCATTATGAGAATACAATAGAAATTACACAGCTGTAGTCCCTTTTTTCTTTACAATTTTTCATACATGAATATACAAAGCTTTTTACAAAAGCCTTATCACTTAATTTAATAAAAATAAGGTTCAAAACTTTGCTTCTTTTAGAGTTCCGTACGTTAGTAAGGAAAAACGGGACCTTTGCAGAATATTTTTATTTATTTATTTAAGTAAAGTACAAAAAACGAGCTTAAAATAAAATTACTAACGCATATGACAATTACTTTTACGGCAATCCGTTTTTTTGCGGTCTGCTATAGATAGATGAGACTATTTGCTTTCTTGCACTGAACCAAATACCAGGTACCTATAAATATAAAAAAAAACCCCGATGCTAAAGCTACAAGAAGTAAAAACTAAGTTACTAAATTATTCTTTCGCCTTTTTTACTAGCCTTTACTGTCCCACTACTAGGCAAAGGCCTCCCCCAAGTCCCTCCAGACATTATTCTCCTGCACCGTCTTGAACCAGTCCTCATAGTATGCGTTCAAGTCATCTCGCCACCACTTTCAAGGTCGGCCTCGACGGCGCTTATCCTCTTTAGGAACCCACTGTGTGGCGACACTTACACTTTAACTTCATTAAAATAACTTTAAATATTTTAAAGCTCATCTGAAAACATTATGCGAAAATGTATCTCCAACAATAGACTTGTAACTATATAAAATACTAACATAGTTTTAAGATATCTCTTTTTTACTAACCCCTATGGATGTACTTATCCGAAATAAAGTTTTTTTTTTAATATTTAAGGTCTTTTAATTACGTCACTCAGTTGGGGGACCTTTAAGTAAAGTAAGCTTCGAGGGTCCGCCGACCTAACTGTATGGTTTTAATTTCAACTCGATACCTCCATAAGTTCCCAAGATAGGTCTTCACAAACAGACAGACAACAAACTAATCCAACAACTGAAAAAGGTTGCGTCATTTCATTTTGAGGTACGGAACCTCAAAAACGGGGTAACAAAAATATATTGTTGAGAACCCTTTGTGCACAAGTTAGGCTCGCACTTAACTGGTTTTTATGAGTACATACTAATTGTAGATAGGCTTGTAGCGTAGGTACCTAAATGCTAAGTGTCAAATAATTAAGGTTTAAAAATAAAAAAAAAATGCTTTGTTGAAAATTAAAAAAAACCTTTGCATTGGTTTTGAAGGGCTTTAAATTTGTTTCTTTATTTATTTTAATTTTACTTTATTGTACACATCACAATAAGTCATAGACAATTGTAAAATCATTGTACACTCGTTTTTATGAATAATGGGCGGTCATAATAGACTTTTTATCTCTGATCTTATTTATCTTAGTAATTGTTTTTAGGAGTTTGTTTTAAAAAACTATCTACATAGGTATGTGGGACGGTACACTCTGTTCCACACACGTCTAAACACACATAAAACCTTAGATTTGCCTTAGATTTATTACTTAACCTTTTGAATACCGTATTTAGAGACAGGGGCGTACCTACCGCCGTATCTGCCGTATCAATTATACTGGGACCCCGCGGTACAGGGGCCCCGACCTAGGCAAAAATTCGCAACATGTTATCCACAACCGTCTCATAGGGCAGCTAAGCATCTGTAATAAATAACGTTTTTTTTATATGGAGCCCCCGAAGGAATTTTGATACGGGGCCCCTGTGGGACTAGCTACGCCACTGTTTAGAGATATAGTGGAAAGACAAAGACTATGAGCGCTTGTAGACGTGCGTTTTTTTCTCCGGATAACGGACCGTGTTTTTTGCCGGATTCGCGGTGGTGTATGATTTATAATGAGTATGTGTACATGCACCGGACATCGGTCCGGCGAACAATTAAACACAAAACAAAAAACACGGTCCGTTATCCGGTTGAAAAATCGGACGTCTACAAGCGCTCCATAGGTGTACGAACGCCGGTGTTCGCGTGAGACTCAAGAGTTTAATAGTGTGATTTTGTTGGCACTTATAAAATCCCCAAAGATGTAATTTTAACATGACATCGGTTTTTTTTTCGTAATTTTTTTTTTAACATAAAAATATACATTTAATTACACTAAGAGCAGTGGTGGCCGAATGGTAACGGCTCCGACTTACGAGTTGTAGGTCGCGGGTTCGAACCCAGCCAGGCGCATTACTTTGTGTAATTTATTACATCACCACTGCTCTAAAAACGGTGAAGGAAAACATCATACAGACATCCACCAATCCGCACTGGGCCCGCGTGGTGGATTATGGCCCATTCCCTCTCCTAGAGAGGAGGCCTGTGTCCCAGCAGTGGGAACGTTAAAAAGGCTGTTGATTATGAATTACACTAAAAATAACCTAAATAAACAATATACATATAATTACATTTAAAAAAAAAACATCGGTTTTTATATAAACACTCTTTCATTTTCAAAGGACACTGAAATTATTAAAAATACAGCGTTCAATCACTTCCAGCGCTCAAGCGCTGAATGATACGATTACGCTTTTTAAATATGCTCCGTTCGCGTTTGCATTTTCAATCAGTTTGTGTGTATTTTTTTTAACTGTAGATTTTTTTTAGTAAGACATGAAGTGACTGGCCTGTCAGTCTAGTAGTTAGTGACCCTGACTGCTATGCCGGAGGTCGTGGGTTCGATTCCCACTCAGGACAAAGATTTGTGTGATGAGCATGATCATTTGTTCTGTGTCTGGGTGTGATTTATATATAATATGTATGTATGTATGTATTTAGAAATATATAAGTATGTTTATCAGTTGTCTAGTACCCATAACACAAGCTCTGCTTAGCTTGGGACTAGACGGCGTTGTGTGATATTTGTGGAAAAAAAAAATGTAAAAGAAATCATTAGATGATTTTTCACCTTAAAGACGTAATACTCCCGGACTAAGCGTTTTGCCTCGTCGTTTATACCGCGTACATCGAGATATTGGAACAGTTTGCCGACTGCAGTCTTTCCGTCCGATTATAATTTAGGTGTCTTCAATGCTGAAGTGAATAGGCTCTTAATAAACTAGTGCAACTCACCATCAACGATAGCATCACTGCTTACCATCAGGTGGGATCGCAGACAAGCACTAGTTTATTGCACTAAAAAAAATACCTACTCTTGTTTCTTTTTCTGATCGTATGAACTAGAAAACAATATAAAAATTTTGTTCATCCCCTATCTCGGAAAACCTTTTTTTTTTCGATATCTGAGTACAAAAGCAATTGCAAAAAAATCCAATGTTGTAAAAAAACACGATTCTTATTTTGTATAGTTTTTAATTACAATAATTTTAATGATGTTTGTACCGAGAATGATCAAAGGTGGGTTATATAATGACGTAGTATAAGTTGACATTTGAATTCATCATCATCATCTTAGCGCCATTCCCAGTTGCACACCTTGGCTTTCACCTCGGTGCCCGGGGTCCGCTTTCCCACACAGACGCCTCCACTTCGCTCGGTCTTTCGCGTCCTTTGCCTTAAGCCCATTGGCACGTATATCGTCCCCTACGACGTCGATCCAACGCCTCTTAGGCCTTCCTCGTTTTCCGGGTCCCGGCAAGTTGACATTTGAATAATTTTGTAGTAAACTTTTGTTTAAAAATATGAGGTGTCATCATTATAAAAATACATGGTATGGGAAAAAGTAATATAGCGCTAACACAAGTGTATTTTATAATTGACTGGGGTATATCTTGAACTCTGTAATGTAGTTTAATGTATGAGAAAAAATAAAAACATATTGATTTTTTTTTTTATTATTTTAACAGAGAAATTAAATAATTATTTTAACCAAAGATAAACCCAAGGTAAGTATTTTAAAGCCATTGTATTCACTTATTGAATTAGTCTCCACAACTAACCAATATACGGATACCGCCGAATAACCTCGCTTCTAAATTTCAGAGCCCTGTTAAATGAAAATTTGAGTAAATTGCTGGAAATCAGTTTACAGATAAGCTTAGCCATGCATTTTATGATCATCTAAATATACGGTGGCAATTTGCGCGTTGTTGATTTTTTGATGTAGGTAGATATTTAAGTCTTTAATGGTTTGTTTATTTTTAGCGAGACTTCGAATTAAACATGTCATTGAAATAATATAATAATATATTCCACAACTATCACACAACGTCGTCTAGTTCCAAGGTAAGCAGAGCTTTTGTTATGGGTACTAGACAACTGATAAGCATACTTATTTATTTCTAAATATATAAATATTATAGATAAATTACACTCAGACACAGAATGAATGATCATGCTCATCACACAAACATTTATCCTGGGTGGGAATTGAACCCACGACCTACGGGATACCAGTCAGGGTCACTAACTACTAGACTGACAGGCCACGCTATCCACAAGTATGTAAATATGACTTTACATACTTGTAAATTGTGAGCAATGGGTAGCTCGCCGTCTAATCGTCTGGTAACCGTCCGGACCAAGCCTAGTCGTCGACAACTTTCAGTATTTGATCACAAACATCGGGACACATGAAACTAGTATAAAGTTCGGTTTAGTAATTGAACTATTTATATAAGTTAGTTTTTACGGAACCCTCAGAGTCCGACTTGCTCTACTTAGCTTGAGACTAGAGTGATAGTTGTGTGATAGTGGTCGAATATTATATTTAACGTTTCCAATCCACGCGACATCACCGAGAAAGTGTTAGTTTTTTTTTTTAATATTTCTACATAGTAGTGTACCTACATTTTAAGTTTAATATTAGTAAACCCTTCTAAAGTCTACGAAGGTCTGACAGTGACCACATCATCCTATATTTATCTTCACAAAAGACTGTAAATTGTATACATTATTGTACCCTTTTCGTGCAAATATTTCAACAGTTGGTTAAGGGCTGTCACACTACAAATATTAGATGAGAACGATTTTCTTTCTATTCAGAAAAAGAGGTCTGTATTTTTTGACTTTGACATAATCTTTATATAATTCTTCGGTACATTTTTGTCACCTAACCGTGTATATAGGTATTATATGGCTAGATCAATTTGGATGTACATATGTATATACTGAAGAGGGTCCCACAATGGTTTGAAAATACAATTGAAACCTGTCACCCAGTAATCCGCTTTTCATTTTTTTTTTATTCTAAAGAAAATTTATATTTCGGGACCTCTAAAATACATATATTTTCTTATTCTATTGTTGATATTGGTCGTTGTGACGACGTTTGGGAAAGGCCTATGTCCAGCAGTGGACGTCTTTCAGCTGAATTGATGATGATGATAATGATTGTTGATATTCTTGCTCTCATATCAGATGAGATAGTGGATCTCTTCTGATTGTGTTCCTTCAGTTGTCGTGCTTTCCAGGGTCGCGGCAAGTGCACCTTATTACTTTCAATTATAGGTACAATCATACATTAGCCTTTCGACTACCGTAATTACAGACACAAATAAAGAACATTAGGTATGCGAACCTGGTAGGGAACTACAGCAGCTAAAGTGCAGTCTACCTCGGAGTTCATTCAAGAGAAATAAATGCGCAAAGACCTGTATGAACGCATTCATATTTGGATGAGTGAGAGAGAGAGAATTTACTAAAAATCAACAAATTTGGTTACAACTCTAATAATATTTTTTTCTATAGTATTAAATTAGCTGTATTACACATATTTTAAACACACTATCTATCTAGAATTTATATTATACTAGCGACCCGCCCCAGCTTCGCATGGGTACTGATATTGAATACATTATGCATATATATACACACAAACCTTCCTCTTAAATCACTCCATCTTTAAAAAAAAGCCGCATCAAAATCCTTTGCGCATTTTTAAAGATCTAATCCATACATAGGGACAGCGGTAAGCAACTTTGTTTTAAACTTCGTAATGAAGCATGGAAAAATTATATTATGCAGATTTTATTTACTGTATCATAAACTTTTGTGCATTATAAAACTTGTTATAAGCAACTGTAGTCATTTTAACAAAATAAGTTAAGCCGTTAATCTTACAAAACACGCCATAAATTGTCAGCTCTCAGCAAACTCCAAAAATAAATTCCTGAATCTTAATGAGCACAATAAATAATTCGCAAGACTTTGTATTAATTACGGAATTAATAACATGCTCTCATCTCATCCCTAATAAGGGTAGTCCACAGAGTTAGGAACCTCATTAGAAGGCTTAAATTCGACTCAGCTGGACAGCGACCGAAAAGCTGAACAGTATTTTCTTGTTCTAGATACCACAGTGTCTCAAGACGAAAGTCTATGATCATTTCGCAGTTGCCAATGATAACATATTATTCTGAAATATAGACGATCGCAATGGGCCTCATTATAAGAATTAAAGTCATCCAAACAGCAATGAAAAAGGTTACGCTCGAAGTTTCTTTGCGTGAGGGACTCTGGAATGAAGAATCCACAAGAGAATCATAGCTACACAGCCACTATGAGGATTTTTTAGGTTATATCGATATACCTTACTTGCAAAACCGGTGGTTGATGGAGCTTTCAGGTTTTGTGGTGGCCATCGCGTATTGGAAGATGCAGCATTGGTAGGCAGCCTATAAGGTGGATTGATGAACGTATGAGGGTAACGGGAATCTGATGGGTAGGAAACCCAAATATGATTGTTGTGGCGATACTTGGAGAGGCCTATGTCCAGCAGCAAACATATTTTGGCTGATATGGTAATGATGATGACAAAGTACGGACTCTGTTGGCAGCTGTTAGTCGAATCAAAACTGTACATATAAATCAAGCGAGTTTATGGGTGTCTTCGTTGACTATGTAATTGGTAGGTACTGATGGCCCATGATAATACTACGAACATGTCTCTAACTAAAACTTTGTTGGTTAGCTCTTGTGTGTGTATCAGAATCATATTAATATTAAAAAATGAAAGTTTATAAGTGTATGTTAAATGCTGTTCACATGCAGTCACTGCCCAGTTCAAACATTCCTAGCTCTATAGGATAGATGATACTTAAGGGTGTGTTCCAAAATTAATACGGAACGACAGTAGCTTACTCTTAAATTATTCATGGGCTTTTAAGTGTTGGAATCTGGGTCTAATTTATAATGTGGTGTTGATTTTGTCAACGTGGCTTGTTAGGCAATATTTTAGCGCTTTCAGTTAAAAGGGAAAGAGAATAAATTGTTATTTGGTTTTCTCTATATCACCCTAAGGTTGACTGGTAGAAAATGCCATGGTATTAAGTCCGTCTGCATACCTTTAAGTGTACAAAGTATTTAGTAAAATAAATATTTGGTAACTTTTGCGAATAAATACTAAAGCTGGTATCCTAGAGATGGTTTTATAAATTATCATGGTATTTCACAATATTCAACTGGACGGTCTCCAACATAGTGGACGGACCTCATCAAATCGGTGACACATTGTAGCGTTAATGACAACTCCCAAGCTACACAAACACAGAACTGCATGGCGCCACAACAGGAATTCTGCTCCATATATGACTTTTATTTATTTACTAGCTTTTGTCAGCGGCTTCACCCGCGTACATAAAATATAGCCTATGACACTCAGGAGTAAAGCAGCTTTCTATTGTTACTAATTTTTTTCCAATCGGACTAGTAGTTCCAGAGATTACCTCCTACAAACAAAAAAACAAACTTTACCTTTTTATTATATTAGTGTAGACTGTAGATGTAGATTTAACGCTTTATGCACAAAATACAGAGGCGGAGTTAATGCCGAACTGAAAGATAATTGAATTACCTAACTTTTGGTATCCACTTTTAATTCATACTTAACCCTTGAGCCCCAAGCGAACGCCAACTTTCACAGACCTATTGTCTTTCTATTATGTAAATAAAAGACAATATTATTCGAAAAATCTTGATGCGCGGGAAACGACGCTAGCTCCTTTTATTCGCCCAAAGTCGGTGACGTTTAGTGTCGCCATAACGACCACATCGTTGCATACCATTACGAGAGATAACAACTGTCTCAGAGGGCCAAAGTTATTTCCGCATTCCGTTTCCCCTACATTTTATTTTACGTAAGTAAAGGTCTCTGCACACAGCGGGCGCGGCGCGGCGGGACCGGACGGCGACGCGAAGACGCCATACAGATCCGAGGTTACCGTCGTGTCGAGCGGGACAGCTCTGTGTGGCGTCGTCCGTAATATCTAGTACAATTCAACTGCTCAGCGTCGCGTCGCCGTCACGTCCCGTCGCGCCGCGCCCGCGCCGTGCAGAGACCTTTACTTACATAAAATCATCAAATCATTTCTTACATCTGTGTATGTTATCCTTGACAACCTGATATGCAATTGTTCGCTCGTGAACATTGTTCCTTATTGCTATTTTATTACAAGCTTTTATTTAGTTTCACCTGTCCCGTTGTCTGTCGTTCTGTAATCAAATCTTGCAACTTAAATTTGATCCACTTCCCGGTTTCCGATTGAGCTGAAATTTGGTATACACGTTTAGTTCGGATGACAATGCAATATTATGATGACATGGAGCTGATCTGATGATGGAATCGCGAGGTAGCCATAGGAACTCTGTAATTAAACGGCACAACCACGTCGAGTTTGGGCTCGTGTGAATCGTCTTGACGAGTTTTATTTATATAAGCATAGACCACCGCTATAAAAGCTTGTTATGAAAAAAAATTTTTTCATTGAAAACTTGTTTTCGATGACCTCATAGAAATCCTTCTTGTTCCACAATCTGATTTAGGCACAGAGTAAATAGAAACAGAAGGGCCACGATTAAGTTTTTTTACATGCTTTTATTTAGTTTCACCTGTCTCGGCGTCTTTTTATGGTGGGAAAAATTACCTAATGACGAATCCAGCCCTTGGGAGGAGCGGGAGACAGTATCAGACTCTTACTGACTAAACGACCCACCCCTTTCCTTCTTAGCCTTCATACCAGGGTCGGACTTTCCTTTCAGAAGCCGGACCGGTGCCCCAGTAGGCTTCGGTCCTGCAGTTGGACCTCTTCATTACCTACCTGTCTCGACGTTTGGGATCAAATCTTGTAAATTCAACTTAATCCACTTCCCGGTTATCGAATAAGCTGAAATTTTACATTCATGGGTCAATCAGATGACAATGCAAAATTTTTATGACGTAGAGTTGATCTGATGACCTACAGCTCATGTGAAGAGGCCGTTACCCAGCAACAACTTACAGCCTCGACTTACAAATTGCTATCACTAAAATTGGATTATTTGATCTGATTAGAAAATGTATTCCTTTTTCATAACAACAACATTTTTTGTTTAAGGTACATAACCGAAGAGTGTTCTGCGTGCTTGACAGCAGCCATGGTTTAAGGAACTTGGAAACAATTTGGTAAGCACTTTCAATTTTTATCGCACAAGGCACGAGGTCACGGCGATGCTCTGCCCAAGCGGGGCACCCCTCAACCGTGTGCTCTACCGTGTCCTCAACCTTGTGCTCCACCGTATCCTCAACCGTGTGCTCTACCGTGTCCTCAACCTTGTGCTCCACCGTATCCTCAACCGTGTGCTCCACCGTGTCCTCAACCGTGTGCTCCACCGTGTCCTCAACCGTGTGCTCCACCGTGTCCTCAACCGTGTGCTCCACCGTGTCCTCAACCGTGTGCTCCACCGTGTCCTCAACCGTGTGCTCCACCGTGTCCTCAACCGTGTGCTCCACCGTGTCCTCAACCGTGTGCTCCACCGTGTCCTCAACCGTGTGCTCCACCGTGTCCTCCGGGCGGTCCACACAGTGGACACAAATACCCGGGTATTTGTGGCAGTTTCGAATTGAAGCAGCCATCTAAATAATAGTTAAAAACTTCAAACTCTGTGAATAATGTCAACAGACATAAAGTCGATATTCGTCTGGCAGTTTAAGCCTACCCATATCAAAATTTTCGCAGGCGGTCCTACCTACCGTTACGTTGTTCATTCTGTCGATTAATTCACAATTAAATTGGGTCAAGAGTGATCTTGATTTATGCAAGAACGTGGCCATCTGTTTCCCTGAAATGTTAGATTGGACATCGAGGCACAGTTGGTTTGTATATTTAGATGTTCATCAATTACGAATCGACTTTACTTAAACTCTTGAACCCCAAGAGAACGCCGGCGTACGCACACGTGTTGTCTTTCTATTATGTCTCATTACGGTATTCAAAAGGTTATGAGGGTCCTACCCAAACCTGTTCACGTTGACTTTTTTAACCATGTTATGGTAGGTAAAAATCATACAATAACGAATCCGCCTCTTGGGCGTAGCGGGAGACAGTGTCAGACTGTTACTGACTAAACAATCTACCTTTTTCTTTCGTTACCTTGATCTCAGGGCTCCGTTAATATGGTTTCGCATCGACCCAAGAGTTAACCTACAATTTCCCTCTTGTAGAGAGGAGGCCTGTGTTCCAGTAGTGGGAACATTAAAAAGGCTGATGAAGATGATGATGATTGACCCAAGGGTGCCAGCAAGGGACCCAGCAAGGTCCAACCAGGAACCAAGGCCCCAGAAGGCTACAACCCTGCTGGGGAAAAAGCTTTTACTGAGCGTGGAAAAGCAAACTAGTGACAAAAGAGCAGTCAATAATCTGCACTTTGGAATTCAATCCTTTCACGCAGGCGAAATCACTAGCAGAAAATATATACAAGAACTTGTCTTTTTCAAAGTTGAACTACTCCATTAGTTCCCTCTGTGTGTCATAACCGGTTCCAATCAGTTTAGAATCCTAACTTCATTGCTTATCGAACGATCTCATTCAATTTTGTTTAGTAGTCACCGCTGTAACAAGGTCTCTTTCAAATTGATATGATTTTTAAAAAGTGAAAAGGTTTTTTCTATACATACCAAGGCGGGTAAATCTTGAATATGTGTGTTTTTAAGGTAGGAATTCATCTAATGACTTCTCCTGCTCTAGAGTGGAGCGAGAGGGCATGTCAGACTTTTACTGACTGTTCTTTAGTGGCTTTTGACGTTCTAGGACCACTAATTTTCCTTTCATATTTTTCCAAGGTCCTAGCAAGCATCGGCTTTTGGGCGATTTGCTGACATGTAATTGAGGCACGCGTGGAATACTACGCGACAATGTGGAAGGTGAGGCCGTCGAGTCGGGTCCACTCCAGTCGCTCTTCAAAGAGGGCCCTTACTGCCTTGACCTCTTGTATGGCGTAATTAGAGACACAGTTAAAAAGTTATTGTGTCTCGCGTAGCGTCGCGTTCGAAAGGTTAATCGTGGTGCTGAGTACAAACGTACAAACGCTCGGTTGTGCCAGTTCCTGTCCCCATTATATCGGATTAGAATATCCGATCAACTGGATGAAGGTTCCTATAAATTTTGACTCCATTGAGAGTGTCGCAATATGCGTTTTTTTACGATATAAATGACCGTATATCATCATTACATAGTATACAACAAAGTTGCTTACCACTGTCCCTATGTAGGTATGCTTAGATCTTTAAAAGTTCACAAGGGATTTTGATGCAGTTTTTTTTTAAATAGATAAGAGTGATTCAAGAGAAAGGTTTATGTGTATAAATACATGCATAATATATTCAATATCAGTACCCATGCGAATCTGGGGTGGGTCGCTAGTAATATAATATAATGACCATATTTCTTTTTCTCGGTAACTTATAAGTATGATTTTTTCACAGATTCAAGGGATTGCAGACTTCAGTGTATGGTTTAAATTTGAACTCGATTCTTCCACACGTTCCCAAGTCTTACGACAGACAGACAAACGGACAACAATGTGATTCTATAAAGGATACATTTTATTTTGTTCCTCAAATAACTCTAAAAAGAGGACCTCCTTATTGTATTTTACATAGAGCGACTGCTTATCTTCGACCCTTTTTTTTAATTTAAATGGTTTGAACGCTTCGGGCTGATTAGTTTTATTGTCTTTGTTTGTGGAAATAACGCACTGTGTTTCGTGTAAATGTCTGTAGCGTGATTTCAGAAGATTTGATACCAAAGAGTTTATCTAGTTAATGTAGGCCCTAGATCAGACATAAATAAACATTTATAAATGAATCTCGGCGCCATTGTTTTATGCGGTCGGCCTTTTCCTTTGCTATCATTACTGCTTCGCAGAAGGAGGCGACCGCCTGCCACTCTTCTTCGCTCCGGACCATGGCATTTTTATCGTCAAAAGCCCGGCGCGAGAGACCGCTGCCGCCGATCAACCCAGTCGTTACGGTTGGAGCATTATCTGTTAATGCAGCGTATCTTTGCTGGAACTATTATCCACACTTGGTAGTTTGGCCGTAGGGACTTGACACCTTTACTCCAGATGTCTTAAAGGGAATAATTAAAACAGTATTTGTTATTTAACTGTCATAATACATATAACAACTCGATGTACGGCTAGTGTCCACCTTTAGATCCAGGGCACATGATTAGGGCACACAAATGACGCCACCTTGTTCGTACAACAGTGTAACCTGGCCCTTACGCGTTGTGCTATCATTCCCGCGCCTCAAGAAGTTGTCAGCAAACCGTAGGGGCCCAGTTGGGTCGAAGTCTGGGGCAATGTGAAAATATTACACGCGAGGCCGTGGAGTGAAGGCAAAGAAGGAATAGGAGTGGGTTTTTTAGTCAATAATAGTCTGACCAGTCTGACAGTGTCTCCAGCCGTACTCAAAGACGCAGAGATGTCATTGGATGATTTTATCCACTTAAAAAAACCTTTACGTTATTGCAATTTCTACGCTATGGACTAAACGTTTCACCTCGTTTAATATCGCTTATCGCATCTTAAGAAACTAGTGCGCTTTTGTTTTGCGCATTGTAGAACTTATGATTAGTCCCCTTAAAATGTTGTATATGAATACTTAAAGATCCCTAGGTTATAACTAGCTACCAGGATAAATAGACTTCGACAGGGAATTCCACATCTTAGCTGGTTTAAACTCTTAAGCCCTGAGCGACCGCTGGCGTTTGCACACCTATTGTCTTTCTACTATGTCTCTAATAACGGTACTCGAAAGGTTAAAATAATGTGACTTCCTACTCCTAAAATAACATTTTTCTTTAAGAAAAAAGAAAATAAAAAGCAATTCAAGCCAGTTAAATTTTGCCACTCTAGTTTAGGAAAAAGAAACAAATATACCATCGCATTGAGAGGGAAGCAGATAATCCTTGTTACAGTGTAAATCTGTACATTTTCAATGCCAATAAATTACGTAGTGACAAGGTTGCCGCGTGAACGGAGCGAGAAATTAAAACCTTCCTCATGCTCACGGGGAGGTTGGATCTAAAGAAGTTTCTTTGTACCTCTTTAGGTAGAGGAAGAGGTTTCTTTGTACTGTAAGCAGTACATCCGACTAGAACAAACTGTCAAAATTCTGCAAACGATTTTCAACTCTTAACCATAATATAACTAAAGGAGGAGGAGGCTGACCGCATAAGGTAAAGGCAACGGCGCACTCGCCGTAGCCGTCGCCGTCGCGATCGTGCCGATATCCGGCCACCGTAGACACTGGCTTGCGGACGGTGAGCAATGGGTAGCTCGCCGTCCGGTTGTCTGGTAGCAGTCCAGACCGAGCTCAAGTCGTCGACGGCGCGCTCCGTTCCCGCGCGCCTCAAGGAGTTGTCAGCAAACCGTAAGGGCCCTACAGGGTCCAAGCCTCCCGGAGCTGAGGGTTGGTGCGAAAGCGTTACACCGGGGCTCTGGGAATAAGGCAAGGAAGGCACGGGGTAGGTTCTTTAGTCTGTAAGAGTCTAACACTGTTTACCGCTCCGCCCAAGAGTGGGATTCGTTATGCGATGATTTTTACCTACCATAAAAAAACCATAATATAACAAGGTTCAAAATGTATTGGAGAAATCTGACAGATTTGTATAGTCTGCTGCTGACTATACCTACCCTGTGAGTACAGGGGTGTTGGTTCTAAAGAGGTTTCTTTGTACCTCTTCAGTTTTTTTATGGAGAAGGAAAATTTCTTAAGATATCCTTCAATACGCTTGTTTTCGTATCCTCTTACATGTTGTGTGCTAAAGTCTGTCAGACATCGCGAACTCGAGGCTGTCAGTTAAGAATAATGCCCTAATCGAAGGCTTGTTTTATTCTAAGTGTGCCTCAAAGAGATGTCAGCAACATTAGTAAGGTTCAATGCCCTCTAAAGTTATGGATTGTTACCATAGCCCTAGAATAGCGGGCTCGCAGACAGCGAGCAATGGGTAGCCCATGGTAGGTCGTCTGGTCCAGACCGAGCATAAGTCGTCAAGGAGTTATCAGCAAACTGAAGAGGCCCAGCAGACACGAAGCTTCCTGGGGCCAAGGATTGATGCGAAAGCGTACAAACGGCTCTGGGATTAAGGCAAGAAAGCAACGGTGTAGGTTTTTTAGTCAGTAAGAGTCTGACACTGTTTTGCGCTCCATCCAAGGGCGGGATTCGTCATTGGTTCATTTTCACCTAGCATAAAAAAGTGGGTCAGGGCTGCTATCATTAGAAAAGTGCTTTAATTATCTTCACTTACATTCTACAGAACCCGTGGGCTTGTAACCGCGAAACCGCGGGTGAAAACTGTTTCATGAGTTCTCTCCCTTAAAATAGTTCATCATGGATTAATTTTTTAAACTAAATTCCAATAGAATAAACACTCCAGAGAAAACAATCGTAATGCAATGTTTTTATTTAAATTTTAAACAAGATCATTTAACGTTTTGATATGCGTAATTAGGGACATAATAGAAAGACAATAGGTGTGCGAACGCTTTATGCTACTACGCTTGGGGCTCAAGAGTTTAATATTAATGTACAAAACTTTATAAGAACCACTATATAGCAGATTTTATCACAGACGAGACGGGTATATAATCTGAGATTTTCGTGATTTCTGTAATAGGCAATCAAGATTTTGTCGAACGTATAATTACGTAATTTAAATAACAGTACTAAACAGTAGTTCAAATTTTTCAATAAAATATATCTCTCACGTTTATAAGTTAAGCGGTGTATGGTAGGCAACAAAATATTTATTAAAACCTTGACCTTTCTATATAATATATATAAAAAATCTATATAAATATTTTTTTTGGGTAGGTGAGCCCATTCTAAGCCTAAAGGCTATGTTTGTACTATTTAGTAGATAGTTTATGAGAAGTTTGCACAAAATCGGTCGAGCGGTTCTTCATTTATCACATTTTTCTGTTGTCAGGAGCGAAGCCTCGGGAAAAGCTAATTTATCACAATATTATATAATTATAAAATGCCTTTGACCTGTGTGAATGTCTATGAAATTGCCCTAAGTCTGTTATATTTTATTTTAAGTTTCAAAACATAGGTAGGTCGTTTAGCATCATTTAGAAAGCTTTTTAAGCTATTGCATAGCTTCTATCGCAGGCCCCGAGCGCGGGGACTAAATCCAGAAATTCCGTAACGAAAAAACCTCACGCTCCCCACTTCGACGGGCACGGAGGTGTGGCTTGAAGGCCGTGCATCGTCTAACGTCGTGTCAGTTCGGCAGTCTTCGACACGGCGCGGCGCTGTGTGTCGTGCGATTAGACGTATTGTACGACTTTACGGAACTCGCCCGAATCGAGACGAGCTGCTCCGAAATCGGACGAATACATAATCAGCTGTTTGTGAGAAAGTATATAGGTGTATAAGTATTTATCTACAACTTATACGTGTACTTTATTTGTTTTCCTATCGGTCACCACGCTCAAAAAGTGTAACTTGAATTAATATCAAAGAAAAATAAATATTGTATGAATAAAATAAAAATAAATAATTATAATTGCATAAGTTGATACAGAATGCTATGCAATAGCTTTACCGCGGCAGTCCCCGAGTGCAACACGTATTTTTTTTTTCTTTTATTTGGTTTTAGAGGCTTTAGTCGTAATTCGACTATGACAGCTTCATTATAACTTACACTTGTGTCTTACACTAAATACTTAACTAAGTCTCTTATGGATCTATTATTGCATACAATATTTATAAAGCTTATTGGCCACTAATTCCGAAGTAGAACTAGATAATATAATACTCTGAAATACTCCAATGTCACTTCTGTTTAATTTATGCTTCCTAATGAACTCTAATCGTACCGCTTCATTTTTTAAAGTGGTAAATATGTCTTCTACTGTACTACAGACTAAACAATTCGGATTTTCTGCCTTATCCATTAAAAAAATAAATTTGTTAAGCGGTATGTGACCAGATCGCAGCCTGAGAGCCATCATAAGTTTTCATCGAATTTTAGTGTTCCCAAAACATGGTATATGGTATTTAGAAAGTTATACTTCTACTGCACTGGCCCCGCGTGGTGGATTATGACCCATTCTCTCTCTTAGAGAGGAGGCCTGTGTCCCAGCAGTAGGAACATTAAAATGCTGATGATGATGATGATGACTTCTATTATTAAGCTTAAGTGTTTCAGCAAAACAAAGAAAAATAAAGAGAGTGCGAACAGATTTATTACTATTGTCTTAATTCGTTGACTCTGATTAATTGTCCTTTTTGTAGGTCAAGGATTTATAAAGACGATAAGAGATTAGCAAATGTATGTTAATATAATGTAAATTGGATGTTTTTAGGTCATCTGGTAACGGAAGTCTTCTGTTTATTTTATTAGGGACTTGAACAACTTTGAATCTAATTAAAAATGCTGGGATCTACATGATAGCGCGTCTATATTCGCTGTATAATTATGTAGAGGTATTTGTACCTTATACAAGCATTCAATATGATCTATGAATCTTAAATGATCAACTAGTATTTTATTAGTAATACCTTAGAGACTATTTTAAGTGTGCATGTTGGATTCACATCGAGTAGTTGTCGACCAGATGAATTAATTTGTAATTATTTTTTTTTTGTATGTGTGATTGTACATCAGTTTTGTGAATTACAATAAAAAAAAAATACATATACACCGTTAAATTTTGATCGTTTTAATCCCTTGAAGGGTCGATCCGATACCTGAAACACTATCGATTTGTAAATTGAAGATAAAAAAATAAGCACTTTTTTTAAACTAGAATTCGTTTATGCACTTTCGAAATTGTTTTTTTAAATTAAATATCAGCTGGGCCAGTTCAATGACCTGTAGGTAGTTAGTACGCAATACCCGACGACTACCTATGAGGTCATTGACTCGTTTACTTAAAGAAATTATTTTTTTAATGCGTATATCTTTACGAGATTTAGAAAAATAAATACTCAATTTTTTTATTTTATCTACATAAATCGATAGTGTTTCATGTACCCCATCGGATTAATTACCCTCCACGGGATTAAAACGATCAAAATTTAACGGTGTATATACTTATACTAAACCGCACAGGATCGGTCGTTGTTACGGCAACATCTTTTGGCTAAACGCCTATGATAATACATATGCACTTGATTGCATCACTGCTTACCATCAGGTGAGATCGCAGTTAAGCATTTAGTTTATCAAAAATAAAAAAGATGATGATAGTTTACAGAAGCAATGGTATCCTAGTTGTTATAGTGTTGTATATGTGTAGCTATTAATATGTAATAGCTACGCCACTTGTCATTCGCAAAATAAACGTCAGTGCGTATTCAACCGCTAAGTGTTTCACTCGTCCCCTCGCTCACATACTTAACTTTGGCGACGAGGTACCCTCACGGTTAAATAATAAAAAAAAGTGCAGTGTCATGGCTCTTTTTGGGAAATAAAAAGTTCACTTGGAACAGGGGCGTAGTTATAAGACGCATAGGGAAAACTGTTTATTTGATCAAGGACAGTGAGACATTAAGACAGTTGAAAAAACATGTTAATCAGCTTATACCAATCAAAGGAACGGCCTACGGAACTCACAAACAGATACAAGCTAGTATGGTGGGCAGACCCAATGCAACACCAGATTATGACTTGACAACGTGTGATGACGAGTCAGCCGCTGAGACACAGGACAGGGAATCGCAACCCCAGGAAGGGGAGGAAGAAGGCGATCAGGCTACGCCAACATTAGTATCACCATGCCCCGAACCCAGTTCGGCGGAAGGAGATGAGAACGAAATCCACGACGCAACTCCCATTAGTGAGAGGGAGCAAGCTACTCAGTCGGAGCACGAGCACGCTCATTACAGATCGCAGTTGTCAGACAAAGCGTTACGACCGATTCCTAGGGTTAACTATAAGCCATTTTATTAGTATAGAAATTTTATTAGTATTGTTATCTAAAGGGGGAGAAATCTATACTAATATTATAAAGCTGAAGAGTTTGTTTGTTTGTTTGTTTGTTTGAACGCGCTAATCTCAGGAACTACTGGTTCGAATTGAAAAATTCTTTTTGCGTTGAGTAGATCATTTATTGAGGAAGGCTTTAGGCTATATAACATCACGCTGCGACCAATAGATGCGAAGAAACAACGGAAAATGTGGAAAAAAACGGGGAAAATTATTCATCTTTGAGGGCTTCCGTTGCGTGCGCTGCCAAAACGGTTTAAGATACCAAAAAAATATGTATAAAAGAATTATTCCTCTTAAAATGATCTAAAAAAATGTCCGCGACAGTATATGTCTATCTTTTAAGATTAACTTACTAGAACCGTTTTTATGCGAATCAAATTTAGCCAATTTTTACCGATTATTTGTTAGAGTTGTATTAACATAATAATATTAATCTTTATCCAAATAAATGTGTTGTTGATTAAGAGTATGTCATTGTAAACAAAATTGTCTTTGACGTCATTTAATTTCAATGAACATCTTAGAAGATATTATTACAATTTTAAAATAACTCCGATATAAAATTCACACGCGATGCGTGATGTGCAAAACTTGACGCTGCGCCTGTGCCTGGCCGGCGGGCGAGGAGAGGGGTTGCTTGGTTTTTTTTTATGGTATGTAAAAATCATCCAATGACGAATCCCGCTCTTGGGCGGAGCGGGAAACAGTGTCAGATTCTTACTGACTAAACAACCTACCCCGTTCCTCCCTTGCCTTATTCCCAGAGCCCCGGTATAACGCTTTCGCACCAACCCTCAGTTGCAGGAGGCTTCGCCTCTGAAGGGCCCCACAGTTTGCTGACAACACCTTGAGGCGCGCGGGAGCAGTGCACGCCGTCGACGACTTGGTCTTGGTCTGGACTGTTACCAGACAACCGGACGGCGAGCTACCCATTGCTCACCGTCCACAAGCCAGCGTCTACGGAGACCGGATATCGGCGGGATCGCGGCGGTGACGGCTACAGCGAGGGCGCTGTTGTCTTTGCCTTATGCGGTCGGCCTCCTCTTTTACGAGCATTACTGCTTTGCAGAAGGAGGCGACCGCTTGCCATTCTTCTTCGCTGCGAACTATGGCCTGAACCAAGGCGCGGCGCGAGAGGTCGCCGCCGCTGATCACCCCCACGAGGACACGGCGATGCTCTTCTCAAGCGGGGCACACCTCCACCGTGTGTTCCACCGTATCCTCCGGGCTGACCACACAGTGGCGACACCCGGGCGTCTCTTCCGCACGAATCCGGCGCGCAGGAATCTCCTGAACTTCCCATGTCCGGTGAGAACCTGCGTCATGCGGAAGGTGAGGATGCCGTGATAGACATCACGCCTCAAAGAGGGGACTTACCGCCGAGGTTATGGCGTGCCCAAGTTGGGGTGTAGCTCTATGAAGTACTTTTAGATAATTATGTTCTTTTAAAAACTAAATTGTCTAAAATAATAACAGAAATTGACACGGGCAAAGTCGTGGGTAACAGCTATAATTTATAAAGCTGAGGAGGTTGTTTGCAAAAATAAATATGATGCCCAAAATAACTATTCCACGCGGACGAAGTCGCGGGCACAGCTAGTGTTGTATATGTGTAGCTATTAATATATAATAGCTACGCCACTTGTCATTCGCAAAATAAACGTCAGTGCGTATTCAACCGCTAAGTGTTTCACTCGTCCCCTCGCTCACATACTTAACATATAGATTTTTTTAAAGTGGGCCTTTGTCCGTATCAGACTTTTACTGACTAATACTACACTTCAATGTTCCTTCTTTGCCTTTCGTCCAGGACACCGGGGATTTATTTCGGACAAACCATGGAGCTCAGTATTGGTAGGCCTCCCTCAAGGTGAGCCGAAGACATGATCTTCTTAGGATGAGGTAAAGTTAGGCTGGTATTTCCTAGCTGACTAAGAAACACTGGCCTCATCGAAATTAAACTGACTAAAAACAGATGTGTAAAAGTGTTTTTTTGAGACCCTACTAACAAGCGGACGGTGAGCATTGGGTAGCTCGCCGTCCGTTCGTCTGGTAATCGTCCGGACCAAGCCCAGTCGTCGACGGCGCGCACTGTTTCCGCGCGCCTCTAGGAGCTGTCAGCAACCGTAGGGACCCTGCAGAAGAGTCGAAGCCAATTAGGGCCAAGGGTTTGCGCCTGAAAAGGAAGGCTCTGGCCTTGGTATGTATGGCGTTGTAGGAACGGGGTAGGTTGTTTAGTCAGTAAGAGTCTGATACTTGTTTTCCGCTCCGCCCAAGAGCGGGACTCGTCATTGGATGATTTTTACCTACCATAAAAAAGACCCTGCTAACAAAAAAATATATTTTTTAACAAACTGAAACCAAATATCTAAGAATAAACCAAACCATATTTAAATTCCCTACAGTTACAATATCATAATGGAGCAAACTTTATTTTGCCACTTTTTATTTTTCTTCCACAACTTTTTTCTGTGATTTCTAATGATTGAATAATTTCAAAAGAGCAAATTATTGACTTTGAGAGTTACTTTGTCAAAGTTAATAATGCTGTATTTTTTTAATTCTTTTAGTTTTGTAAGGTTTACGCATTTAAGGTTTTTTTATGGTAGGTAAAACTCATCGAAAGACGAATTCCGCCCTTGAGCGGAGCGGGAAACAATAACAGACTCTTACTGACTAAACAACTTACCTCGCTCCTTAGTTCCAGAGCCCCGGTGTAATCAACCTTCGGCCCCAGGAAGCTTCGACCCTATAGTTTGCTGACAACTCCTTGAGGCGCGCGGGAACAGTGCGCGCCGTCGACGACTTGGGCTCGGTCTGGAATGTTACTAGTCCACCGGACGGCGAGCTACCCATTGCTCGTAACCGTCTTTCTATTATGTCTCTAATTTACGGTATTCAAAAGTTTAATAAATAGAAGTTAACCTTTGTAAATAATAAAAAATGGCACATCTCCCTCTTAAGAGGCTTCAATCAACTTGGCATTGGTTAACCAATGCCAAGTGAACAGAAATGTTGTTTTCTATTACTATGGGAACTTAATATTCTAATGCTTCTGCAGTATTTGGCAGCAAACGTATCGACTCACCCTTTTTGGCAAGCTACAATACAACATACAATACAATAGTCAATATTACAATACAATCCACAGCTCCATTTATTGAAATCGCGCCTGTATCAATGATGACCTAGTATCCACTAGAAATTAGGTACGTATAATTCTATAATCTACTGAACTTCATTTGAATAATCCCTGCAATTGGATCCCAAATTTGTGTTAACTTTGGTTGAGACTGTCTATTTTATTTATTGGCTGCCACAACGAATGCCAAAGTAATACTTTACTATATTTAATAAGATGGTGCATATAAGGGCAATATCACACGGGTGCCGGGCGGGGCGGGCATGTAGCGAATTCGTCGCGAACACGTCGCGGCTGCTCAGCGAAGACGTCGCGGATGCATGGCAAATTCGCAACGTTTTCTTCGTGCGTTTGTGGCAAATTAACGTATAAAACACTTAGTAACAAAATCTCGTTTTATTAAAAAAAAAAAAGTTTTTGTCCACCTTCAGCAACACAGTGTGGCATTTTTACGAGACAGTACTAAATGGCGGCCGAGCTGTTATTTGCAGCGATCTCATTGCGCATCCGCAACAAATCTCGCTGCGCTTGCGTGGCGTGTTCGTTGCGTATCCGCAACCCCTCCGCGTTGAGGACGCTCGCAAACCTCTAGTGTTATATTACCCTAATTGGTTGGAAAAGGTGCTTATACTATAATAACATAAATCTTAAAGTAGGTACTTAACTACTTAATAAAACCCTCACTGGGACTAGACTGGCGACTGAGCTTCGAAAGACCTAGAAGATCAGGAAGTCGTACTTCCATCGTCTAGGCATCCTAGAAGATGGGAGGATGACTCAGTGAGAGTTGCGGGACTGCAAAGGATGCTAGACACACATCACCGTACGTGAAAGCCACACTTGGTGGTGGCCTGTGTCTGACTTTGGGCGTCTTTCGGCTAAAATAATGATTATGATGAGCTGCTACTATCGGCATTGCTTGTGTGAAGGAAGAAAATTATCATAGAGGAGTTTTGGGACTCCTGGAACTATAGGACTTCTGGAATAAAAAGTATCCTATATGCTATTCCAGAATATGGTCTTTTCTTGAACAATCCGTCAGTCACTCGGATCCGGTGTTTTGGACTTCACGTATACTAAAACGAATGTTTTTTTCCCCCCTATTTATTAAGAATAAATTTTGTAATAATTGATTACAATCTAGCCTAACAGACTAATAAGTAATTCAACTCCAACTTATTATTATACAAAAGCGGTTTTCTTAAAACTAAGAATAGCTTATTAGAGCACTTTTATAGAAGTCTCTAACACTTTCTTAGAGTCTCATATTTATAAAAACACTTTGTTCATGTGCCATATGCATAGCACAGCTTTGATCACTTTTATACACTACACTAACCCACAGAGTTTAGTTTTTTGTAGTCTAAGCACTAATCCGTGTTGTCTAATAGCTGGATTGCCTCAAAATTCACATATCGGTGAAAAGTCTGTGTTCATGGACTTCCGCAAATTTTTGAATGATGGTGGTGACGAGTTTCATTTTAAGGTGAGAGTTCGTCGACACGAATTGTAAAAAAAATCTCTTTGCACCTCCCCACCTTCCCTTTGCAATAAAAAGTAATTTTAAGGTGCACAAAGAAAGACTTTGATCGGAGCCATTATTTGTCAATTTTCTACTTTAACAAACACTTTATCCATAAGATTCTTTAAGCTGTTTTTTGACGGCGTCTCTTCATAAATAATAGCTCTTTGAAAGTATATTTTGATGCAGATAATGGAATTTTATTACGCAGTGTAATGACATGGGGAAAAAGTTAAAAGGGTCCTTTTTTATTTAAGTAAGTAACTAAACAGATTTCTCAAGAACTGGCAAAAGGAAGCGTGGGCCCGTGAAAGAGGAAAGGCAGCTCACGCTTGACCATCATGTGAGATATGTAGTAAGCGATAATGTGGTTAAAGATGGAATACACTTTGTCATGATTGCCATTTTTTCAGCTGAAAGAGGTTCACTGTTTTTTTTTTGAAAGGTATAAACAGTGTTTAACTGCGATCCCACCTGATGGCAAGCAGTGATGCAATCGTTAATGGTGAGGAGCATTTTTACTCTAGCCTTGAAGACACCTAAATTATAATCGGACGGAAAGACTGCAGCTAGCAAACTGTTCCAGACCGATGTATGTGGTATAAATGACGAGACACAACGCGTAGTCCGGACCGTAGATGTCTCAACAACGTAAGGGTGGATATTTGCCATCCCCGAGCGTCGCTATAATGACCAGTCCTGTGCGTTTTGCGTCCATCAGATACCCGTGACCTTCACTAAGTCATCTGTCCACCTTGTTTTTCTTGGTTTTCCTGCCACATAAGTTTGGCGACTCTTCGGGTCTTCGGGTAATGTCGGTAACCTTCGTTCTCCCTCGGATATTTTCATTTCTGATGAGATTCACGGTTAGATTGTAATCATCGGGAATCACAGACTACGGTAGAAAATTCCACTTCTCAGCTTACGCACACCCAAGTAGGCCGCTGCAAACACAACCTGGCAAAATGAGGGATTATAGACCCCTGTGACACACAGTGCGAGTGCGGTGTTTCTGATCAAACAATGGCCCACCTATTGGAGTGCCCAATTTGTCCCTACACATGCACGCTGGAGGACCTTACAAATGCCACTGAAGCTGCTATAAACGTGGCAACCTGCTGGGCCCAAAAAACTTTGAGGAAAGCGGAATCCATCGATTTGAGAAGATGAAGCATACGCTAAATGAAATGGTAATATAGCTAGGCGTTTCATTAATTCAGCCGAAAGACGTCCACTGCTGCAAACGTCGCCACAACGACCGGTTCCATGCGACTCGCACCCATCTAATTCCAGCAACATTGACCAGGTCGTCGGCCTACCTTGTGAGAGGCCTACCAACACTACATCTTCCGGTACGCGGTCGCCACTCCAGAACCTTTCGGCCCCAGCGACCATCTGTTCTGCGTGCGATGTGCCCTGCCCAATGCCACTTAAGTTTGGCGATTCTTTTCGCAATGTCAGCAACCTTGGTTCTTGGATATCTTCATTCCTGATTCGATCACGCAAGGAAGTTCTTTCCATCTCTTTCTAGGTGTTTTCCTACCTGATAATGAGCGTTCTCAAGCAGGTATAATTTGAAAATACGACAGCTGCTCATAACGACACTTCCTAAGCAAATAAAATGGCAGCATTTATCTTTAAAATAACGCGTATTTTCATTACTCGAAGTAGAAATCATTCTGTCTGAAAGTTTAATTTATTAAACGCTTCACGTTTATTATCTTGTTTGATATCTTAATGATCGTAGTTGATTGAAATTACGAGCGTTCTACAAGTAGAGGAGTTACATCAATGGTCTTACTCCAGCTGCAGCATTATAAAAGCAATAGTTTGTATGTTTTTTTATGGTAGATAAAAATCATCCAATGAATAATCCCGTCCTTGAGCGCAGCGGGATACAGTGTCAGACTCTTACTGACAAACAACGTACCCTATTCCTACGTTGCTATATATACCAGGGCCAGAGCCTTCCTTTCAGATGCGAACCCATTTATGTTCGCCTAACTGATCAAATTGCGCTAAACTTGCCGTTTTTTTTTGCCGTTTCAGGTTTGGTCCCATAGTAAAAGTTGTTTGTTAACTTAACTACAGTCAATTGTTTAAATATCGGTAATTAATTACCACTCTATATAAGTATACTAACGACCCGCCCCAGTTTCGCACGGGTACTGATATTGAATAGGTATATTGTGCATGAATTATTATCATCATCATCATCATCAGCCTTTTAATGTTCCCACTGCAGGGACACAGGCCTCCTCTCTCTAGGAGAGGGAATGGGCCATAATCCACCACGCGGGCCCAATGCGGATTGGTGGATGTCACATGTCTTCGAATTTTTGGTTCCAGGACATGCCGGTTTCCTTATTATTAATTATTATACACATAAATATAAATCTAAATAATCTAACCTAAAAAAACCGCATCACAATCCGTTGCGTACTTTTAAAGATCTAAGCATACATAGGGACAGCGGTAAGCAACTTTGTTTTATACTATGTAATGATAGTGCCGTTATTTAGGTCATCTCACACGTGTACTTACATTAAATTATTACCCTAAATTTATCCTATGAAACTTCCTTATGGTATATTGATCAGATTATAGGATAATTGCCTATGAGACTATATAATATATTTCTGTGGGACTACGGTAATTGGTTCTTGGCTTAGAAGAAAACGTTTATTATTTAGTAGAGCTAGATAACATTTTCGCTTATTGGAAGAATGATTTAGCATGTAGTGGAAATAACAATATTGTTATGTGACGACATAAAAGGTCACATGCACGTAAAAAAAAGAAAAAAAACTAGCAAATAATGTTACCTTGTAAGGTTTATGGTAAAACCAGCTAAATACTCAGATTGAAGATTGATTAGATTTGTCAAAGAAGTGAAAAATAATAGGTAATTAAATTAAATATTGTTCCTCCTATCAAATTAAAAATAATTTTCCTAGAAAGTATAATCTAAAGAAACAAATCTCAAACGTAGAACACGTTTGAGATTTTTTTCTTCCGAAAATTATGAAAAAATATTTTAGGAATCCCATATTCATTTTTAAACACTTATCCAACAATATATCACAGTAAGGGTAGAAAAAAATCACTTCCTGCTTTAAGTATAGGGACCACCCTATACATAAAGTGGGAAGTGATTTTTTTTACCCTAATAAAAGTTAAACTCAAAATAATTTATTTCAAATAGACCATTTACAGGCACTTTTGTAATGTCAAAAGTTTAACACATTTTTTTCCACCTTATTGGTACCACAATTCAGCTTTAAACAAACAGACGGACTTGGCGAAATTATAAATTAGCGTTCCTAGTTGACTACAGAACCCTAAAAATCGAATTATCAAGTTTCGCAGACAAATAGGGAACCCTTTTTAAATACCCGTAGATTGAAGTTTCTGTAAAATTATTACAGTACGGGTAGCGAATCTTGGCGAGTTAGTTTGAAGTTAATCTCTGTGAATTTTAATACTTGAAAACTCTTAAAAAAATAAATGTATTAAACAAAAAATGCAATTTGCAGTTACCAACTGCAAATTGCATTTTGCAGTTGTTATTGCTGTTAAAAACTGTTATTGGCATTTATTTTTGTACGAGTTTTCAAGTGCTAATATTCGCAGAGCCTAACTTCAGATTCGCGATGATGCTATGACCGTCCCTACCTATTTTGGTGTGTTATAAAGTTCATTCTATTCTAAACATTCAAAACATTCTCCAAGTTTCATACAATATTCCGAACAAACGTATTAATCAACTCTAGTTTCAAACTCTCGGTAGCAAGTACCAATACCCGATGATATTGACAAGACAACACACATACTACACAATACGGGCAGACCCACAGGCACTAACAAGTTTACAAACAATCAACAGATGTAAGACTGTGTATGTAGATTTCCGGCTACCCTCAACTGGAAACCTCCAAGAGAATTTCGTCTTTAACTTGATAGACTTACGGTTGAGATTTGAGGTTCTTTCGAGAATAGACGGAGAGATGATGGTAAAGTTTTGTTCCAGTTTCACGTCAATTTAACGTTTTCTTGTGATTTTGGTAATTTACGTATGTTCCTTTGACTGGAAACCTGCAAGGGAATTGCGACTTTATTTGCGGGAAGCTAAAGTTGAAATTTGAAGTTACTTGAGAGTAGAATAGTTAGAGAGACAGGAGGTAAGCTTTTGGTTTGTGTTATTTAAGTTTTGTGTGAAACAAACATTTCCTTGTGATTTTGATTACCTTGAAAATGGGAAATCAGGTTATTACGTATGGTGATTTTACGAAAGCCGTCCGGTAGTTTTCTACACGCGTCTCAAAGAATTGTCAGCAAACCCGCAGAGGCCTAGCAGGGTCAGAGCCCACTGGGGCCATGGGTGTGCGAAAGAGAACCCCTGGGCCTTGGAACAAAGGCAAATTATCAAAATCGGAAGTGTATTTTAGACTGATCTGTTAATTTTAGAGGGGGATCGTGTGATTTTGATAGGCCTGTTGATCTAGTAGTGGAGTCAAGTAAGAGTCTGTTACTTGACATTTTCATTCTGTAAGTATACCGCTTTGGGGCCAAGGATTGATGCGAAAGCGTAAGGCTGACACTGTGTGTGTCTCCCACTCCGCCCCAGGGGCGGGATTCGTCATTCGATGATTTTTCCCACCGGAAAAAAAGAAAAAAAGTATACCGCTTGACAGTAGTAACGTAGTATTTTATAAGTTACTAGCATTTGTCAGCGGCTTCGCCCGCGTACATAAAATATATGCCTATGTCACTCAGGAGTAAAGCAGCTTTCTATTGTTGCTATTTTTTTTCCAATCGGACCAGTAGTTCCAGAGATTACCTCCTGTTGGTCTTGTGCTTAGTGGTCCTGACTGCTATACTCATCATCATCAGCCTTTTAATGTTCCCACTGCAGGGACACAGGCCTCCTCTCTCTAGGAGAAGGAATGGGCCATAATCCACCACGCGGGCCCAGTGCGGATTGGTGGATGTCACATGTCTTCGAATTTTTGGTTCTAGGACATGCCGGTTTCCTCACGATGTTTTCCTTCACCGTTGCTATACTGGAGATCGTGAATTCGATTCCCACCCACCACAAATGTTTGTGTGCTAAGTACGATATATTTTCTAGCTTGTAACTAGATGACGTTGTGTCATAGTTGTGGAATATTATACAAAAAATAATAATATAATTTTCTTCCTAAAAAGATTGTTACAATAACGGACTTGAGAAAATATTCTCGGTTGTACAAATTCTTTCTAAACATTTCGCAAATTGGAATTGTATGCGATAAAACAGCGTTAGGCTCTTTCCTTATTTTACGGAACTTAAGCTCCGTAAATAAATAAATCACTCGTTTCACAGAATAAATCTCTCCAACATCGTTATATCATCTCTTTAGAATTTCACAATTTAATTTTCTTACTTACGTAAAATTCGGAAACACTTTATGGGTTTGTCCGAAAAAAAAACTGAACAAGTTCGAGTCATTTTGACTTTAGTTCAAATCTCGGATCGAATATCGAAGATTTTTTCGAATCGAAAAGAGTTTTTTTGGGACATTTAAAGTTTTGATCCTATACTAGCGACCTGCCCCAGCTTCGCATGGGTATGGGCATCACTGATATTGAACAGGTATATTATGCATGTATAATACACATGTACCTTTCTCTTGAATCACTCTATCTATTAAAAAAACCGCATCAAAATCCGTTGCGTACTTTTAAAGATCTAAGCATACATAGGGACAGCGGTAAGCAACTTGTGCTATACCTAAAACCTTGCTTCATGTCGATTTTACGGCCTTAGAATTTTGATTTCCTTGAGAGTATAATACATTGTATTCCACTAGATATTGTTTTTTTTTTAAGTCCTGTATCAATATATACCAATAATATCAATGCCTATAATTGCCATCATTCGAGCGTAAAATCGAGACTCAATAGTGCAGCAGCAAAATTGCATAAAAATTACAATTACACTACTCGATACAAACTCGTAGCTACTCATAAGACCAATTAGGCAAGGGTGAAGGGGTGCAGGGAGGTTATGAGAACCTTTATCAATTTGTAGTGGCAACAATCAAATGTACTACAATATCAGCGCTCTGTGCAAATATGGCTTTTATATACAGAATTCTGAAAAAAAAAATATTGTTTTTGAAAATTGAAAAGTAACAGATAAAATGTCACGCAACATGACGCGCAACGCTGAAAATGTAAAACTAGTGAACAAAATGAACAAAAAACATTGTAACGCACAACCCTAAAATATCATAAGCTCATATGCTTGGGTACATAATATCCCCCAAAATGCGGCGCTACGCCAAAATCTCAGATAGGTACATGACGTGCAACGCTAAAAAGTTAGACACATTAGGGCATAATACGTCCCTGAATATGACAGGCAACGCTTATCTTCAGATACATTAGGGGACAAAATGTTCCTCAACATGACGCACAACTCTAAACGTCGGATACACAAGTGATCAAAATGTCCCTTAAAATGCCGCGCAACTCCAAAACCTCAGATACGTTAGGAGACAAAATACACTCAACACAACGCGCAACGCAAAACTTCAGATGGGGGCAAAAATGCCTAATATGACCAAAATTTCGAGTAACACTGAAACTCAATACATTAGGTGACGAAATGTCCCCTAAAATGCCGAGCAACGCAAAAACTTCAGATAAAATATCCCATAACATAACACATGATGCTTAAGTCTCAGATACGCTTCCACAAACTCCGTGACGCTACAACATTGGCCCAATGTCCCTTCACATTTTAGGGCGCTTTCAAATTAGTCGCAAAGTGCCGCACTACCGCTCGCTGCTTTGTTATTTCGTATAAAAACGCGGTTGCAGCTTTGTCATTTCATCCAGCAAAACGGCGGTACTTTGCGCCTAATTTAGAGGGCATCTTCAAATTAGCCGTAAAGTGCCAAGCGTGTATGCATTCACATGATATAAGACCTGTTAGGCAAGTTAACAGTGTTGTGCGTAACGTTGGGGGACATTTTGTCCCCTAGTGCATATGAAGCTTTATGGTGCAAAAGAAATAAATGGAATTATTGTTCGATTTATAAAACTGAATTGTGCCAGTTTGCACGTGCCGGTCTGAAAGGCCAAGTGCCAAGTGACAAAGAGTTCAGATTTTTATGAAAAGGTCAGATGAGCAATATGTGTTGGAAAAATTGATATCATAACATAGTATAAAACAAAGTCACTGGCCCTGTCTGCCCCTATATATGCTTAGATCTTTAAAACTACGCGACGGATTTTGATGCCGTTTTTTTTAATAGCTAGAGTGATTTAAGAGAATGTGAAGTGCCTGACTGTGTTTGAACTCGCGACCTACAACTTATAAGTCGGGGCCGTTACCACTCGGCCGCCACTGCTCTTAATAATCTCGTAATACTTATTACTAGAACTGATATTTAGAAGATGATTTTCAGCCTTTTAACTTCGTAAAATAAGAGGCTGTAAATATTTAAAAAATGAGCGTCACTAAGGATCATCTTGATTACGTCAGCTTTCAAACAAAAAAACCCCATCAAAATCGGTCTATTCGTGTAAAAGCTACGATGCTACGGACTGTCGGGGCCCAGCAGTGTCGAAGCCTTCAGAGGCCAAGGGTTGATGCGAAAGCGGAACACCGAGGCCCTGAAACTAAGGCAAGATGGAACGGTGGGTCGTTTAGTCAGTGAAAGTCGGCACTGTCTCAGCTCTGCCCAAGGGATGGGATTCGTCATTCAGTTTTTTTTCTCCATAAAAAAAAACGATGCTACAGACAGACAGACACACAGACACACCCGTTAAACTTATATATAACACCCTTCTTTTCCGTACAATAAACACATATTTAATTCTTTAGGTTAAATATGTTTTTATTGTAGTGTTTTGTATACAAAATGAGTCTATTTCCATTTCAGATACAGTACATAGTGTGGGCGTAGGTATTATATTGGCCGTTTAATTTTAGTTCGTAATTCGTAACACCCACACGCGAACCCATATAACAGTTTTGTACAATTAATTACCCATTTAAACCTTTTGAATAAATCAGGTGGCAAAATAAATATTTGTTTTGTTACGCCTCAGTACCTCAGTTAAATAGGGGTCATTAATTACTTTAAATATATTGTACAAAAGCATCTCTTTGAGTAAATACTTCTTTTTTATATATTTAGTCTCTGGCCAGCTCGTCGAATAATTATACTTTAGCTTTACTTTTCTTTTAAACTAACCGATATGTTTTGAATATTCAAAAGTGCTAGAATTTGTCTATTTGAATTCAGGTTTCTATTTTCTTAAAAGGTTATGGATGGTTCAAGGAACTTTTTATTGTATATATAAAGATAAAGTTACCTATCCTTACGGACGGCGAGCAATGGGTAGTTCGCTTTTCGCCTGTCCGGAGACCGTCCGGACTGAGCCCAAGTCGACGGCGCGCACTCAAAGAGTTGTCAGCAACTATAGGGGCCCAGTAGGGTCGATACCGTCTGGAGCCAAGGGTTGATGCGAAAGTGGAACATCGGGGCCCTGATACTAAGGCAAGAAGGAACGGTGGATCGTTTAGTCTAGTTTAGTCACTGTCTCCCGCTCCGCCCAAGGGCGGGATTTGTCATTCGATGATTTTTCCCACCATAAAAAAACCTGTCCTTACTGACTTTTCGCAAAAATTCATCATTTATATTTTAGTTTATAATATTTTCCATTTGTGTGCCAAGTTCCATGTCATGCCATTCAGCTTTCAAGTCGTGATTAATGAACAAACATCAAATCTTTCCCATTAATAATATAATTATAGTAAGACGATAAAAAAGTTTATCTCATCCCTAACTCCTCAATCGCACCTGGTTGTATACTCTATTCCAGGGATGGTAAACCTTCATTGGAGGATATTCCACTAAATACAAGAAAAACTGTATTTCCTGATTGCTACATCCTAGGGGTCTTAAAGTCAAGAAAAAAAATTAAACTAGACTGCATTAAGTCTTAATTTACTACCCAATATAAATTAACTACCTTTTACTCGTGGCATCGCCCGCGCGGTATTGGGTTCCCGACATAAAAAGTAGCCTATATCCTATTCCGGAGTGTATCCTATGCCTGTGCCAAATTTCATCCAGATCCGTCCAGCCGTTTTGGCGTGATTGAGTAACAAACATCCAAACATCGTAACTTTCGCATTTATAATATTAGTAAGATGTTTTTTTAATTGATATAAACTTCGATCCCACCTGGTAGTAAGCATGTGTAGTGATGCAATCTTTGATGGTGAGTCGCACTAATTTATTAAAGAGCTTATTCACACCTGTTGTAATCGGATGGGAAGACCGCAGTTGGCAAATTGTTCCAGTCGTTCAATGCACGCGTAATAAACGACGAAGCAAAACGGACCTTGAAGTTTCAACAACGTTATGGTGAATATTTGCCATACGACGCGTTATCCGCTGGTAGAAAGGAGATGGCGGAAACAAGTCATTTTTGTTACGGTGGGAAATATCATCAAATGATGAATAAGTATAAGTTTCTGTGAAATTGTTACTTTTTTTGGTGTAAAATAAAGTATTATTCTATTTTATTCTATTCTCGCCTTTGGGCGGAGCGCGAAACAGTGTCAGACTTCTACTGACTAAACGACCCACCGCTCCTTCTTGCCTGATGCAGTCGGCCTCCTCTTTCGCTATTCGTTTTCTCTTTTGTTATTTCTACTTCGTGAGGGAGGCGACCGCCTGCCACTCTTTTTTACTTCGGACCATGGGCCCTAGACAAGTGGCAATCGCTCCATGTCGAATCCATTTCTAAGTTCGATTTCGCCTTAACGATGTCGACCACAAAATGGTAGACAAAATGACATCGACTAACATATCGATGAGTCGAAGTGTTGGTTCGATAAAATAACAACTTCTTGGCTATGGTTATCCAATTAAAACGTCCAATTTGACGTATAAACAACTAATAACAATTAGCGAATCGAAAACGTTTGACCACGTGACTTTTCGAAGGCATATGTCAGTTCTATACATTTCGGAGTTTCGAATTTCGTTATAGTTAGTGAGAATGTGACTTTGTCTAAGCCCCCATGGCCTCTACCAAGGCTCGCCGCGAGAGATCGCCGCCTCCGATCACTCCCACGAGGACACGGCGATGCTCTACCCAAAAGGGGAACACCTCTGGCGTGTGCTCTACCGTGTCCTCCACACAGTGGGGAATTGCAACCTCTGAAATACCGAAAGGCTGGCTATTTTACGCCTGAACTCTTTATGAATTTTATAAAGTTTTTTTTTTGTGTAACTAAATACTGAGAAAAGAGTGTTAACTGCTGTTTCAAAGTTATTAGATGCTAGACATTTTACACGTTCAAACCCAGCCAGGCGCATTGCTTTGTGTAATTTATTTCATCACCATTACTCTCAAAACAGTGAAGGCAAACTTTGTGAGGAAACCGGCATGTTCTAGAACCAATAATTCGAAGGCGCCGTTGACGACTTGGACTCGGTCTTACCAGACGACCGGACGGCGAGCTACCCATTGCTCACCGTCCACGAGCCAGTGTCTACGGTGGCCGGATATCGGCAGGATCGCGGCGGCGACGGCTACGGCGAGTACGCTGTTGCCTTTACCTTATGCGGTCGGCCTCCTCCTTTACGAGCATTACTGCTTCGCAGAAGGAGGCGACCGCCTGCCATTCCTCTTCGCTGCGGACCATGGCCTGAACCAGGGCCACGTGGTGGATCATGGCTCAATGCCTCTCCTAAAGAGGAGGCCTGTGTCCCATCAGTGAGAACATTAAAAAGGCTGATGATGATGATGATGAAACATTTTACTCTGTCTTGGTCGAATAATTTTATCACGTATGCTTATGCTGGCACGCGTGCTAAAGGTTTGAAATCCCTGCTCTATTCATTACTCCTCCTACTCCTCTAGGCGAGGTGGTTTAATTTAACAAGTTTATCATCGTATTTACAGCTTAGGGGGGTGTACTAAATAATTAGAAACATGGCAACGTAGGCGATGGATTATAAAATGTCTTTCTAATATTACGAAGGTGTATTTATAGGAATATTCGTAGTTATACATCACTAGCTTCTGCCCGCGACTTCGTCCGCGGAAAATTTGGGAGACAAAAGTTGTGATAGCTCGGTTAATATCCATGTTATATAAATAATTTATAGCCTATGTCACTCAGGAGTAAAGCAGCTTTCTATTATAGCTTCAATTTTTCCAATCGAACCATTAGTTCCAGAGATTTCAGAATTAATATTTGAATCGATTCCAATCTTTTTTAAACCGTCTTACATACTCGTACCTTTCTAGATTTTAGAAAATAAGCTTAGTTGTTTGTTGGTAATGTGATAGTAGGCACGATAGTTTAGTTTTTGATTGATGTTATGATGATTGTAGGTACGATGGGACAATAGTGCACAAAAATCCCTTGAAATAAAAAGTTAAAAAAAAAATCCCAAAAATCTTACTTCTTATCTTACTAATATTATAAATGCGTAAGTTACGATGTTTGGATGTTTTACTCAATCACGCCAAAAAGGCTGGACGGATCTGGATGGAATTTGGCACAGGCATAGGATACACTCCGGAATAGGACATAGGCTACTTTTTATCCCGTAAACCCCAACCCCAACTCCAATACGACGCGGGCGAAGCCGCGGGCAAAAGCTAGTCTTAAAGGTCTCAAATTTGACACCACTAACACTATGTGCATCACACGTCACGGTAATTCTGCGTTTTCACCAGAGATGTGTGACAGAAATGTGGCGTGCAAGGATGGCTAACAGTGCTGTGAAAATGTGTAAAGGTTTCCAACCAAAGCTGTGTGAGAATAATGTGTCGTACGATTTGTAGCGGAGCTGCGAAAATGTGTATGCGGTGCGAAGATGCGTTGGCGTCTATGGACTAGCTGACTGGCATATGTGATCTATCTCCTTTCGCGCAGTCCATCCAAAGGTTGTCTGTAAGAGATAGCCTTGTGCGATAAGACCGCCCATTGTACCCTTATTCTTATAACAATGTTTGTCCTATATTTTTTTAATGTGGTGTACAACAAAGTATAAATAAATAAATAAATGTGACGGGCGTCTTTGGAAACCTCACAACTCATTCTTCGACACATATCCCTCGCAACACATTACTAGCAGACATCCCTCGTTCACTTCCCTCACACACATACCTCGCTTGTTTTGTTTGTGTAAAAATCTAGCTCCGCTGAGCCGTTTCTACCAGAGTTGTGCTGCCCGAAGCGAGCTAAATGATGCAATTCTATTGGTATTTTACAAACACAACCCTTGCCTTGCTACATGCAAAATTGTATGATTCTACGTCAGCGGAAAGTACCCTATGAATTTTGAATGAGTAAAATATACGTATTTTGCGACATAAACGGCCGTCTTTATTCGAGACTAGCTTTTGTCAGCGGCTTCGCCCGCGTACATAAAATATAGCCTATGTCACTCAGGAGTTAAGCAGCTTTCTATTGTTCTTAAAATTTTCCCGATCGGACCAGTAGTTCCAGAGATTACCTCCTACAAACAAAAAAACAAACTTTACCTCTTTATTATATTAGTGTAGATGTAGATAAAAAGATATTCATAAAATATATACATAACTAATACAGTGTAAAAGAGTGTTTTGAAATATACACTCGTATCTATAAAATTAGTTGTCTACTGTATATGATCGTAATCTCGGAACCACTTCCATTCATATTCATTTCAATGTTCACAGTACCTAAGAACTCTAAATATTCATACATGCATTCACTCAAAATGCAAGCTACACATTTCCGCAATGCAGTACTCCTAATTCCAATTTATTTGTACACATGGTCTTTAGAGGGAGCCACTAGTTTCACATAGCAAATGTTTAGAATACATGAGTGAATGGAGCGAACCATTCAATGATTGAATGAATGCTATCTAATAAATTTTATGAACAAAGTTAAAGTCAAAATCTTTTTATTTCACAGGCCTACATGGACACTTATAAAACGTCAGAAGCTAGTGCACGGTTCTAAATTGGTCGTTTCCTATGGAGAAGAACCGGCAAGAAATTCCATGGTTACGAAAACTAAAGAAAGAAAAAACGCACACACACATGGTCTCTAGAGGGAGCCACTAGTTTTACGACACAGCAAATGTTTGTTTATTTGGATGTAAAAGACAGAAGTACCTACAATTAAGGGCCTGATATATAAGTTTTGATGATTTTAAAATCAAAGATTACGTCTAAACGACTTGTCTGTGATGATTTAAAAAAAAATATAAATGTTAAACTAGACTATTTTTTAACAGTTATAGCTATAGCAAATGTTTACATGTTTTTCATAGAAGTTGGTGCGATTTATTTTCAAAGGTATGTGTATCACAGACAAAAAAGCGAAGATCAGGCACAAACCAATGGGTGTATTTTTATGGAAGTTTTACGAACTAAAAAATAATTTAATTACCAATGTTTTGATATAAAGCTTTCATTCATATTGTGTTTGATTAAAGAAAAAGAAATTATTATTCGAATAATCACCTCACCTCTCCTCCTCTCCGGGGTTGCGGACGGTGAGCAATGGCTAGCTCACCGTCCGGTCGTCTGGTAACAGTCCAGACCGAGCCCAAGTTATCAACGGCGCACACTGTTCCCGCGCTCCTCAAGGAGTTGTCAGCAAACTGTATGGTCGAAGCCTCTTGGAGCCGAGGGTTGGTGCGAAAGCGTTGCATCGGGGCTCTGGGACTAAGGCAAGGCAGGAACGGGGTAGGTTGTTTAGTCAGTAAGAGTCTGTCACTGTTTCCCAATATATACTTACCATAAAAAAATCTCTCCACTAACAGTGTCTTCAATAGCAATTTTGTAAGTATTTGTACTGTATGTGACTAACATAGTGCCTACAGATGTATTTGAAAATACATTCAATTTGATGGTATGAAAGTTACGTATACATGAGGTTACTTTGCCTTGGTACGAGTCGGTAAGCCGCATGTCAGTTAGTTTTCTTGTCAGACAATAGTTTAGATAGTAAATATCGGAAGTTTCTGTGTGTTTGTGGCGTTTTGGTAACGGGTTTGTTTACACCTACCTAGATACGCTTGAATGTTAGTTGTGTTAATAATAGTATCACACCATTGATATATTCCGTAAGTGTGTCCGGTTAGCGGATCCGGCAACCGTCCAGACTGAGCCCAAGTAGTTGACGGCGCGCACTGTTCCCGCGCGCCTCAAGGAGTTGTCAGCAACTGTAGGGGCTCAGTAGGGTTGAAGCCTTCTGGGGCTAAGGGTTGATGCGGAAACGTATTACCAGGGCACTGGGATCAAGGCAAGGAAGGAACGGGGTAGGTTGTTTAGTCAGTAAGAGTCTGACACAGTTACCCGCTCCGCCTAAGGACGGGATTCGACATTCGGTGGTTTTTCCCACCATAAAAAAAACCATTGATATATATTATGGATTTTGAAAAAAATACTCATTATTTTGTATCATTCTATATAACTATGTGATATTCAACACAATGTTTATTCTTATGAATGAATAAATAATAATATAGGGAAACCTAAAGAGCTGCCCTCCAACATCTAATTCCTATACATTAACGATAATTTGACCTTTACAGATTGGATAGGCTATATTAGCCTTATTAGAACACATGATCGAAATCCGTAATTACACTAATGATAGAAACTAGTTACCGTAGTCGAAATCGGCAAAGGATTATACATACTACGGCTATACCTTTTGCATTGTATTGCATTACATCAGCCTTTTAATGTGCCCACTGCTGGGACTCAAGCCTTCACTCTAGGAAAGGGAATGGATCGTAATCCACCACGCAGGCCTAGTGCGGATGTGTGGATGTCACATGTTTTCGAATTTTTGATTCTAGGGCATGCCGGTTTCCTCACGATGTTTTCTTTGAGAGTATCCATAAAAAAGGGGTCTATAAGTCAAGAGCGAATAAGTTGCTTCTTCTGGACCAGCGTGCTTCATATTCGGTCACTTCAGCTCTTACCATCATCTTCCTGCCCTTGTCCCGTTTTATTTGGGGTCGGCGCAATATGTTTTTTTCTTCCATTCTGTCCTGTCACCAGTCACGCTATCACTAACTCCTCTGTCTTCCATATCACTTCTCACACAATCCATCCATATCTTCTTTGGTCTCCCTCTCCCTTTCCATCCATCCACATTTATACTCATGGCTTTTTTGTAACATGCGTTTCATCCCTCCTTTTTACATGGCCATACCAAAACGGTTCCCTCTCAACTTCAGCTCTTACCATCAGGTGAAATTGTGGTCAAACGCGAGCCTGCCTATAATAAAAAATCTCCATCTACGCCAATTTTGGTAGTTTTGGAGTGTCAGAACAACAAGTGGAGACGCGGAAATAAGCTATAAGTTATGACTACAAAAGAAGGAGTGTTATCCAAAATCACGCCGATATTCAGGGTAGGGCTAGGCTTTGACGAATGGCTCCGATAACCTGTTTTGACTGTGTTTTGACCTACCTACTAATGAGAATATTCCATTTGAGAAATCATTATGTGACTGACGAATTGTCCATCAATATCGCGTTCTGATTTGCGTGTTTGTGTTGATAGTAATAATATCTATATATATAAAAGGAGAAACTGACTGACATATCAACGCACAGCCGAAACTACTAGGAGTAGAGGCGTGAAAATTTGCAACACGCTTCCTTTTATGGCGTGAGCGAACACTAAGAAAGGATTTCCCAAAATTCCCCTTCTAAAGGAATGAAATTCGTGTCCAAAGTTTGTGCGAAAACCTATTTTCACGCGGGCGAAGTCGCTGGCAGAAAACTAGTTTAGAATAAGTTACAATTATTATACACGATGATTTATTTTTACAATCTTACGACATTTGTAATTTTCTTGGGACAGGTGAAGCCGAGAGCTGAGTTGAGAATAACGCCTCCGACTTAAGAATTGTAAGTCGCGGGTTCAAACCTAGCCGCGCATTACTTTGTATAATTTATTTCATCACTACTACTCTCAAAACGATGAAGGAAGACATAGTGAGGGAACTGGTATGTCCTTGAACCTAGAATTCGAATACATGTGACATCTACCAACCTGCACAGGGCCCGTGTGGTGGATTATGGTCCATTCCCTCTCCTAGAGCGGAGGTCTGTGTCCCAGAAGTGGAAACATTTGATGATGATGTACAGTTTAACTTAGAGTTAATAATTTAAATTTGCATTTGAACAAAAAGACGACCTGCTTGCCCTGACCTCACCTTAGTTTTCTTTTCATCGAAACACTGCAAGTCAGAAAAAGTACACTTAAATAAAAAAAGGTTACCATTGTTAGTGATTTCTTTATTTACTTTCTTTTACACAGCTCTGTTATGAGCCTGTAATAGTAGGTATTCCATTCATTTTTCTTTTGTACATTTTCTTTTGTATCAAACAAAAAGTTCTAAGTGCTATGAGACGATTTTTATTAATGGCCGTCTTATTATTTTTAACTTTAGCACTTTAGTGAGAATGCTACAAAGAACTATTATTTTTAATCTTAATAATTGAGTAGGGTTTAAAAAAATTAAAAGTTTGTGGCTTTTTTTTATGGTAGGTAAAAATCATCCAATGAAAGATCCCGCTCTTGGACGGAGCGAGAAACAGTGTCAGATTCTTACTGACTAAACAATTAACTTCTTTCCTATGTTGTTATATCAAAAACATCCTTTTAGACACGAACCCTTGGAACCAGTTTTTTTTTTTTTTATGGTAGGTGAAAATCATCCAATGACGAAACCCGCTCTTGGGCGGAGCGGGAGACCAGTGTCAGACTCTTACTGACTAAAAAACCTACCCCGTACCTTCCTTGCCTTATTCCTGGAGTCGAGGTAACAGTTTTCACCACCCTCTAGGCTCCAGGAGGCTTCGACCCTGAAGGGCCCCTGCAGTTTGCTGACAACTCCTTAATCTTAATAATTGAGTAGGGTTTAAAAAAATTAAAAGTTTGTGGTTTTTTTTATGGTAGGTAAAAATCATCCAATGAAAGATCCCGCTCTTGGACGGAGCGAGAAACAGTGTCAGATTTTTACTGACTAAACAATTAACTTCTTTCCTATGTTGTTATATCAAAAACATCCTTTTAGACACGAACCCTTGGCCCCAGTTGGCTTCGACCCTTTTGCAGGGGAACTCCTTCAGGCGCACGGGAACAGTGCGTACCGTCGACGACCTTGATTCGGTCCGAACTGTTACCAGATGACTTTTAATTCGTTATTCATTCGTCATGACCTATGGTCATGACTCACTTGGAGCTATGCTTCCGGCCTCAATTTCACACGAAACTAATACTTGTGTGGCCTCAATTATTCGTTTTGGATCTTGCTTACGTCTATGCAACAGCGTAGGCGTAAGCAAGTTTACAATTTTATAAAACCACTTACATACAGAAGTGCAAATGGTTTAAACAAATGAATGCAATTTGCAGTGGTTATTGCTGTTAAAAATTGTTATTGTCATTTTTATTTTTCACCTTTATTTTTGTACGAATTTTCAAGCGCTAAAATTCGCAGAGCCTAACTTCACCCCCCTAGCTAAGTTACACGCCCACAATTCCTTTGTCCGTCATCTCAACAAAGGAATGGGGACGTCGCTATCTACAAGCGCTAACTCTAAACAAAACGATTGTAACTTGGTTAGGGGGGCTTACACGCTAAGATCCGACGGCCGTACTGTAATTTTCAGTATAGAGCAACATTTATATATAAAAAAAATATACATGCCTTCAAACATCCTACAATATTATTCAAAAAGTCAAAGCCTCCTGGGCCAAGGGTTGATGCAAAAGCGTAACACCAGGGCCTGGGAATAAGGCAAGAGAGGAATGGGGTAGGTTTTTTTAGTCAGTAAGAGTCTGAGACTGTTTCCCACTCCGCACAAGGGTGGGTTTCGTCATTAGATTATTTTTACCTACCATAAAAAAAGACTTCTAAAAAACTACTAAACAAAAATAAAGCAGTTGAAATAATAAAACTGCCATCCCCTAAACCCATTCCATTTACTCAAGCAAAAAAATCACCGAAACTTAGCAAGTTACACCGTCACATTAACATACGTTCCATACAAAATTGCTTGTTCAATATCAACAAGTTATTGGTCGTAAAACAGGCGATGTTTCAGAACTTTCTGAAACTTATATTTGTTTGAAACACGCGATGTGGAAAAAAGCAGTATTCAATTCAGTTTTTATTGGATTACTAGCTTTTGCCAGCGGTTTTGCTTGTGTGAAAGGTTTCTTCATACAAACTTTGAACCTACGTATTAATTCCTTAGGGGCTGAATTTTGGAAGATCCTCTCTTAAGTAGTGTTTGCATAGTATAACATAGCATCAACCTTATTATGTTCCTACTGCTGGGAGTCAAGCCTCATCTCTAGGAGGGGATCCCGATTTCCGGCCATCGTAGGCGCGGGCTTGCGGACGGCGAGGAATAGGTAGCTCGCCGTCCGGTTGTATGGTAGCAGTCCGGACCAAGCCCGTTCCCGCGCGCCTCAAGGAATTGTCAGCAAAACCGTAGGGACTTTGCAAAAGGTTCGAAGGCTATTGGGGTCCAGGGTCTATTACTGAAAGGAAGACTTAGCCCCAGTGCGAAAGGCAAGGAAGAAACGGGGTGTTTAGTCAGTCAGAGTCTGACAGGCAATCGAACTTCTTTCCATTGCCTCCCCGAAAAAAAGTATAAAAACTTTAAGTTACTGTTTTTATTTATTTGTAAACTTATCTAGCTACAAATAAAAAAATAAGTGAATTCACTGAAAAGTCCGTGTAACTTTTCCAACAGTGTAATAATTTATTTTGAAAGTTTTATCGGTCAAGAAGTTGTTTGCAAAATATTTTCCTTACATTTTCTAAACAACTATTTACGAGTAATATCAAATTCTGAGTGTGTTTTCAAATTAATAATGATAATTTTATCTGTGGCCATCGTTAAAATATTGTAAAATAATACTGTTTTTTGACTAGCCTGTTAGTTTACTGGTTAGAGGCCCGATTGCTATGCCGGAGGGTTTTGACGGGTTCGTCGGTTCGAATCCTTTCCAGGACAAATGTTTGAGAGGAGCGTGATCAATAGTTCTGTGTATATTTGGGGGGAGTGGGTATCATCATCAGCCTTTTTAATGTTCTCACTGCTGGGACACAGGCCTTGCAGAACAAATGGCCGTTGCGGTCGAAAGATTCTTGAGTAGCTGCCGCGTTAAAGAAAATGAAGCGATGGAAGACCTTCTACAAGGTGGGCCAATGACCTGGTTAAGGTTGATGATGATCACAAGGGCGAAACCACTTGTATCAGCAAGTATATATTTATTTCACTTGGTTTCTAAACAATAAACTAGAAAAGCACTTTGCAGTTCTATAACCTCGAGAAAGAAACGCAGACGCTAACATTAACCAATATTAATTTGTTAAAAGTTAACTAAGATGGGTTACACACATCGAAATAATGCAACTACACAGTATATGCATGCACACTTACCAAGAATGGGTTCACCGCAAGTTTAACCTTTCGACTATAATTGTCTTTACAGACACAATTAAAAGACAATAGGTGAGCGGCCACCGGTTTCTCTTGGGGCCTAATGAATTAATGTCATAAATTCAATACTTTTTATTTTTAATTATAATAATTTATGCAAATTTAACATTAATTTCATTAAAGTAAAATAAGTGGAACTGTAATGTTTGGGAGAAGTTAGTGAGTCCTCGAAAATGGTATGGCCACGTTTTACGAAAACCGGCAGACTACGTGGGTAACAGATGCCTCGCCATGCCGCCTCCGCCGGGACCCGGAAAACGAGGTAGGCCTAAGAGGCGTTGGATCGACGTCGTAAGGGACGACATGCGTGCTAATGGGCTTGAGGCAAGGGACGCAAAAGACCGAGCGAAGTGGAGGCGTCTAGGAAGGAAAGCGGACCCCGGGCACCGAGGTGAAAGCCAAGGTAGCAACCGGGACGAGCGCTAGGTTGATGATGAGTGAGTCCTCGAATTCAGCTGTTCGCACCTAGCATAGAATTCAGGCCTTTACTCTGATATACCCTTTTTTTACAAATAAATCATGTTATTATTGAAGACATATTTACACCAATATTTGCTTTTTCGATTATTGGGATATTCAACCTAAATAAAAAAAGAAAAATATAACCGAATTGAGGACCTTGTTTCTTTGAAGTCGTTTCAAAAATAGAATACATTTTTATCAGTGTACAAAAAAGCTGATTCAAAGAAGTATCATTGTCCAACTGTATAGCATTATTATTATTATATAGCATTTTTAATCATAATAATTTATGCAAATTTAACATTAATTTCATTAAAGTGAAATAAGTAAAAGTGTAATGTTTGGGAGAATATAGTGAATCATTGAAGCTGATCGTACCTAGCATAGGATTCAGGCCTTTACTCTGATATACCCTTTTTTTACAAATAAAACGTTATTATTGAAGAAATATTTACACCAATATTTGCTTTTTCGAAAATTGGGACATTCAACCTAAATAAAAAAAGAAAAATATAACCGAATTGAGGACCTCGTTTCTTTGAAGTCGTTTCAAAAATAGAATACATTTTTATCTGTGTACAAAAAAGTTGATTCAAAGAAGTATCATTGTCCAACTGTATAGCATAATAAATGAAATTATTGCTTTACCGAACTGTTTCAAAATTCGAACCACTACTGAACTTATAGAAAACTCGTTAAAACTTTAAAAATCGAACTCGAGATTCCTCGCAACGAATAGGCAAATGAAGCGGAATATTCTTCTCCAATAAATACAATGGATGAGAACTTTCAGAAGAAACTATTTGGACACTTAAGGACTAATGGCGGGTCCAGATTTGTGCCGTGAAGCTCCGCGAACTGGCGTGAACGTGAATGTTAACGGTTTTCGCGGGGTGCTCGCGGGGTACAACTTGTGTACTTTATTCATGGCGTGAATTCACGCACGCATTCACGCCAAGTATAAACTATTAGTACGTGAAAAATATAAATAATAAAAATCCGTTGTTGAAAGTTTCAAGTTATGTAATTCTTAACAAACATCAATAAAACACCAAACCACTACTCGTAATATAAAAAAAATATTTACTTTTACATAAAATAACGGTAACGGCAAAATTATCGATTCTAAACTGACTGCCATTGATGTAATTTGACAGCTAGAGAAGTGGTAAGTGATTTGAAATATAAAGGATATATTTGCAAACCATCGTACAAAAAATAAGGAATACCGAGAGATTGTGTGGAAATAATTTTTTTATTAAGTATATCACTGATACCGGGAATCTCAGGAGGGTAGGCCTTGATATATAGATAAAGGAGCTGTAGTGGCTGAGTGGTAAAGGCCTCAACTTACTAGTTGTAGGTCACGAGTTCAAACCTAACAAGGCGTATTGTTTTGTGTAACTTATTTCATCACCACTGCTCTCAAAACGGTGAATGAAAACATCGTGAGGAAACCGGCATGTCTTGAATCCAAAAATTCGAAGACATGTGACATCCACCAATCTGCAATAGGCCCGTGTTATTGATTAAGGCCAAGTCCCACTCCTATAGAAGAGGCTTGAGTCCCAGCAGTGAGAACATTATAAGGTTGATGCCATTTCATGCCATATGTAGCCATGTGTAGAAGGAGACCCAAATATGCTCTATCCAGACCTAAAAAACTTTGAGTATTTCAATATGAAAAGTACATCGAAATGCGGGAAGGATCTAAATATTTTTCCAAACCTAAATTCAAAGCAAAAAAGTTACGAGCACGTTTTAGTTAGAAGGAGTCTGTGAATACTAATCCAGATTAATATAAATAAAAGTCTGTAATGTACAGAAGCGAGCAGAATACATTATTTATTTTTATTACAACGGTTATTTTATTTCTGCGCTGTTAAACTTGTATCCGGGACTTAAGCTCACCATCCACGGATGCGTAGCTTAACAGACGGTGTTTTCGTCATCATACGCGTGGCTTGGTTCTGTCGAAGAAATGGCTTTGACAGACGACACGGTGCCATTTCATCCGCAGAGTTTCATGGTTTTGTACGCTCGCTTCACGCAGGCGTACACCAAGCGTATGGTGACGTATACGCATCTATGAAGCTACGCGTTTCTTCTGAATATGGTGTGTTCTGCCGTGCAGACACTAAAACGCAGTAAAATAGCGTATTTTACAATACTTTACTGCGTTTTAGTATCTGCACGGCAGTGTTGGAGACGCATGCTTGGGATCCCATTTACCACGCACCAATCCAATGGGTCTATCCTTACAAATTTCAATATGAAAGAGAGATTATTGTGGTGTGCAAATACGAATCTTCAAGTTCTTTGGGCATATCACCCGTAAGGAAGACTCGACGGAATGATCGGTGGTGCAGGGGAAAGTCGACTGCAAAAGATTACGTGCTCTCGAACACGGTGGACGGATCTCATAAAATCTATGAGATACTGCAGCATAAATGACAACTCCCAAGCCGCCACAGAGAAGCATGGCGTCTTATCATGAGAGAGGCGGTGGCGCAAGACTCGACTAAGACTTGAGCACGACCACTCTGTCAAGAGTTATCATCATCAGTCTTTTTAAAGTTCCCACTGCTGGGACACAGACTTCCTCTTTAGGAGCTGAGGGAACGAGCTATAATCCACCACGCGGGCCCAATGCGGATTGGTGGATTTCACATGTCTTCGAATTTTTGGTTCTAAGACATTTTTTTTTTTTTTTTATGGTAGGAAAAAATCATCGAATGACGAATCCCACTCTTGGGCGGAGCGGGAAACAGTGTCAGACTCTTACTGACTAAAGAACCTACCCCGTACCTTCCTTGCCTTATTCCCAGAGCCCCGGTGTAACGCTTTCGCATCAACCCTCAGCTCCGGGAGGCTTCGACCCTGCAGGGTCCCTACGGTTTGCTGACAACTCCTTGAGGCGCGCGGGAACGGAACGCGCCGTCGACGACTTGGGCTCGGTCTGGACTGCTACCAGACGACCGGACGGCGAGCTACCCATTGCTCGCCGTCCGCAAGCCAGTGTCTACGGTGGCCGGATATCGGCAGAATCGCGGCGGCGACGGCTACGGCGAGTGCGCCGTTGCCTTTGCCTTATGCGGTCAGCCTCCTCCTTTTCGAGCATTACTGCCTCGCAAAAGGAGGCGACCGCCTGCCACTCCTCCTCGCTGCGGACCATGGCCTGAACCAAGGCCCGGCGCGAGAGGTCGCCGCCGCCGATCACCCCCACGAGGGCACGGCGTTCCTCTTCCCAAGCGGGGCACACTTCTATCGTGTGCTCCACCGTGTCCTCCGGGCTGGCCACACAGTGGCGACACCCGGGCGTCTCTTCCGCACGGATCCGGTGCAGGAACCTCCCGAACTTGCCATGTCCGGTGAGGACCTGCGTCATGCGGAAGGTGAGGACGCCGTGAGGTCTATCCAGCCACGCCTCAAAGAGGGGCACTACTGCCGAAATTATGGCGTGCCCAGCGCTGGGTTGCGACAGTCGCTGTTTCCATTCCACCATGAGATCCCGCCGGAGCTCTTTTCGCCATGCCTTGACATGTTCAGGCAGCGGAGTTTCGCCCCGGCGTTGCATCTCCACGCGCAGATCGTGCATGTGTGCAAGGACTGTTGCCTCCAAATCCCATGGTGGTAGGCCAGCAAGGAGGCTCCGTGCGGACACCGTGCGGTATCCCCGCACCATCCGGATGGCCATGACCCTCTGGCAGGCGTTTAGCTGGGCCGCCGGGCGTTTACGCAGCGACGGCGCCCACACTGGTGCCCCATAAAGGGTCATGGACCAAACGATGCCGGCGTAGAGCCTCCGGCAGGAGGCGTCTGGACCCCCCAGGTTCGGCAGGAGCCGCTTGAGGGCAGCTCCTGTCCGATTGAGTTTAGGAGCCAGACGTCGAAAATGCTCCTCGAAATTCCACCGGCTATCGATCACAAGTCCCAGGTACTTCATCGTCGACCCGACGCCGATGTGAACTCCTCCTACCGTTAGCTGGGAACCTATTGGTGGCGCGTTTCGAGGGCCGTGAAAACACATGGCCTCGGACTTGTGCAGCGCCACCTCGAGTCCCAACTGCTGGATCCTCTCTACGACTGTCGCAACCCCACGTGTCGCTAGTTCGACCGCCGCCTGGTACGACTCTCCCCGCGCTAGGACCAGCGTGTCGTCTGCGTAACAGACCACGTTGACCCCGACGGGGAGATCGGCGCGCAGCACGTAGTCGTACCCGATGTTCCACAAGGGCGGCCCTAGTACCGATCCCTGTGGGACACCGCACGACATCTCTCGCCGTTTCCATTCACCCTGGTGACCGGGGTAGATAATGAACCTCTCTGACAGGTAGGCCTCGATCACACGACAGAGGTAGTCGGGCACCCGTGGTTCTAAGACATGCCAGTTTCCTCACGATGTTTTCCTTCACCGGTTTGAGAGCAGTGGTGATGGAATAAATTACACAAAGTAATGCGTCTGGCTGGGTTTGAACCCGCAAACTACAACTCGTAAGTCGGGGCCTTTACCACTCGGCCACCAGCCCACCACGGCTTACGCACTGCGTGCAGAGAGTTATTAAGAGTGCACGACTAAGAAGAAGAGATTTATCAACCCTCCAAAAGCTTAACAAATTTCTTCAAAACATATCCGAAATACGTTCAGTACATAACATACACACGTATAAATCGGGCGAAGCCGCTGGCAGGAACCAAGTAGTAAACAAGTAAAGATTCAAATATTGCGTCCTCTACGAAGATTTTAGTTTCAAACTTTAACATGAATTTGTTTTTACTGGCATAAAATACGGCGTGGTTTTTCATTAAAACTTTAAATTTTATGCTTCGAAAGTGTAATAATTAGACGTGTTTTGTTTTAGTGTCATTCTTTTTTGCAATAGATAATAAAAAACACAACCCTGAGTATAAAGTTATTTAAGGGCGGCTTGCACGACTTGCTCTTAAAACTAGATTTTGTTAAAGTCGCATTAGTCATTAAGCTCGACTTAGCTTAAACTGTATTAGTAGCGTCTTGCTAATGCTGAAATCTACTCGACTTAACAAAACCTAGCTTAACACGTTTCATTCTTTTCGTTCATTCATTTGCGTTCCATGTTTCATAATTGTGCTGGATATTTTACAACTTTTTTGGAGGTATGGAACGTTTCAAATATAAAAAACCAATGATTTTATAAAGGAGTGACTGGAAAGCTTACGACTACCTCAAAAAAGTTCTGAAGAGTAAAGTTAAAAAATGGGTTTTTTATCTCATTCATCTAGTATGACCATACACTAACTACGTATTACAGGACAATTTTGCTCTAAACAAGTTCGAGATGTTTTTGATATAGATATTATAAATAGGTATATATCAATATAGATAGATATCCACTTAATAACGCAATGGTATTCGCGCCATGGTGCATGCTGTAAAATTCTGAGCTCTGTCCTAAAGAAGTTCAATATGCTATTAGTACAATAATTACATAGACGACGTTCAGCCTTCTTAATGTTCCACTGCCGGGATACAGGATTCCTCTCTAAGAGAAGGAATGGGCTATAATCCACCACTCTGGTCCAGTGCGGATTTGTGATTGTTTTTCCTACACCATTTTGAGAGCAGTAGTGATGAAAAAATTAAAAGTAGTGAGAAAACAATAATTTAAAGGAAGATGGGTTAAGAAATGTGGTAGCGAGGTAAGACGGGGACCGGGTGACATTTAGCAGAAGTTTTTAGTGTCGCAAAAAGTTTGGTCAATAGTGCGCACGTTGTAACTTTAGAAGTATTGGCAAAAATTGGCCTAAAAATGGAAAGGAGAGTTCTTGAGTGTGACAAACTCTTACAAACTGTTACCTTTTCGACTTTGTTAACTGACCTTGACTACACTCCATGTTAGCATGCTGTTTGCTGATAAAGAGTTTGCAATATTGCTTCGTCATCAATCCAGACTATCCGTAGGATAGAGATATAAGATCCTTGATGCAACTGATTGTTTATGTCACAAAATCTAGATTTAGCAATTTAAACCGCCTACCATGCCGGTTTAAATTTGACATTTCTTTAAGTCTAGCTTTACGCTAAACCGATGTCGTGCAATGCGTTAAGTTCGATTTAAGCTTAAGTCGAGTTTAAATCACACTAAATCTAGATTTAACTGAGATGTGCAAGCCGCCCTTAATCATAGTATCTACACTAATACAATAAAGAGGTAAAGTTTGTTTTTTTGTTTTTTTATTTTTTTGTTTGTAGGAGATAATCTCTGGAACTACTGGTCCGATTGGAAAAAAATTTAGCAACAATAGAAAGCTGCTTTGCTCCTGAGTGACATAGGCTATATTCTATGTACGCGGGCGAAGCCGCGGGCAAAAGCTAGTAATAAATATAATTGTAAAGGTAATACGAGAGCAGTAGTGGCCGAATGGTTTTTTTTATGGTGAGAAAAATCATCCGATGACGAGGAGCGGGAAACAGTGTCAAACTCTTACTGACTAAACGACCCACCTCATTACTTCTTAACCTTCATACCAGGGTCGGACCTTCCTTTCAGAAACCGGAGTGGCCGAGTGGTAAAGGCCCCGACTTACGAGTTGTAGACCATCAATAAAAAATTATGTGCCTTTAATTTTTGTTGTATTCTCTTCCTTTTCCAATGGGTTTCATTTTACTACTATTTTTTCCCTTTCAAAAATTATTGGCATTTGTCTATCGCGTTATGTTTCTCAGCTGTTACTGTTTTGTGGTCTGAAAATTTTAGTTCAGTCTTGCCTAGGAATATAGTCTTACCCAACTGGTTTATAAGATTGACGTTTCATAAAGGGTTAGACTAAACCACAATGTAAATAAGTACCTAATATGCGTGAAATTAGGAACCGTCTGTTATATAACAGTTTATATCTTCCAGACTTCACCATCAGGCTTTTTTAATGTTTCCGCTGTAGGGACGCAGGCCTCCTCTCTAGGAGAGGATCATAATCCAACACGCGGGCTACATGTCTTCGAATGTTCGGTTCTAGGACATGCCGGTTTCCTCACGATGTTTTCCTTCACCGTTTTGAGAGCAGTGGTGATGAAATAAATTACACATAGTAATGCGCCTGGCCATTGCGCATTGCCATGCTGATTCTCTTTTTATTCCTTAATCAGGAACATTGGTAGCCAAATAATAATGACTGCAATTAACAAGTCATACTTGCAGGGGCTTCATTTTGTGTAATTTATCATTTCATCAGCTCTTCATTACTTCATTGCATTTACGGTGAAGAAACACGTCGTGAAGATGCGGCGCATGTCCTAAAACGAAAAAAATTAAAGCGTGTAGCATCAACCATTCCGTTTTGAGCTCACGTGTTAAAGAACAGCCCAGTTTCTCTGCTTACAGTAAGAACATTACAAGGCTGATAGCCTGACTACGCTTTGCTTTACTTTAAAACACTAAACTAACAGCAACAATTTCTTTGTTACAGAAAATGCCATCAGACGAAGTCAACCTACAAACAAAGCGGGCATAGATGATATCTGTGCCAGACCTGGAACCAACGGCAAAATGGAACGCAACTACAGACACACAGACAGAAATCATTATAGAAAACGTCATCGAAGAAAAGTACAATCTATCACAAAACTTTTACAATGTTATAACCAAAACAGATGAGACAGAAGAATGTGTTAATGTTACATTTAACGCAACAGAACTAGTGTGCAATGAAAAGACTTACGACTGTTTTGAAATAAGTGTTGTCATAATTCTCTGTTTGCTTATAGTAGTGACTGTGATTGGTAATACGTTGATAATTTCTGCTGTAGTGACGACTAAGAGATTGCGGACAGTGACGAATTGCTTTGTGACGAGTTTAGCAGTTGCGGATTTGTTGGTTGGCATCTTTGTGATGCCACCGGCTATTGCTGTTCATATTACTGGTGAGTTGTTATTGTTTCTGTTTTCTTTGTTTTGTTTTGATTGCGGACAGTGACGAATTGCTTTGTGACGAGTTTAGCAGTTGCGGATCTGTTGGTTGGAATCTTTGTGATGCCACCGGCTATTGCTGTTCATATTACTGGTGAGTTGTTATTGTTTCTGTTTTCTTTGTTTTGTTTTGTTTTGTTTTGATTGCGGACAGTGACGAATTGCTTTGTGACGAGTTTAGCTGTTGCGGATCTGTTGGTTGGCATCTTTGTGATGCCACCGGCTATTGCTGTTCATATTACTGGTGAGTTGTTACTGTTTCTGTTTTTTGTGTTTGTGCAACTCTTTGAAAAAAAATATTTTTTTTTTTAATTTCGTTATAGTACGGCCGTCAGATCGTGGCGAGTCTGAAGTTAGGTTTTGCGAATTTTAGCGCATGAAAACTTGTACAAAAATAAAGGTTTAAAAAAATAAATGCCAATAACAGTTTTAACAAGCAATAACAACTGCAAATTGCACTGAAAAGTTGAAAGGAAATCGTTTGTCTTGGTATGGTCATGTGAAGAGGAGAGATGAAACGCATGTCACAAAAAGGGTTTTGAGTTTACACGTAGATGGATGGAGAGGAAGGGGGAGACCAAAGAAGAGATGGATGGATTGTGTGAGGAGTGATATGAAAGAAAAGGGAGTTACTGATAGTGTGACGGGTGACAGGACAGAGTGGAAGAAAAAAACATGTTGCACCGACCCCAAATAAAATGGGATAAGGGTAGGAACAACTGCAAATTGCATTAATTTGTTTAAACCATTTGTTTTTTACGAGTTTTTAAACACTAAAATTCGCAGTGCCTAACTTCAGGCTTTCCAAGATCCGACTGCCGTACTGTTCCTTATTATCCCAATCATTCTTGTTTATTGACATAGTCTTTTTTTAACGATTCTAATGTTACTTTTAAATAACATTTCGATTTATTCCGGAAGGTACATGTGGTAAAAAAGTTTGACTGAGTAACAATTGTGCTAATAATAGCACAATTGTGAGGCACACAATAGCTGTTTTTTTTTTCAAATTTGTATTTTATTTTATTTTTTTTTAGTTATTTTAAGTACCTACTTTTTTTTTGTTTTCATTCTACTTTTTATTTTGATTCTTTTATTTGTCGCTTTTTGGCTGTAATTTTCGTGTGCCTTCTCTGTGGCAAAATAAATTTTATTTTCTTTCTTTCTTTCTTTTCTAATTGTTACTCAGTCAAACTTTTTTACCACATTTATAGCATAAGCTGTATTATGCAAATATTTTATGACAGGTAAAAACTCCCGCAGTAATTCGTCATAATTATTAGAATTTTATACCCAAGGATAATTAATACAGAGTCCCATTTTATTTGACAGTTAAGTTATAAAATGGTGACTATAACAAAAACTTTCAAAGAATTAATAGGATGTCTCGTGATGTCACAAATGGCTTGGTTTGATTCCCACACGAAAATAGTACTGAGGGGGGCGCTGACGACAATAAAAGGCTTCTTTGATTTTATGTGTTATTATTGTCATTTGAAGCACTTATTTTATAAAATACTAGCTTTTGCCCGCGACTTCGTCCGCGGAAAATTTCTTGTAGTGATAGCTCGGTTAACATCCATGTTATATAAATATTTTTTAGCCTATGTCACTCAGGAGTAAAGCAGCTTTCTATTGTTGCTAAAATTTTTCCAATCGAACCATTAGTTCCAGAGATTACCTCCTACAAACAAAAAAAGAAAAAAATAAAAAAACAAACTTTACCTCTTTATTATATGTACTAGCTTTTGTCAGCGGCTTCGCCCACGTACATAAAATATAGCCTATGTCACTCAAGAGTAAAGCAGCTTTCTATTGTTGCTAAAATTTTTCCAATCGGACCAGTAGTTCCAGAGAATGATTACCCCCTACAAACAAAAAAATTAAAAAATAAAAAAACAAATTTTACCTCTTTATTATATTAGTGTAGAAGTGTAGATTATTATATTAGTGTAGATGTAGATTAGTGTAGACTAGCGACCCGCCCTAGCTTCGAACGGGCACGGATATTGAATATATTATGGATGTATTATGAACATAAACCTTCCTCTTGAATCACTCTATCTATTAAAAAAGCCGTATCAAAATCCGTTGCGTAGGTACTTTTAAAGATCTAAGCATACATAAGGAGTAAGCAACTTTGTTTTATACTACGTGATGATTTTAGTTTAATTTTCGGACATTGCTAAAACAATCCGTCTAAATATCAATCAATTCCTACACTTCTTTTTTTACCTTAGAGCTTAAAAGTAAACATAGCGTACCAGCTTGTATGATATAGGTACTGATATAATTATATGACCTACATGTAGTCACCACATTATGATCTGTATTTTGATACTAATGGAGAATATTTTGTCATAACGATTGAGACGAAGTTTGCAAACTTATCTGCACTAGTTCGAAAAACAGTAAATTTTATACTTAAAAGCGAATCTTTGAATAAGTGTGTTAATGAAAATACTCTAATTCAAATAGGAACAGTAAAAAAAAGGTTAGGTACAGGCACAAAAATTCTTATTTTGTATTTTTTTGTACTAAAACTGTGTATTTTGCAAACTTTATAGTAACATCATGCCAACTTTGTAAGCTTCATATTCATATATCAAAGTTGTTTACTACATTTTTATGTAATGCAGAAAAAACCCAGATGTATTTTTGGACCTTCTTTAGTTACATAAATGTTTAAGGTTAGGCTTCAAGTTGTTTTTAAAAGAACTGTACCTATTCTACGAGAGTGAATCTTTTTTTTCTTTGAAGTGGAAGGGGTGCAGTGGGATGGCGTGTCAGACTTTTACTGACTAAAACAGGTCACTTGGTTTTTGGCCTTCCAGGGCTTTTTGTGATAGGTAAAATTCATCCAATGTCGAATCCCACCCTTGGGCGGAGCAGGAACCAGTGTCAGACTCTTACTGACTAAATAACCTACCCCGTTCCTTCTATTGGCTTTAATCTTGCCTTAATCCCAGGGCCCCGGCAATACGCTTTCGCATCGACCCTTTGTCCCAGGAGGCTTCGGGGTCGAAGCCAGTTGTCAGCAAACGGTAGAAGCCCAGAAGGGTTGCTGAGTTTCTACAGTTTGCTGACAACTCATTGCAGACGCGTGAGAACACAACACGCCGTCAACAACGTGGGTTCAGTCCGAACTGTTACCAGACGATCGGACGTCGGGCTACCCATTGCCCGCCGTCCGTAAGCCTGCGCCTACGTTGTCCGGAAAACGGGATCGGAATACCGAAAACAAATAATCGAAATTTACTTGCCCAGTTTTGAAATCACTGGGATATTACGATAACAATAACCCGCCCTTCTAATAGCATTCAAAAATCTTCCTTACAATATTAGTTTATCATCATCATCATCAGCCTTTTTAATGTTCCCACTGCAGGGACACAGGCCTCCTCTCTAAGAGAGGGAATGGGCCGTAATCCACCACGCGGGCCCAGTGCGGCTTGGTGGATGTCACATGTCTTCGAATTTTTGGTTCTAGGACATGCCGGTTTCCTCACGATGTTTTCCTTCACCGTTTTGAGAGCAGTGGTGATGAAATAAATTACATAAAGTAATGCGCCTGGCTGGGTTTGAACCCGCGACCTACTACACGCAAGTCGGGGCCGTTACCACTCGGCCACCACTGCTCGTAGTGCTTCCTTACAATATTAGTTTAGAAAAAATAAAATTGAAACCATATTGATACAGGATCTATTTAGTACGGTGTGATAATACCTTTTCAGGCTTTTTTTCAGTAAAACGTTATTAGAACCCTTTTCCTTTCACACCACGCTGAACTCTTCCTTTACCAAGATAAACCGAAAAAAGCGGCTGAAATATATCGGAAAATATTAGGGCCCCTTCTCGTAAAAAGCGAGGATATCAAATTTATTCCTTTGTAAGTTATGGTTATTAGGGTAGTTCGATGGGTGTTCGTTGGGTCTCAAATCTAGTTTTTGTCTTTGACACTTCTATGTCTAGTTTCGATAGCCAGGATCAGCAGCATCTTTTATAATGAACTAGCGCCGGCCAGTGGCTTTACTTGAGTGAAAATAAGGAAAGAAATAGGGAATAGAAGTATTCTAAAGTTTGGACCTCTGTATTTGCTTTAATAGGGTTAATTTTGGAAAAATCATTCTAGTGCTCACCTACGTCATAAAAGCTAGCCTTGTGCAAAATTTCACGTTCCTAGTCCTAGTAGTTTTGACAGCACGTTATGTCAATCAGTTTCTACTTTTAAGGGTTCTGTTGACAAATGGCGATAGCCTTATAGATTCGTCATGTCTGTCTGTATGTCACAGCCACATGTTTCCGAAACTATAAGAACGTTTTACAATTTGAACGTGTTGAAATTTGCTAAGTTGATATATTTTGCGAACCGCATTATGAATTTCACACAAAAAAGGGACTAAAAATTGTAAAAAAAAAATTGGGGTTTCGTAACACCTTTACGTGTGGGTTATGTATGGATAGGTCTTCAAAAATGATATTGAGGTTTCGCATATTTTTTTTTCTAAACTGAAAAGTTTGCGCGAGAGACAATTCCAAAGTGGTAAAATATGTGTCCCATAAAACTTCTAAAATAAGAGAAGGATAAAAATAAAAAAATATATGATGTACAATGAAAATTGGTTTGAACGAGATCAAGTAAGTAGTTTTTTTTTTGTTAATACATCATTAATCGTAAACTGCGATTGGTACGGAACTCTCAGTGTGCAAACACGACTCGCGGTTGCTCAGTTTTTTTATATTATAAAGATTAGTATAATATAAGTTTATGTAGACATGATACTAAAATGCCATCCACGTTTTATAGCTAGAATTCTACGAATCCATCTAGATTATGTCGTAAAAGAAAAAGGAATAATTTTATCTGATTACAGTTCCTAAAATATCCAGACTACTGAATTTGTTTTACTGCGCCTATTCCTTTTTGCCTTAAGGTCAAAGATTATAATGGATGACATAGTATTCGGAGGTAGGTACCTACCTAAAATGTAAAGTGCATCGCTGGCTTGCGGACGGTGAGCAATGGGTAGCTCGCTGTCCGGTTGCCTGTCGGGACCAAGTCAGTCGTCGACGGCGAGCTCTGTTCCCGCGCGCCTCAAGGAGTTGTCAGTAAGTGGAGAGGCACAACTGCAGGGCCGAAGCCTACTGGGGCCCCGGTCAGGTTTCTGAAAGGAAGGTCCGACCCTGGTATGTAGGCTAAGAAAGAATGAGATGGGTCGTTTAGTTAGTAAGAGTCTGACACTGTTTACCGCTTCGCCCAAGGGCGGGATTCGTCATTGGATGATTTTTACCTACCATAAAAAAGTGCATTTCATCAAAATTCAAATAAGCTCTAAACATTACAACTAGAGCTAAGGGTCTGCTTCTGAAAGAAAGGGTCGGCACTGGTATGAAAGGAAAAGAAGGAACAGGGTGGGTTTTTTAGTCAATAAAAACCTGTCACTATCCTCGTCCTTTACTAGTGTCAGTAAAAGGTGGGAGATAGTGTAAAAAGAAAAAAACGCACTTCTCTTCCTTCTATGCCTTCAATCCAGGGCTCCGGGTGTAACGTTTTCACATTACCCCATGGCCCTCGTAGGCTTTAGCCCAGCTGGGCCCCTACGGTTTGCTGATAACTCCTTGTGCGTTTTTCAAGGGACTTAATTCTACTTGATACCTCTACGCGTTCCCGAGATAAAGGATCTTGGCCGAAGAACAACAAAGTGATTCTAAAATGGATCCAAATTCTCATTTTATTCTAAGATATAGATTCTACATTGTTTTATTTTAGTGTTACCAATTTAACCATATTTCCTTAAAAAATATTTAAGAAAAAGTGTGAAATAAAAACCATTTAAAAAAAAAAAAAAAATTGGACCGACTTCAAAATAAAAAAAAAAAACAACAACTTTAATTCGGATATCGCTGTTTCTATAATGAATGTGATGTGTTGGCTTACGAATGGAAGGCGATCATGTCAGTATGCCTGGAGTTCTGTGAGATGAGTGTGTGAGTCTAATAATATCTTTAACTAATGTAATTGCCGTTTTTGTTAAAGTAAATAAATAAATAATAGTTTACTCTCTTCCTTATCAACCCTTGGTCCCAGGAGGCATCAACCCGCTGGGCCCCTACATGCCGACTATCAGGTGGGATAGGAGCCAGGCACTAGTTTATATCAATTAAAAAAATCTTGTGGTATAGAAACATAGCGGTGATAAAAGGTAGGTAAGTTTACAACTCGATTAATTGTTGTTTAAATACCAACTTCAAAATTTGTGTTGTGACTGGCCAAGACTGCCCTGCCAACATAATCACATCATCATCTAGACGGCATCGACCTCACAAAATAAAAATAAACTTAAAGTAAGGACACGAGAAAATCGAGCAAAACATAAACAAAATTAGAAGCATAATCTTGTAAGAACCTTCACGGTAAACGATACGATCATGTAAGAGTATTTCTCGGTAAGTGGATACTGATATTTACTAACATCTCGCACCTGAGGCACATACAGATTAAAACCGAAGGTTGACTCTATAAAGCCGGCGAAAACAAACGTAAACTCGTCACGTGCAGCAAACTCAAGTCCAAGTGCGCAGAAATTGCACGATTTGATTCCGCCATCTTAATTTTACCATCGGACATCTTGGCGTATGGCAAATACGTTGTTGAGATATTTGCGGCCCAGACTAAGTGTTTTACCTCGTCGTTTATACCGCGTACATCGAGGAACTGGATTAGTTTGCCGGCTGCACTCTTTCCGGCCCATTATAATTTAGGTGTCTTTAAGGCTAGAATGAATAGGCTCTTAATAAACTAGTGCTCCTCACCATCAACGATTGCATCACTGCTTACCATAAGGTGTGATCGCAGTCAAGCATTAGTTCATTGCAATAAAAAAAAGTGCTTTAGTGACTGGCATCATCTATCTGCCCTTTTCCTAAGGTCACGGTCTTCGAAGACGCCACACAAATGCTGAAAATAAGAACAGTCCGAGAACCCCATCTGTGGAGACGGGGTTTTTATGGTAGCAAAAATCATATAATGACGAATCCTGCCTTTGGGTGGAGCGGGAATCAGTGTCAGACTCTTACTGACTATACGACCCACCCCATTTTTCTTAGCCTTCATTCCGTGGTCGGAGCTTCCTTTCAGAAACCGGACCGAGCCCAGTAGGCTTCAGCCTATCAATTGGGCTTCTATATTTACTGACAACTCGACTTGGCTTGGTTCGGACTGTTACCAGATGACCGGACAGCGAGGTACCCAAAGCTCGCCGTTCGCAAGCACGCGCCTATGGTGGCCTAGAATATGCAGCCATCATATACCATCTCCACATGGATGCGTGTTCATGGTTTGATGGACCTATTGCTCCTGTCTATCTGATGTATCTTGCTCTTGAGATTTTTTCCAATCGCCTACCAAGTGTAACTTGTGCTTCTTAAGTAAATGGTTACGTACTTTGATTTAATTTGGCGTTTAACGTAAGTGAAATGTGTCTGAGATTTTGATACTATTTTTATACGTTTTTGGTGTTAAGACTTATTTTCGTTTAGCGAAAAATACTTAGGTAATACTCAAATACTCACACACATATCGACAACTTGGCCTCGGTTTATATTGGATGGACGGACGACAAGCTACACATTGCTCATCGCCAACAAATCTACATATACGGTGGCCAAGGATCTCTTACAATTCCTGTTAGGAGTTTTCTGGTGCAGGATGAATGTGTTCTTCTTTGAATCTACTAAATAGTCCGAACAAAGCTTTTATTCGGACTATTCAGTAGATAGTTTATGTGAAGTTTACACAAAATTGATCGAGCGGTTCTTTATTTATCGCATTTTTCTGTTGCCGGAAGCGAAGCCGCGGGCAAAAGCTAGTTTTTCATGTAATTACTTACCGCACCACCATACGTATGTAAAAAATGCTGTAAGTTTTTTGGCAAATGAACATTATTATTATTATTTAAAAATAAGGCTTTAACTCTTTCAGGTTAGGTGGTTAGTTATCTAACCACGTATTTTCGGGTCTGTAAAATATGTTTTCACGCTATCTATCGTCGAAGTTCTGAATTATTATGCTTCTGTAGGTCATTGTTGAACGTGTGCTGTGAAATTTTGGCGCAGAGGTGCGACGGTTTGGTTAATTCGAATATTTGGAAAAACAGTGATTGAATTTTTTTTGTCGGAGTATTTTAAAATTCAATAATAAAGGTAAGACTGATTATTATATTACGATTTCAGTATTCGCCTGTTACTTAATAACAGTTTAGTAGATTGAGGCTAAAAAAATAACCAAATCTTTTACATTTTTTTATGGGTAACGAAAATAATTTGGTGGTTAATTTACTAACCACTGGCTTTAGTAGGTTTTATTTTATTCATTTCGCCTATGTAACCGAGTGTTATTTTTTCAGAATGTCGCGTGTACTGAATGAAAATGTCATTCTCGACATTCTTCTAGAAGACATTCCTTCAGATGGTGAGAGTACGTGTAGTCTGGAACCAGAAGAAGAATACAACGATGGACCGCAAATGATAGTGCTCGGTGATATTCCCCCGGAGTTACAGCCACCGTTTGATGATGATGCTTCAGATGATGATGTCCCATTATCAAATTTCGCCAGTACTTCAGACAATCATGTGCCTACTACGAGTTCAGCATCATCTACTGGAACACCTGTTGTGGAACCAAAGTGGAAGAAAAATTACAGAATGGAAGAACCGAGTGAGTATACGGGTGGTGGAGGTATACCAAATAATATAATTAATTTGGAGGGTGTCACACCTACACAGCTATTTCGCTTGTTTTGGCCAGAGGATCTGGTTGAAATAATCTGCTTTCAAACAAATCTATACGCTACGCAAAAAGGAACACCCTACACACCTACCACGCCTGAAGAAATACTAGTGTTTCTAGCTCTAAATTTGGTGATGGTCTCATAAATGGTGGCATTTTTTTCCGAATTTTTTTCCACTTTTTGGACTGCGCTGTAATAAACTCTTTTTTATTATATAAAGAACTCCAGAAGGAACACCACCCAGAATTGGACAAATTGGACACGAAAGACTTTCGTAGAAGTGTGTACCAAGGTATACTGGCGCCAGCTCAGGCAAAGAACCGCAAGTCTGGCTCAAGACTCTCTGGACCCTCTTCTCCATTACTAGTGCTGATAAAACGCCACAAGCCATCAGTTCCGGCAGAATTACGCACGGAAAGCAGTATGCACCAGCCAGAGCGAACTACTTCACGAAGATGCGCGAAGTGTAGTACTAAAAAAAATCCAGCCCGTACTGTATGGCAATGCAGTACCTGTAAAGTCCCTCTTTGCATCCGCGACAATAAAACTTGTTTTAGAGATTTTCATAAGCAATACGTTTTTTATATATTTTGACTGTAAATTACATTTTCATTCTTAATTCTTTTTTGAATATTTTCATGTCTACCGCCACAGTGGTTAGTTAACTGACCACCTTATTCCTCAAAAGCCTTAAGTGGTATTTTTGTAAAACATTTTTTTTCATAATAATTAAACCCTAATAAAACGAAATATGCAATAGTTTTATTTTTATAGTCCTGAAATTAAAAGTGTGCCTGAAAGAGTTAAGCCTGGTGATTAAACTAATAAGCATCATTTAATTTAAGGAAAAACGACATTGAATTAATGAAGGCAAAACAATAATTACACCTAACACAAAGAGACATCAAATTAAACGAATAGAGTTGGAGTCTTGTTTCATTTATTATGTCTCCAAGTGATTCATGCTTTATCTACACTAATATAATAAAGAGGTAAAGTTTGTTTTTTTTTGTTTTTTTGTTTGTAGGGGGCTAATCTCTGGAACTAGTGGTTCGATTGGAAAAATTGAAGCTATAATAGAAAGCTGTTTTACTCCTGAGTGACATAGGCTATAAATTATTTATATAACATGGATATTAACCGAGCTATCACAACTTTTATCTCACAAAATTTTCCGCGGACGAAGTCGCGGGCAGAAGCCAGTATTTTATATTTCTGCTTCATTTTCTGTCTTTATTGACACGGTGAAGACATAATTAAATGTTTCTTATCGTACTTTAACCAATGAGCTATTTATTTTGACGCGCAATTCTAATATCAGTCTGAGAGTTTACTATGCTGTGGCCGCTCGGAGGATACGGTGGAGCACACAGTAGAGGTATGCCCCGCTTGGAAGAAGCATCGCCGCGTCCTCGTGGGGGCGTATAGTTTTGTCATTTATACAAGGTGTCATTAACATTGTCGCACAAACGAATACCACTGATCCAGTTCATGATTTTGGACACCCCAGTATCATGTACTGGATCAGTGGGATCTGGAGCAAGACCTCCCTCACCATTTTTGCAAATAATCTTTAATAAAATAATAATCTTTATTTATTTCATAATTTCACAAAAAAAGGTAACAGGCACATGTTGTGAATCTTAAACAATAAGTGTGTTCCCACTAACTTAATAAGTAACTTACGAATATTTAAGAACTAAACAAAAATTTACTTTGAAATAGGTTGCCTTAGCAAAAATGGTGCGACTCCGGCCTAGATTAGGAATAAAATAATCTTTCATTTGATATACAATTCGACTAAGTAGAGTAGAACTGACAGAGTAGTTGATTGACGGGAGCGAAGCCATGGGCAAAAGCTAGTATCATTCAAAAAATAAACCTGCCTCTAATGTTAAATACACATATACCCAAAAACAACACACATATACAACAACAATACACATATACAACACAACCAAAAATAACAACACACGTATACAAATTTCTATGCTCTGTAAATACTGGCCATTACATTATGTTGTTGTTAGTACTTCACTTAAATTGTATCCATTTGTACTTAGCCTATAAAAAGGCACTTGTGTATAAAAATGGACTTTCTGAACTCGGGTTTCACTAATTGCTGTTACATTTGCGAAACAAGTTGACCTGAGTACGGTCAGCGCCGTAAGTAATTTGCTTTTGAAAATAAAAAATATTTCTTTAACGACTTGTAGATCGAATCGTGTGTTTTTAACAAAAAAATTATAAAATTTGCGAACTTATATAAATCATAGCGTAATTTAATATAAAATGATTTTGTAATAAAAAAAAAACAATTAAAAAGCAGAAACCTAAAAAGTCACTTTTTAAGGAGTCTGATGCAATTTGATGGCAGTTTTTTTTTTTAAATTTAATCATAGATTTCATGCACCTTTTTAATGTTAGGTACACATTTTGTATCAGAGTGTTTATTTTCGAACTGCTTCGAAACAGCTAAATTGTAATGATAAATGATTTTTATTTTGTAAACAGATTTTTAAGCTATATTATATTTTTACGTTTATTATATTTTTTATACGACATGTCAATTCTTTTATTTTGACACATTCTCACAATATTCCTTATTCCACTTTATAGATCCATCATATAATGTAATTGTCTTACTGAGACTTGTGATTATTTTTCTTGCTTTTATATAGCCTCTTTCAATAATGTGAATGTGAGAACATTGTAGACGCAAATTTTAGATTACTTGTAGGAGTTCAATATTGACTTGTCTGCACTGTCCTTACATAATTTATGTGCTGTAATATGGAAATATTGTAAAGATAACAATTTTTTTAAAAGAGTAACCATGGAGTTTCTTGCCGGTTCTTCTCCATAGGCAACGACCAATTTGGAACCGTGCACTAGCTTCTGACTTTTTATAAGTGCCCATGTAGGCCTATGTGAAATAAAAAAAATTGACTTTGACTTTGACTTTACCCTTCTACGCCTAACCCAAATAACTTTTCCCCCGGTGAGCAATGGATAGCTCGCCGTCGGGTCATCTGGTAACAGACCGGACCAAGTCAAGTCGTCGACGGCGCGCTCTGTTCCCGCGCGCCTCAAGGAGTTGTCAGCAAATGTAGAAGTCAAACTGCAGGGCTGAAGCCTACTGGGGTCTTGGTCTAGTTTCTGAAAGAAAGATTCGACCCCGGTATGAAGGCTAAGGAACGGGTTGGGTCGTTTAGTCAGTAGAAGTCTGACACTATTAATATTATTTTATTTTTTCTATTATTATTATCCGTTCCACCCAAGGTTGGGATTCGTTATTAGATGATTGTTCCCATCATAAAAATCCCAATAATTGTTTCTTTGATAATTTATATATGCTACTACTACATATTTTAGTGTGTTATTTATTTGAAATCGCTTCCGCGACCTCTGTAGTTTGATACCCCACATGATCAAGTTACAAAAAAAATGCGACTCACCCTAAATTACCCTTTTGTTTTTTCCCTTTTCATACAAATTGTGTTGCTTCAGCAATCAAACCCTACCTAATGATACCTTATTTGTTGAAATCCATCCAACCATTAGGAGTTACAGGGCGTGCCAAAACACACATACATATACAAAAATATACACACAAAATATATATCTACTCCTACTTCCTTGTTAAGAGCAGTGGTGGCCGAGTGGTAAACGCCCCGACTTACGAGTTGTAGGTCGTGGGTTCAAATACCCAGCCAGGCGCATTACTTTGTGTAATTTATTTCATCACCACTGCTCTCAAAACGGTGAAGGAAAACATCGTGAGGAAACCGGCATGTCCTAGAACCAAAAATTCGAAGACATGTGACATCCACCAATCCGCACTGGGCCCGCGTGGTGGATTATGGCCCATTCCCTCTCCTAGAGAGGAGGCCTGTGTCCCAGCAGTGGGAACATTGAAAGGCTGATGATGATGATGATGACTTCCTTGTTATTGAAACAGTTATGGATGTATGGAGAGGGAGGCCAAAGAAAAAATGGATGACTTGCGCAGGAAATGCATGAGTTGATTCCTCCAACTCTTTTCTATCATCGGACAACCAGACGCATGATCGCATCTTTACGTTGTTGAAACATCTACGGTTCGAACTAAACATTTCAACCACGTCAAGTTTGGGCTCATGTGAGTAATTATATAGGTAGAGAGTACCGCTATAAAAGCTAGTTATGAAAAAAAAAATCATAGAAAACTTGCTTATACATAACTCCTCAAACAATTGATCCATCTTTTCTTTTCTCCTTTCCATTCGTCTATCATTTTTTCCGCGCATATCGAAGGAAGGACTGGAACCATTTGCCTGCTGCGGTCTTCCCAACCGATTATAGTTTGGGTGTCTTCAAGGCTATAGTGAATAGGCTTTGAATAAACTAATCCGTCTCTCCATCAACGATTGCATCACTGTTTACCTTACCATCAGGTGACATTACAGTCGCTTGACTGCAATACTAACTGCTTGACTGTAATGCTTATTGGTTTATAGAAAACTAATACTAACTACACTAATATAATAAAGAGGTAAAGTTTATTTTTTTGTTAGTTTGTTTTTTTGTTTGTAGGAGGTAATCTCTGGAACTACTGGTCGTCATCATCATCATCATCTTCCTGCCCTTGTCCCGTTTTATTTGGGGTCGGCGCAATATGTCTTTTTCTTCCACTCTGTCCTGTCACCCGTCACGCTATCATTAACTCCTCTTTCTTTCATATCACTTCTCACACAATCCATCCATATTTTCTTTGGTCTCCCTCTCCCTCTCCATCCATCCACATTTATACTCATGGCTTTTTTTGTAACAAATCTCTGGAACTACTGGTCCGATTGGAAAAAAATTAGTAACAATAAAAAGCTGCTTTACTCCTGAGTGACATAGGCTATATTTTATGTACGCGGGCGAAGCCGCTGACAAAAGCTAGTAGAGAATAAGAAAAAAAAAACAAAGTATGCGCCAGGCAAAGTTTGAACTCGCGAATCGTAGGTCAAGGCTGCTACTACTCGGCCACCTTTGCTTTCATCGTTTAATTTTATGTACAAGAACAAATAAAAACACACACAAACATTCATAGCTTTCATATTTTTTAAACGAAAAATAAGTTTTTTACTTTCCAAATATTTTCCTACAAAGCTGACTGTACTGGGCCATATTTACTTACCTCAAGTTTCCACTGAAATACTTTCATACATTTTATATAAGTCTCAAATTACTGGGAACAACACTTTAGCTTCTATTGAAAAACTTCTTAAAAGTGAAACCTATAGTAATTTAGTTTATCAAGAATTTTTTTAAGGGTCGTTTTATACCAAAACGCCACGCGATGCGATTTTGAGATAGCAAAATGATATAGAATTCATTTTATTTGGTGTACAAAACATACACAATCGACGAATTAATAGTGATAAGTTTTTATTTTTTAACATGTTTGTAGCGACGTAGACGTAGACGTATAGACGGCGTCACATAAGAACAAATCCAGCATCAATATTCTCCGCGCGATTTGAAAATACAGCCCGAAATCATTTGTATCCAGCACTAGCCCACTAGATATAATACCTGTCTGGTCGTGGAATCCTCCCTTTTCAACAGAGGCTATGTGGGACTTTATGCTGCACTCAACTTGGGTCCGAAGTCTGTTTAGAGTTTTCCAGGTTGGCCATGGCAAATCGGTGGTGAGGTGAGCTCTGTTTGGAGCATCTTTAAATTGGACGTTGATGTGTAGAAAGAAGCCTTTATCCAGCTTAGCGTGGACACTATTTGTATGAATAATCTATGATCGCCTATTTGAAAAAAATATCTGACGTATTTAAAAGCCGTCGCTTCGCGTCGTATTGCGGTGTGAGCTAGCCCTAAGCTATACAAACAAATTCGATTATTACCTTGTAGAAGTTTGACCTGCGAAATGGGCCTTTTTAGTAAAGTGATTGATGACTGATTTTGAAAGGACTTAAATAATAATTATGATTTTTTTTTCGTAAAAGCTTCTGTGTACCTTTTTGGGGTTTTGTAATATAGAGGTGGATTACTTTTCAAGAATGAATGAGAATGCTACTCTTTTAGGTTTAAATTACTTTGCGGGTATATAACTTTGTTAAGGGGAAAATGGTGGCCATTAATGGTTATTGTTTGCAAATACGTACCATATGTTTTAACCCAGTTATAGTTACTTAAAGTCGAGTAATTTTATTTTATTTTGGTTTACAAATCATCTGATTTCAACATAAACATAATTTTGCTTTTTGACTGTCTTGTTTTAAATCGAATGCGCCATATTTTTTCTACTCAAATAAACTCTTTTTCTTCATTTAAAACCATCCATATTTCTTCATCGAGACTTTTTTCCATAGATAGTTCTGGCAGACATCGGTCCAAGCGGGCCTCGTCACTTCTGTTGACATTTTTTTGAGACACGCGTCGTTGACACTTTGTCGACGTGGGTTCTACACTACACTACATGGTTTTGTGGAACTTCTTATATATTCGCTTTCGGGTTCGCTTCCTACCTGACAGCAAACTCCTCATTACTCGCCGTCACGCTTCTGCTCCTGTCATAATATGGTGGTTGGTTACATTAATGGATGCATCTATGCATAATCCAATAAGAAAGGAACTAAAAAATGTAGATAATTGTACGTAAAACTAAGTCTGTTCGAGACCCTGTTTCCTGATAACCGCAATCTCGAAGGCAAGAAATGAAGCTCATGCTACAGCCGCCGCTATGATTCCGGTCTTGATTTCTGGCCACCGAAGGCGTTGGTTTACGAATGGCACAGAGAGTAGCTCGCTGTCTTGTAACCGTCCGGAACGAGCCCAAGTCATCGAAGGCGCGTACTGTTCAAGGAGATCTGTAGGGGCCCAGGAGGGTTGAAGTCTACTGAGCCATTGACCGATTTCTGAAATGAAGGCCCTGGTATGTAGAGCTAAGAAGGAACGGGAAGTGGGGTCACAGTAAAAATTTGATATTAACTACCGCTCCACTCAAGGGCGGAAGATAACAATTGTTTGATTTTTGCCCACCAAAAAAAAAAAAAGAAAATAAGGATTATTAGATTACTTCTAAATAAAAATTCTTTGTTGCCCACATCACCGCTTACCATCAGGTGAGGCAGTGGTCAAGCGTGAACCTATCAATAATAATAATAATAATAAAAAAACCTATCCAAATCTCAGTTTGGATAGGTTTTTTAACAAATCAATATCCGGAACCTTTATCTTTATACACAGGTAGACGTTTATAAGTTTACACGATTGTACCATCTCAACGAACCGAAACTCGATTGAATTGAGCTCAAAGGAAACTTACATCTCGAGAGACGCGGTTACTTTTATTTTAAATCGATTGGTTACATGGACTCTCCCACGAGTATTTTGATCCACCGAAGCTAAGATTCCGGGTTGCTAATAAAAATTGAACTGTATTTGTGTGTGTGGTTGAAAACCAGCGTCAGGCAACTGTTATGTAGTTGTCTGGCATTATGCTGAACTTTACCGGTTTGGCACAGCCGTGAGACTTATCTATTGTTAATTTTATTTCTTTATTTTTGTTACTATTTTTTTAAATGTTTAATTTAAGTTTTTCCATGTTTCATGGAGTGCCAAATAAACATGTTTTCTTTCTTTTCTAAACTAGAAAAGATTGAGGTACCGAAAGGTTCTGGAATGACGACCGCGTACCGGAAAACGTAGCGTTTGAAGGCCTCCTACAAGGTGGACCGGTGATCTGGTCAGGTTTGCTGGAATCTGATACATCTGATAGATGCGAGACAAACAGGATCGGTCGTTGTGGCGGCGTTTGAGGGAGCCCGATGTGCCCAACAGTGGACCTCTTTCAGCTGAAATCATGATGATGGTGGTGCAGTAGATTATCATAATAAATACATACACGGTGCAGTTTTAGAGATAGCGAAGATGCGGTCGACGATAGAGAACGCTTACCTCGAAGTAACCTTAAAGGTGGGGCCAAACGAGCGTAATTTTGCGAGTCGTGAGTCCCAGAATTTCGGTTGCAGAAATATCTCAGTAGGTAGGCAGAAAACTCATTTTGCGTCACCGTGTGAATCAAATAGGAACTGATCTATGAGATCAACAACAACAACAGAAATTCTGCGACCGAAATTCTACGACTCACGTCTCGCAAAATTACGATCGTTTGGCCTCACCCTAAACTACACACAAAATAAAATCGCTGCGGTCTTTGTTTTTATTCTTTTGTGCACTATGGCAATTCTTCCTACAACAATAAACCATTGAGTTGACCGACTTCGAGTGTCTTTATGATGTTTTATTGTAATGAGAGTGGTTTCAGAATAGCTCTTTTTTATGGTAGAAAAAATCATTTAATGACAAATCCTGCTCTTGGGCGGAGCAGGAAATAGTGTCAGACTCTTACTGACTAAACGATCCTCCCTGTTCCTTCTTAACCGCGAGTTATAGAGACTTGGCAAACAGAGAGATATTCCAAAATAATTCTATAAGAGTTTGGGTTTTTTTTCGAGATACGGAACCCTAAAAAGAAACAGAATGGATATTTGAAGTCTCTGTGTAGGTATCTAAGAACAGTCAAATAACCTTTTCCTATCTCCGCATGAGTCTCTGAAGATATCCCAACTCATGCCATTATTGATCAACCTCCACCGAATGACACCTTTTTTTCAAACAGTTAAGGTATTTGGGTCGATTTGCTGGCGTATAAGGCTCTATATCAGCTTCACAGAGTCATCGCAAGATCGTGTCAGTCCTCGATATTGAGATGAATTTTTAAAGACTGTTTCCATTTCGCCATATCGATTTCTTAACATCATCATTGCGATAAATCGATCTTCTTGTATAGATGTGCGCGTTTTCTACATTAATTTTTTTGACATAATTCTAATTACTCAACGAGTTGATAATAATGATTACAAAATAATAATGTTTATTGCGTGGTTATTATTAAATATGGGAAAGCTTGTAAAAGGCTGCTAAGTCAAAAGTACTGATATAATCATTACACCTACATTAATAAACGTTTTCACTTTGACTTCTTTTTTTAAGCAGTCATACTTACTTGCTTTAAACTTTTTTATGGTGGGCAATAATCATCCAATAACAAATCCCGCTCTTGGGCGGAGCGGGAAACTGTGTCAGATTGTTACTGACTAAACACCCCACCTCGTTCCTTCTCTGCCCTTCGCACTGGGGCCAAGCCTTCCTTTCAGAAAGAGACCCTGGGCCCCAGTAGGCTTCGACCCTTTTGCAGAGTCCCTATGCACTTGCTATAGATGTCCAATCGGCACTACACTTCATTCGTTCCTTAAAACCTATTTGTTACTTAACTGCCCAAATGTCATCAGCAGATACTCCAAGAAATACTATTTCTTCTAACAATAAAAAACCCTCAAGAGCCTTCGTTATACAAATAAAAAAACACCGCGTACATAACGACCACTTCACTTCAACCAAAATCAGAGAACACTTGAACAAGTGACGAAAAATTCCATTTACATTATTTCGAAGCACTCATATATATTTCGTTTCGAAGCAAAAATATAATATTTTTGATTGACACACCAGAAGTAGTACGGAAGCAAGGCATATGTATTTATTTTATATCAGAGCTCTTTTCTATGAATAGAAAAGTCTACTGAATACATAAGGAAAATACGAAAACGAGTTTCTGCTAGGAGTGGAAAATGGAGCAGTTTCATTGCGTAGTAAATAATTTCAATGCTATTTGTAGAGAACTGTTCTTAGTAAGATAAAAAGTGAATTTTATTAAGAGAGTCGTTTTGTGATAGTTAATGCTAAAATTAATTTGTGACACAATTTCCATTTAAGACTTCGTATTATGCAATCCAAATATAGAATAGGATCGAATTAGGCTGGAACTGCACACTTAAGCCACGTACAGTTTTGATTTTCTTTTTTTTTTTATTGGTAGGAAAAATCATCTAATGACGAATCTCGCCCTTAAGCGGAGCGGGAAACAGTGTCAGACTCTTATTGACTAAACGACTCAGCCCTTTCCTTCTTAGCCTTCATACCGGGGTCGAACCTTCCTTTCTAAAACCGTTACGGCGCGTCAGGTGAGATAGCGGTCAAGCGCAACCTATAATCAGTAAAAAAAAAAGTAGTCTTCAGCCCTGCAGTTGGTCCTCTACATTTGCTGACAGCTCCTGGAGGCACTCGGGAACAGAGCGATTGTCCTCGTGTTTTAAAATTTTCTATGTTTTTAAAGGTTTGCTGTAAGAAAAATCAACTATGGGTTAAGGTTATGGTTAGCCTGGGTATATCACCTGTTTTTAAGCTATTGCATAGCTTCTATCGCAGGCCTTGAGCGCGGGGACTAAATCCAGAAATTCCGTAACGAAGAAACCTCACGCTCCCCACTCCGACGGGCACGGAGGTGCGGCTTGAAGGCCGTGCATCGTCTAACGTCGTGTCAGTTCGGCAGTCTTCGACACGGCGCTGTGTGTCGTGCGATTAGACGTATTGTACGACTTTACGGAACTCGCCCGAATCGAGACGAGCTGCTCCGAAATCGGACGAATACATAATCAGCTGTTTGTGAGAAAGTATATAGGTGTATAAGTATTTATCTACAACAGTGAACGGCTGTACTTGTAAAATTTGTGTATAAAGTGTTTTGAATATGAATGAACAAAGTGCATTTATTATTAATGAAGAAAGTCACGAAAAAATAGTGAAAGAAGACGAGTGAGTACTCTATAAATAATTATAATTGCATAAGTTGATACAGAATGCTATGCAATAGCTTTACCGCGGCAGTCCCCGAGTGCCACACGTATTTTTTTTTTTTTATTTATTCTTCTGTAATTTATGTACCATCATTACATAGTATAAAACAAAGTCACCCTGTCCCTATGTATGCTTAGATTTTTAAAAGTAGATACGCGACAGCTTTTGATCCGGTTTTTTTTTTAATAGACAGAGTGTATCAAGAGGAAGGTGTGTATAATACATGCATAATATATTCAACATCAGTACCCGTGCGAAGCTAGAGCGGGTCGCTAGTAACATATATATATTTTTTTTTCAAGAAACGAAAAACTACGTTCAAGAAAAAAGCAAAAAGCACATTTCTCACAAAATCGTGCTGAAAACTTCAGTTTTATATTACGAAACTAACTGAAAAGTAAACAGTTTCACCTAACACGTAATATCATAAAAGAGTATGAGCGTCAAGTTCCCACTTTCGACTTGGGTTACGTAACAGATAAGAAACTACGTCATAATGTACTGTCAACAAAAGAGTTTGGCGTGCAAGTTGGGTAATAACGTCCAATGTGGGCGAAATATTAAAATACCTAGCGATATTTAGTTGATAAAGTTACGCAATACAGTAGACTAGAGAGTTGATCAGAACAGTACGGAAAATTGAAAAATTATTTAATAATCTCAGCATGTTTGGCAAGAAATAAAATCCAAAATAGAACCTTTTGCAAAAGAAAAGAATGTAGATCTAATTTAATTATAAAGAATACTATTAGGCATTCCGTGTCCATCACTGGAATCACTGAAATAATTAACCTTCAAGCGGGCGCGCGGCGTCGAATCGACCGCACTCGTTATATTTTCCGAATTACTTGTCTAAAGTACGTATCATTTCCGTAGCTTGTCATTAGTTCACTACGGACCAAAATAACTTCATTTCTTCTTTGTCCACTCCTTCTGAGAGACCCAGAATGTGTATGTTCAGGTCGCAGCGGAGACGTCGAAAAGACTACACGCGCCTGCCTTATATTTTTAGATGTCAGAGAAGGCTGATTCTGAAGAAAATTAAACAAAATATCTAACAAAATAGCTGAAAGTCTCTATGAAGCAAATTATTTGGTCTCTTGTAATATACATGTAAAAAAAAACTGATTGGACATATAAGTAAGACTCACTATAAAACTCTTGTTATGTCGAGAAAAATTGATCTCTATTCCTTAAAATTGTGTTTTCAATTTAAACAAATTATTTATCAGTCGAAAAATAGATTATGTCTGATGTATGTAATTAATTATTATTAATATAATAATTTTCTAAATTCATGAAATCTACCGGCGGTAATTTAGGCTACGCGCGACCGCTGCCCATACAAATAGTCGCGCGCCCGCTTGAAGGTTAAGTGTTAAAGAAATCTAAAGCAAAAATATTTAATTTCATCTTTCTATCTCCTTATCATTACTATTCCTTTAGGTCTAGTTGATAGGGTTACGCAATATAGTAGGTGAAATGTAAGCTTCGTATTTTTACATGGGATTTTTTTGCTTTTTATCAGTCAACCTCGTGGATTAGGCAGATAGTAACTATGATTGGCGTGAAAGGAAGGCTCTGGGCCTGGTATATATGGCGAAGTAGAAATAGGGTAGGTTGTTTGTTGTAGTCAGTAAGAATCTGACACTGTTTCCCGCTCCAGTCAAATCCGATCAGCAATTTCGTAGATAGAATTCATTTAAAGGCTTCGTTATTAGATGATTTCTACCTACCACAAAAAAAATCGGTTGTCTGTAAAGTCGGTTTACTGACGATTGTTGAACGTGACAACGTCATAAGAAAATACTCATGGAATGGTTTCATTTTTCAAAAGAAAAAGAATTAATTTTATTTGATGATAGATAACACCACATTCACTTTTCACTGCACTTCATACTTGACGAAAACATGTAAATGTATTATTTTATTTTGTTGTATAGCAGCTGTCCACACGGACGCATCACTTAAGTAGGAGAGAAACAGATGTCGAACACTGCCGAACGAGGCCGATTGTGCCTCTTTGTCGTTTGTTGCGTGCTCTCGCTTGCGCTTCAAACTTTAAATGGAACGCCTCAGAGCGAGGTAACGCCGCATGAGTCATGTTTTTTCATGCGTGCAGCCGGCTCCATCGAATTATAAGACGTTGTCACGCCAAAAGCTATGGTTGATAGACATTACATACATTCAAATTTATGTGTATTAGTAATTAATATGCTTAAATAATTGGTACACACAGATAAAAGATAAACAATTAGTGCTGTGTCGATACCACAGCAAACTTCTTACGAATGTGCTCGCAAACTTTAACTTTGAAGATGAATCGGTTAGTTGCAATCCTGACTTCCTGAAGCTTGAGTCTTATACTATTTTTAAAGATAAAAGAAGCTATCAGGCAAAATGTTTTCCAACAAATACACGCAATAATAGATATATTAATAATATAGTATTTAGAAATATATAAGTATATTTACAGTTGTCTAGTACCCATAACACAAGCTCTGCTTAGCTTGGGACTAGATGACGTTGTGTGATAGTTGTGGAATATATTATTATTTATTATTATTATATTAATAATGCTCCGTATACCATGCTGTTTAAATTATTTTGTTGACTGTACATTAACTCACGTCAACTCATATAGTCGAGCAGTTTTCACCTCCATTGAATTTTACGGTTAAGGAACTTGTAGTTTCGAATGTACATATAAGATACTAGCTTTTGTCAGCGGCTTCGCCCGAGTACCTACATAAAATATAGCCTATGTCACTCAGGAGTAAAGCAGCTTTCTATTGTTGCTAATTTTTTTCCAATCGGACCAGTAGTTCCAGAGATTACCTCCAACAAACAAAAAAACAAAAAACAAATTTTACCTCTTTATTATATTAGTGTAGATGTTATTGAAGATTTCAAGGTAACCCACAAAGTGTATCTCAGAAAATACAAAGTTTTGTTTTATTTAACACGCCTTTACAATATTACCACAATTATTATCATTTTACTATGACAAATTGACAATTATACTTTTATCTCACCTAAAAATACAAAGAAACGACATTTAAAGTTCACTAATATCACCTCCTCAATTTTGGCCCTTTGTTGTCTCTATCTACAAGTAAAATAAATAAAATAGTCTGAACGACTTCCGCCATTAAATCACGCTTCACCGTTCAACTTTCATTGACAACTTACAAACGCGCAAAGCGCAGCAAATTTGAATTAATGAAATGTCATTTCATTACATACATTTACAATATTTCTCAGACTATAACTGTATTATATTTGTTTAATTTTTAATAACCAGTTACTATCATAAAATTAAACTGGAAAAGAAATCATCTGAAATAAGGATTCGAAATAATACCTGGGTTTTAATCCATAAAAAGGCATAAAAGGGTCAAATCCAACTTGCAGAAGCTTGTTATTTGTTAGCCTATTCTATCTCACTCCTAGGCAAAGGCCTCCCTTTGTTTTTCTAGCTTTTACGGGCTCCTATTCGCCATATCACCCGGTTCCAGCAGGTATAACCCAAACACCACCAAAAATACTCCTGAAACCAGTTAATCATACCCAATTCTTTGTCCTCCAGGTAAATGGGAGCTCGGTTGGATTCTCTGCGACATCTGGATCAGCTTGGACATCCTCCTCTGCACCGCCTCTATCCTGTCCCTATGTGCCATCAGCGTTGACCGCTACCTGGCCGTCACCAGACCGCTGACGTATTCAAGAAGAAGAAGATCGAAGAAACTCGCTTTGACCATGATCTTCTTTGTTTGGATTGCCGCTGGAGCGATTACTTGTCCTCCGATGTTTGGTTGGTAAGTACTTTTTATTTTTTTTCTAGATAGGTTCGCGTTTGACCACAATCTCACCTGATGGTAAGCGATGATGTGGTCGACGATGGAGCAGGCTTGCTTAGAAGTCACCTAATCACTCTTGACTTAAAGAGCTAGCTGTCAGGAAACAGAGGCTCCGGCAGGTAATTCAGCTCCTTAGCTGCTATGTTTAGCTTGGGTCTAGCTGGCGTTGTGTGGTAGTTGTGGAAAATTGTTATTGTTTTATAAAAAAAAATATTGCTTAAAATTATACTATGACTTCATAAAATCAGTATTTTTGGCGAGCTTTGCTAAAGTAGTCATTACTACAGTAAAGTCCTCGATTCCATTTAACAGTTATTGTGCGAACTTCAATGATCCCATATTGGCTATTTGTATAGGCACTTTACCAATACAAAACTCCACCAATTTTTCATCACAATATCCACTAGGATCAATTTATTAAAACAGTCATTGAACTACACCCGAAAAAATCCAGCCTCAAACTTGAAAATTCTTGTTATTATTAATGAACTGTTTTGTTAAATCACCAGGCCTTCCGTTTTACGTAGTCACTAAATTATTGAAAGAACGAAACAACATGGAACAAGGAAAATAAGTATTAACAAAATTTAAATATCACAAATGACTGAAATTTAAATATAAAATACTAGCTTTTGGCCGCGGCTTCGCCCGCGTGGTATTGGGGTTGGGGTTGGGGCTTCCGGGATAAAAAGTAGCCTATATCCTATTCCGTAGTGTATCCTATGCCTGTGCTAAATTTCATCCAGATCCGTCCAGCCGTTTTGGCGTGATTGAGTAACAAACATCGTAACTTTCGCATTTATAATATTAGTAAGTAAAGTAAGATTATCATTAAACAATGAAAAGGAGGAAATGAAAGATGTGGTAGATCTACGCCATATGATATTTTACCCATATATATAATTATACAGGAACTTAATATCGATGATCAATTTCCGTTAACAAAATAGACCGAAGCTTGAATCTAATGCACACCAGTTTAGCAAATGGTGATGACTGTTTCATTGAAGATTAATTACTTTAATCTCCTTTGTAACTATTTACTTCCTCATTCCACAACGAAGATACAAACAGTAGTGAAATTGTTTGGTATCTAAATATAGCAAGCTGTAAGACTCGACGATGCGCAAACCAATTATTGCACGAGTATTCCTCTATGTGTGCGAATTGCACCATCTGTTTGTTACGTCAGCATATATCTGTCTGTATCTCTTCCAAGAGGTGGAAATTGTTGATCCAAACATGTAAAGGGCAGTATGGATCTGATGCCGAACATTTTGCCTCTAAAAATTAATAAAATTCACAATTATCACACCACGCGATCTAGTCCTAAGCTAAGCAGAGCTTGTGTTATGAGTACTAGACAAATGATAAACATGTGATAACATTAACATCATAATGATAACATTGTATAAAATAAAGTCGCTGTCTGGCCCTACGTACACTTAGACTTTAAAATTAGGCAACGGATTTTTATGCGGTTTTTTTTAATAGACAGAGTGATTCAAAAGGAAGGTTTATATGTATAATTAGCCTTTGCCCGTGGCTTTGCCCGCGTGCTATTGGTGTTGGGGTTGGGGTTTGCGGGATAAAAAGTAGCCTATGTCCTATTCCGGAGTGTATCCTATGCCTGTGCCAAATTTCATCCAGATCCGTCCAGCCGTTTTGGCGTGATTGAGTAACAAACATCCAAACATCGTAACTTTCGCATTTATAATATTACAAGCTTTTGCCTGCGGCTTCGCTCCCGGCAACATTTTATTCTACTTTACTCCAGTCTACTCTACTCTACCCTGCTCAACCCTAGTCTACCGTTCTAAACCCTATTTTTTTTTTCATAAGAACCTTCTCCTGACAATAACAAACACAACAAAAAAAGAATTATCGAAAGCGGCTAAGCCATTCTCGAGTTTTGCGCTTACCAACACATTTTGCGATTCATTTTTATATTATAGATAGTAAGATACATGCATAATATATATGTATAATACATGCATCATATACCATGCACCACTGTACCCGTGCAAAGCTGGGGCGGGTCGCTAGTTATAGATAAAATACACCCAGATACAGAACAATTAATCGTGCTCATCACAAAAATATTTGGGAAAATAGATCCAACGACCTACCAGGCCAGTCAAATCGTCAAATCAAAATTTGTGAGACAGGCGATGAGAGAGAAAAAATTGAAATGTTGTTGAGTTGATCAGAACGGGAAATTGAAAAATTATTTAATAATCTCAGCATGTTTGGCAAGAAATGAAATCCAACATCTTTGCAAACACAAAATCAATTTAATACAAAAAATGAATGTTGATTTAATTTAATTATTCAGAATAACATAAGGCATTCCGTGCCCATCACTGAAATCACTGAAATAATTAAGTAAGTATTAAAGATATCTAAAGAGGCGAAAATATTTAATTTCATCTTTCTATCTCTTTATTCAATTTACAAAAGAATTTTTAAAATTTGGCTGCAAACCAGAATAATTTACATAATATTACGATCAGTAGCCAAAATGGAGAAACACTCCAAAATATTATGGGAGCAGAATAGCAGGTTTCCGGGTATAAAATCTAAAATACTGACCTTTATTGACTTGGCACAGACTACGAATACACAAACAAATGAACTGAAGGTAATATCAGAACTGTGAACGTAGAATGTGAAGAAATATGAAAAGGAACGTTCAAGAACTTGATTTATTAAATACTATGAAGATATAAATTTTAATGACGTGGTGAAAATATACCTAGTACGGGCAGGCTAGTGTAGGGTGAGGCATAACATTATCAATACAGGAACATACAAAGTTAATACGACCGACGGACTTTTTTTAAGAAGGATCATTGTACACACTATAATGTTTTCGTCTTATGATGAGGTCCCTGACAGTTCTTGTCTGACAATTAAAGTGATGAGACCTAACGAAATTTCATCGATTTTTTTATAATATCCAATCAGTTGGCAAAGAAAGTGGAATCGGATTGCTAATTTTCACATAGGCTACATAACATCATGGGAGCAGAGCAAAAACATGCAATACCGCCGACGAAACCGCGGGGAACCGCTAGTGATAAATAAAACGCAGTATATTTAAAATATTAATAATTTATTTACTCTTCACTGTCAGAACTTGATTCTTGATTAGAGCTTATATCCATAACGGAAGTATACAAGGCAGACGCACTCGTACTGACGCGACGCGATTGCAAGATGGCCATTCCGATTCATCTATTTTTTATCGATTAGGTAGTGTCAATCTCTATAGTCAGAAGTTCCGTTCAACGCATTACACATTTTCTAAATTCATACTTTTTTTTATACTTAATTTTATGTACTTAAATTAAAATCACGATAATTTACTGTTTAATTTACAAAAGGCAGTATTTTTATTATCATTTAATTCGTAATTATTTTGCCAGTTTATTTTTTTTTAGTCTAAGGTAGTATGCGTGCCACGGAAAAAAAATGAACTGTCAGGGAGATGAGTTCCCTGACAGTTCATTTTTTAGGGCGAAAAAACTATAACATTACTTTGAGTAAACTATTACTTTGAGACCAACCCAAAAATCACGAAAAAAAACCAGCTGCTGCATACATTTTGTCGAGTTATGTGAATATAAATCTATGGAGTAGCGAGTTTTATTTTGTGATTTGACACTTGGCCCTTGTTAGATCATTATAAGTTGTCAAAATCTACTCTTAAAATAAGTTTGAAGGGAACTTAACAAAATCTCAGAAAAGGTGCTAGATAAGAATTTAATACAACCTAATTAACTTCAGCTCCAATTACCCATAACGCAATTAACTGTGAAGCCAATCCATCCATAAACCAAGTAACATTTTTAGCAATTTTAAAGGATAATCCTTGCCCTTAATCCTTGAAAGATAAATTAAGGGATTTCCTAGCAAAGGTGCGAAAGGTAAACTGGACCCAGCTAAGTGGGATGTCACAGAATCTTTCCTTACCCTTACACGGATGACTGGGTACCCGGTCATGCATGAAGGGTCTTTGTACAGCCCGTAATGTACCTATTAATCTATATAGTGAGTTGGCTTTTAAGCCTGTTGTGGTTGTTGTGTTTATGAAGGGAAATGAGGAGTTACTAACTGTAATGGCGGCTGGAAGAGGTAACGAAGTTGTGAGCAAAACTGCATTTAAAACCAGCGTAAAAGCAGATTTTTGTGTACAAACTTCCAACTCCCGTTTTACCCTCTGGTTGGTGCGAAAGTGTTACCGCAGCACTGGGAATAAGGCAAGGGAGGGACGGGGTAGGTTGTTTAGTCAGTTAGAGTCTGACACTGTTTCCCGCTCCGCCCAAGAGTGGGACTCGTCATTGGATGATTTTTACCTACCATAAAAAAACCCTTAGAGGTAAGCAAAAAAAAAACTTCTTTGAGGTAGAGTTTTGTAAAATTCGTTATTTGCACCAGCGGACGTCTATACCCTATTATAAGGAACCTATTTGCCAAATTTTAAGTAAACACCTACGTGTTATATATTAATTTCTAAGATTTCGCAGTATATACAAGGTGGGCCAAAAGAAAAGAATTGAAAGATGCTCTCATTTTTGCAAATGGCCGCTAATTTCAAATCTCTTTTGACATTTGTGGACTAGACACATGCAGAATACCAGTGAACAAGCCATGGAGCGATACACTCCCAAAGAACCTCTGTATATATAGTTTTAATGTTAAGAACCTTAGACTCTTCTTAAGATTACCCTCTTGGTCTAGAGGTTAGTGGCCCGAACTGTTATACTAGAGGTCGTCGATCGGTCGATTCACACCCAAGACAAATGTTTGTGTGATGAACGCGATCATTTGTTCTACGTCTGGGTGTAATTTATCGATAGTACATAGGTACATACGAGTACCTATACTGCAGTTGTCTCAAGCTCTGCTTAGTTTGAGACTAGATGGGGTTATAAAATATTATTCTTACTTATTATGGTTCTTATGTTAAGTTTATCGGGTTAGTACCTGGTGTTCTCTTAGTATTTCACGATTGTGAACTAAGGTAGTTTACTAACTATTCGGCAAGTGTTTAAAATAGCAGCTTTTTGTAGTGTTAGATATGTGTATTTCTATACATTGAGAACATCAAAACTATTGAATAGTTGTTTTGGAATAACACCTGTTGTTGATGTTACTATTGGAGCTATTTTAAACCTGTTCATTTTCCAAACTCTAGTGATCTCTTCTTGTAATTCTGAGTACTTCCTAGTTTTTTCGGAGATAGTTTTTTGTTACTATTAATTGCCTCATAAGCCTTAGCGACTACTAAGCGTAAGGTAGGCAGTAGGTTTGATAGTTGAATTTCAAAACTACTATTAAACAGAGGGGTCGATTTATAGTCGTAATTTTAAATAACAGATAAGTAGTGAACTACGGAGTAATATATTTACTCCATGTAGTAAACATCATCATCCTACCCTTATCCCATGTTACTTGGAGTCGGTGCAATATGTTTTTTTCTTCCACTCTGTCCTGTCACCCATCACACTATCACTAACTCTCTTTTCTTTCATATCACTCCTCACACAATCCATCCATCTCTTCTTCGGCCTCCCTCTTCCTCTCCATCCATCTACTCCATGTAGTGAACATTATTTTTCATTTACTTAGGTTACTATAAATGCATAGCATAACCAACCTTTTAATGTTCAGGCCTCTTTTCTAGGAGAGGCAAAAGACCGTGATTTCAAAGTTAAGTCTAACACAGACAAAAAGAAGTGAAGGTCAGACAAAAACCATTGGGTTATTTTTTAAATTAAACTTTCACAAATTAAAATATATATTATCTTAGTTACCATTCTTTTGATATAGATTAAATTATAACAACGTGCCCCCCGCTCCCCTACGGATTTTATTCATATTGTATTCACAAATAAAAGATATCTAGGTTAACATTCTTTTGATATACGGATTTTATTCATATCGTTTAATAAATGAAGGACAAATTATAATTACAATAATTTTGTTGCGCGGGAAGTAACGCTACCTCCTCTTTTGCTTTGCTCAAGATCGCTGGCATATATCTGCCCCTTAATTGCTTGCTGCTATTGCTTTCGACAGTAACCTATATTCAAGCCGGTATGAAAACCAGTTCAAAACGGCTTTTACGTCCCGAACAGAAACAATCCGTTCTGTTTTAATTAAAGCAACCAAATGGAGCTTTTATTGAAACAATATTGTTGCAATGCCATTTCCGTGAACTAACATTGCTATGTGAAACTGAAATATAAAACAAATGAGTGAGTGTAAAGTGGGTCAGGTTTATTATTTTTGTACTTTTAGTAACTCATTTGTAATGACGAACAAAACTTCATATTTGTTATCATCAAGAAATTATTTCAAAACAGAAAACATTAATAGCATAGCGTAAAAAAATGTATAGTTATGTGCTTTTTTGTATCGATTGTACTTTTTGTTAAAAGTTTTTCCTTTTTTTGAGATGAGACCTCTCATTCAATTTTTTCTCCTACCTTGTCCGTAGAATACATAAGATCCTTGGTCCCACATTCTTCTATGCCAAAGAACTAAAACCAGACTTTGTTCCCCAGGTATGAACCCGACCACAACCAGAACGGGAACTGCCGCTACAATCAGAACCCTGGCTACGTGGTGTTCTCAGCCATGGGGTCCTTCTTCCTGCCTATGACTGTGATGGTGTATGTGTACGCCAGGATATCCTGTGTCGTCGCGAGGAGGCACCAGCAACTGGCTAGCAGTACTAAGTGTAATAAGGTTGGTTTTGAGTATACAACCTTATTTTTAGTATAATTATGCAAATCTGAAACTCATCATCATCATCAGCCTTTTTAATGTTCCCGGCATGTCCTAGAACCAAAAAATCAAAGATATGTGACATCCACCAATCCGCACCGGGCCGGCGTGGTGGATTACGGCTCTTTCCCTCTCCAAGAGAGGAGGCCTGTGTCCCAGCAGTGGAAACATTAAATAGGCTGATGATGATGATGATCATTACCATCATCTTCCTGCTGTATTCCTTTGTTATTAATTAATAATCATCATCATCATCATCAGCCTTTTTAATGTTCCCACTGCAGGGACACAGGCCTCCTCTCTAAGAGAGGGAATGGGCCGTAATCCACCACGCGGGCCCAGTGCGGGTTGGTGGATGTCACATGTCTTCGAATTTTTGGTTCTAGGACATGCCGGTTTCCTCACGATGTTTTCCTTCACCGTTTAATTAATAATAATAGTAATTTAATTTATTTGGAACAACATAGGAACTATTTTTGTTGTCACTTATAAACTAAGATTAGTAATAATATAAGAATAACATTTCAGTGAGTCATGTACTTACGAAGCATTTCATACGGACAATGATTCCGCATGAAATGTCTCAGCACAGGCGCACTCTGGTCTTCAGCCACTACTTTCGCACTACTACTATTTAGAGTCAACGCAACACGTTTTCTTCTTCCATTCTGCCCTATCATCCATCATGGTACCACTAACTTCTTTTTCCATCATATCACTTCTTTCACAATCCACCTATCTTTTCTTTGGCCTTCCGCTCACTCTCCAGCCATCCACAAGTATACTCATAACCCTTTTAGTAACATGTGTTTCGTTCTTCCTATTTACAAGACAAACGATTCCCTTTCAACTTTTCTGTCATTTCATCGCACTACTTTTTAACTTCCTCTAATATACTCATTCCTCACTTTATCCTTTTTTGTCACATCATACTTCAATCTCATCATTCTCATTTCCGCTACAAGCAATAATATGTACATCATGTTATATTTTTTCCCAATAATATTTGAAAAGGTCACCAGTTGGACATCACCAACACTTAAAATAACACAGGTCACGGTAGGTTATAGCCCGTATTAGAGGTCAGCGCACACCTGTCACCCCGATGGCCTGGTGACCTTGTATTTATGCGGACAACTAGGTAACGTGCCCTATTTGTCTGCGAAACTCGATGATTCGATTTTTAGTATATCGAACACGGTGTTTCGATAATTCAGTTGTACGATATTTTATTCTATCGATGGTTTATTGGTGCGATGTAATGTTTATATTTATTTAAAGTACTGACACATCTACTACATTATTTAAACATTATTGAAAACATTTGTAATATTAGATTTGATGTACGTGACCATAAGCAATAATAGCATTTACATTTACAATGTTAAATATAAAATAGGGTTTTTTCAAAATGGTTTTTGATTGTATAAATTAATACAATGAATGAATAAATGGAATAATAACTTATTTAACTGTTGTTACAACAATGTTCTTAATTACAAAATAACAAAATTGCATATCGGTAACAGGGGCAGTTTTCCAGAATTATTACAATGGCCCTTAAACTAGGCGGTGCCTATACCTTGGGGACCGGGAAATTGATTTTGATAAACTTAGTTAAACTAGCTTTCTGCCAGCGGCTTCGCCCGCGTGAAAGTAGCGTTCTCCATATAAACTTTAGATCCCCATTACATCCCCTTGGGAGTTGAATTTTGAAAAACCTTTTCTTAGTGTTCACCTACGTCATAAAAGCAAGCCTTGTGCAAAATTTCACTTCCCTCGTCCCAGTAGTTTCGGCTGTGTGTTGATATGTCAGTCAGTCAGTTTCTCCTTTAAAAAAAAATTCATAAAGATAAAGCGTACAAAACACACAAAAGCTGTGTGTTGCTACTGTTTGTCTTTGTTTGTAGTTGTCTCTGTCTAAGGCTCATTGTTCCATAATAACTCCCGGGTAATGTAACTATACTTAAATTTGTAATGCAAGAGAATTTCAGTTCTAAGTCACTAGTGCAATTAGCCAAATTAGACAGTCTATCAGAGAGCAGTGGTGGCCGAGTGGTAAAGGCCCCGACTTACAAGCTGTAGGTCACGGGTTCAAACCCAGCCAGGCACATTACTTGGTGTAATTTATTTCATCACCACTGCTCTCAAAACGGTGAAGGAAAACATCGTGAGGAAACCGGCATGTCCTATAACCAAAAATTCGAAGACATGTGACATCCACCAATCCGCACTGGGCCCGCGTGGTGGATCATGGCCCATTCCCTCTCCTAGAGAGGAGGCCTGTGTCCCTGCAGTGGGAACATTAAAAAGGCTGATGATGATGAGACAGTCTATCCAAGGAGTATCGTATGGCCCAGTAACTGCCTCATGAACATCTGAAAGACAGTCACTGACACCATGCGAATCACGGTTAGTCATCCGCTAGAACAGTACCAGTAAGGTATCTTCCCTTATAACATATCAATTCTGAGTCTGTAGTTAGGCTCTACGAATTTTAGCGCTTGTAAAGTTAGAAAGAAATAGCACGTGTGGAGGAATATCCAGCGGTAATAGTTGCAGCGGTTGATTCCCTGAAAAATATTATAATAAGTGGCAATGACCAAGGTCAATGCTCGTTGAACCACTAAACACTTTTGTGCTCGTTTGATATTCGCCATGTTTGGCACTGTCGGCCGTGAAGGACTGTAGCGAGTGTCTACGGTACTAAAACTAAAAATTCCAATAACAGTTTTTAACAGTAAAAACAACTGCAAAATGCATTTATTTGTTTAAACCATTTATGTCTTTACATGTTTTCAAGCGATAAAATTCGCAGAGCCTAACTTCAGACTCAGAATTGATATGTTATAAGGGAAGATACCTTACACGCTAACATCGCAATCAGAAAACATAGACTCGATACTCACACATCTATAATCAGTGTCATCATAGTCATAAACCTATAGTCTGATAGACAAAGACAGAGATAAGGGCCGGCGGAAAAAAAATGCATAATACTCTCGCTTATGTCACTAAGTGAAATCATGCTATATTTGTTCTGATTTCAACAGTCAAATCAGGCGATTCACCTAAAAAATAAATTAGTTATAGGGTCTAAAACAGTTACATTTACAATAGTGAATGAAACAGCCCCAGTAAATTATTAATAATACTTGTGTTGAGGTTGTCTCGCTCTTTCCCTTAAATGGTAGCTAGCAACGTTGAGACTTGGCGTAATAATTAATACAAAAAAAAACAAATTTATAAAAACATAGAGAATATATCCTTCGCTGTTTTGGCTTAGATTAAATTAAGCCTAAAAACATTTTAAGTGCAAAAAGGTCAAATTCTTCAACTGATAGATTTCAATCAATCTATCGTAAAAAAAAAACTATGCGATGATCCAGATTTTTTATGGAGGTCGCGAACTTTACAGTTCCTGTGTCGAAACTGTTTTTAGATTGGCAATTTCAGATCTTTTGACGGGTTTTTTGACGGTATACGTAATCGATTGGTTGCTAGGAAGTTCAATTACGCGTACATCGAAGGACTGGAACAATTTTACTGCTGCGGTCTTTATATCCGTTTATAATTCGAGTGTCTTCAAGGCTAGATTGAATAGGTTCTTAATAATCTAGTGCATCGTACCATCTACGATTGCATCACTGCTTACCATCTGGTGGGATGAAAAACAAGTCTATTGTTACTTTGGAGTATTGCTTCATTTGGGTGAAGCCACAATGAACACCGTAGGCGCGGACTTGCGAACGCCGAGCAATGGGTAGCTCGCCGTTCGGTCGTCTGGTAACCGTCCAGACCAAGCCCCGTCGTCGACGACGCGCACTGTTCCCGTGCACCTCAAGGAGTTCTCAGCAACCGTAGGGACCCTGCAGAACGGTCGGATCCAACTAAGGCCAAAGGTTCGTGTCTGAAATAAAGGTTCTGGCCCTAGTATGTAGTGCAACGTAGGATCTTAGTTCTTTCTACGTTGCACTGCGTTGTGTTGTTGTTGTTGTTCGGGTTGTTTAGTCAGTAAGAGTCTGATACTGTTTGACGCTCCGCCGATGATTTTTACCTACCATAAAAAAAGCCCCATCTATTGCCACTTAAGTTTAGCGATGCTTCGGGCTATGTCGGTAACCTTGGGTGGGAACATTCGGGTACAGAACCTAAAAGTTATATTAAAACTAAAAAAAAATATCACTCTAGTTATCTAGAATACCTGAAGGTATATAAAGATACGGTCTGCAAACATTTCAAGGCTAGAGCAAATCCTAAAATGTCTAATGCTCGTGGCCTGAATTCTAAATTGTTGTTAAACCATTAATCTCCATTCAGGACACAACACTCCTAATTTATTTTTAAATCGAGTTTTTGTTACTTGAAAAACGAGAATTTCAGTTCTATGAGCAGCTGGCCTAGTAGTTAAGGCAACCGTCTCTAATGTATAAGTTTGTGGGTTCGAAACGGGACAAGTACCAAACATTGTAATTTCTTTTTCTAATATACTTTTCTAAGTTTAGTTTCAGTTCGACTTACCCACGACCCTATTGAATAGTTTTTTTTATGAAACAGCCATTCAATAAGTTAAAGGTGGAACTACATTGTACACACGTGTTCCACGTACGCTCGTACGCTAATCTGGGCGCTTGAAATTAGTCGACGTACGCCACGCGACGCGACGCTACGTACGAATAGGACGTAAACTTCGCCCATGAGTGCGTGGGTCTAATGTAGATGAACACACGCTTAAGATGAACACATTTACATCCCGTATTGATGATTTAACGTAATGATTAAAATATAAAACTTAGTAGCAAGAGTAATCCAAACAATCCATAGTAATCCATAAAAAACAACTAATATTATAAATGGGAAAGTATCTATGTCTGTTTGTTTGTCCATCTTTCACGGCAAAACGGAGAGACGAATTAACGTGATTATTTAAGTGGAGGTAGTTAAAGGGATGGAGAGTGACATAGGCTACTTTTTGTCTCTTTTTAACCCCCCTACTTTTCTACAGTGCGGGGTGGAAGTTTGTATGGAGCATTCCGCAATTTTCAAGTAGAAAGCTAAAAATTGGCATACAGACTATTTGTGATTAACAAAAAAAATCGTGCATATTTTTTTTTTATGTCAGTCTGCCGCAATCCCTAAAGAGAGGAGGTGAAATTTTATATGGTACTTTTAGATTTTCCAAGATACGACGAATTTAACGTGAGCGTAGCCGCAGGCAAAAGCAAGTGATACATGTTTATTTATGTAATAATACTCTTATTGCATAATACGCTAATTATAATTAATCAACATACAACTAGACAGTGATCTGAAAAATGAATAAAGCTTAGCATTCACCTAAAAAAAACAAGTTATCAATGAAAATATTTTTTCAGAACAAGCTTTTATTAGATAGATATAGACCTTTCCGAAAACTACAAACACGGTAGGGTTATCTAATTGTTCACCTTCCAACTCCACCATCAGACACTGGCTACCATATAGAATCAAAGTTCTCGTCAATACAAATCCAATGAGCCTAAACACGATAAGGTTGAGTTGTTTTATTGCTGAGCTACTATGACTACCTTCCAGCTCCATCATCAGATCAGCTCCATGTTAACATAATATTGCATTGTCATGCGATTTACACCTGCATGCAAAATTGCAGCTCAATCGGGTGAAGAAACCTGCTTCAAAATTGAGTTGCAAGATTTGAGCCAACTTTACATAGTTACATTGCAAGCTAATAATAAAAAGCTTGTAAAAATTTGAAATTCAGTTTGGTTTCTCTCGATATTGCATTGCAGTCAAATAAGTCATTAAAGTTTCGTCGCAATCACAGTTAGCCACCATATAAACATCCCCTTACTACGCCTTAAATCCCCGAGGGGATGAGCCATGAACCACGTATTCAATAAGCCACAAATAGTCGGAAAAGTGGGATAGCCGGCTACATTGCGCTATGTGTCAACATCACTCGACGATGCCTTACTTATTTCTATTTTTAAAATGAAAGTGGTTCGTGTAAGAGAAAATGGTGTTTTCGTACTTGAAAGGAACGCTATAATGTCAGTGTATTTTGTGGAAGTCTTAGTTTTTATCGGTGACAATGCAAATTGAGGTCTTCTATCTAACACAAGTTTTCAATAAAAATGTCTTTTTCATAACAAGCTTTTATAACGCGATATATACCTATATGGCTATTGAGGGAGTTGAGGATATCAGGCCACGAGGAAGATCGCCTATAAGTTTGTTTCCCACACGCCTCAAAGATATACCAGCAAAGCCATAGAGGTCCAGCAGAGCCGATGCCTGTCAAGGATGTCGCTTAGTGACATTTTTCAAAAGGAAACCCGTGGAATGCAAAGAGCAACAGTAACTGAATGACACCAGGTGTGGTTTAAGTTACATAGTAAAAATTTGAGTCATTGAATGATTTTCTAACCAAAAAAAAGTAGTTGACTCGTATTTGACTACCTATATTATCTTTTACACGGTATATTATTAGTTTTTCTGACCGTCCTCTGAATAATAGATCGGCCTCATTGTGTAAAAAAATAAGTTAAACACAACCCTCGTTATAATTTGAAATAATGTGTACATAGGTACATAATTAGTTATAAAATTATGGGTGTTACTTACAAATTAAACGTAAAAAAACTTTAACATGTTCGAGTGAAAAAAATCCCCGACAAGCGCGAGTCGACTTGCAGAATGAGGTGTCCGTACTAACTAGAAATGTTACGGAGTTCCAACTTCGATATAGCGAAACTTTCGATTGACGATTTAAAGCGTAGGTTACTGCCAAGGTTATACCGTCTCGTCACTTTTTTATTTGTGTGTCAGAGTCACAAATCGGTGTATGTGTGTATCTAACCCGGTTTCAACATGGGTTCTCATTTGTCCCTAACACTCTCGGTTCACCTCTGATTCCGTTTCCGGTTCCAATTTCGGTTCCATTAAAACAAATTCTCTCTCTTATCTCATATTTCGGCTTCGGTTCCGATAAAACCACCTCCGTAACGTCTCTAGTAGGTACTAACTATAGAGTCTCGAAGATTTTTTTTGACGTAACTACAAACTTTCAGTCTTGAGATTTACTTCCTACACTTGTGTTATGAAACCTTGCTTCATGCCAAATTTCAAAGTTCTAGGTCAACGGGAAGTACCCCATGATTCTTGAGTCTCTTGAGTGTCAAAATATATAGTTTTTTTTGCGACATAAACGGCTGTTTGTTAACTTAGACGTTTGATTTTTTTATAGCTTTCAAAAAAAAAAAAACAAAATTCAATATGGTATTAATTTCTGGTTCTTGAGATAAAGGGTCTTAGCAGACAGAAAGACAGACAACCAAGGGATAAACCTATAAGGAATTCGTTTTTCCTTTTCAAATATGGAAACCTAAAACCTATACAAATAGTAAATACAAGGTAGGTTTAGGTAAAAAAATGTTAAGTTTTACGTCGATTTACCCAGAATAGAATAGAAAGATTTACCTAAATAAGACACATGATCCAGTAGAAAACAAAATACGATTCAATTTCTATAAAGCTTTTTATATCGCATTATTTTATCAATGTCTGCGTGGAATTTGTTTGGAATTGTTTAAATAATTATTTTTGGATTTTTTTACCTGTAAAGGCGTTATCGTTTTGTCATGTTTCATGAGACGTTATTATTAAAAACTAGCTTTTGCCCGCGGCTTCGCCCGCGTGGTACTGGGGTTGGGGTTTCCGGGATAAAAAGTAGCCTATGTCCTATTCCGGAGTGTATCCTATGCCTGTGCCGAATTTCTAGCCGTTTTGGCGTGATTGAGTAACAAACATCCAAACATACAAACATCCAAACATCGTAACTTTCGCATTTATAATATTAGTAAGATAACTGTAACGATTAAAAACTTCCCTAACGACTTAGGGCCAAATTCACCAATAAAAATAATCACGACTAAAACAAAACCCAGTTTTACCGTCCAATCCAGATTACAGTTTCATTAATTGATCATTATTTACATGTTTGTGTATTTTTCATTCATTTTATTTTATTTATGGTGGGAAAAATCATCGAATGACGAATCCCGCTCTTGGACGGAGCGAGATAGTGTCAGACTTCTACAGACTAAACGACCCACCTTTCCTTCCTGCCTTAGTTCTAGGGCCCCGGTGTTCCGCTTTCGCATCAATCCTTGGCCCCAACATGTTTGTGTATGGGCTTTAAAAGAAACTTTGACCCCTGAGTTTGTTTCTGTGGTTCTTCTCGGGGTAGTCAGCTAGGAAACACCGGCCTCATCCAGTTTCGAAGGACAAAAAAAAAATTGACGTGTAAAATACTTTGTAAAAACCTGTTTACAAAATAAAAATCATTTATTATTATAATTTGGTTTACTTTGGTATTGAAATATTTAAGTATATAGATAGTCCAAGGAGGGTTGAAACGGTGAAAAAATTATCGTTATTAGGCGGTACGAAGATTTCTCGTGACCCAAGTGCTGGTTTTTACCTTGGGTAGAGAATAAGCATTGCCATAGAGCGTGGCAATGCTGCCAGCCTTTTGGTTACTTTACCAGTCGACAGCAAGGTGTAGTAGATTTTTGACTCCATATTTTGTAGATTGTTTTCAATTCGTGTTTTTTTAAACATATAAATATTAAAATTTTCGTTGGTGGTTATAAAAACATAATCGGGCTTAGTAGGGACTGAGTTGTTTTGATGCTTTTGTTCAATAAACAACATTTGTATTATGTTGTTGTTATTGTACAATGTTATTTTATGTGAGGAGCAATGAGGGCCTACCTAACCTACCTAACCTATGAATAAATGGCGAAATCAAACCAAACCATTGATAATTCATCATCATCATCATCTTGCTGCCCTTGTCCCGTTTTATTTGGGGTCGGCGCAATATGTCTTTTTCTTCCACTCTGTCCTGTCACCCGTCTCGCTATCACTAACTCCTCTTTCTTTCATATCCCTTCTCACACAATCCATCCATATTTTTTTTGGTCTCCCTCTCCCTCTCCATCCATCCACATGTATACTCATGGCTTTTTTTGTAACATGCGTTTCATCCCGCCTTTTTACATGGCCATACCAAGACAGACGGTTCACTTTCAACTTTTCAGTCACTGGCGCCACTTTCAAACTTCCTCTAATATACTCATTTCTCACTTTATCCATTCTCGTCACACCACACATCCATTGATAATTACTATTAGTAATTTATTTCATCAAACGAACAAAACAAAAATTGAATACTCGTAATGTTCTCTAGTTTCCAAATAAGTCTTCTACGGCAATGATAGCTTGTTTCCTCACCCAGAGCGGAAGTCTCCCAGTTTTTTTTTTTTATGGTACTAATATATCATCTGCCAGTGTCAAGACTCTTTCTGACTAAACAACCTATCCCATTCCTACGTCGCCATACATACCAGGGCTGGCCCTGGTATGTACGGCGACGTAGGAATGGGATGGTCCCTTCTACAGGGTCTCTACGGTTTACAAAGTCTCCCCGTTCGGGCTTTGGTCTGGATACGAGAGAGGAAGGAAAGCAGTTGTTTCTTTCTGCAAATCATGTGATATCGCAGGAGATGATTGCCACTGTGAGGGTTACCTCATGTTGTTGTTGTTGTAGTGGTTATCCTCTCGCCTCAGCAAATGGTTGTGGTTATCACTGTTAGATTGTTGGCAAGAGATCAAATATTTTAATTACTTTTCCTTTTAAACAATTTTCTATTTTAACGCAAGCAAAACTAATAAATTACCAACATTCTCGAGGATTTCAAGCAAAACAGCTTTAGCAGCCACTAAATTAAGCTTATCCTCGATTATATATACAGAGTGAATTTCTGTTACGGAGTCTGCGCGAAAAGCAAAATTAAAAATGAAAAATTTGTAAAGAAAACTTCGTGAAGGAGGCTGCTTATAAGCTGGAAAGTCTCTTGAAAAAGTAATTTAGTTTGCCTAGAATCAAAGCACTAGATGAAGTTTCTACTGTATTTTTTCATGGTGTACGATAAAGAGTGAAACTATCTATTTTATACACCAAATTTGCCAAATTTTTCTTCTTTCTTTTTTCCTTTCTTTCGGCAGCTTACTTTAAATCATAGCTCGTAAATACTTCGAAAAAAATCTCAAAAATTAAGTGACAATGGGCAGGAAACATAGCTCGCAGAACAGATGGCCACAGGAGCCAAAAGTTTCTGGATTGACGACCGGGTACTGGAAGACGTAGTGTTGGAAGGCCTTCCACAAGATGGACCGATGAGCTGGTTAGGGTTGCTAAAATCTGATGGATGCAAAACGTACAGGACCGGTCTTTGTGGCGGCGCTTGTGAAAGGCTTATGTCTAGCAGTGGACGTCTTTCGACTGAAATGATGATGATGATGCATGTGATGGTGGGATGGTGGTGTGAAACACGCAGTTTACGTCGAATTTCGGCTGTTGCTAAAAATAAGCGCTGTGGTTCTGTTTAACACATGGGCCCCAGCTTTTTGCTGACCACTGGCAATTTTTTGTGGGTGTGTCGCATTTTTTTGCGGTACTTTCTATCGTTGTTGTTTTTTAAATGTACATATTTGGTATGAGCCATACTCTTGCGCAAATAAACTCTTTTTTCTTTCTTTCTATGATGATGGTGATGATGACGCACATGGTGTGACGTCATGTGATGGTGGTGATACGTTCATCTCTCTTTGTGTTCATAGCGGTCATATTAAGAAAAACCTCTTCTGTATTTCACTGAGGAGAAAGGCTCGCGTAGGAAAAGAAATATAAATCTTTATTAAAACGTTCCTAGTTCATTTACTGCTTCAACTTATTTACTTTATCTAAAGAATATCAGATTTACTAAATTAGAAATCCTCGGAATTCTTGGTAATAAAATTTCTTTACCCAAGTTTATCTTATCGTAATGGTTTTGATCCACTTTATTTAGATTTATTTCTTCGGGTTCCGTATAGGCTTCCGCTGTCCATCCATTCGCCTTTCTGTCTGTTTGTCCATCTATCTATCAGCGGGCTGTATCAATGGCCCTCACGCTCAAACCGCCGCAGGGATCCCGATCACCGAAGGCATGGACTTGCAGACAACGAGCAATGGGTAGTTCGTTGTCTGACCGTTTGGTAGTCATCCTGAAGCAACGGCCCTCACACGCGACCGATGCAGAGATACCTAAATCTGTATTCAAATAACGGACTTACCTAATAATCAAAAATTGCATAAGTAACACAACCGAATTGAAAACCTCTTACTTTATTTTTAGTTGTTAAAAATGGTTGTTACAAAATACCCCATATGCCATTAGTGACAACTTAAAATTGATAACGTCTTTAAATCGCAGCAATAAGACTAATTTTACGATATACTTATAACATAGGTTAAGATATCTCCCAAGCAGAACATATGGACATTATTCTCACCAAATCCCATTGTTTCAGAAAGGAAAACTTTCCTGCATCCGCACCGAATCAGAATCTGGATCAGACAAAATGTCGTTACGCCAATCAGCTTCAAAACAGACTTCAAAAAACTCAACACAACCAAGCGACTGTTCTTCACAAGACCACAAATGCCCATGCTGCTTCAGGCCGGAGAAGAAAAAGAAATACAGAAGCAAGGAAAAGGAATCAAGATTCTACAACAACGATGTCACTTTCAAAGCAAATTTTAAATATAAGAACACTACAAGACGAACTCATTCCATGAAAGAACATGTCGAAAATAATCGCGTGTCTTCTTTAAGAAGGGAGACAAAAACTGCACAGACTCTAAGCCTCGTTGTAGGAGGGTTTGTAGCCTGCTGGCTTCCATTTTTCCTCTACTACCTGCTCACCCCTTTCATACCAAGTAATTACGTGAACCCAGTTCTTATGTACATACTTACTTGGTTAGGCTGGTTCAATTCTGCCATAAATCCCTTTATATACGCCTTTTATTCCCCTGATTTTAGAGTAGCTTTCTGGAGGCTCACAATAAGAAAATGTAAGAGAAATAAACGTTAAGAATGTTAGTAATTTTTCACTTGTAATAGGTACTTGCGTAGTTTATATTACAGCAAATAAACGGATATCAACAAATGGTTTAAGATCTGAGACAGGCTGGTACATTTCTTTTGCGTGTACGTAACAGTCGATATTCGATTTTACAGCAACGGGATAAGCTTTAAATTTATTTGCAGCGCGATTTTCTCTGTATATCTTGCAATGTGGATCAGTAAATAATCGCAAACATCTTTCAATACCGTATTTACATTTTTCTTTGATTCTTTCCGTCCTATTCCTTCAGATCGTAGTTTTATGAATCCATTTTCAAAAGACGTTCAACGTTTCCGTTAGTACCGGTTTTATGGTTGGGTTTTTTACTATTTCCTGGTTCATTAGATACTGGTTCTTGGATGTTGTCGCCTTGAAGACGGGTGTTAAAATAGGAGAACGGATAGTTCACTGTGATATGAGGTTTTATACTGCCATTATTTTTTTTATAGAACAAAATAAAATATATTTTTATTGTAAAAAACATAATTAATATGTGCAAAGTCTTAAAATAATGGAAAATCCACTTGTCCCACAATCCATTTATGATATTGCCACCTAAGAGCAAGAATCATCTAATGACGAATCTTGCTCTTGGGTGGTGCGGACAACAGTGTCAGACTCTTACTGACAAAACGAACCACTCCATTCCTTCTTAGCCCTCATACCGGGGTCGGACCTTCCTTTCTGAAACCGGACCGGCGCCCCAGTAGGTCTCAGCCCTAACACCTCTGAGGCTAACGACCACAGTCATTCCATGTCCGCACTCACTGCTACCCACCCACGACCCTGCAATTGGGCCTCTACATATACTACCATTAGTTATAGACATAAAGCTTTGTACCTAATATTTGAAATTGGCAAAATTGTTTAAGCGTCGTAAAAAACTTTGCCGTCGGTATTTTGTTCAGTGAGTTATTTTGATTGTTTGGAGTTTCGGCTAACCTTTTAATGTTTCCTTCGTAAACCCTTTTTACCTAAAAGGTAGGATTTCATTAATACTTCAACTAATTATCACACTTAGATACTTACTCGTATTACCATCGTGGGTGGCGCTGAAACGTTTTTTTAAACGAGTAAATTAAATTCCGTTTACGAAACTAAGTAGGTTTCTTTTTCTTTCTATTACGTTTACTTTTACTTTTACTATTACTATTTTTACTATTACTTTTACTATTATTTTACTATTATTTTACTATTACTATTACTTTTACTATTACTATTACTATACTTTTACTATTACTATTATTTTACTTCTATTGCTTTTTCTTTCTATTCTTGTACGTAATTTTTAGTGCGGCAAATTAAAAAAAAAAGAAAAATATCCGATCTAGTCGTTATACAAATTGGCTATACTAACTTTCAACTTTCCAATAAATAAATTTTGATGAAGAAGTTCAACTCTAAACCAACTTCGCACCCAGATTGGATGCAGCAAAGCCAATCTCCACAGATGGGGGTTCTCGGATGGTTCTGATCTTTAGTGTTTGTGCGGCGTCTCTCCGCAGACTATGTCCCATCTTCTATCCTGCACCACGTGTCCTATTATCTGTTCACGTAGGGACCTAATGACAGCGTCAGTGGACAGCATTGCCGTGGCCGAATACTGGACCAGACAAGGAATTTAGCTAGTTATCTGGCCATCGACATGCTAAGAGGAATGGAGAAGTTGAAAGTTGGTATAGTAAGCGGCAAACAAGATGAATTAGTTGCTATGATTAGGCACCTAGATTGACATATTACTAAAAGAGTTACTGCGTAAATAAATTGTTTTTCTTTCTTTATTTCTTTTAGTAGTACTTATTGTGATACCAACTAATAGTAAAATATGGGAGAACTTATGCCATATTGCGCCAAAGTCATATACATTGTGATAAAGTTAGGAGAATGACAAAGTACACAAATGATTATAAATATCCGTTTTACGCAAGTTGACTGTATTATGGACCTCAAATCACAGTGAATTGAGTAATAAAACAAGAAAAACCTTTTAGATGTTCACTAAGAAATATTGTTGAGCCTCCTATCTATCAAAATTATGAAATATGGTGACAATTTGTAACCATTATGGAGGAACAATTTTTTTTTTGGTGGGAAAAATCATCTAATGACGAATCCCGCCCTCGGGTGGAGCGGGAAAGTGTCAGACTCTTACTGATTAAACGACCCACCTCATTCCTTCTTAGCCCTCATACTGGGGTCAGACCTTCCTTTAACAAACTGGACCGGGGCCCCAGTAGGCTTCGGCCCTGCAGTTGGGCCTCTACATTTGCTGACAACTCTGACAACTGGCTTTGTCCGGACTGTTACCAGACGACTGAACGGCGAGCTACCCATTGCTCGCCTTCCACAAGCCCACGCCTACGATGGCTGGAATATGTAATTAAAGCATAGTTGCTACATCGAAATATTTTATTTAATAAAGGTGTTATCCCATATTGGAAATTACTTCTGTATCGAACGTTTTTGCGTTCACAAACACATAAATTTACATAGGTCTACAAGATAGAAACCCAAACTATACCAACCAATACAAATATTTTTTTCCTCGTGGTTGAACCCGCAACACACAGCTTAGCAGTCATACGCTCAACCACTGCGCCAACCGAGCCGTCAAATTACTAATACATTATTTCAATGCGTCACAAAATGCACAAATTGTTCTTTAACTAAGCTCAAACTTAGCTCAGATAATAATGTAAATAAATGATCACAAATAAACAGGAATGATTAACGAGGAAGATTTAAATGTATAATTCATGTGTTGAATAGTAGAAAAAACAGAGAATTTCAAAGAATTATAAAATCCGTGCGAAGCTGGATGAAATGTAAATATATATTTGTAATTATAAGATGTTCTTTTGCACAGGAAATTGCTGTTACAATCACATTATAAATTTAAGGCTGATTTGTTGAATGATCAAAGAGTTCTAAATGAACATTATACCAAATTAATTGTAAAAGGTATTAGATATAATTAATGTTACACGCAATGTTCTGTAAATAGAAAATGTTTTGTACAACAATGATAAATATATCATTTAAATAAACTTAGTTATTTATAAGATACACACATCGATATTAAGCTTAACATTAAAGTTATTTTATATAATGATGGCTCCCACAGATAAAGATATACCTAGATAACGCAAGAGCAACTACTTCGCGTACCTAGCTTACGTACAAAAATCGTAAGTGGTCACTTAGGCGATCACTCTGCATCGGTGTACAGTGCTAGTCGGACGTCAGTTAAACATATAAAAATGGTTAATTGTGCTGGCTTGGCAGGGTTGTAGCGAGAGGGACGCCGTACACGGCGGCGTCTTTGATTTTCCCATCACAAATAGTGCTTTGGACGCCATAATAGGTAGTCAAAAAATGTCACGCTTGTTTTCCATACAGATCATGATACTTGCGTTATCTAGGTATATCGTATAACTGTGGTGACTTCGTGAAGCTCCGTAAACAGGCGTGAATGTGAATATGGACGCATTATATGCATTATTCCAATAATTGTATATGTGTATTTGTATATGTTATATTTAATTTATACTGTTTCATTGCTGAACAAAGGCCCTCCGATTCCTTTATTGTTCTAAGCTCGGAGCCACTTCTTGCTAAGAAAGACATCTGAGTCATACATTTTTCAGTTGCGAAATCATGTAATAACTCCTGAGCTGGGTAAATGATAAATGATTTATTTTGTGAATAGGTTTTACAAACTCTTTTACACGTCAATTATTATTTTTTTATATTGGGTTGGGCGACAGAGAGTGTCAGATTTTTACTGACTGACCCACTCTTCAGTTGTCTTTTGTATTCCAAGGTCCGCGAAAACTCTTTTGAATTAGTCCATCTTAGTCGTCCCGATATCTTCTTCGTGATGAAAGAGCGGCCAACCCGAGATATATTTTCATACAACCGCTTTAACCTTTTCACTGCTGTGATGCCAGTCTGCTTTTTAAGACTGGGTCTGGGTCACGTAGTGGATCATTTAGTTTAGTGCATGTCTTCGAAAACTTTGATTCTAGGACATGCCGGTTACTTACGATGTTTTCCTTCACCATTTTGAGAGCAGTCATGATGAAATAAACAGTACAATGTATTTGCCTGGCTTTAAACCCTCTATCATCATCATCATCATTTCAGCCGAAAGACGTCCACTGCTGGACATAGGCCTCCTCCAAGCGCCGCCACAAAGACCGGTCCTGTGCGTTTCGCATCCATCGGCTTCCAGCAACCCTGACCAGGTCATCGGTCCACCTTGTGGGAGGCCTTCCAACGCTACGTCTTCCGGTACGCGGTCGCCACTCCAGAACCTTTCGGCCCCAGCGGCCATCCGTTCTGCGTGCAATGTGCCCTGCCCATTGCCACTTAAGTTTGGCGATTCTTTTCGCTATGTCGGCAACCTTAGTTCTCTTGCGGATATCCTCATTTCTGATTCTATCACGCAAGGATACTCCGAGCATAGCCCTTTCCATTGCCCTTTGAGTGACCTTGAGTCTTTTTATAAGGCCCATTGTAAGCGACCACGTTTCAGAGCCAGACGTCAGCACTGGCAACACGCACTGATTACGCCCTCTATATATAACAAAAATCGGGTCTGTTGCCTCTCAATTACCTATGTTTCCACTGCTGGGACTTAGGCCTCCTCACTGTGATAGGGTATGAGCCGTAATGCACCACGCGGGCCCAGTGCATGTTAGTGGATATCAACCGTCTTCGAATTTTTAAATCTAGGACATGCCGGTTTCCTCACGACGATTTTCTTCATCGTTTTACGTATAGCTGAGTTTGAACTCGGGACCCACAACTCATAAGCCGGGGCCGTTAGCACTTGGCCACCACTGTTCACTCAGTAGCAATAATACCTACTCCATAGTTCCATAGTTTGTGGTTATAAACATTTTGTTTCTAGTATACTAAAAGGAATTGATAAAATCATCGATTAACTGAAGGCCTAGAATACCTTGGAAATAAATGAGTTTATTTCGGAGCCCATTTCCGATGTAACTGGAAAACATCTAGAAAATAAATGGCCCAGATTTGCTTACCAAATAGTTTTCTTTAGCGCTCTAGGAGTACACTTCTATTTATTATCTACTTAATAATTCGGTAGAAGTGCTTTTGGGAGCTAACACTAAACTGAAAATGGGGACATTGCTCTTAGGGTCCTGTATAAGGGTAAAAATGGGACCCTGTTACTAAAACGTCATTGCTTGTTTGTAACCAGTATGTATTTTATTAACACGTTAACTGCCAAGCCATATTCTGAAATCCGTCAAATTTATATATAAAAAAGTGTTCTCTTTTCTTTATTGTACGGCAAATACACCATTACGTTGTTGAGACATCTACGGTTCGGACTAAGCGTTTTGGCTCGTCATTTATAACGCGTACATCGAGGGACTGGAACAGTTTGTCGGATGCAGTCTCTTCGTCCGATTTTAATTTAGGTGTATTCAAGGCTAGAGTGAATAGGCTCTTAATAAACTAGTGCGCCAAACCATTAACGATTGCATCACTGCTCTCCATCAGGTGGGATCGCAGTCAAGCACTAGTTTATAGCAATTAAAAAAATATATCACCCGTGACTAACGTGGCCCTAATGGTACAAAGTTGGATGCTTTGGTGTCAGTCATCGGTGAATGGCCTGAACAGGTAGTGAGTCTATTAGACACCGGTCACTGACATGTGTTAACTGTGATAATTACACAGTTGACATTTTTACATAATATGATGTAAGATTTTTGCTGCCGATATAACAATGAATAGATACTAAAAAAATCGGGGGAATGTGAGTTGGACTCATGCACTGAGGGTTCCCAATAAACTTATAATACGGTCGTCGGATCTTGATCTACAGTTACGCTCTGCGAATTTTAGCGCTTGAAAACTCGTACAAAAATTTTTTGAATAAATAAATGCAACGTGCAGTTGTTACTAATGTTAAAAACTGTTATTAACATTTATTTATTTTTTAGCTTTTATTTTTTATGAGTTGCTAGCGGTGCTGGTGCCAAAACAGCAACGCTATGGCGTGAGACAACCTCGGTGCTTCGTAAGTAATCCTATAAGAGTTTTTTTTTATGGTAAGTAAAAACCGGCTTTTTCCTTTTGAGGTAGTTAGCCAAACTTTTTTTTTTCAGGTTTGGTTTTTAATGATTAAACTGAGCCCCAAGACTTTCGCACACTTATTTTTTTTTTTTTTAACTTGCAATAAACTAGTGCTTGACTGCGATCCCACCTGATGGTAAGCAGTGATGCAATCTATTGTCTTTCTATTATGTCTCTAATTACGGTATTCGAAAAATTAAAATCCGACTATCTTAAAGATAGTTAAACTACTTTTCTACTATCACAAGAATGAAGCACAACAGCAAAAGTAATAAAATAATTATGTTACGAACTAAGGACATTTCTTATTTAATAAAAACTTGAGACAACGTTCATTAAGATCATTAGTGAAATTACAGAACTTGTCACTTATGTCAGAGAGCAGCTTATACTAATAAGAAGTGGCCAAGCAATTAATCATTCATTAGTGAAGAGACTTTTTGTGTTAATTGAACACTTTTTTTAGGGGGAAAATTATCCAATGTTGCTCTAAGGCAGAAGTTGATGTCAGACTTTTACTAATTGCTGGCTTACGGACGGCCAGCAATGGGTCCGGTCGTCTGATAACAGTTCGGAATAAGCCAGGTCGTCGACGCGTGCCACAGCGAGTTGTCAGCAAATGTAGAGGCCCAACTGCAAAATTGTATAGCGAGCTGGATATGAACATATATGATGTTGGACTTTTCTATCATATTTGTTGGCACCTAACTACAAAGCTGCTCATAGCTTAATTAAATATGTGTTGTTACTTTTGTAAAAAGATAAATGATTTTTATTTTATAAATAGGTTTCCATAAACTCTTTTACACGTCAATTTTTTTTTCGTCCATTGAAACTAGATGAGGCCGGTGTTTCCTAGCTGACTACCTTGAGAAGAAACACCGAAACAAACTCAGGGGTTAAAGTCTCTTCTAAACATAATAGAAAGACAATAGGTGTGAGTTTGCTTCTGGCTCAAGAGTTTAAACTATGATTAAAATTTAAAAACTCCACTGTAATATCAAGCCTGGCTTAGTTTCTTTTAATACCACTCTGCAAAAGCTAGATAAAAATATCATAAAATTAAAAAGCACTGGACGGAAGCCTGGCTTTTGCATACATTTTTAAATTCAAGTCTACATATCATACAAAGAAAATTCATCTACATTCTGTCATCTCACTTAAATATTAAAAGCATAATCAGTCTTTATTTTTTTCTCACTGCTGGGACTCAAGCCTCGTCTCTTGGAAAGGGAATGGCCTGTAATCCACCACGCGGGCCAAGTGCGAAACGGTGGATGTCACATGTCTTTGAATTTTTTATTCTAGGACAAGGTGGTTTCCTCACGATGTTTACATGAACCGTTTTGAGAGCAGTAGTGATGAAATACGTAAATAACACAACGTAATTTTCAATACACTTACTCGAAAATTCGTTGTTATCGTACCGCTTCTAGGCATGCAATGGAGTATTTTCCATTTTTTAATAACGAATTATCTGAATTCCACCTCGATCGCAATGAGAAACTTTCTGCACATGTATTTTGATACAAGTACAGAAAGTTTGTCATTACAATACTGCCTGAAACATTGCCTGGTTGGGTTTGAACTCGCGACGTATAACTTGTAAGTCAGAGCCATTATCTGGGAGCCACCAGTTCCTGCGTTATCAGCAAAAAAATAGGAGGAATTTGCGTTTTAATTTCAAACATAATGAAACAAATCAGTAACAAAAATTCACAATAGCCTTCATTTCAAATCATGAGCTATTCCAAGAATTTCCTAACAATAATTAATTAAGTACAATTTTTCGAAGCTGAACAATAAAATACAAATGATTAGAACAAAAATAATAGCCAGCACTTAAACAGAATGTTTCAAGCTCTCAAAATGACCGCCATGAAAATTGTGAACGGGCGAATTTGACTAAATAACCCTTGTATTTTCGCGAAACTGCCATTAGTGGTGGGTAGCACTTAATTAGCTTTTAGAACAATACGCAGAATGCTTTATAGCAGGAAAGTAATAAAGAATATTGCAGTAGACTAACAGGGCCGTAACTAGGGTAGCGGAGGGGCGCAGAAATTATTATTAGGCCTGGGCCAAGTTTATAAGACCATCATCAATTCATCATCATCATCATCATCAATTCAGCCGAAAGACGTCCATTGCTGGACATAGAACTCCCCAAAACGTCGCCACAACGACCGGTCCCGTGCGTCTAGCATCCATCGATTTCCAGCAACCCTGACTAGGTCGTCGGTCTACCTTGTGGGAGGCCTTCCAACACTACGTCTTCCGATACGCGGTCGCCATTCCAGAACCTTTCAGCCCCAGCGGCCATCTGTTTTGCGTGCGATGTTATATTTCATATAACAATTTTAAAAATTGGCATGCATTGTAACAATTTAAAAAAAAAACATGAATACGATAGAATAATACAAATATAACATACAGAATTGGGTAGTGCATGTACAAAGTAGATAAATTGGATAAAATTAAATCATAGTTCTTCTACCGAGTACAAGTTTCTCTCTAACAGAAATTCTTTGAGCTTTGCCTTAAAAGAGCTAGTGTACAATAAATCTTTTAAATCCGCTGGTAGTTTATTAAATATTTGTACAGCTTGGTATTGCGGACTATGCTATACAATTTTATTATTAAAGCTCTTCTTACGAGTACTTTTCTTGACTATATTCTCTCATCCTCACACAATCTATATATATCTATGTTATTTTTCATAGCATCAACCTTATAATGTTCCCACTGTTGAGACTCAGGCCTGCTTTCTAAGAGAGAGAATGGGCCGTATTCCCCATCGCTGGCCCAGTGCAGGTTGGTAAATGTCACATGCTTTCGAATTTTTGATTCTCACCAATTTGCAAAATAATGCGCCTATTGCCATGCGAATCCATGGTTTTCAAATTATAAGTCGGAGCCGTTAGCACTCGGACACCACTGCGCTTAAAATAACGGCTACAGATGCGCCTTAGCCAGGCCGCACACCAGGCATACAATTGTTTCTCCACAATTGTAGCGCCACATTTGAAATGCGACACAAAAAAACGAACCGGTTCGATCTTAAATTATTGTAGCGCGGATGACGTCTCGCCACAAAGTGTGCCCGTTACAAATGTTTCCTCGGTCTGCGAGCTCACGTAGGAATATATGGGGGCGTTAATTGTATGCCTGGTGTGCGGCCTGGCTTACATAGTGCTGTATCCCCTAAATCAATTTGTTTCAAGCATCACGTCACACGTGTACCATCCGGTAATCGTCCAGACTGAATTCGAGTTTTCGACAGCATGTAGTGTTCCACGTGCATCAAAGAGATGCCAACAAAACCGTAGTGACCCAACAGGACCAAGGCAAGGCGAAAAAGCAACCTGTTCACACACAGAATAGAAGACTACATTCTTCTGTTCTGTGTGCACAGTGTCTTTTACTCTTTTTAACCTTTAACTCAGAGTGAGTTTTACTCAATAAAAGACTGACACGTTTTCCAGTTCTGCCTTAAAGCGCAAAAAGTCATTGGATACTAATATTTTTTTTTTTATAACCTACCAAAAAAATATTTTAGGGGGAGGGGCAGTTTTAATAACCCGCACCCGGCGTGTAAAATGTCAGTTACGGCACTGTGGTCGAAAATACGCAAAAACATTAAGACTAATTTTGCGAAATGTTGGAGAGTTCCCCGCTGAATATGTAATTTATTTGATTGTACTACTGTTTATTTTATTGTATTAGCGTTACCATTGTAATTTGTTTATGGTGTTATTTGTTAGACACTGTGAGTATAAATATAGATGTTTTTGTTGAAATCTAAGTTGATAACTCTAATGTCAATGTAATGTCTCAAGCTTAGCAGAGTTTGTCCTATGAGTACTAGACAACTTATAAACATAATCGAACACACGACCTCCCATATAGCAGTCAGGACCTCTAACTACTAGACTGACAGGCCAGTAGCAAAATCTAACTTTAGTCCTGGAACGTACAGGGCAATGAATAATCTTGATGCGCAGGACGTGACGCTAACTTGTCTTTTTCCGCTCAAAGTTGTTGGCCTATCATCATTTCAGCCGAAAGACGTCCACTGCTGGACATAGGCCTCCCCCAAGCGCCGCCACAAAGACCGGTCCTGTGCGTCTTGCATCCATCGGCTTCCAGCAAACCTGACCAGGTCATCAGTCCACCTTGTGGGAGGCCTTCCAACGCTACGTCTTCCGGTACGCGGTCGCCACTCCAGAACCTTTCGGCCCCAGCGGCCATCCGTTCTGCGTGCAATGTGCTCTGCCCATTGCCACTTAAGTTTGGCAATTCTTTTCGCTATGTCGGCAACCTTGGTTCTCTTGCGGATATCCTCATTTCTGATTCTATCACGCAAGGATACTCCGAGCATAGCCCTTTCCATTGCCCTTTGAGTGACTTTGAGTCTTTTTATAAGGCCCATTGTAAACGACCACGTTTCAGAGCCATACGTCATCACTGGCAACACGCACTGATTATATGGGTTGGCCTATATCTGCCCCTTAATATTAAAAATCGGATGTGCAATCAATAGTCGCACAAAAGTAAGCCGCTGCAAACACATCCTGGCAAAATGGGGGATTATAGACCCCTGCGCCGCCCAGCGAGTGCAGTGCTCCTGGTCAAAAAATGGCCTACCTGATAGAGTGCCCAAAATGACCCTAAAAATGCACGCGGGATGACCTAAAAAACGCCACTGACGCTGCTATAAACGTTGCTATCTAATGGGCCCAAAAACTTTGAGGGAAGCGAAATTCATCGTTTCGAGAAGAATAAGAAGAATATTTAAAATAACTGTCTTTCTATTAGGATTTTGATACTGACACTGCTTGAAAGTCAAAACTGCATTAATGTCATCAATATAAAGGTGTATACCAATCCGCATTCGGCCTGCGTTGTGGGTTATGGCCCATTCCTCCTCCTAAAATGGAGGCCTGTGTCCCAACAGTGGGAACATTAAAAAGGCTGCTGATGAAAGGTGTATGGCCTGCAGATCAACTAAGTAAAATTACCAAAACCGTGGGAAAAATCTAGTACCTAATAAATGAAAGAGCATCAAATATTTCCGACCTGATTTTATATCAGGAGTAAAAAGGAATGTTAGTAATCTAGAATAATAGTCTTTTCAATAAAAATATTTATTGCAAATATGAGTATAAACCCAAATACCAAAGAGTTACAGGAATGTGGAATTTTATCAACTATTTGACCAACTTTGATAGCTCGTCATAAAATTGTACCTACAATTTCGTTTTGTTGCTATCTCAAAAATATTGCAAAGATTAATGTATAATAATACATTAATCAAAATTTTGAAGGCATTTCCATTCTTCATGACACTGACAACATATGTTTTTTTCTTTTACGATGTGCAAAAGTCATCCAACAATATCTCCTTCCTGCCCTTGGGCGGAACGGGAAATAGTTTCAGACTTAAGGAGTTGTCAACAAATGTAGAGGCCCAACTGCAGGGCCGGTGCCTACTGGGACCCCGGTCCGGTTTCTGAAAGGAAGGTCCGACCACGGTATCAGAGCTAAGAAGGAATGGGGTAGGTCGTTTAGTCAGTAAGAGTCTGACACTGTTTTCCGCCCCGCCCAGGGCGGGATTCGTCACTTAATAATTTTTACCACCATAAAAAAGATAATTTCAAACTTCTACTTTTTATAAACCCACCCCGTTCCTTCTTTGCCTCAGTTCCAGAGCCTGATTTTCATTTTGATATTAGCCATGGCCCCAAGAGGCTTCTACCCTTTTGGTTAGAAGCCTCTAGAGGCCGCTTTAGTTTGCTGAAAACTCCTTGAGGCGCGTGGGAATAGTACGCGTCGTCGATGTCTAGGGTTTGGTCCGGGCGGTTACCGGACGGTCGGACGCGAGCTACTTATTGCTCGCCATCCGCGGCAAAATATGGGTGGGTGTAAGACGCACAGGACTTTACTACAGGTCTTTATCACGATACTTGAGGGAGGCTTATGTCATGATGATGCATAAATAAATAAAAATGTCTTAAAAAAATAAGTCAGCCGTTTCAGAATAGTTCGATAGAACAAAATTAATAATATAACAAAAATGGTTTTTATATATTTAAATAAATATTTTATATTTCTTTAAACTGTTTTGCCCAAAAAAAATGTGATACCCAAAAAACTTCAAATAAATAAAACTAAATCACATTCATTTAGGCGAGCAATTTATAACTTAGAAAAATGGTTTCAGACGTTAGCCTAAAAATTCCTTGAAATGAAAAATTAGTTTTACGCCCTTTACTTAAATGGTTCAAAAGCATTAACTTTTCTTGACAGTTACATGATTAGTAGAAGCAAAGGATTTGTTATTTAAAATTTTTCGCGAAAGAACTATTATGTGAAAAAAATATAGCTGACAGGCAATATTAATTGTTATAAAACGAGAACTCAACATTTTTGTGTTAAAAATGGTTGAATGTGAGTTGTTAACGAAAGGAAGTTATTAGTATGGATTTATACTAAAAGCTTCCTGATAATAGAGAATTAATTTATTGAAAATGTTTTGCGAAATTGAAAGGAGAGTACTTATTGAAGGTACACTTCTTGGCGTGTAAAAAAAGCGCCATTAGCCAGCCATTATACGATAGCATTTTACGATCGTTTCGTAAATGCCGAACGCTTTGAATGAGACATACTGGCCAGTGGGTAGTCTTAGGGGTTTTTTTATGGTGGGCAAAAATCATCCAATGACGAATCCCGTTCTTGGGTGGAGCGGGAAACAGTGTCAGACTCTTACTGACTAGACTCCCCACCCCGTTCCTTTTCTGCCCTTCGCTCTGGGGCCAAGCCTTCCTTTCAGAAAGAGGCCCTGGGCCTTAGTAGGCTTCGACCCATTTGCAGTGTCCCTACAGGTACTTATAGAAGATTACACTGCTTGGCGTGCAAAAAAAAGCGTTGTCTCAATCTGGAAATAACTTCTGTCCCCCCTAACCACTTTACAATCGTTTCGCTAACATCGAACACTTTGAATAGGACAAACTTTAAATTCCTTTGTTCTAATTACTGTGTTTCCTGATGGCTACAATCCGGGAATCTTTAAGTCAAGAGTGAATAGGTTACTTCTAAGTTAACGCGCTCAATCGTCGACCGCATCGTCGCTTCCCATTATGTGAGATAGCGGTCAAGCACGAACCTATTTTACAAATATTATAAATGCGAAAGTTACGATGTTTGGATGTTTGAATCTTTGAATGTTTGGATGTTTGAATGTTCGGATGTTTGTTACTCAATCACGCCAAAACGGCTGGACGGATTTGGATGAAATTTGGCACCGGCATAGGATACTCTCCGGAATAGGACATAAGCTACTTTTTTATACCGGAAACCCCAATCCCAACCCCAATACCACGCGGGCGAAGCCGCAGGCAAAAGCTAGTAATCAATAAAAAAAACACGTGATTGAGCATTGAGATGACATCAGAACAAAAGCATCAGAGAACTGGCCTAAAATGCGTTAATAAACCTTTGTATCAAGCAATTAAAATGTGTCAAACAGTAATCTAATTTAATTAAACTGAATCAAGTTACCGGGAAAACAAGCGTAGCTTTGATGTGTGGAACTTCAATCAACGTGAACGCGGCATTTAGTTAATGAATCGCCATTTCTGTGGTATTTTTCGTTCAGTAAAACAAATGGGTGACGTAAGAGGCCATTTTGTATTTAGACCCATTTCCAATGACGTGATAAGTACGTATTTTTATTTTAATAAATAACCTTAGTAAATTGGCGATTTGTAAAAAAAATGTTTTATTATTTTTAACATTGTCATATAAAAATTATTGGTTTATTAAAAACTTCAGGTGGACTAGTGATGATTACGCGTCAAGATAATGTCTACTTGTCAACCTTTTAATAACATATACAAAGTTTTAAAACAGCACAACGTCATTAATTGGTCACAATTTACCCAGAACCCTAACTTTTACCCAATCAATAGTTATTTCTTATAAAGTTTTGACAAATTCAGTGTAGTTATTTCGAAGATTAACCGGAAATTGACAGAGTTTCTTCTTTCACACATAAAATTCGTTAATAACACACAAAAACAACAAAAGCGAACATGTAATTTGGGACCAATACTTTAACGCATGATAACAACGCTAACAAACAATTTTTACAAGGGGACCAAACCTGAAATTACAAAAAAAAATTGCTTGGAAAGCTTGTTGATTTTTACGCGATTTCAGGTTTGATCCCATAGTAAAAGTTGTTTGTTACCATGACTACAATCACGTGTTTAAGTATCAGTCACTAATTACTAGTCACCCCCTATATGTAAAACTAGCTTCTGCCCGCGACTTCGTCCGCGGAAAATTTCTTGTAGTGTTAGCTCGGGTAACATCCATGTTATATAAATAATTTATAGCCTATGTCACTCAGGAGTAAAGCAGCTTTCTATTGTTGCTAAAATTTTTCCAATCGAACCATTAGTACCAGAGATTACCTCCTACAAACAAAAAAACAAACTTTACCTCTTTATTTTCTCTTTCTCTTTTTTTTTAAATTGTTTCTTGAGCAAATATAGGTTATGTATAGTTCGTTTTTTAATCCTAGACCACGATTTGACAACTTAGAATGTCAAACTCCAAAAAATTGGGAACATATTTCTAGAGTGTGACATTCTGAGTTGTCAAATCGTAGTCTAGGATTAAAAAACGAACTATATGTTTGTATATGTATGTTTCTGACGACCCATTTTCGCCAAGATGCGACGCAAAACTCAGTTTATATTTTGTACTTAATTGTTTTCTTTTATTTTAGTAATGTTATAAGTATTATACACGTTGTTTTGAAAAATATGTAATTTATGACAGATGCCATAGACAAAATATGTCATTTAATTGAGACCAAGGCAACTGTATTCTGCTTAGTGTCTATGGTGCAACAGATAAAACCTGCTTTATACTTAACAGATTGTAATATTACGTGCGTCTATTTTGGGCAAAATAAACACTGTTTCTTTCTTTCTTCTTTCTTTCTATCTAAGTATCAACTTGAAAGTAGATTTCAAGTTATTAATTTTATTCTTAACTTTAATTAACTCACATCAACATGACGTAAATTGAATTTGAAATATTAATTACATCAGAATGAAGATTGTTGGAACAATGCTGATATGGCTTAACAATCGTTCATTAAGCTTTGTATATTTTGTGAAATTAACGAAATTCCGGATTTGAGTGTTTTGTGCGACAAAAGGGGAAATCTGAAAACTCCGTATCCAAATTGTCATTATCTGTTATATTTGAAGTTGTGTAAAAGATGATTGTTGTTATACAAAATTGATATGACAGATGGGCACCGAATTATTAAAATCCGATACAGTTCTTGGATAAAAGCCATGATGTGAGGGTTATATAAATATTTAAGTATTTAGAAATATATAAGTATGTTTATCAGTTGTCTAGTACCCATAACACAAGCTCTGCTTAGCTTGGGACTAGATGGCGTTGTGTGATAGTTGTGGACATATATGTGGATATTTAAAAATGATCATTGTACACATCAATATGAACAACTTTTACTATGAGACCAATACTAAAATCACGAAAAAGATCCCGCTGCTCTATACATTTTGACGAGTTATGTGAATATAAATCTATGTAACAGCGGATTTATTTTTTTGTGATTTTTGGATTGATCTCATAGTAAAAGTTGTTCATATTGGTGTATACAATAATCCTTTATAAGAAAAGTCTATCAATCGTTTCAACTTTGTATAACAACAAGTTTCTCTTTTCATTTCGATTCTCTTGCGTCTCTAGTCAGCCACACCTCCGATTCATTTATTATCATCTCAACGCTCAAGCACATGGTTCATCATCATCATCATCAGCCTTTTTAATGTTCACACTGCAGGGACACAGGCCTCCTCAGTAAGAGAGGGAATGGGCCGTAATCCACCACGCGGGCCCAGTGCGGGTTGGTGGATGTCACATGTCTTCGAATTTTTGGTTCTAGGACATGCCGGTTTCCTCACGATGTTTTCCTTCGCCGTTTTGAGAGCAGTGGTGATGAAATAAATTACACAAAGTAATACGCCTGGCTGGGTTTGAACCCGCGACCTACGACTGGTAAGTCGGGGCCGTTACCACTCGGCCACCACTGCTCTCAGCAGAAGCACATAGTTAGAACAAAGGAATCGGAAGTGCTGCCCACTCGAGGTGTTCGACGCAAGAGAATCGAACCGAAACGTTCGGAACTTGGCATGGGAGGTAGGTTTTAGACCAAATGTATTTATGTCAACGATAGCATGACCAAACGTTTTTATGTCAGCGATGGCATGACTAAATGTATTTATGTCAGCGATTGCATGACCAAACGTTTTTATGTCAGCGATGGCATGACTAAATGTATTTATGTCAGCGATTGCATGACCAAATGTATTCATGTCAGTATATGCCTGCTAGAGCTGCAAGATTATTCAAAAGAGTTACAGCAACTCTGGAATGCAGAAGACAACTAAAAAAATACAGGTAGTTTTTAGTCAGTAAAAGCCTGATACTCGCTTCACACAGATAGGATGAAGTTATTTAAAGTATAAATTAAAATGTTTACGCAGATTATAGTGGTGCCAACAGAAAAACGACACAATTGTCACATCACAAATGACAACTCTAAATAAACTATACTTTAAATATAAGGCACGGTATTTTGAATTGAAAATAAGAGATTTTGAATTGAAAAATCAGTACTCTAGAGACAAAATTTTGTAATTTTTCTGGTAGCAGGAGTTTAACAAATTTAATACTCAATTTCAATTAGAAAATCGGGAATTAAGAGGGCCTTTCTCAAACAGTCTGTCGTCAATATAGACGTGGTTTAAAAGGTGGTTAGTTTCATGCAACGCAATTTTTGATTAAGAGACAGCGGAAAAAAAGAGAGATAATATAATGTGAAAATTCATGAACGAATCATCCTAGTCATTGTAATTAGAATTAGGTTTTAAGATATTTTGTATTAGGTAATTAATTAATGTATACGTAAATAGTCGTATAGGACTATGAATTTTGTGATAAAACATCTCAAAAATAAAGAATTTTAATGAAAATTTTGTGTATTTATTTCCTTTTCCAAACTAGCTGTCTATTCTAGTACAAGGGTGAGAGTTGTCATTGGATGATTTTTACCCACTGAAAAAACCCCAATGCACCATCATTATTGAAGCCGAAGAACGTCCACAGCTGGACATAGGCTACTCCCAAGTGTCACAACAATGAACTGTCCTGTGCGTCTCGCATCCATCGGATGCCCGTGACTTTCACCGGGTCATCAGTGGTCAAGGTGAACCTAAGTGCATTTTAGGGTGTTTTTACCCGACTACGGCGAAGCAAAAGGAGGGTTATGGTTTTGACCTGTATGTATGTATGTATGTATGTGGGTATGGATGTTCATCTGTTCCCTCGTAACTTCTAAACTACTTATCAGAATTCGACAAATGACATATCATTAGAAGCGTCTTAATTGTCCGCTGGTTATAGGCTATATGGGATTTCACAAAATCTAATGTGGCGCCCTCTAGCGGATAAAACATACGAAGTAAAAAAATAAAGTTAAGATAAATATGCCGTGTTTGGTATCATTTGAAAGCGCTTTACTTGTACATTTTGAATATATATATATTACTAGCATTTGCTTGTGACTTTACCTGTATTCATGGGCTGAGAAATCAATGAACCCAAGATTAACCTATTTAGAACTCCAAAATATGTTAAATAAAAATAAAGTTTAAAAAATAACACCCGACTACTTAAAAACACGCTCTAAAAAGTACGAAACAAGAAAACAAGAAAGCCGTGGTCGTATACCATAAGAATAATAAATTAAAAAAAGTGGTATACGACCACGGCTTTCTTGTTTTCTTGTTTCGTACTTTTTAGAGCGTGTTTTTAAGTAGTCGGGTGTTAGTTTTTAAACTTTATTTTTTTAATATCATGTGGATTTTCATTGCTACGCATGCGTAGCTAATGGCCCGATATGACGTTCTACGTGCGTATTCTACGCGCATATTATAAAACATAGTCCTTTCACGCTGTGTCCCTATGTAGGTATGCTTAGATCTTTAAAACTACGCAACGAATTATGCTTTTTTTTAATTGATAGAGTGGTTCAAGAGGAAGGTTTATGTGTTTAAAACATGCATAAAATATATAACGTCAATATTGCAACCGTGCAAAACTGGAGCGGGTCACTAGTTATTAATAAATACTTGTTTGAAAAAGACATTTGCGGGGGCTACGCGTGCGGAGCAATTCCGCATGCGTTTTGAAATCCGCACGATAGTAAAAATATTGTAAAATTTTACCTATATTAGCAACAAGTAAAATTGAACTAACGGATTAATATAAGAATACTCTTTTTAAATGACTATTTTAATTTACTTTCAACTATTTCTTTAAAACTAAGATATTTTTTTTTTATTAATTGTCATAAACTAGTGCTTGACTGCGATCCCACCTGATGGTAAGCAGTGATGCAATCGTTGATGGTAAGGCGCACTAGTTTATTAAGAGCCTATTCACTCTAGCCTTGAAGACACCTAAATTATAATCGGACGGCAATACTGCAGCCGGCAAACTGTTCCAGTCCCTCGATGTACGCGGTATAAACGACGAGGCAAAACGCTTAGTCCGGGCCGCAGGTGTCTCAACAACGTAAGGGTGGAAATTTGCCGTACGCCGGGATGTCCGAAGGTAAAGTTGGGAAAATGTTGACCTGACCTATTCTTACACTGATAAAATAAAAAAAAAATGAATACGATAACTGAATAGCCGGCCTACCACTGAAAAAAATAGCGAATACGCGGGAAAACGGCGATGCGTACTATCTCTTTATAATCCGTGGGCAATATAATCTTTCTTGTTTTTATTGAGTTGTAGTTTTGTTTATAGTTTACTAAATTACAGAGACTTAGTAAACTATAAACAAAACTCTAGTTATATATATTTTTTTGTATTAACACAATAAGTTCATCAGCTTCAAGTATGGATTTAACGCCAGATTCTTAAAACCCTAGGATAACAATGTACTTATGGGTACTGAATAGTTACACAAGAACCACACCTAAAACCATTATAACAAACTATTTAGGTTATTTTATCCTGTACAATGTTTTTAGAATAGACCGAAAATATTAGTTCCAAAGCCTTAGAAAAATAGATTTATTTCTTTGAGCCCTTTCATTGATATGGATCGTGCCACTCGCGTAGGCGGCAATTTGACAGCTCTTCTTAGGGGTATATGTCAAGCATCCCATTTTGCTATGTAATATCATATTGCTATAATGGAGGTCATGATCACCCAGTGGTTAAGGCGTATCCTTGTCGATATTTCTTTTATCTACACTAATATAATAAAGAGGTAAAGTTTGTTTTTTTATTTGTAGGAGGTAATCTCTGGAACTACTGGTCCGATTGAAAAAATTTTAGCAACAATAGAAAGCTGCTTTACCCCTGAGTGACATAGGCTATATTTTATGTACTCGGGCGAAGCCGCTGGCAAAAGCTAGTATAAAAATATAATAGTAATGTAATAAGAGATGAAGAGAAGTAATGTATAAAGAGACTTTGACCCCTGAGTTTGATTCGGTGTTTCTTTATATAGGACTTTTCACAGTTTTCAAGATAGGAAGCGAAAATTCGGTACACCGACTCTTTGTTTCCAACGATTTTTTTTTGTTTTGGATATCTTCCCCCAACAAATAAAATAGGGAATAGAAATTAAGTATGAGACTCAGCTAATATTGTTCTCTTCCGATTATAGATCAGGAAAAGGACACCATTTTACCCTGAATTTAATGTGAGCAAATCGGCGGGCAAAAGCTAATATTGTATGTTTTTTCAATACATACCGACTAACCTTATAGACGTGATGTTGGAATTAAAAACTATCAAGTCGTATATCTTCCCCTTAAGCTAAGTCTACATGAGGATCCAATGTGAATTTTAGAACTTATGAATACTTTTCAAGTTTATCTAGGACATCACTGACAACCTGTGCCTAGGAAAGCATTTGTAGTACACGGCATTTAACTTGAACCAAAATGTTTGCTATTTTGTTTTATGTTGAGTAAAATCATCGAATAATGGTCATCAAGTGTCAGACTTCTACTGACTAAACGATTGACTTCGCAAAATCCATGGACCCATGGCAGTAAGCTATTGGACCCTGATCGGCCCCAACGGTTTGCTGTTGTCTCTTTGAGGTGCGAGCGAAACACTACGCACCGTCAGGGACTTGGGCTTGGCCCGAACTGTTACCAGACGGCCGGACGGCGAGTTACTAACTGATCACCGTCCGCAAACCCACTTCACTTCTTTGGTGGTTGGAAATCTAGATCAGGATTAGGGCTTGAGGGCCGTTCCCTCACGCGGCCTCCTCCTTTGACCTCTGAATGCTGAGGTACTTGTCCACTTAACAACTTCATTCTTCAGTACAATAGTTACAGGCTGGTTATCAAATGTAAGTATTAAATAAAATGTAACTACCAAGATAAAAATGACAGCAATCAAAAAGAATAATAAACATTAAATATTTTGAGTGATACAATAATTTTCTAATAGCTCTAGTCTGAGTAATGAGATATCTCGACAGTTACAGATATAAAAGACATTGTAAATAAACAGACAGACAAATAATTTTCAATACACTTAATTTAAACTCGCTCCTATTTCTACCTCTTGTCGATGTTTTTTCTGCACTAGTACAGAAAAGTAAGCACCTTGCTACAATTAATTATACACGGTGTTTGGTGCATCGTTTGCCAAATTGATTTGGCCGACAGGATAGATCATTTGCTATATCTTCAGCCCCAATAAATCATTCCTTGCCACACCAGTTTTTTTTAAACATGTTTTTAACTTTTATTCTGAAAAACACCGGATTTCAACATTTAAGCTTACATAAATAAAAAAGTTATTAGTCTATCCAACAAAATTTATTTTTATATTTAAGTGTACTGTTGTATGGTTCTATGAAATCCAAAATTACTTGCTAGTAACGTGTAGTTTTTCTTTAAAAAACCTACAAAGTGTATGGGATATGACAAAATAATTTTAAAACTCAACTTTAAATTTCTATAAAAAAAAACTAAAAGCGTTGGAGATCTTCGAATTTTCCAAAAAGTTCTCTAGACTCCTCAGCCCTCAAGCGAACGCCGGCGTTCGCGGGTACTACAGCGAACGCCGGCGTTCGCGGGTATTTTCGGAAAGTTATTTGTCTATAAAAACTTTTTTTTTACGTTCTTGGATAAATATCAAAATACCCTAAAAAAAAAAAATCAAATATTGTACGTTAATAGTTTCCGTCAATACCCGCGAACGCCGGCGTTCGCTATAATACCCGCGAGCGCCGGCGCTCGCTTGGGTGTCAAGGGGTTTTCCAACGGTGTGCAATATGCCTAAAAAAAACCTTTTATTGACTTCACTAATTGGCTAAATGTAAAGACAGAGCTCATTTCAGAGACGATTCAGTGTGTACTTTTGGGCAGGAGTAATTGCAAATCATGTGGTTGGACCGCACTATTTACCTGATAACCTCAACGGGGAGAATTATCTTGAATTTCTTCAAACAGAGCTGCCCTTATTGTTATCTGAACTGCCAATTTTCAATGAAGACAGGTCTTTTGTCTTTCAACATGACGGTTGTCCCGCTCACTGGCGATGAACTGTAAGGCAATTCCTAAATGACGCATTTCCAGACTCGTGAATTGGGAGAGATGGCCCTATTCTATGACCTCCACGTTCACCAGACCTAAGGGATGATTCTCATTAGAGCGGGCCGTGCCCGGGGCGGGGCGTGGACGAGCCGGGGCCCGTCCGTGCTATGCAATTTATTTTCGGACGCAGCACGAAAAATGTTCTGATTACGATGGGACGTGGAGGGAACGGGGCGGGACCCTGCAACAAACGTGGCATTGAAGTGCGTCGAGCGGGCCCGGACGGGACACGGATAATGCACTGTGTAATATAAATTGATTCATACAAAATATATGAAACAGATTTAGGGATGATTCTCATTAGAGCGGGCCGTGCACGGGCCGGGGCGTGGACGAGCCGGGGCCCGTCCGTGCTACGCAATTTATTTTCGGACGCAGCACGAAAAATGTTCTGATTACGATGGGACGTGGAGGGAACGGGGCGGGACCGTGCAACAAACGTGGTATTGAAGTGCGTCGAGCGGGCCCGGACGGGACACGGATAATGCACTGTGTAATATAAATTGATTCATACAAAATATATGAAACAGATTAAAACCGTGCCCCGTCCGTGCCCCGTCCGTGCCCCGTCCGGGCCCCGCCCCGGGCACGGCACGTTCTAATGAGAATCATCCCTAAGACTGTGCCCCGTCCGGGCCCCGCCCCGGGCACAGCACGTTCTAATGAGAATCATCCCTAACTCCGCTGGATTTTTACGTCGGGAGTCGGGCCAAAGAACTAGTTTATGCGACGGAAGTTGAGACGAGAGATGATTAAGTGTAACGTATTGAGGCGGCTTTTGTGACCGTTAAACAGAGCAGTGGTGGCCGAGTGGTAATGGCCCCGACTTACGTGTTTGTAGGTCGCGGGTTCAAACTCAGCCAGGCGCATTACTTTGTGTAATTTATTTCATCACCACTGCTCTCAAAATGGTGAAGGAAAACATCGTGAGATGTTCTAGAACTAAAAATTCAAAGACATGTGACATCCACCAACCCGCACTGGGCCCGCGTGGTGGGTCATGGCCCATTCCCTCTCCTAGAGAGGAGGCCTGTGTCTCAGCAGTGAGAACATTAAAAGGCTGATGATGATGTGACCGTTAAAGCAGAAATTCATCTTCGAACTACAACTCGAGATAAGAGAAAGATGTCGCGCATGTATACGAAACAATGGCACCCAATTTGAACAAGATTTGTGATTTTAGTACCTGCTTGTGAAATAAATTTTTATTTCAACTTTGAGAAAAGTTAATAACCTTTGTAAAAAAAAATAATGTGCGTAAAAATGAGATATCAATATCTACCTACTTAGAACAAGTTATTTTTTTTTTTCTTTAACTTCTTAGTGCATTTACCGTAATATCAAATATCAGCCTTTTGTGATTTGAGTGCACATTTAGCCAGTTAGTGAAGTTAATAAAAGATTTTTTTTAGCATATTGCACACCGTTGGAAAGGGCATTAACTAGAGAACTTTTTGGAAAATTCGAAGATCTCCAACGCTTTTAGTTTTTTTTTTATAGAAATTTAAAGTTGAGTTTTAAAATTATTTTGTCATATCCCATACACTTTGTAGGTTTTTTATAGAAAAACTACACGTTACTAGCAAGTAATTTTGGATTTCATAGAACCATACATCAGTACACTTAAATATAAAAATAAATTTTGTTGGATAGACTAATAACTTTTTTATTTATGTAAGCTTAAATGTTGAAATCCGGTGTTTTTCAGAATAAAAGTTAAAAACATGTTTAAAAAAAACCGGTGTGGCAAGGAATGATTTATTGTGGCTGAAGATATAGCAAATGATCTATCCTGTCGGCCAAATCAATTTGGCAAACGATGCACCAAACACCCTGTATATTTATCGTGTCAGGCTGGGTAGTAAGCGACCCTCACGAGTCTTATGTTTATTTATTGCTTCGTAAGTGAACTGAAAAACGTCGTTTGATACACGTGGAAATTTGTCATTGCAGCAATCGACTGGATTCTATACATATTATAAGTTGTTATATAAGGAACCTCTATAAGGACTGGAACAATTTATGTGCTGCGGTCTTCCCATGCGATTATAATTTGGGTATCTTCAAGGCTAAAGTGAATAACCCTTTAATACACTAGTGCGCCTCACCATCAACGATTGCATCACTGCTTACTATCACTTGGGATCACAGTCAAGCAATAGTTTATAGCAAATAATAAAAAAATATATTATACTAGCTTTTGCCTGCGACTTCGCCCGCGTGATGTTAGCAATATAGTTTAGGCTACCAGTGGCTTCACCCGCGTCTGTGTTTACTGCTCCGCCCCATATGTCATAGCATGATGTTATACAGCCTATAACCTTCCTTAAAAAATGGACTATCCAACACAAAAAGAATTTTTGAAATCGGACCAGTAGTTCCAGAGATTACCTCCTACAAACAAAAAAACATACTTTACCTCTTTATTATATTATATACTAGCTTTTGCCCGCGGCTTCGCCCGCGTACATAAAATATAGCCTATGTCACTCAGGAGTAAAGCAGCTTTCTATTGTTGCTAAAATTTTTCCAATCGGACCAGTAGTTCCAGAGATACCTCCTACAAACAAAAAAACAAACTTTATCTCTTTATTATATTAGTGTAGATTATATATTATATTATAAATTATAATTATATATTATATTAGTGTAGATAAATAAAGTGTTTTATTATTTATGAAACAAGAAACCTAGATACTTAAAAAATAAAGGCTACAGAACACTAATGGCTAGAATGACTAAGACGTTGAAGTGTTTCTAATAAAATTCTAGTACTTAATGTTCTTAAATGGATTCCAAGTAACGACTTCTTATTACGCGTCGAGAATGGAAATTATATTTGACAGTAATAATTTTGTTTAGGTCACAGAGTTATGAAGACAAAATATTTTTATTACACATAGGCCTACAAAAGAATAGCGAAAAGAATCGCCAAACTTAAGTGGCAATGGGCAGGGCACATTGCACGCAGAACGGATGGCCGCTGGGGCCGAAAGGTTCTGGAGTGGCGACCGCCTACCGGAAGACGTAGCGTTGGAAGGCCTCCCACAAGGTGGACCGATGACCTGGTCAGGGTTACTGGAAGCCGATGGATGCGAGACGCACAGGACCGGTCTTTGTGGCGGCGCTTGGGGGAGGCCTATGTCCAGCAGTGGACGTCTTTCGGCTGAAATGATGATGATGATGATAATGATAGGCCTACAAAATAAAATGGGCACTTATATAACGTCAAAAGTTTGAAGTTTTTGAAAATTTAGTTAAAAAATTGTGGAAATAGGTTTACTTCATTGAAAAGTAATATAAATAGTAACAAAAGTAAGTAAAAAGTAATATGCATTTATTCGAAGGTAATAAAATAACCTTAATGTATTTATTTATCTCACCAGAGGTTCTTTACATCTACACTAATATAATCTACACTAATATAATAAAGAGGTAAAGTTTGTTTTTTTTATTTTTTTGTTTTTTTGTGTGTAGGAGGTAATCTCTGGAACTAATGATTCGATTGGAAAAAAATTAGCAACAATAGAAAGCTGCTTTACTCCTGAGTGACATAGGCTATAAATTATTTATATAACATGGATGTTACCCGAGCTATCACCACAAGAAATTTTCCGCGGACGAAGTCGCGGGCAGAAGCTAGTAACATATAAAATAAAATCTTAAATATAAACTTAACTAAAAAAAATATATAGTTTTTTTTTCTTTAATAATAACGAGACAAGGCAATAGTTATAATTTAAAATTAAAGAGTCGACAAGATGGTTGAAAACCAATGTCCCAATCAAGGTCACCTTGATCGGGACACCGGATTGAAATCAGCATCAATCCGTGGAGACAGCGGACGTAAAAAATGACCTTCAATGCCCTTGAACGTTTTCTCAACCGCAGTTACTATGCATAAAGCAAAGGCGCTCATGCCGCAGTCGCCGCCGGGATTCCGATCCCAATTTCCAGCTACCGTAGGCGTGAGCTTGTGGATGGCAAGCAATGAGTAGCTCGCCGTCCACTCGTCTGATAACCGTCCGGATCAAGCCCAGCCGTTCGAAGGGCCGGACCCAACTGAGGCTAAGGGCTCGCGTTTGAAAGGATGGTTCTTGCTCTGGTATATATGGTACTGTAGGGTAGGTTGTTTAGTCAGTAAGAGTCTGAAACTGTTTAAGGCTGGGCGCCAACTTAAGATGACGTTACGACGTCGCAGACTACGAGATTCGAGACGCAGACTCGACTCTACGACGTTGCAGATTGTCTACGACAAGACTATTTTGTCAAAGTTACGGCGCACACCATCAAGACAAAACAGTCTAGCGGTTTACGCATATCTCCTCTCTATAGTCTCGTCAGAGCATTCAGAAAGAAAACACGTCACAGACAAATCTGCCGTGTTGTTGACAAATCTGTCTAAGACAGTCCTAACACAGTCCAGACTGTTTTACCCATTTTCGCCAAGATGCGACGCAAAACTCAGTTTATATTTTGTAACTGTTTTCTTTTATTTTAGTAATGTTATAAGTACATACACATACACGTTGTTTTGAAAAATATGTCATTTAATTGAGACCAAGGCAACTGTATTCTGCTTAGTGTCTATGGTGCAACAGATAAAACCTGCTTTATACTTAACAGATTGTAATATTACGTGCGTCTATTTTGGGCAAAATAAACACTGTTTCTTTCTTTCTTCTTTTTTTCTTTCTATCTAAGTATCAACTTGAAAGTACATTTCAAGTTATTAATTTCATTCTTAACTTTAATTAACTCACATCAACATGACGTAAATTGAATTTGAAATATTAATTACATCAAAATGAAGATTGTTGGAACAATGCTGATATGGCTTAACAATCGTTCATTAAGCTTTGTATATTTTGTGAAATTAACGAAATTCCGGATTTGAGTGTTATGTGCGACAAAAGGGGAAATCTGAAAACTCCGAATCCAAATTGTCATTATCTGTTATATTTGAAGTTGTGTAAAAGATGATTGTTGTTATACAAAATTGATATGACAGATGGGCACCGAATTATTAAAATCCGATACAGTTCTTGGATAAAAGCCATGATGTGAGGGTTATATTAATATTTAAGTATTTAGAAATATATAAGTATGTTTATCAGTTGTCTAGTACCCATAACACAAGCTCTGCTTAGCTTGGGACTAGATGGCGTTGTGTGATAGTTGTGGACATATATGTGGATATTTAAAAATGATCATTGTACACATCAATATGAACAACTTTTACTATGAGACCAATACTAAAATCACGAAAAAGATCCCGCTGCTCTATACATTTTGACGAGTTATGTGAATTTAAATCTATGGAACAGCGGATCTTTTTTTTCGTGATTTTTGGGATGGTCTCATAGTCTTATTGGTTCATGTTGGTGTGTACACTATACAATGATCCTTTTTAAGAAAAGTCTATCAGTCGTATCAAATTTGTATAACAGCCTCTCTAGTCAAGTTATGACCGTTTCGTTTCGATTCTCTTGCATCGAAAGCCACACTCCCGATTTCTTTATTATCATCTCAACGCCCAGTCACATGGTTAGAACAAAGGAATCGGATGCGTGGTCTACTCGAGGGGTTCGATGAAAAAGAATTGAACCGAAACCGTCGTAACTTGGCTAGGGGGTAGGTTTTAGACCAAATGTATTTATGTCAACGATAGCATGACCAAACGTTTTTATGTCAGCGATGGCATGACTAAATGTATTTATGTCAGCGATTGCATGACCAAATGTATTTATGTCAGTGTATGCCTGCTAGAGCTGCAAGATTATTCAAAAGAGTTACAGCAACTCTGGAATGCAGAAGACAACTAAAAAAATACAGGTAGTTTTTAGTCAGTAAAAGCCTGATACTCGCTTCACACAGATAGGATGAAGTTATTTAAAGTATAAATTAAAATGTTTACGCAGATTATAGTGGTGCCAACAGAAAAACGACACAATCGTCACATCACAAATGACAACTCTAAATAAACTATACTCTAAATATAAGGCACAGTATTTTGAATTGAAAATAAGAGATTTTGAATTGAAAAATCAGTACGTGTCAAACTCTAGAGACAAAATTTTGTAATTTTTCTGGTAGCAGGAGTTTAACAAATTTAATACTCAATTTCAATTAGAAAATCGGGAATTAAGAGGGCCTTTCCCAAACAGTCTGTCGTCAATATAGACGTGGTTTAAAAGTTGGTTTGTTTCATGCAACGCAATTTTTGATTAAGAGGCAGCGGAAAAAAAGAGAGATAATATAAAAATAAAAATTCATGAACGAATCATCCTAGTCATTGTAATTAGAAATAGTTTTTAAGATATTTTGTATTAGGTAATTAATTAATGTATACGTAAATAGTCGTATAGGACTATGAATTTTGTGATAAAACATCTCAAAAATAAAGAATTTTAATGAAAATTTTGTGTATTTATTTCCTTTTCCAAACTAGCTGTCTATTCTAGTACAAGGGTGAGAGTTGTCATTGAATGATTTTTACCCACTGAAAAAACCCCAATGCACCATCATTATTGAAGCCGAAGAACGTCCACAGCTGGACATAGGCTACTCCCAAGTGTCACAACAATGAACTGTCCTGTGCGTCTCGCATCCATCGGATGCCCGTGACTTTCACCGGGTCAAGGTGAACCTAAGTGCATTTTAGGGTGTTTTTATAGATATATTTAGAAAAATGTTGACCTGACTGATTCTTACACTGATAAAATGAAAAAATTGGCTGAACAACAGTTCGACCACTGAAAAAGAAAAGTAAAACATGCGAGAAAACGGCGATCCGTATTATCTCTTTATAATCTGTGGGCGATCCAATCTTTCTTGTTTTTTCGAGTGGTAGAGTTTTGCATATACTTTACTATATCTCTGTTATACGATTTTTTTTGTATTAACACAATAAGTTCATCAGCTTCAGTTATGGATTTAACGCCAGATTTTTAAACCCCTAAAATAACAACGAACTACTTATTGGTACTGAATAGTTACACAAGAACCACACCTAAAACCATTATAACAAACTATTTAGGTTATTTTATCCTGTACAATGTTTTTAGAATAGACCGAAAATATTAGTTCCAAAGCCTTATAAAAATAGATTTATTTCTTTGAGCCCTTTCATTGATATGGATCGTGCCACTCGCGTAGGCGGCAATTTGACAGCTCTTCTTACGGGTATATGTCAAGCATCCCATTTTGCTATGTAATATCATATTGCTATAATGGAGGTCATGATCACCCAGTGGTTAAGGGTATCCTTGTCGATATTTTTTTTATCTACACTAATATAATAAAGAGGTAAAGTTTGTTTTTTTTTGTTTGTAGGAAGTAATCTCTGGAACTACTGGTCCGATTGAAAAAATTTTAGCAACAATAGAAAGCTGCTTTACCCCTGAGTGACATAGGCTATATTTTATGTACGCGGGCGAAGCCGCTGGCAAAAGCTAGTATAAAAATATAATAGTAATGTAATAAGAGATGAAGAGAAGTAATGTATAAAGAGACTTTGGCCCCTGAGTTTGATTCGGTGTTTCTTTATATAGGACTTTTCACAGTTTTCAAGATAGGAAGCGAAAATTCGGTACACCGACTCTTTGTTTCCAACGAATTTTTTTTTTTGGGTATCTTCCCCCAACCAATAAAATAGGGAATAGAAATTAAGTATGAGACTCAGCTAATATTGTTCTCTTCAGTTATAAATTAGGAAAAGGAGACCATTTTACCCCGAATTTAACGTGAGCGAATCCTCGGGCAAAAGCTTGTATTATATGTATTTTCAATACATACCGACTAGCCGTATAGACGTGATGTTGGATTTAAAACTATCAAGTCGTATATCTTCCCCTTAAGCTAAGTTTACATGAGGATCCAATGTGAATTTTAGAACTTATGAATACTTTTCAAGTTTATCTAGGACATCACTGACAACCTGTGCCTAGGAAGGCATTTGTAGTACACGGCATTTAACTTGAACCAAAATGTTTGCTATTTTGTTTTATGTTGAGTAAAATCATCGAATAATGTTCATCAAGTGTCAGACTTCTACTGACTAAACGATTGACTTCACAAAATCCATGGACCCATGGCAGTAAGCTATTGGACCCTGCTCGGCCCCAACGGTTTGCTGTTGTCTCTTTGAGGTGCGGGCGAAACACTACGCACCGTCAGGGACTTGGGCTTGGCCCGAACTGTTACCAGACGGCCGGACGGCGAGCTACTAACTGATCACCGTCCGCAAACCCACTTCACTTCTTTGGTGGTTGGAAATCGAGATCAGGATTAAGGCATCTAGGGCTTGAGGGCCGTTCCCTCACGCGGCCTCCTCCTTTGACCTCTGAATGCTGAGGTACTTGTCCACTTAACAACTTCATTCTTCAGTACAATAGTTACAGGCTGGTTATCAAATGTAAGTATTAAATAAAATGTAACTACCAAGATAAAAATGACAGCAATCAAAAAGAATAATAAACATTAAATATTTTGAGTGATACAATAATTTTCTAATAGCTCTAGCTTGAGTAATGAGATGTCTCAACAGATACAGATATAAATAAAAGACATTGTAAACAGACAGACAGACAAATAATTTTCAATAAAATTTAAACTCGCTCCTATTTTATTTCTACCTCTTATAGACGTGCAATTTAGTTTTTTTCTCCACTAGTGCGGAAAAGTGAGCTAGCTCACCTTGCTACAATTAATTATATTTATCGTGTCAGGCTGGGTAGTAAGCGACCCTCACGAGTCTTATGTTTATTTATTGCTTCGTAAGTGAACTGAAAAACGTTCGTTTGATACACGTGGAAATTTGCCATTGCAGCAATTGACTTCATTCTATACATATTATAAGTTGCTATATAAGGAACCTCTATAAGGACTGGAACAATTTATGTGCTGCGGTCTTCCCATGCGATTATAATTTGGGTATCTTCAAGGCTAGAGTGAATAACCCTTTAATACACTAGTGCGCCTCACCATCAACGATTGCATCACTGCTTACTATCACTTGGGATCACAGTCAAGCATTAGTTTATAGCAAATAAAAAAAAATATAGGTATATATATTATACTAGCTTTTGCCTGCGACTTCGCCCGCGTGATGTTAACAATATTTTAAGGCTACCAGTGGCTTCACCCGCGTCTGTGGTTACTGCTCCGCCCCATATGTCATAGCGTGATGTTATATAGCCTATAACCTTCCTTGAAAAATGGACTATCCAACACAAAAAGAATTTTTGCAATCGGACCAGTAGTTCCAGAGATTACCTTCTACAAACAAAAAAACATACTTTACCTCTTTATTACATTACTAGCTTTTGTCAGCGGCTTCGCCCGCGTACATAAAATGTAGCCTATGTCACTCAAGAGTAAAGCAGCTTTCTATTGTTGGTAAAATTTTTCCAATCGGACCAGTAGTTCCAGAGATTACCTCTTACAAACAAAAAAAATAAAAAAACAAACTTTACCTCTTTATTATATTAGTGTAGATGTAGATTATATTATGTATATTATATTATAAATTATAATCATATATTATATTAGTGTAGATAAATAAAGTGTTTTATTATTTATGTAACAAGAAACCTAGATACTTAAAAAATAAAGGCTACAGAACACTAATGGCTAGAATGACTAATAGTCCGGTCAATTTAGACATTCGAAGTTACATAAATTCCCACCTAGCTGAAAATCGGTAAGATTGTTTAAAATATCATTAAAAACAAAATTTGAAAGTTCCCCATCTTTCCCCTGTAAGGAAAAAAAATTATTCAAGGTCAAAGGTAAAAAAAAAGAGTTTTTCGCGATTTTCAGCAAAACGGTAAGTTTTATCATAAAAATACGTCAGACAAAAATTGTAGATCATAAAATTATCTACAAAAATGTATTAATACTTTTTTTTCTACGAGCCACCGTTTTTGAGATATATCGATTCTAAAAGTTGCAAAAGTTGTAATCGTCTTAATATGCACACGTTTCCTCGCCACCTATGAGGTAGTGTACTCAGCGCGTTTTACTGGCTGGATGTACTGGCTTCTTGTTCTTCACGTTGTCTTTTATTAGCTGCAGCAATAGAAGACTTTCGAGTATAATTTTTACGACAATTTTCATGTATTGTCACAGATTTTTGATTTTTTAGATACTCCGAAAATTCATCTGCTCTTTCGATACTTGCATTAATTAATGTCTTCATACCACGTTCAACAGTAACAATTTCACTTTCAGTTAAAAGTTTAGAGCAAATAAAACAATATTCTGACATTTTTGTTATAAAACTCAAAACAGCACGATATAGGTTAGAATAAACACGTGTTTTCACTAGCAACTGGCATCCAAGACTAACAGTGTTTCATTTATTATAGTAGGTATAAGACCCTAGCCACGCACACAATTGACCAGGGGACAGATGTTTTCTCAAGGTTACAATGGTGTATAAATTAAGGGACTGGGTTTTATTTTACCTGATATTTGTATAGTTATAGCTTATGTATATTTTATATTAGTAGTTTAAGTTACAATGACCGATAGAAAAATATTTTAATATATATTACAACTATAGAGATGTTTATATACGTGGCGTATTCATGCATATTATGACGATTACAACTTTTGCAACTTTTAGAATCGTTATATCTCAAAAACGGTGGCTCGTAGAAAAAAAAGTATTAATACATTTTTTGTAGATAATTTTATGATCTACAATTTTTGTCTGACGTTTTTTATGATAAAACTTACCGTTTTGCTGAAAATCGCGAAAAACTCTTTTTTTTGACCTTTGACCTTGAATAAAATTTTTTCCTTACAGGGGAAAGATGGGGAACTTTCAAATTTTGTTTTTAATGATATTTTAAACAATCTTACCGATTTTCAGCTAGGTGGGAATTTATGTAACTTTACTCTTATTTTTTGGTCTAATTTGACCGGACTATAAGACGTTGAAGTGTTTCTAATAAAATTCTAGTACTTAATGTTCTTAAGTGGATCCTAGTAACAACTTCTTATTACGCGTCGCGAATGGAAATTATATTTGACAGTAATAATTTTGTTTAGGTCACGGAGTTATGAAGACAAAATATTTTTATTACACACTAGCTGTGCCCGCGACTTCGTCCGCGTGGAATAGTTATTTTGGGCATCATATTTATTTTTTCAAACAACCTCCTCAGCTTTATAAATTATAGCTGTTACCCACGACTTTGCCCGTGTCAATTTCTGTTATTATTTTAGACAATTTAGTTTTTAAAAGAACATAATTATCTAAAAGTACTTTATAGAGCTACACCCCAACTTAGGCACGCCATAATCTCGGCGGTAAGTCCCCTCTTTGAGGCGTGATGTCTATCACGGCATCCTCACCTTCCGTATGACGCAGGTTCTCACCGGACATGGGAAGTTCAGGAGATTCCTGCGCGCCGGATTCGTGCGGAAGAAACGCCCGGGTGTCGCCACTGTATGGTCAGCCCGGAGGATACGGTGGAGCACACGGTGGAGGTGTGCCCCGCTTGAGAAGAGCATCGCCGTGTCCTCGTGGGGGTGATCAGCGGCGGCGACCTCTCGCGCCGGGCCTTGGTTCAGGCCATAGTTCGCAGCGAAGAAGAATGGCAAGCGGTCGCCTCCTTAAAAAAAGCAAAGCAGTAATGCTCGTAAAGGAGGAGGCCGACCGCATAAGGCAAAGGCAACAGCGCCCTCGCCGTAGCCGTCACCGCCGCGATCCCGCCGATATCCGGTCTCCGTAGACGCTGGCTTGTGGACGGTGAGCAATGGGTAGCTCGCCGTCCGGTTGTCTGGTAACAGTCCAGACCGAGACCAAGTCGTCGACGGCGTGCACTGCTCCCGCGCGCCTCAAGGTGTTGTCAGCAAACTGTGAGGCCCTTCAGGGGCGAAGCCTCCTGCAACTGAGGGTTGGTGCGAAAGCGTTATACCGGGGCTCTGGGAATAAGGCAAGGGAGGAACGGGGTAGGTTGTTTAGTCAGTAAGAGTCTGACACTGTTTCCCGCTCCGCCCAAGAGCGGGATTCGTCATTAGATGATTTTTACCTACCATAAAATAAAACACATCCGCGCCGCCCGCAAGCAACCCCTCTCCTCGCCCGCCGGCCAGGCGAATCGCGTGTGAATTTTATATCGGAGTTATATACTACATATATTGTCGCGGACATTTTTTTAGATCATTTTAAGAGGAATAATTCTTTCGTACATATTTTTTTTTGGTATCTTAAACCGTTTTGGCAGCGCACGCAACGGAAGCCCTCAAAGATGAATAATTTTCCCCGTTTTTTCCACATTTTCCGTTGTTTCTTCGCTTCTATTAGTCGCAGCGTGATGTTATATAGCCTAAAGCCTTCCTCAATAAATGATCTATTTAACGGAAAAAGAATTTTTCAATTTGAACCAGTAGTTCCTGAGATTAGCGCGTTCAAACAAACAAACAAACAAACTCTTCAGCTTTATAATATTAGTATAGATAGGACTACAAAATAAAATGGGCACTTATATAACGTCAAAAGTTTGAAGTTTTTGAAAATTTAGTTTAAAAAATGGTTGCCTGTAAAGTCGGTTTTACGGGCGAAGATTTTACGTGACAACGTCTTTTTCTCGGTAGAATATTTATTGATATGAATATAATTAAATTGCACAATAGGAACAAGGAATTGAATGAAAATAAGAATTGCACAAATTTTAACTATAGAAATATATTTTGTTTACTAAAACATGGCAGGCAGACCGATCATAGTTGAGTGGGAGAGAGACGCAAGGCATTCGGCGGGCCTCTCTCTCGTTCGGTGACTCATCGTAACGTTACCGAGCGTTACACTTTTTCATAAGTGACTCCCAGCCGCAACCTAATTTAAGACGTTGTCACGTCAAAAATTGTGGAAAAATTAATATAAATAGTAACAAAAGTAAGTAAAAAGTAATATGCATTTATTCGAAGGTAATAAAATAACCTTAATTTATTTATTTATCTCATCAGAGGTTCTTTACATAATATATAAAATAAAATCTTAAATATAAACTTAACTAAAATAAATAATAGGTTTTTAAAAACTACTCTTTAGAGAAAATAAAGTTGTATCAAAAAATAATAAATAATTAGTAAAAAAAAAAATGGTTGCCTGTAAAGTCGGTTTTACGGGCGAAGATTTTACGTGACAACGTCTTTTTCTCGGTAGAATATTTATTGATATGAATATAATTAAATTGCACAATAGGAACAAGGAATTGAATGAAAATAAGCCGATCATAGTTGAGTGGGAGAGAGACGCAAGGCATTCGGCGGGCCTCTCTCTCGTTCGGTGACTCATCGTAACGTTACCGAGCGTTACACTTTTTCATAAGTGACTCCCAGCCGCAACCTAATTTAAGACGTTGTCACGTCAAAATAATAATAATTAAGTAAAGTTTTTTTTTCTTCAATAATAACGAGACAAGGCAATAGGTATAAGTTGAAATTAAAGAGTCGACAAGATGGTTGTAAACCAATGTCCCAATCAAGGTGACCTTGCTGATTTCAATCCGTAAAGACAACGGACGTAAACAATGTCCTTCAATGCCCTTGACCGTTTTCTCAACCGCAGTTACTATGCATAAAGCAAAGGCGCTCATGTCATGCCGCAGTCGCCGCCGGGATTCCGATCCCAATTTCCAGCTACCTTAGGCGTGGGCTTGTGCATGGCGAGAAATGGGTAGTTCGTCGTCCACTCGTCTGATAACCGTCCGGATCAAGCCCAGCCGTTCGAAGGGCCGGACGAACTGGGGCTAAGGGCTCGCGTTTGAAAGGATGGTTCTTGCTCTGGTATATATGGTACTGTAGGGTAGGTTGTTTAGTCAGTAAGAGTCTGAAACTGTTTAAGGCTGGGCGCCAACTTAAGATGACGTTACGACGTCGCAGACTACGAGATTCGAGACGCAGACTCGACTCTACGACGTTGCAGATTGTCTACGACAAGACTATTTTGTCAAAGACACGGCGCACACCATCAAGACAAAACAGTCTAGCGGTTTACGCATATCTCCTCTCTATAGTCTCGTCAGAGCATTCAGAAAGAAAACACGTCACAGACAAATCTGCCGTGTTGTTGACAAATCTGTCTAAGACAGTCCTACCACAGTCCAGACTCCTTCTGGGGCCGACGGTTGGTGTGAAAGTGTTACCGCCGCTCTGGGAATAAGGCAAGGAAGGAATGGGGTAGGTTTTTTAATCAGTAAGAGTCTGACACTGTCTCCCGCTCCGCCCAAGAGTGTCTTGTCTTGTCTGTCTGATTTGTTGTGTTTTGTCTTGTTGTGTTTTGTCTTGTTGTGTCTTGTCTCAAGTGTGCACAGGCTCTAAAAAGTGTATTATATTATTTTTAATGTATTCTTTACCTTTATCGGTATCAGCTCATTCGAGTGAACACACGCGCACACCGTCTTTCCATATTTTGCGCCACAAAATTCGCTTTGATGCGCCGATGAGCAGCGTCGTGAGATAACCAGCCAAAGCCTCGTTAAGAAAGATTCCATTGATGACTATGGCATACAACTGTCTTGTATATTTTTCAAGAATGACTCAGAAGGTAAAATAATGTCGAAGTATTGAGCGTCAATGCCAAGTTGCCTGCATGTCAGTTTTACAAAGAGCTAGCCTATGGCTCGTAGGATGTTTTTTAATATTAAACTGATTTTTAAATTTACCCACAATATAGGAGTAATTCCTAGTGTGGGGCAACCCACACTAGGAATTACTCCTATATTGTGGGTGCGTTCACAAACAGGTAAAGTCACACACATAAAATACCCAGACCCGGAACACCGATCTGTAGGTCATAAAAATATTTTTCCCGCGCGGGAATCGAACCCGCGACCCAGCACAGCAGTCAATCGCTCAACCACTGCGCCAGCCGAATCGTCAAATTTCATTTTATCACGCATACGAAATTTCGCTTGGCTGCTGCCCGATATCACGCCCCTCATTACAACTTACCACTAATAACTTTAGTTTCACTATTTTTTTTTTGTAAAAACATCAACTGGTAATTAATTTATTCTATCAAAATTGAGATCCAAAATAGGTTTAAGTAATAGGTAGTAGGTACACAGACAAAAGGTAGGCGTCCCAATTCTAAGAAAAATATAATTTAGTGATAAAAATATTAGGACCTGACCAAAAATAATGAACCTAGGAGCTTATTCAAATGTTGTTTGAAGAAATAATCGTTTTCTATTCAGACAATTGAATTTTATTACAAAGGCATTTACATCTAAAAAGGAAAACGTGTTTAAGTTAAACCCTTAATAAAGAAACATAGGTAGTTTGCATAGGGCACATTGCTATCAGAACAGATGGTCGTTGGGACCGTTCTAAAGTGGTGACCACGTACCGAAAGACGCAGTATTGAAAGGATTCCCACTAGGTTTTTTTTTATGGTAGGTGAAAATCATCGAATGACGAGCTCTTGGGCGGAGCGGGAGACCAGTGTCAGACTCTTACTGACTAAAAAACCTACCCCGTACCTTCCTTGCCTTATTCCTAGAGCCGCGGTAACAGTTTCACACCACCCTCGGCTCTGACGGGCCCCTACAGTTTGCTGACAACTCCTTGATGCGCGCGGAAACGGCGCGCGCCGTTGACGACTTAGACTCGGTCTGGACAGTTACCAGACGACCGGACGGCGAGCTACCTATTGCTCACCGTCCGCGAGCCAGTGTCTACGGTGACCGGATATCGGCAAAATCGCGGCGGCGACGGCTACGGCGAGGGCGCTGTTGCCTGTGCCTTATGCGGTCGGCCTCCTCCTTTACGAGCATTACTGCTTCGCAGAAGGAGGCGACCGCCTGCCATTCCTCTTCGCTGCGGACCATGGCCTGAACCAAGGCCCGGCGCGAGAGATCGCCGCTGCCGATCACCCCCAGGAGGACACGGTGATGCTCTTCTCAAGCAGGGCACAAATAAAAACACGTGGCTGTTGACTGTTAACTGCTATGCTGCGGCCGGAACTAATTTGAAAGCGCCCTTACTGAGACGACTGAACCAATACAATTCTTAAATACTAAAACACACAGTCATCCGCGTTGTAATAAATTTCAAAGTAACTTAAAGTGACTAAAAACTTAATACTTCCTACAACAATATTTATAACTAGCTTTTGTCAGTACATAAAACATACATAAAATATAGCCTATGTCACTCAGGAGTAAAGTAGCTTTCTGTTGCTGCTATTTTTTTTCCAATCAGACCAGTAGTTCCAGAGATTACCTCCTACAAACAAAAAAACAAAAAACAAACTTTACCTCTTTATTATATTAGTGTAGATAAAAGCCTTTATTCAAACCAAATCTAAGTAACATAACATTTTTTTAAACATTCCATTTAGTTGACTCAATTTTTCGAGTCGACTTTATCAACCTGGTCTGTTTGCCCAGTTTTGGCAAAAGCCTCCTCTATGTTTTTCCACACGATGCGATTCCTACAATAGACACTGGCCAAATGACAAACCGTGCGAAACCAAAACTAAAAAAAAAAGTATGAAACAAGAAAATATTTTTAGAGAAAAATATGTCTAGAACACAGAGTCTGTGGCCGTATGCCGAACTCATTGCCATAAAGATTACTTGCAAAAGATAGCGTCTAAAATTCTGATTGGATTGCAGAAAATGTCTTTTGAGGCAGACCCATCGCTGAGTGTAATAGGCTTATTTCATATCAGAAAAATACACTGTCCTTGTGAAATAGGCTATGAGAGTGAAACCGCGAGAAAAGCTTGTCCTAAATAATATGGGAGCAGTGGTGGCGGAGTAGTAACGGCCTCGACTTACGAGTAGCAAACTCAGCCAGACGCATTACTTTGCGTAATTTAGTTCATCACCATGACTACTCTCAAAACGGTGAAGGAAAGCTATCGTGAGGAAACCGGCATGTCCTAGAACCTAAAATTCGAAGACTTTTTTTTTCTGGTAAGTAAAAATCATTCAATAACGAATCCCGCTCCACCCGAGGGGAATTCCTTGCCGGAGTCGGTGTTTCCTGATAGCTACAATCCGGGTATCTTTAAGTCAAGAGTGAATAGGTTACTTCTAGGTAAGTGCGCTCCATCGTCGACCGCATCGTCGCTTTCCATCAGGTGAGATAGCGGTCAAGCGCGAACCTATAATCAAGAAAAAAAAAAAAAAAACAACCTACCCTGTGCCTACATTGCCATACGGCAACGTAGGAACGGGGTAGTGTAGTATATATACTAGGGCCAGAGCCTTCCTTTCAGATAAGAACCCTTGGCTTTAGTTGGCTTCGACTCTTTTGCAGGGTCCCTACGGTTGCTGACAACTCTTTGAGGCGCGCGGGAACACTGTGTCCATCAGGCGATCCACACAATGGCGACTCCCGGGCGATTTTTTCGCACGAATCCGATGCAGGTAGTTCAGGTGCTGTCCGGTGAGGACCTGCGTCATGCGGAAAGTGAGAACACCGTGAAATATTTCTAGCAACGCCTCAAAGACGGGTCTTACCGACATAATCGTGACGTGCTCAGCACTGGGTTGCAATAGCCGCTGACGTCATTTCACCATCACGAGATCTCGCCGAAACCCTGTCCGCCATGCCGCGATTTGTGACGGCAGCGAACTCTGCCAGCGGTGTTTTTTTTCCAATCAAAACATGAGTTTATTTTTATGATTATGTACTCAATTTATGTTATTCCTTTTAAGCCTTTCTCCAATACCTATTTGCGCGTTACGTATTTTAGCACTTCTACAGTTTTACTCTACGAAGAAACCTTTCTAGTAAAAGCCTTATTTGTTATTATTCTATTTATTATTGTATTCGTTTTTGGCAGTGAATTTGCCCACGAGACCTAATTTCGTTTGTTATTTTTTTATAGTATGTATTTTCGCGCTTTCTTTTTTTTCGTAATTTTTTTTTTCTAGCCCATATTGTCCCACAGCTGGGCAAAGGCCGCCCTCCATTCTTTCCAGTGTTCTCGGTTTTGAGCTACTTCTTGCCAATTCCTAAGGAAGGAATAGTACATTATTTGGTGTAATTTATTTCATCATCACAGCTCTCAAACGGTGACGGAAAACATTGCGGGGAAACACGTATAGTACCAACAATTCGAAAACATGTGATGTCCATCAACCCACACTGGGCCGGCGTGGTGGATTATGACCCATTCCCTATCCTAGAGAGGAGACCTGAGTCCCAGCAGTGGGAACGTTATAAGACTGAAGCTATACTAATTGATTGCCGAAATTGAATTTGCAACATAATCACTGAAGGGTACCTAATGAAACTTTTGCCATAAATCACTTTTACATTTCTTTTCTTTTTGCCAAAAATGAAATCCAGGCCGTATCATCATCATCATCTCAGCGCCAGTTCCGGTTGCTACCTTGGCTTTCACCTCGGTGCCCGGGGTCCGCTTTCCAACTCAAATGCCTCCATTTCGCTCGGTCTTTCGCGTACTTTGCCGTAAGACCATTGGCACGCATATCGTCCCTTTCGATCCAACGTCTCTTAGGCCTTCCTCGTTTGCCGGGTCCCGGCGGAGGTGGCATGGCGAGGCATCTGTTACCCACGTAGTCTGCCGGTTTTCGTAACACGTGGCCATACCAGCGTAAGCGACCCTCCTGCAGTTTATCCGCTATGTCACGGACCCGAAGGCTGCCCCGGATGCGGGAGTTTTTAATGCGGTCTTTCCGCGAAACTCCAGACATCCAGCGCAGCATATTCATTTCCGTGAAACGCAGGCTCTGCTTATGTCGCTCAAGTACAGGCCACGCTTCACTGCCATACAAAAGGACAGGCCTAATGATGGTCTTATAGACCTGTCCTTTGAGCCTAATCGGCATTTTGGGGTCACAGATAACCCCCGCCACCTCACACCATTTCGTCCAGGCCGCCGAGATACGTGACTCGACGTCGCAGTCGATGTTCCCGGACTCGTGGAGCATCGATCCCAAGTACCTGACCCGTTTCGTGCGCTCGACTGTGTCTTCGCCAATGCGAACAGGATCAGCGTTTGTTGTGTTACAGGCCAAGTACTCGGTCTTCGCCGCATTAATTTTCAGACCGCCGTTTTCCAGCGATTCCTTCTACGCTATCACATGTCGAACCAAGCGTCCACTGTCCGAGTCCGCCAGCGCGATGTCGTCTGCATACATGAGCAGCCATGGCGGCTGCTCGTGTAAGTCCCTGATGTTGAAGGTTGGTTGGTTGTTGATGTTGAAATCCAGGCCGTATATTATTAGTTAATAGACTGTATGAAAACTTAACAGGAAAAGGAATTATTTCCAACAACCATAACCAAACCAAGTTAGTGACTATTTAGTAGATGTGTACAGTTTCCTATAAAGGAAACTATATACATTTGTGTTGTGTAAAAAAGTTCGGGTGCATATGGGGCCCCACCGCGGTCTTCGGGGCCCAAGTCAACCTCCCCTGCAAGTTGGGGCACCTGCCGAACAACGGACGAGGCTCTGGCGCTGGCTTTCCCTTTTAGGGTTGGGAGGTCAGACGGCAGTCGCTCCCGTAAAGGCCACAAAAGTCAAATTATCATGGATAGGTCGGAAAAGATAATTGCCACGGATAGGGCGCCGCCGCAAAACGGCGCGCAGGAGATTCGCCCGACTCCTGTGGCAAGTGGGCGAGGGCTACCGTGTATGGGGCGAGCACGGTTAAAGACGCGAGCCCCAGCCCGTAAACTCCGCTTCGCCAGCCTGAACATTGGCACGCTGACCGGACGCGCGAGAGAGTTGGCCGATGTACTGCTTAGGCGAAGGGTGGCCGTGGCATTCCTGCAGGAGACTCGGTGGAAAGGCCGCAGGTCCCGACTCATCGGGAATGGCTACAAACTGATCTATACGGGTGCAGCCGGTGGAGAGAACGGGGTGGCCGTTGTACTCTCCGAGGAGTTTCACGACGCAGTCCTGGAGGTGAAACGCTACAGTGATCGGCTTATGGTCGTAGGTGTGCTTATTGATGGGGTTATAACCCACTTGATAAGTGCCTACGCGCCTCAGGTCGGTTGCAGCGACGCTGAAAAGGCTGCGTTCTGGGATCAACTCGGTGGGGTGCTTCGTGGCATCCCGTTGTCGCAGGGAATCGTTTTGGGTGGTGATCTGAACGGTCATGTGGGTGACAGGTGCAAGGACTTTGAGCATGTTCACGGTGGCTTTGGATACGGTAGCCGTAACGCTGAAGGGGAGACTATCCTCCAAACGTGTGCGGCTGCCGGCCTTGCCATCGTGAACACGTATTTCAAAAAGAAATCCGAACACCTGATTACCTACAAGAGCGGGAGGTACGCTACCCAAATCGATTTCTTACTCACACGGAGGCACCATATCAGTAGGGTGGCCAACTGTAAGGTCATACCCGGTGAGAGTCTCACTGCACAACACCGTCTCCTTGTCATGGACTTGCGCGTCAAGCCTAGGGTCAAGGTTGTTGAGCGCCAACAACGCCGTATACGGTGGTGGCGACTGAATGAAGCCACGTCCCAGTCGTTCGCGTCGGCCATCGGCGATAAGTGCGATGGTACCGATGGCGAACCTATGCAAAGCCACTGGGACAGGATTCAGGTTGTCATCACTGAGGCGGCAAAGTCGGTGCTCGGCTTGTCCAGGGGCGGCCGCAGGTGTGACAAGGAGACTTGGTGGTGGGATGACACAGTCCAGAGGGAGATCAGAGAGAAGAAAGCCCTCTTCAAAACGTGGCAAGCTTCCAAATCTCCCGAAGACCGCGACGCATACAGAACCGCAAAACGTGCCGCCAAGAGGGCCGTAGCCAGAGCCAGACGAGACCACTTACAGCCACTCTATGATAAGTTGGAATCGTCTGAGGGGCAAAAGCTCATTTATAAGTTGGCACGTTCCAGGGTCAAAGCGGCACTGGATATCTCTAAGTGCCGCTGTGTAAGAGACCCTGACGGCAATCTGTTATGCGAGGACCTCGCGGTGAAGGAGAGATGGCGCTCGTATTTCCACGAGCTGCTGAACAAGCAGCACAAAGAGGTGTTGTCTCCGGTTCTCCCTCCAAATCAGGGACTTGTGCCCCCGGTTACGCCTGAAGAAGTGCATGTGGCCCTTCGCCGCATGAAGAACCGGAAAGCTGTCGGTGCCGATGGAGTCCCCATTGAAGCCTGGAAGGCGATGGGTCCTCGTGGTGTGGGCATCTTAACCCACCTATTTAACCGCATGCTCCTCACCGGAAAGATCCCGAGTCAATGGAGACTGAGTATTATCACTCCAGTCTTCAAAGGCAAGGGATCGGTGCAGGAGTGTGGCGACTACCGTGGGATTAAGGTTATGTCCCACACCATGAAGCTCTTCGAGCGGGTGATTGACTCTCGGATCCGACAGGAGTGCACCGTCTCGGGATGTCAATATGGGTTTCGACCAGGCCATGGCGCCATGGATCCCATCTTTGCCCTAAGGGTTACCATGGAGGGATACAGATCGAAGAATACGCCTCTGCACCTCTTGTTCCTAGACATGCAGAAGGCCTTCGACTGTGTCCCCCGTGATGTGATCTGGTGGGCGCTGAGATCTAAAGGAGTGCCCGAGACCTATGTTGACATCATCCGAGATATGTACCGAGACTCCGGTTCTGTGGTTCGGACCGCTGTTGGCGATACGAAACCCTTCCCCATCACCGTCGGAGTTCACCAGGGCTCTGTCCTTAGTCCGTTTCTGTTCAGCGTGGTGCTGGACGTGCTGTCCTCCACCATCAGGGACTTACATGAGCAGCCGCCATGGCTGCTCATGTATGCAGACGACATCGCGCTGGCGGATTCGGACAGTGGGCGCTTGGTTCGACGTGTGGCAGCGTGGAAGGAATCGCTGGAAAACGGCGGTCTGAAGATTAATGCGGCGAAGACCGAGTACTTGGCCTGTAACACAACTAACGCTGCTCCTGTTCGCATTGGCGAAGACACAGTTGAGCGCACGGAACAGGTCAGGTACTTGGGATCGGTGCTCCACGAGTCCGGGGACGTCGATTGCGACGTCGAGTCACGTATCTCGGCGGCATGGGCGAAATGGCGTGAGGTGGCGGGGGTTATCTGTGACCCCAAAATGCCGGTTAGGCTCAAAGGACAGGTCTATAAGACCATCATTAGGCCTGTCCTTTTGTATGGCAGTGAAGCGTGGCCTGTACTTGAGCGACATAAGCAAAGCCTGCGTGTCACGGAAATGAATATGCTGCGCTGGATGTCTGGAGTTTCGCGGAAAGACCGCATTAAGAACTCCCGCATCCGGGGCAGCCTTCAGGTCCGTGACATAGCGGATAAACTGCAGGAGGGTCGTTTACGCTGGTATGGCCACGTTTTACGAAAACCGGCAGACTACGTGGGTAACAGATGCCTCGCCATGCCGCCTCCGCCGGGACCCGGAAAACGAGGTAGGCCTAAGAGGCGATGGATCGACGTCGTAAGGGACGATATGCGTGCTAATGGGCTTAAGGCAGAGGACGCAAAAGACCGAGCGAAGTGGAGACGACTAGGCAGGAAAGCGGACCCCGGGCACCGAGGTGAAAGCCAAGGTAGCAACCGGGACTAACGCTAGGCTGATGATGATGATGATGTTGTGTAAAAAAGTGAATGAGTGATCTATATTTAGTTACGATTTAAGGACCCGTTTTCTTTTGCTATTGATGGGCACAAAAAACAAATGATTAATCACCCAATACATTACTTGTCAATAACATAAGTTTCAAAGTAACTCGCAATAAAAAAAAAATCTAGTCGAAAATTTCAAAGCGCTCAGATCTTTTGGACCAACTGACACTGACGCTCAAAATTACTTATGCTTCACTTGGTAAAGGCCGTTTAAGGCTACCAAACCGCTACGCTTTTGGTTTTGACTAAACTAGATGTGTTCAAAGCAATAATGCAATAAAAGGAGTTGGTCGAAACTATGAGGTGGAAATAAGCCTCGTGCCATGTCTATCGTTAGAGATGGCCCAGGCGTCTAAACTCTCAGGCGTGTTATTTTTTAAGAAAACTACAGCGCCGGTGGCCGCAACGTCGGAATTCTAATAAGTATGTATGCAATATCAGCGATTTGATTTCTTCAAAATAATCGTCGCCGTTCGCGTTCTTCCTTTATAAAATAGTTAATCAATGGGTTTGTAAAATTCATGCAGTGATTTATTTGGCAGAGCGTATTCAGTTTCAGTCCCTTGAAAACTTCCCCGACATTGCATTTTAAAATTACTCCATATTCCCTTCTGTAAAACCAACACTGGTCTCAATGCACCCTTGCTCCGAATATGTAAAACCCACAATAGTTTTTGTAAATCAACAAACACCGATTTACACGGGGTTTCACTAAATAAGTGTTTAAGTTTTAGAATAGCGCTGGACGATTAAAAGGCCATACAACTATGTCATCAACAATTTTGTAAAATATTATTTTAAATAAATGTATTCTATTCTATATGTTTAATTTATTCTATTCTATTCATCCTATTTCATTCTATGCAGTAGGTATGAGTTTGATTATGGCATGGCTAGATCACCGTCCTATCGTCAGGTAAGGCCCAAACTCAGGTCGAACATCAGCGAAGTTCCACGCGCGCTTTAAAACTATTTCAGCAAAATTGTCAAAAACAGTAAAAGACTAAGCTTCTCAAGGTTGCGGATTGTTTGAAGGAGATATTTTAGTCAGAAAAAGTCTGATACCACTCAGAGCTTCACAGAGGACGAGAGAAGTTATTTAATGATTTGGTTACATAAAAAAAGCGGCTTGGTAAGAAGATCTCACAAGTTTTCAATGTTTCCCTTCAGGACAGTGGTAATGGCATACAAATTACTTTATATTATTTATTAACCAAAACATGTAGGACTACATCTTCTACTAACATTACCTCAAGGAAAGTTTTCAGTCTCGAATACAGTAAATCTTTTACATAATACATTTTAAATACCGACATTGCCCTGAAGCAAAAGCCGAAAGATTAAAGAAACATGATCCAATTTGCTAGTAAATATTTGCTGAGTTAGCCGTAAAAAATTCAATCGTCGATTCTAAAATTTTTAACTAAGTTTTTGATCAGTCCTTTCAATATTTGTTTAATCTTTAAAATTTAGGGATTCGTGTCCAAATGGCCAAACCTAAAACGTTTGTCTACCAGCCTTTCATAGAACGCTTTTACTAACCGCTAACGAACGGTTACCGGACAATAAAGGTCTCTGCAAGGCGTGGGCGCGGCGCGGCGGGACGGGACGACGACGCGACGCTGAGCAGTTGTAATGTACTAGATGTGTGGCGTCGTCCGTAATATCTAGTACATTACAACTGCTCAGCGTCGCGTCGCCGTCCCGTCCCGCCGCGCCGCGTCCGCGCCTTGCAGAGACTTTAACCGTTCGTCTGCACGACGTCGACAACGTCTAGTGTCCCAAGGGCTCCTCAAGGAGATATCAGTTAATCCGTAGGGGCCCAACAGGGATGTAGCCAACGAAAACCATGGTTCTTTTCTGAAAGGAAAATCTAGGGTCTAGAAACATTAGGCAAAAAAGGACTATAGGAGTAGGTTATCAGGTTTTCGGTTTGTCAGGAAGAAGCCACTGGACGATTCATCATCATGTCAGCCGAAAGACGTGCACCGTTGGATATAGGCCTCCCCGAAGCGTCGCCACAATGACCGGTCCCGTGCGTCGCATCCATCAGATTCCAGCAACACTGGCCAGATCAGCCGTCCACCTTGTGGGAGGCTTTGCAACGCTACGTGTAGATGAGCTGCCGGGCACTAGTTGCTATTTTTTGGTTGTACTTTTCATTAAAGTGGTTTTGCTATAATCGCCACGCTTGGCGGGTTGGTGATCGCAGTGTGGTTGTTGCAATGCACAGATAATGCTGCTGCCCATTCTGTGGTCGATTAACCAACTTAAGAAAAATAATAATTTGGGGTTTTCTTTTCATATAATGACTTTGGTAGAAGGATGGACCTTTCTGTGCCTCGAAGGAATTCTGCAAAAGGGTTGAAGCCTACTGGGGCCCAGGGTCTCTTTCTGAAAGTAAGGCTTGGCCCCAGTGCGAAGCGCAAATAAGGAACGGGGTGAGGTGATTAGTCAGTAAGAGTCTGACACTGTTTCCCGCTCCGCCCAAGAACAGGATTCGTCATTGATTGATCTTTACCTACCATAAAAAAACTCTTCTGTGCCGAAGTCAGGCTCGCACTAGGTCATTTTTATTCGATGCCATAATTTCTTCAACCAGCCGATTAAGCTTTTAATATTTTTCTTCTCTAGAAAATTTTGATACCCTGTCGGCTTCTCGAACATCAAAAGATGTTGAAACAAGATCTTGAGTGGTTGAAAAATCTTGTAATTTTAGCTATAAAGACATTAAGGACTTATTAGCGTCTTTATAATAAGGATCTTGATTAAGAAAAGATTTTAGCACGGAATTTTTAAAGTACTAGAGTATCACTCGTACATCAGATTTCTTAACTTCTTTGGATTTGGTAGATTAGCGTCAGATATACGAATCTATACGAAGTAGATACGACAAATGGGGTTTCCTTAAAAAGAATCATTGTACATCACGAAAATCACGAAAAAAAAACTCGTTTTTTTTTCGTGATTTTTGTGTTGGTCTCATAGCAGTAGGTAGTTGTTTATTGGTGTGTACAATGATCCTTTTTAAGGACAGCCCATCTGTCAAGAGTGTCGTATCAACTTTGTATATATGAAAGGAAAAACTCTATTACTGATATATTAAAATACAGCCGAAACTACTGAAATTATATTCGCGTGTGTTCAACCTGTTTAAACTTCTATTCCGTAGGCATAAGGATGGCAATAATTGCGAAGATTGCGGCGACTTGGACTGCAATTAACTCGGACGCCGGACTATTTGATCCACTCTTAAAAAAGAATGGTCCGAATCGCCGGAAGAAAAATGATAAAATTAACTCAGTTGGTGACTGGATCCGCGGTCCGAGTTAATTGCGGTCCCAGTCGCTGAAATCCTCTAAATGCTAAAACGTCATTAAAAACCAACTATTCCCTGCAGCCGCTATTTATCATTCCACAAACGTAATAAAATTCAAAATCGTTTGTACGGGCAGTGACAAAAGGATTTCTTAAATGTCTAATGTTATTGTGAACGGAATATCGAAGTATGAAATTTTGCTGTTTTATTTGGAACGTAGGCTTCTTCTTAGTCGTACACTCTTGACAGAGTGGTCGTGGCCATGTATCGGTCGAGTCACGGTAATATTACAGTATTGTAACTTGGCCGCATCTTTAAAATAAATGTGTACAGTCACGGTACGTAAACATGCAGCAGGGCTGCTACACTTTGTATATTAAATAGGAAGTTCAATAACATGTGTGTTGTTTTTTAATTGGTAGATTTATTTTACATACATTTGATTTACAAATAATATTATTACTAATAATAAAATACCACGTCTTTACTTCGAATTATACAAACTAACAAAACTCTCATGCACCGAGGTTTGAACACAAGCGTAAATACCTACCAATTGTTCTACGAAATATGTTTTTATTAAACCCTCAGGAATTTTTGAAAAAAAATAGCTTTTACTGGATTACTCTTACACAAATTTATGTTTTGATTTCTATAGAAGCCTAGATAATATCCACAAGATATCTGTGTATCCAAAATATCTGAAGTAAGGTGTGTAATCATAATCACGTAAGAGCTGTATGAAAATGTACGTTGGGTTGGATGCTCTTAACGCTGCAGTGTGTCACCGATTTGATGAGGTCCATCCACCGTGATGGACACTGTCCTCGTAATCACGTGCTCTAGACTTTTCTTTGCACCAGCAATCGTACATTGAGTCATCGTAACGAGTGATATATGCCCCAATAATTTGAGGATTCGTATTTGCATAGACGACGGCTATGTCTCTTTGATATTGGACTCTTTGAGGATCAAAACATTGATTCTGTGCGAAATCTGTGATTCTAAGCATACTTCTCTAGCACCACGTTTCCAGTGCGTCAATACTGCGATCACGCATCCTCAGCGTCCACGTTTCAGCTCCATATAAAAAATTTGTCGTGACGTAGGCAAGTACTAAGAAATTCACTTGCTAAAAAGATGAACCAGGATCCAAAGTTTGCTGTGAGAAACCTATTTTCACACGTTCGAACCTGTTAGCAGAAGTTAATCATCATCATCATTGCAGGGACTCAGGCCTCCTGTCTAGGAAAGGGAGAGCCATAATCCACCACGCAGCCCCAGTGCGGGGGTTGGTAGACGTCACATGTCTTCAAATTTTTGGTTCTAAGATATGGTTTCCGTACGTTGTTTCCTTCACTGTTTTGAGAGCAGATGATTTCATCACTAGATGAAAAAAATTACACAAAGTAATGCGCCGTATCTGGTTTGAAATCACGACTTACATAGAACTCGTAAGTCAGGCCGTTACCACTCGGCCACCACTTCTCTCTGCTCTGCTGCAGAAGTTATTTGAAGTATAATTTGGAACCAATAATTTTGCGAAAAATAAAACGTTCTTATAAAACAAGATTCGACTTACTCGTACATGCGAACAAAGTCACAAACAAGAGCTAGAATATATCTAAAATAGAGTAGGTATTTCAGGTACCTTAGATTTTCCAAGACCTATTGTGTTCTGAGTTGAAAGAAAATGGCAGTTCGTTGGAAAATGTTCTCTTTGACACACAAACCAGTGTTCCGTGTTTCCTTACAGTGCTTTATTTGACGTATATTTTTGGTAATGTCAAAGGGAATAAAGGATTTATTTCACTGAAAGATTTATAGGCCGCTTTCTTAGCTTCCGCGTACAGCAAAGTGAAAGACATGTAAAAAGCTACAAAATCCTACAATAATGGATTTTTCTGAACCAGCGTACATTAAGGGGGAAACATACGACTTTAGACGATTTAAACTCTTAAGCCCCAAGCGAACGCCGCATTCACCTATTTGTTCTTTAATTGTGTCTGTAATTACGGGAGTTGAAAGGGCCCACAGACGTGTATGTTAAATTAGACTATTTTTCTAATAATTTGATATACGAATATTTACTTTTTTTTTCATTGAACTTGATGCAATTTAGTTTCAAAGTTATATCTAACACAGACAAAAGCAAAGATCAGGCAAAAACCATTATAGATATGGAAATTCTCTAAACTAAAGATAATTTAACTACCAGTCTTTTGATATACCTACGCTTTTTATTCATATTGTCTACACTAAAAAGAGGTAAAGTTTGTTTTTTTGTTTGTAGGAGGTAATCTCTGGAACTACTGGTCCGATTGGAAAAAAAATAGCAACAACAGAAAGCTGCTTTACTCCTGAGTGACATAGGCTATATTTTATGTACGCGGGCGAAGCCGCTGACAAAAGCTAGTTTTTAATAAATTAAGGACAAATTATTACTTTTTATACGAATCATTTGGTACAGCTGCCCCGTTACTACTGGTTTTTTCTTTCAAAAAGGAATATTGCTACTTTACTCTTCAGCTGGAAGAAAAACGGCCTTTTTCACAAGGGTTTGTAATAAGAAATCGCTTATTAATTGTTCGAATCAATCATGGGCCTAGGGTTGCCAGGTGTTAGGATAAAGCAGGACTTACGTAGGATTTTTGATTGCTTGTCCGGCCAAAATAAGCGGCATCCGGCCTGTTAGGATTTTTCAATCTCAAAATTCGCGCGCGGATCGAGATCAAATCACGCCGAAGAAAATAATTTTTGTTTTGTTATAATATAACGATTGATGATTATGAGAGTTAGAGACTGATTTATAATAAAGAAATATTAGCTTGATTTTGCTTTTGTTTTATTAAAATGCAATCAGAAAATCCCGGATTTCCATTTTTTTTAAGTAACACCAAAATTTTTCAAAAATGTGAGGCGTCCGGATTTTTCGACCGAATGTTAGGACAAAAAAAAAATAGTTTTACACTTATAATAAAAAAATGAACAAAAAAAACAAGATGTCCGAATTTTTAACCCAAATGTCAGGACAAACGCACAGGTCTGTCCGGCTTTTGCGTCTGAGGACCTGGCAACCCTACATGGGCCTGATGTAGACATTGGTTTACGTCGGGCCCATGATTGATCCAATTGACGGACGTTAATTTTGGCGTTCGTAGAACAGCTGCGTTTCGGTGACGAGTTTGGATAAACGGAAGGCTTTGTCTGTGAGTTATCATGACGAATGACTACCGCAGACTTATGCTGATGGATGACACTGTTGACATCTGTCAGGCCTGTCGCTATCCGGGAGAATTACTTTTTTTTTATTTGCTATAAACTAATGCTTGACTGCGATCCCACCTGATGGTAAGTAGTGATGTAATCGTTGAAGGTGAGGCGTACTAGTCTATTAAAAGTCTAATCACTGTAGCTTTGATGGTATCCAAATTATAATCGGATGGGAAGACCGCACAGGCAATTTGTTCTAGTCCTTTGATGCGCGCGGACTGAAAGATAAAGCGAAACGCTTAGTCCGAACCGTAAAGTTTTCCACAACTTAAGGATGGAAATCGTCGTGTGTCGGGTGTCCGATGATATCTCCACATTATTTTTTAACGTTTACGTCTAGGTAAACTATGTGCTACTTTTATTATGAAAATTTAAATTCAATTAACGATTAATAAATTAGCCACAAGTGAGTTATACAATAATTTAATCAAGATAATAATTTGTAATAATAACAAGAAATATGAAACATTTATTTATTTATATTATACACCGTTAAATTTGATCGTTTTAATCCCGTAGAAGGTCGATCCAGTACATAAAATACTATTGATTTGTGAAGATAAAAAAGTACTTTTATTGTAAATCTAGTATTGATATACGCATTTACTAAATTGATTTCTTTAAGTAAACGAGTCAATGACCTTGTAGGTAGTTGTCGGTCATTGCGTACCAACTACTTACAAGTCATTAAACTCATCCAGCTGACGTTCACTTAAAAAAAAAAACATCGTAAATAAATTCGAGTTTAAAAAAGGACTTTATTTTTTAATGTTATCTTCACAAATCGATAGTGTTTCAGGTACCGGGTCGACCCACCAAGGGATTAAAACGATCAAAATTTAAAAGTAAAGTTGTGTCTGGGTGTTATTTACCCATAATATGTATGTATTTAGAAATATATAAGTATGTTTATCAGTTGTCTAGTACTCATAACACAAGCTCTGCTTAGCTTGAGACTAGACGGCGTTGTGTGATGGTCGTCGAATATTATTATATTATATACTTTATTGCACCAATATAAAATAAATATTACAAATTGAGCATTTTTATTTTATTTTATTTTTTTATTGCTACGTTGTCAACACAAACTTATTGTTACAAAAATAAACGGAGGATACTGGTCGTCCCATTGGGCATGTGTTATTACAAAATTTTTGGGGTATACAGGGTGTGTTTTTATTTTAGGAAGCATAGATCAGAATCTATTTAAAACAACTTTGTGAGTAATAAAAGAAGTTTTCCACAGTAGTACTTTCTAAGATGGCCGTCTATTTTACCAGGGTAGTTTTGTAATATCACTCGGCCGAGAAGTTAGTAGGTCATATCAAAATATTTTCATTTTTCAGGGTACTCATTAAGCCCCAAGAAGACACCGGTGACGGCATACCTATTGTCATTTAATTGTTTCTGTAATTACGGTAATCGAAAGGTGAATAGTAGGTTTTACAGCTTGTCCAATGAATAAGCTACGTTAACATTTTTATTGTATGTCTTTAAAACATACAACCAGCGCTTGGCCCATCGCAATGTGCGTGAAGCCACAGCTTTATGCTGAGCGTTTGGCCGATTTGCGCGGAAGTGGCGCATATCTTCCTTATGTAATTGTTTATGTTGAAATCTACCTTTAAGTTTCGCGTCATTACGCGTAAATAAACTGTTTTTCTTTCTTTATTTCTCCTTCAAAACTAAAACGTATTATAAGATCAGTCACTAAAAGCCATATTTTTGGTAAACAATTTTACATTAATGAAATTACCTTTCTTAATTACTCTAAAACACTATTTCACGCCTTCAATGTTCATTAATATACTTAGTTGCTGTATATTTAATGGACACAATTTTAATGGGTTTAGGCAGAAGTTAAATTCCTTTGTATTTTAGCTAGTTTGTTGTAAAATTCTACCTGGTACTTCTAGGCTCTACGCTAACGCCAGCTTTTTTCCTGCTATATTTCTATGTCTCTAATTACGGTACTTGAAAGGTGAAATCGTTCCTATTCTGTTATATAATAACAGCTATTTTTACTTTTAGTAAAAGTAAATTTGACTACCTATATGAATGTGCGGTATCACTCATTATACTATACCTAAAATGTATACCTATCATCATCTTTTCAGCCGAAAGACGTCCACTGTTGAACATATACGTGTGCCAAACTTAAGTGGCAATGGGCAGGACACATTGCGCACAGAACAAATGGCCGTTGGAGCTGAAAGGTTGTGGAATGGTGACAGAATACCGGAAAACGCAGCGTTGGAAGGCCTCCCACAACATGGACCGATGATCTGGTCAGGGTTGCCCGAATCCGATATACAGAATTATTTTTTGTATATACGAAACCTGAATATAATTTGTTAGAATCAGTAACTGAATCGATTTTAATAGTTTTTACTTATAAATAAAAAAACGTTTGTATTCACTTTTCCTTTCTCTTTTATTGTACCTACCACTGTTTGTCTATCCATCACCCTAAGGGTGACTGGTAAAAAATGCCTATAGCATTAAGTCCGCCTCTGTACATTTGTGCATGAAGTGTTTCTGTTTAATAAATAAATCTACACTAATATAATAAAGAGGTAAAGTTTTTTTGTTTGTAGGAGGTAATCTCTGGAACTACTGGTCCGATTGGAAAAAATTTAGCATCAATAGAAAGCTGCTTCACTCCTGAGTGACATAGGCTATATTTTATGTACGCGGGCGAAGCCGCTGACAAAAGCTAGTAATAAATAAATTAAAAAATGTCTAGCCATCTTTTAAATGAATTTTATGAAAGTCAACATCCTGTATTTTGGGACTTTATTTGATTTTATTGTGACACGAAATGGTGATTTCTGTTTTTAATACCGCGGGCCTTTGTTTTTGTTCTCTTTATTTTTGTGTTGTCTTTATTGCATGAGCAGCGCCAGGGTTAATGTTTTCCGCACACAATGGAAAGGGTTAGCTTAACTCTTCGTCGACTGATGGAATGACGGCCATTTCATCATGTAGGCACTGTCATGTCGCCTGTTAAGTGGTGACCGGTCTTATCTAATTTTTTTTAAGATATACACTCTCACTCACTTCACTTTAGATATTAAATCTTTGACTATTTTTAAAATATTTTACTATTTACCTATACTGTTGCAAAAATCCCTAAATAAATTGGAAACCAGAAACGACTTCATGTATTTTTTATTTAATTTGTTTGGTTTTATCTCGTTTTTTTATATTCGAAAGAAGCATACTGTTTTTATAAAATCCATGTTTAATATTATTTTATGAGTAATTCTGTCTGTTTGTTACGCTTTTACGGTTTGTAGCCAACATTGTTTTCATTTCAAAATTACCAACGTTCTTGCTTCAAAGAACCGCAATTTTTTGTATACGGTTTTAATTGCAGCTCGACACCTCCGGGTTTCCGAGATAAAGCGAACAGATATACAAAGTTGGGATTTCCTTAAAAAGTTTCATTATACACACAAAACGTACGGAGCAGCAGGTATTTTTTCGTAATATTTTTTATTCGTTTCGTTATATTTAATAGGTTAGTCTCATAGTAAAAGTTATTCATATTAGTGTGTAAAATTATCGTTTTTAACGAAATCCCATCTGTCGTAACAACTTTGTAGATAGGAGCGATCCCGCGGTAAAAAGTTAGTGTCAAATAGAATATAGATAACATTATCACTACTTACCAGGTAAAATGACGCCAAGTATCCAATAAGGATATAGACTGCCCAAAGATAGTCGTTGGCGCAAATTATTGTACCTTTGTCACAGCGTTGAACTTGGGCATATAGCAGTAAGTATATCGGAAAGGGATTAACCTAGAAAACCATTGCCAAAAATACTCTGGACTAAGCATGTAGGAGAATAATATCGGAACCGAAACGGGAACCGAATTACAGACGAACCGCAACTGGGGGTCCCTTTTTCCGAAAAACGAAATTTCAATCGAAATTTCAATTATTTCCTACCTCGCCTCAGTTTAATTAGACTTTGCACAAAAAAGTGACTACCAACCACAGTCACTAGTGGCTATCGATAGCGACTCAATACACTTTTTCATAAGAATTTTGTATACGACGCGCCACACGTATCGCCAGAGACTACTACTCGCTACACCAGCATCTGTGAGTTCCACGACTTGCCACTTTCGGTCGCTACGGGCCACACAAAACGCCAACACCCGCCAATGTCACGCTGCTACACCAAACGCACTGTTAACAACAGACTTTCCGTAACAGATTCTATCATAAAACTTCACAGCAGAGAATGGGTTTTAGAATGTAGTAGCTTCCAAACACCAGTGGCTGTCGCTCGTTCCTTATACCCACTGTTACAAATGTGTCAGTAGCGCGCGATAGCCATCGGTTGCTGTATTCTGTGGTCCGTTTGCGCCTAGACTTAATTTCCGAAATTTCATGACAACGAAATTTCGGAGAAAGAGAGTACCTAGACGTCCTGGAACTGGAATCATAAACTAAACTATAATCGGAGGCAGAAACGTCAAATTAAACAATATTTAGTAGGTATTGTTTCATTTGACTTGTTTAAACGTTAAATGAAACCATATTTAATACTGTTTCATTTGAAGTTAGTCAGATGACTAATCAAAGCCTCGGTTCAGTAAATACAAATGAAGCGCAAATTCACAATATAACATGCCAATTACGAAACAAAATAACAAGTGTGCTTCACGATCAACGACTGCATCACTATTGCCATCGGAAAGGAGCAGTCAAGTATTTGTTTATACCTATCAATTAAAAAAAAATTGAATGAGTAGACAATAAAAGGCACGGAAAAGTTTTTTTTTTATGGTAGGTAAAAATCGCTCTTGGGCAGAGCGGGAAACAGTGTCAGACTCTTACTGACTAAACAACCTACCCCTTGCCTTCCTTGCCTTATTCCCAGAGCCCCGGTGTAACGCTTTCGCACCAACCCTTTCCCCTGGAGGCTTCGACCCTGCTGGGCCCCTACAATTGCTGACAACTCCTTGAGGCACGCGAGAACGGTGCGCGCCATGCCAGCCTGATGCCAGCCTGATGCCAGCCTGATGCCAGCCTCAAAATCTGCTAAAAAAGACGAAAAAAGAAACTGCTTACCCTTACGTACTCCAACGTCGACCACATCATCACTTACCATCAGGTGAGAATGTGGTCAAACGCGAGCCTATCTACAAAAAAAAAAAACATTTTGTTGAGAAATCTATGGAGCAGCGGGATTTTTTTCGTGATTTTTGGCTTGGTTTCATAGTAAAAGTTGTACATATTGGTGTGTATAATAATCCTTTTTAAAGAAAGCTCCTCTGTCGTATAAACTTGGTATATTCTTATTCGACGAACAAAATGTTCTTAAGTACAGTTATAAGGAAAGGCTTAGCAACTGTCAAAATCGAAAGCCACCAGCTAAAACATTGTCTAAAATATGGCCCCTTTAACACAGAAACTGACAAACAAAATCTTATCTTAATGCCTTACTGTTATTACAGTGCTCCAACTCTCTAAGTTAAAATTTATAGACAGTTACTCCATTGGCGTCATTTGCAGACTTTTACAAGTTGCACTTTAGATATTTACGAGTAAGTGTTAGTAAGATATTGCTTGGCTTTTTTTTGTGGTGGGAAAAATCATTTAATGACGAATCTCGCCCTTGGGCGGGGTAGGAAACAGTGTCACTCTATTTGAGTAATTAACTCACTCCATTCCTTCTTCGCCCTCATACTGGGGTCGGAACTTCCTTTCAGAAACCGGACCGGGGGGCCCAGTAGGCTTCGGCCCTAGAGTTGGGCTTCTATATTTACTGACAACTCCTTTAGGCGCGTGGGAACAAAGTGCGCCGTCGACGACCAGGCTTGGTCTCCATTATCAGACGACCGGACGGCGAGCTACCCTTTGCTCACGGTCTGCAAGCCCGCGCCTACGGTGGCCGGAAATCTGTGGCGTCTGGGACGTGTACGCCGTTGCCTCATGCGGTCGGCCTCCTCCTAGGAGATATTTCTTGGTGGATAGAACAGCAGCTTATGACGTCATTTTTTTTGAGTTGGTAGTAAATTTAAGGACATCTTTAGTTGTACGGTGGAAAGGAGCTCTGTAGTAGTCCTGAATTGAGCTACACGAGTACTAACAGATGCTTGCACTGACTGGACAGGTCCACTCTTTAAAAGACCATCTCAATTGTAAATAAATTGTTTTTCATCCTTCTTTCTTTCTTCTTCAAACACCAATCTACATGGTTCTCATTTGATTTGACCATTACATGTTTGTGGACGAACTTTAAAAGAGACTTTGTCCCTGAGTTTCGGGGTAGTCAGCTAGGAAACACAGAACTCATCTACTTTCAAAGAACGAAAAAAAAATTGACGTGTAAAAGAGAGTTGAGAGAAGTTTGCATCTTAGGACAACGGGTTTTCTTTTCAGAATCGGTCTTCTTTACGGTTTTGCTCTTTGAGGCACACATGGCACATTTTGCCCAATAAAGACACACAGAATACATCAAAATTTCGGCCACGTATGACCCAGGTATTACTGTATTGCACCATAAACACTAGGCTGAACACAGTTGCCTCGTGTTTATCCGAGTGAGAGTTGGTGACTCAAGCTTGGCTCTTACGTCCGAACGGTCCACTATTCATAGCCGTCGTCTGCAAGCCGCAAGCTGTGGATGTCGGTGTTCTATTCCAGTTCTCTGCAACAAGAAACAAATGAACATTGAAACAAACGAAGTGTGTGTTCATATATCTGTTAAGCCGGCCGCACACCAGGCATACAATTGTTTCTCCACAATTGTAGCGCCACATTTGAAATTCGACACATTTAACGCCCCCATATATTCCTACGTGAGCCCGCACACCGAGGAAACATTTGTAGCGGGCGCAATTTGTGGCGAGACGTCATCCGCGCTACAATAATTCAAGATCGAACCGGTTCGTTTTTTGTGTCGCGTTTCAAATGTGGCGCTACAATTGTGGAGAAACAATTGTATGCCTGGTGTGCGGCCGGGTTTATGTATTAAGTTGTAAGGTAAAAGTGTATTTTTTTTTTCAGGAGAGTATAAGATTTACGTAATTTGTGAAACACTAAGTGCTTATTTACGGAGACACGGTGCGTTGCATGGCGCTTTGGGTGTGCGTCGTCCATTGCAGCAGCGGGTACTGATATCGCACGCGTAAATACGAACATAATTATGGCAATGTACAGTACGACTGTCAGATCTTGGCTAGTCTGAATTTAGGCTCTGCGGATTTTAGCGCTTGAAAAGTTGTATCAAAATAAAGGTTTTAAAAAATTTATGCCAATAACAGTTTTCAATAGCAATAACAACTTCAAACTGCATTTATTTGTTTAAACTGTAATAATTAGTATACATGACTGGCCTGTCAGTCTAGTAGTTAGTGAAGTGACCCTGACTGCTATGCGGGAGGTCGTGGGTTCGATTCCCACCCAGGACTGGGTGTAATTTATCTATAATATGTATGTATTTAGAAATATATAAGTATGTTTATCAGTTGTCTAGTACCCATAACACAAGCTCTGCTTAGCTTGGGACTAGATGGCGTTGTGTGATAGTTGTGGACATATTATATGTTATATTATATATATAATATTAATTATGTTTTTTAAGGGCGGCCCACCCGAAGTATATTATTTTCGTACAACCGCTCCTACGTGATTCTGATTATGTTATTATATTTCTTTTTTCAGATATTTGGATATACAGATATCTTGTGGATATTGTCTAGGCTTCTATGGATATCAGAACATAAAGTTGTGTAAGAGTAATCCAGTAAAGACCTCTGAAAATATGCTATTTTACTACTCCATAATGTACTGCTATATTAAAAACTAGCTTTTGTCAGCGGCTTCGCCCGCGTACATAAAATATAGCCTATGTCACTCAGGAGTAAAGCAGCTTTCTATTTTTGCTTAATTTTTTTCAATCGGACCAGTAGTTCCAGAGATTACCCCCTACAAACAAAAAAACAAAAAAACAAACTTTACCTCTTTATTATATTAGTATAGATATAAAAAAGAGAGAGATTCTAAATTATATGATTTTTTTTCAAAAATCCTTTAGGTTAATAAAGGCACGTACTTACTGGTACTGTGATCTTATTTCCTGGAACAAGTTGTGTGAAACATTCGAGTAAATTGTAGAATTACCGAATGCCAACAAAGTTTTCAGGTATTTTCTCTTTTTTTTCGCATTACTTTTGCATCAAACATCACTCTATCCATGCACGATTTTGACGAAGGCCCACTTTAATACAATTTTACCTAAAAATATGTTACAACTTTATGCGTAGGAGGTATTGCTATATTCGGTAATACCTTTAAAGCCCAACACCGTATTAAGTTTCATTTTCAAACAAAATTCCTCCTTTGATTCGATATTAACCCCTTTCAGTATAATGTTATCGTGTTTCTACACAAATAACAATTCTGGGTAATAGTCAATCGGCTATTCATTGCTGGGCTGAAAAAATATGAAAAAGGATGAAAATAGATGGCTTTTCCGGCGTAAATTTATTAATAGAAAGGCTTTTTTATAGCAAAAATGAAACGGGTGATGAAGAGTTTTTTTTATTAGTTGGAGGATCTAAAAATAACATGATATGCATACTTGGAAATACCAGAAAAATGAAGAATGCCCTTGAGGAACAGATCGAGATGTTTTTTTGATAAGCGATTTACGTAATAGGTATTCATCATCGCCAGCCTCTAGGAGAGGGAATTTGCCATAATCCACGTGGACCCAGTGCGAATTGGTGGATGTCACGTATCTGCGAATTTTTGGTTCTAGATCATGCCGGTTTCCTCACTCGGCCACCATTGCTCACCACTGGTATTCACAGCTGCTATTTAAAAAAAAAATAATAACAGATTCGCACAATGAGATTTCCGTACATGAAAACAGGTTCAATTCCGAAATTGAGTTACGAAGATTTTTCCGAATTTATTTTTTCACAGCTGTGCTTTTTTGTTGATTTTCACAGCTTCAAGGTACCGAAGACTTAATTATATGGTTTTAATTTCAACTCCATGTATTCTCCACGCATTCCCGAGATAAAATTGTAAAAGAAATGATCCTATAAGAGTTTTTTCTTTTGAGGTATAGAACCTTAAAATCTGTTAAAAGCAAATGTGGCAATAATCACTACAATAAATGAAAGCAAGAATCAATAATTTTGACAGGCAATGTATCACACATTTAAGGAGATAAATGACAAAATAAACAATAATACGGAATCTTGTAGGGACAGGGATGCTGACATCACTAGTTGTGTTGTGGAGCTATAAAAACAGCGGAAAATAAAAGACAAATATACGTGATTACGGTATAAACAAGTGCTTATCTGCGATCCCACCTGATGGTAATAATAATATATTTATTTGCAAAAAACACGGTATACAAAGTTGTTAAAATAAATATAAGGTCCAGCATGTTTTGCTTAGAATTCAAGCATGCAAACTTGTAAGTGTCTAGTCAAACCATAGATATATCAAACAAGTCAAACGCTTAAAAAATTACAAACCAAAAAAAAATTACAATACAATAAACTAAGGTCTATGTTCCAAAAATTGCTTAATACTATAGAAATTACATTGAGTCAACAAATTATACTACTTAATCTTAAACAGGTAAGCAGGGATGCAATCTTTGATGGTTCAGTGCACTAGTTCCAATCCTTTGATGTACACGTATAAACAACGCAGTGAAACGCTGTTGACGTTGTTGATTAAAATATGATTAACGGCATACCCTAACAAGTTTTACCTATTACGGAATTTCCTACATTTTCTTGGAGAGGCAGATTTAGAACCACCTGTAGAATTATACGACCAAATTTAATAATCACAATATAATATATAAGGGCTATTGAGTTATAATTGTGACGTTGCGAGTTGGTTTTTTTCATTTTTTTTTTATTGCAGGTAAAAATCATCGAATGACGAATCCCACTCTTGGGCGGAGTGGAAAACCGTGTCAGACTCTTACTGACTAAACAACCTACCCCGTTCCTTCCTTGCCTTAGTCCCAGAGCCGCGGTACCAGTTTCACTCAAACCGGCAGCTCCAGGAGGCTTCGACCCTGAAGGGCCCCTACAGTTTGCGCTGCAGTTTACTCCTTGGGGCGCGCGGGAACGGTGCGCGCCGTTGACGACTTGGACTCGGTCTTGACAGTTACCAGACCGGTCAGCGAGCTACTTATTGCTCACCGTCCGCGAGCCAGTGTCTACGGTGGCCGGATATCGGTGAGGGCGCTGTTGCCTTTGCCTTATGCGGTCGGCCTGGATTCGCGAAACAGTTGCTTTTGGTATGATTCGGAACGAGGGGATGGTGTGCACCGTACACTTTTATTATATTTATTTATGAATTCATCTGGTTTTTTTTTCTATTTTCTATTGAAATCTGTTTACACACTTCATCGTTCCGGCGTGTGTGGACACCGGATAATGCTGAAAAGTGCTGTGAGCTCATCGCATTATGCACATGGCCACAGCATTATGCTGAGCATTTGGCTTTTTCGTGCGAATGTGACGAATTCTTTTGATTCTGAAACATTTCTCCGACATTTGTTTCGCCGTTGATCGGTTCACCGACAGAACGATTCACTACATTTTTTCTCCGACAGAACTTTTCAATGACGAACGATTCGCCGACAGAACAATTCACTATTCATTTTTTCTCCGACAGAACTTTTCAATGACGAACGATTCGCCGACAGAACGATTCACTTTTCATTTTTTCTCCGTCAGAACTTTTCACCGGCGAGCGATTCGCCGACACAATTTTTCATCTGCTCCTAGGTTATAAAACATAGGTATTCGACATATAGACCTGTTTCCCTTTGTTGTTTACACCTGAATCAAGTTGTGAAGACGAAACTTGCAAAACTTGAACAAAACTAACCAAAAAAGTGACAAAAACGTATTTGCTTCAACGTCAATACATGTATCATATATGTTATGGTTATACATAAATGTTCCATCCATCAGCCAATAATTTGCTTCACTTAAAAGTCTGCAACTCTCATTTGTGCCAAATACGATTACGGATTCTTTATTATGAGTGTAGTGACCGATAAGGAAGTTGACATCATTGTTAATTTTGGTTAATTCATCGGGAATCACAACAGCATGTATATCTTTGGGAATACTTGGAAAATTCTTATTCCTTACCCGATGAACCATCATTCTCATGGCATCCCTAGTCGGCATGTAAGGAGCACTAATACTTGGTACATCTTGAATACACCGTTGAACAATTTGTGAGGGTGCATCCATTGAATGGTGGGCTTTTTGTTTGATGTTAGCTTTTACAGTTAATTCAATCTGCTTATCGGGATCCGGCAAATGAACATGTTTAAAATTTTTTGAAATGCAGGAGCAGATGAACGATTGCGTCGGCGAATCGCCCGCCGGTGAAAAGTTCTGTCGGAGAAAAAATGAAAAGTGAATCGTTCTGTCGGCGAATCGTTCGTCATTGAAAAGTTCTGTCGGAGAAAAAATGAATAGTGAATCGTTCTGTCGGTGAATCGTTCGTCATTGAAAAGTTCTGTCGGAGAAAAAATGAAACGTGAATCGTTCCGTCGGTGAACCGATCAACGGCGAAACAAATGTCGGAGATATGTTTCAGAATCATTCTTTTCTATAAAATACTAGCTTCTGTTAGCGGCTTCGCCCGCGTACATAAAATATAGCCTATGTCACTCAGGAGTAAAGCAGCTTTCTATTGTTACCAAAATTTTTCCAATCGGACCAGTAGTTCCAGAGATTACCCACTACAAACAAAAAAACAAACTAAAAAAAAAAACAAACTTTACCTCTTTATTATATTAGTGTAGATAATGATTATGTGTTTGCTAGTTGCGTTACTTCGCATGAATAAACTGTTTTCTTTCTTTCTTTTATTAAAAATGCCTAACCTAATTGAAGGTGCAAAAAATCTCCCTAAAGAAAAAATACTCTTCCCCAAACTTTAAAAACGGGTCTAAAATACCAACCCAATCACCAATTTGCTTACATTAGCTTCAAAATCATAAAATATGTTCTCTTTTTTAATGCCATTGCTCTGACAGATTATAATTTATCGCTGGTGTCGTGGCCTACGTCTAATAGCTGGAATCGATCAACTACAGTACCTGACATTGATAGCCTGCCCTATATTACAACGGGAATTTGCTTGTGGTCCAAAGTTGGCTAATTTATTGTTGCGTTATTTTAATTGTTACCTTGTTTAGGTCGGTGTGGTCGCTGTGGCCCATTTTGGATTGATGTCATCATCATCATCATCTTTTCAGGTATTTCTGAATTGTATTCATAGTTTCATTTTAATTGTATCGTTTTTTTTTTCAATATTTTTTTATATTACAAAGCTACCTTTATTATGTACCGCGACCACTAGGAAAGATCTTTTTTTTTCATGTTTTTTGTTATGGTGGGCAAAAATCATCGAATCCCTCACTTGGGCGGAGCGGGAAACAGTATCAGACTCTTACTGATTAAACACCCCAACTTGTTCCTTCTTTGCCTTTCGCACTGGGGCCAAGACTTCTGAAAGGTCCCCTGTAGGCTCCAACTTTTTGAGTCCCTAATAATGATTATTTTAAATTTAGCAGTAAACAATCCATAACCTTACGAGTAATACGTGTACATACTCGTATAATATCTTTTTGAATATCGAAGCATATGCTGAGGTAGGAGCTTTTACTTATTACGTTTTATTTGTTTATCTATCCTATACTGTCCCACTGCTGGTCAAAGGCCTCCCTCAACTTCTTCCAGGTAGTTTTCTTTAGGGCTACCTTGAACTAGTCCTTACGACTCCGTGCATAAAATTCATTCCCTAGAGTTTAGGCAAATTCGCTATGATGCTATGTTTGTGTGCATCGTGCGTGCGCCTACACACACACGCGCGCAATAGTCGAGCTTAGTGAACGTTCAAACAATGTTGATCCTTTAGAAGATATAATATTTTATTTTCTTATTTTATGATGTATACCTATGTACCACTTTTGTACAAGTAGATTAAGTAACAAAATCATATAATAAGTACGGTTTGTAAATAAAAATCTGGAACTTGTGTATATTTTATATTTATCACAATTGTCAAAATAGTTCAGTTTAGTGTTAGATGGATGTTGATACATTTAGACATTAAAAAAAAATGTTAAATACAAAACTATAAATGACAATTACGATAGCTAATTTATGTAAAATGGTTGTAAAAAAAAAACATTTTCAAAATTCTGTTCAATTTTGAAAATGTTTTTCGTCAAAAAAGTGGCATTTTTCCACTCGCCTAACCATTGAGCGTGGTTGGAAAACGTGTTGCTTTGTCCATATCCAACGCAATGTTTGATGGAGAGGCAACACGAAAAAAGAGAGATAACGCCCGAATACGAATACACAATTACCTGCTTCGATGGAAAAATCCTAAACGTCAATCACCGATCACTAAAAAACGCTTTACTCGGCCCTCAAATGTATAATAAGGTTTCAAAAAGAGCAGAATTTGTCTCCTGCCGCAGGGCAGATAAAAAGAAGAGATATTTTAAATAGTCCTATGCATACATTTGACCAGTGGCGCACCCCTATGGATGACTCAAGACCGATTTTTTTTAAAGAATTTTTTTTTTGTACTCAAATTATTACGCGTCTACGGTAGCCGGAAATCGGAATCGGAATCTCGGCGGCGTCAGGGGCGTGAGCGCCCTTGCCTTATGCGATCAGCCTCCTGCTTTGTAGAAGGATGCGACCGCCTGCCACTCCTACTCGCTCCGGACCAAGGTCTATATAAGCCCCGTGCGAGATATCGCCGCCGCCGAATGACTCCACATGGACATGGCGATGCTCTGTCCAAGCATGGTATATCTGTACCATGTGCTCCACCGTGTCCTCCGGGCGCTTCACACAATGGCAACACCCTGGCGTCACTTACGCACGAATCCAGTGCAGGTATCTACCTCCCAAACTTACCATGTTCGGTTACCTGCGTCATACGGAAGGTGAGGACACCGTGAGGTCTTTCCAGCCGGGCCTCAAAGAGGGGACTAACCGCCATACCTGCATCGGATTCGTGCGGAAGAGAAGCCCCAGGTGTCACAGTAGAGGTGTGCCCCGCTTGGGAGGAGCATCGCCGTGTTCTCATGGGGGTGATCGGTGTCAGCGATCTCTCGCACCGGGTCTTGGTGGAGGCCATGGGCGCAACCCTCTGCGAAGCAGCAATGCAATTCAAGGAGGAGGTGGACTGCATAAGGCAACGGCGCAAACGCCGCCGGGCTTGCGGACGGCGAGCAATGGGTAGATCACCGTCCGGTCATCTTGTAAGTTGTAACAGTGCGGACCAAGCCCAAGTCGTCGACGGGGCGCTTTGTTCCCGCGCGCTTCAAGCAGTTGTCAGCAAAACGGTAGGGACTCTGCAAAAGGGTCGAAGCCTGCTGGGGCCCAGGGTCTCTTTCTGAGAGGAAGGCTTGGCTCCAATGCGAAGGGCAAAATGTTTAGTCAGTAAGAGTCTGACACTGTTTCCGGCTTCGCCCAAGGGTGGGATTGGTCATTGCATGATTTTAGCCCACCATAAAAAAAAACCACTGTAATTCTGCTGTCGCCATACCACCTGGATATCCAGCCGAAGCTCTGTCCCCCATGCTGCAACTTGTCGCGGCAGCGGGGATTCGCCCTGGCGTTGCATCTCCACGCGCAAATCGTGCATGCGTGCTAGGGCTGTTGCCTCTAGTTTCCATGGTGGCAGACCAGCAAGGAGGCTCGCCGCTTAGCGGGAAACCGTGCGGTATCCCCACTCCATCCGTATTGCAATGGCCCTCTGGCATGCTTTTGGATGGGCCCTCGGTTGCTTTTGCAGCGTAGGAACCCGGTGGCGGCGCGTTCCGAGGGCCGTTGAAACACATATCCTTGGGCTTGTGTAGGGCCACTCGCTTCTAGTGCTAATTGAAAGTAAAATCTTACATTTTCTGGAAACGAAGCTACAAGCAGTGCATTAATCTTGCGTTCTTCAAAAACTTTTCTTGCACGTATCAGCCCTACCTATATATTTTTTTTCCTTTTAGCAAGGCATTCATAATGCATCCCTTTCTTTCGACCCATTATCTACAAAAAAAGGATCTAGAATACTAGATTTTGCATTTGCCCTAAATAAGTACGTAACCACGTGATGAATGATATTTATTTTGCAAACAGATGACACTGGTGTTTCTTAGCTGACTACCCTGAGAAGAAAAACCGAAACAAACATAGGGGTCAAAAATAAAAAAATTCTGTACATAACGAATACGTAAATAGGTCATAAACATTGTAGAAGTCATAAGTGAAAGAATTGTAATTAAATAGTAATAGTAGAGTAGTTCTGGAAATTATCTTTACATACAAACAAACAACCGTTACCTGTAATTATTATCATTGAAGTCAAAAGAAATTTTAACAATCTTAATAAACAAACCTAAAATAAACAATAATACTTAATGGATCAAAATGTGGTAGTCAGCGTACAATAATGGGAATTTATTTACGTAAAACTCGGGAGCAGCTGCGGAACAAAGCGACGCGTCCACGCGCTGGGAAGGCCCGATTGTGACTGACGAGATCGAATTTGCGCGGTCGATAATATAGTCAATTTTGTTTTGTAATTTACGAAATGAAGTTATTATTTATTTGTAAATTAAATTTTTGATTCTTGTAAAGAGATTTCTTAAGATTATTTTGCATATTTTAAATTTTCTTAAAAGTGTTTCCAAGGTATAGAAAAAAATACTTATTTGTACACATATTTTCCAAGAATTACGTTTCTTCAACATTTTTTTTTAGCTATATTTCCAATCAAAGTCAATAATGTAATCAGTATATGTTGTAGTAGACCATGTAATGATGTTACTGGTATTTTTTAAATGTCGTAAAATCCCGTGTAATTTTGTGTAAACCTTAGCAAACCATCACTCGTTCGTTATTTTTGCGAAAAAAGGGTTTGGAATATGGCTAATTGCCATTAATCCACTCATTATTTTACAAAAATTCTCAGTATATTTAGGAGAATAAGAACTTGACTTTTATAATCTATAAAAAGAAGGATTAAAAGTCTTCTCTTTTGTCTCTCAAACCTTGATCAAAAATGTTCAAAATGAGTTGATTTCATACACGGCCCCTTACGGTAGCTTATCAGATTAATTAATTTTGTTATTTTTATTTGGCCGAAAAAAGCAATCGTGATTTTTACCGTTAACAACCGTTAAACAACCGTTTTTTTTTTATTTCTCAAGTTATAATTTACTAGCTTTTGTCAGCGGCTGTGCTCGCGTACATAAAATGTACCCTATGTCACTCAGGAGTAAAGCAGCTTTCTATTGTTGCTATAATTTTTCCAATCGGACCAAAAACAAACTTTACCTCTTTATTATATTAGTGTAGATTTTTTTTATCTTATTTATCATTTATACAGAGAAATTACAAAACTATTTAGGTAAAAGAGCAACCAAAAAACCACTAAGGTTTAAACTTGTGCTATCATGAATCTATCTCAAATCGAAACAAAAGTTTACAGTTTTATATGTGTACGTTATTGTCGACATTATTATATTAGTGTAGATGAGTAGGTAACCAAATAAACAATCTTCCGCTCGTATTGAACCGTTTGTCCCATGCCCTAAAACACGTGTACAAAAAGATAGCATCCCGCAGTGAGTGACAGCCAAGTCGAAAAGGATCCCCTAACCGATGTTCTGCAATGTGCCCGAGGTAACAGACAACGGAACAGCTGCACTGGCAACAACTAAATACGCCTGCCGTGTTTAGTTGTTGTTGTTGTTTTGTTGTTGTTGTCGTTGGTTGTTGTGTTGTTTGTGTGTTTTGTTGTTAGAACAGTCGCTGTTCTAAAAACAACCAGGCATGTGAGAATTGAACTCTCGCACTGAGCGTTGCATACAAACCAACTTAATAGCGGCCAACCCCTGGTACATTTTTACACAACATTTTTAAACGGGTTCTGTGTGAAATTGACTGGGTAACCTATACGGTTATTTGGAAAATAAGAACCAATTTTTCGGACCACGAAAATAGTCTGAAAAATTGATCCTGTTTCTTGGTTAAACCCGTAAGTAATTTGACAGACAGTCACTCGATAAAAAAGGTGATATTTATAGAAACTGGGCCCCTACGGTTTGCTGACAACTCCTTGAGGTACGTGTGGAACGATATCCGCCGTCAACGACTTGGGCCTGGTCCGGTCGGTTACCGGACAAAAGCCGGCTAACTCACGTCCTATGTACAACTCGTAAGACTAGGCCATGATGCTCACATTTTAATGTAGAAAATAATAATAATCTACACTAATATAATAAAGAGGTAAAGCTTGTTTTTTTGTTTGTAGGAGGTAATCTCTGGAACTACTGGTCCGATTGGAAAAAATGTAACAACAATAGAAAGCTGCTTTACTCCTGAGTGACATAGGCTATATTTTATGTACGCGGGTGAAGCCGCTGGCAAAAGCTAGTAAATGATAAATTGCTGACAATGTGGTCTTTCAACAGGCCCAACAGCAGGTCCAAGACGCTTCTGTGCTCTATGGTTCTATGTCCCACAGTCACCCGAAACAAAAACATCAGCACTCCAAGGGTACTGCTGACGTAAAGACCTTTGACCCTCATCTGTCTTATAGCTATCATTTCCTTTGGGATACTCAAGGTTTTTGATTTTTCCGTGTAATGATTTTAGGTGTGGAGGTAATCAAAATCTCATCAAGGTTAAACACGTGTGAGGAAGGAAGCATGTGAAATATTTTGAACAAGTTGAAGTAAGTTAAGGTACCTATGTTGTTTAAAATATAATATTGTTGAGGACGAGTGGAAGAGCAGTGGTGGCCGAGGTCCGGAGTGAAGAAGATTGGCAAGCGGTCATCTCCTTCCGTGAAGCAGCAAATTAAGCAAACATTATGCATGAGGAAACAGACATCTTTACGCTTTGGCTACCGAAATCCTGACCCCAGCGTGGTCTTGCAAACGACGAGCAATGGGTAGATCACTGTCCAGCCATCCATTAACCATCCGAATCGAGCTGAGTATGGTCAAAGCCTACTGGGGCCATGGGGCAATAGGGAACCCTAGCATCCTGTGACGCAAGGTAACGAAGGAACATATCAGTAGGTTTTAGTTAGTAAAAGTCTGAAACTCACTTCCAATCCACCCTAAAGTGAAAGAAGTTATTGAATTATTTACCAGCTTAAATAAAAATACAGTTGGGAAAATTTATTGCATTTTTATTTATTCATTTATTTCAATCAACATTGGAACATAATGTTACGAGTATGATACAAATACATTACATTAAAATAATTATATATAAGTTTTGTTCAACTACAATTAGGCACAAAACCAATGTTTTCAATGCGAAAATTAATGATCATTCACAATTTAAGCACATACATAACTTATAACTAGCGCAAAATGGATAAAAGCCAATTCAATATTTGGATAATCGAATTGAATAATAAATTTTCAGAAGTGCGCAGATCGGTTTCGTGGAACGTTTTGTTAATTGGTATACTAGTTTTCGAATGCCACATTTCTATATAAACGCGTTCTGTTTAAGTTGTATGGGTAACCAGTACGGTTTTTTGGAAAATAAGGACCAATTTTTCGGACCATGAAAATAGTCTGAAAAATTCATCCTGTAGTAGTAGCAGTAGGATGCCGACCGCATAAGGCAACGGCGCTCACACTCCAGACGCCACCGTGATTCCGATCCCGATTTTCGACCACTGCAGGCGTAGGCATGGCAAGAAATGGGTAGGTCGCTAGTCCGGTCGTCTGGTAACAGTATGACCAAGCTAAAGTCGTTGACGGCGCGCTATGTTCACGCCTCAAGGAGTTGTCAGCAAAATCGTATGGACCCTGCAGAAGGGTCAAAGCCAACTGGGGCCAAGGGTTTGGCTCTGGCCCTGGTACATAAAGCAACGTAGGAACAGAATGGGTTGTTTAGTAAGTAAGAGTCTGGGATCGTTTTCCAGCCTGCTCAAGGGTGGAATTCGCCATTAGATGATTTTTACCCACCACAAAAAAAAATGTCGACGTAATAATCCCCTTAATTTCCTCTTATTTTGTCCATCTTTTTCACAATTCAACATTCTTGATTTTTAATGAGAAAAAATAATGGAAGAATAATAATGCCCGCTTCAATAATATTTTCCTGAAAACGTTCATTCGTATAAAAACACTTTTGATGAGAATGTTTTGGGATTACAAATATTTACTGTATCTAAATCTGTTTTTTCTTAAAATTATGTAAATGTATTGTTTGTTCATATTCTTGGAGGCTATGGTCATTCAATTATCTCTAAAGGCCGCCCACGCTTTTGAAAACTTTCGGCAAAACTCTGCTGAATACAGAATGTCTAAAATTAGTATAAGAAAGACGTTTTAAGAGAAGTTGTAATTGGAGACGTAAACATACACCCACAACTCAAGAAAAGTTAGGTGTAAATAATATTATCCTTAAGGCGAATTCACAATCGGGCAGGTTACAATCGTAGTGATAATAATAATTCACCGTTGGGTTAGGCATACGACAATATTATAGCATCAAGTCCCCTTTTTGAGGCGAGGCTGGAAAGACCTTACGGCGTTCTCACTTTCCGCATGACGCAGGTCCTTACCGGGCATGGTAAGTTTGGGAAGTACCTGCATCAGATTCGTGCGGAAGAGACTCTGAGTGTCGCCTCTGTGTGGACCGCCCGAAGGACACGGTGGAGCATACAGTCGAGGTGTGGTAGAGCATTGCTGTGTTCTCGTGGGGGCGATTGGCGGCAGCGATTTTTCACACCGGGAGACACAGCGCGGAGGAGTGGCAGGCGGTCGTCCCCTTTTGCAAAGAAGAAATGCTAGTAAAGGAGGAGGCCGACCGCAAACCATAATTTTTTTTATTATTTTCCTCGTATTCGTAATGAAAAGCACAGTGTTTACCTCGGGTTCAAGAGTTATTTAGTCCCTCGAACTATTAGCGACCTCGCTCTCGCTCGGTCGCCAAGAAATTTCTCGGGACTAAATAACTTTCTTTCAGCCCTCGTATAACAATGTACTATTGCATGCCACAATCGTGGCCAGTTCTTTGAGTCATGTTATTCTAACTTTTTATCTAACACAGATCCTCATCGAACGTGTAGTGGTTTCGGTTTGTGACGAATTTGGTGGGAAGAAACGCCCGGGTGTCGCCATTATACAGATAGCTTGGGTATCAGTCAACAAGGACTGACAGCCAGTCTAGGATAATCAGTCTGAACTGCAGCGGTGAAAAGAATTTCCATCATTACACAAAAAAACGATCTTCCTTATAATATTAGTATTTTTTATTTGATTTATTTCAATAATTTATTTTCTGCCTTTCGTGTTGCTTCAATGGCTACTTGCGTTTCAGGGACTCTTCTTTCAATGCTGAAACTAGTGTAAACATTCTCTTACAATGTAATAAAGCACAATGTTAATAAATTGTGACCAAACTCTGGTAGAGGTATATTTATCATGATCAGCCGTCTGGCTTCGTTTTTACTGTGTTTTGCTCGAGTTTCAGCGTAATGAATAAGTCTGAAAACTGATTCAGACTATTGTACTGATACTGGGGTTTAGATAACGTAAAGTTCAGTTATAAATCTAACAAGTTTTCAATGAAAAGATTTTTTCTATAACAAGCTTTTATAACAGTGGTCTATATTTATATAATTAAAACTGGTCAAGACGATTCACACGAGCCCAAACTCGACGTGGTTGTGCTGTTTAATTACAGAGTTCCTATGGCTACATCTCGATTTCATCATCAGATCAGCTCCATGTCATCATAATATTGCATTGTCATGCGATTTACACATGCATGCAGCTCAATCGGTTGAAGATATCTGCTTCAAAATTGAGTTGCAAGATTTGAGCCGAACATACATAGTTACATCGCAAGCTAATAAAAAGCTTGTAAAAATATAGTAATTGTTAATAAGTAATTAACAACAATTCAAATTCGTCGGGGGCTGCCTTTTCTGTATGTGTGTGTGTGTATTTTATGTAGTCGTTAAACATCTACAATTCTTCAATAATTTGTTTATATTTTACTCGATTATGTATTGTGTTAAAAATATTATTGCTACATCTAAGTATATCTTCGAGAAACAGAAACGTCAGGAAAAGTTGTAAACATCGATATTCATTGTTTAGGTACTTATGTATATCTATTACCGATTTTTTGAGATATCAACTGTTTTAGAAAGTATTTTTACGTCTATTATAATATTTCGTTACATAATAATTGGGTTCAGGAGTTTTGAGTTATTTTATTCTTTTTCGATTAGATTTTTACAGTCGTGGGTTTTTTTATTTTTCTTTCTTTTCTAGCAAAACTGCAAAAGCTGGCTCAAACCCTAAGTCATCCCACTCCGGGAGAAAGAGGGACAATGTCAAATAAATGTAGAGATCTCGTTTTTTTTTTATTTAAATTTGATATAAACTAATCCTTAACTTTGATCCCACCTGATGGTAAGCAGTGAAGCAATCGTTGATGGTGAGGCATACTAGTTTATTAAGAGCCTATTCACTCTAGCCTTGAAGACACCAAAATTATTTTATTCCAATTACCTTGTTTTTTTTCCTTGTTTACTAACAAAAGGAAACATAAAACCGTTATCGGGTTCAGAAACTTAAGCAAACACATTAAAGACTCACCTAGCTTAATTAAACTAACGGAAAGTGTGTCAAACTGAATTCTACTTTAACTTCGAGGTGTAAGGTTGGTTTTTGCTTGTTTTATGTTGGTGTCAGCTTGCATGTTAGAATAACTTCTACGATGGTTAGTACTGAATTTATTTTTGTATATATATTTAATCTTCATGCAAGTAAAGGTAAAAAGGTGAATTTAATGCCTTACGTATTTTTTACCGATTAACTTATGGTTTTTTTTTATGGTAGGTAAAAAGCATCTAATGACGAATCCGTGTCAGACTCTTACTGACTAAACAACCTACCCCGTTCCTTCTTAGCCTCAATTTATTAACTTCCAAACCCCTAAGAGAGGCGACGATCTCTCGCGCCGGGGCCTGGAAGAAGCTATGGCCCGGAGTGAGGAGGAGTGGCAAGCGGTCGCCTCCTTTTGCGAAGCAGTAATGCTAGCAAGAGGAGGCCGACCGCATAAGGCAACGACGCTCACGCCCCAGACGCCGACAGGATTCTGATCCTAATTTCCGGCAACCTTGCGGACGGCGAGCAATTTGTAGCTCACCGTCCGGTCGTCTAGTAACAGTTCGGACTATGCCCAAGTCGTCGATAATGCGCTCTGTTCCCGCGCGCCTCAAGGAGATGTCGGCAAAGCTTTCGGCATTCCGATCCCGAACTCCGGCCACCGTAAGTGCGGGCTTGCGGACAACAATGAATAGATCGCCTTCCGGACGTCTGGTAATCGTCCGGACCAAGCCTAGTCGTCGACAGCGTGCACTGTTCCAGCGCGCCTCAAGGCGTTGTCAGCAAACCGTAGGAAACCTGCAGAAGGGTCGATGCCAACTGGGGTAAAGGTTCGTGTCTGAAAGGAAGGCTCTAGTCCTGGTATATATGGCGACGCTGGAACGTGGTAGAGTTTATTGAAATTTCTTCTTCCAACCTACCAAATTTGCCGTTAAAAACTCTCAAATAAACTTTATTCAACACAATTCAGAAACTACACAAATTAACTTGAAAATATCAAGCAAATAAAAAAAAGAATTTATAAGCATTATAATAAATACATGAAATACTCTAATGGATTTATAAACCATTTTTTATCCAACAAATCATCATAAAACAAATTATACCTTCGTTTACGTTTCCTGAAGTACTTACATATTAAATTAATGTAAGTACCCTCATTACCGACCACTTAGGGCTATGACTGGCCCTTTTCCAATGAGCGGTTCTTATGAGTGCTAGCAAAGAAGTGTAAGGCCTTGTGTTGAGTGAACGCGGATGACTTGAGCGGGAGCGGATGCGGTGACGGGTTACAATGTGCCATGAATTGTTTCTGCAGAAAAGATTAAAGCGTTGTTTGTAGGTAGAAACTCTAAGGGTGCATCCAAATTAGCCGTAACGTGTCGCGCGATTTCATATTAATATATTGGATTCGGCGTTGATTTGTTGTCAACAAGACAAGGCACGACATCTAGTGGCAACTAGAAGAACTAAACAAAGATGGCGCGCTTGACAGAGTCAGTGACGTATCCGCTTCGCTACAAGCGAGTGGAGGGGAGAACCCACCCGGACAGGGACTCTCAGCCAAGCTGTCGCAGAGTCAAGACGTTCTGAAACTTTCCGTTTTGTTGCTTGTACTAACCTAATAGCAGTGCACTGTACCGAAATGTATTGAGAAGTTAACCGATTCAACTCCTAGCCGATGTTGTTCAGTTCACGATACCCATGAAGCTCTAAACCATCCTGGACGAGCCGATATATAGCAAAGCAACGCGATAGCAGCGCTGCTGCCACTCTGTCCATTATTGAAAACTGTATTAAATATTTTTTTATTGACACAAAGTAGAGCTACTTTCTTTGTACGTTTATCGTGTTTATACAGACATACTGACATGGTGTGGATTTAGTTTTACAACCTCTTTTTTTTTTGTTAGTAAAATGATCTATTGATGACATTGGCACCCTTAGGCTGAGCTAGTGACAACCTTTTACTGACTAAAAACCCATTCATGTTCCCTCGTTGTCATCATTCCAGTGCCTCGAGTTTTATTGTCACACTACCCATAGCCCCAGTAGGATTCCTTTCACCCTACGGTTTGCTGACATCTCTTTGAGACGCGCGTGATGACTTGGACCCAGTCCAAACGGAGTCTTTTTTTATTGATTATAGGTTTGCGCTTGACCGCTATCTCACCTGATGGAAAGCCACGATGCGGTCGACGATGGAGCGCGCTTACCTAGAAGTAACCTATTCACTCTTGACTTAAAGATTCCCGGGTTGTAGCTATCAGGAAACACTGACTCCGGCAAGGAATTCCACTCCTTGTCTGTACGCATAATGAATGTGTTCCCAAAAGTCAGACGGCGAATATGTATGTTATGCTTGATACTTCGTACTCGCTTAAGGTCCACACCTTGATCGAAGCCTTACTTTTCTTCCCTAATTTGACACCATGATCAATGATTCTGTGACCGCAACAATATTATTAGTGTCAAATATTATTTCCATTTGCGGCGTGTAATAAGAACTGGTTGGTAGTTGGATCCACTTAGGGACATTAAGGGGCAGGCACCCTGTGCGAACAAATATAGAGGCCCAACTGCAAGGACAAAGCCTACTGGGGCCCCGGTCCGGTTTCTGAAAGGAAGGTCCGACCCCGGTATGAGGTCTAAGAAAGAATAGGGTGGGTTGTTTAGTCAGTAAGAGTCTGACACTGTTTCCCACTCCGCCCAAGGGCTGGATTCGTGATATAGGATAGATAATTTTTCTCACCTTAAAAAAAAACCTTATGCGAACAAAAGTGGACCTGGCGTCAAGGCTCGCACATCAAGATTATTAGAATAATAATTTGTCCTTCATTATAAATAAAAACCTCATATCAAAAGATTGGTAATTAACCTCATATCAAAAGATTGGTAAAAACCTCATATAAAAAATACACCTAATAGTTTTTGCCTGATCTTCACTTTCTTTTGTCTGTCATCATCATCATCATCCTACCCTTATCCCATATTACTTGGGGTCGGCGCAACATGTTTTTTCCTTCCACTCTGTCCGACAGGACAGAGTGGAAGGAAAAAACATGTTGCGCAAGGGAGTTAGTGATAGTGTGACAACCCGTCACACTATCACTAACTCCCTTTTCTTTCATATCACTTCTCACACAATCCATCCATCTCTTCTTCGGCCTCCCTCTTCCTCTCCATCCATCTACGTGTAAATTCAAAACTCTTTTCATAACATGCGTTTCATCTCTCCTCTTTACATGGCCATACCAAGACAAACGATTACCTTTCACCTTTGCCTTTTGTCTGTATCGACATAAATTTGAAAATAAATAACAACAATATCAATTAAAAAAAAAACGAAATATATATATATATAAATCAAAATATTACGAAAGTAGTTTACTTTAATGTTTTTTTTTTTTTAAACATACAATCTGCCGTTTGTGTGATCATGTGACATTGGATTTAAAGTCATCAAAAGTCGGGCATCTCCCCTTAAGCACTGGAATTTTATTAGAAATACTTTAACATCTTAGTCTCTCTGCCATTAGTGTTCTCTAACCTTTTTTTGTGGTGTTAAGGTTTTATGAAAGAAAAACTATTTACCTAACTTGCTGATAGAATTGAAACACAGAGTGTAGAGTTAAAACGTCCTTTAAAAAATTGGAAAATTCTCTGACCAGATGGATGTTTCTGTCTGGTCCATGAAACAACCTGATGGATACTCGAGCCCAGGGTCTTTTTCAGAAAGGAAGGCTTGGCCCCAGTGCAAAAGGCAGAGAAGGAATGGGGTGGGGTGTTTAGTCAGTAAGAGTCTGACACTGTTTCTCGCTCCGCCCAAGAGCGGGATTCGTCATTGGATAAATTTTACCGACCATAAAAAAACTATCTGATGGTTTTTGGCACGCTGTCCTATCATTACATACCTAGAATAAAACAAAGTCGCTTCCTCCCTATGTATGCTTAAATCTTTAAAACTACGCAACGGATTTTGATGCGGTTTTCTTTAATAGAACACACTAGCAGCTACAAGCTGATGCGTATGTTTCATATAGCTTATGCCCTATGTATGCTTATATCTTTAAAAGTACGCAGCGGATTTTGATGTGACTTTTTTTAAGAGATAGAGTGATTCCAGAGGAAGGTTTATGTGCATAATACATGCATAATATATTAAATATCAGTCCCCGTGCGAAGCTGAGCCGGGTCACAAGTTCTATATAAAACAAAAAAAAAATGACGCATTTCTTAACATTGCATATAAAATGTTAGCTTTGATGTTAGCATTGCATATAAAATGTTAGATTAGAAAAATGCATTTAAATGTCTTCAAACTTTAAATAAATACAGCTATCATCATTTGTCTTCGTCTGCGTTTCTTTGAAAATTTTAAACGCGAACGTGCCTAATGATGTGAGAAATACGATAAACAGAACTTTAATGCTATTTTCATGTTGAGAAAAACTCTGTATACTAGATGATGTTAGCACGACAAGAGTTTTAATAAAAAATTGAATTAGTGAACTTTTAGCTTCGCACGGGTATAATTAAATTTTGAATGATTAGATTTCTCTCTTCTCACACAAAACAACTTTTAGTCTACGATATAGGTATCTTAATGACACTTTTGACACTGTTTCCCGACCTTGGGCGGGGTGGAAAACAGTGTCAAGCTCTTACTGACCAAACGACCCACCCCATTTCTTCTTAACCCTCATACCGGAATCAGACCTACCTTTCAAAAACCGAACCGGGACCCCTGTACCTTAATAGCACTATTACTACTAATAATATTTTTTTTGAGCGGGAAAAGTCATTTAAAGACTCCTCCCACACTAGTGTGAAACACACACCACGGTTTTTCCCTCCGAAATTCCATCCATGGCTCCATTACGCTTCGGCTCTGATGGTCCCTTACCATTTTGCAGACATCTCTTTGAAAAAATGAATGGCGTCTTCTATCCGGATACTGAACTGTCGCCATTGCTCATCGCCCGCAACTCCACATCTGCGGTAGAAGATGGTAGTCGGGGTCTAGGTCCTCATGGATGGATCCCACATACGTGCAGCTGCTTCCTTTGCCAAGTTCAACTTCAAGGAGACAACCACCGCCCATTTCCCCTAGCTCCGGACCGGCCTATACCAGGGCCTAGCGAGAGACATCCGAACGTTGTACGACGAACCAAACTTACGCTTAATCACGCTCGACCTTGGTACGGATGGACCAAATCCTTCACCAAGTTCGAGCATGTGTTAACATTGTTACATAAACTATAATACCCAGAAAAATCTCTAATGACGTGGTTACGGAATCTCATAACTATGATAATGTGGATTTGATTAAACTTTTACGTGATATAGCAATATAGAAAGGTTCTATGATTTATGCTTTAGGAAAGGTAAAATCTTTTTCTTATGAAAGTCTTGGATGTAAAAAGGGATCTCATGAATATTGTTTTGTTTTTACGTTGCGTTGCGTTCCACTTGAACCTCGAAGAAATATCAGAAAGGCCATGATTACACGTATCGAGTGAAAAGGTGAGACAGTGAAATGTTGCTCGGCCGAGATACTAATGTAAGTGAATTGTAAAGATAAGCGCTCGGTCGAGCAGTTCTTACTCTCCGAGTATTCGGATCAGAGCGCTGTTTCACTCGTTTTTTTGTCAGTATGTAAAACTGCAAGGCTTAAAACAAAAGGGTAAAAAAGAAGTAAGGTTAATGCCAGTTTTTTTTTGTTTTTTGGGTAGAAAATGGTCATTTCATCTTCAGGGTCGAGACTTCCTTTCATGATCCTTGGTTCTAGTAGGCTTCGACCCTGCTTGGTCCCTAAAGTTTCCTGATATATCCTTGAGGCACGTAACAATACGCACCGTTGAAGACTTGGGCTCGGTCCAACGGTTACCACCATCCGATCGGACGATCGGACGGCGAGCTATCCATTGCTCGCCGTGACCGGAAATCGAGATCTGAATCCAGGCAGCGGGGGTGCGTGACGGCCGTTGCCTCACGCTTGCGTCCTCCTATTTTGATAGCGTTTCGCAGAAAGAGGTGACCGCCTGTCATTCCTCCTTGCTTTGGACCATGGTACCGATACTTGTTAAGGCTGTGGGAATGTTCAAAAATGTTACGGTGAGGTTGCAACGCAAAGAACATCTGAATCATCAATGCCAAATCAATTATCTTTTGGCGTAGTCTTTTGGGCGTAGGATCGAGAGTCAGATCTCGATCGCGCACGAAAAAACCATAAACTGACCAAAGTATAACCCATAAAATAAAGCGGAAACTAAACTGCCTTCCACCAGTCTCGACTATGTTATTAATGTCACTAGTTTGTCTAAAAATAACTGAAGTGAACCTATTTTTCTAAAAGTTCCGTACCAACACCCTGCAATATAAGGCATTATACACATCGAACGTAATGTTTGGCGCCGACTATGAGTACGCTCACTATCAGCTTCAGGGTGAACGTGGACTCACCAAACCGACAATATGCTAAAGCGTAAAATGAGTTGCTTGTATAAACAAAAGAGTAGGCTTGATATGCGTACTCGCGTAGTACCACAATTATCCACTGACAGTCAGCGACAACGCACTACGTGATAGTGTATAGTCAGTCGTTGCGTACTTAATAACTACAGGTCATTAACTCGCTCAGCTGACGTTAACTTAAATAAATTAATTTCGTTTACGCATAAATTAATTTAAGTTAGAAAAAAAATTACTTTCTACGACCTGGGCTTTATTCAGACTGTTACCAGATGACGGCAAGCCCACGCCTACGGTAGCCGGAAATCGGGATCGCAATCACGGCGGCGTCTGGGGCGTGTACGCCTTTGCCTTATGTAGTCGGCCTCCTCCTTAGCTAACATTACTTAGGAGCTTCGCAGAAGGAGGCAGGCGGTCCCCTCCTCGTTCTGGACCATGGCCTCCACCAAAGCCCGACGCGAGAGATCGCCGCTGCCGATTGCCCCCAAGAGGACATGGCGATGCTCCCAAGACAAGAATGTGTCTCATGGTTGGGCCAAATAGGTTAAATTCAGTACAATGCTAGACAACTACGTCGCAGTTGCCTGACGTGCTTGGATCTGAACAAACCCTGAACGTCACTAGCTAAAAACAACAGAACCGAATCTTTTCTAAAAGTTCCGTACAAACGCCCTGCAATATAAATTAGGCACTATGTCGAACTTGGCGCCGGGCCAAACTCAATCCGTCATGAAAGTGCACAAACTCAATTTCAAGTTTTAGAGCACTATCTGTTTCGGCCGAGGGAAGATTCGGTAAATAAAAGTAATGTAGAATCTATGGAGCGTTGGCCTTATAGTGTGGATAGAATTTTATTTTTACTTCCTTGATCGAAAATCGCTTGCGATGCCTCTATTTAAACAAATGTACATTTAATAGAGAATATAACAATCGTCTGTATAGACAGTTGTTATTATCCCTAGGAACTGATATATGGAACGTATTTTTTTTTATATAAAATGGATCTCACCAAATGATAACCAGTAATGCAATAATTGAAAATAGGTACATTCGTTCATTAAGTCCTAAAAGGACACCGGTATCCGTACTCCTCATCATCATCAGCATTTTTTTAATGTTCCCACTGCTGGGACACAGGCCTCCTCTCTAGAAGAGGGAATGGGATGTATTCCACCACGCGGGCCTAGTGCGGGTTGGTCGATGTCACTTGTCTTCGAATTTTTGGTTCTAGAACATGCCGGTTTCCTCAGGATGTTTTCCTTCACCGTTTTGGGAGCAGTGGTGATGAAATAAATTACACAAAGTAATGCGCCTGACAAGGTTTGAACCCGCAACCTACAATTCGTAAGTCGAGGCTATTACCACTCGGCCACTACTGCTCTAGCATAGGTACCTATTGTATTTTAGTTATCTGTAATTATGGTAGTCGAAAGGTTCATTTATTAAGAGCGTATCCACTCTATCCTTGAAGAAAACGCTCTCTTAACAATCATCATCAGCCTGTTCCCACTGCTGGGACACAGGTCTCCCCTTTAGGAGAGGGAATGTGCCATAATCCAACCACTCGGACTCATTGCGTATTGGTGGATGTCACATGTCTCTTAACAATAAAATTTTTTTTTTTTAAATCCTGAGAGAATCTGTTCCCGACATCGGTGGACATCAATTTTTCTATACTTTGAAATGTTTTTAAAATGAATATAAGTGTAAATTAAATCTTTAGAAAATAAATAAAAGAAATAATGAATATTATTATCATCTTCATAATTTTTATGTGACTTTATCTTAATTGAAGTTGTAATGGAAAACTGAAAACATTTCTTTTTCAGCATTTTACTACGAGTATACGGTCCAGACATACTTGTCTAAACGTTGTTGTCTAAATGTTAGCATGTTGCAAATGGCGTACTGTTGATTTAATTCTGCATGCTTTATTTTACAGCTAAAGGCTTACTCTAGAACATAGTGCTCAAGTGTGTACATAAGCAATGAATGTTCAACTATTGTGCTACCAGCTTTAACTCTGTGCCTATGTGTGTTTGTCACCTAACTTCTCTTAAACGATTAAAGCGATTTGGATAAAATGTTGTCTATGTTTGAGCGGGTTTTTTTACGTTGGGCAAAAATCATTCAATGACGAATCCCGTTCTTGGGCGGAGCAGGAAACAGTGTCAGACTCTTACTGACTAAACACCCCGCTCCGTTCCTCCTTTGCCCTTCGCACTGGGGCCAAGCCTTCCTTTCAGAAAGAGATTCTGGGCCCCAATAGGCTCCAACCCTTTTACAGGGTCCCTACGATATTTGAGCTGGTTAATATACAGTTTGACCTGGTAAATGGCGTTGTACAGATTATTTAATTCAGGTATTTGTTTTTGTTATTGAATAACAGTTTGAGCAGTGGTGGCCGAGTGGTAACGGCGCTGACTTACCTACGTGTTGTAGGTCGCGAGTTCAAACCCAGCCAGGCGCATTACTTTGTGTAATTTATTTCATCACTACTGCTCTCAAAACGGTGAAGGAAAACATCGTGAGGAAACCGGCATGTCCTAGAACCAAAAATTCGAAGACATGTGACATCCACCAACACGCATTGGGCCCGCGTGGTGGATTACGGCCCATTCCCCTCTCTTAGAGAGGAGGCCTGTGTCCCTGCAGTGGGAACATTTAAAAGGCTGATGATGATGATGATGATGATTGAATAAATGACTATGATGTGATGACATATGGTTCTGAAACGTGGTCGCTAACAATCGGCCTCATAAGAAGACTCAAAATCACTCAAAGGGAAATAGAAAGGGCTATGCTCAGTACCCTTGCGTGATCGAATCAGAAATAAAGATATGATGCAAGAGAACCAAGGTAGCTCACATTCGATGGATGCAAGACGAATAGGACAGGTCTTTGTCGCGGCGCTTAGGGAAGTCTTTCGGCAGAAGTGATTGATTGAATGATTGAAATGACTATGACTAAGATTCCAGGCTTATCGCTTCCAGTAAAACTATACATATAAATTAAGGAATGAAACTTGTCAAAAAGTTTGCAAAAACAAAAAGTTTCGTGTCAGGCGCTGAGAAATGGCGCATAACCTGACGCCTACCGAGGTCAAGCAGGAATCTAATTATCCGTTCAAGGATTACACGGATAGTAGAAGAAATGTAGACATGTTTAGCAATGCTATACACCGTTAAATTTTAGTCGTTTTAATCCCGATCGAAGAGGGTCGATCCAGTACATGAAACACTATCGATTTGTGTAGATAAAATAAAAAAATAAAGTACTTTTTTTCTAAATCTCTTATTGATATACGCATATACGAAATTAATTTCTTTAAGTAAACGAGTCATTGACCTTGTAGGTAGTAGTCGGTCGTTGCGTACTAACTACGTACAGGTCAATGAACTCGCCCAGCTGACGTTTACTTAAAGAAATCAATTTAGAACATGCGTAAATTAATTCGAGTTTTAAAAAAAAAGTACTTTGTTTTTTCATTCTAACTTTACCAATCGATAGTGTTTCATGTACTGAATCGATCCTCCAAGGGATTAAAACGATCAAGATTTAACGGTGTATATTATAACGAGAAACAATTGGTCTATTTTTGACTTTGTAATGTATAAAGTCTAAAACTAAAGAACTGATTATAAAAATTTAACCAGTAAAAGTATTTGCCTCTACCAGTGGCTTCGCCCGCCTGAATGTCGGTTTACAAAAATAAAGATTTTAAAAAGATAAATGCTAATAACAATTTTTAACAGCAAATAACAACTACAAATTGCATTTATTTGTTTAAACCATAAATTTTCACACTTTAGTAAATGTGTGAAGAAAAAAAATGAATGTTAAAGACAGTTTCTTTTTTTATTTTGTACGATTGCACCAAATAATATTTTTCGTTCTAAGTAGTACACAAGACGATATCAGAATTTGAGTGACTAAATCCCAATCGTTTTCTTTCACTTCCTTGTATTGCCCTTTGCGTTTCAACAGTAGTAAAATTCTGGTAAATATTTTCTTCTTTTTGTAATTCGCACATCTGTCATTTCAACAGCTGACGACCTTATTAAAAATTATTTATGCATTCTTAACTTTTTACTTCCAAAACTTAGTTCGTTTACTTAAAATACTTCGGACTTTTCAAGGCAAATATTGTTTAGAAATTTCTTTCTTGGAAAGACAAATAGGTTTGGACGGTAGGAATAATAAAAGTACTCGTAAAGTTTTCTGATTCCGCTTTAGAGTCGTCGGACAAACTGTAGAACAAAGTTTAGCGAGAAACTAAAAGTTATGCAAAAGCTTAAACGAGGGTAGTTGAAAAATAACATTCTTAGTAGTGTAACGTAGTATATCTACACGAATATAATAAAGAGGTAAAGTTTGTTTACGTAAGAGTTATGAACGATCGTAAAGCGTGCAACAGTGTAAGTGATGTTTCTGTTATTTCTTTGTAATTATACTGATATTAATCTATTCTTTGTTTGATTTTTGCCCTTTTTCCTTTTGAGTTTTACAGTAGCGAATTGTGTGCAGGTATATATTGTATATAGAGCAGTGGTGGCCGAGTGGTAACGGCCCTGACTTACGAGTTGTAGGTCGCGGGTTCGAACCCAGCCAGGCGCATTACTTTGTGTAATTTATTTCATCACCACTGCTCTCAAAACGGTGAAGGAAAACATCGTGAGGAAACCGGTATGTCCTAGAACCAAAAATTCGAAGACATGTGACATCCACCAATCCGCACTGGGCCCGCGTGGTGGATTATGGTCCATTCCCTCTCCTAGAGAGGAGACCTGTGTCCCAGCAGTGGGAACATTGAAAGGCTGATGATGATATATTGTAATACTTACACGAAAAGTTCCAACACAGTTGGCAGTTTTGTTGAAATCTTATTATTATTATGTTATGAGTGTGCAATCGTGAAGACTCGAAAAGGTTATAATTAGGATGCTTATAGATGACTGGTGGCCAGAATATTGTCTATTTTCTTTTTTCTTGTAAACCGGTAAATAATTGTTTAATTAGTTAATAATTATCGTCATCATTATATCGAAAGTGATTAAAAGTGCTGGCAAGGATATTATCTTGAAAGTCAAACGTACTTGTTAACAGAAATGAGAAAATATCGGGCCTATGATACCATTTTCCAAAATTGGATCATTTCTCGCCCGTTTATCGAAATAACGTTGGTATGTTTTTTTATGGCAATTGAGCCGGTTGCGACTATTCTGCCAGTGTCGCGTTGAGACGGTGACTTAGTGGAGCCCTCCGTCGAACTTTTACCTTCGTGGCAGATGTTAGTAAGTGAAGGGACACATCGAATGTGTGATGTGAAATATGATCGCGTGACGTATGCAAGATGTACGATGTATGCATGTGTGTATAGAGACGGCTGCGCTCCGTCAAATAAGTTATATTTAAGCAGTCGTGAATATACCATCTTATTGTAACTACGCCTTGTCATTACTCTCTCCCCAGTCAGTACACTCAGGCACACTCCTCTCACACACAGTACATTAAATCCCTAAGGTAAGCTTTACCGAAAACACAAGCACAGCAACAGTATCGATCAAGTTTCACTCAGTTAAAAGTTCACGAAAATCGAAAAAAATTCGTAGCACAACAAAGTTCTCATGTTGGTATGTTGTTTATCTCAATATTGAGGCTTTCTGAAAACTTCTTGAGGTGAGCAGGCTAAAGCCTACTGGGGTCATAAACCAGCTTCTAAATAATAATAATAATATTGCAGGGTCCACCGGTAGCTTGGACCCTGCTCCCGACACCGGCGGACTACTGTTTTTTTTTATATTTTTAAATGTTTTTGTTTATATGTGTTTTATAAAAAAATATTTAAATATGTAAATAATATGTTTAAAAAATAAATAAAGGAAATAATAATATAATATAATAATATAGTCAATAAAAGTTTGACACTATATCCTCCCGCTCCGGCTGCCACCCGCCGTTGCGTCATGGGAAATGTCATAAGACAGAAAAATAAAAAAAAATACCTACCCCACAACCTAAAGCATCATAACGATGACGCGCACTGTTCCCGCGCGCCTCAAGGAGTTGTCGGCAAACTGTAAGGGCCACACAGGGTCGAAGCGTAACACCAGGGCCTGGGAATAAGGCAAGGAAGGAATGGAGTAGGGTTTTTAGTCAGTAAGAGTCAGACACTGTTACCCACTCTGCCCAACGGTGGGATTCGTCATTCGATGATTTTAAACCACTTTTAAAGTACCAAAAAAGCCCGTCTATCGATATAATGTTGGTATGTTGTTTATCTCAATATTTACACGACTAAAATGTCAGAAGATATACTGACACCGTTTGAACGTTTGACCTTTCCTAAGCTGCGAATCGCAAAAGGTTAGTGTTGTTTATTTTCTGCTAGGTTAACGCGATTTGTACTGTTTACCGCGTATGAACTCACATTTTCAGGATAACTTGAAATGTTTGAACAATTTAATTTCATTTATATTTTTATCAACTACGTCTACTTTTTTAAGTAACTAGGGTAGAATGCCAAAATGGCAAAAAAGCAAGCTTTAAGTTATTATTAATTACTCATACTCTAAAAGTAGGTGTGAAGTTGCCTGTGGAGCGGGTTGAAAGTAGCGCTTTTCATACCTAGGGAGAATTAGTTTCAAAATGACATCAATGTGAATCTTGAAAAAAAAAGGAAAAATTCGTATATGAAATTATTAGGCAAATTTATAGTCTATGTACAATTCTTTCAAAACATAAGAAGTAACTGTTAAGATGTTATGTTCGATTTAATATCTACATAAACCGTATAATTATCTACCCCTAAGTAGACCTCCTGGAGCCTAAGGTGGTGCAAACTGTTACCTCGACTCTAGGAATAAGGCAAGGAAGGTACGGGGTAGGTTTTTTAGTCTGTAAGAGTCTGACACTGGTCTCCCGCTCCGCCCAAGAGCGGGTTTCGTAATTCAATGATTTTCACCCACCATAAAAAAATACCCCTAAGTAGAGGAAACGCTAATAACAAAAAGCAGACACTTTACTGTATTAAATTTAATCAAATTATTGCTTCAAATTCTATATAATTCCGACTATTCATATTTTATAGAACTAGTGCTCAAATATAATAGCACTGTGCCCAAACACTAGACTTAAAATCATCCTAAACAGACATCTTTATTCAAATATTCAAGAAACCAAAGCCATCTTCGCACTGAAAACAAAAGACAACCGCCTTCAGTTCTCAAATGCTACAAATCTTTGAATACTTATCATCAAATCTACCCCCATTCAAGATAAGGGTTCGCCTAACAAAAGATTCAAAGGGTCGAAGGTTCTGACTTGACCGCTTAAATCTGTGATCGAATATTTAAATGGATGTCTTCTGAAAAGCTAGGGCCTGATGAGATTGTTGACCTCAGGGAATATTGTAGTACTTTCAACAAAAGGAATTGGTGTGCAGGTATGAAGTAAATATGTTTTATGTTATTTCGTTTCTGTAAATTAAAACAGACAAAGAAATAATCAGTAACGTTACGCTTTTGTTTTTATTTTTCTAGTAATTAAATACAATTAAGAAATAAGCATCACCTTTGTACGTCTTCTCCTGTTTTCTGTATTTCTTTCTCCTGCTATCTACTGTGTGTACATAAATTGTTAAATAAATAAATATTTTTTTTTTTTTTTAATAATCCATTATACAACAGAGCCGGTTAAACGGTGAAAGAAAACATCGTGAAGAAAAAGAAATGTCCAAGAACCAAAAATTCGAAGACATGTGACATCCACCAATGCGCACTGGGCCCGCGTAGTGGATTACGGCCTATTCCCTCTGCTAGAAAGAAGGCCTGAGTTCACTGGGACTGTACTGATCATTGTCCTCGTTGTCATCATGACAGTATCACAGAAAAACGAGGTATCTCAAAAGCCACTGTTAGAGACAACGTTGTCGAAATATTCCTGTTAGATCAAGCATAAAAAGTGTTACAATTTGCTCGTTAAAATTGACATCCTGTTAAAATTCTGATAATAAGAAAAAACCTGCATATAACATCTCCAGGCAATCTAGCCAAGTTACGATCGTTTCGTTAACGTAGAACGCTTTGAATTGGCTTTGAAGTGGCCACGCCTTTAATGCCTTTATTCTGAACACGTGACTGAGCATTGACATGACGTCAGAACAGTGGTACTGTGGGAGCCTCGAGTCCTCTCGAGAGGCGTCCCAGTTTCAAGGGTCGTGGTATCAGTAAATCAAACCACGTTTAACTTTAGACTTTTTCCTATATTTTACTATTATCGGCTCGACATATATTCTTAATGTGACAACCTATTATATTTTATTAGAATAATTTAAACTACAAATAGTCTGCGAACGTCTTGCAAGCCAGTATACTAATCCGGGGCGTATGTGACCTCTGTAGAGATGTCACAGTACTTAGAATACGAAATGATCGTAACTTAGCTAGGGGGCTGCAGTTACTAGCTTGGTGTATGTTTTATCCTATACACTAATCTCTTTTGTCAGCAGTACTATATACGGTGGGACATTGAACGTCTTAGGGACATATGTGCACATAAATGCGATTTCAAAGTTTACGGTGGGGTGTGATGTTAAAAATGCATCAAAATGAAGTAAAACTTGAAAAGTTTAAAAGTATAAGTAAACTATCGTGAAAAATATGAAAACCTTTTTCGTTGAAAGTTCTTTAAGATTTTCTTTCTTCGGATAAATTCATTAGTTGAAGGGTAGTGTAGAATGAAGTATTGTGTTGTTATATACTAATAAGGTCTACGTCCAGCATTGGACGACATAGTCTTTCGACTGAAATGATGACTGTCTTGAGCGCTCCAGCTTCTGGGTGGTTTAAAAAAAACCGAGTCGCGGGGTTCTTTCCGACCGTCCGGCAGAGTGGGTCAAAAACTAATTGTAAAACAACTAACAATTAAATTGCCAAATTTAGTTGCAACTAACAACTAAAATAATTAATTGTAATTGTAGCGTGTCGCAATTAACAATTAATCAATTGTGCTTGTAAAACTTAGCGATTACAATTGAATTAATTGTGCTTGTTAAAATTTGCAATTACAATTGATTAATTGTTAATTGTTTGATACACGTTTACAGTTACAGTTAACAATTAATAAATGCAAGTAACTGAAAAATATGATTCAAACAATGCATGAGCATTCTCCATAATATTCTAAAAGATATGTAAAGCCTGGATATTACGTAAAAGTGTAGCACAGGTACTTATCTAGACTAAAAAATATTGAGGAGCGAGTGAGGCGCACGCGCACAAGTCGAAGGGGGTGTGCGGGGCGTGCAGTGTGCACGCTATGGACTCCTGCCATATTTACATTTATCAAATACGTAGTTAAATTAAATATTAATTGTTAAAAAAAAAAAAATTAAATTCAAATAAAATTTTAATTGCAGTTGAATTAATTGTAAACCACAATTAACAGATTTAATTGCAATTAATTTTAATTGCAATTCACAATTAAAAAATAATTGAATTAATTTAATTGCAATTAATTTAGTTGAAATAAAACTTGTAATTGTTTGCTTCTACAATTAAAAAAATTATTCAATTGTGCCTAACACTGCCGTCCGGTAACCGTCCGGACTGTTCCAAGTCGTCGACAATGTCTACAATTCCTGGGCGCCTCAAGAAGGGGCCTTGCGTGGTTGAAGCCTATTGGGGTTATGGACCGATTTCTGAAAGAAAGTTCCGGCCCCAAGCTAAGAAGGAAAGGGGTGTGTTTTAAGTCAGTAAAAGTCTGTCATTATCTCCCATTCCGCTCATAGGCGTGTTAAGGCAACTCGGTTATATTTTACTTGTTACTTATTGTACACTAATTGTTACTTGTTACGCGTTGATCTTATATCGATGCCCCGCAACTTCTGTCCAAGATTTATTTACGCGCTCCCACTAGATCTTCTAGAACACCCTTCCTTCTTCTAAACGTTTCCCGTTGTTACACTAATTACAGACAGAATTCATTCTTTATTCATTTTTTTTTTAAATAGCCCTAACTGTCCCACTGCTGGGCAAAAGCCTCCCCCAAGTCCTTCCAAACCTTTTTCTCCCGCGCCGTCTCGAACCAATTCATTCTTTTAAGATGCGCAAAGTCTTTTCTGAACTTGACTTATTTGTTACTAAGTCTTATTCAATCGATTACTTACAAAACATTGGTTCGATAGCTGTCCCATTTAGCACTTCAAAAATTAATTATTATTGTACTTATCATAATTCATAATTACTTTTTTATTTATTTTTTCTCTTTCAAGCGTGTTCTTCATAGATATCTAAATGCGAAAACATGTAATTGGTTAATAGTGGCGTAAATTGTGTTTTTGTTAGCTGTTAATACTGTATGATTTCCGATGTAAATACCTATAATAAAATAAATAAAATACTTAGTTTTAGGATCGTATTCTATTAATAAATCATTATATTTCTGAGATAAATTTTCTGGTTAACATTTCTTATAACATCCGCTTTTCATTACGTAAAGTGTGTTACTGAAGCAATGTATGCACAAGCAGTGAAGCATAGCTTATTACAATTACGTATTAAACAAACATTATCCCAAAGCAATCAATGTTAGCTTTAGAAGCAATATTACAACAGCAATATAATAAGTAAATACTGAATCAAATTAATATAGCAAACAGACACAAATAGATCATTTAGTATTATCATTATCACCCTTTTAATGTTCCCACTGCTAGGAATCACGCCTCTGCCCTAGGAAAGGGAACAGGCCGTAATATAATATGGCCACAACTATCACACAACGCCATTTAGTCCCAAGCTAAGCAGAGCTTGTGTTATGGGTACTAGACAACTGATAAACATACTTATATATTTCTAAATAAATACACAAATGTGTATTTATCTATATTATCTATAATATGTTATAGATAAATTACACACACAGAACAAATGATCGTGCTCATCACACAAACATATCCTGGGTGGAAATCGAACCCACGACCTCCCGCATAGCAGTCAGGGTCACTAACTACTAGACTGCAGGTCAGTCAAAGTAATCCACCACGCGAGCCCAATGCGGATTGGTGGATGTCACATGTCTTCGAATTTTTGGTTCTAGGACACATGCCGGTTTCCTTCAATGTTTTGAGAGCAGTGGTGATGAAATAAATTACACAAAGTTATGCGCCTGGCTGGGTTTGAACACGCGTACTACAACTCATAAGTTGCTTTCGTTACTACTCGGCAACCACTGCTCTCACCAGAACTAAATCAAACGGTCCCAAAATTAGATCAATTCAAGTCGATCTTGATTTTTTTTTACAACAGTGTTTGATTGCGATGCGGCCTGATGGTAAGCACTAATGCAACCGTGATGACTGCGCAGTAACCAATTTTCTGGTCCCAATCGAAGTGGAACCACAATCAAGAAGAACAATGAAACCACCGGCCCACGCTGAAAACCAGCGCTGTGGCCCACCGCATGTGCGTGAAGCCACAGCCGTATGCTGAGCGTTAGGCCGATTTGCGCGGAAGTGGCGCATATCTTCCTTGTGTAATTGGCTGTTTATAAATAGTTGTAAGTTTGCGTCATGACACGTAAATAAACTGTTTTTCGTTCTTTCTTTTTATTTCAGCTTGTCAGTTTTGGATTTGCGGACGGCGAGCAATAAGTAGCTCGCTATCCAACCGTTCGGTAACTGCCCGGACCGAGCACAACTCGTAGAGGGTACGTACTGATCCCGCGCGCCTCAAGGAGTTATTAGCAAACCGTAGCGGCCTAGAAGGGTTTTTTATGGTGAGAAAAATCATCTGAAGACGAATCCCGCCATTGGGTGGGGCGGAAAACAGTGTCAGACTCTTACTGACTAAACGACCAACCCCATTTCTCCTTAGCTATCATACCGGGGTCAGGACTTCCTTTCAGAAACCGGACCGAACCCCAGTAGGCTTCGGCTCTGCAGTTGGGCCTCTATATTTGCAGTCAACTCCGAAGCCTGTCTCGGTATGCAGGTTTAAGAAGAAACGGGGTGGAATTCTAGTCTGTAAAAGTCTGACATTATCTTGGAGATGTCACCGGGTGATTTTGCCCAAGCCTGATAGTGTTTTCCTGAGCTACGTTTCATTTATCACTTCAGGGCCAACCTAAATCGTTTAAGTGGTACGTTAGAGTTTTTAGTCTAAAATCCAACGTTATCACGTTTCTTGAATAATAATATTCTTCAGAAGGTCGCGAGAGTATCCGATAAGTTTGTTCCTATTGCAACCACTTTGTTTTATTCGCATCCTGCCCTTCTGGTCGAGTCACGATCGTTTTGTTAATGTAGAACGACTTGAGGTGACTTAACGCTCAGTCACGAGGTCGAAACAAAGGTTTTGGAGGCATGGACAGTTCTAAGCGTTCGACGTTAACTTAAATATCGTAACTGCCCCTTTAGGCATTATTATTCTTAACCTAAACCGCCCCTCATGGAGATGTCAGCAAACTGTAGAAGTCCAGCAGGGTCGAAGCCTACTGGGGCTATGCAGAAATTGAAAGTATAACCCGGGGTGCTGGAACAAAGATAACAATTTTTTTAAAAGAGTAACCATGGAGTTTCTTGCCGGTTCTTCTCCATAGGAAACGACCAATTTGGAACCGTGCACTAGCTTTTGACGTTTTACAAGTGCCCGTGTAGGCCTATGTGAAATAAAAATTTTTGACTTTGACTTTGAAAGATGGAACAGGAGTGGGTTTTTAGTCAGTAAAAGTCTAACGCTATCCCTCGTTCCACCCAATTGCAGGAGATGTCATTGGATGATTTTTCCACTTACGGACGGTAACCTAAAGGTCCATGGGCCAGTTTTGTGACAATTTCTTGCTGCAATTCTTTATTCGGCAAGTTACTTATTATATTGATCAACACAAAGCAACAATAAAATTGCAGCAACGAACCAATTAACAAAATTTGTCAGCAATTCAATTGCAGAATCTTGCTGGACTACATTTGAAAGTTACCAACAAAATGCAATTTTTATAGTCCGTTTTACAGGGGTCTTAACGGTGAACAAATTTAAATTTGAAATATGCAATCCACTTTTAGTTTTCAGATTCAGTTGTTTTTCAAACGAGAGCGATAAAAAATTTACAAAACAAAGTTTAATACGGTTTCCGAGTATTACTATCCCGAAATATTGTAATATCTCAAAAACAGAATATCACGTGTTCCATTTCCAGCCCAGTGGATATATTTATTACAGTTTTTAAACTGTAGGTATGCTCACTGCCCAATGAATTCAATATACTTGTATAAAATTGAAGAGCATTCAATTTTTATTATTCGAACTAAAAATTTAAAGCTTTTTTATTTTGCACGTTTTTCCAACGAATTTCAATGAAGCGTATTTTTTTTTTGTTGTGGGAAATCATCCAATTTTTATATGCACTGAATGGAGCGGGAAGGTGTTAGATTTCAGTTGCTTTTTGCAAAACAATGACCATAATGACCATTCTTACAAGCTTTTTATTAACTATGTATGTTCGGCTCAAATCTTGCAACTCAATTTCGACGTGGATAACTTCAACCGATTGAGCTGCAATTTTGCATGCAGGTGTATATCGCATGACAATGCAATATCATGATGACATGGAGCTGATCTGATGATGGAATCGTGAGGTAGCCATAGGAGCTCTGTTATTAAACGGCACAATCACGTCGAGTTTGGGCTCGTGTGAATAGTCTTGACGAGTCTTAATTATATAAATATAAACCACGGCCATAAAAGCTTGTTATGAAAAAAATATTTTCATTGAAAACTGGTTTTTAGAACCAATACCATGGCCCGGCATCAAACCTACTTGGCTATGCTAGGAGTTTCTATGCGTGAATGCATCAGGAACGAAGATATCCGCAGGTGATTCAAAGATTCAAATCATATATTTCAAATAAACTTTAGTACGGCACTTTAGAAAAATCAAGAAGTTCGGCTTTCAGAAAAAAATGATGCTAATTGCACCTTCCAAAGAGTTGACCTCTAAAGAAAAGAATGTGCAAGAAACTCCATGGACACTCTTTTCAATCATGGTATGTATTACAAATATTTTAGTTACATAATTTTGTCGCTGCTATGATGTGAAAACAATGTAAAAAGAACCAGTCTGTTAACGGCATACTCCGAAGAATCGTTATTGCAGGACCGTTTATTGTTGTGACAATTGGTGAGAGGCCTGTGTCCAGCAGTGGACGTCTTTCAGATGATATGGTGACAATGACGATGAGTAAAAAAATACTGGCCATAAAATGGTGTTTTTTTTTTTAAATGCGATAAACTAGTGCTAGACTGCGTGGTTACTTCAGTTAAATCCAGTAATCTTGCTTTAAACTGACTTTTAAATTTTCAGAAGAGCACAGTATACTAAAACTTTAGGTTTCAAAGTTAGTATGTATACAGTAAACTTGAAGAAATTTGAGAACTTAACATAAACTTTGTACGAAAGTCACTTGAGACCGTCTTAAGTAAAGTTTTAAAACTCTCTCGCTACAAAGTAAGAAAATTCGTGGAATGAGTACAGAGTAATAACTTTGTAGAGAATTCATTTGTAAAATACATATACTTTTACACGCTGTTATGTCTGCGAAAGGTAACAAACCAGGGAAGGTAATCATAATAAAATTATATAGGAAAGAAATTTTGAACCTACAGTGTATTTGTTAGTCCATTACGCTAAAATAACTGAAAGGATTTGAATGAAATTTGACACACAGAAAAGCCATATCCTAGAATGGAATGCACGATACCTTTTATTCCATGAATATATCCCTAAGGGTTTTTTAGTGGTCGGCAAAAACCATTCAATGACATTTGCCGCCCTCAGGTGGAGCGCGAGATAGTGTCAGACTTTCGCTGACTAAAAACCTACCCTGACCCTTTTTTGCCTTAGTTTCTTATGGCCATGGTATTCATTTTTACATTTACCCATGCCCCCAAAAGGCTTCGACCCTCCTGGGCCCCTACAATTTGCTGACAACTCCTCACGCAAGCAGCCTCCTCCTTTGCAAGCTTTACTGAATGTCTATTGATCTATTCCAAGCAGTAAGTTCTTTGACAATCCTGCTGTATGATAATGCCTATAGAATTTCACTTTGGTAGTACGCCTCACTATCAACAATTGCATCACCGCTTACCATCAGGTGGGATCGCAGTCAAGCACTAGTTTATATCAATTTAAAAAAAAATAGACACTAAAGCAAAACCGCGACTAACAACTAGTTTTGCAATAAATATTCTAAGAACGACACGTCATGATATAATATTATTTACGACCAACCCCAAACTCGAAAGTACGAAAATAATCTTAATCGCATTTTGATCTGAACGAATTGATTCTAAAACTTATAATCATATTTAAATTCAGGACTCCATAAGAACATTAATCAAAACTTAAAACCATTAGGAATATTGTTTGCAAACTAAAACAATAAAATTTAAAGTTGGTAATATTTATAGTGGGATCTGTGTAAATTATTTTAACGTTTTCTTGGTAAATGTGGTCTGTGTTATCTAAGTTCTGACAACATGGAAGGAATAGCATAGCATCCTTGTAATCTTCCCAATGCTGGGACTCAGGCCTCTCTAGGTGAGGGAATTGGCCGTAATGTATCACGCAGGCCCAGTGCGTCATCGTTTCTACAATGATCTTCGCTACATCCTGTAGTTTTAGGCTAAGCGCGCACTACGATAAAAAATCGTTGCGAAAAAATATCGCAAATCTGTGAACCACAGAAATACACTACAATCCGCGCATTACGAAAATAAATCGTTTGCGATTTAAAATAATGCAAATGCGAAATTGTATGTGTATTTTGTACCTTACGAAGCGGTACCGAGGACCGCGCATTGCGGATAAAATCGCAAGCGCAGCGGTCAGTCGATTCCGGGGCGAAGATCCGCTGCCCGAACATGTCGAGGCGTGGCGGAAGGAGCTCCGGCGAGATCTCATGGTGAAGTGGAAACAGCGACTGTCGCAACCCAGCGCTGGGCACACCGTAATCTCAGCGGTAGTGCCCCTCTTTGAGGCGTGGCTGGATAGACCTCACGGCGTCCTCACTTTCCGCATGACGCAGGTTCTCACCGGACATGGGAAGTTCGGGAGATTCCTGCACCGGATTCGTGCGGAAGAGACGTCCGGGTGTCGCCACTGTGAGGCGAGCCCGGAGGACACGGTGGAGCACACGGTGGAGGTGTGCCCTGCTTGGGAAGAGCATCGCCGTGTCCTCGTGGGGGTGATCGGCGGCGGCGACCTCTCGCGCCGGGCCCTGGTTCAGGTCATGGTCCGCAGCGAAGAGGAATGGCAGGCGGTCGCCTCCTTCTGCGAAGCAGTAATGCTCGTAAAGGAGGAGGCCGACCGCATAAGGCAAAGGCAACGGCGTACTCGCCGTAGCCGTCGCCGCCGCGATCCTGCCGATATCCGGCCACCGTAGACACTGGCTCGCGGACGGTGAGCAATGGGTAGCTCGCCGTCCGATCGTCTGGTAAGACCGAGTCCAAGTCGTCAACGGCGCGCACCGTTCCCGCGCGCCTCAAGGAGTTGTCAGCAAACTGCAGGGGCCCTTCAGGGTCGAAGCCTCCTGGAGCCTAGAGGGTATGTGCAAACTGTAACCTCGACTCCAGAAATAAGGCAAGGAAGGTACGGGGTAGGTTTTTTAGTCAGTAAGAGTCTGACACTGGTCTCCCGCTCCGCCCAAGAGCGGGTTTCGTCATTGGATGATTTTCACCTACCATAAAAAAAAAAAAAAGCGGTCAGCCGATTGACGATATTTGACGATGCTGCTAGAGCGTGGCCTCCTCTTCTGGTGAAGGAATGGGCTGTAATTCACGACTCAGGCTCAGTGCTGGTGAATGTCACGTGTCTTCGAAGTTTTGGTTTCTTCAAGATCTTGTCCTTCACCGTTTTGAGAGCAGTGATGATGAAATAAATTACAAAAAGTAAGTAAGATGATGAAATAAATTACAAAAAGTAACGTCTGACTGAGTTTGGACCCACAACCTACAACTCGTATGGCCGGTGTCGTTACCATTCTGCCAACACTGCTTTAAGGCTGATGCTAATAAATCTATAATTCTATACTAATCTCAATATATAAAAATGATGAGCTGTTCGTTAGTCTCGCTATAACTCGACAATGGCTGAACAGATTTGGTAAAATTTGGTCTTGAAAGGTTTAAACGGTGAGAACGAAAAAAATTGACGGTGCGAAGTTTGCCGAGAAAGGTAGTTTAAATATAATGCTAAATAATTTAGGTGGAAGGTAAATATAAGAGCGGGATTTGTCATTCGATGATTTTTACTTTTACTATGATTTTTACCTACCATAAAAAAAAATCTGTCGTATTAACTATGCATAAGATTTAATTTTAAAGACGGAAATGAAGCTATTGACAAGGTACCAAGAGGAACATTGTATCCAGTATCTAAATCTGTTGGGAGTGCTCTTCATATAAAACCACGCTGTAAGCGAGTTTCAAGAAGACGATACTTTCCTTCTGTACATAAGTTGTATATAATAGTCGTTGTGTATATGTATATAGTTGATTATGTACCTATTATTTTAAATCGATGTGATTAAGAACTGTGTGTAAGCAAAGGTATAAAAAGGTAAAACTAAACAATACGCGTAAAATTAAACAATCCCAATTCCATTGTCGTTCCATTGTCGTTCGATCGTAGTCCTATCCAAAATCGTTATTCACGATATTTGAACCACAATATTTGACTTTTAGCCGTTGACGTCACACAACGATTGAAAGACGATTGAAATAGCTGAATACGCTTCAACGACTCTCGAACGAGTTTAAAATAGGTGTCGTTCAAACTCGATTAATGGATGTGAATATGAAAATTCACGATATCGCTACGTTTTTGATTACGAGAATTAGGCTACAGGTAAGAGTTGCTGACGATTCGGACACAGTGTCCAAATTAGCACATTTTATCTACATCTACACTAAATATAATAAAGAGGTAAAGTTTGTTTTTTTGTTTGTAGGAGGTAATCTATGGAGCTACTGGTCCGATTGGAGAAATTTTAGCAACAATAGAAAGCTGCTTTACTCCTGAATGACATAGGCTATATTTTATGTACGCGGGCGAAGCCGCTGACAAAAGCTAGTTTTCAATATTTTTTACTGACGATTAGGTTTAAGGCCCTCAAGCGTGGAAACCTCGATCATGGCTACGCCAGTGACCAACTATTCTTATTTTTGGTTCTCTGAATATTATACAACTAGTTTTCTGCCAGCGGCTTCGCCCGCGTGAAAATAGGTTTTCGCACAAACTTTGGATCATCCCTTTAGGAGGCGAATTTTGGAAAATTCTTTCTTAGTGTTCGCCTACGTCGTAAAAGCTAGCCTTGTACAAAATTTCACTCTCTAGTCCCAGTAGTTTCGGCTGTCCGGTGATATGTCAGTCAGTCAGTTTCTTATTTTATATATAGATAAGGAATCCAAAATAAGAACTGATAACATTGGTACACAGAAGATTACTATAAATAGTACACCAATTCCAGTACTGTTCTAAATAAAGCCTATTTATTAAATAATGGCTTCACAATCTCTCACGAGTATAATTTTAAAGGGCGATATTTTTAGGCAATGCTCGGCCGTATCTGTGAACGATTGTAAAGTTAGGCCTAATGAATTCATAATTGTCTGTTGCGTGGGAAGGTTTTATTTTAGACATGAACAGATGGTATGGTATGTCTTGATTTCTTGAAAGTCTCTTTAGGCTTTCAAGAATGCCCTTTTCAACCTTAACAGAGTGGTCGTGGTTGATCATTTTGCATCTTCATTGGCGATTGAGGCTCCAGCGATGCGTCTCCAGTTTTTTCTTGTTTTTTTTTTAATTGCTATGAATTAATGTTTGACGGCGATCCCACCTAATGATAAGCAGTGATGCAATCGTTGATGGAGGGGCGCATTAGTTTATTAAGAGCCTATTCACTCTAGTCTTGAAGACACCTAAATTATAATCAGATGGAAAACCCGCAGCTGGCAAACTGTTCCAGTCTCTGGATGTACGCGGTATAAACGACAAGGCAAAACCCTTAGTCCGGATCGTAGATGTCTCAACAACGTAAGGGTAGATATTTGCCGTACGCCGGTTGTTCGATGGTACAATTGAGATGGTAGAATCAATGTCTTAGATTTTTTTATTGTAGGACATGCCGGTTACCTTAAAATGTTTTCCTTCACCGGCTTCACTTTTATACATTCACACAGCATATAATCTACCTGTTTACCAAGTTTTATCGAAATCCGTTTTGACTTTCGAACATAAAGAAGTAACAAACATACACGTACTCACAAACGCCTTTATAATATTACAACGACAGTGCGATGTAAAATAAAATACAACATGTTATATTTTATTTTATTTCAAAGAGCAATATGAACAATAGAACAACATTTTCGAATTCAAAGAGTACAAAATACAATTCGTATTATTCCGTATTCCTCACAAAATTCATACTCAATGCAAATGTGTGCGAAGCCTTAACAAAAAGCAATTTTTCTTTTTTAATTTCGCTTGAGCAATTCGAGAGTTGTATGGTATTTATATCCATTTGTAGTGAAATACGATTATTGCTGTTCACGCCTCTAATCCGAAAATACGTATGTAGATTGAGTTCAAATTCCTAATGTTTGTTGCTTTATGTGTGAAATCAGCTGTGTAGAGAGGTTTGGGATTTTTATTGTGGGTACATATATTTTGTAAAAAATTATTTGTCTATAGCCAATAACCAAGGTATCCATACACATGGTACGTGGTGGACATCCTATCATATGAACATTTTTAGATAACACATTCATATTTTTAAAAAGAATAACCATGGAGTTTCTTGCCGGTTCTTCCCCGTAGGAAACGACCAATTTGGAACCGTGCACTGTCTAGCTTCTGCGTTTTATAAGTGCCCATGTAGGCCTATGTGAAATAAAAACCATTTTGATTTTTATTGAATGTGCATTCGAATAAGAGGTCAAATAGCTAATGAGCTGAATTTCCTGCCGGAGTCTGTGTTTCCTGATAGCTACAACCGGGAGGCATTCAAGTCTCGAGTGCTATTTACTCTTAGTGCTTGATTACGGAGACGCACGGCGATGCGCGACCCTTTGGGCGGTTGTCGTACATTGCTATATGTTTGTGTTTGCGCGTGCAAAGACGTGGCCCGCTGCTGTAATGTACGACAAAAGCCCAAAGTAGTGCAACGCACCGCGTCTCAATAATACGAATTGTATTTAATCAAGCACTTAGGTAACTGGCCCAACGCGTTTCATTCTGAACAAAATCATAGCTTACCATCCATTCACCATCAACATTCATTCATTCATTTACCATCATTTCTATTGTATTACTCAAATTAATTTATAATAATAATGAAGCAATAAAATGTTTATGCATGTTAATTAGAATAAATAAAAATTGCAAAGCTTGTAAAAGGCTGTTAAGTCAAAAGTACAATCCGGTCCAAATGAGAATAGGATCGATGGCAATGTTATGACGTCACATCGAACTGTCAAATCGAAGAAATTAGGTAGAGTGAAAAAAAAAGATGTATAAAAAAATAATTTACGTACGAATCGTGAATGAAAAAAGTTTATTCAGAACACAGTTTTTCAATTTTGTTTATCTCTGTTTCACTGTGTGGTGTGTCTGAGTAGTGGTAAATAGAAGAAAAAGGCGAATTGTTTCTAACAATGAAAATAAGAAAGAAAATAGTTTTTTTTGTAAACTATCTATGACTTAAAACAATATATTTGGCAAATTTATATTAAACCCTAAGGTTTTTACTTCAACTAGAATTAACTAAAATTTAGTAATAAAAAACAAAAAAAAAACTTTTTATTGATACGCAAATAAGATTATATTGTAAACCGTACTTTTCACTCAAAATTTGACAGATCGAGTTTATTGACTTTCCTGTTCTTATTTGGAACGCATAATACTGACATATGTAATTATGACAACAACATTGTACACTTAGTTCGCAATAAATGTTCTGACTTTGACTTTGACCATCATAATATACACCGTGAAATTTAAATGGTTGTTTTCCCTCAGCGAAATGGTTGTATCTTGGTAATACAAACGTTTGATAAAGAAATAAAATATTAAAAACAAAAAATGGACCTGTAGAGTGCAAGCTAATTATGACGTATCACAACGTGCGAGAGCTTATTTTGGTTTAAATATTTAGTGAATCGGTTTCCTTTGACGGCGGGCTGCTCATGCGACTCTAGTAGTACCTACAAATTACGTCTAATGTTACTATTGTTTTCGCTTTTTGAGTTGATGAATATTTTTAATAATTATTTATAAAAAAAAACTTTTTATTTTTTCATTTTTACTGTATGCTTCAAAAGTACTCCTTATGGCAAGTCATTCTGCCGAGTGGAAGAAAAAGACATATTGCGCCGACCCCAAATAAAACGGGACAAGGGCAGGAAGATGATGATGATGGCAAGTCATTCTGCCGCGGGAAAACAACCATTTAAATTTCACGGTGTATTTATTACCTTTCATCTATAATCGTTATGTTTGTATTTCCGAAGATTAACGAAAGTCCCCGAAGTGTACTAAAGAAGTTGATTTATACAGAAAAAAGTTCAATGTTTTGAGATAATCCTGTCACTTCACAGAAAAATGTTCATGTCATACTTAATTTACAATTTGAGATTGACTCATATTTAAAAACTTTTGATTCCAGAATGACATTTTTATGTTACATATTTTGATGTTTCTTTACACAAAAAAAAAACGATACTGATATAAAAAAGAAATATATTCTCAAAGTTCACGAAACAAAATTCACTGCCCGACCTAGTTTAAATATCCAGGCTCAATATTTTAGGACGTACAAAACCCAGACCATTTTTCAGGCGACAAAGCACCCTAGATGTCTGCTCACACCGTTAATAATGCTTTTAGTAATAACCCTCTGAACTAAGGCAGACAAAGTACTCAAAACTGTCATACTCTAAAAATCATAAATCAACCACACTTTTGGGGGTTAACCTCATTTTTTCATCAGAATTTTTGAGTGAATTCCGATGAAAATTTTAATATGAAATGAACCGGGTTTTACCTGTCTGGCTGTATGAAGAAAAGAAATTATTGTCTTTGTTATTTTGTGATTTAATGTAGCAATACTAAGGCCGTTGTCACACGACGTCATACTAACTTTATTTCAAGGATTTTACGTATATAAAATCTGGGATCTGAATTCGTATTCACGTCTAAATTATGACCTTTCCCTGATGCGGTCAGCCTCCACTTTTGCTAGCATTACTACTTCGCAGAAGCAAGCGGCCACCTTCTACTCCTCCTCGTTTATTTCTAGTCTAGATTATTATCATTGGTTTTATCAGGCAGATGATTCTGTGAACGAAGATTATAGTTACAGAGGTCATCCTTTCTAATTATAATTTTCGTTAACTCACTTCGGATTGTACCCTGACGTACAATCCGAAGTAAGGTGAGTAAAGAAGATATCATCATCATCATTTCAGCCGAAAGACGACCACTGGTGGACTAAGGCCTGTGCGTCTTGCATCCATCGGATTCCAGCAACCCTGAATAATCTATACTAATATTATAAAGCTGAAGAGTTTGTTTGTTTGTTTGTTTGAACGCGCTAATCTCAGGAACTACTGGTTCGATTTGAAAAATTCTTTTTGTGTTGAATAGATCATTTATCGAGGAAGGCTTTAGGCTATATAACATTACGCTGCAACTAATAGAAGCGAAGAAACAACGGAAAATGTGGAAAAAACGGGGAAAATTATTCAACTTTGAGGGCTTCCGTTGCGTGCGCTGCGAAAACGGTTCAAGATACGAAAAAAATATGTATGAAAGAATTATTCCTCTAAAAATGATCTAAAAAAATGTCCGCAATAGTATATGTCTATCTTTTAAGATTAACTCACTAGAACCGTTTTTATGGGAATCAAATTTGGCCGAAATTAAGGCATTTTGTTAGAGTTGTATCAACATAATAATATTAAACTTTATCCAAATAAATGTGTTGTTGATTAAGAGTATGTAATTGTGTACAACTTTAAAATAACTCCGATATAAAATTCACACGCGCCGCATGCTAAATATGACGCTGCGCCTGGCCGGCGGGCGAGGAGAGGGGTTGCTTGCGGGCGGCGTGGAGGGGTTTTTTTATGGTAGATAAAAATCATCCAATGACGAATCCCGCTCTTGGGCGGAGCGGGAAACAGTGTCAGACTCTTACTGACTAAACAACCTACCCCGTGCCTCCCTTGCCTTATTCCCAGAGCTGAGCAGATTCCCTGAGCAGGTATAACGCTTTCGCACTAACCCTCGGCTGCAGGAGGCTTCGACCCTGAAGAGCCTCACAGTTTGCTGATAACACCTTGCGGCGCGCGGGAGCAGTGCACGCCGTCGACGACTTGGTCTCGGTCTGGACTGTTACCAGACAACCGGACGGCGAGCTACCCATTGCTCACCGTCCGCAAGTCAGCGTCTACGGTGGCCGGATATCGGCGGGATCGCGGCGGCGACGGCTACGGCGAGGGCGCTGTTGCCCTTGCCTTATGCGGTCGGCCTCCTCCTTTACGATCATTAGGTACTGCTTCGCAGAAGGAGGCGACCGCTTGCCATTCTTCTTCGCTGTGGACCATGGCCTGAACCAAGGCCCGGCACGAGAGGTCGCCGCCGCCGATCACCCCCACGAGGACACAGCGATGCTCTTCCCAAGCGGGGCACACCTCCACCGTGTCCTCCGGGCTGGCCACACAGTGGCGACATCCGGGCGTATCTTCCGCAAGAATCCGGCACAGGAATCTCCTGAACTTGCCATGTTCGGTGAGAACCTGCGTCATGCGGAAGTGAGGACACCGTGATGTCTATCCAACCACGCCTCAAAGAGGGGACTTACTGCCGAGATTATGTCGTACCCAAGGGGGGGGGGTGTAGCTCTATGAAGTACATTTAGATAATTATGTTCTTTTAAAAATTAAATTGTCGAAAAAAAAAAATAACAGAAATTGACACGGGCAAAGTGGGTAACAGCTAAAATTTATAAAGCTGAGGAGGTTGTTTGCAAAAATAAATATGATGTAATATTCCACGCGGACGAAGTCGCGGGCACAGCTAGTAATTTATAAAGCTGAGGAGGTTGTTTGCAAAAATAAATATGATGCCCAAAATAACTATTCCACGCGAACGAACTCGCGGGCACAGCTAGTATAATAATATATAATAAACAAATGTTCAAAAGTATATAGATTCTTTTAAACATTTGTTTATTTTATATCTTCTTTTTGGGCTTCCGTACCTTAAACGGAAAATACGGATCACTTATAGGATTGCTTAAATTTCTTTATCTGTATGATATTGAAAACACATAGAGGTAATGAGTTAAAATTAAAACTATAATATAGTTAGGTCTGTAGTTCCCTGAAGCTGTAAAAAACCTATGCTATTTATATCGCAAAAAAACTGTTTCGACAATCTCAAGCGAATCGAAATTTATTAGGTACATACTTACTACACTTCCCCAGGTTTTTTACAAGCTTTAATGTATCTTCAGATAAAAAGAAATGCTAAAGGAATTAAGTTTATCTTTACTCAAAAATATTCCTATTAAACAATATTCTTTTATCGTCCAGGTAAAGCCTCTATTTATTTACTAGCTGCTTCGGCTAACTTCGTACCGCCTAATACTCGCCTTTTAAACCTTACCTAGACTATAACGAAATTATCAACACCAAAGCTAGGCGCTTATTTGAATTTTTTTTTTTTAATTATTATTTTACTTTTTGTTAAATATCGCTACATCGTGCTCGCATATTAGAATCAACATTTTGTAACCAAGTAATATGTAAATATAAATTTTGATTTAAAAGAGTGCCCATGGAGTTTCTTGCACGTTCTTCTCCATAGGAGTCTACGCCTTGGAACGTGCAAACTAGCTTCAATTTTGACATTTCAAAAGTGCCTGTAAATGGTCTATTTGAAATAAATGAGTTTGACTTTGACTTTGACTTTGAAAGTTAGCCAAATTAGTCCAGCCGTTGCCGAGTTTTATCGAGACTAACTTATAGCTATTCATTTTAAGGGTTTCGTATGTAAAAAGGAGAAAACGGAACCCTTATATATGATCCCCAAGACCCCCTTATCTCGAGAACACATGGAGTTCATCATTATCATCATCATCCTACCCTTATCCCATATTACTTGGGGTCGGTGCAACATGTTTTTTTCTTCCACTCTGTCTGGTCACACTATCACTAACTCACTTTTCTTTCATATCACTCCTCACACAATCCATCCATCTCTTCTTCGGCCTCCCTCTTCCTCTCTATCCATCTACGTGTCAACTCAAAACTCTTTTCGTTACATGCGTTTCATCTCTCCTCTTTACATGGCCATACCAAGACAAACGATTTCCTTTCAACTTTTCAGTGACTGACGCCACTTTTAGACTTCCTTTAATATACTATTTCTTACTTTATCCATTCGCGTCCCACCACACATCCATCTCTCATTCTCATCTCCGCTACATGCAGTCTTTTGGAGTAATCAAGTTAAAATTCAAACCGTGAACTTAATGCTTTAGGCATTCTCTACCAGTAGGGTGAGACCAAAATAAGTCAATTGACAGATGTAGCTACAGCTAAGTTAATTATACTATGCATATTTTATTTTCTATGGCATTTTCTATGGGGATCTGCAGCTGATGTAGATCCAATTTTCTCCTTGCAAAAGAGAGCAATCGGGGCTATTTACAAAATGGTTCCTCGCGAGTTTCTTAGAAACATATTCAAAGAAATCGATATACTGACTGCCTTCACTTTGTACCTTAGAAAGTATTTTGTAAGTTCTTAAAAAATTGGGACTATAAGATTATAAGCTCTTTCTATTAGAACCTAGTATGTACTATAAATGCGAAAGCGTAACACCAGAGCCTTATGCAGGCGCAATTGCAATTTAGAGGCAGAAAATTTCTACAACGCAACATATTCTATATTATTATCTCATTCATCTGGCAAAAATAATAGGCTTAATAGGCGAAATAGCTTAAGCCATCAATATTAGGTTTTTGTGGCTTCCGGGTAGTGATAAGAAACTGCGCATACTCCATATCCCATGGGGGCTGTACTCGGAGATTAATGTAAGGGATGGGCAGGAATTGAGGTGTCATTATACTTAGAGGGATGGGAACTGGAGAGTGTCCACCTGATACTGAGGTTTTTTTTCGTACGCAGTGAGGCCTTTTCAGCCACTTCTCAAAGATGACTTACCGCCGTAATTATAGATAGCCCAACCTGATACTCAGGTAGTTTTTATGATTTGATTAAGAAAACTTAGTATTTGAGTGGTAATACCAGACAATCGGACAGCGAGCTAGCCATTGCTCGCCGTCCGCAAGCTCGTGCCTACGGTGTCCGGCAATCGGGATCGGAATACCGGCGGCGTCTGAGGCGTGCGTCGTTGCCTTATGCGGTCGGCCTTCTCCAAGCCAAATGAGGATACAAATATACCATCAAACTATAACGTTTTAAAAGATTTGGCCAGTTTTGCTTGGCTATATCATGAGGTGATAAATTTCTATGATCTGGCCTTGATAAAAATACACACAAAAAAAAAAACAGACAAAAATTGTAACCAAAAATGTTAATGTTTTGCACACTAATTAAGTTAAAGCTCCATTATCCTCATCATCATCATCAGCTTTATTAATGTTCCCACAGCTGGGACTCAGGCCTCCTCTCTAGGAGAAGGAATGGGCCATAATCTAACACGGCCCAGTGCTAATTGGTTGATGTCACAATATGTCTTCGAATTTTTGGTTCTAGGACATGCCGGTTTCCTTAGGATGTTTTCCTTCACCGTTTTAAAAGGTGATGAAATAAATTAGGTACATAAAGTAAAGCGGCTGACTGGTTTTGAACCCGCGACCTACAACTTGTAAGTCGATGGCTTTACCACTCAGCCACCACTGCTCCATAAATCTCCATTACACTACAGTGGAAATTATATTTGTAATACAAAGGCATAAGAAGGAACTAATTATATTTTACTAATGTCCAGAAAAACAAATTTAATCATTCATAAGGGCCCCTAAATAAATAAATTGAGTCCCAGAGTTAATTACGATATCACATAATGTATTTGGACAAAACACCTAGAGAAAAATAATTTAATTACGCAATAATACGAAATGCCTAGCACGATGTGAAAGCATTGAATTACAGAATAATGAGAGAGACAGAGAAATGAGATGAGCAGAGTAATGAGGAAGACAAAGAGTGATGAAAGCCGGTTTGATCTGGCTAAGTCGGCAAAAGCTTTTTTTCCTTGGGTAATATATCAAATCAAGCGATTTTGGTGTGGTTCCGTTTCGGGAAATCATTATTTGGGACTCTTATCTTTAGTTAAAGGGCACAGAAAAAAATTGCAATTATTTAAAAAAAAAAATGAAAATGCGGTACCTGTATCTGTTTTCTGACACATACGAACATGAAAATTACTAATTGGAGGTGTGAATGTATGGATACTGACACGCTCAGATTGATGTACGTGGATCAAGTACGTGCAAACCTTTAACGCCTTTTTTATGGTGGGCAAAAAACATTCAATGACGAGTCCCGCTCTTGGGCGGAGTGAAAAACAATGTCTCCTCTTTGCCAATTGGGTCCAATCCTTCCCTTAAGAAAGAGATCCTGGGCCACAGTAGGCTTCAACCCTTTTGCAGAGTCCCTATGGTTTAATGCCTTGAAGTATTTACTACTAGCAAAAAAAAATTGTGAAGTTTTTAATGATGTTCGGCTTAAAGAAAATTGACACATCGCTAAACATTCGATGTTCCACGTCATGACTGATCTGACGAACGATATCGTGTTCATTAGATAATTAGTTCGTAGTACATTGACATGTCATCATTAGTCATTAGCTTGGTAGTTTAGTTGCTTGTTTACATTGTCCAATGGCTTTTGTTTGGCAACAATTAGAACTGTAAAGTTGAATTATCCTTATCGTCTTTTGTGGGTGGGTAATTTTCAAATTACTTCCCCGTTTCGGGTAGAAAAGGAGAAGTATTTTTAATATTTTCATGAATAGGGCGCATTGCTCTAAGAATGGATGGTCGATGGAGCCGAAATGTTCTGGAGCGATAACTACGCTATGGAAGAGGTAACGCTGGAAGACCTTCCACAAGGTAGACTGCGAAATAGTGAGAGTCGGAGTTCGCCCGCGTGATGTTAGCAATATATAGGTTACCAGCGGCTTCACCCGCGTCTGTGGTTACTGCTCCGCCCCCATATGTCATAGCGTGACGTTAAATTTCCTATAATCTTCCTCGAAATGTAGACTATCCAACACAAAAATATTTTTTCAATTCGAAAATTTGTGAGTTTGTATGTAGGGGTAATCCCCTACATAAAAACTTTTACCTCTTTATAATATTAATAAAGATTTAACATTCAAATATGATTTATTTTGTATTTATTTGTTGACATTTTTTTTTTACAATTTGTACCTTTAAGACTTGTGAGAATCCCTTACCAATAAATGACTATGACTATGACTATTTTTAAAACAATAAAGACTGTATCTACAAACAACCCTCTCAACCTTGACAGACAAGTCTTTATCCCACCGTCAAGAGTATCGATCAAAGTTATGAAGATTTTTTGAAGGGGTGACTCAAGCACGGATCCCTATAACACGCTTGCTACTTCAAATGCTCTCTTGAAAACTGACCGGAGAATCGCCTACTTGATGGCAAGGACCCCGATTACGGTATCAAGTATCATTTTTGGGTTTTCATGGAAAGAAGGTATACTTACCACGCTTGTTCTCTTATATTTGTTTTATTTATTTCGTTTATTTCAGGCATCAGTAAATCCTCAGCAACTTTACTGAATTACATGAAATGGTTTTGGCATTATAAATAAACAGAATTTAATACATTGGTATATTATAAATTTATTATTGAAACTTTGATAAAATTAAAATTATTAAAAATTTAAATTAACAATGTCTAAGCAGGTACAAACCATAGAGCACTTCAGACACTATCATATTCTTAAAAGGCGTTAGTTGAGATAGGAAATATACCTTGAGTCTTCTAAAGAGCCCATGACAATCTGTTAATTATTTGGGTTTGAACCGCTGTCGGTATGTACAAGTATAGTTACATTTGATACGACATACATTAGGGGGCGTTCAAGTATTACGTAACGCGATTTGGGGGGGAGGGGGTGTCTCGTAAAACGTTACGATGCGTTACAGGGACGAGGGGGGGTTTCTTACTACACGTAACGTAACACTGTTTTTTTTTAAATAAAAAATTAGGAAATCAAAACTCCCAAAAGGGCCACATTTTTCATATACGTGGTACTTTTCAATTAGGAATCCCTCGATTGTATTAGTCTGGTCTTGGAAAAAATGCTCACTTTGAATGTTACGTAACGTTTAGAGAGGGGGAGGGGGGGTACAGAAAAAAGTTACGGTGCGTTACAAAGGGGGGAGGGGGGGTCAAAAATCTTCAAAAATTGCGTTACGTAATACTTGAACGCTCCCTTACATACATACATACATTAGTACAGTTAATATGACAGATGGACTTTTCTTAAAAAGGTTTATTGTACACAACAATGTAAACAACTTTTACTATGAGATCCACCCAAAAACCAAAAAAAAAGAACCCGCTGCTCCATAGATTTATATTCACAAAACTCGACAAAATGTATGGAGCAGCGGGTTTTTTGTTCCTGATTTTTGGGTTAGCCTTATGTTAAAAGTTGTTCATATTGTTGTGTACAATGATCCTTTTTAATTAAATCCCATTTGTCGTATCGACTTTGTATATACTCATAAGTCAGACAATTACTATTTTACTTATTAAATTAAAAAATACTAATAAAACAACACGATTTGGTAGCACGCCTTCCAAAGGAAAAAACAATAAAATATACGGTAGCAGTCTTAACATTTCTTCGTTTAATAAAACTCGGCTAGCTCGTGAAGACGTTATTACTCATATCGCCGCACCCTGTATTAGCATAGGGGTGCTCTCAGGAACAACTGACGGCTTGCTATATTCGTTATATTTGGACTTCTTATAAAATATAATACTCTTCCAATCTGGATTGTGACTTAATACGTTGGGGTAAGGTTGAAATTGTAACTAAAGGTTATGGTGAAATGCACTAGTTATGCCTAGAGAGTTGTTCTCATTAGGTTTATACGGAACATTTGCCCTAACTTTTGGTGCTAAAGTATGAGTAGTTGTAGTTTAGTGTTTTCCGGATACTTTTGTTTTATATTTTAATAAAAAGATAAACTTGTTATGGTAGTAAGACAAAGTAAGAAGTCGTGGTGAGTAAAAAGTCGTGAGGAAATCGGTGGTCGTGGTGTAGACATGAAGAAGTCTTTTCTTCTGTCATATGTCCACGGTAACACAAGTGGATTAGGTAAATAAAAGGCAGGTGAAGAAATACGGTTGGTGCTTAGATAACTCTAATATCTTTTTTCATGGTGGGCAAAAACACATGCGAATCCCGCTTTTGGTTGGAGCGGGAAACAGTCTCAGACTCTTATACTGACTAAACACCTCACCCCGTTCCTTCTTTGCATTTTACACTGGGGCCAAGCCATCCTTTTAGACGCGAACCCTTGGCTTGACCCTTCTGCAGGGTCCCTACGGTTTGCTGACAACTCCTTGAGGCGCGCGGGTACAGTACATGTGCGGTGGACGTCTTTCGGCTGAAGTAATGATGATGACCGCAGAACAATAAAAACGATAAAAAAGGGTCTTGACCGACAGACATGGACGACAAAATCTTATAAGGGTTCTGTATTTTTTCCTAGTAACGCAACCCTAAAAATAACCTGCAACAGGTTTTAAAACAGAATGGCACGTATGAATATAAATATTAGTGTTACAAAAGTACATTTATTTCTCGTTATATGTAATAACTGTCAAAAATATGAAACTCATTCGTAGAAACACGACCGTTCATTTAAATTTCCAGCGACTTCAAATAATTTTTCATCACTGAAACTGAAATGTAGGCCAAGAATTTTCAGGTATTTTTGTTGTTTATTAAATTTACTCTAGTACCTAGATAAAGTACTTTATTTACTTGTATACTTTCTTCAGTGTTTACAAATAGACTGCCTTTATAACCGAATTCAAAAAGAAGGTTATCAATTTTACCATAAATATGATTTTGTGTGTTTGTTACGCGATTACTCCGCCAATTGTGGACCGATTTTCATAATTCTTGTTTTGTTTGAAAGGAGGTAGTTCTGAAGTCGTCTCATAGTCACCAAGTCAGGATCTGATGATGTGATCCTGGAAAAATCGAGGGCAACCCTCAAGTTTTAGGCCTACACAGCGTTTTTCGCAAATCCCATGAAATAATTTAAGTACTTGCGTATAGTAATCATCATCTCAAGTAGATGAGCTGATGACGGATGGTACAAGTCCTTAACAGTAAGGAGTAGGCATTGGCTGATTTAGTAAATTATTGATTATTAGGTTTGTGTTGTCCTTTTACACAAACCTACTAAGAAAATTATATAAGTTAATTTATCTGTACTAACACTAGCTATGAGAGGTATATACCTTTTCTTTATGGTGCGAAAAATCATCTTATGACGGATCTCGCCCTTGGGCGGAGTAGGAAACAGTGTCAGACCCTTACAGACTAAACGAGCCCCATTCCTGCTTAGCCTTAATACGGGGGTCGGGCCTTCCTTCAGTAGGCTTCGGTCCTGTAGTTGGGCCTCTAAATTTGCTGAGAACTCTTAGAGGCGCGTGGGATTCGAGCGCACCGCGAACGTGCTTGGTCTGGACTGTTACCAGACAACCGGCAAAGGAGGAGGCCGACCACATAAGGCAACGGCTCTCACGCTCCAAATGCCGCCGGGTTTCCGATCCCGATTTCCGGCCACCGTAGGCGCGCGATTGGGACAGCGAGCTACCCTTTGGTAACCGTTCACAAACCCGTTCGGGATCGGAATCCTGGCGGCTAGAACCTTCGTGGTAGGGATGTGGTCTGGAAATTTATAGTTGCGTCCTGAATATAATTTTATTAAACACTAGCTTTTGTCAGCGGCTTTACTCGCGTACATAAAATATAGCCTATGTCACCCAGGAGTAAAGCGGCTTTCTGTTGTTGCTAAAATCGGACCAGTAGTTCCAGAGATTACCTTCTACATACAAAAAAACAAACTTTACCTTTTTATTATATTAGTGTAGGTTAGTGTACATAATTTCATACGTTCACGCCAATGAAGTCAGCAGCCGAAGTTGGTGCAAATGTTGTAGAATCTTTTTTCAAAATTAAGCTCCTAAAGGTATGTAATGGGATCTAAAGTTTATATGGAGAACTCTACTTTCATTCGGGCGAAGCCTTGGCAGAAGGCTAGTTTAAATTAATCTAATGTATGTTATCTTTGCCCAAAGTTAACAGCCATTGTCGCATTCCAGCTCAGACAAACTATTTCAGTCTTAATTTAAAATTCAGTGAACTATTGATTCTGTGGCGTCTCAGTCTAGATCCAGGCTGAATTATTCAGTAGCTAGTAAAATGGCTGGCTAGGCAGTAAATGTGTTTATTTGTCTAGTTTGTTTTTGCTTGGTTGGTAAGGAGATAAATTAGCAAGCCTTTGCTGGCTTCAGTTAATCTAATTTGAATTGAGAAGATAATTATGTTTCTCTTGTTTTTTTGGTTGTTTCTTAGCCGGCTAAAATGGAACCCTTAAGATCTTCATATCAGCCGTAAGACGTCCATTGCTGGACATAGGCGTCCTTGAGTCTTCTTATAGGGCCCATTGTAAGGGACCACTTTTCGGAGCCATACGTGTTCTATGTATTTGTACGGTTACCGGACGACCTGACGTCGAGCTATCCTTGTTCACGGTCCGCAAGTGCCCAAGTGAGTATGTAAGATATTAAAATAAAGGGTTCGTAAAAAATGTTGGAATAAAAAAAGTTCTAAATATTTTCAAGTCACTATAAATAAGTCGACGTGACTCCATAAGTCCCGAGCTTAGCGAGGGAAAATTATGTTCAACTGTTGCAACTAATCTATCTCCTGTCTTGTTGAATTGCAAAGAGATTACGCATCAAAATCTTTTTACAAGCTTTTTATTAGCTTGCAATGTAACTATGTATGTTCGGCTCAAATCTTGCAACTCAATTTTGAAGCAAATATCTTCAACCGATTGAGCTGCAAATTTGCATGCAGGTGTAAATCGCATGACAATGCAATATTATGATGACATGGAGCTGATCTGATGATGTAATCGCGAGGTAGCTATATGAACTCTGTGATTAAACGGCACAACCACGTCGAGTTTGGGCTCGTGTGAATCGTCTTGACGAGTTGTTAATTATATAAGTAGATAGACCACCGCTATAAAACCTTGTTATGAAAAAAATATTTGATTGAAAACTTGTTCTAGCTTTATAAATCTGTCAGCCCTTTTCTCAACACATTATTCCTACTAATATCCTTCAGAGCATGAACATGTGACGTCACAAAAACAAAATAGCAACGTCATTATCGGAAAGCAACCATTTGTCAGAATTTTCGTAAGGCAAACTAAACATGGCAGATGATGTGAGGAAAATAACTTGAACAATAGAATTTTATTAAAAGCACGTTATAATAATATTACGTTTCGAAATTCGAGGCAACATTAAGTTTATCGTTAGCATTGCCATTCAACGTGGCAATGCTGCCAGCCTTTTCGGCGCATTTCCGGATGACAGCGATGTGGAGGAGTACTTTGACGCCTAAGTGTGTTTTGTGTGTTTTACAACTTTCAATGGAATTAAAAAGTTCAATTTCATTAAACTTACTGACTATACACTTTTTAGCAGTAATTTTAGTCCACATTTATATTTAAACACAATAAAATAAAACCACATTCCCTGGTCAAGGATTAATTTAATTACACTAATTGGGACACTGTTAAATTGATTTGAAACATACAATTAATTATTAACTAATACTGTATTAATTTAATTCATAATTCACAATAGATTAAAAATAATAGTACAGAATCGTTAAATGCATTAGCTTGCTACGACCGTAGTAATTACGTAGCACCCACGTCGTAGCAACTGCGTAGCAAACGCGTAGCAGTTAGAAAGCTTGTCTTATATTTGAACTAGCGACCCGCCCCAGCTTCGCACGGGTGCAATGGTGATATTAAATATATTATGCATGTAATATACATATAAACCTTCCTTTTAAATCACTTTATCTATTAAAACTGCATATTTTGATGCAGTCGCGTAATTTTAAAGATTTAAGCATACATAGACGGGAAGCGACTTTGTTTTATATATGTAATGATTTGAAATTAATTCATTACTACCAACTCAACCTCATTTTTTTCTTTTTTATTTTGGTTGGTAGAAATCATCCAATGACGGATCCCGCCCTAATGCAGAGTGGGAAACAGCGTCAGACTCTTACTGACTAAACGACCTAGCCCGTTCCTACGTCGCCATACATGCCAGGGTCATAGCCCTTGGTCCCAGTTGGCTTCAGCCCTTCTGCACGGTCCTTACGGTTTGCTGGCAACTCCTTCCTTACCCCTGTTTTCCGTCAGGGTTTAAAAATATTGTACAAAATTAAGCACACGTAAATAGGCAATTATTATTAGTAGTTGAAAAGTACTTTTGTGAGTGAAATCATTAATACAACCTTCTCTTCAACATATATAAAACTCCAATAGGTATGTGCACAGAACAGAAGAATGGGTATATATGTATGTACATATTTCGACAAAGTTCACAAAACTCAAAGAAAAAACTCCAATCATTTATTCAACTTTCGAGACGCAAAATTGCAATCATCGACGAAATTATTTAAATAATAATATAATATTTATTATGTTTCCGAATGTACGTGCTCGTATTATGTGTTTAAGGCCTAGATCAGAGTAAACGTTGGGAGACGAGAGCGGGTGCGGGCGCGGTAGCGGGTGCGGGAGGGGCCATCATTTTTTATATATGTCCACAACTATCACACAACGCCATCTAGTCCCAAGTTAAGCAGAGCTTGTGTTATGGGTACTAGACAACTGATAAATTTACACTAATATAATAAAGAGGTAAAGTTTGTTTTTTTTATTTTTTTGTTTGTAGGAGGTAATCTCTGGAACTACTGGTCCGATTGGAGAAATTTTAGCAATAATAGAAAGCTGCTTTACTGCTGAGTGACATAGGCTATATTTTATGTACGCGGGTGAAGCCGCTGATAAAAGCTAGTTTTTTATATATGTCCACAACTATCACACAACGCCATCTAGTCCCAAGCTAAGCAGAGCTTGTGTTATGGGTACTAGATAAATACTTATATATTTCTAAATACATACATATTATAGATAAATTACACCCAGACACAGAACAAACGATTGTGCACATCACACAAACATTTGTCCTGGGTGGAAATCCAACCCACTACCTCCCGCATAGCGGTCAGGGTCACTAACTACTAGACTGACAGGCCAGTCATCATAATGGCGGGCGTGGTTTTTTTTATGGTAGGTAAAACATCCAATGACGAATTCCGCCCTTGGGTGGAGCGGAAAACAGTGTCAGACTCTTACTGACTAAACAACCTACCCCGTAGGAACGGGGTAGGAACATCGCCATACATACCAGGGCCAGAGCCTTCCTTTCAGACATAAACCCTTAACCTAATTGGCTTCGACCTTTCTGCAGGGTCCCTACGATGGCGGGCGTGGTGGCGTGCGAAATGGCAAGTGAGGTGGCGAGCTCAGTGGTGAGTGCAGAGGTGGTCTTAGTGGCAGGTACGATAGTGAACTCAGTATGCTCAGCCAGACTTGTAGCGAGGTGCGGGGAGAAGGGCAGATGCGAGAATGCGCTCGTAGTGCCTGTCCGTAGTCGAGCCATCACAACAACGCACGCAGTCAGCTCGATCTAGTTTGAGTTGTTCATTTTTTTTTATACTAGTTAGACTCACGTGTGACCACAATCTCACCGGATGGTAAGCGATGATGTGAGTTCTAGCGCGGATTGCCGCTCGTAACTCGACGTGAGTCTACGCGAGGCCCCCGTTGAGTCCTGAGCCCGGGCTCATGTGTCCACCATGGACACTCCAAAAGAGTTTTTATTTTAAGTTTATTTATTTATTTATTTAAACTTCATGTACAGTAGTGGTACATAGGCGGACTCGTCCTGTGCTAGTGTTTGCAGTCTGGTTGAACACAATGGCGGGCGCTGTGGCAGGCGTGATGGCCGGAGTGGTGACAGGCGTAGTGGCAAGCGCCAGATCCAGAAACCCCAATTATACTTGAAAATGGGTTATCATTCAATCAATAAAATCTTGAAAATGGGTTATCATTCAATCAATAAAATCTTGAAAATGGGTTATCATTCAATCAATAAAATCTTGAAATGGGTTATCATTCAATCAATAAATTCTTATTTTGGGGTACTTATCTGTTGTATTTCAACAATCATTAATTACATTAAAAATTAAAATAATAGTGTGGACTACGTTTCGCTTCAGTTATGTTTAAGAAAATAGGATCGAACCCAAGACCTCATGCTCAGTAGTGATCACTCCACTATTCAAGTGTGCATATTTAAGTAGTTACCTATCAGTAAATCACAGTGCCTACTCTATACGACACAGCACGGCAGAGCATTGAATATGGAATGCGCTCATGTTGCCCACTACTGCCTTATATAGCACAGTGGCTATTCACACTAAACTGTTCTATTAAGTACTTTATATTAAAATAGGAATTCATAGTAGAAATAAAATGAACTTTTCTTGGTAATCTTTTATTTTAAATAAAACCAATTTAATTGTATTACATAGTTGCTTGACGACTTATTTATTAGGTGTCTTTGAATGGTATATTATTCAATCTATGCCTTTGGATCGATGTCATCCTGTATTCTCGCTATTAATTCCCTCGTCCTGGAATATATGTCATCGTATAATATGGAATTTACAACATGCTGAACACACAGATCAGCTTCACAATTACATATTGGCTGTTCGGATTTTGGAAAATTATCCGTATCGTAAATTTCGATCTTGATTATTTTTGTCCCGCGCGTGACAGGTTTCTTTATGTATTGAAACAACTTTTGATCAGTTTTTGGTCTCTTACGACTAAGACCCAGAGTTTTCTGTCCTGATGATTGTTGAACTGCTGGTTGATTCATTGGTACAAAATTGAAAAGATCATCAGTGTCCTGAAAAAACAAAAAAAGGAATTCTTGTTTAAATAAATCTCAAATCTTAATACAAACATTTTGATTGAACAAAGCAATATATTGAAAGTAGTGTACCTGACACCTGTACTAAATAATGGTTACCTATTATTGCTTTTTTATTCATAGTTATAATAGGTACTATTAAATTAAAAATATTATCACACTTACCGACATTTCACGATAATAACATTCTATCCAGACAGTACTCAGGAGGACATGCAGAAATAAAATAATCGATTTTATGTTTTTTATCTATTTATATTTTAATTTAATGTCAATCAATAGAGTTCAAAGTCGTATGTTTTTTATTGAATGTTGATATTCTAGACAAAATGGTATGCTGAAATTGAAACCCCGAGACATCACGGCACCAAACATTTTATTGTTTACCTTAAGTATATATTGATAAAATAAATACTACAGTACGTTTGTTCGCTGTAATCTTTTTCATACATTTTATTTTAAAGATGCGGCAGGCAAAACCATCGTATGTAAGTAGTATGTCATTGTTAATGATTTTGCAAAGTTGTGATTTTCCTATATGGAGATGAAGTTGTAATTCTCTATATGGAAACGGATCAAAACAAAATAGCAAATCGGCATACTATTGTTTCGCCTGGGTTTGTCTCCTCTTTTTAAATTATATTAGAAAGATAGGTCCCGATTGTAAACTATTTGTGTTATAAAAATCTGTTCAGCCAGTTTTGTGTGATTGAATAACAAACATACAAACGGGATACCTACGTACCCACAATAAATTTAAATACTTCATGAGGGTGTCAACCACAACACATATCGATTCATTAAATGTTACGTTCAATTCTAGCATACCTCCCTACTTATATTACTTTAAAAATAAATTAAATGCTGAACAATACCTATGATAATTTTCTTGAGAAACAATTCTACTTAGATATATAATTACACTCACACTATCATTATTATCATATTAATATATAATATAATATAATATAATATATTCCACAACTCCGTCTAGTCTCAAGCTAAGCAAAGCTTGTGTTATGAGTACTAGACAACTGATAAACATACTTATATATTTCTAAATACATACATATTATAGATAAATAACACCCAGATACAGAACAAATGACCGTGCCCATCATACAAACATTTGCCCACGGGTGGGAGTCGAACCCACGACCTCCGGCATAGCAGTCAGGGTCACTAACCACTAGACCAACAGGCCAGTCAATATTCTATTTTATATTCTATATGATGTACATAATGTTGAAATTACGTGATCTCATATTGCTCAGTAATTTTTCTGCTACTTCAATTACTTATTTCATATTTGGGTGGCATATCTGACAAAGCATTTTAGTTACACGTGCCCTATCCCTTAAATGGAATACCACTACGCGGATTTACTACTATTTAAGAGCTGTCCTGAAGAACCTGGATCATAAGAATTCTTCTGCTAAGAGCAGTCACATCTTGTCATCAACCTGCCTGAGGAAAATCAACCTGCTAAAATGTAAGTACTTCCCATTACTTTTTTAATTAAATATGTTTAGCAACATATTACTAATTCTTCTATAAGAATTTATAATTGATGCATTACTTACTATGTTCATCAATCAATCAAACAATCAATCAATCAATTCAATTAATAATTGTTTTAGTATTCTTTTAATCAAATGAACACGCAATTAATAAATTAAAATTTTATTTATTTCCTAGTATTCAATCATTCAATTATTACATTCATCCTATTTTTCGACAACTCAATCATAATTGTTGACTTTTGATTTTGTATTTTCTCAGGTCTAAGAACACAGCCGAACATCTATTCCCATCGGAAGACGAATCGCTGAGTGACACACCAGTGAAAACGAAGCCGAAGGAGCAGAAAAAACGTAAGCTAGCGTCAATGAGCAGCTCGCAACCGTCCACAAGCAAGAAACAGAAGATTCACCCCATCACTCCTGTGACCAAGGCTACTGCTCGTGAGCTGTTTGGGAGCGACAGCGATGACGACGCGCTTGAAATCACTGCAGAGAAGAAGCCTCCTGCTATTTACTCCTACATCACGAAGAGATTGGCAAACGGCTTTTCCCGTCAAATGGATGAAAAGAAGAAAGGTGCGTTTTACATTGAAGTTAAAATTTATAGATCTGATGAGATAGAGCGTGTACAGCCTGTAAATAGATGGCGTCATTCTATTATAACCATTAAAAATAAAACTGATGAAGATTCAGATGCCTGGAATCATATGAACGCTTTTATCGCAAGCACTAGAAAAGAGTTCAAAAATCAAACTCCTACATTTATAAGCTCCTATCAATAAAATAATTAAATTTTATTATCTATATATTCACGGCTAAATAATATAATATATACAAATATTTTAATTGTAACATTTATAGTGTTAAACTAATAGTATTAATTTTAAAACTTTATGTAATCGATTAATTATATTCATTAAATAGTGTTATATGTGTAACATTCGTTGTTTTTGTTTCCAGTTCAACCTGCCGATCACATCTCACAAAATTCTAATATTATTATAAATAATGATACAACTCAGTTTGATATCCCAGAACAAGAATATAATACGAATGTTTATGAACCCAAATGTTTATCAAAGACTATTTATTGTGACAAATGTAAACTTGAGATTCCCGAACACAAATATAAATACCATAAGAGAACTAATATCCATAAATCGAATTGTCTAATGAAATCAAGGTTTGAAAATGTTGAAATTATAGCAACAGCTTTTAAGAATAGAATTATGACTTATCGCTTAAATCCATCTATAGAAGACGAGAACCTCATACCAGAGGCGTTCTTAGATGGTAAGCGACAGTATATCTCAGAAATTATTAAGTTTTTACTGTCGAAAAATACATCTATCAAAGTTAATTTTGAACTGTTTGCTTATTTTATGTTACCTAAATCAAATGAGCAGCAGTTAAAGTCATTTAATACGAGATATGAGATTATATACAATAGTACTGATTTCAATAATATATACTCAAAAATAATAGAAGTATTTAAAAGAAAACTTACCGAATTCGAGCATTGTGAATCTGGATGGTCATTTGTATCCATAAGTCATTTGGAAATAAATGTAAATAAATATTGCCCTTTGCGGGGTGGTAGTTATTTGGACCTACCTGATGTTATTAAAAATACAAAAAGTTGTTTGAATATACAGAATAATGATGAGTATTGTTTTTTGTGGAGTATAGTCGCAGCGTTATATCCTGCCAAAAATAATGTCTGCAGAACGAACTCCTATCCACATTTTAGTTCAATATTCAATCTAGAAGGAATTTCATTTCCACCTTCATTTAACGACATCAAATTATTTGAAAAGAATAACTGTGAGCTAAGTGTTAATGTTTACGGATTAAATGAAAACTGTACAGTAACTGGCCCTCTTTATGTGACGAACTGTAAAAAAGATAAACATATTAACTTACTGTATTTTGAAAAAAACAGGAAAAGTCATTACTGTTTAATTAAAAACCTTTTACGTTTAGTGCGACGACAAGTTTCATACCATAAAGGTCGAATGTATTTATGTGAGACTTGTTTGCAGTTTTTTACCTCGGAAACCAAGTATCATTCTCATAGTTGCTCCAAAATTTTAACTATACTTCCTGACAAAAACAGTGCATTACAATTTAAAAACTATGAACGAAAGCAAAAAATTAATTTTATTATATACGCTGATTTTGAAAGTATATTAATGGACTATGAAATAGAACAGTGTGATAAAAATACTGTAAAGAAGAAATTACATCAACCAGCTTGTTTTGCATTTTATGTCTGTTGCTCACATGATAGTAGTTTAAATAAATACGTTACATATAGAGGACCTAACTGTGTGGAAGTATTTGTTAAAAAAGTTATGGAGGAAGCGAAATTGATTCATAAAATTTTGATGACTAAGAAACCAATGCGTTCTATGACGAGAGAGCAAATTAATAATTATCGTACAGCAACTACATGTCATATTTGTAATAATTTGTTATTTGATGATAAGGTTTGTGATCATGACCACATTACATCCGAGTACAGAGGCGCAGCACATTCGCATTGTAATTCAATTTATAGAGTTTGCCCCTTTATACCTATAATTTTTCACAATTTAGCTGGCTATGATTCTCATATATTTATAACAGAATTATCAAAATACGATGGTGAGATAAAAGTTATAGCACAAACTAAAGAAAAGTATTTAACTATAACCAAAATAATAAATATGGAGAAAGGATGTAAACCAATACAGTTAAAATTCATAGACTCTTTTCAATTTCTTAGTTCAAGTCTTGACAATCTATGCAAAAGTTTAACTGAGAATGATTTTATTCATTTATCATCACATTTCCCCGACAAAAATCAATTCAATTTACTGCGAAGAAAAGGCATATATCCGTATGAATATATCTGTTCATGGCAAACATACAATGAAACACAACTGCCTGCTAAGGATAATTTTTACAACACTTTACAAATGAAACATATAACTGACGCTGAATATGAACATGCTCAGACTGTGTGGAAGTATTTTAATATAAGTTCTCTCGGTGAATATACAGACTTGTATTTAAAGTGTGATGTACTGTTATTATGTGATATATTTGAAAATTTTAGAAATATCTGTTTACGGTATTATAAACTCGACCCTGCATATTATGTAACTTCACCTGGATTGAGCTGGGATGCTATGTTACTTTATACAGGTGTGCAGTTAGAATTGATTCATGATATAGAAATTTATGAAATGTTGGAAAAAGGAATACGTGGTGGATTAGCTCAATGTTCTCACCGATACGCTCAAGCTAATAATATTTATTTACCTGATTTCGATAATTCAAAACCATCAACATATTTAATATATTTGGACTGTAATAACCTTTACGGATATGCTATGACGAAAAAATTACCAATATCAGGATTTAAATTCATGACAAATAGTGATATGGAAAAGTTTAATATAATTAATGTCCCTGATGATGGGGAGTATGGATACATTTTAGAAGTAGATTTAGCGTATCCAGATCATTTACATAATTCACATAGTGACTTGCCTTTCGCTCCTGAGAAATTTACACCTATTGGAGGAAAAACTCAAAAACTAATTGCTAATTTATATGATAAATATAATTATATCATTCATTTCGTTCATTTAAAAGAGTGTATTAAAAATGGTCTTGCGTTGAAAAAAATTCATAGGATTCTTTGTTTTAAACAAGAAAGTTTTTTGAAAAAGTATATAGATCTGAATACTAGATTAAGGCAAGCAGCTATAACATCATTTGAAAGAGATTTTTTCAAACTATTAAATAACTCCATATTTGGTAAAACAATAGAAAATAAACGTAAGCATGTTGATGTAAAATTAGTTGCCAAATGGAGTGACACTTCGAATAAAACGAATAAATTAATTGGTGCTGAAAAATTAATTACAAAACCTAATTTAAAAAGTGTTTCTATATTTAATGAAAATTTTATAGCTATACAGCTGAGTCCTGAAAAACTTGTTTTAGATAGACCAATATATATTGGATTTTCGGTATTAGAATACTCTAAACAACATGTATATAATTTTCATTATAATTACATTAAGAAAAAATATGGCAGTAAAGCTAAATTGTGTTACACTGATACAGATAGTTTATTATATTTGATACATACTGAAGATTTTTATAAAGATATGTGTGATAATTTGTCGGAATTTGATACGAGTAATTTTGAAACTAATAATCATTACAGCATCCCTAAGGTGAATAAAAGCATTCCCGGTTTATTTAAGGATGAATTAGGCGGAGATCCAATTACTGAATTTATAGGTTTAAGAGCAAAACTGTATTGTATTAAATCATTGAATACACAAATTAATAAAGCTAAAGGCGTGTCTAAACCTATTACAAGATGTTTGTACCCACATGACTATAAAAACGTTTTGTTTAAAAACTTTACACTTAAGCGTAGAATGAATATGATCAAATCAATGAAACATGTGCTTTACTCTCAAGAAGTAAATAAAGTAGTCTTGAATAGAATAGATGATAAAAGGCAAATTATATCAAATCAAATTGAGACTGTTCCCTGGGGGCATTGTAATTACCTATGTTAATTGGTGTATGTATAAATATCCTTTGATAATTTAATTACTTAAGTACTTTTAAACATGTGTAAATAAATAAAATTGTATATGTTAAAATATTTACTAATAATATACCTATTCACAAAACATTACTTGACTTTTCATTTGACTCCTTAAAAGTAAATATAAATTATTATTCGTTTCAAATTGAAATGGAAATGTGAATTTCAAATGAAAGAAGCAGTATAAGTATATTTTAATTAATAATATTTAAGTAAAACATTTATTTAATTTTACTTTTGATTATTATACTTTCTCATTTCAGTTTTAAATAGAAGACTTACTGAAAGACAGGGCCAGCCTGCAGAGGCTCCTTGAGAACTTTATTATTATTATTATTATCATTATATGTTTTCATTGATATGTAAATTTTACTTATTTTATTGCTTCAATTAAGATTTTTTTATTATTTGTTAATAAAACACAGTTTATAATGTTTCTTTTTTATTAGGTTGAACTTAAATATATAATACATTTATTAGTAATAAACTCTAGACACAAACTTGCACAGACCTAATAAATAACATTTTCATCCGTATCATTAAGTCGAACTTAACTTTTTAACTATTTTACTTACTAAGAGCTCAGTTTCACTCATAATATCATCATAATCACTTTTCACTAAATACTGTATATTCACGCTTGCACTATCAGGCTCAGTGTCTATTTCATCTATGTGACGATCATCCAAATCATGTATAATTATTTTTATTAGTTGGCGAACATGTCCTGGCTCTTTACGTATTATAAATGATGTGTTTTTGAAAGGTTTTGATTTAGTTTTCTTCTTCTTCTTTTGTTTTTGTTCTTCTAATTTTTGTTGATGACTCTCATTACATGCATTTGCCGCTACTTGAGCATACCAACTCTCTCCATCTTGAGCATAGTAAAAAGGATTCAGGACAGGATCGGTAATCAAATTCTGAAAGATAAAGATTTTTTGTTATCAAACAACACCAACTATGAATTTAATTGATAATAGCAAAACCAGCTTAGGTACTTACGTGACACTGAGGGTTAGTACTTGTAGTATCTAGAACAGGGCTGTAAGATGGTGAACGTGACATGATGCTGTAAAAAACAGTATGCAATATTATTATAATTATTATGTCATTATTATTATTATTATTGATATGATTAGATCAAATAATCAAAAAATAAATAAAATAGTTACCTTAACAATGTTTTGATAAATGAAAGCAATACGAAGCGACTTCTTTATGGAAAAGATGGTGGTGAAATGAAGTGATTGCTTATTTTATAAGTACACTACTTAACTCAGATTACATATTAAGTATAAATTTGTAATATGAGAATACCATCTTTCTCGTACACATAATTTAGTTAATCCAGTATAAATATTCACGTTAAACAGTTTTCGAATTAATAGGTAAGATGAAGTTGATTAAGCAACCCATATCTCTTAATATTAGTAATATAAAATTAAGTGACTCCGTTGACCACATCAGACATAGCGCTTTATTGCCTAATGCCATTCGTTGTATAATATGTGGCCCATCGAACTGTGGCAAAACGAATGTAATGATAAGCTTACTGCTGCATAAAAATGGGCTCAAATTTAGAAATTTGTATCTTTACTCTAAAACTTCTTTTCAACCTAAATACCGTTTCTTGACTGAAGTATTGAAAAGAGTACCACAGGTTAATTTCTACGAGTTCAACGATGATAAAGATGTAATTTCTCCGAGTGAAGCTTTAACAAATTCTGTATTTATTTTCGATGATGTTGCTTGTGAAAATCAAATAAATATCCGCAATTATTTCTGTATGGGTAGACATAAACAAATAGATTGTTTCTATTTGTCTCAAACCTATTCTAAAATTCCAAAGCAATTGTTACGTGACAATGTTAATTTTCTTATTATATTCAAACAAGATGATGTGAATTTAAAGCATATTTATGAAGAACATGTTAGTTCTGATTTACAGTGGAAAGAGTTCAGAAATCTTTGTAAAACAGTTTGGAGTAAACCTTATAATTTTCTACTTATTAATAAAGAATCGTCATTAAATAACGGAAGGTACAGACAGAATTTTGACATGTTTTTTAAATTTGACTGAATGTTTGTATACACATATAAGTAATTAACTTGCAAAATTAAATTCAGTATAATAAATTCTTTAGCTTAATACAGTTGTTAAAATAGGTACAACATGGAGAAAAATATTAAAATAGAATTAATGAAGTCTGTAGATTCCATAAAGAATAAAATAAAACAAATTAAAGATCAGGAACACTCAATGAACTTGTCACTTGACAAAATGTTAAAACCTGTCACAGATCCTCTTAAAACCCTAGTCGATTCGAACAAAACAACAGAAAAATTACAAAATTTAGAAAATACACACTCTAATTTTGAAGACATGGAATTGGATGACATTAATACTAGCTCATCTACAAAGTTTGAAGAATGCTGCGATCCAGAACTGAAATCTGTGCAGTTCGTTAAAAAGTCTCCCCAAACAGAATTACTGGAAGATTTAGAAATGTCATTAGAGGGCTGTGATATCCATGATATTTATGATGGGGTAAATATACCATTTGGAATAAGGAGTGCAAACAAAAAATTACTAATGGGTAATTCAATAGTTTCATTTTCTAAAATAGATAGTGTGAATGATGACAATGTCATTTTAATTAAAATTGGTGACAAAAGCTACAATTTAACCCCCGGTTTAAAAGAACTTTTACTTCGAAGAAAACCTGATTTGAAACTAATATCAAGCAAAGATAAACTTGTCTATAAAGATATATTGCATTATACACATGCACATAAGAGAGATTTCAATCCTAATGGACAAATTAGAGGCGATAAAGGTATAAAATATCGTGAAATAATTAGACCATTGTTTTCTGAATCGTTAAACAATAATATTATCACAAAATTTGGGGGAAACTTACCAACGCTAAAGAAATACAAAAACAATACTGATTTGGTATATTGGGATGATCCTAACGAATTGGTTGACAGATTGAAACTATTAATTGCTTCCCGAGATGCTGGTAATACAAACCATGATAATGAAATTTTATCAATAATCGAAGAATTAAAAGAAAGTGATATAATTAAATAATAAATAGTCACAATAACATGCTTTTTATTCAGTATAATAGCTGAGTTCAAGACAAGTATACTGAATTGTGAACATGAGCAAAGCTGACGTGGTAAACGAAATTCATAAAAATGCAAGGGTGAACTATCCACGAAGACATGTTATCATGAAAGATATAGATGACTTGTGGCAAGCAGACTTAATTGATATGCAATCAATTTCAAAAGAAAATAAAAATTACAAATATATTCTTGCCGTTATTGATACATTTTCGAAATATGCTTGGACCTTTCCTATGAGAAGTAAAACCAAAGAAGACGTGTGTAACTCTTTCAAAACTTTGTTGGATAAAGGGCGTGTTCCTAAAAATCTTCAAACGGATAATGGAGCAGAATTTTATAATAATAAATTTCAGAAACTTATGAAATCGTATCATATTAACCATTATTCAACCTTCTCAACAAAAAAAGCTTCAATAGTTGAACGATTTATCAGGACATTGAAATCTAAAGTTTATAAGGAATTTAGTTTAAAAGGCAATTACAATTGGATAAATAATACTCTGAATGATGTTATTTACAAATACAATCACACTCACCATCGCACTATCAATGAAATCCCTGCTAATGTGGACAGTATTAATAAAAACAATATATTAGAAAGGTATTTAAAGTTGCTAAAAAAAAATAATTTAAAAAGCAAGTACAAAGTAGGTGATTATGTGCGTATCAGTAAATACAAGGGAACATTTGAAAAAGGTTACACTCCCAACTGGTCAACAGAAATATTTAAAATTCGTAAAATACAAAAAACAACTCCCATAACTTATTTAATTGAAGATACTATCAGAGGTCAGCCTATTTTAGGTGCATTTTATGCACAAGAACTACAAAAAACAAAACATCCCAATGTATATCTAGTTGAGAAAGTTCTTAGAAGAAAAGGTAACAGAGTTTTAGTAAAATGGTTGGGTTTGTCTTCAGCTGAAAGCAGTTGGATTGATAAATCGAATGTAATATTATAAATAATATTAACAACAAACTCGAATCGCATAACTATTTATTAAAGTATTCTAACCGAAATCATCACTCGTATAATGTGTTTTGGAGAGAGTAGTCTTCTCAATTGGCTTATTAATAATTTACCATTTGAATTACACTTACCAGGATATAATTACTGTGGTCCTGGTACTAAATTAATAAAAAGACTTGCACGAGGAGATAACGCTGTAAATAAGTTGGACGAATATTGCAAAGATCACGATATTGCATATCACAAGTCATCAAACTTGGAAGATCGACATAAGGCTGATTTAATTTTGTTAAAAATGGCGAAACAGCGAGCGATTGCTTCCGATGCAAGTATAGGCGAAAAACTCGCGGCACGCTTAGTAAGTAAGGCTATGTCGGCAAAAATTAAAACCGGTTCTGGTTTGAGGAAAAAGCGTTCTCCAAAAGTTACTTCTGGAAGAGGATTGAAAAGTAAATTAAAATCTATTATTACAAAAGCAAAAAGACACATAAAAAAATTAAAACCTAAGAGCAAGAAAATGGCTATAGAATTAGCTATTGCCGCTACCAGAGAATTAGCTGATGATTCATCGTTTAAGCTCCCTCGTGTTATTCCTATTCCAAAAACTGGAGGAGTACTACCTTTGATTCCTATTTTTGCGGGATTATCAGCGGCGGGAGCTTTAGCAGGCGGTGCAGCTGGTATTGCTAAAACCATAAATGAATTTAAAATGGCTAAAAAGCTGTATGAGGAATCGAGGAGACACAATGAGAAAATGGAAGCTCTATGTATTGGGAAAGGACTACATCTTAAACCACATAAGGGCGGTCTTGGGATTTTCGTATCAAAAGAAAAAAACTAAGATATCGGCTACCCAAACGAGCTTTAACTAACTTTGACATTTTAAAGTATGGAAATAGAATACCTTATTTTAGAGGTGTCTTTATGAGAGATAAACTTCCTAAATATCCATATAAAAAAGAATGTGGAGTTATTAATTTAGATAGTTCAAAAAATCCTGGTTCTCATTGGGTAGCCTATGCAAAATGTAATGATTATGTTGAGTATTTCGACAGCTATGGAAATCTGAAACCCCCAAAGGAATTTATAAAATATGTAGGTTCTAACATTCAATATAATTATGAAAATATTCAACGTGATCACCCCTTCAACTGTGGACATCTATGTTTAAATTTCTTAAAGAATTTTTGGTATAATCAAGAAATAAAATAAACAGAATCATTTAAAAGAGTTCAGTATGCAAGCATGTCTACTACGGTTACCATCTCTGGAAATAAATCAGAACTGGTCTCGTATTTTCAACCACCTCTCCATTTAACTGATCAATACGAGTGCGGTTTACTATTCTTTTCAGTATTAAAAACAAGACCGATTGTATCCGTTAATAACAGCAGTTTAACAGGTGTAATCAAAATCGAATGTGATCTTGTGCACGGTTCATATTACAACGGATTACCGACTCATTTTATTCATGAATTCTTATCTGATACTGCTTCAAGTCACGGCTACACAGAAATACCACAGAACGTTATTTATTTCCCAGTGAACAAAAATATAATTTCATCTATATCTGTTAAGATTGTTGATCAACTCGGTAACTGTATTAACTTTGGTGAAGAACATATTCAATTACGTCTTCATTTAAGAAAAACAAAATGATAGTATATTATAAAAACACTCCTGTGAAAATCAAACGTCTTATTCCATCTACGACCACTAAAGTGCATAGACGTAAGAAAAAAGTGAAGAAATTGAGTGGAGCAAATAAAGCTTATCTTAAAGCTCTAGGTTTTAAAGTATGAATATACTACAAATTAATGAATTACCTCACTTCGATACTTCGATTGAAAGCTATGAAGTCCACACATACAATCCCTACACTAACAGCTTTAGAGAAAACGATGAAATCAGAATCCCCATTCATCAACAAGACATATACGTGTTACCATCGGCCAGTTCCATATACGTCGAGGGCCAAGCAAAGTTCTTCGATAAAGATGGAAAACCGATTAAGAAAAATATTACGTTCAGTAACAATCCTGTTATGTTTTTGTTTCAAGATATAAGATACGAAATAAATGGCATTGAAATAGATCGTATTAAAAATTCTGGAATAACGTCGACAATAAAGTCATACGTTTCAATGAATGATGGAGAAAATAAAGTTGCTGCTTTGTGGGGTTGGAACCTAGATGGATTCAAAAGTGATGGTCATTTTAGTGCTATTGTACCTCTTAATAAGATTTTAGGATTTGCGGAGGATTACAACAAAATTGTGATAAATTGTAAACATGAACTTATTTTGAATAGAAGTAACTCTAACTTAAACAGTATCATAGCAACTGATGATATTGCTCATTTTCAAATAGACATACAGAGATTGCAATGGCGTGTACCACACATAAAAGTGTCAGATCGTGAAAGACTGACACTACTAAAACACTTGGAAAGAGATAAACCTATTCAAATAGCGTTTCGAAATTGGGATTTATATGAGTATCCTTTGCTCCCTAAAACTACAAAACATTCTTGGTCAGTTAAGACTGCATCGCAATTAGAGAAACCTCGATATGTAATTTTTTGCTTGCAAACCAACAGAAAAAATAATAAAACCAAAGACAGTTCTCTGTTTGATCACTGTGGGGTTACTAGCGTAACACTATTTTTGAATTCACAGTATTATCCTTACGAGCCTCTAAGCTTAAATTTTTCCGAGAACAAATACAATATATTATATGAAATGTACGTGAAATTTCGTCAGTCGTATTACAATTGTCCTGCAGACCCCTTGCTTAATTTGATTGATTTCAAGGAGAAAGCGCCTCTCTTTATTATAGACTGTTCAAGACAAAACGATAGTTTGAAAACAGGCCCTGTAGATGTACGGTTGGAGATTGAATGTTCAGCGCCAATACCAGATAACACAACTGGATATTGTTTAATTATTAACGATCGACTTGTGGAATATAAACCTTTAAGTAACATAGTGCGCAGATTATCATGACAGCCATTGTAGATGTTCAAGGTTTCAAAACAGAAACAAATGAATTTATCGTTAAAGAATTTGCGGTATTATTGAATAACAAAATTCAGGTATTTTTAATTAAGCCACCATTTCCATTTTACAATTTGACGAAACCAGAAAAACGACAAGTCAGTTGGATTGAACGTAATAGAAGGATATACTGGAAAGACGGATTTGTGCACTACTCAGATCATCAGAATTTGATTGTAGATATTTTAAGAGATAAAAGTGTTTACACCAAAGGTTTAGAAAAAGTATTGTGGTTAACAAATATTTTGAATAATAATAATAATAATATAAATAATTTAGAAGATGAAGGTTGTCCTAATTTATTAAGTTTGTACAATAAATATGAACATTTTCATGATGTGTATAGTTGTATTTATCATGATAAAATATGTGCTTTAAAAAATGTAATATGTTTAAATAAATGGTGTATAGATAATAAATTTTTGAAATAAATATTTGCTTGTTTAATTTTCAAATCCTCTATCCCTACCAATCCAATCAAATGTTAATCATTATAAATTGGTGGCTACCGCAGTACGATATCATTTCACCATTATCATTATCTGTATGAAGAACTTTAAAGCGAGTGAATACAACATGTCTCAAAATAAATGTAGCCCTCGTTATGACATGTATAATACGTTTAAAATGCGTGAAAATTCATTTAGATATTATTGGGCAACGGCTAATTCGAGGAGACGGTTGGTGATGGAAATGGCTGACGCCGGATTTTTTTATTTTGGAAATAATGTAAATGATAAAGCAGCGTGTTTCTCATGTGGAGGTGTTATAGAAGATTGGGAGATTTACGACGATCCTTGGATGCAACATGCTATACATTTTCCTCAATGTTTTTATTTGAATGCTGTGAAAGGAGTATATTATATTAATAACTGTCTAAAACTAATGGGTAAATAGGCATAAAGTCGACTACCAAAAAAAAAGTCCAACAGATTCTGATCCCAGAAAACATTTTCATGTTTATAATATAATCTGAAATGTAATTAATGATTGTTGAAATACAACAGATAAGTACCCCAAAATAAGAATTTATTGATTGAATGATAACCCATTTTCAAGTATAATTGGGGTTCCTGGATCTCTGATCCAGGAACCCCAATTATACACTACTCGCATTCACGTGCACGATAGGGTATGCAACTGTGTGGTTACAGTAAATTGCGAATTGTTCTACCAGACAGAACAGGTTAGAAGCATTTTTTTTAAAGTATAGTTCGCTTTTTAATCCTAGACTACGATTTGACAACTTAAAATGTCAAACTCCAGAAAATTGGGAACATGTTTCTAGAGTGTGGCATTTTGAGTTTTCAAATCGTAGCCTAGAATTAAAAAAAAACGAACTATAGAAGTAGAGATCCAGGGCTGCGAGCGTGCTCAAAAGACTCATTTCAATACTAGAATACAGAGCAATTGATTTTTTTAATGGCAGATTTTTTTTCGTGATTGCAGGTTTCGTCTTATTATAAAAGTTGTTGGTCACTAATTACTAGTCACCTACTACCTAATTACTACCACTACATATATTTTTTTGTTATCAACTCATGCTGGACTGCAATCCCACCTGATGCAGCAGTGATGCAGTTTTTGATGGTAAGGCGCACTAGGTTATTAAGAGCCTATTCACTCCAGCCTACGCAACAGCCAAATTTTTCCAGTCCTTCGATGTGCGTGGAATAAACGATGAAGTGAAACGCTTAGTCCAAACCGTATATTACTACTACTAGAGATTTTTTTTTTGAGACTCCCTCAAAAATATTCTCTGTTTGAGAATCCTTCGTGGCCATATTTTCACCCGTGCAAGCTCCTCACTCAATCCAAAGCCTTTGACTATGAGTACAGTCGTCAACACAACTTTTTTCACATATTTATGTTAAACATAGAAACCTACGCAAAGTATTTCGTATGTATATTGCGTAGAGCGATTGCGGGCGATAGGGCTGCCAAAAATATAAATAATATGGCTCTTGTATATATTCTATGCGAATATTTCGTCATTAGTGTATCTATACACGGCTAAATGATCATTTTAATCCCGTAGAGGGTCGATCCAATACATACTCGTAAAACACTATCGATTTGCTAAAGTTTTTTTTTAAACTCAAAATAATTTTCGCATGTTCCAAATTAATTACTTTAAGAAAACGTCAGCTGAGCGAGTCAATGACCAGTAGGCAGTTGTCGGTCGTTGCGTACTAATTATCTACATGTCACTAACTTACTCAGCTGATGTTTATAAACTCTCCACGATCAAAATTTGACGGTGTATATTGGATTAGACTCGAAAAGTTACGGTTTGTAAAATAACGTGGTATCTACAATGCGCATTTGTTTCACTTAGTTTCTGTTAGAGTCTATGTTTACGTAAAAATAAATAGCTAATTCTATTATGGGATAAATATATGAGTTTAAAATATAACAATTCAACGAAGATCGAACTAAAGTTGAGAGAAAATTTTAGTAATTTTACAAGAATACTCGTAGAATTCTCTTCTCCAGCTAAAAATAAATACCTAATTTAAATTTTTCGGTGAGTGCCTACTTAGCTTACCTTTCTAGTTGAACCAATTCTATACTAAGTGTATTGAGCTCAAAGGAAAAACCGAAACTTAATCCATTTAATATTCTAAAGGAGAAAATTTGTACTTACGTGGCTAAGTGAATAAATATATAATTTAGTATTTATTTAATTTTATAAACATATTGTTTTAGTTTATTAAATATTTCTTAAAAAAAACATTAAAATTATAAAAAAATAGTAGCCCACCGACATCGAGACAGGGTCCAAGCTAACGGTGGTCAGGGCTCCTGAGAGAGAAACCTCCTAACAATATGCACCGCGTCCAGGTGTGCCGCCTTCTGAATCAAGCCTTTAATCCACTGCCAAACGAGAGCCTCCTTAAATGTTAGTTGAGACTCTTGGCTATTAAGCCATTGGCCATGATATTTATTAATTATTAGGAGTTTTATATATGTGCATATGTGTGTGTTTGTTACGAAACTAAGAGGAGTCCTGTATCCCAGCAGTGGGAACATTAAAAAGGCTGATGATGATAATTTTGATGTACCCATTGTCACTTTCACAACTAAGACAAAAACGACTTCTCTCAAGCTGAAATGCAACAAACTATTTAGGCTCTAAGGCATTGCAAAGAAATATACACACACTAGCTTTTGCCCGCGGCTTCACCCGCGTTGTATTGGGGTTGGGGTTTCCGGGATAAAAAGTAGCCTATGTCCTATTCCGGAGTATATCCTATGCCTGTGCCAAATTTCATCCAGATCCGTCCAGCCGTTTTGGCGTGATTGAGTAACAAACATCCAAACATCGTAACTTTCGCATTTATAATATTAGTAAGATACACTCAAAAAACATAACCCTACTTCTGGTACAGTCGAGTAAAGGATCATTATATTAATCCGTCTTGCGTACCAACCCTATCGCGAACGCAAAACTTCTTGAAGCCCTGTTTGGTATCTCTTCAATGTTCCAAACTACGCAGAATGGTTGTGACACATCAATTTTCTCATAAATAATATCTTATCTTATATTTTTGCGTGCGTAGGAGTTTTATTTTGGTAGACCTTGGAGGTAATCTGACATTATGTTGGCAAATCACGTGAATCGTAATCTGTTTTTGATCACGTGTTGAAGGAGTTGGCCGATTGGTTTTTGCTGGAAAACTGAAAATTTGTTGTAATGAGGAAGTGGAGTTGAAGTGTGGTGTAGTGTGGAGTGATTGTGAGATTGTGGTGTAGTTTACCTGTCAATCTGACCTATTTACCTATTTAGCTGACACATTACCTAAGATAGATAGATAGATTAAACTTTATTGTACACCAAAAAGTTACAGAACTTATACAGAAACTTAAACCTATGGGTACAAAGGCGGTAAAAACCCAAAGAAAGAAAGATGAAAACCTAAGAAATGAAGAAGTTTACCTATTTAGCTGACCCATCAGGTCCCCAAAATACAGGTCCTACCTTGTTTGGGGACCATCATCCAAAAATATATAACAATTGTAAAATAGTTACCGATAATATTATAGATTATGTTATAGTAACTTCAGGCTCGCCAAAATCTGACGGCCGTACCTACTGTAAGCAGTGATACAATCGTTGATGGTAAGGCGCACTAGTTTATTAAGAGCCCATTCACTCTAGCTTTGAAGACACCCAAATTGTAATCGGATAGGAAGATCGTAGCAGGTAGTAGGTAAATTGTTCTACTCCTTCGATGTACGCGACCAAAACAACGAATCAAAATGCTTAGTCCGAACCGTAGAGGACGTTGACGTGAGACGTTGTTGAAACAATGAAAGGATCAATACTCGCCGTGCGTCGGGTTGTTTCATTACAGAAAAGACATTATTTATTGATTATTATTATTTAATTGATTTATTGTTTTTGAAAAGTTAAGAGCCAACCAAATTAGGAACACCACGCTGCGCTGGGAAAAAAGGTTGCCAGGCTAAAATGGGATTGGGCGGGTCACATCAGCCGCATGCAGTCTGACCGTTTGGCACGAGTCCACGAAGTGGGTACCTGAAGATGAACGATGACGCCGAGGTCGACCTGGAAAGAGGTGGCGAGATGACCTAGACGCCCACCGTAAGAACTAGTTCGAGATAGCCCGAGAGAAAACTACCTGAAAGAAGAGGGGGCCTTTGCCCAGCAGTGGGACAGAATAGACTAAATTTAAAAAACCTACATCCTTCCTATTCCTACATCGTTACATTTTCTATCCATCTTAGTTTTGACTATTTAAGAAATAGGTAAATGACAAACGACTCTTATGACCGAGCTACTCATTGCTCACCGTCCGAAAGCCCGCACCTACGGCGGCCAGAAATCGGGATCGAAAACTCGGCTGCAAGAAATAATTAGGTACCATTGACAATATTTAACGTACATAAATAATCATTTCAACTGGCGAGTGAATGAAGCTTCGAATTAATGCAATTTGGCTGTTTCCGAATGAATGAAGCTCAGGATGAATGCAATTTGGCTGTTTTTATTAAAAAAGAAAAGCAGATTTTTACTATCAACGGAATTGTACAAAGTGGGATATTGATTCACAAAGAGTCCGACAAGGAACAGGCTTTTTTATGATGGAGAAATCTCGAGTCATCAATAGCGAGTATTGATCCACACGCGTCACAAAGAAATGTTAGCAAATCCTACGGTTCGCAATGAATGATGAATCCCGCTCTTGGTCGGAGCAGGGACAGTGTCAAACTTCTACTGACTAAGCGACCCACCGTTCCTTCCTGCCTTAGTTCCAGGGCCCCGGTGTTCCGCTTTCGCATCAAGCCTTGGCCCTAGAAGACTTCCACCTTGCTGGGCCCCTACAATTGCTGACAGCTCCTTAAGGCGCGCAGGAACAGGGCAGTGCTCCGGACGGTTAACCTTTGGACCGAGCCCCAAGTCGGGCGAACAGCGAGCTACCCATTGCTCGCTGTCTGCAAGCCGGCGTCTACTGCGGTCGGAAATCAAGTCTAACTGTCCTTCTCTCTCCATGTACAACAAGACAAGACATTTGATGGTTCCCAAAATAAAAAAAAGCGTCATGTATTCACTTCGCTCCTCAATCAATCAAATTTTCGTATACATTGCCATGGATCCAAATAAATTCCAAAAGAGAACATGCCCTTTTAATATATTAGACGTCTTCTCTGACGTTGATAAGGGAATTTTCCCATTTAATAAGTGTCGGCCATGACACAAGTTATGCTTCCGTCGTGTTCTATCAATGATAAAAGATACTGATGGCAGTACTAGTAATCTATATTGTTCATCTATGTATTATACACGAAAGGAGAAACTGACTGACTGACATATCAACGCACAGCCGAAACTACTGGGCCTAGGGCCGGGAAATTTTTCAGAAGGCTTCTTTTTATGACGTAGGCGAACACTAAGAAAGGGTTTTTCAAAATTCAGCACTAAAAGGGTTTAATAGGGGTCTAAAGTTTGTATGGAGCACCCTACTTTGACGCGGGCGAAGCCGCTGGCAGAAGGCTAGTTCTGTTCATATTACAAGTTACAATATAAATCACTAGAACTTGGCTGAAGAAGGGGTCTTAACGGCTTGCCCCCTAGCCAAGTTACAATCGTATCGTTTAGAGTTAGCGCAGTTTGCCAGGCCCCCAATTCCCTTGTTTGGACGTCATCTCAACGAAAATCTGTACACTGTGTCTATGGGTGTGTGTTTGTGAGACTGTGCAGTTTGCCAGCTACAGTCTTTCCGTCCGATTATAATTTGGGTGTCTTCAAGGCAAGAGCGAATAGGCTCTTAATAAACTAGTGCGCCTCACCATCAGTGATTGCATCACTGCTTACCATCAGGTTGGATCGCAGTCAGAATCACTAGTTTATAGCAATAAAAAAAAGAAACTGTATGAACTTTAAAAGAGACTGACCCCTGAGTGTGTTTCGGTGTTTCTTTTCAGGGAAGTCAGCTAGGAAACACCGGACTCATCTAGTAAATAAAACGCGTAAAAGGGTTTTCTTAAACCTACTTGCAAAAAAAGATCATTTATCACCAGTATAAACAGAGTGTCAAAATCAAATAAATATTTAGAGCAAATGATTCCAATTTTCGCCACCAGGCGGCAGAGCGTTCGTCGTGCAAGTTCCTATTATGTGTTCATTGTTTAGTTTACATTATCGTATACATTATGTACATATTTACTAACCGTTGTACCACATAACACTATTATTCAAGTAAAACAAACGACAGAACTACGTGAATGTAATGTGAAGTGTGTTAGCTCTTCATTATGCAGATATTATGTCTACATACAACGTATATAAGTCCTTTTGTGTACGGACAAATATTATGTGGAGTGATATAAATACGTGTACAATTATGAAATGAGTTCCATTCATAATTTGAATCTGGAGAAATCCGAGATTCAAATTATGAATGGGGTCAATAAAGTATATAATAAACTAGCTGTGCCCGTGACTTCGTCTGCGTGGAATAGTTATTTTGGGCATCATATTTATTTTTGCAAAAAACCTCCTCAGCTTTATAAATTATAGCTGTTACCCACGACTTTGCCCGTGTCAATTTCTGTTATTATTTTAGACAATTTAGTTTTTAAAAGACCATAATTATCTTAAAATATTTCATAGAGCTACACCCCAACTTGGGCACGCCATAATCTCGGCGGTAAGTCCCCTCTTTGAGGCGTGATGTCTATCACGGCATCCTCACCTTCCGCATGACGCTTCTCACCGGACATGGGAAGTTCAGAAGATTCCTGCGCGCCGGATTCGTGCGGAAGAGACGCCCGGGTGTCGCCACTGTGTGGTCAGCCCGGAGGATACGGTGGAGCACACGGTGGAGGTGTGCCCCGCTTGAGAAGAGCATCGCCGTGTCCTCGTGGGGGTGATCAGCGGCGGCGACCTCTCGCGCCGGGCCTTGGTTCAGGCCATAGTTCGCAGCGAAGAAGAATGGCAAGCGGTCGCCTCCTTCTGCAAAGCAGTAATGCTCGTAAAGGAGGAGGCCGACCACATAAGGCAAAGGCAACAGCGCCCTCGCCGTAGCCGTCACCGTCGCGATCCCGCCGATATCCGGTCTTCGTGACGCTGGCTTGTGGACGGTGAGCAATGGGTAGCTCGCCGTCCGGTTGTCTGGTAACAGTCCAGACCGAGACCAAGTCGTCGACGGCGTGCACTGCTCCCGCGCACCTCAAGGTGTTGTCAGCAAACTGTGGGACCCTTCAGGGGCGAAGTCTCCTGCAACTGAGGATTGGTGCCAAAGCGTTATACCGGGGCTCTGGGAATAAGGCAAGGGAGGAACAGGGTAGGTTGTTTAGTCAGTAAGAATCTGACACTGTTTCCCGCTCCGCCCAAGAGCGGGATTCGTCATTGGAGGATTTTTACCTACCATAAAAAAACCCATCCGCGCCGCCCGCAAGCAACCCCTCTCCTCGCCCGCCGGCCAGGCGCAGCGTCAAGTTTTGCACATCACGCTTCGCGTGTGAATTTTATATCGGAGTTATTTTAAAATTGTAATATCTTCTAAGATGTTCATTGAAATTAAATGATGTCAAAGACAATTTTGTTTACAATTACATACTCTTAATCAACAACACATTTATTTGGATAAAGATTATATTATTATGTTGATACAACTCTAACAAATAATCGGTAAAAATTGGCTAAATTTGATTCGCATAAAAACGGTTCTAGTAAGTTAATCTTAAAAGATAGACATATACTGTCGCGGACATTTTTTTAGATCATTTTAAGAGGAATAATTCTTTCATACATATTTTTTTGGTATCTTAAACCGTTTTGGCAGCGCACGCAACGGAAGCCCTCAAAGATGAATAATTTTCCCCGTTTTTTCCACATTTTCCGTTGTTTCTTCGCTTCTATTAGTCGCGTCGTGATGTTATATAGCCTAAAGCCTTCCTCAATAAATGATCTATTCAACGCAAAAAGAATTTTTCAATTCGAACCAGTAGTTCCTGAGATTAGCGCGTTTAAACAAACAAACAAACAAACTCTTCAGCTTTATAATATTAGTATAGATAAATAAAATAAAGAGGGTTGTAAAATTTTACAGATTTTTATTTTGAACTAGCTTTCGCCCGCGGCTTTGCTCCCGGCAACAGATTATTTTACTCTACCCTACTCTACCTTATTTTTTTCAGATAAGAACCTTCTCCTGACAATAACAAACACAACAAAAAAAGAATTGGTAAAATTGGTCTAGTCGTTGTTGAATTATGCGCTTACCAACACATTTTGCGATTCATTTTTATATTATAGATTTAGAAGTGTATACTTTTTTTCCGTTATGTTGCTCCTGGCCCTCAGCCAAGTTAGCTTACCCGCTTTGAGTTCCGCTGTGAGCTCCCAATTCCTTTGTTCTGACGTCATCTCAACACTCAGTCACGTGGCCAGGAAACCCCTGAGTTCGTTTCGGTGTTTCTTCTCAGGGTAGTCAGCTAGGAAACACCGGCCTCATCTCGTTTCAACGGACAAAAAAAAATTTACGTGTAAAAGAGTTTGTAAAAACCTATTTATAAAATAAAAATCATTTATCATCAACACTGGAAATCTTCCGGCTGAATTGATGATGATGATGAACTGGTCACTGCCTTACTCCATCTAACTTCACTCTGCCTTGTCAGTTATCCTACATTTACACTAATATAATAAAGAGGTAAAGTTTTGCTTTTTTGTTTGTAGGAGGTAATCTCTGGAACTACTGGTCCGATTGGAAAAAAATTAGCAACAATAGATAGCTGCTTTACTCCAGAGTGACATAGGCTATATTTTATGTACGCGGGCGAAGCCGCTGGCAAAAGCAAGTATAAAATATTTTGACTTTGACTTTGAATATAGGAATAAATCTAAAAAACAGTGAATTATTCGTGAGAGTATATCTATCAGTCTATCAATTGACCCAAAATCCTGCAATTATTATCCTAATACCCTACCCTACCTCATAAATAGTATAAAATAAAATATAGTATAAAATCATAAAAGTGTCGAAACATGCGTTTTTTGTGACATAAAAGTCGTATTTTTTTTCGTCAACTAAGAACTTGATTTCGTCACAAGTAAGTTTTTTTTTAATACGAGTATTAATTATATGGTTTTAATTTCAACCCGATACCTCCACTATTTTATCACACAATAAATTTAAATTAGCTTTTGTTTAAATTAAAGACAGAATTGCAAGAGTTAAGATCCTTTAGAAAGGATTAATGAGTATCAAAATCAGTAAACAAAATTGTAGTTGAAGATTGTACTTCAGATATCAAACCGATAAATTACTTTAGTTAGATAGTTATTTTAGAGCTTGATTGATTTTCGTAAAACAACATTTTGTTGAACTGTGTTATGAGAAAGTATGAAACGATTTTTAAAAAATGTTAACGTCTGTTTTAATAAATCATCATCATAATTTCTGCTAAAAAACGCCCACTGGTTTTTATTTTGGTGGGCACAAATCATCCAAAGGCAACTTCAGCCCTTGGGCAGAGCTGGAGATAGTGACAGGTTTTTACTAGCTGACTACAAAACCCACCCGTTACTTTTTTCCCTTTCGTACCAAGGCCGAGCCTTCCTTTCAGAGTAGACCCTTGACAACTCGTTGAGGCGCGCGGGAACAGTTCGCGCTATCGACGACTTGGGCTTGATTCGGACAGTTACCGGACGATTGGACAGCGAGCTACCCATTGCTCCCCATCCGTAAGCTCGCGCCTGCGGTGGGCGGAAATCGGCGTGAGTGCTGTTACCTTATACGGCCGGCCTCATTTTTTGCAAGCATTACTGCTTCAAATAAAATCTGCAAGATTTTAATATTTTGCGGATTTCTTAAGGTGGTACGAAGTTCACCGGGTCAGCTAGTATCTTAATAAATTCCAATTTAAACATAAATTATAACAAAGTAACATAGAGAAGTTTTTCTCGTAATTCAAACGTGCTCTTAGTTTATCTAAAGGTCAGTTCACACCAAGACGCGACGCTGCGCGAAGAGCGGTTCAAAATATAACTTTAATTGCTATACGAAAAGATACACATTTCATTGTGAGAATTTCAAAAACCTTGCAAAACGTAGCGCTGCACCGTGAGGCATCTCGATCTGAAAATGTGAGATTAAATTTTCAGTTATCGAATCAGGAATAAAGATATCCAGCAAGAGAACCGTCCCACGAAAAATCGCCAAACTAAAGACGCAATGGGCATATTGCTCGCAGAACACATGGCCGTTGGGCCGAAAGGTTTTGGAGTGGCGACCACGTATCGGAAGACGTAGTGTTGGAAGTCCTCCTATATGGTGGACCGATGACTTGATAAAGGTTGTGGGAATCCGATGGACATGAGACGCACAGGACTGTTTATTGCGGTGATATTTGGGGAAGGCCTATCTCCAACAGTGGACCTCTTTGGGCTGAAATGAAGATTATGATGATGAAATTTTTAGTCGCTCTTTACGCAACACTGCTTTGCATCGCGTCGCGTCTCGGTGTTAACTTACCCTAACAATTTGCAGTTTGAACAGAACGTTCTTTGGACAAAGTTTGCATCCGTTTTTCAAGACTAATGGATATTATTATTGCGTACAAGATGAAGTTAATTATTATAATTTTAAAGTTTTATCTTAGTCATTGTAATAATTTGCAATAACAGCTTTTTACGGCATAATCGGCCTTTAAGTGGTGGTGTTTACGGAGACGCCCAACGCATCACCCATAGCGCTGCATCTCTGTAAATAAGCAATTAATGTTCCAACTGCTGGTAATCAGGTCTTCTTTCTAGGAAAAGAAATGGGTGGTAATCCACTACGCGGACACAGGCAAGTTCATGGATATCACTTGTCTTTAAATTTTTGGTTTTAAGACATGCCAGCTTTATCAAGACATTTATTTTCCTTTACCGTTTTGAATGCAGTGGTGATGAAATAAATTACAAACACGAATGGACCTGGCTGCGTTTGAAATTGCGACCTACAATTTGTAAATCGGAGCCGTGATAAAACTCACTGAGCAAAGAACGCAACGATCTTGCAATTTTTACAATTTATTTTGATAAGACAGCAAAATTAACTACATTCGATATGTCAGAAGATAAATAAAGTCAAGAAAATTTAATAACATGTCATTGAATTCTAATCTAATATTTCATCAATCAACATCGTATTATGAAGATTAAATTAAAAATAAAATAATCCCTTGGCATTACAATCACGTTGGGGTCGAAGCTCTGCCCTGTAGGACCCCGATGTCAATGTACGCGTATGTCAATGTACGCATATGTCAACGAACGTGTTGACATATGCCTTTGATATACAGTGTACAAATGTTTTGTTTGTGTAATCTAAGGTTTAAGATGTGATCCTTATTGATGTAGTGAGTTCAATGTTTCTCTATTATTTTAATATAAATTCGATATTGGGGTAAAGATTAGAAATAGATTTTAAAAGAGCTTTTTTCGACCCATCTTTCATTACACTGAGAATAGTTTAAAAAGCTTTTTTTTTTTTTGTTTCATCGAACGCAATGTTTGATGAAGAGGCAATGCGTAAAAAGAGATAACGCCTGAACGCTCTGTTGGCATTCGTTAGTTTCGTCACTTATTTAAATATTTGTGTGATTTTAATTAAAACTTACATAGTATACACAAAAAAAGTGTTTTCAAGATATTTGAAGAAAAATGTGTAATAAAGGTATAGTGAAAATTGAATAAGAACGGACCATAAACAAATTTTCTATGAAAATATTTTGTCATAGCTAGCTTTTTAGGGTGGTATATACCTATATCCTTAAAACTCATCAAGTCAAATCACACGAGCCCAAACTCGATGGAAACGAAACAAGTTTAATTAATTCAATTAAAAAAAAAAAAATTAAGAGAGTTCCTACGGTCATCGCCCAGTTCCATCATCAGATCAACTAATATCATCAGATCAAGATATAATAATTCTGCATTGTCATTTGATTGACACATGCATGCAAAATTTCAGCTCAATCGGGAACCGGGAAATGGATTAAATTTAATTTACAAGATTTGATCACAAACATCGGGACAGGTTCGGTCACCGTAGGCGCGGGCTTGCGGACGGCTAGCAATGTTTAGCTCGCGGTCCGGTCGTCTGGTAGCGGTCCAGACTATGCCAAGTCGTCGACGGTACACTCTGTTCCCGCGCGCCTCAAGGAGTTGTCAGCAAACGTAGATACCCAACTGCAAGGCCGAAGCCTATTAGAGCCCGGTCCGGCTTCTGAAGGGAAAGTTCCCCAGTGTAAAGGCAGATTTACATTGAGTCAGTAGCTGTCGTCAGTGCTTGCGCCGAAAACTGACGCGCACTATTTACAAGCAGTCAGTAGTCGAAGATATTTCTTTTGGTGTACACACGTTTGTAAAGTCAGTGCGGAAAAGTGATTTCTCAAAAACCGCAAAGAATCAAAGAATTTTGTGCAATATTCTGCATTGCTGTTGCACACATTTCTTTATTTCTATAATTTTGTGATTTGAAATCCCATAGGCATTAATTATCACGGTATAGTTGTACAAGTTTTAAGTTTTCCGTGTCACTCAATTTTCGTGTCATTTTGTGATTCGGTGCGACGAATCGTGGTCACCGTACAACAGAGCGGCAGCAACTGACTTGGGCAATTTACACGTTGTCAGTAGCGCTGGCGCGGGTGGCGGGGGAGTGGACTGACGCCGAAAATATTGCAGCGCGAATATTGAAGTCAGTACTGACATGACAGTACTGTACTGACTTGAAATCAATTTACACTATAGCAGTGCCAGGTCAGCACTGACTCGTCAGTGGACTGACGTCAGTTACCGTAAAACGGGGTGTATAGAAATTGCGGGGTGAATAGAAAAAAAATCAGGAAAGTTTTTAATGTTATTATTTCAGTAGTTTTCGTTGAAGAATTTTAGTAGAATTTTAAATTTTAATACAGCAACATTTTTTCTTTGTGTTGGCAACAATTTTTAATTGTCAAAATTGACATTTAGCCTTCAAATTAAATTCAAAGTCGACCATCTGTGAACGTGTTTTATTCAACTGCCGAAACTCTTGATTTTAGGTCTGAAAAAGTTGTGATTTGTGCTGTTTAATGTGTTTATCTCATTAGGTGTACGATAAATTATAAAAATACAGTGAAGGTAAGTGAGAATCCGTTATTAAACTTCAAAAAATTGTTAAAATCACAGTATGTGTAAATTTATTGTATAAAAGGGGTCAATAGAATCTATTGAAGGGTGAATAGAACTCTAGTATGGGTTTAATGGAAACCTAGTAGGGAATAATAGAAACGACTAATGTTTGAATAGCAACTAATGAGGGGTCAATAGAGATAAATGAATAGGGTTGTCAAAAACTGTTAATTGAACTTAATACTACTAATAATGTATGGAGCTGTAAATTTAATGATTGATAAATAAATAATATTTTTAACGTGATTATTTTCATTTACAGATACATACCGCCGTATTCAACATGCCGCGTGTATATAAACCCGATCCTACAAAAAAAAGGTATAAAAAATATAACATGGAGATCATAAAAAAAGCTGTGGAAGAGTTTGCATCATCCCGAAATGTAAAATTAGAAGAAGTTGCAAAAAAATATGGTATACACAAATCGGTGTTATATCGTCATTGTACGCGGGATATGAAGCAACATGGAGGCCAAAGAGCTCTATCCGATGAAACTGAAATGTTTCTAATAGAAAATATAAACAAATGCGCAGAATGGGGTTATCCCTTAGATACTTTGGATCTCAGGTACATAGTAAAAATGTATCTTGATAAGATAGGTATAATTCATAAAAGATTTAAAGACAATTTTCCAGGACCAGATTTTGTACAGAGCTTCCTATTAAGACACAAAAATGAGATTTCCCAAAGAGTTTGTGAAAATATCAAGCGTGTGAGAGCTAAGGTATCTCCAGATACGATTAAAGAATATTTTACAGAACTTGAGAAGTCTTTAAATGGTGTACCTGCTTCTAACATCTTAAATTACGACGAAACAAATTTGACGGACGACCCTGGGCGGAAAAAAATACTAATCAAACGGGGATGCAAGTACCCTGAAAGAGTTCTGAACCATACCAAGGCTTCCGTGTCTATTATGATGGCTGGTACCGCAGATGGTAAAATGTTACCACCATATGTGGTATACAAGGCAACTCATTTATATGATTCTTGGATCCAACATGGCCCAGAGGGTACTCGATATAATAGGTCGACATCTGGATGGTTTGATGGAACCACTTTTGAGGACTGGGTACAAAATATGGTGGTTCCTTATTTTAAGAATTTACCAGGTAGAAAGTGCTTAATTGGAGACAATTTGTCTTCACATTTATCAGCAGACTTGATCCAAACATGTAAAGCGCACAACATCGATTTTGTGTTTTTACCAGCCAACTCAACTCACCTGACGCAACCTCTGGACGTGGCATTTTTCCGTCCAATGAAGCGAGCCTGGAGACAATTATTATTAAAATGGAAAAAGACAGATGGTCGACAATTACCCACAATTCCAAAAGGTTGCTTTCCAAAATTATTGAAATTATTAATTGATGAACTGCAAATAAATGCTTCAAAGAATATCATTGCTGGATTTAAGAAAACAGGAATTAGCCCTTTAAATGCAACTGAAATATTAGCCAGACTTCCCGGCGAGGACTTAGGTGAAGACCATGAAAGTGCTGTAGAAGATTCTGTTCTAACACTCCTCAAAGAAATGAGATATGGTTCAATGAACATTGTAGAACCAAAAAGAAAGAGAAAACTCAATGTACTCCCAGGTAAAAGTGTCGCTCCAGAAGAAATTGAAGACTATGCAGAAACTGATGTTGATAACAGTATGGCAAATCCTAAAAAAACAAAATACGATACTAGCATCAGTGGTCCATCAGGTTTAAACAATAAAAATAAAGGAAAAGCTAAAAAATCTATAATTACAAACATGAAACTATCACCAATTGAAGAAAAAGAAAATTGCCCTAATAAAATAGAACCTTACAAAGGAAAAGGCAAAGGGATTGGAAAAAAAACGAAAACATCCTATTTGGAAACAAAAGAAGAAGTAATCTTCAAAAAAAATATAGAAAACAATGAGACTAAAGGAAAAGCTATCGAGGATATTACTAAAAAATCTGAAACAGAAGACAAGGGCAATAATGATAACAATAAAGAATGGAAAGAAGTATACCATAACAACTCAGAACAATCAAAATGCGGAAATACAAGTCAGAAAGATTACGATTACGTTAACGTTACGGCTTACGAAAATTATGATAATAATATGGGAGAGCAGAATTACAACAGTATCGCGGACATGGAAAACTACAATAGTAACTTACAAGGATTAGAGTGCAAAGTTTCTAATGATATGGACATAAACAGTCTGCCCATTCTCTTTTTTGACAGCTTATGTGAAGAGGTTACAATCAGTACTGGAACAACTGCTGATGATAATACTATTAAGGAGAATAAAGTAAAAATAATATCAAATGAACTAGTGAATGACAGCCAGTACAACAAAAAATACAAATTACCAATTATAAAGAAGAGCAAGACTGTACTAACGGTAAAAGATCTCATTAAATTGCCAAAGAAAAAACACACAAATAATTACTATAATGATAGTGACGAAATATTAAAAGTTTTAGAAGAGGATGATGATGACCTGTGAAAACTTTGTAAATTGTTAAGTTGGAACATGGTTGGAACGATTTAAAATTTTATTGTTTTTTTTTATTATTTTTACATTTAGTGAGAACGTAACGTAGACTGAAGTTATCTACCTGTAACAACTTTGTTATGATAATTATTGTTAAGTTCAGAAGATTTAGAATTTAGTTTTATTTTTTTAAAGAATTTTGATTATTTTTACGGAGTAGTGCTTTCTGCATTTTACAAAGTCATAATGAAGGCTGACATCGACTACCTGTGATATATTTTATGATAATTGCTAAGTTCAGAAGATTTAGAATTTGTTTTTTTTTTTTAAGAGTGTTTATTACTTTTATGTTATAATACTGATTCTTCAAAGTCATAACGTTGATTACCTATTTGTAATACCTTTGATATAATAATTGTTAAGTTCAAAAGATTTATAGTTGTTTATATATAAGCGACTTTATGTATAAGCGACTTTTAATCCAGAAAAATGTTTTTAAATTTGTTATTTTCTTTAATTCAAATAAAATACGAATAAGAAGTATACATTGTTTAATTTATTGAAAAGAGATAACATTCCGTAAAAATAAAGTCGTTTAAAATACAAACATACCTAATTATTTATGTTAACAAAAACACATAAATAGTTTAAATCACAAATTTTGAATTTTATTTACCATTTACATACCAAAATAATTTTTAAATACACGACCTTTCATTTTTGCATGTTGGTTAAGTAATTTTTGGCAGCCCTAACAGTTTTTCCATTCACCCCTTTATGCATTTCTATTGACCCCAGTCGTCGGGTGAATAGAAATGATACATATTTTATTAAAAATCTGAAAAACATTTGCTTATAGTTAACCAAATATTGTTTTAGCTGTTTCTTTGTGATACCGGACATGATATTAAAATAACCTGTGGTTTTAAAAAAAAGGAATAGACAACAAATTCTTAGGACAAAGTTGAAAATCATTGCTATTCACCCCGTTTTACGGTACTTACTCAATATAAATCTGCCTTAAAGGCTAAGAAGGAATGGGGTGGGTTGTTTAGTCAGTAAGAGTCTAACAATGTTTCCTGCCCCGCCCAAGGGCGGGATTCGTCATTAGAAGATTCCTACCATAAAACAAATATAACGGGACAATTGAAACTAAATAAAAGCTTGTAAAAAGATTCATTTGACGTAAATATCTAATGTTACTTCGAATTGAGTGTAGGTGTGGAACTGCGGAAAAGCTAAAAGGATTACTCACGCAACAGAGAACTTCCGAGAAAGTCATATAGAAAGTTAAATCTCAACAATTTAACACAGTACGAAGTTAGCCCAGACTTTAAACTTCACTAACTTTTGAAATAGTTAGAAGACTAAAGGAAATGAATGGAACTTTGGTCTCCATTAAAATGAGTAAGTTTTTGCCCATAAACTTAAAACCACAGAGCAAAGGAGAGCAAATGATATTAAAAACTTATATTAAGCTACTTATGTATAGAAATACATAGGGTGAATAATAATTAGTGACCAATGCTTAAACGTGTGAACTGAAAAATCTGCTGGTCAGTACATTTATGTCCGCCTCAATGTTTGAAGTGTACTGAACTTGGTTAGTTCGGGAGGTTCCTGCACCGGATCCATGCGGAAGAGACGCCCGGGTGTCGCCACTGTGTGGCCAGCCCGGAGGACACGGTGTAGCAAGAGCAACGCCGTGCCCTCGTGGGGGTGATCGGCGGCGGCGACCTCTCGCGCCGGGCCTTGGTTCAGGCCATGGTCCGCAGCGAGGAGGAGTGGCTGGCGGTCGCCTCCTTCTGCGAGGCAGTAATGCTCGTAAAGGAGGAGGCTGACCGCATAAGGCAAAGGCAACGGCGCACTCGCCGTAGCCGTCGCCGCCGCGATCCTGCCGATATCCGGCCACCGTAGACACTGGCTTGCGGACGGTGAGCAATGGGTAGCTCGCCGTCCGGTCGTCTGGTAGCAGTCCAGACCGAGCCCAAGTCGTCGACGGCGCGCTCCGTTCCCGCGCGCCTCAAGGAGTTGTCAGCACACCGTAGGGGCCCAACAGGGTCGAAGCCTCCCGGAGCTGAGGGTTGATGCGAAAGCGTTACACCGGGGCTCTGGGAATAAGCCAAGGAAGGCACGGGGTAGGTTCTTTAGTCAGTAAGAGTCTGACACTGTTTCCCGCTCCGCCCAAGAGTGGGATTCGTCATTCGATGATTTTTACCTACCATAAAAAAAAAACTGAACTTGGCTGACTTTTTCCGCGATTTCAGATTAAGTTCCATAGTAAAAGTAGTTTGTTATTGTGATTCTAATCACGTGTTTAAGCATCGGTCGTTAATTACCGATCATCTTTATATCAAAGCGAAATACTACTTACTGTAGCCTAATTCTCGTAAAAAAAACCGTAGCGATATCGTAGCGAATTTGACATTTCGTATTCCCATCCATCAATAGAGTTTGAACGACACCGATTTTGAACTCGTTCGATCGAAGAGAGGCCGTTTAGAAGTCGTTCGATTGTCGTTCTAACGAATCCCCATCAAGGAACACGTGAATACCGATTTGGATAGGACTACGATCGAACGACAATGGAACGACAATGGAATTGGGATTGTTTTTTGAAGTGAATTAGGGCACGGATTAATCACGAAATCTCAGAAACTATAACACATACAGACTTTCTACGGAAACCAGGGTCTCTTTCTGAACATAGAGACTCTCCAAAAGGGTCAAACCCTATTGGGACCCAGGATATCTTTCTTGACTTGGTCCCAGTGCGAAGGGCAAGGGAGGACCGGGTTGGGGTGTTTAGTCAGTAAGAGTCTGACACTGTTTCTCGCACCACCCAAGAGCGGGATTCGTCGTTGGATGATTAAAAAAAATATATACATTATTAAATTTGTTAGGTATTTTCCTTACAGACTAAGAATGTTTTTACAAACCTCCACTTTTAAGAAAGTAAAACGAAAGTTGTAAGAAAACATTACCACTTGCTTTCTGCCGTGGACGTAACCTATAAACTTAGTTCTTACTTTAAAAGTAACCAAGTTACTAAGTCTTGCAGCCCAGATCCGTTTAAGAAAGTTTATTTTTGACTTGACTGGCCTATCAGCCTAGTAGTTAGTGACCCTGACTTCTATGCCAGAGGTCGTGGGTTCGATTCCCACCCAGGATAAATGTTTGTGTGATGAGCACGATCATTTGTTCTGTGTCTGGGTGTAATTTATCTATAGTACGTTTATCAGTTGTCTAGTACTCATAACACGAGCTCTGCTTAGCCGGCGTTGTGTGATAGTTGTCGAATATATATATATATAATGTATATATATATTTATATATATATTTTTAAGGTTCCGTACCTCGAAAAAGAAAATCCGGTCTAATAGGATCGCTTTCCTTCCTTCCTCAATCCTTCCTTATCTCAAAAACACGTGGAGGTATCGGGTTGAAATTAAAACCATATAATTAATACTCATATTGAAAAAACTTACTTGTGAAAAAATCAAGTTCTTAGTTGACGAAAAAAAAAACGACTTTTATGTCACAAAAAACGCATGTTTCGACACCTTGATTTTATACTATATTTTATTTTATACTATTTATGAGGTAGGGTAGGGTATTAGGATAATAATTGCATAATTTTGGGTCAATTGATAGACTGATAGATATACTCTCACGAATAATTCACTGTTCTTTTAGATTTATTCCTATATTCAAAGTCAAAGTCAAGTCAAAGTCAAAATATTTTATACTAGCTTTTGTCAGCGGCTTCGCCCGCGTACATAAAATATAGCCTATGTCACTCTGGAGTAAAGCAGCCTTGTATTGTTGCTAATTTTTTTCCAATCGGAACAGTCATCATCATCATCAGCCTTTCAATGTTCCCACTGCTGGGACACAGGCCTCCTCTCTAGGAGAGGGAATGAGCCATAATCCACCACGCGGGCCCCGTGCGAATTGGTGGATGTCACATGTCTTCGAATTTTTGGTTCTAGGACATGCCGTTTTATCGGAACAGTAGTTCCAGAGATTACCTCCTACAAACAAAGAAACAAAAAAACACCTGATCACATATTCATCACATAGGCTCTTGTAAAACATGACATCTGTGCTATAAGAAAGTTCCTCAATTTATACATAATTTGAAAATAGTTTTATTGTACGTTACGTTATATAGGTAAGTTTTGGACCTTCAGATGAGTCCTCGTAATTAAACATTTTTTTACTTTAAGAATACTTGTTTCAATAATTACTTTTTTTATATGTGTTTGTTGACTATATTACCTCCATTAATCCGAAGACAAAAACATAAAACAAGTAACTTTCCTCGATAGAAAAAAAATCCGAACTTACCTCTAAAAATAACATTTTATGAATTTTATGCCGTAGTCATGTACTGTTTCTGTCACATTAAAATAATGAAAAATGTAGATAATATCTTATTAACATTAATCAGAAATCAGTTTTTAAAGAAACATGAAATTGATTTTTTAATACATTTTTATTTAGTTATAGCGCTTACGTTATTTTTTTCGAGCAGGTTGCATGTTTCCTCTCTCTATCTATTTACGTTGCTATCGCATAGTTCTATCACTTTCACACTTTTTGTCATTTTCGCAACAAGGTATCGTCTTCTCAGTCCGCGAGTACGACTCGCTCTTGCCAGTTTTTATTAACTGGCAAGTGAGAAGAGAGAAACTCAACGCTTTTCTCAGCAACTTTATCCTTTTTTTAAATTCCTAAGTTTGTTGTAAGGTACAATAAAAATCGTTTTAATCTATTTAAAATGTTTATGGTTGATCCTGTTAAGATAAACACTGCTTACGACAGCAAAATGTTACTCAAAGGTTTGCTGGGAGAAAACTCATTGTTGAGTTAACCTCGCCTTTGTACATAAATTGTCTAACTACTGTGTACTATTAAATGCTTTTTGTACAATCATTACATAGTATAAAACAAAGTTGCTTACTGCTGTCCCTATTTATGCTTTAAAAATACGCAACTGATTTTGATGCGGTTTTTTTTAATAGATAGAGTGATTCAAGAGGGAGGTTTATGTGTATAATACATGGATAATATATCTAATATATATATAGTACCCGTGCGAAGCTGGGGCGGGTCGCTAGAAAGAAAGAAAAATATACAAAAAAAACCTACATACATCAACGGGTTCAACTTATCTGCCGCGTGCCTTCTTTGTTACATACTTCCTTCAGATGTCAACAACACATGTTGTTACCTTATTAACAGGAAGTGATACCAACACTAAGAAGACAGAGACAAATGGGCTAGATTCAATTATTCGAGCTTACACGAGCATTCTGCCACACGTTGTGAAAACACTCTGTCTCCTGTAACACGATGTTTCTAGGAAATAAAGTGATTATATGGTTTAATAGTAAGAGCAGTAGTGGCCGAGTGGTAAAGGCGGAAGGCCCCGACTTACGAGTGGTAGGTCGCGGGTACAAACCCAGCCAGGCGCATTACTTCGTGTAATTAATTTTATTACTACTGCTCTCAAAACATCAAAATATTTATTTCAATTCAATATTGAAAACGAAAGCGCTTTATTAAAACTAAAAATATGAAATCAAAGTAATAATCAATATTTATTTTATTTCTATTCACGCATTACACCCGGGCACAAAAATAAAACTTTTAGACATAATTTAATCTATAGGTACAATCGTAGTCTTATCGCTAAAAGTGATATCTTCCAAACAACTTTAGGGTGACCTGTAAGAACTTTAACTAAAAAAGGGGAGGAGTCTGCGGTGTATTGCAAATTGAAACTAAAAAAGAGGGTCTAGTCTGCGGTGTACTGCAAATTGAATAAAGATAAAATTTTACATCAAAAACAATATACAGGGTAAAGTGGGATGAATAGAAACTCAGGGGGTAAATAACAACATAAATTTTATTAGGGTTATTCCTTTAATTTCACCGTTTTGAACCTCACAAAACGGTGAAGAAAAACATCGTGAGGAAACCGGCATGCCTTTGAACCAAAAAATCGAAGACATGTGATAACCACCAGTCCGCACTGGGCCCGCGTGGTGGATTATAGCACATTCCCCCTCTGAGAGAGGAGACCTGTGTCCCAGCAGTGGGAACATTAAAAAAGGTTGATAAGGATGACTTTGGTTTCATAGGTATTTTTAGTTTTAATAAAGCATTTTAGTTTTCAATATTGAATTAATAATAAATGTTTAAATGCTGCAAACAATTTTTAAATAACGTGAAAAACAACAAAATGTTGTTTCTATTCACCCCCAATTTGTTTCATATTCACCGTGTTTTACGGTACTAGACTATACTCTAATACTAATGGGTCCTCTCTTGAACAATTCCAAAGCTCTGTACCTGGAACATTCTAAGATGTACTTCTATTCTGAGGAAACTCGTAAAGAAATACGACAGTGCTGCACTATTCAAATTGGGTGACCTTTTGTTGGGTTCTGCATGTCATGTATAGGGTGACTACGATTTTACGAAACTCCGGACAAGTTTATGAGGCTGTCATGAAGCCGTAGTTCATCACTCTAACTAAAAATAGATTTATGTAATTATACATTTAAACGATACGAAAATATAAATGAGAATGTGTGAAGATGAAATGGATGAATTATGTGAAGAGTGATATGAAAGAAAAGGGTGTCAGTGATAATGACAGTTGATAGGATAAAATGAAAGAAAAAACTTGTTGCACTGACTCGAAATAACACCCGACAAAGGCAAGAAGATGATTGTACAAAACCATAAAAATAACAAAAACAACTGAAATAAAAAAGCGACTTCAAAAAATATAAATAAAAAAATTAGTAAACTACAAATAAACCAAATTAAATTATATATGATTATGTAATGTTTGAGTGCATTTAGTAATCATTACATAGTATAAAACAAAGTTGCTTAGATTCTATGTATGCTTAGATAGATAGATAGATATACTCTTTATTGTAGGTACACCATAAACAAAACTTGGTACATAAGGACACTTAAAAATTACGACGGTGTTACAATGGGCGGTCTTATCGCTAAAAGCGATTTTTTAAAGACAACATTTGGATGGCTTAGATGTTTAAAAGTACGCAATGGATTTTGATCCGGTTTATTTTAATAGATAGAGTGATTCAAAAGGAAGGTTTATGTGTATAAAAGATGCATAATATATTCAATATCAATACCCGTGCAACCCGTGCAGACATGATAGAAAGACAATAAGTGTGTGATACGTGCGTACGCTGGCGATCGCTCGGGGCTCAAGAGTTTAAACCAAGCTTTGGGTTTCTATCTGTTTTCTATTTTTGGCAGATGTGGCAATGCCGTAATCTTTCAAGTTGTACTTTCTTCCAGGCCCTCACGAAATTGGCTATATTTGTCTTCCCATTTCCAGGAAAATCACAACGCATGGTTACCCTACCTATTTCCCCAAAATAGGTTGTCTATCAAGGTCAACTTGCTAAAATATTCAAGTCCAACGACACAGACATTTAGTGATGCTATTTCTATTTTAGATCTCTTCATTGATGTACATAATTATATTTTAAAGTTTTTTTTTTATGGTAGGTAAAAATCATCGAATGACGAATCCCACTCTTGGGCGGAGCGGGAAACAGTGTCAGACTCTTACTGACTAAAAAACCTACCCCGTACCTTCCTTGCCTTATTCCCAGAGCCCCGGTGTAACGATTTCGCATCAACCCTCAGCTCCGAGAGGCTTCGACCCTGCAGGGTCCCTACGGTTTGCTGACAACACCTTGAGGCGCGCGGGAACGGAGCGCGCCGTCGACGTCTTGGGCTCGGTCTGGACTGCTACCAGACGACCGGACGGCGAGCTACCCATTGCTCACCGTCCACAAGCCAGTGTCTACGGTGGCCGGATATCGGCAGGATCGCGGCGGCGACGGCTACGGCGAGTGCGCCGTTGCCTTTGCCTTATGCGGTCAGCCTCCTCCTTTACGAGCATTACTGCCTCGCAGAAGGAGGCGACCGCCTGCCATTCCTCCTCGCTGCGGACCATGGCCTGAACCAAGGCCCGGCGTGAGAGGTCGCCGCCGCCGATCACCCCCACAAGGGCACGGCGTTGCTCTTCCCAAGCAGGGCACACTTCTACCGTGTGCTCCACCGTGTCCTCCGGGCTGGTCACACAGTGGCGACACCCGGGCGTCTCTTCCGCACGGATCCGGTGCAGGAACCTCCCGAACTTGCCATGTCCGGTGAGGACCTGCGTCATGCGGAAGGTGAGGACGCCGTGAGGTCTATCCAGCCACGCCTCAAAGAGGGGCACTACTGCCGAGATTATGGCGTGCCCAGCGCTGGGTTGCGACAGTCGCTGTTTCCATTTCACCATGAGATCCCGCCGGAGCTCTTTCCGCCATGCCTTAACATGTTCAGGTAGCGGAGTTTCGCCCCGGCGTTGCATCTCCACGCGCAGATCGTGCATGTGTGCAAGGACTGTTGCCTCCAAATCCCATGGTGGTAGGCCAGCAAGGAGGCTCGCCGCCTCGCGGGACACCGTGCGGTATCCCCGCACCATCCGGATGGCCATGACCCTCTGGCAGGCGTTCAGCTGGGCCGTCGGGATATGTTCAAATGGTAGATTTTGATTCACATTTAACCCTTTCAACGACGCTAAGTTTTTTATTTGCTATAAATACTCACAAAATTCTAGTAGGTATTATGAAACTAATAAAAAAAAAATGAAAAAACTAAAACTCGACTACGACAAAAAAACGACGCTGAAAAAGTACGAAACAAGAAAAAAACCGTAGAAATGAAAAACCGTAGTCATATATTGTTTGTTGTTTTAGTTTTGTGGCGACGATTTTTCCTAAAAAAAAATTCAGTCCATTCCATTCCATTCCATTCTATTCTATTCCATTCCATTCCATTCCGCTCCGCTCAAATGTGATTTGTTATCTATCTTAATATTTAGTTAGCCTTCACCTGATGGCCTTGTGATAAATTGTGTTATAGTTCAAGCCAGTTTAATTAGTGGAGTTAATTTATTCAAAGAAACTACTCATTAGTCTGGGAGCTTGATGGATACTTCGCGGTATTTATTTAGCTTTTGAAAGTTTTTTTGTTTGGCGGGCTGGTTTAATCTACGTAAAATATAAAGCATAAATATAGTACGATTACGATTGTTTTTATTTTATGGTGGGCATAAACATCTTATACAAATCCCCCCTTGAGGGGAGCGGGAAATAGTGCCAGACTCTTACTTAATCAGGCCGGAGCCTCAAAAAAATGCTCGCATGACCGTTTTAATTACAAAATTAGTTCAGAACATTTTCTTTTTTTTAATTTTTCAAGAACTGTTCATCCTATCAAGTTCAAAATAATTTTCCTAGAAAGTCCATTTAAAGTTCTACTTTTGAGATTTTTTTCATATTTTCTAAACTTATCGTTAAACACTTGACTTGGCGAAACTATAAGGGTTCCTTGTTGAATACGGAACCCTAAAAATGGTGGGATCACAGTCAAGTACCACCAGATTAAAAATATCTACGAAAAAAAATTGGTTGCCTGTAAAGTCGGTTTACGTGACAACGACTTTGAGTGGTAAAATAATTTTAATGAAACTCTCTCTCTCTCGCTCTGTCTCTCTCGCTCTTAGGCGGGCTAACTGTGCCCGAGTGGAAGGGACGCGTGCCTCTCACTCGCTCTCATTGTGAGCGCATAACGTGAGCGGAGCGTAACGCAGTTTCTTGAAGTGTCACCCGGCAAACCAATTTATAAGACGTTGTCACGTCAAAAAAAAAGTAAGTACATATTCAAAGAAGTAAACATACATACACAAATAATAGGTACAGCACCTTTTTGAGAAAGTAATTATTTTCGTTCCCTTCAGCAAGCCCTGTTGCTCACACACTATTCCTGGTCCCGACATGAAGGATTTATTATGATATTACCACAATTTATTTGTTTTATACCAACCATTCGTTAAAATGAATCTTTTTTTGCTGATGAAAGCTAAGGCTTTAATGTTTTCTGTACTCATTTCATCGTTAAACTAGCTGTTGACCGCGTCTTCGACTGCGATTAGTTCTTAAAAGTCAACAGTAACTAATTATTCCGTGATTGTGAATCGTACCGAAAGCATCCAATCTATCTTACTAATATTATAAATGCGAAAGTTACGATGTTTGGATGTTTGTTACTCAATCACGCCAAAGCGGCTGGACGGCTCTGGATGAAATTTGGCACAGGCATAGGATACACTCCGAAATAGGACATAGGCTACTTTTTATCCCAGAAACCCCAACCTCAACCCAAATACCACGCAGGCGAAACCGCGGGCAAAAGCTAGTTTATTATACTTTCACATACAGCTTTAAATTTTGTTTGATTTAATCCCGTGGAGGGTCGATCCGTTACATGAAACATTATCGATTTGTAAAGATCAACGAAAAGAGAAACTGAAATTAATTCTTTAAGTACTTTTTTCAGTTTCTGATAAAAAGTACTTTATTTATTATTTTACCTTCACAAATCGATATTGTTTCATAAACGACCCTCCACGGAATTAAAATTACCAAAATTTAACGGAGTATAAATGACCTCCTGAGGTCAAAGGTTGATACGAAAGCGGAACACCACGGCCCTGGAACTAAGGCAAGAAGGAATGGGGTGAGTCGTTTGGTCAGTAGAAGACTGACACTGTCTTCCGCTCCGACCCAGGAATTCGTCATTAGATGATTTTTCCTAACATAAAAAAAAACATATATAAGACAATAACAAGCAAAAACATCGGTTACCTTAGGAACGATAGCGAAGCAGAAGGAATAGGCATTTAATTTAATATTTAAAGGTCACAGCAGTTAGTCTTAGGGCTATATTTCACCAGGACACCATGGCGGCGCAACCAGTTGCGCCACCGTGGTGTCCGTAAGCTACCAAACTAGACACCATACAGACACCAGAGCCGCCACACCATACTGAGACAGTATCAAAATGGACCTCGAAGAGATAGCACTACTGCTGTATGTACGGTTTGCTCCTGTTCTCCAAACAAATCTACAACTTCCTCCCAACATTTCTTTTTCAAATCTCTATCGGAATAATCTGATGAGGAATTATCCCAAATTGATGGTCTACTTTGAATTTCGATAATAAACCTTTCTGTATCGAAGTTATCCATCGTATGCAATTAACAAACAATTAAAATAAGCAGTTAAAAAACAAAACAACAGTACACACGTGTTGACGTGGGGGCGTCACTGGCCGCCGGCTTGGCGGCCGAGTGAGTGAGACACCATACAGCGCTATAGTAACTAGTGGTGGCGCGACCAGCGTGGCGGCGCAACCAGTAACATTCTGTGCACGCGTCCGAGTTGGTCGCGCCGCCAAATTGGTTGCGCAACCAAACGGACACCAAGTGAGTAACTCTCTATAGAGTTGTATACATTTTGTTGGTAGCGGCGACTGGTTGCGCCGCCATGGTGTCCCGGTGAAATATGGCCCTTACTCTCTACTCCATGAATAAAGGCTTCATCGTAAAATAATTAATCTTTGACACCAGTGTCAAGGAGTATTTATTTATTGTCCATTTATTTATTGTGATACTCAGTTACATGTTTTTTTAGGGTGAAAAATCATTGAATGACTGATAAAGGGCATGTTCAAAACTATCTGATACCCACCCCTATATTCTTTTCTTTTTATAGCGTTAAATTGCCCCAAGTCTTCCTTAAATCAGCCTTAAGGAGTTGTTAGCAAGTGTAGAAGTTCAACTGCAGCATCGAAGCCTACTGGGCCCCGGTCCGGTTTCTGAAAGGAAGGTCTGGCCCCGGTATGAAGGTTAAGAAAGAATGGGGTGGGCGGTTTAGTCACCGGGAGTCTGACACTGTTTCCCGCTGTTTCACTTACTGCCATGATTAAGGCTTTCTCAATGCCTGTTAGAGCTGCGGCAAGATATGAGGGAGTTACTTTGACCCTGAAAGGCAAAAAGCAAATGAAAGAAAGAAAGACAAAAGTAGAAATGTAAGAGGCCTTTCTGATAGGTAATATGACTTCTATTGCTAAAAAAAAAACTCATAAATATATATTTTTTTTACAACTATCACACAACACCGTCTAGTCCCAACCTAAGCAGAGCTTGTGTTATGAGCACTAGACAACTGATAAAAACACTTTATAAGTTTGTAAATAACATATAATATTATAGATAAATTACACCCAGACAGAGAACAAATGATCGTGCTCATCACACAAACGTTTGTCCTAGACCGGAATCGAACCCGACCGACCTCTGGCATAGTAGTCAGGGTCACTAACTACTAGACTGGCAGGCCAGTCAAATAATATTAAAGAAAAAACCTTCGTTAAACCAGTTAATGTCTAAGTACATAACTTACTTGTAAACCTAATAACTTTTAGTTACATTAATCTAAAAGTGAGGAGTTCAAGACCTTTTTGAGATCACTCAATTAATTTAATTTAGCTCTTCAAAGTTATTTTTTCGAGTTGTATACGTCTAACATCGCATTTTTGTTTATTACTAGCTTCTGCCCGCGACTTCGTCCGCGGAAAATTTCTTGTTTTAACATACTCGTATTTGACTCTGTTCCTATACTATTTTTCGAGATAAAAAAACAAACTTTACTTCTTTATTATATTAGTGTAGACTAACTGTTACTCCCGACTTCTTTCGTGTAGAGATTAAGTACACACATACTATCCTTTTTTGGGTAAAAAAATGTTATTCTTTTAGGACATCCCGTTCTCGGTTCTCACAGAAAATTAAAGTACCTAGTCATGAAAAGTTTAGAGCAGTGGTAGCCGATGGTAACGGTCCTAACTTATGAGATGTAGGTTAGGTACAAACCCAGCCAGGCGCATTACTTTGTGTAATTTATTTGATCACCACTGCTCTCAAAACGGTAAAGGAAAGAGACATTGTGAGGAAACCGGCATGTTCTAGAACCAAAAATTCGAAATCATGGGACATCCACCAATCTGCAGTGTGCCCGCGTGTTAGGTTACGGCCTTTTCCTTCTCCTAGATCGTAGGCCTGTGTCCCACTAGTGGGAACATTAATAAGGCTGATGAAAAAGGTTGATGATTTAAAAAGGCGGATTGTGAGTCATAAATCAATGATAAGTAAACTTTCTCCACTTCAATACAAAATGTCGGTAGATACGTACTATTTTCATTGAAAGCTTATTTCTTTATCAGTTATTTTTGTTAGTACTTACTTTAAGCGTTGGTAGATAATAAAAACACTTTATAAATATCACTTAATAAAAATTACAATTTTACTTAGTTTTCTTGTTATCTTACCATTTTCCTTCTAAAGGTTATTCGCATTTCAGCAACGTTTGAAATTCTAATCTACTATTTTGCTGACTCTGTTTTCCTGGTACCTATACTTAGAATAAACTAGATAGGAGCCTTATTGTCGTGTCCCGGAATTAATTTAGCCAGATTAAGAAATTTCTTGGAATGCTATTCAATCTTAGTTTTTCTACTATAATTTCTTTCAGTGGAAGTCAGTTAGTTTTTGATTAAGTTAGAAAATTTCAAGATTTTTTTATTGAGGTTGAAAATTATTAAATGACCTCCAGCTCAAAGCTCAGTGCTTTTTTTATGGTGGAAAAAATCATCTAATAGCACCTCCCGCCCTTGGGCGTTTAAAGATATGTTAGGAGGCCTCCGTTGTAAAGGAAGGATCCTACGACCAGACAGATCTCTGGTGGGCTATTGCCCAGTAGTCGATTCGAGGCCGTCGTATATGTTCAAATCACAGGGTGATTTTGATTGCTCGATTCAGGATTCTTGTAGTTCTTACGTGACGTCATAGATGGCGCTACATGCGAAACTGGATACAGTGGCAGACTTTTACCGAATAAAACATCCCCTGGGGTCTTAACCCCAGTAGGCAAATGTGCCAGTTCTTCCATGTACGGGGAATAAACGACGAAGCAAAACACTTAGTCCGGACCGTAGAAGTTTCAACCACGTAATACGGATACTCCCCGTGCGTCAGATTGTCTGATAGTAGAAATGAGGTGGTACAATCAAGTCATGCATCATGCTTTAAAATATATATAAGCTATGGCTTGACTGGCCTGCCAGTCTAGTAGTTAGTGACCCTGATTGCTATGCGGGAGGTCGTGGGTTCGATTCCCACCCAGGACAAATGTTTGTGTAATGAGCACGATCATTTGTTCTGTGTCTGGGTGTAATTTATCTATAATACTAGCTTTTGTCAGCGGCTTCGCCCGCGTAAATAAAATATAGCCTATATCACTCAGGAGTAAAGCAGCTTTCTATTGTTGCAAAAATTATTCCAATCGGACCAGTAGTTCCAGAGATTACCTCCTACAAACAAAAAAAAAAACAAAAAACAAACTTTACCTCTTTATTATATTAGTGTAGATGTACGAGTATATATTTAGAAATATATAAATAGGTTTATCAGTTGTCTAGTACCCATAACACAAGCTCTGCTTAGCTTGGGGTTAGACGGCGTTGAGTGATAGTTATGGACATAATTATTATTATTATTCCATTTATTTACATTACAATCATATTAAGTATATTTTTAAATATTTCCTTAAAAAAAAAATATTAAAAAAAATCATTTAAAAATATAAAAAATAGTAGCCCACCGGCATCGAGACAGGGTCCTAGCTACCGGTGGTCAGGGCTCCTGAGAAAGGAACCTCCGGACAATACGCGCCGTGTCCAGGAGTACTGCCTTCTGAATCAGGCCCTTATTATTATTATTATTATGGCTCGAAACGCAAATACAATGTATGTATTTTATGTTTCATCTAGGCCATTAGAAATAACAGTAATAAATAATAAATATGTTCACATTTAACAGATTTATAGAGTAAATAGTTTACAAACATCATTTGCATGTGATAAATATTGCTTTTATGTAAATCATACACATTAGTAGTCTCAAAGTAAAGTCATATAAATTGTGCCTACTCTTTAACTATTTAGCATATAGCCTAGTGAGAAGCGACTGCTTCGTGTGCTTTTTACGTTCAGAACGAAACACATCGATTTATTGGTTATATTTTTATTTATTTATTTTATTTTCTAGCCCATACTGTCCCACAGCTGGGCAAAGGCCTCCCTCCATTCTTTCCAGTGTTCTCGGTTTTGAGCTACTTCTTGCTAATTCCCAAGGAAGACATCCAAGTCGTCCCGCCTTCTTCTTTTTGGTCTGCCGCGACGCCTTCGTGCGATTTCAGGGCACTGACTTTGTGATTTACTACTTTGTTATAAGTGACTCTAATATTATAAATGCAAAGTCTGTTAGTATAGATGTTTGATACAAACCACTTTTTTTAGTAAAAGTAACCATTGAGTTTCTTGCCTGTTCTTCTCCATAGGAAACAATCAATTTGGAACCGTGCACTAGTTTGTGACGTTTTACAAGTGCCCATGTAGGCCAATGTGGAATAAAATATTTTGACTTTGACTTTGACACTCCTTTACGCTCAAACGGTAGAACGATTTTAAATTAAATTCAGCGCTCGGGTTTTTTTTTGTGGTGGGAAAATCATCCAATGAGTGACATCTCCGTGCTCTTGGGCAGAACGGGATATAGTATCTGACTTTTATATACCCTGTTCCTTCTTTTCCTTTCATACCGACCCCGGGCCTTTCTTTCAGAACCCTATCCATGGCTCCAGTAGATTTTGACCTTGCAGGGGTACAGCTTACTGATAACTCCTTATGGCCCGCGTGGAACTATATTACTATACGCACCGTCGACGACTTGGGTTCGAACGATTACTAGACGGTCGCAAGGCTAGCTACCCATTGCTCGCCGTCCACAAAACCGCGCCTACGGTGGCCGATAATCGAGATCGGTATCGGCTGGAGTGTAAGGGCCAATGTCTTACGCGTACGGCCCCCTCCTTTGCTAGCATTTATAACGTACTATAGATGAGATGCCAACTAGATCGAACGCGCTACAGCATCGAGACTGTATCGATGCGAACGGGCTACAATAAGTCGCCGGGGGCGAGGAGCCTTATACATAGTAGATAAATCATTAAGTTATTAGTTAAGGGTGTCGTTAACAATGGCTTAGGGAATTATGTCGAGACTAGATTAGTTTACAACTAGACCCAATTGCCGATTTGTCTAGTTTAAATTATTTAATATTGCTTTAAGTTTATTTGTTGAAGTTGTGAAATTTTAAAGAGATTTTTTTACGAAGGAAATGTTTTCGAATAACTTTTTTTCCCTGGGAAAGGAAAAGGGGACTTTTACCAATCGCAGTAAATTTTGTTAACTCTCTGAGGTGCGTAAGGAACGTAACGCGCCATTGGCCCCGCTTGGTCGTCACTGGATGACTAAACAGATTGCTTCTTTTTATTTATGAAATACACATGATCCGAGCGTAAAAGTATCATATGTTTCATTCCGAGGCTTGTAAAAAGAAAAAGAAGGAAGAGGGCCAGCGCATCGTTCTTATACTTCTGGTTAAATTGGTCCAATTTTGTCCTGGGTCCTTCGTGATCTGCAGCCAGCCCATCGATTGGATTTGGGCAAAGAGAATATAATTGTATAATTATATCGTCGTTGGATTTGGGGTACAAGTTACAACTTTAAGAGGAATGGCAGGCGGTCGCCTCCTTCTGCGAAGCAGTAATGCTCGTAAAGGAGGAGGCCGACCGCATAAGGCAAAGGCAGCGGCGTACTCGCCGTAGCCGTCGCCGCCGCGATCCTGCCGATATCCGGCCACCGTAGACACTGGCTCGCAGACGGTGAGCAATGGGTAGCTCGCCGTCCGGTCGTCTGGTATCCGAGTCCAAGTCGTCAACGGCGCGCACCGTTCCCGCGCGCCTCAAGGAGTTGTCAGCAAACTGCAGGGGCCCTTCAGGGTCGAAGCCTCCTGGAGCCTAGAGAGTGGTGGAAAACTGTTACCTCGACTCCAGGAATAAGGCAAGGAAGGTACGGGGTAGGTTTTTTAGTCAGTAAGAGTCTGACACTGGTCTCCCGCTCCGCCCAAGAGCGGGTTTCGTCATTGGATGATTTTCACCTACCATAAAAAAAAAGTTACAACTTTAATAAATAGACCAACAAAAGTCCAGCGATTTAATACTGACCCTATTCATCATCATCATTTAAGCCGAAAGACCTCCACTGTTGGACATAGAACTCCCGCAAGGGTCACCAGGATGACCGGTACCGTGCGTCTCGCATCTGTCGGATTCCCTCAAACCTCACCACGTCATGGGTCCTCCTCGTAATAGGCCTTCCAACGCTACTCCAGAACCTTTATTTCCTATTGACCATCTGTTCTGCGAGCAATGTGCCCTGCCCACTGCTACTTAAGTCTGGCGATTCTTCAAGCTATGTCGGTAACTTTGGAACTCCAGCGAATATCTTCGTTAATGATGGGCCGCAAGTAAACTTCAATATCTTGTAGGATACGTTTTTTAATTATAACAGCGGTTTCAAACCCAGCCAGGTATAGCCAGGTTGCCAGGTATTTTATTTTGTTTAATTTATTTAATCACCATTGCTCTAAAAACGATGAAGGAAAACATCGTAAGGCAACCGGCATCGTAAAAAAATGTCTTAAATCCAAAACCTTCGAAAACATGTGACATCTACCAACCCGCACTAAGCCCATTCTCCCTCCTAGAGAGGAGGCCTAAAATTGCCAGGAGTGGTAACATTTGCCACGACCTTATTCATTTTACAAAAGATCCTGAAAAAATATGTTAAATATCTAAAGCTATATTTTATTGTAAAGTAAAACCCAAGTCCCTTCTGAAAAATAAATAATACAAAGATTGGAAATTCAAAAGTTGAAAAGTTAACGTTAACAAAATCACATTATTTTTCAAAAATATAAAATTATAGTCCTCTTGGGCTTCACTTGCTAACTTTATTTGCTGACGAATTTCTAAAGTTTTTTAATAAACGAGAAGTTTCCATCGAAAAAAATATTTAAATATAATAGCCAACGAAATGTAATATTCAAAGTCTTTGGGTATTTATGATTAATAAATTGTTGCATGGTTTGTTTTGTTTCATGAATCTTAAATTCCTTAGAGTTTATTTTCCAATTATTGATAATGGGTCTCTCAGGTGCCCCAAATGCCGGAATATTACTTATTTCGGCTGAGATGATGATGTTTATAAATAGAATCAGTATTCAGCCGCTGGACTTTTATTAATCTGTTTATTAAAGTTGCAACTTGTGCTCCAACCTCAAAGTACCCTTGAGATGAGTTTACAGCAGACCACGAAGGATGCAGGGCAAATTGGACCGATTTTTCCAGAATTATAAGAACAATGCGCTTAAACTTTTCACTTTTGACAATAATTGTGTAAATACGGTCACAAAAATTAATAAACTCACTACGTTTTGGAAGTATATCCAGTACAAAAAGGGGCCAATTAATTGTATACCATTAAATTTTCATCGTTTTAATCCCGTGGAGGGTCGTTCCATGAAACACAATCGATTTGTAAAGATAAAATTAAAAAATAAAGTACTTTTCTACTTAAAGAAATAAATTTCGTACATGCGTATATCAATTAGAGTGCTGGAATTAGGCGTTCTATGAGAACGCCTAGGAATAAATAATGTTCAATTATCGATAAGTTTATTAAACATCCCATTACTACAAATACTCCCAGTGTGCGAGTCCGAATGGCTTTTATCCAGTTTTTTTTTTAAATCATTTATATGAAACAATGTCGGATCAGCTAGTATTTTTATAAAAAGTCAAATTCAGCGTAACGAAATTGAATATTTTAAAACAATTAATTTTAGTTCACTATTTCAGCTGAAATTTTTAAAGTTCGTCCAGACTAACCAACGTGGGTGTAAATGTTACTTTCCGACCTTTTGCTCTCTAATTATATACCTATTTAACGCTAAATAAATATAATAATACGTACTTAAAAAGTATATAATGACATAGTACCTTATATCGCTTATAGGCATTGTAAATTATGTGTTTTATTTTTATCTAAGGCACTTTAACAATAGTTTTAGTAATATGTTCGTAGTCGATATTCGAGCAGTAGTGGCCGAGTGGTAACGGCCCCGACTTACGAGTTGTAGGTCGCGGTCAAACCCAGCCAGGCGCAGAACTTTGTGTAATTTATTTCATCTCCACTGCTCTCAAAATGGTGAAGGAAAACATCGTGAGGAAACCGGCATGTCCTAGAACCAAAAATTCGAAGACATGTGACATCCACCAATCCGCACTGGGCCCGCGTGGTGGATTATGGCCCTCTCCTAGAGAGGAGGTCTGTGTCCCTGCAGTGGGAACATTAAAAGGCTGATGATGATGAGTTGATATTCATCGGTCCACCCTTAAAACCAGCGCCGTGGACTCGTCGCACTATCTGTGTGTCCTCGGCTTTATGCTGAGCGGTGGGCCGTTTTGCGCGGATGTGTGCACTATTCTAACTTTTTGTTTATGGTTTTAAACTTCTTTTTTTTCTTCTGTTTATGTAAATTATTATTTACTAGCTTTTGTCAGCGGCTTCGCCCGCGTACATAAGATATAGCCTGTACATAAGCAGCTTTCTATTGTTGCCAATTTTTTTCCAATCGGACCAGGAGTTCCAGAGATTACCTCCTACAAACAAAAACACAAAGAAACAAAAAAACAAACTTTACATTTATTTATTTAAACTTCATGTACAGTAGTGGTACATAGACGGACTTAATGCTACAATGCATCCTCTACCAGTCAACCTTTGGGTTAAAAAATACATCACTGTGGTAGGTGTGCAGAATAAATAAATAACAGATATTTTAAATAGATTATAATATAAATTAAGTGACTAATAATAATAAAATACGTATATATGCTAATAACATAAACTAATAAATACTATGATAAATACCCAATAAGTAAATATAATTAACAGAAATTAAAATATGACAATTATTACGACGAAGACTTGAACTAAGGTTGAGAGGACTTTAAATAGTAGTTCCGAATTTTACGCTTGAAAGAAAATTTACTTTCAAGCGTAAAATTTTAATATCCGTGAATATGTTAAAAAGGTGGGTAAAAATCATCCAATTAAATATTTTTCATTGCCTTCGTTCCAGGGCTCCGGGAGACGTCTTTATAACACCCTTGGCCTCAGTAGGCTTCGACCCAACCGAACGATCACTCTTTAAGGCACGCATGGATCTTTACGCGCCGTCGATGACTTGGCTTGGTCCGGACTGCTACCAGACGACCGTACGACGAGCTAGGTATCCATTGCTCGCCGTCCGCCAACATCAACAGTACAAAGTAACGCAAAACCTGCCTTTACTCGCGTCTCCGGCATTCTGCAGTCTTTTTTACCCGACTACGGCGAAGCAAAAGGAGGGTTATGATTTTGACCTTTATGTATGTATGTATGTATGTGGGTATGGATGTTCATCTGTTCCCTCGTAACTTCTAAACTACTTATCAGAATTCGACAAATGACATATCATTAGAAGCGTCTTAATGGTCCGCTGGCCATAAGAATAATAAATTAAAAAAAGTGGTATACGACCACGGCTTTATCCTTAAAACATTTCTCTATCAATATTATAAATTGAAAATATATTAAAATATAATAATATGTGTAAGTTAGTTTATTTAATAACGGTAAATATTTAATAGTTTGTACATACTAAGTAATTTCATTGGAGAGTGTTTTCTTGTTTCGTACTTTTTAGAGCGTGTTTTTAAGTAGTCGGGTGTTAGTTTTTAAACTTTATTTTTATTTAACATATTTTTAGAGCGTGTTTTTAAGTAGTCGGGTGTTAGTTTTTAAACTTTATTTTTATTTAACATATTTTTAGAGCGTGTTTTTAAATAGTCGGGTGTTAGTTTTTAAACTTTATTTTTATTTAACATATTTTTAGAGCGTGTTTTTAAGTAGTCGGGTGTTAGTTTTTAAACTTTATTTTTATTTAACATATTTTTAGAGCGTGTTTTTAAGTAGTCGGGTGTTAGTTTTTAAACTTTATTTTTATTTAACATATTTTTAGAGCGTGTTTTTAAGTAGTCGGGTGTTAGTTTTTAAACTTTATTTTTATTTAACATATTTTTAGAGCGTGTTTTTAAGTAGTCGGGTGTTAGTTTTTAAACTTTATTTTTATTTAACATATTTTTAGAGCGTGTTTTTAAGTAGTCGGGTGTTAGTTTTTAAACTTTATTTTTAGTCTAAGGCTCTGGCCCTGGTACATATGGCAACGTAGGAATGGGGTAGGTTGTTTAATCAGTAGGATTATGACACTGTTTCCCGCTCCGCTCAGGGCGCTCCGCTCGGGAAGTTCCAGGGTACCTCCTGGTCACCACATAGGCATCTTTTTTATGGTGGGAAAAAATCATCAAATGACTCGCGTCTCTGTAAATAAACATTACGCAACGATACTTTGAAAATGCAAAGTAGGTACTAAATGAAATCCCTATTTTAATATTCAACAAAAACCGTTTAACACCGCCTACGTACATAAGAGTATAATATAAACGATAAGGTTAAACGTGGGTGTATTGACTCAAGTCTCTTTTATGGATCAAGCAGCAGCCTTATAACTGTTGAACCAAAGTACGAAAAGGGCAGGGTTTGATTTCATAGGCTAGCAAACAGGCTCATGAAACCTGATGAATTTTGATAGGTCAAACGTGTTGACTTTCTTACTAAAATAGTTTTATTTGTTTGTTTAAAATTCATGTAGTGTAGTGGTATGTAGGCGGACATATAGTTCGTTTTTAGGGTTCCGTAGCCAAAATGGCAAAAACGGAACCCTTATAGTTTCGTCATGTCCGTCTGTCCGTCTGTCCGTCTGTCACAGCCGATTTACTCGGAAACTATAAGTACTACAGTGATGAAATTTGATGGGAATATGTGTTGTATGAACCGCTACAAAATTATGACACTAAATAGTAAAAAAAAGAATTGGGGGTGGGGCCCCCCATACATGTAACTGAGGGATGAAAATTTTTTTTTCGATGTACATACCCGTGTGGGGTATCAATGGAAAGGTCTTTTAAAATGATATAAAGTTTTCTAAAAAACATTTTTCTTAAAGTGAACGGTTTTTGAGATATCAGCTCTCAAAGTCGTAAAAAGTATGTCCCCCCCCTCTATTTTTATAACTACGGGGTATAAAATTCTAAAAAAAAAAGAGGTGATGCATGCTAATTAACTCTTTCAACGATTTTTGGTTTGATCAAAGTATCTCTTATAGTTTTTGAGATAGGTTGATTTAACTGTAATTTTGGTTAAGTTATTGTGCTTACACTGAAAACGATGGCTGAACCTTATAAGATAGATCAAAAAATATACTACAGTATTGTACACCTTTAAAAATCCGCGATGATATAAAATCTTTATAATGTAGGTACTTTTTACGAGAAATGCCGATTTGGGCACGCCTATAGCACGGAATATTTATAAATACATATATAAAATTAATATTCATACATAAAAGTACAAGGCAAAATATCGGGAGAGTTTAGGCTCCATTCACCAGGTGTATAAATTGACATAATAAGTTTATTATATTTGCTGCTACGGAACCCTTTGTGCGCGAGCCCGACTCGCACTTGGCCGGTTTTTAATCCTAGACTACGATTTGACAATTTAAAATATCACGTAGGGACCCTGCAGAAGGGTCGAAGCCAATTAGTGCCAAGGGTTTGCGTCTGAAAAGGAAGGCTCTGCCTGGTATGTACGGCGATGTAGGAACGGGGTAGGTTGTTCAGTCAGTAAGAGTCTGACACTTGTTTTCCGCTCCGCCCAAGAGCGGGACTCGTCATTGGATGATGTTTACCTACCATAAAACAAAAAAAAACTTAAAATGTCAAACTCAAGAAAATTGGGAACACATCTAGAGTCTGACATTCTGAGTTGTCAAATCGTAATCTAGAATTAAAAAACGAACTATAATGGTACAAGACATTTTCTACCAGTCAATTTGACAGGCCTGTTAGCCTAGTAGTTAGTGACCCTTACTGCTATGCTGGAGGTCGTGAAACTAGCGACACAAAAATTTCTGCTGTCTTTGCCGACTATGATACACAATTTCAATTAGGTATACAAGCAAAATCTACATACCAAGTAAACATAAGTCGCCAACAGCACGCACTGATACCGCGCGCCTCAAGGAGTCGTCAGCAAACCTAAGGGGCCCAGCAGGGTCGAAGCCTCCTGGGGACATGGGTTTATGCGGAAGCGAAACACAAACAGCAAAGAAGGAACGAGGTGGGTCGTTTAGTCAGTAAAAGTCTGACACTATTTCCCGCTCCGCTTAAGGGTGGGATTTGTCATTGGATGATTCATTAATTTATTCAATAACAATTATTACAGCGTATTTGAATTTGTACAACTAAATATAATACATGCTATAGTCACAACAATTATTAAAATTAAATTTCAATATTTATACAGTCAAATTATTCAATTTAAATTACAATCTAATACATACAATAATAAATCCAATCATACAATCATTACTATATAATATATATGTTCGACCGTAAGGTCTAGATCTATGGGCCAAGATGCCTGAAAATAAAAATAAGATTTTTTCATTACTCATACTCTGAAAGTAGGTATAAAGTTGCCTGCGGACAGGGTTGGAAGAAGTACTTTTACTCCCTAGGGAGTTTTACTTTACAACTGACAGTTGTTTTTTTTTTAATATTTAGACAGCAAATATTAAAAAAAAAAAAACTAGTTCTACTTTGACATTTCTATTGAACCGTGACCCGAATTTTTTTACTGTCAGTACAATTAAAATGACATAGAGATAGAAATAATTTAAGAATACTTTTTCTAATGACTTTATTTTAATTTACTTTCAACTACCTATTTCATTAAAACTAATATTATATTTGTGAAAAATGTTGACCTGACCCATATTTACAATGATAGCCAGACGACGACTAATAAAAAAAAACATGGCGGGTAAAGTCTCTCTATAATCTGTGGCCGATTTGGTCTTTCTTGATTTTTTTTTCGAGTTTTGTTTACATTTTGCTAATCTCTGTTATAAGAAATTTGTATTAACACGATAAGTTCATCAGCTTCAGTTATAAATTTAACGCAAGATTCTTTGAGGAGAAAACTGGTTGCCGCCTAAATCAAAAGAAATATACCTACCTAAAAACATACGAAGACCTGAGTCGTCGTCAAATGACGACGACTCAGGTTTTTATTATTATTTTCATTTTCCTCGTATTCGTAATGAAAAGCACAGTGTTTAAATAACTAACTTTCATCCCTCGTATAACAATGTACTATTTTATTATTATAACAATACAAAAAAAAACATTTCTATAAAATTTTAAATTATAATTCATCAACATAAATTGATTTTTCCCAATAAAAACAAAAACATACCAAATTAAAAACAAAATTCCGATACTACCGGACATATCGTACTGATACAAAATGTGAGCCATGAATCCGATTTCCACAATTTGGTTTGCTGATATCCCAGAGGACTTAAAGAGTTCCAACCTTCTTCAATACTTTCACGTACATTTCAGGAATCTTTGAAGAGTGAATCTTTTATTTAAAAATATCCTTTGAAGAAGGAATTTCCAGTTTGGTCGGTTTGTTTCTATATACTATTTGATCTGAAAATGACGACAAAGACTTTGTTTAGTATTTAAAAATACTAAACTGCGATTATCGTTTCATTGCATATTTTTTTTATTCTAGTTAGGCTCTCGTTTGACCACAATCTCACCTGATGGTAAGCGATGATGTAGTCGACGATGGAGCACGCTTGCCTAGAAGTAACCTATTCACTATTGATATTAAAGACCCCTGGTTTTATAGATAGATAGATATACTCTTTATTGTAGGTTCACTATGAATACACATCAAAAGATACTTCATAGATCATCATGATATGCCTAGCCTTTTCTTTTTCGTGTTCATCTGAATGACATTTTACCAACATTTTGGCGTTTCATTATATTGTACTAGCGACCCACCCCAGCTTTGCGTGAATGCAATGGTGGCATTTTTATTATGCATGTATTATACATATGAACTTTTCTCTTCAATCACTATATCTTTAAAAAGTCTGCATCGCAATCCTTTGCACAGTTTTAAAGAACTGAGTATACATAGGGACAGACATAGTGAAATGACTTTGTTTTATACAGTGTAGTGATAGATATATATTCAAATAATTATCCTGAAAACTATTCTGTAAAACGATTAGTTGGTCAGGCAAGTAATAATGTTGCAAGGTAATGGGCCTTCTTGCTGCCAATGGCTCTACCTTATAGTTTTCGAGATTTAGATGCATCGAGGTAGTGAACTGTCGCGCTCATAATTTATTAATCGATTTCTGAGTAATGTCGAGTTAACGTTTTCGAGCAAGTCTTATTCGAGTTAACGTCATTCGATTTCAAGTAGGGAAATCGTAAAAACCTATGAACTCGCACAATTGATTCGTATTCACACATGGTGTGGTCTCCTAAACCAATACTTTACCAAATCAAATTACATGGCAACAATTTGCATCTCAGTTTTCTGCAATGCAGCGACGTCACGCATCACGACTTAGTTTTATATGGAAAGCCAATTAGGACACTCAAAAGAGATCTGTTGCTTTGATTACATGGTCGCACGATCAAACGCATCGTACGATCGTTATTAAGCATTTCATGTGCTCGCACGATTACTTGCGAGGTTCAAATAGGACACTCTGATGAAATGTGTATGTTTGAACTCATCGCACGACGAGAACGCATCACGCCATCGTACGATCGCTCCCAATTAGGACGACGCCTTATACTTAATACAGAGTCAATTAATGTTAAGGATCAGCACCTTAAATTCAAGTCTTGAACATCGACGCTGACTTGCTAGCCTGTCGGTTTTCTAGCAATTACATTTCGGGGAGTGTACGTTGGAATTACACCACTTAATTATACCAAGTCCGTTAAATCACCGGTCCACTAGACGTATGGCATTGCGCTATTGGTACATAGTGGACATCCCACCCACACGTAGAAAGCTTTTTGGGAACACATTCATTATGCGTATAGGTAAGAAATGGAATTCCTTGCCGGAGTCTGTGTTTTCTGATAGTTGCAACCTACCAGTAACCTATTCACTCTTGACTTAAAGACCCCCTTTAGATCAAGGGTGAATAGGCTACTTTTAGGCAAGCGTGCTCCATCATCAGCCACATCGTCGCTTACCATCAGGTGAGATTGTGGTCAAACGCGAGCCTATCAATAATAAAAAAAAACTCCCTCCTTCAATATGTCATGCTTTCATAAAATCGAATTTTTTTACGCAATTTTATGTTTTTTGTTTTGTTTTGTTGTGTAACAGTGTTGACAGTCTCTTTGATAGATTACGTTACAAATGAAAATACACAACAGAACACAAAATAACATATTACAAAAAAAAACAAAGGTTAAAAGCGGGTCGAACTCGCACACAAAAGTTTCTGTCAAAACTTACCTGTGTAAAACGTTAAATTGACGAATCCATTCTCGAAGGTCTCATTCTAGATCAACGGAAAGTATAATATATTAAAAAACTATCACACAACGCCGTCTAGTCCCAAGCTAAGTAGAGCTTGTGTGATGAGTACTAGACAACTGATAAACATATACTTATATATTTCTAAATACATACTATGCAATATAGTAACTAGCTTTTGCCCGTGGCTTCGCTCCCAGTAAGAGTATGAGAAATGCAGAACCGCTCGTTCGATTCAGTAAAAACTTCGCAGAAACCATCAACTACAAAGCCTAAACATTTGGTTTGGATGGGTGAGCCCCTTTTTGAGTTATAAAATAACAACGAAAAGTGGCTTTGATTTTTATACACATAGATATAAATAAATTACACATAGGCACAGAACAAATGATAGTGCTCATCACACAAACATTTGCCCTGAGTGGAAATCCAACCCACCACCTTTAAACACAGCAGCCAGGATCACCAACTACTAGACCAACAAGCCGAATGAAGCAAAAATTAATTAATGTCAAAAATGCCCAAAATTTTTTTTACAACTTTACACAACTTCAACTTTAGCTGGGTTGGGTTTGAACCCACAATCTTACAGCTCATAAGTCTAGGCAATTACTACTAAGCTACCGCTGCTCTATAATTATTAACATTTAGGTAAATATTTGTACTAACTAATACATCACAAAAGCCGATATTGTTGAAACGTGTTTTTGACAAACAACGGCTCAGCTTCCGCTTCGGGCGCGATCGCGCACAATCGGGAACACTCGGGCCAAAGGTTCTTTGATAAATTCCTTTTGAAAAAGGAAATTACCTTCATTCATCTAACGAATGTTACAACTTTTGTTGATGGATTTTGAACTTTGTTTTTGTTGAACTAAGGTTGAGAATAAATTGTGTAGCAAATTATTACTTGGATAATCTGAAGATGGGGGCCCACAATCTGCGATTGATTGAAAATATACTGTTATAATGAAAATTAATGTGAAGTAATTTAGGGTGAGTTATTCTCTTATCCTTGAATTTTCTTTGGAATTATTTTCTTCCTGAGATCCTTATTTTTGATTTTAGCAATTGACTTTCTTTATTTTTTTTTTATAAAGTTGAGCGCAAGCATGCATACTTATATTTGTTAATTTGTTATTTTTGCTGCTAGTTATTTTTTTTACCCGACTACGGCGAAGCAAAAGGAGGGTTATGATTTTGACCTGTATGTATGTATGTGGGTATGGATGTTCATCTGTTCCCTCGTAACTTCTAAACTACTTATCAGAATTCGACAAATGACATATCATTAGAAGCGTCTTAATTGTCCGCTGGTTATAGGCTATATGGGATTTCACAAAATCTAATGTGGCGCCCTCTAGCGGACAAAACATACGAAGTAAAAAAATAAAGTTAAGATAAATATGCCGTGTTTGGTATCATTTGAAAGCGCTTTACTTGTACATTTTGAATATATAAATATTACTAGCCTATTTAGAACTCCAAAATATGTTAAATAAAAATAAAGTTTAAAAACTAACACCCGACTACTTAAAAACACGCTCTAAAAAGTACGAAACAAGAAAACACTCTCCAATGAAATTACTTAGTATGTACAAACTATTAAATATTTACCGTTATTAAATAAACTAACTTACACATATTATTATATTTTAAAATATTTTCAATTTATAATATTGATAGAGAAATGTTTTAAGGATAAAGCCGTGGTCGTATGCCATAAGAATAATAAATTAAAAAAAGTGGTATACGACCACGGCTTTATCCTTAAAACATTTCTCTATCAATATTATAAATTGAAAATATATTAAAATATAATAATATGTGTAAGTTAGTTTATTTAATAACGGTAAATATTTAATAGTTTGTACATACTAAGTAATTTCATTGGAGAGTGTTTTCTTGTTTCGTACTTTTTAGAGCGTGTTTTTAAGTAGTCGGGTGTTAGTTTTTAAACTTTATTTTTAACTAGCTTTTGCCCGCGGCTTCGCTCCCGGCAACAGTTTATTCTACTTTACTCCAGTCTACCCTACTCTACCCTGCTCAACCCGAGTCTACCCTTCTATACCCTAATGTTTTTTTCATAAGAACCTTCTCCTGACAATAACAAACACAACAAAAAAAGAATTATCGAAATCGGTTAAGCCATTCTCGAGTTTTGCGCTTACCAACACATTTTGCGATTCATTTTTATATTATAGATTTATATAGCACTACAGTATAGCGTAGTCTGTAAACAGCTTTACCTCCTTAACTACTAGGTTGTCTAAAACCTTTATAGATTACTAGCTGTGCCCGCGACTTCGTCCGCGTGGAATAGTTATTTTGGGCATCATATTTATTTTTGCAAACAACCTCCTCAGCTTTATAAATTATAGCTGTTACCCACGACTTTGCCCGTATCAATTTCTGTTATTATTTTAGACAATTTAGTTTTTAAAAGAACATAATTATCTTAAAGTACTTCATAGAGCTACACCCCAACTTGGGCACGCCATAATCTCGGCGGTAAGTCCCCTCTTTGAGGCGTGATGTCGATCACGGCATCCTCACCTTCCGCATGACGTAGGTTCTCACCGGACATGGGAAGTTCAGGAGATTCCTGCGCGCCGGATTCATGCGGAAGAGACGCCCGGGTGTCGCCACTGTATGGTCAGCATGGAGGATACGGTGGAGCACACGGTGGTGGTGTGCCCCGCTTGAGAAGAGCATCGCATCGTGTCCTCGTGGGGGTGATCAGCGGCGGCGACCTCTTGCGCCGGGCCTTGGTTCAGGCCATAGTTCGCAGCGAAGAAGAATGGCAAGCGGTCGCCTCCTTCTGCAAGGCATTAATGCTCGTAAAGGAGGAGGCCGACCGCATAAGGCAAAGGCAACAGCGCTCTCGCCGTAGCCGTCACCGCCGCGATCCCGCCGATATCCTGTCTCCGTAGACGCTGGCTTGTGGACGGTGAGCAATGGGTAGCTCGCCGTCCGGTTGTCTGGTAATAGTCCAGACCGAGACCAAGTCGTCGACGGCGTGCACTGCTCCCGCGCACCTCAAGGTGTTGTCAGCAAACTGTGGGGCCCTTCAGGGGCGAAGCCTCCTGCAACTGAGGGTTGGTGCGAAAGCGTTATACCGGGGCTCTGGGAATAAGGCAAGGGAGGAACGGGGTAGGTTGTTGAGTCAGTAAGAGTTGACACTATTTCCCGCTCCGCCCAAGAGCGGGATTCGTCATTAGATGATTTTTACCTACCTTAAAAAAACCCATCCGCGCCGCCCGCAAGCAACCCCTCTCCTCGCCCGCCGGCCAGGCGCAGCGTCAAGTTTTGCATATCATGCATCGCGTGTGAATTTTATATCGGAGTTATTTTAAAATTGTAATATCTTCTAAGATGTTCATTGAAATTAAATGATGTCAAAGACAATTTTGTTCACAATTACATACTCTTAATCAACAACACATTTATTTGTATAAAGATTATATTATTATGTTGATACAACTCTAACAAATAATCGGTAAAAATTGGCTAAATTTGATTCGCATAAAAACGGTTCTAGTAAGTTAATCTTAAAAGATAGATATATACTGTCGCGGACTTTTTTTTAGATCATTTCAAGAGGAATAATTCTTTCATACATATTATTTTTTTGGTATCTTAAACCGTTTTGGCAGCGCACGCAACGGAAGCCCTCAAAGATGAATAATTTTTCCCGTTTTTTCCACATTTTTCGTTGTTTCTTCGCTCCTATTAGTCGCAGCGTGATGTTATATAGCCTAAAGCCTTCCTCAATAAATGATCTATTCAACACAAAAAGAATTTTTCAATTCGAACCAGTAGTTCCTGAGATTAGCGCGTTCAAACAAACAAACAAACAAACAAACTCTTCAGCTTTATAATATTAGTATAGATTAGTATAGATTAAAATAAAGTAGTGATATTTCCTACGTTCATACGTACCGAGTGCCTGGCCGAGAGCAATGTCTTGCTCGTTTGCTTGTTACGTGTGATCATGTTTCGATTTTTACAAGATTTTATTTAGTTACCTGTCCCGATGTTTGTGAACAAATCTTGAAAATTGAATTTGATCCACTTCCCGATTACCGATTGAACTGAATTTTTTGCATACATATGTCAATCAGATGCCAATGCAAAATTCTAACTATCATTTTTATCATCATTTTATTTCAAATTATTCGTTGATGTGATGATCGAAACGGGAGGTGGCTTAGGAACTCTGTAGTTAAAAGACACAACCCCGTCGAGTTTGGGCTCGTGTGGTACCTACATCTTGACGAGTTTTAAATATATATTATTATTTGTATTGCTTTAAAAAATTATAATATTTTATTTCAGGGACGATATGCGTGCCAATGGGCTTAAGGCAAAGGACGCGAAAGACCGAGCGAAGTGGAGGCGTTTAAGTTGGAAAGCGGACCCCGGGCACCGAGGTGAAAGCCAAGGTACTAGCAACCGGGACTGGCGCTGAGATGATGATGATGATTTAAAATCTTATTTTGGCATAAAAATAAGTACATAAATCATTTTTAAAGTGACCGCTAACTTTATGGCCCCAAGCCAAGGTTCAATCATTAATCGTACATACGCCGAGCGCAACAGTAACCATGTTATTTTTCTCTGTTTGCTATTATACCTTTACAGGATTTTGAACCTTATACCATTGTAATAAAAGTCTTTGATATTGTTTTTCTATTGTAAGTGATAGGACAAGTTATTTAATTTCTTTCTGTTTGATGTTTGTCTATGTTAGTTTATTTATTTGCTAGTCTCTGCCTGTAGCTTCACTCTCGTGAGAATATGGACTTTTTATCTCGTGGTATATACTGTCAAGTGGTAACGGCTCCGACTTACGAGTCGCGGGTTCCAACCCAGCCAGGCACATTAGTTTGTGTAATTTATTTCATCATTAGCTCTCAAAACGGTGATGGAAACCATCGTGAGGAAACTGGCATATCCTGGAACCAAAAATTCGATATGTGATATCCACCAACCCGCAACGGGCCCGTATGGTGGATTATGGCTCATTCCCTCTCCCAAAGAGGAGGCCTGAATCCCAGCAGTAGGAACATTATAAGGCTGATGCAATATTCTCTAACATAAATAGGATTCTGTGTTCTTCCCCAGGACATGGAACCCAAATCGTCGACGGCGCGTACTTCTTCCACGTGTCTCAAGGAGTTTTCAGCAAACTGTAGAAGCCCAGCAGGGTCGAGGCCTACTGGGACCATGAGCTGAAAATGACGAAATATAACTAAGACTATGGTCAGCAAACTGTAGGGGCCCTTCAGGGTCGAAGCCTCCTGGAGCCGAGCGTTGGTGCGAAAGCGTTATACCGGGACATTGGGAATGAGGCAAGGGAGGATCGGAGTAGGTTGTTTAGTCAGTAAGAGTCTGACACTGTTTCCCACTACGCCCTAAGAGCGGGATTCGTCATTGGATAATTTTTACTTACCATAAAAAAACCCCTGGACATGGTACCCATATCGTCGACGTTTTCGAAGTTTTCAGCAAAATATATGGTCGCCCTGCAGGGTCGTGGCCATAGATGACGTTTATGTTTGACATATCTATGGTTGAAGCCTACTGGGACCATTAGTTGAAAGTGTCAAAATATATTATACGGATTTTCCGATATAAATGGCCGTATATCCGTATTCCATCGCATTGTGCGTGAAGCCATAGCCTGAGGCGGAGCGTTTGACCGTTCTATGTGGTTGTGGCGTATATCTTGCATAACATAAATGTAGGGAACAGCTGATTTCAGGTTTGGTCCCATAGTAAAACTCATTCATAATGATGAGTACAATGACCTTTTAAGAAGTTGTTAATGCTTTACCAATAATCCTATATAAGTGTTCTTTTTTTATGGAAGTTAAAAATCATCCAATGACGCATCAAGCCCTTGGGCGGACCGGGAAACAGTATCAGACTCTTACTGACTAAACAACCTACCCCGTTCCTACGTCGCCATCTATATCAGGGCAAGAGCCTTCCTTTCAGACACGAACCCTTGGCCCCAGTTGGCTTTCCTGGTAAATATAGTAGCCCTGTATAAGTATTCCTTTTTTTTCCTTTTGACGTACGAAACCCTAAAAATAACATCTTCACAAGAGAAAAAAACATTTTAGTAAGTACAAATTTCCTTTCATATTACTAAAACCTATGCCCAAAAGGCGCTAGACTGTGTAGTGACCTACTTACAAAAAAAATGCCAAAAACGTCATTGTCATGGCTACCTTAGAAGAAGGGTTATTTATCTAAAAAACTATTAAAGTAATCATTTTTGTACGCGTAAGCTCTTCATATTTGTATGTTCGCTTACTTTGGCCTATCTCTCTAAATTTCTACCACTCAGAATGAGTTTGAATGAATTTTTGTATCTTTGTGGAACTCTTGTGTCAAGTCAAAGTCAAAGATTTATTTACAGATAAATATGGTTACAAATGTTCTTAAAATGGTAAGAAATGATAGTAGCTTAGCATATTTAATCATAACATAATGACATGCAAATTTTGTTATAGGTACAATTATAATTATTACTTAGATTTAAACTGGAAGAATTCTTTTATATTATAGAAGGGATTCTCAATAAACCACCTACGTAAAGCCCTTTTGAAGTGAGCCATTGGAAGTTCTTTAATTTGAGTAGGAATCTTGTTATAGATCTGAATACACATAGGAAAACAGCTTCGTCTATATAGTTCAGTTTTTATTCGAGTCTTAAACTGTGTGTGATCTGTAACCTGTGTATTTGTGAAAAATAAACTTGCTTCTTCTTGTGTACTTGCAGTACATCACATCCGTACTACACCAGGGCCACCAGTATCAAGCTCATCTCGCCGATTGGCCCCTGATAAATTCGACTGGCCTGTCAGTCTAGTAGTTAATGACCGTGACTGCTATTACGGAGGTCGTGGGTTCGATTCCCAACCAGGGATGTTTGTGTGATGAACACGATCATTTGTTCTGTGTCTGGGTGTAATTTATCTATAATAGGTATGTATTTAGAAATATATAAGAATGTTTATCAGTTGCCTAGTCCTCATAACACAAGCTCTGCTTAGCTTGAGACTAGACGGCGCTGTGTGATGGTTGTCGAATATATAAAAAAAAAATTGCCAAGGGGGATTTTGAGGCAATGTTGCAGTGTGGTACCTGCCGTCCATCAGACTCACCATGGTCGTCGTCACGCCTCCACCTAGCACCAAAGAAAGACGATGGAAATATCTTCAAAGTACAAATTTCCTTTCATATTACTAAAACCTATGCCCAACAGGCGCTAGACCGTTTCTCACGATTAAATCAGACGTAAAATAATCGCAGGTAAGTAACAATATTTCTTGTTCACTTCCTAAGTAATAAATCATTCTAATAAATCATATTTATCTGCTGACAGTTGCCGTCTAGGTTGATAGACATAAACCTATTAATCATTGGTACACCTCACTGTTTAGGCACACAGGTCAAAAATATTTTGTTAGTCTGAAAACATATTATGACGAAAATACTTGTACTTTTGTCAGCATGAGTTGTCAGAAATATTGAAGTGGCTGTAGATATGTATTTTGTCAACAGTAATGTTTTGACTGGTTTGTCTAGTGGTTAGTAGCCCTGACTGCTATGCTAAAAATCGTGGGTTCGATTCCCACCCAAGACAAATGTTTGTGTGATGAGCACGATCATTTGTTCAGTGTCTGGGTGTAATTAAAGGATAATATGTATGTATTTAGAAATATATAAGTATGTTTATCAGTTGTTTAGTACCCATAACGTTATGCGACATTGTATCTCTCTTCAATTTTTGACTTTTATTATGAATTAATTTTTGACATTAATTATGAATATTTTTTTTTTAACCTGTATGTTGATTATTTTATTTTATTTGTAAAATTTTTTTTTTTTTGACTGGCCTATTGGTCTAGTGGTTAGTGGCCCTGACTGCTGTACCGGAGGTCGTGGGTTCGATTCCCACCCAGGACAAATGTTTTGTGTGATGAGCTCAATCATTTGTTCTGTGTCTGGGTGTAATTTATCTATAATGGGTATGTATGTATTTAGAAGTATATTATCAGTTGTTTAGTACCCATAACACAAGCTCTGCTTAGCTTGGGACTAGAGGGCGTTGTTTTTGTATATGTAGTTTTGGAATATATATTATAGAATATATATTTTTATATTATTAGTTATATGTTGCACCCAGGCGCATTATTTTATGGAACGTATCAAAACGGTAAAGAACAATCAAAACAATCGAAGACGCGTGATATCCACTAAACCGCACTGGGCCCGCGTGGTGGATTGCAGTCCATTCCTTCCATAAAAAGCAACCCTGTGTTCCAGCTATGGAAACAATATAACGGTTTTTTTATGGTGAGCAAAATTCATCCAGTGACGAATCCCGCTCTTGGGCGGAGCAGGAAACAGTGTCAGACTCTTACTGACTAAACACCCCACCCCGTTGCTTCTTTGCCCTTCGCACTGGGGCCAAGCCATCCTTTCAGAAAGAGACCCTGGGCCCTAATAGGCTTCAACCCTTTTACAGAGTCCCTACGGTTGCTTCATATTCATAGCTCCTCGAGGCGCGTGGGAACAGAGCGCGCCGTTGACGACTTGGCTTGGTCCGGTAACAACCAGATGACCGGACGGCGAGCTACTCATTGCCCGCGTCTAAAAAATATAAGGGTGACTAATCTACAAGGGTTGTTGTCCGATAGGGTTACAAAATTATTCGAAAATGTTACCGTGGCCTTGGAACGCGGCCATTGAAAGAACATCTCCGAAGAAGGTATTTGAAGATTTTCCACTTCAAAAAATAAATAAACTAAGTCTAAACCATCTAAATATCTATAAATAGTCCTCAGACATAACCTTAATTCGGAATTCAGAGCACATGTGTACATAAATCTCTTTAGCTAACCCAAGGCGACAAATATATCACATACAATTAGGGTTGTCGAGTTTCAGGTGCTCGTTCAGACGAAATAAGATAACATGAGATAATGTAGGATAGGTTTCTAAGGGTAGAGGGGATTGTGTAGGACAAATATCTAGGAAATCTTTGTAGTAACGTGTTAATTACTAATTTTGAAGAAGTTTTTAGGCAAGCGTGCTCTATTGTCGGCCACGTCATATACATTCCAAATTAAAAATATCATCGGGTTTGATCAGAATAATGACTTTATCTGCCTCAATGATTTTTTTTGTAGGTTTTTTTTTAAAAAAATAGTATAGCAAAGAAGGACCTGATTCCTTCTTTGCTATACTATTTTTTTTAAGGTGGGAAAAATTATCCAATGACATATCCTGCCCTTGGACGGAGCTGATGAGCTGACTAAACGACCCACCATATTCCTTCTTAGCCTTTATACCGGGGTGGGAACTTCCTTTCGGAAACGTGACCGGGGCGACAGCAAGCTTCAGCCCAGCAGTGGGGCCTCTACATTTGCTGTCAACTCCTTGAGGCGCGCGGGAACAGAGCGCGCCGTCGCGGACATGGCTTGGACTGGACTGTTACCAGACAACCGGACGGCGAGCTACCCATTTTTTTTTAAACATCACATAATGTCGACTAGTCCCAAGCTAAGCAGAGCTTGTATTATGGGTGCTAGACAACTGATAAACATACTTATATATTTCTAAATACACACATATTATAGATATATTACATCCAGACATAGAACAATTGATTGAACTCGTCACACAAACATTTGTCCTGGGTGGGAATCGAACCCACGACCTCTGGCATAACAGTCAGGGCCACTAACCACTAGAGCAACAGGCTAGTCAAACCTGCCATTGCTCGCTGTCCGCAAACCCTGAAATCCTGTGAGATGAATGTGTGACTGTGTTTAATGTCTATTAAATGACCCCTGAAAGTCCTGCGCGACTTTTCAGTTATCTGTTGTTTATCTATTTTTTTTTATTATCTACACTAATATAATAAAGAGGTAAAGTTTGTTTTTTTGTTTGTAGGGGGTAATCTCTGGAACTACTGGTCCGATTTGAAAAATTTAAGCAACAATAGAAAGCTGCTTTACTCCTGAGTGACATAGGCTATATTTTATGTACGCGGGCGAAGCTGCGGGCAAAAGCTAGTTGTATTATATTTTATTGTTTTATGTCTACTTGTGTGTGTTTAATTTAATAAATAAACTATATGGCAATCAGTATAGCGTAGTCTGTAATCAGCTTTACCTCCTTAACTACTAGGTCATCTAAAATCTTTACAGATTATAATATAATTTCAGGCAATCTGTCAGCCCTACAAACAATAAATTAGTGACATAACCCAAAGCTATGTTTACCTGTTCTCGACTTAAATGGGTTGAAGATCCATTAAGGTCTCTGTCTAGGGACTAGGGTATGATGTATTGGACTCTCTTTGATAGTGCAGCCTTAGGCTATATATGGTCTGTGCCAGGAATAATCTACCTTTGTTGGACAACAACTAAATTAGCCTGTAGTCTTGAGTAGTGTACTTTTAATTTCAATTTTATGACTATAAATATATAATCCACAACTATCACAAAGTCTCATGCTATATGCTCCGCACGCGGAATAAATGACGAAGTATAACGCTTAGTCCGACCGCAGACCGTAGACTCTATATACTTTATTATTGATTGGCCTATTGGTTTTTTTTTTTTAACTTGCAATAAACTAGTGCTTGACTGCGATCCCACCTAATGGTAAGCAGTGATGCAATCGTTGATGGTAAGGCGCACTAGTTTATTAAGAGCCTATTCACTCTAGCCTTGAAGACACCCAAATTATATTCGGACGGAAAGACTGCAGTCGGCAAACTGTTCCAATCCCTCGATGTACGCGGTATAAATGACGAGGCAAAACGCTTATTCCGGGCCGCAGGTGTTTCAACAACGTAAGGGTGGATACTTGCCGTACGCCGGGATGTCCGAAGGTGAAATTGGGATGGCGGAATCAAATCATGCATCATGCATGCATGGTCTAGTAGTTAGTGGCCCTGATTACTATACCGGAGGTCGTCGGTTTCGATTCCCACCCAGGACAATTTTTTGTGTGATGAGCACGATCATTTGGTCTGTGTCCGGCTGTAATTTATCTATAATATGTATGTATTTAGAAATATATAAGCATATTTACCAGTTGCCTAGTACCCATAACACAAGCTCTGCTTAGCTTGGGACTAGACGACGTAGTGTGACAGTTGTGGAATATATTATGTAGAATGTTTATGATTGCCGAAGTAAAACAGACTAAATCGAAGAGACTTTACGTCTGATAACCCCAAGTCAAGGTTAATAAGTAAATGAGTCCACAAAACTGAAATTAAAAGTTTATTTTTAAATAAAAAACTGTTCAACGAGAGCTCAATTAATTAAACTCGACAACTATTACTTAAAAGTTTCGCAATGTGACAGTCTGTATAGATTTATTTTTTTGTTTTTGACTAATGATGAGAACGTCGAAACTTTTAAATCTTTAATTACTCATAGGCGAGCCAACTTTTTTGTTAAGGGCCTGGCGCCCGAGAACTGCCATTATAAGTGATTTTCTGAAAACCTTTCGGTAACGACTAGGTTAAAGGAATGTTGGTAGGCAATTAAGACGGTGGGCTGATGACATAATACACGACTGGATAAGGTCAGGCAAGGACAGGGAATCATGGAAGAGGATGGAGGAGGCCTTTACCCAAAAAGGGGTCCAAATCTCATAAATAGTACTAACATTAATTATAAGTAAAGTTTGTTAAATTTTAAGCAATACTAACAAACATTGTAATAGGTATATACCAAGAGTGAGATTTGGAATAAATTGGCTTTATTATTTTTAACGACTGGGTTAAAACCAAAAATTTGAAGACATGTGACTTTTTTGTTTTAACCCACTTTCGGGTTTATTCGCATAAACACGAAACATAAATTTTTTGAAGTTTGCGAGCGGTCTTTGCCCATTTTCCTAATGAGTTTTTACAATTATAACGCATTGTTGTTTCGAAAAGCGCTCCATTTTTAAAAATCGAAATAAACAAAAGTGACAGCTGTTAAATATCAAAGTTGCCAGTTGCTTGAAAAAAATAAATCCAATTATAAAAAGTGCACTCTTACTGAGAGACCCTTTAATACAATTCTTAGCTCTTTTAAATAAATGGAGAGTTTTACTAAGGCCAGTAACATTAAAAGCCGTTTCTCGAAATGCTATTCACGAAAATTTACATTTTTCCTCGTCAGCCCGACTACGGTAGTACTTGGTAGTACTCGTTTAATTTGCTGAGAGAACTGCAACTAATGTTTCTTTATTTTAGTGAGACGCTATGGTAATGCTTAGCTTTGCAAGATTGGTAACATACCCTTAATGAGATAACGTTTTGGGCTTGACACCGAGCATTTACAATAAATACCAGATGTCATAAAAAAATCAGACAGTAAAAAAGTAATAAATTTGATTATTTAGAAAATATTATTATACAATTGATGAATTTCTGAATGAAGAACTAATGTATTATAGACTTATTTATTATTTGATTTTAGAAGCAATAATTTTTATTGAATACTAGCGACCCGCCCCAGCTTCGCACGATTGCAATCTTGATAATATTATGCATGTATTATACAAAACCTTCCTTTTGAATCACTCCATATAATAAAAAAACAACAACAAAATCCATTGCTTAGTTTTGTAGATCTAAGCATATATAGGGACAGGGGGAAGAAAGAAAAGAAAGAAAGAAAAACATTTATTTAGACTCGCGCATGACAAATAAAAATATTTATAGTATTTATTACTAAGTCTCAAGGCTAGAGTGAATAGGCTCTTAACAAACTAGTGCGCCTCACCATCGACGATTGCGTCACTGCTTACTAACAGGTGGGATTGCAGTCAAGCATGAAATTTAATTTTCTCACAATCTCAGAAGATCAATCCGCATATTTCTAATCAAGAAACAAACCCCCTATTCCCCCTTTTAATTACTCAAATCAAAGCACAATATTTAGGCCAGAAATCCCTGGGGCAATGAAAATGTTGAGATGTATATCTTTTGTCAGAATTAGGCTAGAGTACCACAGATGGATGCTAGCTACTATGAAATATTAGTCTCTTGGGAAGGAGTGGTACACTGCCTTGCGGAGAAATTGGCAAGAGAGCGCTTTTTGTGTTCAGAAAACGCGGCGTTTATTTTGGTTGGCCTAGATTTATGCCTGTAATGTAATTAATAATAATGTTTATGTTTTTATAAGCTGACCCAACAAAGTTTGTAGCGCATACTTTTTTCTGTTAAACCGTTTAAAGGCCGCTGCATACGTGACGGGATAATACCTCGGACGGGACGTGACCGGGAACGGGACGTTACCGCCCTGTCAATGCCACGTTCCCGTCCCGTCCGTGTCGCCGTGACATATGCGCTTCCATATACATTTTGTATGAAACGATATTTCCCGTTTCGTCCCGTCCCGTCGTCCCGTCCGGGAAAAACCCGTTACGTATGCAGCGGGCTTTAACCTTTCCTGTACTATCACGAATGTTTTAAGACCAAAATGAACCAAATCGGTTCAGACTGCTGTTTTACATTTTGCGAGGCTAACTTTACACATAAGAAGATATTTTATGTGTATTTTTACAGTGGTAGTTAAACACTTAAAAAAAATTAAATTCGAAATTAACAAACCACCTATTCTTACCTGTTTTAGGCGCACATGATACACGGAGTGCCATCCCGAGCCTGGTTTTGATAAAACAGCGCAAATGCGAACACCAATCAATCAATTGAATAAATTGTTAGACCCAAATACTTTTTCACTAAGAGTTAGGAACAAACAAACATTTTTCATTTGTCTAGTACAAATAATAAAAGAACAAAGCCAAATTTTCTGATACATTGACATTTGACAATATTTATTGACGATCTGAAAGAAAACATTGCGAGGGAACCTAGACTAAAAATACAAACACATTGTCAACGTCACCGAAACCCTAAAAAAGTAACGTTTCGTAGAAATCGTACCAAATGTCAATCTTGTCACGACTGTTGACGTGACGGTAACGTAACGTGACATGAACGTGACTGAAGAGTCTGGGAGACCGAGGAGGATTGTGACAAAGTAGAGTTGTGACAAAGACGATTTTTCGGAACTTATGACCGTTAGCGAGCCGGCAACAGCGCACGACTGTTTGTTTAGAGACGCGCTACTTGACTCAGAACGCGCCAGAAGCCCACGACAAGCGGTTGCGTGTGTGCGACGTCCGCATAAAAAAAGAAACGAAAAGTAAGTTTTTTATCAAAACAATTATTGTATTTATATCTTCGTATATTATATTAACGTGGCTGATTTATTTTTTCTTATGTTGTGTGTTATTTAGACTTTGAAAACGTGGCATTGTTTTGTTGTGTTTGCATCTCGTTTCCAAATAAAAAAAATGTTTTATGACCAGATCGCGATTTTTTTTACCTAGGAGAGTTGTGACACGCTGTCACAACTCTCCTATTTAAGTTTATTATGTGGGTAGCTTATTTTACACGCTTTTTGCAATGTTTTTTGTTCTTTTTATATTATGTTTGTATGCTTTAATCATTTCTTACTGTCTAATTTTAATATTAAAAGTATTCGGCAATTAAAGTCGTCTTAATTTTTTTTTTCTGTCAGGGATTAACTTAGGCATGTGGTTTTGGTATTGAATGCTGAGTTGCTGTTTTTTCTATTTCAGAATGCCAAATAAGTATAAGTACACGAAAGACTGATAGGGGTATGGCTAGTATCGACATTTACGAACTAGCCTTTGAAGAAGTTACGTTGAGGGGTCAAAGTCTCCGAAATGCCGCATCTAATGAGAAGTGGGTTCAATGCTTGGAGTGTAAAGGCTGGTCTCACGAAAAATGCACTGGGGGCGAGCTGCAATACGTCTGCCATAATTGTTTGTCTGATTAGGTTAAGCCTATTGACTGATTTTGAAAGTATTGATCTCAAAATGTTCAAAAAAATAATTTATTACTTTTATATTCATATTTGTTGTTATTATAATTCCTGCAATTATTCTATATAATAATTAAAGTTCCTTTATGCAAAAAAAAGTGTGTTTTGTTTATAATTAAAGTAAAAGTAATTTTATTTATAAAATTAAATGTAAATACACGAGCTGTCACAACTTACCTTGGTACTTGTCACAACTTATCTCGGTGTTAGGAGAGTTGTGACAAAGGGAGTTGTTACAGTTTTGAAGGTTTTTTTCAGAAACTTTATATTATATGTTGGCTTTGATGATTAAATCTAAAAGGGTAAAGATTGAGCTATATCGTGACTAAAATTCATAACGGTGGTATGTTTCTTTACTGAGATATGTTCTTTTAAGTAAAAATTGTCACAACCTTCCTCGGTCTCCCCTATGTTGTGGCCAGATCTTAGACAGGATCACTTCATGATATTATCGACCGATTCATGAAATGTGGCACCATTTCATGAAATTTGCTACAGTTACATGAAATGTTCCACCATTTCATGAATTGTTCAGTCATAAAACCTTGCTCTTGAGCCACATTCTAATATGAATAAGACAAATCAATGAAAGATTGCATTACTGTTTGCTATCTAGATCGCAGTGTAGCATTAGTTTATATCATTTAAAAAATCTATCCCCACTTTACGGCTCGGGGGAGGGGGTACCCTAATAAAACATTTTTATTTTAGCACATTTAAGTCAAAGTCAAGTCAAAGTCAAAATCTTTTTATTTCACATAGGCCTACATGGGCACTTGTAAAACGTTAGAAGCTAGTTCATGGTTCCAAATTGGTCGTTTCCTATGGAGAAGAACAGGCAAGAAACTCCATAGCTACTCATTTAAAAAAAATGGTTTGTTACCATATACAGAACTAACAGATAATTTATGTAAGGACAATAAAGACCAGTCAATATTGTATAAATCTATACATATAATAAAACAGTAACGAAAGAAAAACTGTACATTGAGAATTTTCTGGAAAAAATGAGTGGGTTTTGTTAGAAAAACGTAACTGATGACAAAAAGTGACTTTTTAGAATTTTTGTCTGTTTGTCTGTTTTTCTGTGCCTATGGTAAGGGTTGGCGCCAAAACTACTGGATAGATTGATTTGAAATTCAGCAAAAATGTTCCTTGTAAACCAAGGAAGGCTTTAGGCTACATATTATCACGCCGTAAGTTATGGGAGGTAAGCAATATTGAATTTAAATGGTGCAATGGATGCAAGGGTGTAACTTTTTTTTCCGTGGGCCGATCGACTCTAAACTTAGCATAAACATTACCCTAAATTAGGTATCCAGGGTGCCATATTTATTTTTTCAGTAGTACCCCCAGTGCAAGATTTAGGGGATGTTAAATTTTGTATGGGAGAATCTTATTGCTTGGGTTAATTGACTTGAAATTTGGCACGTAAATTTACTTAGGTAAATAATAAAGATTCCCATTATTCATTTTTCAAAACTACGTAATTTAGGCAAATAAATATAGTTTAATGAATATTAGTAGTATAGACATATTTTAAAAAGCGCCATCTATGAGATTGCACCAAAATCAAATCAAGTTACATTTTGACACTTTTTGGAAATTAATAATTTTTGACCATGTTGGCAAGGTTAGCAGTTAGTTATTCTTAAAATTCATAGATGGAAGTGCGCATTTTCTTCATAAAAGTCGTATAATTCGTTTTGACAAATTTAAGTTTCAAAAAACCCTCAAAATCTCACGACATAGGTCGTGTTCAAGATTTCATAGTCTCTTACTGCGCGGTCGAATTTACTCACAACTGGGAACAAAAAATGAAAAAAAAAACAAGCCCAAACAGAGCAAATGTTACTTATTTATTTTTAGGGAAATATCTTAGGTAGTGGTTGGTTCGTTTTACGAAAAAATGTGGGTTAATATTTAATATATTATAATTAAAAAAAATAGTTTATTTCTTTAATGGTGAAACGGCGTTCTCCTTGTTTATATGAAATGTCTTATTCTTATTCCAACGGTCTAGCGGATTTAATTTGCAACGCAACCTAATCTTTCAATGTTATTTATATACGTACAACGACATCTACTGACTCAAATTAGTACAAACGAAAATATTACACTAACAAAATAATATTATTTTTATTTTTCGACTACCGTAATTACAGACACAATTAAACGACAACAGTTGTACGGAAATTTGTGTCCTCTTGGGACTTAACTAAAGAGTTTTACGAATAATCTATACATATAGGTGTTGTTCCTAGGACAGTCCATAAGCGAAAGGCGCGCGCTGGCAAATTATTTACAGTGGGCCCTTGCAAGTCGAACTCTGGTTTGCGTTCGCCTGTTCGCAGAATGGTTGATGCCTACAATGAGACTTTTGAACATATAGATATTTTTGCATGTTCCCCGTACATGTTCAAAAGTCTCATTCTTAAGGAGCTATCATAAATGTTTTAATTTTTATTTATTTATTTGTTGTTATATATTTTTTTTGTTTTCTCTCTTTTCACTCTTTTATGTTGTTTAATTATTATTATTTTTTTCTCTGCATATATTTTTAAACGTCCGAGAGTTATGTTAATTTTAAATTTGTTATCCTAGAGACGTTATTTAAATATTCCACAGCTAATCTGTGAACAGCGTTGTGGGCTGCAATATTATTTATATGTGTTGTGTATATGTGTTACCTATATTTTATGTGTAGTTGTTTGCTGTTCCTTTTTATAAAAAAAATAAATAAATAGGTAATTATAATAAAATCGTAGGAAAGTCAGAACTGTTCATTAAATATTTTTTTAAAAGAATACTTGGGAAGTGATCTACAATAGATATCAAAGCCAAAAATATAGTTTTTAGAATTTTTGTCTGTTTGTCTGTATGTATGTCCAGGCTAAACTCAAAAACTTACTTGGATATATGTTTATATTTATACATACTGCTTAGATTATCTTCAAATTTTGCTTGAATAAAGGATGGGCTATATAGGCTACAAATTATCACGCTATCACTTACGGGGGAGGAGTTGTGAATACTTATTTTTCTTACGCATTCTGTGACAGTGTTTAATCTAACGACGCATATTTAAATGTTGTTTTTGAGTAACCATGCTATTATCTGGCTTTACACTATAAATACTACGACATTTAAGTAACTTGGACAGAGAAACATAGTTGAATGTAGTAGCATATAGAAAATTTTAAAACAACGCCATCTATTTGATTTCATAAAAATCGAATTATTCCTAAACGTGGTATCGTATATTATTTATTTTTTACTATAAGCTTTATTGTACACCTCATAATGTGGACAGAATATACAAATACAAAATCGCACAGGGCAATATATAGGGCAGGTTATAGTTCGTTTTGAAAAATTCAAGTTCCAATAAACCATCAAAATCTTAAGCAGAGTTGAGCAAGACTATTAAAAAAAATGCAGTGTTAAGTATTACAAAAAAGTTATGTTCATTAAAATATCGCCATCTGTCTGAAGATTTTCTGCGAGCTTTGAGGCGTGCTACTGGAGACAAAGTCGATGTAACTGATGATCGTGTGCTGAACACCTGTCTCAGTTCACTTCAAGATGTGGACATTTCTATCGGCGGCAATCCACTGATTTAATATGGATTACTAGCTCCCCAATCATCACCGCATCAAGACTATGGAAATCGAGAGTTTAACGCTGAGACAGAGTTATCTTCAGAGCAAAACCAAATTTATGACACCGTCTTTGAAAGCGTTGTGCAAAACCAGGGTAAAATGTTTTTTTTGGGTTGCTCCTGTTGGAACCGGAAAAACATGGCATACTTGCAGAGGTCAGGAGGCAAGGCAATATTGCTATTGCTGTCGCGTCGTTGGGGATTGCTGCCACACTGCTTCCGGGTGGCAAGACAGCACATGCCATGTACAAATTCCCATCGACTTAGAGAGCGTCAAAACGCCTGTTTGTGGTGTGTCACGTAACAGCGATAAGGGACACGTGCTTAAGGATTGCTCTTTGATCGTATGGGATGAGCGTATTATGGCCAATAGGAAGGCAGTTGAGGCCGAGGACAGAACCCTGCAGGACATCCGCGGGAACGAACATTTGATGGGTGGTGTCACAGTTTGTTCAGTGGCGATTTCGGGCAAACGCTTCCTGTTTGCTACGTTGAAACTTTGGCTTCGATCCTGTTGGGCTCCTACAGTTGCTGCCGACTGCTGGAGGCGCAGGGAATAGTGCGCGCTGTCGACGACTATCGAATGGGTGGACAGAGAGCTACCCATTGCTCGGTGGTCGCAAGCCCGCGCCTACTGTGGCCGTAAATCGGTATTGGAGACACGGCGGTGGTAGCTGCGGCCTGAGCTTCTTTCTTTTCTTTCTTTTGCCTGATGCAGTCGACCCTCTTTTTTAGCCGCTAGCATTACTGCTTCGCAGAAGGAGGCGACCGCCTGCCACTCTTCTTTGCTCCGGATCATGGCCTCTGCCAAAGTCCACTGCAAGTCAAAGCCCACTGCGAGAGAAGTGGACAGGAGGTGCTTCCAAAGTCTCTCGATAGAGCGTTAGCCAGCTTAGAAGAATTCATTTGCTGTGTGTACGAGGACAACAGTCATTTACCGCACCAGCAGAATTTCTTGGGTGCGTGAGCGGGCCATTTTGACGTCCAAAAATGATCAGGCTGCAGCAATTAACGAATACATTCTCTCGGAAATTGAGGGAAATGCAGTGATCTATACCTCAATAAACACGGTCGTCGAGCAAGATGACGCCACACATTATATTTTTAAACTCCCAGCAAGCAAGTGGACTTCAAGCGCATACCATAAAGCTGAAAGTCGGAGTCCCGATTATGCATTTTTGGAACCTATCTCCTCCAAAGTGGTGTAATGAGACCCGTCTTAAAGTCATCTCATCAGTGGTGGCGAAGTAGTAAAGGCTCCGACTTACAACTTGTAGGTCTGTCGTTCAAACCCAGCTAGGCGCATTACTTTGTGTATTTTATTTCATAACCACTGCTCAACGGTGAAGGAAAACATCATGAGGAAACTGTGACTGTGAATGTTTTAGAACCAAAAATTTATCAAGTGTCATCCATCAAACCGTATTGGATTCGCGTGGTGTCTTATGGCCCATTCTCTCTCCTAGAAATGAGGTCTGTGTCCCAGCAGCGGGAACTTTATAAGGCTGATGCTATTTTAAAAGTTGTTTACTTATAATGCTATGCCATCTGATATACACTGATCATACACTGCTATCTTAGGTTTTTTTGCAGGCAGCAGCTAGTTGTATATAAGTATCCAACACAAATAACCGTAAAACCTAAGGCATGATGTCTGCCTTCATGCAGTGTTTCTTACTTGCATTTAATCAAGTTTTATTAAATAAATAAAAGTGCAATGAAATATAATTGCGGCGCAAAGCTACGTCATTTGATATAACGCGCTTGCAACCTCGGCACAGTCATTTGAATACACTGTAGCACTGTGTTGCAAACGATATACTTGTGATTTTAATTGCAATTTGCTTTTTTATTTTAATTCAAACCTGCAGAGAATTTTTATTTTGATTCTTATGTCTTTTATTAAAAGAGCTATAAGTACATAAGTTTTTACTTTATTTAGACTTTTTCTTGATGAAATATTGGCGATTCTATATCTAATAGACCTTTTTATATTAAATTTACATGGTATGGCGAAACGTGGGTTGTCCTATATGTATGTTATTTACCATTGTGTCGTCCGAATCACCATATAAAAAATATACTTTTAAAACGAAATTTATGGTAAAAAAAAATATGGAAAAATCCATCTTCTTCCATTTTTTTTTACCACAAACGTCAATTTACATCTCAAACAAAATCAACAATAGACGAAAAATTTATACATAAAAGAAAAAAACTGACTGACTGACTGACATATCAACCCATAGCCAAAACAACTGAATACAGGACACTTCGATCATCAATACAGGACACGTGAAATTTTACACAGGGTTTCCCTATGTGATAGGCAAGCACAAAGAAAAGGTTTTTGAAAATTCAAATCATAAGTTGCGAAAAGAGAATAATTCGATCCTGGCCCCAAATATAATTTATTAAATTATTCCTTGATCCCATAAACTTCAAAATTAGAATAATTAGTAACCCAAGTTAATAAAAAACGTTTTTTCAAATTCGTTTTTTAAAATAACTCCTATAAAACGATTTAGGGAGTATAAGATATTATATGGGAGAATCTTGACCTTTTGAATGCCAGTGCGTAGATGTACGCGAGACATAGCTTTTTAATTGTGTCTTAAAATTTTAATCAAAATGAATACCTCAAGGCTATTTAATTTTCACTGTTTTCTAGGCTGGTACCATTATTAGGGAAGATACGCTACGCACTAAAATCTAAAAAATAGTTACTGGTAGACAAGGACAGAGACAAAAGCCGACGCTGTCGTGCGAATGAAATCATTTTTTTTTTTTTGCGTAATACTTGTTTATGTCACCCGATTGCGACTAAAACTCCATGCGCTAGAGTCACCTATCTTTCGCTGCCTGGAGGACACGGTGGAGCATACGGGAACAGTACGCGCCGTCGACGAATTGGACTTGGTCCAGACGATTACCAGTTTTTCGGACGGCGAGTTACCCATTGCCCGCTTTCCGCAGGCAATGACTTTTTTCAGTATTCAATTCATCTACATTGTCCTCACACAAGAGAAGTGACAAGAAATATACAGGTAACTAAGATTTAAATTTAAAATAAACATTTCTTATTTCTGATAAAAAGCTATTGATTCAGTACGGCACAAAAGCGAAAAAAATAATACGTAACAAAAAAAGACTAAAAAACGTTAAAAGAAAAACAAAAATGAACAAACACTGTTCGCCTTTATAATCACCTAAAACCACACACAAAACCGACGCACGCATTATCAATCGCATTTCACCCGGTCCATTCAATAACATCCACATTCCCCTATTGTTCTTCGTAAAATAACAAAACGCGTCTCTATTCCCGGCAAATAATCTAATTCGCACATTGCGCGCAAAATTAGGCCGCCATTTTGACAACCGTGTAGGCCGAGATCTATAAAACATGGAGAATGAACTGAGCAAGAGCTTATTTTCACAATAAAAGAACTGTTGAAAGAGCGCATTGATTTTTCAGGTGGTTTTGGATTGTTTAGAATAGTTAGTTAATAGGTAGTTTAGTTTTAGTCAGTAAAAATCTGATAGAAGGAGAGGAGTCTCTCGCTCTGTCTGACCTTTGCTTATTTGATAATTTTACAAAACACTTAAAGTGGGTTGATATGATAACACTTTTTTGCTTGAAATGATGATGGTGATGAAAATAACTAGTGAATTGTACGTATACACCATTAAACTTTATTAAAGAACTTTTTTTTCAAAAATTGAAATTAATTTAGGCTAATATAAAATTCGTATCTTTAAGTAAACAACAGCTGACTGAGTTTAATAACCGTAGGTATTTGACGGTCGTTGGTCGGTCGCACAGCTGTTAGAAAAAAAGTATTTTATTTTTTAATTTTATCTTTACTAATCGATAGTGTTTCATGTCCCCTCTACCCTCTACGGGATTAAAACGACCAAAAAACTTATACTTATATAGGTATATACCGTTTTTTGGTCGTTTTAATACAGCTAATATTACCTGTATTATTAAACTTTTCAGTCCATTCTCCGTATCTATGCCGCAATCAAAAAGGCTATTATATGAAACAAAAGCATTGGACTGTTATGGCCGGCGATTTAATCAATGTTCCGCGATGGCTGCCAGTTTGTCATGAGACAACTTTGCTAATGATTTGTGTTTTTGAGATTAATTTTGTGTACATAACTCCGAAAAGTAAGGTATTCTTGCAAGGCTGCGTTCAAAAATGACCAGAGTAGATTGGCGATTTTTCTTTTTGACGTGACAACGTCTTATAAATTGGTTTGCCGGGTGACACTTCAAGAAACTGCGTTACGCTCCGCTCACGTTATTCGCTCACAATGAGAGCGAGGGAGAGGCACGCGTCCCTTCCACTCGGGCATGGTTAGCCCGCCTAAGAGCGAGAGAGACAGACATAAAAAGTGAAAGGCACGCGTCCCTTCCACTCGAGCACAGTCAGCCCGCCTAAATGTGTAAAGGTAAAAATAAAATTTTGTTAATATGAAATTCAGTGCGAGATTCTTTGTATAAATTAATGTTTTAAATATAATTCTTTGTATAAATAAATGTTTTAAATTGTTACTATTATTTCATCCTTCTTCCTACTATACGAATGAAAATTCACATTAAAATTATTTTACCACTCAAAGTCGTTGTCACGTAAAACTTTCGCCCGTATACCGACTTTACAGGCAACCAATTTTTTTTTTCTTAATAATTTTATTTAAAAACTTGGATGTATGCATATATGGAATGTAGGCATACATGAAATGAATTTGTTTAAGTGAACATCAGCTGAACGAGTCAATAACCTGTATGTAGTTAGTATGCAACGACTGACATTTTGTTTTAAGAATTAGATTGCTGTGTCAGCTTATGATATTGAGCTTGATTTTGTTAGTTATGTCACCGGTCTAAGGGTTTAAAACGATCAAAATGTAACGGTGTATTCCAATATACACCCTGCAGAAGGGCGAAGCCAACTGGAGCCAAGATTCGCGTCTGAAAAGAATATTGGAGACCCTGCAGAACGGGGTCGAAACCAACTGGGACTCTGTTCTGGAGGCTCTGTTCCTGGTATAAAGGCAACGTAGTAACGGGGTGGGTTGTTTAGTCAGTAAGAGTCTGTCAATATTTCCAAGGGCGGGATTTGTCCTCCTCCTCGTGCTGTTTTTCCTCAATGCTGAGGGTCGTGACCTCGACGAATAACTTTTTGATGAACTCTATTTCGCCATGTCGTCCTATCTTCGGCGATGTAGACGGCGTCGTAGACTGTGGTTTCCAGTGTAGCACAGATTTGGTTTGACCAACGTATCGGACTCCTGCCCCTTGATGTTTTCCTATCTACTTTTCCTGTAAGTAGTAACTTTCCTAGATTATCACCTCTATTCCTGGCAATCATCATCATCAATTCAGCCGAAAGACTGCTGGACATAGGCCTCCCCCAAACGTCGCCGCAACGACCGGTTCCGTGCGTCTCGCATCCATCGACTGGCCTGTCAGTCTAGTAGTTAGTGACCCTGACTGCTATACCGGAGGTCGTGGGTTCGATTCCCACCCAGGACAAATATTTGTGTGATGAGCACGATCATTTGTTCTGTGTCTGGGTGTAATTTATCTACACCGTTAAATCTTGATCGTTTTAATCCCTTGGAGGATCGATTCAGTACATTAAACACTATCGATTGGTAAGTTAGAATAAAAAAACAAAGTACTTTTTTTTTAAACTCGAATTAATTTACGCATGTTCTAAATTGATTTCTTTAAGTAACCGTCAGCTGGGCGAGTTCAATGACCTGTAGGTAGTTAGTATGCAACGACCGACAACTACCTACAAGGTCAATGACTCGTTTACTTAAAGAAATTAATCTCGTAAATGCGTAAATCAATAAGAGATTAAGAAAAAAAGTACTTTATTTTTTTTATTTTATCTACACAAATCGATAGTGTTTCATGTACTGGATCGACCCTCTTCGGGATTAAAACGACTAAAATTTAACGGTGTATAATATGTATGTATTTAGAAATATATAAGTATGTTTATCAGTTGTCTAGTACTCATAACACAAGCTCTGCTTAGCTTGAGACTAGACGACGTTGTGTGATGGTTGTGGACATATAGATGTATCGAATTCCAGCAACCTTGACCAGGTCGTCAGTCCACCTTGCGGGAGGCCTACCAACACTGCGTCTTCCGGTACGCGGTCGCCACTCCAGAACCTTTCAACCCCAGCGGCCATCTCTTCTGCGTATTCTTTTCGCTATGTCAGCAACCTTGGTTCTCTTGCGGATCTCTTCATTTCTGATTCAATCACGCAAGAAAACTTCGATCATAGCTCTTTCTATTGCCCTTTGGGTGACTTTTAGTCGTCTAATAAGGCCCATTGTAAGCGACCACGTTCCTGGCAATGTGGCCAAAGAAATCAAAAATTCTTTTTTGGCATATGGTGGTGAGACTCAAATCACCCATGGTGACTTCAGTGAGGGGATTTGTCTTTAGACGATTTTTACCCCACATAAAGAAAAAAACCAAAACGGTGTGTGTATATTGGAATGTGGACGCAGCAAAAGCCAAGGTAAGTAAATTCTGTTATTTTTATCTTTTCTTTCTCATGGTTTTCCGGTTTTTCTAAGAAAGAAAGGGAAACTACAATTTGATCAGCAAATACTCAGCTATACTATAGTGAAGCATGGAAAAATAAAAGTGTATTTGAACGGAAACATCCTTAAATGAAGTGTTTGTTCAAACGCGGAAAGAAAAAATTGAGCGCTCTTCAAATACTTCGCTGTCTTTTTTGGTGTATGTTTTTGTTTCATATTTAAAATGTACCGTACTATACTTATTTGTAAAAGTATGTACTATAAACAAAAACTACTATCATCATCATCATCAGCCTTATTAATGTTCCCAATGTTGGGACACAGGCCTCCTCTCTAGGAGAGGGAATGGGCCATAATCCACCACACGGGTCTAATACTGGTTGGTGGATTTCACGTCTTTGAATTTTTGGTTCTAGGACATGCCGGTTTCCTCACGATGTTTTCCTTCACCGTTTTGAGAACAGTGGTGATGAAATAAATTATACAAAGTAATACGCCTCCTCAAGGTGGACCGATAACCTGATCAGGGTTGCTGTAAGCCGATGGATGCAAGACGCATAGGACCGGTCTTTGTGGCGGCGCTTGGGGGAGGCCTATATCCAGCAGTGGCTTGGTCTTTCGGCTGAAATGACGATAATGATGATGAATGCGCCTGGCTGAGTATGAACCCGCGACCTACAACTCGTAATTCGCGGCCTTTACCACTCGGCCACCACCGCTCGCCAAATTTACAAATACGTTGAACGAATTTTACTTTATTCTTTTGCATTGGCTTGATCTGACGAGGGTTTTCGTTTACCTATATTTCGGCAGGGTTGTGTTTTTACGATCAGGAACTTCATTTCGTTTAGTTCTTCAATTCCCATAGATGGCCGAGGAACTGACGACATGGAGTAGTTTTGTCGTAGATGTGAGACCCTGACTAAATTGACACGAGTGTGTTTGCAGATTTATCCAACATATATTTGAGCAAAGATTTAACACAAGTTTTCAATGAAAAATATTTTTTTCATAGTAAGCTTATATAGCGTGACATGAACTTGGTATGGTATATCGGGCTGGTGTCGTGATATGAACTTACTCGTATATAATTAAACTCGTCAAGGCAAAAAATATGAGCTCAAACTCGATGGGGTTGACCTTCAGTTTCCATCATCAGATCAACTCCACGACATAACAATTTTGCATTGTCATCGGATTTACACATGCATGCAAATTTAATTTTCAAGATTTGATGACAAACATCAGGAAACGTGAAACTAAATAAATAATACGACTCCAACTGGCCTGTTGATCTAGTGGTTGGTGACCCTGACTGCTATGCCAGAGGTCGTGGGTTCGATTCCTACCCAGAACAAATGTTTGTGTGATAAGCACAGTCATCTTTTCACTGTCTTGGTGTAATTTATCTATACATGTATGTATTTAGAAATATATAAGTATGTTTTTCAGTTGTCTAGAGTACTAGACAACTGAAAAACATACTTATATATTTAGCTTATGTTATGAGTACATAACATAAGCTCTGCTTAGCTTGGGACTAGACGACGTTGTGTGATAGTTGTGGAATATATTATTAATAATAAAAACTTGTAAAAACATGACAACAAAATACGAATATTAAAACATGATAAAAGGAAATGAAATACCTCTCTCTGTCTGGTAGATATCGTTGTCAGCGATAAGACCGCCTTTGTACCCATCCGTATAAGCTTCTGTGAAATTGTTACTATATATTTTGGTGTACAACAAAGTTTTAGTCTATTCTATTTTCTCACATTTACCATTTCTGCGAAAGTAAGTCCATAGATATTATGCCAAGGAATAATAAAGCAAAGTATATACTAATAACTACCAAAACGAGTGAATTTCGGAGAATATTTTGTTACTAGCACTAGTGTTGCAATATGCAGGAAGATATGCAATTATTTGAATTAAATTTTCACGGAAATACAGATTCGAGTAGTTAGCAGAAATTATAATCATTTTAACTTTGCAGAAGGTAGACTGAAATGTATTTATTGCATGGTTCTTGGTAGTATTAAGTAGGAAGAACTTATTCAGCGTTTCGCAGTAATAAGACTGGTAGCTCTAAGTATATCTTTTTTATGGTAGTTAAAAATCATCCAATGACGAATCCCGCTCTTGGGCGGAGCGGGAAACAGTGTCAGACTCTTACTGACTAAACAACCTACCCCGTTCCTCCCTAGCCTTATTCCCAGAGCCCCGGTAACACTTTCGCACCAACCCTCGGCTCCAAGAGAGCTCTAAGTATATCTATCGGGTCGACCCGATTTAAATTCAGAACTCAAACACATTTTGTGTTTGAGTTCTGAATTTAAATAAATCTTAAAAAATTTTAAATTTAAATTTAATTAAATCTTTTTTTGAACAGGCTTACTTAGGACCTGCACACTCCCACTGGACCCGCGTGACGGATCATGGCCCAGTCTCTCTCCTAGAGAGGAGGTCTGAGACACAACAGTGGGAACATTATAAGGTTGATGCTATGCTATGCTATACAGGCACTTATAAAACGTCAGAAAAATCGTCAGAAGATAATAGGATGAACTAGTTTTGCCTAGGCCAAACCAATTCTCCTTACAAGCGCAGAGCTTTTCAGAGCTTTCAAGGCATTTAAAATAAAAATAACCTCGAAGGTTCCGCTCCCGACCTTAGCCTAACCTAACTTATCCGTGTCAGTGTGCCCTAAATATCCAATGTAGTGCAGAATCCTCATCGTATGAATACAAAAAAAGCTGAAAACCAGCGCTATGGCCGAAATGTGCGTGATGCCACAGCCTTATGCTGAGCGTTCGGCCGTTATGTGCGGAAGTGGCGCATATCTTCCTTATGTAACTGGTTATGTTTGTTTACTAGTTTTAAGTGTTGCGTCATCAAGCGTAAACAAAATGTTTTTCTTTCTTTCAACTTGCACTTAACCAATTCTTTTATTTGTATTTTTTACAACGTGTTTAAATTCAGTATATCATAATAGTTTCTGAACCTAAGTTTTAACGCAAAACTCAATAGTAATTACTTTTACGATTATTTAAAATAAAACCCAGTTTGACCATCTACTCCAGATTATAGGTTCATTTTGCGTTTTATCACTATGAATTGAATCTAGTTTACTCTAAACTCAGTTTGAATTCTATACACTTATGTTTTCGACCTGGGTCTTTAAACTAGATTACACTGAGCTCAGGTTAGTTGAACTAACAGACAACTGACTTTAGCATCATTACACAGTAGAAAACAAAGTCGCTCTGTCCATATGTATGCTTAGATCTTTAAAAGTACGCAACGGATTTTGATGCGGTTTTTTTTAATAGAGTGATTGAAGAGCAAGGTTTATGAGTACAATTCATGCATAATATATTCAATACCCGTGCGAAGACGGGGCGGGTCGCTAGTTTCTAATATATTATTAGTTAGCATTTTCCAAATAGGCAAAGTTGAAATATTTTCAAAAATTGTCAATCGCTCGTGAATTATTCATTCTCGAAATTAGATTCTTGTAAATCTGATTTCGAAAACAACATCATTCAGTTCAGTAACTAATTTATATTTTTACTTCGAGCACAAATCAATCAAAATGTTTGTACCACTTGAAATATATTTTGACGAAGCACTCGTGCTCAAAATACTTGCCAGGTGTGAATCAACATTTGCCGAATTGGGTTCCGTTGATTGGTTGCCGTTCTATTACTGTTTGCACGAAAATGCAGCCACATGTGATGTCTGCATCCGCAGCCTGCAGTGGAGGTTCGAATGGGATATTTAAAACATATTTCATTTATGTAACGAAATCATTACATAGTATAAAATGAAGTTGATTATCCCTATGTATGCTTAGATCTTTAAAAGTTCGCAACGGATTTTGACGCAGTTTTATTTATAAGAAGTATCAAAACAATGTTAATTTTAAGTTTTTTGAAAATGTTGTTATAATTTTTTTTTCAAGAGCTGACATGAAACTCGTATTAACCTATGGTTAAACAATTTTTTTATTGATTATAGGTTCGCGCTTTACCGCTATCTCACCTGATGGAAAGCGACGATGCGGTCGATGATAGAGCGCGCTTACCTAGAAGCAACCTATTCACTCTTAACTTAAAGATTCCCGGATTTAATTTTTAAAGATTTTGAAGATATAGAATGGGTGTATGAATTCGACCATAAAGTAACCAAATTGGCTTTTGTAACAGAAATAATTAAGGACTGTCAAAAGCGATTGAAGGATTTAGTAGCATGTAGGCATCGATATATGTGTCATAGTTAAAGGTCGATATGCAGTTTCTTCGCGGAATGACTGGTTTATCCTAGGTTAGGTTAGTTTATTTTTTCAAGTCAGACCTGAGAATTGACTAGTCAAACCTAGGAGCGCCGGAGCTTCGAGGATTGACTGTAACATAATTATGTACTACGCAGTAGATGAGGCGTGCCGTAAAATGACTTTACTACACTTAAGTGATCAGCATGATAGCCATACTACATGCTGATCACTTAAGTGCAATACTTTTACATTGATGACATTAGTACAATTTTGACGAATCAGCGCTGTAAGTTTTAAGTTTTGTTAGAAAACAATGCCAATGAAGCGCTGCAGCGGACTTTTGTAGTAACTTTTCAGTATTTTGACAAATAGTTTCTATGATCGTGCTTGAGTATAAATGTGGATGGAAGGATAGGGAGAGGGAGACCAAAGAATACCTATATGGATAGATTGTGTGAGAAGTGATATGAAAGAAAGAGGAATTAGTGATAGCGTGACGGGTGACATTGCGCTGACCCCAAATAAAACGGGACAAAGCAGGGAGATGATGAATGTGCTTGTCTATCTCTAGGATATAGGTCGATGCTTTTAGGAATAAACCAAAACAACATTTTTAGCCTTTTGAACACCGTAATTAGAGACATACTAGAAAGACAATAGGTGTTTTTTTTTATGTTAGGTAAAAATCATCGAATGACGAATCCCACTCTTGGGCGGAGCGGGAAACAGTGTCAGACTCTTACTGACTAAAGAACCTACCCCGTACCTTCCTTGCCTTATTCCCAGAGCCCCGGTGTAACGTTTTCGCATCAACCCTCAGCTCCGGGAGGCTTCGACCCTGCAGGGTCCCTACGGTTTGCTGACAACTCCTTGAGGCGCGCGGGAACGGGGCGCGCCATCGACGACTTGGGCTCGGTCTGGACTGCTACCAGAAGACCGGACGGCGAGCTACCCATTGCTCACCATCCGCAAGCCAGTGTCTACGGTGGCCGGATATCGGCAGAGAAAGACAATAGGTGTGCAAACGTCGGCGCTCAAGAGTTTAAATACCTTTGTGATTTTTAAAAAATGTGTCAAAGATTACCTTTTTTCTTCGACCACGAACGTGCGGAACCCTAAACCGTTCCATAAAAAGGTTAAAGCTGTATGAAGCGTAAACCACGGGACAGATTTATGATTTTCAGTGAACATTCGCCGTTATTCCTTGATTAATGGCGATCGGACGAATCTATGTGAGTTAGTAGTCGCGTGGAATAAACGAGGTTATATATGTTACGTCATATACCATGGCTTTTACGATATTGGGGAAGTTTGTTGATTGATTGGGTAGGTATGTGTTTATGGTGCTATAATTTTATAGCTTCCTACAGGGTTAATTTAATCTTACTTATACAAGGTGTTATTGACATGTTAACGCAAACGAATACCATGGATCCAGTACATGATTCTGGACACCCCAGTGGTGGAATATTTCGTCGGTTTTTTTTCAAATTTTTGAAAAAAAAAGTTTTGTTTTTTTATTTTTTACCTGTATAAAATCGTTATTCTAACCAATCCCAATGATATTTTTAGAAAAAAAAAGAAAAAAAATTTTTTTTACAAAAAATAAATTTAAAAAAAAAATCATTGAGGCAATTAAAGTCGTTATTCTAATCAAACCCGATGACATTATTCATTTAGAATGTAATTCACTAATTTTTTTCGCAAAAAATGTTAAAATGACGTTTTTATACAGTTTAATCTAAAAAACGTAAAAAATTCATAAAAAAAAAATAAGATAAAACCGACAAAAAATTCCACCACTGGGGTGTCCAGAATCATGTACTGGATTTATGATATTTGTTTGCGTTAACATGTCAATGACACCCTGTATATTTATATGACTCTATAATAGCCAAACTAAGTCACCAATGAGACTCACCACAATATGCCAAAGAAGAATTTTTGGTTTCTTTGGCCACATTGCCAGAAAGAGTGATGATAACCTGGAAAAGATGCTGCTTACAGGAACAATAGATGGGAAAATATCAAGGGGCAGGAGTCCATTACGTTGGTCAGACAAAATCCGTAGTATACTGGGGACCATAGTCTGCGACGCCATCCACATCGCCGAAGATTGAGCAACATGGCGAAATATAGTCCATCAAAAAGTTATTCGTCGAGGTCACGACCCTCAGCATTGAGATTAAACGACGCAAGGAGGAGGAGGCTATATTTATATACATATCTATCTATGATTACGTTTGTACCGTTTTTCGATGGATGGATGGTGTGAGAAGTAAGTGAAAGAAAAAAATGTGTTGTGTGGACCTCAAATATAAAGCAGGAGAGCAGGTTTCCTCACGGTGTTTGTGTCTTTCACCATGTTTAGAGCAGTAGTGATGAAATAAATTATACAAAGTATACGTCTGGCTGAGTTTGAACCCGTGACCAACAACGCGCAAGTCGGGGCCGTTACCACTCGAACAGCTCTGCTCAATATTAGCTTAGACAGTTGTCAGCAAATAATAATAATAATATGTCCACAACTATCACACAACGCCATCTAGTCCCAAGCTAAGCAAAGCTTGTGTTATGGGTACTAGACAACTGATAAACATACTTATATATTTCTAAATACATACATATTATAGATAAATTACACCCAGACACAGAACAAATGATCGTGCTCATCACACAAACATTTGTCCTGGGTGGGAATCGAACCCACGACCTCCCGCATAGCAGCCGGGTCACTAACTACTAGACTGACAGGCCTGTCGAAATGAAGAGGTCTAACTGCAGGGCCGAAGCCTACTGGGGCCCCGGTCCGGTTCCCGTAAGGAAGGTATTCCTGATAGGTAGGACCCTAGTATGAATGCTAAGAAGGAAAGGGGTGGGTCGTTTAGTCAGTAAGAATCTGACACTGTCTCCCGCTTCGCCCAAGGGCGGATTCGTCATTGGATGATTTTTCCCACCATAAAAAAAGCCTGAATGCCTTAGGGCGGCTTGCACATCTCAGTTAAATCTAGATTTAGTGTGATTTAAACTCGACTTAAGCTTAAATCGAACTTAACGCATTGCACGACATCGGTTTAGCGTAAAGCTAGACTTAAAGAATTGTCAAATTTAAACCGGCATGGTAGGCGGTTTAAATTGCTAATTCTAGATTTAGTAATTGATATAAACAATAGCAAACGTCAGTTTGCGTCAAGGATCTTGTATCTTTATCCTACGGATAGTCTGGATTGATGAAACAATATTGGAAACTCTTTATCAGCAAACAGCACGCTAACATGGAGTGTAGTCAAATTCAGTCAACAAAGGCGGAAAGATTTAACAGTTTGTAAGAGTTTGTCACACTCAAGAACTCTTTGTGTTCAAAGGCTTTTTTTCCATTTTTAGGCCGATTTTTGCCAATACTTGTAAAGTAACAACGTGCGCACTACTGACCAAACTTTTTGCGACACTAAAAATTTCTGCTAAATGTCACCCGGTCCCCGTCTTACCTTCCCATTTCTTTACCTATCTTCCTTAAAATTATGGTTTTCTCACTACTTTTAATTTTTTCATCACTACTGCTCTCAAAATGGTGAAGGAAAAACTATCACAAATCCGCACTGGACCAGAGTGGTGGATTATAGCCCATTCCTTCTCTTAGAGAGGAGTCCTGTATCCCGGCAGTGGGAACATTAAGAAGGCTGAACGTCGTCTATGTAATTATTGTACTAATAACATATTGAACTTCTTTAGGACAGAGCTCAGAATTTTACAGCATACACCATGGCGCGAATACCAATGCGTTATTAAGTGGATATCTATCTATATCTATTTATAATACCTACATCAAAAACATCTCGAACTTGTTTAGAGCAAATTTGTCCCGTAATACGTAGTTAGTGTATGGATATATATACTAGATGAATGAGATAAAAAACCCATTTTTTAACTTTACTCTTCAGAACTTTTTTGAGGTAGTCGTGATCTTTCCAGTCACTCCTTTATAAAATCCTTGGTTTTTTATATTTGAAACGTTCCATAGCTCCAAAAAAGTTGTAAAATATCCAGCACAATTATGAAAAATGGAACGCAAATGAATGAACGAAAAGAATGAAACGTGTTAAGCTAGGTTTAGTTAAGTCGAGTAGATTTCGACACCAGCAAGACGATACTAATACAGTTTAAGCTAAGTCGAGCTTAATGACTAATGCGACTATAACAAAATCTAGTTTTAAGAGCAGGTCGTGCAAGCCGCCCTTAAAGTGTCAAGTAAAACAAAATCATACTAAACTGTGTTGTTTATTAATGGAATCTGTACTAACAACGTTTTTTTCATTACTTGAAAAAGTTCTCTTTTCCGGCACCAACAAAATTAATATTCTTTCTTCGTAGCTAAATGCTGTAATATTTTTTTTAAATAAGATAAATTTATCCGCTATCCTGTTCTGCGAGTTTTAAATGCATAAAATGTTGTTATGAACCCATTTAGCGTCAACTGCCAGTTTTAGTATTACAATTATTTGACGATTTGTTTTGTTAAGGTAAATTTAAACTAGGACACAGGTTTTAACAGTTTTGTCTTAGAGTTACCTTCCAGACTAAAAAGCTGTGTCGTGTGTGAAGGATTCCGTATAAACTTGTAGGTACTGTGGCGTGCGCTAACTAAAATAGTCTTCTGCCAGCGGCTTCGCCCGCGTAAATGTAAGTTTTCCATACAAACTTTAGACCCCCATTACATCTCTTTAGAAGCTGTATTTTGAAAAACTCTTTCTTAGTGTTCGTCTACGTCATGAAAGGAAGCATTGTGCGAAAAAAAAAAGTTTAAATAAGAAATCATCCAATGACTTCTCCCGCTCTAGAGTGGAGCGAAGGCCATGACAGAGCAACGACACCATCATCATCATCCTACCTTTATCCCATATAACTTGGGGTCGGCGCAATATGTTTTTTTCTTCCACTCTGTCCTGTCACCCGTCACACTTTCACTATCTCCTCTTTATTTCACATCACTTCTCACGCAATCCTTCCATCTCTTCTTCGGCCTCCCACAAAGTAACCACAACAATATTCTTTATTCGCCTAAGGGCGGCCCACCTACGATTTTGCTGACATCTCTTTTAGGCGATAAACTTGTAAATATGTAATTATAAAGTTTAGCTTATCTAATAATGAACAAATGAATCGAAATCCTTTCGAATACCGTAATTAGAGACATAATAGAAAGACAATAGATGTGCAAACGCCGGCGTTCGCTCGGGGCTCAAAAGTTTAATACGTGGTTTTTTTTTTGATGTAACAACATCTTGAGCTCCTTAGTTGTCCTAAGTTGAGCTATACGAATACTGACAAATGCTTGCACTGACTGGACAGGTCCACTCAAATCTGTATGGTTCTTTCCTCAAAAGACCATCTCAGACACGAATCTGCATTGTTCTCATATGATTTGACTATTTATTACATGTTTGCTGTATGGACTTTAAAAGAGACTTTTACCCCTGAGTTTGTTTCGGTGTTTCTTCTAGGCTAAGCTAGGAAACACCGGACTCATCTAGTTTAAACTGACAAAAAAAAATGGCGTGTAAAACCTATTTGCAAAAATAAATATCATTTAACAAATCTATAGTTTTTGTATTATTCCCTGTTTTGTAAAGTAAGATATTCCATTTTTCATGATTCTAGGACAACAAAATACGGTTTGGAATCCCCTGTGAGTGTCAAAATATGCGGTACAAAAAGTCGTTTTTCTATTACGTTAGAAAGTTTGTTTTATTCATAGCTCCAAGGGGTATATAGAACTCAGTATTTCATATTAATTTCATCTTGATATCTCAATGGGCTCTTGAGAAAAAATATTTTTGGTACAGAGAAATGATTTTATAGGTACAAGGGATTTCTTTATTCTATTGAGGAACAGAACTGTAAAAATGTGTGTTGATGCTAAAAAGGGGTTGAAGCCTACTGGAGACCAAGATCTCTTTCTGAAAGGAAGGCGTGGCCCCAGTGCGTAAGGCAAAGAAGGAACGGGGGCGAGTGTTTAGTCAGTAAGGGTCTTACACTGTTTCTCGCTCCGTCCATGAGCGGGATTCGTCATTAGATGATTTTTGCCTCCATAAAAAACATGTGATGATGAATTACTTACCTTCACTGTTGTGACGTCATAGATTTATATGCTTAAGAACTGGATAATCTCAATTAAGCAATTCTGACGGGATCTATTGTGATTGCTAAAAGGTGATCTGGAGTAGTGATGCGAATGGAGTTGCCCAGAAGCAAATAATCTCTCCATCAAACAAGGGCACAGACGCCAAGATTGTCTGTGAATACTCGGGAGTTAATTTTATGAACCCATCACTGGCGTTCGGGATTAAAACTTAATAACCTTGGTTTTATTCGAAATTAAACATGCCATCCGAAAATTAAAAATACTGCTTTATAACCTACTCACTTAATCTAAAAATAAAATACCGCTGTAAGTAAAATTTTGTTATAAACAAAATATTCTAATACACAAAAGAATTTCAATCTATTTTTCTCAGTTTTTATTACAATCTAAATATAGAATCTGTCTAAACCAAACAAATATCAAAATACAAAGTATTTGTTATCCGAGTTTCAATCTTAGTCTTCAAAAGATTGTACCAATATTGTCTCCTGGGAGAAAGCAAAGATTTTATTGTATACAGAAATATTCATCCTTGCTCGACAAGAAAATTTTATGTTACAAAGTATTGTTATGATCTCGATATAACTCCCTGAAGTTTTGAAAAACATTGTAAATTGTACTTCGTAAATATCTAGATCTACTATTTACTATTTTATCGTCTACAAGCTTCTGTAGGCGGCTTTGCCCGCATGAAAGTCGATTTCTCCATAGAAACTTCCAACCTCCAAAAGCCCGGGTAAAGGGGTGGGCCCCTTACGCGGGCTTGTGGACGGCGAGCGATGGGTAGCTCGCCGTCCAATAGTCTGATAACCATCCAGACTGAGACCAAGTCGTCGGCGTCGCGCACTATCCCCGCGCGCCTCAAGGACTGATCAGTAAACCGTAGGTAGGGTACCTACGGTTTGCTTTACCTACGGGACTCTGTAAAAGGATCGAAGTCAATTGGGGCCAAGGGATCGTGTCTGAAAAGAAGGCTCTGGCCCTGGTATATATGGCAACGTAGGAATGGGGTAAGTTGTTTAGTCAGTAAGAGTCTGACACTGCTTCCCGCTCCGCCCAAGGGCAGGATTCGAGATTGGATGATTTTTACCTACCATAAAACACCCCACCTCCTTAGAGGTCTTACAGCCTCTAAGGAACCTATACCTTCCAAATTTTAAGTTTTTAGATTTTAGTTTCTGAGATTTCGTGATAATCTGTGAGTGGTATTTTGCTTATATATATACGATACAGATTTCTTCAAGGTCAAAACTGTGATACATCAGTAAATGTATTAATAACAAATTTTTACATTTTCAAAACTAAGAATACCGGTTTATTTTTATTTATTTTTTTCATAGCCTGCTTTGTGTCCCACTACTGGGCAAAGGCCTCCCCTTTCTTTTTCAATACTTCTCTGTCTTGTGCGATCTCCGGCCAAATTCGCCCCGCGAACGTGATTAGATCATCACACCACCTTCGCCGCGGTCGACCTCGACGGCATCGATCTCCCTCAGGCGTCCACTGAGTAACAATCATCGCCCATCTGTCCGGGTGCATTCGTGTAACCGATCGATCTGGTACATGAAGCACTATCGATTTATAAAGATAGAATTAAAAAATAAAGTACTTAAAAAAAAAAACGTAATTGTCTTTCTTTCTTTTTCTTCAATTTGTTTGTAGTCGTTAGAAACCAAGTTTATGTACATCGGAGTAAACAACATACTTATTTCCTAGTCCCTGTAAGTTACTGATCGTTATCAGTTCCACTTACGTTCCGTTTATCTGTTTCTGAGGAGATTATCTTCAGTCATTTAGTGGATTCTGTAGTTTCAGCATCTTTTGATAGTGATGTTCTTTTACTTATCTAAGAAGTCGCTATTCCGATTCCGATTTCCGGCCAGCGTAGGCTTGGATTTGCGGACGGCGAGCAATAAACTCAAGTCGTGAATGGCGATTCCGACGAGCTACAAGGAGTTGGTGATCCTACGAGCCTCAATGCGGTTGTGAGTTCTCGACTCTAGAACCTTTCGGCCTCAAAAGCCATCTGTTTTACGTGCAATGTGATTTCCACTGTTTCTTAAGTTTGGTGATTCTTCAGGCCTATGGAAAATTATCCCAATGTACTTTTGGGGCCAAAAAAATATCCTATTTCTATTCAAAGATGTGGTATAATCGTATCCTGTTTCATTGAGATCAGTTCAGCCGCAACTTTCCTTGAACAGATTGTCGTAACGTAACAAGAATGGTTAATGGCAAAGGCAGGTGCTGCTCAAAAAAATAGGCAGATTAAGTCCGCTCCACACGGGACACCCAATACGCACTTCTTAACGCCAACAAACGTCACGGATGGCCAGACACCAACAATAAGAAGCTAATCTAAAACTTCTACATTTAACGTTCTGGAATTCGTATTTGTTTTAATTGTAAATTTGCTTAGGTACTCCTGTTTTGTCTAAAAAAAAACATGTTTTCGTTTTAGTATATTTATGTCTTTTTTAAATTTTATTGCGCTTTGGTTCCACTTTTGATTGCTGCAAAATGCTGAACTTTTTCTTGCATACTAACCGCGGGAGGGTGCTGGTGTAATACAGGTGGTTACATCAAGCACCGATCTCTCGCAAAATTAGTTCTAAATAAACGTTTTGGGAACATTATCATTGTACGTACGGCCAAGAAGTGGAATTCCTTGCCAGAGTCTGTGTTTCCTGATGGCTACAATCCGGCAATCCTTAAGTCAAGAGTGAACAGGTTACCTCCAGGTAAGCGCACTCCATCGTCGACCGCATCGTCGCTTTCCATCAGGTGAGATAGCGGTCAAGCGCGAACCTATAATCAATAAAGAAAAATTGTTTAACCTAGCATAAGGAAAATTTGTGAAATTTGTATAGGGAAAATAAATAAAATAAATGATTAAATCCAGCGGGAACTTCACGACACTCAGTAGAGACACAAATTGAGGAGGACCCGACAGGCCTGATGAAATAAGAAGGCAAGGTTTCATTTCTATTATCGAAAGTGTATGATGGAAACGTCATGCATTACATTAGAGGTGTACTTATCGCATATGTTTACCTATTTATCGTGATCGTACATCAACTCACATGCTTAGAGTATTTTGAGACCGAGTATTTATGCGAAATATTTGCGATATTCATCTGTAATCAATCATATAAAAATATTTTCTATGGAATTTGAGCAAGTAGCGAATATTCTGCAATTACAAATATCTACATCTACACTAATATAATAAAGAGGTAAAGTTTGTTTTTTTTTTATTTTTTTGTTTTTTTGTTTGTAGGAGGTAATCTCTGGAACTACTGGTCCGATTGGAGAAATTTTAGCAATAATAGAAAGCTGCTTTACTCCTGAGTGACATAGGCTATATTTTATGTTCTCGGGCGAAGCCGCTGACAAAAGCTAGAACCTAATAAAAAGGAGTAGAGACTGTATACTTGAAAATAAATTGTTTATCTATTATTGTAGCAATAAGCTATAGGTAATTATTGTAGCTTATTGTAGGTGTAATACGCAGGAAATAAACTAATTTTGGGGCTCAATCGAAGTGGGGGGCTGTGCGTAATCATAGCAAATAGCTCAAGTTATTTGCCGCTACTCTTGATTTCATTAACGAGCAAAAACGAATTAAAAGTACATGTTTCTTGTATTGGAATTAATTCATTAAGCCCCAAGAAGACACCGGTGTCTGCACACCTATTGTCTTTTTTTTTTGGCTTAGTTTTTTTATTAATAATGTCTAATCAACTGTGTGTCAACTAGTATAAACATAGATTAAAATACGCTGCTAAAAATAAACTATTGAATCGATTAGTATAGTAGGTACGTGGCAAATAAGTTTAACATTTTGCCACAGTTACGTTTTGCCTCCCCCATTTTGAGACCCAAAAATCGGTTATAATTCCTGTCACACCAGTTGACCTTGAGTTGTGCAGTAAACGTTTTTCACAAAACATCATTTTGCCACCGTAGGCGCGGGCTTGCAGGGTGAGGTCTCAGTCCGGATCTGGTAATAGTTCGGATCAAGCCCAAGTCGTCGACTTTTGAATGGCAGTGAAGCGTGGCCTGTACTTGAGCGGCACAAGCAAAGCCTGCGTGTCACGGAAATGATGGATGTCGGGAATTTCGCGGAAAGACCGCATTAAAAACTCCCGCATCCGGGGCAGCCTTCAGGTCCGTGACATAGCGGATAAACTGCAGGAGGGCCGCTTACGCTAGTATGGTCACGTTTTACGAAAACCGGCAGACTACGTGGGTAACAGACGCCTCGCCATGCCGCCTCCGCCGGGACCCGGAAAACGAGGTAGGCCTAAGAGGCGTTGGATCGACGTTGTAAGGGACGACATGCGTACTAATGGGCTTGAGGCAAGGGACGCGAAAGACCGAGCGATGTGGAGGCGTCTAGGAAGGAAAGCGGACCCCGGGCACCGAGGTGAAAGCCAAGGTAGCAACCGGGACGGACGCTAGGTTGATGATGATGATAATGAAGCCTAAGTAGTCAACGGCGCGCTCTGTTCCCGCGCGCCTCAAGCAGTTGTCAGCAAAACCGTAGGGACTCTGCAAAAGGGTTGAAGCCTGCTGGGGCACAGAGTCTCTTTGTGAAAGGAAGGCTTTGCCCCAGTGCGAAGGGCAAAGCGGGGGGTGTTTATTCGGTAAGAGTCTGACACTATTTCCCGCTCCGCCCAAGAGTGGCATTCGTCATTAGATGATTTTTGCCCACTACAAAAAGAACACCGAATCATTTTAAAGCAAAGCAATTTAAGTTATATTTCCATATCGATAACTTCGAATATACGTTACTTAAATATTAAAACCCTTGCCATCCTATCCAGGTCTGCGTAGGCCTTAACTGCCAGAACCGAGACTACATAAAGACGCCTTCACACTGTAACGACGTATAATAGAGTGTGTTGTGAAACTTGTGAATAAGGTTTACATTATTTTTAATTTTTATTTAACGTGATAAAAATTATCCTCTATCTCCTGGTTCTAAGCTACCTTCCCACAAATTTTAAAAATTCCGTCTAATCTACAAAAGCATAGCAATTTATATCATACTAGCATTTTTCAGAGGCTTCGCCCGCGTACATAAAATATAGCTTATGTCACTCAGGAGTAAAGCAGCTTTCTATTGTTGCTAATTTTTTTCCAATGGGACCAGTAGTTCCAGAGATTACCTCCTACAAACAAAAAAAAAACAAACTTTACCTCTTTATTATATTAGTGTAGGTTTCCATATCAATAACTTCGAATATCCGTTATTAAAAAATAAAATCCCTTGCCAAGCTATCTCGTAGGCCTTAACAGTCAAAACCTGGGACTACATAAAGACGCTTTCACACTATAACGACGTATAATAGAGTGTGTTGTGAATAAGGTTTAAATTACTAAAGCAATAAGGATGGTGACACGCCGCGCTGAATAAACGGAGACTCTGAGGTGAAAATGAAACCCTACGGCTAGGGTTGGCACAGAAGACTACTGAGAAAATGTGTGTTTTTTTTTTGAGATGGGTGTAATCGTCAACTTTTTTGGCTATAGGGGAGAGTGTATGGGCCATGTCTGATTTTTATTGACTAATAGTGTGTGTATGTAGTTTATCATTATGTATGTGAAGTATTTGTAATAAGGTACGATGGGGCTGATATATCCTTTTGGGACAAAAGCCCCTAAATAAAACAATGAATAAAAAAAAACTTTCTGCATGCCCAGCACGCATCGCAGTTTCTGAGCCATTATTTATTTATTTAATCTTCATGTACAGTAGTGTTACAAAGGCGACCTTAATGCTACAAGGCATATACCAGTCAAATTTGTGTTAAAAAATAATAATTGTGGTATGTATGTACAGTAAATAAATGACAGAACGTACAAATAAAATAATGTAAATGGTTTCAGTTTTTTACGGTTTTACTGAAATTTCATTAAAGCGCGCGTAGAATACTACGTGCCGACGACGACTGAGTTCGGTTCGGACAGTTTTATTGTTCAAGAAAACAACCATGAGCGCAGTGCTGGCAGTAGCGACGAAATCCAAATAGGTACATTCATTTAGGTAGGTCATCTTATGTACCTATTTGGATTTCGTTGCTACGAAAGCTGTTTTCTTAAAGAAAAGCACTGCTAATGGTTACCGGACGGCCGGACTTCTAACTAACCATTTGTCCATAAATCCGTGGCCTAACGTGCCTGAAAAAACCCAAAGTGTGAAGTGCCGGAAAATACATTGGAATATATCCTACCTCTACAAAAAAAAGAACTCGGTGTGACAGCCCTATGCCTTAATATTCATCTTAGCTCGCGCTTTCTTTGCGCCGACAGGTAACGTCCAAAAAAACCTGTTACTTTCAAATATTAGGTTTCTAGCTGGTAACGTTACTATGAGTATACGTCCTTGAATTAATATTCGAGATAATTGAAATACATCGTCATCTACTTTATTATGATAAGTTCCTTCTTTGAAGAGTGGCGGGAGAGGTGTTTTTTTTTTTTTTTTTTTTTTTTTAGGTAGGTAAAAATCATCCAATGACGAGTCCCACCCTTGGGCGGAGCGGGAAACAAGTGTCAGACTCTTACTGACTAAACAACCTACCCCATTCCAACGTTGCCATATACACCAGGGCCAGAGCCTTCCTTTCAGACGCGAACCCATGGCCCCAGTTGGCTTCGACCCTTTTGCAGGGTCCCTACGGTTTGCTGACAACTCCTTGAGGCGCGCGGGAACAGTGCGCGCCGTCGACGACTGAGCTTGGTCCGGAGGGTTACCAGACGATTGGACGGCGAGCTACCCATTGCTCGCCATCCACAAGCCCGCGCCTACGGTGGCCGGAAATCGGGATCGGAATCTCGGCGGCGTCTCGGGCGTGAGCGCCGTTGCCTTAAGCGGTCGGCTTCCTCCTTTGTTAGCATTACTGCTTCGCAAAAGGAGGCGACCGCCTGCCACTCCTCTTCGCTCCGGACCATGGCCTCGACCAAGGCCCGGCGCGAGAGATCACCGCCGCCGATCGCCCCCACGAGGACACGGCGATGCTCTGCCCAAGCGGGGCAAACCTCGACCGTGTGCTCCACCGTATCCTCCGGGCGGTCCACACAGTGGCGACACCCGGGCGTCTCTTCCGCACGAATTCGATGCAGGTACCTCCCGAACTTACCATGTCCGGTGAGGACCTGCGTCATGCGGAAAGTAAGAACGCCGTGAGTTCTTTCCAACCACGCCTCAAGGAGGGGCATTACCACCATAATTATGGCGTGCCCAGCACTGGGTTGCGATAGCCGCTGACGCCATTTCACCATCACGAGATCCCGCCGGAGCTCTTTCCGCCACGCCTTGACATGTTCAGGCAGCGGAGTTTCGCCCCGGCGTTGCACTTCCATGCGCAGATCGTGCATGCGTGCAAGGACTGTTGCCTCCAGATCCCATGGTGGTAGGCCAGCAAGAAGGCTCGCCGCTTCACGGGAAATCGTTCGGTACCCTCGGATCACGCGTATTGCCATGACCCTCTGGCATGCGTTCAGCTGGGCCCTCGGTTGTTGCTGCAACGACGGCGCCCAAACTGGCGCCCCGTAAAGGGCCATGGACCGAACGATTCCTGCGTAGAGCTTCCGGCAGGGGGCGTCTGGACCCCCAAGGTTCGGCAGGAGCCGCTTGAGGGCAGCCCCAGTACGATTCAGCTTGGGAGCCAGACGACGGAAATGTTCCTTGAAATTCCACCGGCTGTCGAGGACGAGTCCTAAGTACTTCATCGTCGACCCGACGCCGATGTGAACCCCCCCTACCGTTAGCTGGGAATTCGGTGGCGGCGTGCTCCGAGGGCCATGAAAACACATGGCCTCAGATTTGTGCAGCGCCACCTCGAGTCCCAACTGCTGGATCCTTTCAACTGCTATCGCAACCCCGCGTGTCGCTAGTTCGACCGCCGCCTGGTACGACTCTCCCTGCGCTAGGACCAGCGTGTCGTCTGCGTAGCAGACCACGCTGACCCCGTCAGGGAAGTCGCCGCGCAGCACGTAGTCGTACCCGATGTTCCACAAGGGTGGTCCTAGTACCGATCCCTGCGGAACACCGCACGACATCTCTCGCCGACTCCACTCTCCTTGGTGACCGGGGTAGATAATGTACCTGTCTGATAGGTAGGCCTCGATCACGCGACAGAGGTAGTCGGGCACCCGGTGATACCGGAGTGCCCTCCCTATGCTACTCCAGGGCAGAGAATTGAAGGCGTTGGAAATGTCTAAGGACACCGCCACGACACACCTGCCCTGGGACACCGCATCCCCCGTCGTGAGGGCTCGCACGCGCATGATGGCGTCCACTGTGGAGCGCATCCTGCGGAAGCCGAACTGGCCGTCCGAAAGATTCGGCCCCACCCGTTCCAGGCGCGCGACGAGGCGGTTTGCTATCACTCTTTCAAAGAGCTTGCCCACCTCGTCGAGCAGCACTATGGGCCGATACGCGGACGGAGAGTCCGCAGGGCGCCCCGGCTTCGCAATGAGGACCAGTTTTCCAGTCTTCCAGCGAAGTGGGAACTGGCCTCTCTCCAAACATGCGCTAAAGAGCCCCCTTAGTCGAGGCCCGAGAGCCTCCATGGCCAAGACCCAGGCTTTACCAGGCAAGCCGTCAGGTCCTGGGGCGGTATTCTTGGCACTCAGCCTTCGTACCGCCACTCTCACCTCTACCTCGGTCACCTCTGGAGCAACGTCGTCGTCGCCGATGTGGTCCGCGTCGGATACTGCAGGTGGCGGAGCCATGGGCGGGGGGGAGTGTTCCCCTCGCTCAGGGAACAGAGCGCTCACCACACCCTCTACGAGCTGCGGTCGGAGACTCTGAGTCAGCGGGGGAGCCCATGGACGGAGTAAACACTTCACACACACTTTCACGACAAATATCTCGTCATCATTGATATATTGTTATAATAATAATTAAATAACCTAAGATTAATAAGTTTATATTAAAATTATGGAATCATTTTACTATACCTGTTACAAGAACTATAACTCCAATAGCTCCTGTTAAAGGTCATGGTCTATAATCTACTAAATGAAATGGATGATTAAAATTTGTTTTCATTAATTTACTTCTCTAGAATATAAAGTTCTTAAAATTGCAATAACATAAGATTGAATAACTGCTACTGCTGATTCTAAAATTAATAATAAAATTTGAATAATTACTAAAATAGAAATTAAATAATTAGGTATACTAGGTCCTGTCCCTCTTAATAAGGTTATTAATAAATGACCTGCAATTATATTAGCAGTTAAACGGACAGCTAAAGTTCCGGGACGAATAATATTTCTAATTGTTTCAATTAATACTATGAATGGCATTAAAATGGAAGGAGTTCCTTGAGGAATTATATGAATAAATATATGTTGGGAATTATTAATTCATCCATAAATTATAAATCTTAATCATAAAGGTAAAGAAATAGATAAAGATAAAGTTAAATGACTTGTTCTAGTAAAAATATATGGGAATAATCCTAAGAAATTATTAAATAAAATAAATGAAAATATTGAAATAAAAATAAAAGTTGATCCTTGAAAATAATTATTTTTTAATAAGGTTTTAAATTCATTATGAAGTTTTAATAAAATAAAATTTCATAAATAAAAATGACGATTAGGAATTAATCAAAATGAATATGGGATAAATATAATTCCTAAGATTGTTCTAATTCAATTAAATGAAATATTAAATAAATTAGTTGATGGATCAAAAATTGAAAATAAATTACTTATCATTTTCAATTAAAATTTTTAAATTTAATATTTAAATTATTTTTATTAGAAATTTTTTTTTCAAAAATATAATAATTTATAATATTAAAAAGTAAGTAAATTAGTAAAAAGAAAAAAAAAGAAATTAATCAATTAATAGGTATTATTTGAGGTATAAAAGAATATTACTTTAAGTAATAATTTAAATTTGACATATTTATGTTATATGATTTAACTAATTCTTTAAATAAAATTTCATTAGAAGTAAATGCTAATTTACTATAAAATGGTTTAAGAGACCAGTACTTGCTTTCAGTCATCTAATGAGGAATAATTATTAATTCAATTAATAAAATTTTTAATTGAAATTCTTTCAATTACAATAGGTATAAAACTATGATTAGCTCCACAAATTTCAGAACATTGACCAAAAAAAATACCTGGACGATTAATAAAAAAATTTGTTTGATTTAGACGTCCAGGATTAGCATCTACTTTTACTCCTAGTGAAGGAATTGTTCAAGAATGAATTACATCTGTAGCAGTAACTAAAATTCGAATTTGATTATTTATTGGTAAAATAATTCGATTATCAACATCTAATAAACGAAAATCTCTAGAATTAAGTTCATTAGAAGGAATTATATAAGAGTCAAATTCAATATTATGAAAATCTGAATATTCATAACTTCAATATCATTGATGACCAATAGATTTTAAAGTAATTAAAGGATTATTTAATTCATCTAATAAATATAATAAACGTAATGAAGGTAATGCAATAAAAATTAAAGTAATTGCTGGTAAAATAGTTCAAATTAATTCAATTATTTGACCTTCTAATAAAAATCGATTAATATATTTATTAAATAATAATCTTGTTATTAAATATCCTACTAAAATTGTGATTATAATAAGAATAACTAAAGTATGATCATGGAAGAAAATAATTTGTTCTATTAAAGGAGATGCTCCATTTTGTAAATTAAGATTAGATCATGTTGCAATTTCTAAAAAAAGGATAATCCTTTATAAATGGGGTTTAAATCCATTACATATAATCTGCCATATTAGAAGAAATTTCTTAAAATAGGTAATTCATTATATGAATGTTCAGCTGGAGGTAAATTTTGATATCATTCAATTGAAGAAGATAAATTTAAAGAAAATAAAGCAATACGTTGATTAACTAAAGATTCTCATACAATAATTAATATAAATATAATAGCTAATAAAGAAATATAAGATCCTAAAGAGGAAATAATATTTCATGAAATATAAGAATCAGGATAATCTGAGTATCGTCGAGGTATACCTGCTAATCCTAAAAAATGTTGAGGAAAAAAAGTTAAATTTACTCCAATAAATATAACAAAAAATTGAATTTTTAAAAGATAAGGATTTAAAGATAATCCTGTAAATAATGGATATCAATGAATAAATCCTCCTAAAATAGCAAATACAGCTCCTATTGATAAAACATAATGAAAGTGAGCAACTACATAATAAGTATCATGAAGAGTAATATCAATTGATGAATTAGATAAAATTACTCCTGTTAATCCTCCTACTGTAAATAAAAATACAAATCCTAAACTTCATAAAATAGAAGGGGAATAATTAATTTGAGTTCCATGGAAAGTAGCTAATCAACTAAAAATTTTAATTCCAGTTGGGACAGCAATAATTATAGTTGCTGATGTGAAATAAGCTCGTGTATCAATATCTATCCCTACAGTAAATATATGATGAGCTCAAACAATAAATCCTAATAAACCAATAGCTAATATTGCATAAATTATTCCTAAACATCCAAATGTTTCTTTTTTCCCTCTTTCTTGGGAAATAATGTGTGAAATTATTCCAAATCCTGGTAAAATTAAAATATAAACTTCTGGATGTCCAAAAAATCAAAATAAATGTTGGTATAGAATTGGATCTCCTCCACCAGCGGGGTCAAAAAAAGATGTATTAAGATTTCGATCTGTTAAAAGTATAGTAATAGCTCCAGCTAATACAGGTAAAGATAGTAATAATAAAAATGCAGTAATTCCTACAGCTCAAATAAATAAAGGTATTTGATCAAAAGATAAACTATTTAGTCGTATATTAATAATTGTTGTAATAAAATTAATAGCTCCTAAAATAGAAGAAATACCAGCAAGATGAAGAGAAAAAATAGCTAAATCTACAGAACTACCACCATGAGCGATATTAGATGAAAGGGGGGGATAAACTGTTCATCCAGTTCCTGCTCCATTTTCTACAATTCTACTTGAAATTAATAAAGTTAATGAGGGGGGGAGTAGTCAGAAACTTATATTATTTATTCGAGGGAATGCCATATCAGGAGCTCCTAATATTAAAGGAACAAGTCAATTACCAAATCCTCCAATTATAATAGGTATAACTATAAAAAAAATTATAATAAAAGCATGAGCTGTTACGATAGTATTATAAATTTGGTCATCTCCAATTAAAGATCCAGGGGTTCCTAATTCAGCTCGAATTAATAATCTTAAAGAAGTTCCAACTATACCAGCTCAAATTCCAAAAATAAAATATAATGTTCCAATATCTTTATGATTTGTTGAATAAAGTCATTTTCGCTAATAAAATAAAATAAAATGGCTGAGTTTAAAGCGATAAATTGTAAATTTATTCACGAGAATAATTCTCTTTTATTAAAATTAAGCTTTATATTCATAAATGATATAAAATTGCAAATTTTAATGAGTAGAAGATTTCTATTAAGGCTTAAAGAATAATTTCTTTATAAATAATTTTGAAGATTATTAGTTTAATTTAACTTAAAACCTTAATAAAAAAAAAATGTTCTAAGAATTATACCAAATAAAGAAATAAATGAAAAAAAATTAATTAATAAAAAATAATTATTTTTAATAAAAATTTTAAATCATTTTATTTTTAAATAATTAAATATTAAAGCAGAATATCTAATACGAATATAAAAAAATAATATAATTAAACTTATTATAATAAAAATAAAAGTTAATAAATATATATTATTATTAATTAAAAAATTAATAATAATTCATTTAGGGAAAAATCCAATAAAAGGTGGTAAACCACCTAAAGAAAGAAAATTAATTAATAAATTAATTTTAATAAAAAAATTTATATTATTAATAAATAATTGATTAATAAAATACATATTTAAAATATAAAATAGAAAACATATGATTCTAATTATAAATGAATATATAAAAATATAAAAAAATCATAAAGTTTCACTAATTATAATAGATGAAAGTATTCATCCTAAGTTATTAATAGATGAAAAAGCTATTAATTTACGTAATGAAGTTTGATTTAACCCTCCAATAGCTCCAATTACAATATTTATAATAATAATAATGATAATAAAGTTATTATTTAAATAATAAGATAAAATAATTATTGGGGTAATTTTTTGTCAAGTTATTAAAATAAAATTATTTATTCATGATAAACCTTCTACAATATTAGGGAATCAAAAATGAAAGGGGGTTCTTCCTATTTTTATAAGTATAGAAGAATTTATTATAATAGAAATAAAATTATTTATTTCAAAATTTTTTATTAAAGTTATTTTGATTAAAATTACAAATAAAAAATTAATTGAAGCAATAGATTGAGTTAAAAAATATTTCAGAGATGCTTCAGTTGATAATAAATTATTAGAATTAGAAATTAGGGGGATAAATCTTAAAAGATTAATTTCTAAACCAATTCAACATCCAAATCATGAATTAGATGAAATAGAAATTAAAGTTCTAAAAAATAATATAAAGTAGAAAAATATTTTATTAGAATTAAATAAAAAAAAAATTTAAAATAAGAAATATTATATTTCTTTTAAGAATTAAAAATTCAATTTTTTTATATTTTAGTGTAAGATGCACCATAGTTTTTGATACTATTAGATATAGTTTAATTCTATAAAATATAATAAAGGTAAATAATTTACTTAATTTATCCTATCAGAATAATCCTTTAATCAGGCACTTTATTTTAAAAAAAAAGGGGTTTCCTTTATAGTTGGGGTATGAACCCAAAAGCTTAATTTAGCTTATTTTTAATTTTTATTTATTTATTTATATGTAAATTTATTAAAAATGGTTTAATATTAAATTTAAAAGAAATTAATTTATTATATATATATATATATATATTAAAAATTTAATATATTAATATATATATATATATAATAAATTATTAAAAAATTAAAATTAATTATATTAATATATTGTAATTTAAATGAATATTAATTGTTTAATTCTTGAATTTTGTTTTTAATATAAATATTATGAAAGAAAAAAAGAGAAATTATTTAAAATTTAATAATTTATATTAAATATTTTAATATAAAAAAAAAAAAAAAAAAATTCTATTCATAAAAATTTACATATAAATAAATTTTTTATGGTTTTAATATTTTATTTTAAGTTTATTTTACATATAAATTTTAGTGTTAAATTTTAATTATTTAAATAATAATTTATATTATAATGTAGTAATTAATATTAAATTATTTAAGAAATTAAGATTTAGTAATATTTTAATTAATAACAAATTTTGTGCCAGCAGTTGCGGTTATACAAAAATTAAATTAAATTTTATTAGTAATTAATAAATAATTGAAAAATAATAAAAATTTTAAATTATTAGGTGAAATTTTAATTTAATAAAATTTTATAATTTAATTATGATTTAATAAATTTTATAAAAAACTAGGATTAGATACCCTATTATTAAAATTTAAAATTAAAATACTAAAATAGTAAATAATTATTTATTGAAACTTAAATAATTTGGCGGTATTTTAGTTCATTTAGAGGAATCTGTTTAATAATTGATAATCCACGAATAAATTTACTTAATTTATAATTTTGTATATCGTTGTTAAAAAAATATTTTTTAATAAAATTAATATTTAATAATTATTATAAAAATTTAAATCAGATCAAGATGCAGATTATAATTAAGAATATAATGGATTACAATAAATTTATTTACATGAATATTAATTTGTAAAAATTAATTGAAAGTGGATTTAAATGTAATTTTATTTAATTTAATAAAATGATTATATATTAAAATATGTACATATTGCCCGTCGCTTTCATATAATAATAAGTTGAAATAAGTCGTAACAAAGTAGAGGTACTGGAAAGTGTTTCTAGAAAGAACAAATTAGAGCTTGAGTTTAAAGTATTTCATTTACATTGAAAGGATATTAAAAATTAATTAATTTGAGGGGAAAAATTAATAAATTAATTTTAATAAAAAAATTTTTAAGTAAAAATATATGGGGGTTAAAGTATTTTTATAGAAAAAATTGATTAATTTATAGTAAATTAGTATTGTGAAAGAATTTTGAAATAAGTGAAAAATAAATTGGATGTAAGTAATTTTAATTTAATGTATCTTGGGTATCAGAGTTTATTAAAAAAAATTTTTAATAAAAAAAATCTCGAATTTAAAAGAGATAACTAATTAATAAAGTTATTGTAGCATAAATATTTTTCATAATTAGTTTGAAATGAAATGTTAATCGTTTTTAAATATATCTAGTTTTTTTAGAAAAAAAATTAATTTTTTATTATTTATTAAAATGAATTAATTAGTGAATTTATTTTATAAATAATTTTATATTTTAAGGGATAAGCTTTAATTTATATTTATATAAATATTTAATAAAAATTAAATTGAAATTTTTATAATTTATATTGTTAAAAAATTTTATTTTATTATAAATAATTTCATTAAAAATAAAATTTAAAAAAATTTTATATTTTTATAAAATTAGTATATAAATATTAAAAATTATTATTTTAAATTAAATTAATTAAAAGGAATTCGGCAAATATTTATATTCACTTGTTTATCAAAAACATGTCTTTTTGTAAATAATTTAAAGTCTAATCTGCCCACTGATAAAAATTAAAGGGCTGCAGTAATTTGACTGTACAAAGGTAGCATAATCATTAGTCATTTAATTGATGACTTGTATGAAAGATTGGATGAAATATAAACTGTCTCTTGATTATATATAGAATTTAATTTTTTAATTAAAAAGTTAAAATAAATTAAAAAGACGAGAAGACCCTATAGAGTTTTATAATTTTATTAATTAGGATTATTTATATAAATAAAATTAAGATTTATGAAATTATTTTGTTGGGGTGACAAAAAAATAAGTAAAACTTTTTTTAAAATAATACATATATAAGTGAATTTTTGATCCAGTAATATTGATTATAAGAAAAAATTACCTTAGGGATAACAGCGTAATTTTTTTTTTTAGTTCATATAAAAAGAAGAGTTTGCGACCTCGATGTTGGATTAAGATAAAATTTAAATGCAGAAGTTTAAAATTTTTGATCTGTTCGATCATTAAAATCTTACATGATCTGAGTTCAAACCGGTGTAAGCCAGGTTGGTTTCTATCTTTTAAAAAATAAAATATTTTAGTACGAAAGGATTAAATATTTGAATTAAATTTATTATTAAAGAATTTTATTAAAAAATATATAAAATAAATAAATAATTATTACTATTTTGGCAGAAAAATGTGATGATTTTAGAAGTCATTAATATATAATTAAATTATATAGATAGTATTGTATATATTTGATATTTATTTGATTATAATTGGTTTATTAATTTTAATTATTGGAGTATTGGTAGGAGTAGCTTATTTAACTTTATTAGAACGTAAAGTTTTAGGTTACATTCAAATTCGTAAGGGACCTAATAAAGTAGGAATTGTAGGGATTTTACAACCTTTTTCTGATGCTATTAAATTATTTACTAAAGAACAAACTTATCCTAATTTTTCTAATTATATTTGTTATTATTTTTCTCCTGTAGTTAGATTTATTTTATCATTAATAATTTGATTATTAATTCCTTATTATTTTAATTTAATTAGATTTAATTTGGGGGTTTTATTTTTTTTATGTTGTACGAGATTAGGAGTTTATACTGTAATAGTAGCTGGGTGATCTTCTAATTCAAATTATGCTTTATTGGGGGGATTACGAGCTGTGGCTCAAACTATTTCTTATGAAGTTAGTTTGGCTTTAATTTTAATATCAAGAATTATTATAATTATAGATTTTAATTTATTAAAATTTTTTATTTTTCAGGAATATTTATGATTTTTTTTTTTAATATTTCCTTTAAGATTATGTTGAATAAGATCTAGATTGGCGGAAACTAATCGTACTCCTTTTGATTTTGCTGAGGGTGAAAGAGAATTAGTTTCTGGATTTAATATCGAGTATAGAAGAGGAGGATTTGCTTTAATTTTTTTAGCGGAATATTCTAGAATTTTATTTATAAGAATATTATTTGTTTTATTATATTTGGGAGGTTTTAATTTAAGAATTTTATTTTATTTAAAATTAAGATTTATTTCTTTTTTATTTATTTGAGTTCGGGGTACTTTACCTCGTTATCGTTATGATAAATTAATATATTTAGCTTGAAAAAGATATTTACCGATTTCTTTAAATTTTTTATTATTTTTTTTTAGGGTTTAAAATTTTATTATTATAATTTAATTTTTTTTAGTATAAATTAATAGAAAATGATTCTTTCTTAAGTTTTCAAAACAAATGCTTATATACAAGCTCATTAATTTAATTGAATAATAGATTATCTCAATATTTATTAATAAATGGATTAATAATAAAATAAGAAAAATAAAGAATTGTTAATAATTGACCTGTAATAATATAAGGGTCTTCAACTGGGCGAGCTCCAATTCAAGTTAATAAAATAACAATTATTACTATTGATCAAAATAAAATTTGATTAATAGGGTAAAATTGAATACCTTGAATTTTTTTATTAAATGTAAATGGAAGAATAATTAAAATTAAAATAGATATTACTAAGGCAATAACTCCTCCTAATTTATTAGGAATTGATCGAAGAATTGCATAAGCAAATAAAAAGTATCATTCTGGTTGAATATGTACGGGAGTTACTAAAGGATTAGCTGGGATAAAATTATCAGGATCTCCTAGTAAATAGGGATTAGTTAAAGTTAAAATAGTTAATAAAAATAATAAAATAATAAATCCAATTAAATCTTTAAATGTAAAAAAAGGATGGAAAGGAATTTTATCTAAATTACTATTTAAGCCTAAAGGATTATTAGAACCTGTTTGATGTAAAAATAATAAATGAATTATTGTTATTATTAGAACAATAAAAGGTAATAAAAAATGAAATGTATAGAATCGAGTTAAAGTTGCATTGTCAACAGCAAATCCTCCTCAAATTCAAGTTACAATTTTTACTCCTAGTGAAGGAATAGCTGATAAAAGATTTGTAATAACTGTTGCTCCTCAAAATGATATTTGTCCTCATGGTAAAACATATCCTATAAATGCTGTTGCTATTAATAAAAATAAAATAATAACACCTACTATTCAAGTATATTTTAAGTTAAAAGATTCATAATAAATTCCTCGACCAATATGAAGGTAAATACAAATAAAAAAGAATGAAGCTCCATTAGCATGAAGAGTTCGAATTAATCAACCATAATTAACATTTCGACAAATATAGTTTACACTATAAAATGCTATTTCAATATTGGCTGTATAATATATGGTTAAAAATAGTCCTGTTAAAATTTGAATAATTAAACATAAAGCTAGTAATGATCCAAAATTTCATCAAGCTGAAATATTTGATGGAGAAGGTAAGTCAATTAATGATCCATTAATAATTTTTAAAATGGGATGAGTTTTTCGAATAGTAATAAATTTATTTATCATTAGTTTAATTTAAATAGATGATCGAATAGGACCATAAAAAATATTAGTAATTTTTACGATTGCAATTAAAGTAATAAATAAATAAATTACTAATATTATTATAATTAAAAATGTTTGATTATTATATAATTTTCTTAAATTAATTTTATTTTCATTATTAATAAATAAAATTAATTGATTAAAATCATTTATATCTGAATTTATAGATAAATTTATTCATAATAAATTATTTGTATACATAAATTGTAATGTAATTATTAAAATTAATATAATAAAAATTATTTTTTTTATATTAATTATAAATTTAAATATTTCATTTGAAGCAATTCTTGATACGTAAATAAATAAAACTAATAAGCCCCCTAAAAAAGTTAAAAATAAAATATATGCAAATCAATAAGTTTTGATTAATATTCCTGTTAGTAAGCAGGTTAATAAAGTTTGAATTAAAATTATTAATCCTATAGATAAAGGATTATTTAAAAATAATATAAAAAAAGAAATTATAATTATTAAAATTGAAAAAGTTAATTTTAAAATTTCAAATCAAAGAATAGTTTAAAAAAAATAATAATTTTGGAGATTATTGATAAAGATATTCTTTTTCTTTGAAGTTTTTAAAGTAATAAACTTATTTTTGATTTACAAGACCAATGTTTTTTTTAAACTATAAAAACAAATGATAATTTTAAATATATGAATTATTTTTATTTTAATATTTATTGTGGGAAATTTAATTTTTATTTCTAAACATAAACATTTAATAATTGTTTTACTTAGATTAGAATTTATTGTTTTAAGAATTTTTTTTTTTATATTAATTTATTTAATATTTATTGATTACGATATATATATATTAATAGTTTTTTTAGTTTTTTCAGTATGTGAAGGAGCTTTAGGGTTATCAATTTTAGTTTCAATAATTCGAACTCATGGAAATGATTATTTTCAAAGATTTAATTTATTATAAGTATATATATATATATATATATACATATATATATATATATATATATATATATATATATATATATATATATATGTAAAATAAACTTAAAATAAAATGATAAAATTTTTATTTATAATAATTTTTATAATACCTTTATGTTTTATAAAAAATATATTTTGAATGGTTCAAATAATTTTATTTATAATAATATTTATATTTATAAATTTAGGGATAAGATTAAATTTATTTTGTAATATAAGATATATAATATCATGTGATATTATATCTTATGGTTTAATTATATTAAGAATTTGAATTTCTATTTTAATAATTATGGCTAGTGAAAATTTAAATAGGATGAATTTTTATATTAATTTTTTTTTATTTAATATTCTTTTTTTATTGATTATATTATATTTAACTTTTAGAACAATAAATATATTTATATTTTATTTATTTTTTGAAGGTAGATTAATTCCTACTTTATTATTAATTATTGGTTGAGGGTATCAACCTGAGCGAATTCAAGCGGGGATATATTTATTATTTTATACTTTATTTGTATCATTACCTTTATTAATAGGAATTTTTTATATATTTAATGAGACATATTGTATAATAATTTATTTTTTAAAGTTTTTTAATGTAAATATTTATATTTTATATTTTTCGATGATTTTAGCTTTTTTAGTAAAAATACCTATATATTTTGTTCATTTATGATTACCTAAAGCTCATGTTGAGGCTCCTGTTTCAGGATCTATAATTTTAGCTGGGATTATACTAAAATTAGGAGGTTATGGGTTATTACGTTTATTAATTTTTTTACAAGAAATTAATTTAAAATTAAATTATTTAAGAATTATTGTTAGTTTAATTGGGGGATTTTATATTAGATTAAAATGTTTTTGTCAAGTAGATATTAAATCTTTAATTGCTTATTCTTCTGTTGCTCATATAAGTATTGTAATTAGAGGAATTATAATTATAAATTATTGAGGATTTATTGGTTCTTATATTTTAATAATTGGTCATGGATTATGTTCTTCTGGTATATTTTGTTTAGCTAATATTAGATATGAACGCTTACATAGTCGGAGATTATATATTAATAAGGGGATAATAAATTTTATACCTTCAATAAGATTATGATGATTTTTATTAATATCTTCTAATATAGCAGCTCCTCCTAGATTAAATTTAATAGGAGAAATTAGATTAATTAATAGATTAATGAGATGATCTTGAATTTCTATATTTTCATTAATATTAATTTCTTTTTTTAGAGCTGGTTATAGATTATATTTATATTCATTTGTTCAACATGGGAAATATTATTCAGGTATTTATAGTTATTATATAGGGGTTTCACGTGAGTATTTAATATTAATATTACATTGATTACCTTTAAATATTTTAGTTTTAAAAATTGATTATAGAATAATTTGATTTTATTTAAATAATTTAAATATAAAATATTGATTTGTGGTATCAAAAATATGAATAAAATTCATTTTAAATTATTAATAATATAAAATATTCAATTTGTTTTATTTCTTTTGTTTTTTTATTTTTAATAAGAATAATTAATTTTTTTTTTATAATTTATTTTATTATAAATAATATAGTTATTATGATAGAATGAGAGATTATTTCTTTTAATTCGATATCAATTTTTATATCTATTTTATTAGACTGGATATCTTTATTATTTATAATATTTGTTTTTTTAATTTCTTCTGTAGTTATTTATTATAGAAAAAGTTATATAAGATCTGAATTAAATTTAATACGATTTATTATTTTAGTTTTATTATTTGTTTTTTCAATAATATTATTGATTATTAGTCCTAATATTATTAGAATTTTATTAGGTTGAGATGGTTTAGGGTTAGTTTCTTATTGTTTAGTAATTTATTATCAAAATTTAAAATCTTATAATGCAGGTATATTAACGGCTTTAAGAAATCGTATTGGGGATGTTTTTATTTTAATAGTAATTGCTTGAATAATAAATTATGGAAGATGAAATTATATTTTTTATTTAGAGTTTATAAATAATGATTGAGAAATAAATATAATTGGAAGATTAATTATTATAGCTGCTATAACAAAAAGTGCTCAGATTCCTTTTAGTTCATGATTACCAGCTGCTATAGCAGCTCCTACACCAGTATCTGCATTAGTTCATTCTTCTACTTTAGTAACTGCGGGAGTTTATTTATTAATTCGATTTAATATAATATTACTTGATTTATTTTTTTTAAAGTTATTATTATTATTATCTGGGTTAACAATATTTATAGCTGGTATTTCTGCTAATTATGAATTTGATTTAAAAAAAATTATTGCTTTATCAACTTTAAGTCAATTAGGTTTAATAATAAGAATTTTAAGAATGGGTTTACCTGATTTAGCTTTTTTTCATTTATTAACTCATGCTATATTTAAAGCTTTATTATTTATATGTGCTGGGGTAATTATTCATATAATAAATGATATACAAGATATTCGTTTTATAGGGGGAATTAGATTATATATTCCAATAACTTCTTTATGTATAAATATTTCTAATATAGCTTTATGTGGAATTCCTTTTTTAGCTGGATTTTACTCTAAGGATTTAATTTTAGAATTAGTAAGATTTAGAAATTTAAATTTAAGAATTTTTTTTTTATATTATTTTTCTACGGGATTAACTATATTTTATACTTTTCGTTTAGTAATATATTTAATAGTAAATGATTATAATTTAATAAGAATTTATAATTTATATGATGAAGATTATGTTATATTAAAAAGAATAATAGTTTTATTATTTATAAGAATTATTAGAGGGAGATTTTTAAGATGATTAATTTTTTCTTATCCTTATATAATTTATTTGCCTTTTAATTTAAAAATAATAGTTATTTATGTTAGTTTAATTGGAGGATTATTAGGGTATTTTATTAGAAATATGGGAATTTATTCTGTTAATAAATTTATTATAACTTATAATTTAAGAAATTTTTTATGTTTAATGTGATTTATACCTAATTTATCAACATATGGTTTAAGATATTATTTTTTAAATTTTGGTCAAAATTTATTAAAAAATATTGATTTAGGATGAAGAGAATTATATAGAGGGTTTGGGATAGTTAAAATTTTAAAAAAGTATTCAGGATTTTATAATATTTATCAAATAAATAATTTTAAAATTTATTTATTTAGATTTATTATTTGAATAATAATAATTTTATTTATATTATTATTTAATAATTAATTTAAATAGCTTATAAATTTAGAGCATAATATTGAAGATATTAAGGAGATATAATTATCTTTAAATAAATATAATTTTATTAAAATATTTATAAAAATAGATATTTTATTTTTACAATGAAAATGTAAAGTTTTAATTTAAACTATATAAATAAGAAATATTAATGGAATTTAACCACTAAAAATTAAGTTAGCAGCTTAATTTTAATCTTTATATTTCTAATTTAATTGGAATATATAATTCAATATTATCATTAACAGTGATATACCTCTTTTTGGTTTCAATTAATAAATAAGGAGTTTATTTTAACTCTTTCTTTTAAGTCGAAATTAAATGCAAAATTGCTTCTTATTTAAGATAAATTATAAATAATAATATTTTTTGAATGCAAATCAAATGTTTTATTTAAACTATAATCCTAATTTAATTTGTTCAATTTAATATATTTTGATTTCATTCATGATATAAACCTATTAGTAAAATTAAAATAAAAAAGAATCTAATTTTTGTTCAAAAAATAAAATTTACTAATTTAAATAAGGGAATAATAGGGAAAATAAGTGCAATTTCTACATCAAAAATTAAAAAAATAACAGTAATTAAAAAGAAATGTAATGAAAAAGGTATTCGAGCTGAAGATTTAGGGTCAAATCCACATTCAAATGGAGAACATTTTTCTCGATCTGAAAATGTTTTTTTTGATAAAATGATAGATAAAAATATTATAATATTAGAAATTAATATGATAATTAAGAAAATATTTGTTATTAAAATAATTATTTATATTAATTGAAATTATTAAACTTTTTGATTGGAAGTCAAATATACTAAATATATTATATAAATAATTAATTTCCTCATCAATAAATTGAAATATAGAGGAATAATCAAACTACATCTACAAAATGTCAATATCAAGCTGCTGCTTCAAATCCAAAATGATGATTACTAGAAAAATGATTATTTAACACACTTTGTAGGCTTCCAATTTGGACCGCTTTATTTCCGCTCGGAGAGTGCGCTTCGCCACTCTGTATTCCTCATATAGCTCCGCCTCTCTAACCTCCGCATCCGCCGGACGGATGCGGCGCTTGCAGTATCTGGCGTACCGGCGTCGCGCGTGATTACACGCATTGCGCAATGCTGCAATCTCTGGCGACCACCAGTACACCTGGCGCCGAGCACGTCCTGGAGGGACACGGGGCATTGCCGCGTCGCAGATTTGCGACATGGCTTCCCGGAACCACTCCGCCTCGACGTCGATGTCGACAGGCCTGTTCGGTGCTTGCACCCAGGCCTGTACCGTCGCGGCTTCCAGGAAGAGCTCCCGGTCCAACTGCTTCAGCGCCCACCGCGGACCACAAGGGTTCTGCCGGACCGGCGCGGTCGAGGTTTGGGCAGAGACGTCAAACCGGATGTACCGGTGGTGTGAGTACGTCTCCACCCCCTCCATGACGCGCCAGTCAACGACACGTGGCGAAAGCGGGGGGCTGGCAAACGAGATATCCACCACTGATTCACCCCGCATCCGCACACACGTGGGGACAGAACCCCGGTTTAGGACGACCAGGCCAGACTCCAAAGCCCAGTCCTCCACCATCCGACCCCGTTGGTTCGTATAGCGGGAACCCCAAGCCAAGTTCCAGGCATTGAAGTCCCCGCAGACGACCACGGGGAGGGTACTAAACCTAGCGACGACGTCTCTTAGCTCCATAAGGGATATGTGGAGTTCGCCGAGAGATCTGCTCGGGGACAGGTAGACGCCTACCACTGCAATGTCCCCGAGCCGTGCTGCAACGTAACCCCGTCCTCTCTCGACGGCCTCGAGGGGCGGGGTACCGGCGGCGGCCGACGAAATTATAGTCACCGAGCCGTCCAGGTCCTGAACCCAGTCTCCACTGGGCCGGACAAAATACGGCTCGGAGACTACGGCAATGTTGATCGACCACTGCGCCATGCTCTGGAGCAACAGATCCTGAGCAGCGGCGCAGTGGTTAATGTTCGCCTGGAGGAGACGGAATGGTGTCGTTATTGACAGTCCATTGTCTCCTCCTGAGCCCTTCGTGAGGGCACTGCCGCGGCGGTGGTTGCGGCGGTGGCGGCGGCGGCAGCCGAAGAGGCAGCGTTGGCGGTGGAAGGAGGGGGCCTCCGGACCTTGGCCTTGGCCTTGGCGGGGGGGTCGCAGGACCTGCCACCTGCACGGTGGTCGGCTGGTTTGCCTGCCGCCGCACATGCGTAGCAGTGCGGCGGAGCACGGCACTCTGCAGCCTTGTGACCGGCTTGACCGCACTGATGGCAGCGGTCACTGCGATCCTCCTCCGCAGCGCAGTAGGCTCCCGCGTGATGCCCCACGTGGCAGCGATAGCACCGCAGAGGTCTGGGCTCCAGCAACTTCACTTGTGCGGAAACCCAGCCCACCAAAAGCCGTCTGCCCTCTTCGGTGATAGTTTTAGCCGCCGACACGGGGCAGCTCACCGTTATAGCGCGCATACCCGTGCTGTCAGTGCGAATGGTGCCCGCCCGAACCTGCTCGGCCGTGCACCCTCCTACCCCGACGATGGCGGCTACTACTTCGTCCACCCTGACGGAGTCGTCCAAGCCCATGATGCGCATAGCTATGCACTTCGTGGGCCTGGACACTCGGGCCTCTTCTAAATCTAGGGACGCTCTGATCTTTTTAGCCAGGGCGTCTGCAACAGGGCCACTGGCCGCACCAGGGACCTCAAAGATTCGGGCCCCGGTAACGGTGCGCCGAATCCGGAAGCCCGCAGGAGCGCCAAGCTCCTCAAGGTGGGGCAACACCGCCTGCTTCGCCTTTTCCATGACGGAGTCGTACGTCACGCCCCTCTTTTCCGCCTCTGGCTGTAGCGTTACAACTACAGCCTCGGAGTTAGGGGCGCGAAGTCTAGCCGCCATGGCCCGCTTCTTGCGCTCTCGCTGCCTTTTGCGCTTTCTGGCCGCCCTAGCCGCCTTACTCACCTTCTCCTTGGCGCCGACGACCGTCCAATCGGCGCCAGCGGAATGGTCTTCGATCTGTGGAGATGGCCTAGTCGCCACCGCCACAGGAGGTCCTGCCTGTTTAGCGGCAGACGCCACCTTGCCCTTCGTGGGAGGAGCTGTGAGATTCCTCTGTTGCCTCTGCCGCTTGGCCGCTGGTGCTTGTCTCACGGGCTCCGACATCTCGGTCCTGCGCCTGGCTTGCCCTGACGGGCCCGCTACTGGCGCAGCATACGAAGCTGCGGCGGCGGCATAAGATGCCGTCTTGCGCTGGCCGGAGGCCGCGAGTGGAGGACGCAAGACGATCCCCTCCAGCACTGACAGCTGGTGCTGCATCCGTAGCTGGAATTGCTCTTGCTGCTGCTGCTGTTGCTGCCGGAAGGCAGCCAACTCTTGCCGCACCAGCACCAGCAGTTGGTTCTCGGGCTCCGACTGGGGCTGGAGCTGCTGTGGCCCCTGTCCCTGTAAGCATCCTTCCTTTGGTGCTTCTACCCGTGGGCCGGGATTTGGGTCACCGGAGAGCTCGGCCCGGAGTTTGTTCAAGCTGAGCTCGAAGGTTGCATCAATGGCCTCCTGGATTGAGGTCGCGTACGTCGCAATGCCCCTTTTCTTGGAGCCCTTTTCCCGTTTCCGGGTCATAGCCGTTAGGGCCTCCACGACCAGCTCTCCGAGGCGCTTGCGGGACTCTTCGACGGGATCCGCTACAACGTCCGACTTGCTGCCAGGTGACCGCGGGGGGTCCGCCCCAGAGCTAGACATTCCCGGGTGGCGCCCCTCAGCCGTGAGCCTGTAGGCTCGCTGGGCGGACTCTTGAGGAGTGAGCCCCCTCCCCTTTCCTCGGCCCGCGCCTCCACCGCGACTGCTGGTGGGAATTTTGCGGGCCGACGCAGATTCTTCTTCGGAGGATGTTCCATCCCCCGATATGCCACGTTTCCGATAAAGACGCAGGTTTTCTCCGGAAACTTCAACTTCTTCTTCCTCCGAGCCCTCCGAGCTCCTCTTGGATGCCGCGTCAGACTCCGACCGCGCATCACTCTCCATCTTCTCGTCGTTTTTGGTTTGGTTTAAATTTCTATTCATATTTGGTCCCACGAGTAATTATCTTTGGGTACCTGCTCAAAATATGTGTGGTTCGCACTAGAGACTAATTTAGCTACCCATTAGTCAAGCTAACAACCTCCCTCACGGTGCGCCGCCGCTTGGAGGTTTGGGGTAATTTTTTATAGAGGTTTTCTTCCTCGCGGCCCGGGCGGTTAAGCCAAGACCCTCGACCCCCATCGAAAGTCAGAAACATGACCTTGGACAATCTTTGGGGCTACGAGACTAACGGTGGCAGGAGGAGGAGCAACTCTTCCTCCTGCCTGCCCGGTGGCAGGGTGAGTGCACACCGAGCCCGCTCTAACTTCGTCACTGTGCCCTCTGCTAAAGCAGAGGGACACGCGTTGAAGTGATCCTCCTGACAGAACATTCGCAGACGGCCGTCAAGACCCCTTAGGCCTCAGTGCCCAAGGGGGATGGTTGGCCGCCTCCCAGGGTGCACCGTCCCGCAGGCTGGCCTTCACTCCGGACGTATCCGCAAGGGAACTACAGCCTGCGGGCACTCGTGGAGGTTTTCTGTCGTGGCACCCCGCGGGAGAGGTGTCACGGAGTCCTCCAGCTAGAAGGAAAGAAAGAAGAAATGTTTATTTGGCTAGCAATGAAACTCAATACAAAGTTTTCGTAGGGCCAGGACGCAGGTCCAGTCTGGACATAATGTCAGCAAACTGTAGGAGTTGTCAGCAAACTGTAGAGGCCCAGCAGGGTTGAAGCCTCCTGGGACCAAGGGTAGATGTGAAAAAACCTTGGCCCTAAGATCAAGACAAAGAAGGAACGGGATAGGTCGTTTAGTCAGTAAGAGCTATCGACTCTATGTGCGTGCTTTGTAAGTCGGTTTTTGAGTGATCATAATTTGTATTAAAAATGTCCTCATCAGTTAAAAGTCTTTATTACGACAGACAGGCGGACAGCGTACTCATAAGGTCGCGTTTTTACTCTTTGGTTACGGATCCCTAAAAAAATATGCATGATCGACACTTAACGCGATATGGGTAACATTATACGCCTATTATCCGTACTATGACTAAGTTAATTAAAATTTAAGATCCGAATTCTGAAGCGTAAGTAAGATTAATTAGCTCATGCCCATAAAGTTTAAAATCAACTGTCACTCACAATAGTGGCTATTATAATAACACACCGAACTTTCCTAATAAGCTGTAATCTAATTTCAACCCTAAAAGTTTCAATCACGAAGTTAGTTTGAACCGCTTAGAATCGGTTTACACCGGTTTTCAGCGGATATTAACGCCAGAAGCACAGAGGCCGCGGAAACTATACGAAACGAACATCGGATTATTTTCCTAAGTAAGTAAACTGTGTTTTATTTTACAGTTCAGCCCCACTAGCCAAGATATTATCGTTTCGTAAACGTCGAACGCTTTAAATTAACCATGCCACTATTTCCTTTGTTCTGATGTTATCTCAACATCCAGTCGCCTGGTCAGAAGAAAGAAATTGGAGGCGTTGCCTATTCCAAGTGTTCGACGTTAATGAAACGGTTGTAACTTTGCTAAGAGGGCTGGAAAAGCACAATTTAACTGTGCCATAACCGTTCCATCATCGGACCGCTAGATCTAGCGTTGCGCTATTGGTAAGTAGGTGGTGGACATCCAAATAGGAGGGATGTCCACCTTTACCGTCACGCCCTATTAAAAGCGTGCGTGAAACACGACGTGAAATCGGCCGGGATCTGAACTGAACGGCGAAGTTCTTGTTGTTCACCGTCCGGCACAAAATCAAATCTCTCTTTTCTATCCAAGGCGTCCATATGTTATGTTCACACTTCCCATATAATACCTTTATGTTCGCTTTCAATACACAGTTTCCGTATATTCTTTGTGATAGTTAGAATGTATTTTCATTGAACTGATAAACGGTAGTGGAGTTGAGGTAAAAGGCTTTGTTTAATTCCGTGAAAGATGAAGTTTCGACCAGAAATTGAGTTAGTTATAAGTAGTTAAAATTAAGCGAATTAGCTCTTGAAGTTATAATTAAATGTGACCAACGAAGATATTTATTGAAAATGGGTGTATAATAATATGGTTGAATTTGTTTTTTTTTGGGGGGGGGGCAATAATCATCCAATGATGAATCCCGCTCCTAAGCGGAGCAGGAGATAGTTTCAGACTTTTACTACTCTCAAGAAAGAAAAACTTTTTATTTGCGGGACGCACACTAATTTACAAGTAATAAATAATAATTTACATAAACAGAAAGAAAAAAAGCCGATCGTAGTGAGGCGCACAGGACCATAGACTTATAAAAAAACATAAACTCTTTTCTTCATCTTCTTCCTTTCTAAACAACTATCTAATTTATCTATGCACGGGGCCGATCGCTATGGTGATACTTGGGGGAGATTTTTTATTGCTTCATCTTACGTTATCCAAAGTGATGTTTGATGCAAAAGGCATTCTACGATTTACTCGAACGTTTCAAAAACTAAAAGAAAATACGTGTTTTTATTAAACCTTAAGGATTTTTTTAAATAAATGGACATCATTTAGAATCTGGCTTAAATGTGCTAGGCTTTAACGTAAAATAGCAGATTTTCAGAGGTCTCTACTGGATTACTTTACATGTTTTAATTTCTATAGAAGCCTAAATAATATCCACAAGATATCCAAAATATCAGAAGAAAGATGAGTAATAACATCATAATAACGTAAGAGCGGTTGTATGGAAAATGTAACTCGTATTGGCCGCTCTTAAAGTCTGGTAATACTACACTTATTTCAGTCCTGAGTGGGTACCACTTATTTTATCCTAGTAAATCTTTCAGTAGATAAATCATTCGTTCAATTTACACGTTCCTAGTGTAAAGATTCTGCCATTTTACTGAACCAAGTCTATTTATTTTTAACTAATTAGTTCCCGTCTCAAACAACGCGTTCACTCCACTGCGCCAGCGAAACGAAAGTATTGGAAAGAGTTGCATCGACGTTCTATTCAATTAATTATCTACTTAATTTCAAGTGTAGTAGTTGAAGATAATTGATGAAAAAGCGGTCTGTAAACGTGAACTTTTATTTTTTATTTAGTACATACAATAACTTTAGTGACAATAGGCAGGGCACATTGTTAATATTCGACAACTATCACACAACGCCGTCTAGTCTCAAGCTAAGCAGAGCTTATGTTATGAGTACTTGACAACTGATACACATACTTATATATTTCTAAATAAAGCATCTTATATATAAACAGAACAAATGATCTTGCTCATCACACAACACATTGTCCTGGATGGGATTCGAACCTACGACCTCCGGCACAGCAGTCAGGGTCCCTAACGACTGGGCTGACAGGCCAGTCATATTGCTCGCAGAAGAGACGGCCGATGGCCGAAAGGTTCTAGAGTGGCGACCGCGTACCGAAAAACGCAGTGTTGCAAGGCCTCCAACAAGGTGGATCGATGACCTGACAAGGATGCGAGATGCACAGGACGGTTTATTATTGGGTGAGGACTATGTCCAGCAGCTGTGGACGTCTTTCTCTGACTCAACCTGAGCCTTCCTTTTGGACAAGAACCCTTGGCCCCAGTTGGCTTCGACCCTTCTGCAGGATCCCTACGGAGGATATAAGGATAAATAGCTCAGGAAAACTTAATCCCACTGAATATCAATGAACAAATTTATATATCGTGTCAGTAAAGGATTTGATCCTGTATTAAATTATTGATCCCGATTAAATTCGATACTACCCTCATTTGTGTTTGCTCTTTGATTGAATATGACAGGGGTCTGTTCCGTTCCGGAATTAATTTTAACTAATTAACGCGTTATTTTGTACCTGACTACTCCTTATTTATCCAAATTGGTTTATTTTGCCAATTTCGTAAAATTGTTATGGAAATAAAGAAATAAAATTCGACAAAGTTCATACAATGCTACTTAATTCCAAACTAAGAGTCATGTGACCTGTAGGTATTTTTAGCGCAACGACTGACTACCTACAGGTCATTATACTTGCTCAGCTGGTGATTATTTAATTTAGTGTTCAAGTTTGACAAAAAAAAACCATTTAATGTTTTATTTTATTTTCACAAATCGATATAGTGTTTATATATCGGATCAAAGTTAAAAGTTCAAAACTTCTGACTACCCCTAGTGACTGTGAACTCAATACTCAACTGATGCATGCATGGGATCGACCCTCCACGGGATCACATGTGCGAGTCGGGCTTGCGGACGGCGAGCGTTGGGTAGGTCGCCATCCGGTCGTCTGGTAATCGTCCGGACCAAACCCAGTCGTCGACGACGCGCACTGTTCCCGCGCGCCTCAAGGAGTTGTCAGCAACCGTAGGGACCCTACAGAAGGGTCGAAGCCAATTAGGGCCAAGGGTTTGTGTCTGAAAGGAAAGCTCAGGCCCTGGTATGTATGGCGATGTAGGAACGGGGTAGGTTGTTTAGTCAGTAAGAGTCTAACACTTGTTTCCCACTCCGCCCAAGAGCGGGACTCGTCATTGGATGATTTTTACCTGCCGTTAAAAAAAAAAAACATGTGCGTGTCCGATTCACACTTGCCCAGTTTTGGAGATACTTGTCAATTGTCACATTATAGGATCAAAAGCTGTCAAATATTATCATTGATTGACAGTTTATTAGAACGTGATAGTCTCTTGAAGTTTATTAAAAGTGCACGTGATGTATCAATTCATGTGGAGACTGATACAGATTTTTTACTTGTTATTAAATTTATTCTTTTATACATTTTTTTAAGCATTTTGATTCTAATTTTACAGATAAGCGCGACCCACCCCAGCTTTGCACGGGTAATGATATTTAATATATTGTCTATTAAAAAATCCCGCATCAAAATCCGTTGCGCAATTTTAAAGATCTAAGCATACACAGGGACAGCGGTAAGCAACTTTGTTTTATACTATGTAATGATTATTTGAGCAGAGGCGACCTAGTGGTCCAGTGCTCCTTTGTGTAATTAATTTCATTAAAACTGGTGCCAAAACGGTGAAGGAAAAAAATGTGAGGCAACCCTTTTTAAATATGTTTGGAAAAAATACCTATAACATGGTGTAAAAATGATTGAAATCGATGCAGTTATTAATTCTTAACAAACTGTATTCAGGTTTCGCAGATACTAAAAATAGTGTTGTATATGGCCCACCGAGATACAAAACTACATCATTATAATATTCAATAAGGCCTTAAAAGAAACATCAAATCGGCACATCATGAAAAGATTACAGACAATAAGAAATCTTTTGTGAGCCACTCGCACCTCCATTTAAACGTACTGGCGGGAATAATTGCATAAAAACTTTTTGTCGAAAATACGACGTATAAAAAAACTTTTTCGATTCCCGACAGATCTTAACTTTATCTTATTCCTGTAACTTATGGGCGACGAAATTCATGTTTTTAAATGTTTTCAAGTTGTGCCGTTTTTCTCTGTGATTTGATCTGGTGGAATGAAGTTGAATTTCGTGAAGTGCGTCCTTTTTATGATCTGTTTTTTTTTACATGAGCCTACATAAAATGTCAGAAGCTAGTGCACGGTTCCAAATTGGTCGTTTCCTATGGAGAAGAACAGGCAAGAAACTCCATGATTACTCATTTTACATACATTTTTTTAATCATGATTACTCATGATTAAAAAAATGTTATCTTTACAATATTTCCATATTACAGCACATAAATTATGTAAGGACAGTGCAGACCAGTCAATATTGAACTCCTACCGTTAAAATGGTAGGAAATAATCTAAAATTTGCGTCTACAATGTTCTCACATTCACATTATTGAAAGAGACTATATAAAAGCAAGAAAAATAATCACAAGTCTCAGTAAGACAATTACATTATATGATGGATCTATAAAGTGGAATAAGGAATATTGTGAGAATGTGTCAAAATAAAAGAATAAAGAGATGTCGTAAATAAAAAAAAAAATGGAAAAAGATGGAGCATTTAACAGACAACTATGAAGAGAGACAAACGTATGGGTACGCCTGTTTTTTTTTATTTCGATAGACTCACGTTTAACTACTATCTCACCTGATGGTAAGCGATGATATGCCGATGGAGCACGCTTGCCTAGACGTAACCTATTCACTCTTGACTTAAAGATCACCCCTAGGTTTGCTGACAACTCTTTGAGACGCGCGGGAAATGTAAAAAAATAGAATGAGTTTAGAATTTTTATACCTAAATGTTTTTCATTCATTTAGCCATAAATACTTTTTTGATATATAATAATTTATTTATGAAAAGACAACATTTGGTCCACAATAAATGTTAGTAGGTAGTTCTTATTTCTATATTAGTAACGAGATTTCAAATTTGTATCACAAGACTAGTATATATATACTACTAGACTAGTATAGTATATACCCTTACCCAGTATATATCTATACTGTAAATAAAAAAGAAAATAACAAATATCTTTAGCTCACATCCCACAGATTCTTTGAACAAGCTATTTGCGAAGATAGGTATTTCGCATTTCTCTCTTCTTTTATTTGGGCTGTATTGAGAAATAGTCGATCTCAAAGTTTCGTGTGGGTTTCTAGAAACAACTATCATTTTCTTTGAAATTAACTTATCCGTAAGAACACTTTTTCAGTATGTGTCATAACTGTGTGGGTCTATATTTATATGATAAATAAATAATACATTGTCAAAGAAAAAACTGGATAAGAGCGAGCGAGCCAAATTCACGCCCTTAGAGTTCCATACTATTGCATACCATTTAATGTATACACTTCTATAATAAACTTCCTAGTAATATTCAACAACTAAGCCTTAATAAATTTAAAACCTTTTTTTAAGCATAAACTTTGCCAAATTCATGAACAGGCCATTTCAGACAAATCTGCATGATCTTTAAGTGATTTAACCAATACATATTTACTGTATGTACTTCAATAGAGACTTTGACTTCTGAGTTTTTTTCCGGTGTTTCTTCGCAGAATAGTCAGCTAGGAAACACTGGACTCGTCTAGTTTCCAAAAAAAAAATGACATCCAATAGTACATTGTTATACGAGGGATGAAAGTTAGTCGAGCCCCTCGAACTATTAGCGACCTCGCTTTCGCTCGGTCGCCAAGAAATTTCTCGGGACTAAATAACTCTTGAACCCGAGGTAAACACTGTGCTTTTCATTACGAATACGAGGAAAAAAAAACCCGGAGTAGTCGTCAAAGGTCTTCGTATGTTTTTAGGTAGGTAGGTATATTTCTTTTGATTTAGACGGTAAGCGGTTTTCTCCTCTTAAAAATCTTGCGTTAAATTTATAACTGAAGCTGATAAACTTGTCGTGTTAATACAAATTTCTTATAACAGAGATTTAGCAAAATGTAAACAAAACTCTACACCTCGAAAAAAAAATCAAGTAAGACCAAATCAGCCTCAGATTATAGAGAGACTTTATCCGCCATTTTTTTTTTAGTGGTCGTCTGGCTATTCAGTCAATATTTTTCATTTTATTATTGTAAAAATGGGTCAGGTCAACATTTTTCTCAAATATAATATTAGTTTTAATGAAATAGTTGAAAGTAAATTAAAATAAAGTCATTATATCAAAAAAAAAATAAAAAAAAATCAAAAAGGTTTTTATTTCATATAGGCCTACACGGGCACTTATCAAACGTCAGAAGCTAGTACACGGTTCCATTTAAAAAAAAAAATCTTAAATTATTTCTACCTCTATGTAATTTTAATTGTACTGGCAGTACAGAAATTCGGGTCACGGTTCAAAAAAAATGTCAAAATAGAACTAGTTTTTTTTTTTAATATTTAGACAGCTGTCAGTTGAAAAGTGAAACTCCCCAGGGAGTAAAAGTAGTTTTTCAGCCCTCTCCGCAAGCAACTTTACACCTACTTTCAGAGTATGAGTAATGAAATAGTACATTGTTATACGAGGGATGAAAGAAAGTAATTTAGTCCCGAGAAATTTCTTGGCGACCGAGCGAGAGCGAGGTCGCTAATAGTTCGAGGGACTAAATAACTCTTGAACCCGAGGTAAACACTGTGCTTTTCATTACGAATACGAGGAAAATAAAATAATAAAAACCTGAGTCGTCGTCAAAGGCCTGAGTCGTCGTTTTTAGGTAAGTATATTTCTTTTGATTTAGGCGGTAAGCGGTTTTCTCCTCTTAAGAATCTTGCGTTAAATTAATAACTGAAGCTGATGAACTTATCGTGTTAATAAAAATTTCTTGTAACAGAGATTTAGCAAAATGTAAACAAAACTCTACACCTCGAAAATAAAGGAAGATCAAATCGGCCACAGATTATAGAGAGTCTACCATTTACCCGCCAATTCTTTTTTTCAGTGTTCGGCTCCCTGGCTTTTCAGTCAATATTTTTCATTTTGTCATTGTAAAAATGGGTCTGGTCAACATTTTTCTCAAATATATATTAGTTTTAATGAAATAATTGAAAGTAAATTAAAATAAAGCCATTAAAAAACAGTATTCTTAAAATTATTTCTATGTCATTTTAATTGTACTGGCAGTATAAAAATTCCGGTTACGGTTCAATAGAAATGTCAAAATAGAACTACTTATTTTTTTTAATATTTGCTGTCTAAATATTAAAAAAACAAATGTCAGTTGTAAAGTAAAACTCCCTAGGGAGTAAAAGTACTTCTTCCAGCCCTGTCCGCAGGCAACTTTACACCTACTTTCAGAGTATGAGTAATGAAAAAGTGTTTTTTAAACCTACTTGCAAAATAAAGATCATTTATATACCAACTACTAATAAAAACCGTCCAATTTTCGAATTGAGTTACGTCCATTTTTTAGTTGTTTGACAACAAAACTTAAAGTTTAGTTAAATGTGTCAGTAGAAAAATCAAAATGGCACTGTTCCTTGTGACTTGTCTCATAATATCATTTATCAAAAGTAACTTTGAAACCTGTCAATATCGGTGAAAGAAGAACTCTGTCAATCACAAGAAAAAATTATCTGTCAACCGATCTATCTCTCTGTTTATTCCGGTTAATCTTCGAAACAGCTACACCGATTTTGACGAAACTTTGACTAATAGGGAACTTTTTTTATGGTAGGTAAAAATCATCCGATGTCAAATCCCGCCCTTGAGCGGAGCGGGAAACAGTGTCACACTCTTACTGACTAAACAACCTCCCCGTTCCTTCCCTGCCTTAATACCAGAGCCCTGGAGCTACACTTTCGCATCAACCCTTGGCCCCAGGAAGCTTGGACACTGCAGAGGCTGGTAGAGAGCTGGCATTTTAAGAAATTACTATTGATATAATATTTTAGAAAAAAAAATAGATTTCTGGGGCAATTATGACCAACTGGCGTTGTGCTAGTAATAATAAATGTTCATCAATCCCAAGAAGGGGCACGTACAAAGTCCTCGATTCCTGGAAACTTTGATAACATTTTTCCTATTCTTTACTGGAAACGTTATTATTTCCCAGTATGTACAAAGTTTGTTACGACAGATGGACTTTCCTTGAAAAGGATCTTTGTACACACCAATATGAACAACTTTTACTATGAGACCAAACCAAAAATCACGAAACAAATAACCCGCTGCTCCAAAGATTTAAAGGTATTCACATAACTCGAAAAAATGTATGGAGCAGCGGGTTTTTTTCGACCAACCAATTTTTTTTTCGCGATTTTTGGATTGATCTCATAGTAAAAGTTGTTCATATCGGTGTGTATAATGATCCTTTACTCAGTAAACAGGCACTACAGTCACAATGTGACTGTTAAAGATGATCAACGAAACTGTTTTCTTAAAATGTTTAGATAGTGAAAGGGGCGAGGAGGAGTAATAGATCCTCGCCTCCTTCTACGAAGCAGTAATGCTAGAAAAGGAGGAGGTCGCACGCCTGAGGCAGCGGCGCTAACACCACAGCAACCACCAGGATTACGATCCCGATTTCCGACCACCGTAGTCGCGGGCTTGCGGAGCATTGGTTAGGTCGCCGACCGACCATGCGGTATCGGTCCGGACCAAGCCCAAGTCGTCATAGTGGGACCCCCTACAAAAGCGAGGCCTCTACAAAATCAAGATCCCTAAAAAATCGAGGAAACCTGCCTATAGCCAAGGCCTGAGCAGTTGCACTGCTCCCCACTCCTTAAGACCACCACCATTTACCACTATTATATCTTTACAATGTTACATTACGAGGTTCTTCCCACCATGTACTGCAACAAAGTTGTCATAAAGACAAGAGTGCTAACCAGCAAATTAGTTAATGCACTTAGCAGTGTCTTGCTACTCATCGTACTAATGAGACTGGAAGGCTAAGAACTCACGCAGCGGTTTTAAACCGCGCACGCCGCGGTTGGAAAAACCGCTGCTTTATTTAAAACTTAGACGAATCCTGTTCTTGAGCGGAGCGGGAAACAGTGTCAGACTCTTACTGACTAAATTCAGAGTCTGTAAAGCAGACGTCGCGGTTGCGATATTCGCCTGTAAACCTGGCGGGTGATTATCGCAACACATGCGGTTGGAAGCCCGTCGGTGCAAGTGCAACAGAAATCGCGAGCAATTGCACACACCGCGGGCGTAAAACGCGTCGTGAAATGTGCTTTATTTTTTTTCCATATATAGGGTGACTGGAACTTAAACACTTGATTGTAGTCATGATAACAAACATTTTTTTGTTGTAGATTGAGAAAAATCCGCTGGTCAGTACATTTGTTTTCGTCTAACAGGTCAAAATGTACTGAACTTGCTAATTATTTTCGCGATTTCAAGTTTGGTTAAAGTTGTTTGATATCATGATTACAATGACGTGTTTAAGTATTAGTCAGTCACCCTGTATATTATATCTGCATATTACAGAAGCTCCCAGGGGGTCCCACAACTTCTGTAATATTATGCAGTTATATATACTTACAACTGCGGCGGCCGCGGGTAAAAACGGCTCCATGAGTTTTTGGTCTAAGTACATAAAGTGGTTCATAGCAAAACTTTAATTAATTGAAGTCATTCTAGTTCACCAAGACTGGTTCGTATTGGAGTTTCTGTAGGTTCCCATACACTTTAGTAGCTGAGCATAATCTACCTTTTAAAAACAGATAGATACATTCTTTATTGCACACCAAAAATAGAAATAACAATTGGAACTTAAAATTAATAGGGTGTCACAATGGGCGGTCTTATCGCTAAAAGTGGTTTTTTAAAGACAACCTTTACATGATTATGTGAAGGAGTAACCAACAATATTATTACATAAACATGCAAATTTTCACTTAAATATATTATTATGAAAGCATTCAGTTATAACGGAATAATAGTGCTTTTGTCGACATGCCAAAACATAACCCAAGAGCTACTTAATTCACCTCTATTAATTACTTCCTTAATGAGGTACTCTCACCTACCCTCCCGACTCCCATTACAATTCAACACAACCCCTAGGCCCCCAAAATTTATTCCATAACGAGTCTTCATTACAGCTTCCTACAATTTACAATGTGGACCCAAAATAGTGGGTCCTTACAGAACCACCCAAAACAGTTTGTCAAGATAAAAGCATTTTACGAACGATATATTGCTGTACAGTTTACGACCATATTTTGTTTCACAGAGTATGAAATTATTAACAGAATCTGTTCTGCTGGACCTCGTCGATTGGCTGACAGCTCTTAGAGGAGCTGGTAGATGACCGTTCCCATACGTGCTGCTATCTCTTTCGCTAGCACAGATCATCGCGATCTGTATGGAAACCAAGCATGCCATTTTTTTACTACCTATTATGGGGTCACAAGCACTATTTGTGATGAGAACATCAAATCGATTCAAAGACGCCGCCACGTACGGCGTCCCCCTCGCTCGAACCATTTTTATTTTTTTTAATTGACGTCCGACTAGCGCTGTACACCGATGCAGACTGACCGCGAAAGTGACCACTTACGATTGTTGCAGGTAAGCTAGGCACGCAAAGTAGTTGCTCTTGCGTTATCTAGGTATATCTACGAGTATATCTGAGGTGACTGCCTGCCATTCGTCCTCGCTCCGTAAGCGGGAACTAGCACCAGAGGTCGTTGCCACGGATTGCCTCCACGACGACATGGTCAGCTGTAACTTTTCTTTTTTTAAAATATAATAATATGCATATTTTTTAGAAACTCATACAATTGACATAATTATTCAAATTCGCAATTATCCACCGATTTCGGTAGATAATTCAGCATTGATAGAAATTTCTGGATTGCGGATTAGCAAGGGAGTATTTAAAATAAAACATTACTTAATTTAGGTACTATTTTATTAAGAGTATGTATGTTTATACATATGTATGTACTACATATTTTTTTTTCATATTTACATAGTTTGCCTATCTAAAACGATTCTTAGTCGAGATCTGGTTTTTTGCAACTTCGTCTCTGAGCAAAGACTTTTTCTCTTAAGTCCCGAAGGACTTTAATATCTTTAGAAGATACATCGTTTTCTGCAGCCCAAGTTATACAAGTATTGAAACAGTCAAATGCTGTATCTGGATTCACTTTAGCAGTAGTTATTGATGCTTCTACTTTCTCCTCCACTCTTTCATCTTCTCGAATTTTTTCATCAGTCGTCATTGGTTCTTCTTTAAAACATTTTATTAATGGTGGCACTGTAGATTCATCGTTTGTGATTTTTTCATTTGATTCTGTTAACCAACGGATATCATATCTTTCTTTAAATTTATACAACCATCCGTTACTGGCACGGAAGTCGTCTTTTTTGGTTATATTTCTGTAGAACTCGATGGCTTTTGCTTTTAAATTTTCAACAGATACATGATTGTGTTGCAAACGCTCTTCCGTGAACCAATCGTAGAGAGCCTTTTCCATTTTAGGACAAGCGGCTACTCGTAGCGTTTGTCTCTGTCCTGGGCCAGATTTCATCGATTTCACTTGTTCAAATATCTTTTCTTTCTTATTTTTAAGATCGTGTAAAGTAGCACGTCCAACTCCGTATTCTTTAGCTAATTTGCATATGTTTCCTCCATTTTCCATCTTCTTTAGAATATCTATTTTATCTTTTAAAGTGAGAGTCTTATGTTTTCGTTTACCCGACATTTTGATGTGCACTTTTGGATGGTAGTTAAACTTAATATCAGCTACAAATAGAGCGATTTTTGATTATAGATGTGTGCGCAACGGCCAGTACGTGTTATTGTCACAAGGTTTAGGTTCGCACTGACATTGAATCGCAGGCGCGGAACGCTTGGGGAGCGGCGGGGCAGGGGATATAGGTAGCGGTGGGCTGAGGCCGGGCAGAGGATTCCGCATAGGGCTGCCATCTTTGTATTGGAAAAATATAGTATTTTTGTAAATCATTATAATAAAATAACTTTGATTTTAGACAGGTGGGAATGAACCTAAACGAAAAAGAAAAGTTAAAAATATTCGGTTAATACAACCTATATCGATTTATTTGGTAAGTACATACATCATCAATAATAATATATTTAACCGGCAGGTAACAAAGATTTTATGTCAGTAACAATTGGAACTTATAGGTACAAAACTTCATATATATTCACAAAATACATATTTGTATAACAGCCGTTGTCGAGTTTTAGTGAGACTAACGAACAGTGAGCTACACACTTTTATTTATAAGACTGGCTATCCTGGCACACTTTGTACCCCTAATAAGGATAATTTGTTCGCTGTTTAAACCTTCCTCGAGCTATTACAAATATTTCAAGTCTAAAATTAACCACGTAAACAGCCGTTCACGAGTTTTAGCGAGACTAACAAACTGCTGTTAATTTTTATATGTCAGAAGATTATTTTTTTTTTACTAAAATAGAAATTGTGACTATTTAATATGATACAGGTGGCAAGTGGTAACCCTAGTGTTGAAGTACAGCTGCCTCGCGTTAATCCGGCTCTGTTCTAATCCGGCTCCCTTTACCATCCAACATGCCTATAACTAACTGGTCTATTGGTCTAGTGGTTAGCAGCCGTGACTGCTATGCCGGAAGTCGTGGGTTCGATTCCCACCCAGAACAAATGTTTTTGTGATAAGCACAATCATTTGTTCTGTCTGGGTGTAATTTATCTATAATCTGTATCTGTTTAGAAATATATAAGTATGTTTATCAGTTGTCTAGTACTTACTCTCTATTCCAGAACCTTGAAGACATTCTCCATTGCAGCCGTGAACAGTCTCGGAGAAATGACGTCTCCCTGCCTCACAGTTCGCTGCAAGAGGATAGGTTTAGGTCTGATCCTGAAGCCGGACTGACATTGTGGCGTTTTTGTACAAACATTTCAACACTTCGATGTACTGATGGTCAATTTGGCACCGTTGGAGAGACTGCAGTACAACCCAGCCAATTATATGACAATAACAAAAAATAAAAACTATTATCGCAAAAACACGTGAATATCTTCTGCCCTACAGCTTTTCTACCCTTAGTAATTACCCACAATCTATTCCAAAACCATCCCCGATGAATTATAATGGACATTTACCTTCCGTAACCGCTACCAATCTTACTGCTAACGACTCATTGTTAAACAACTACGATTCACTTGTTCCCCTGTTATATCTAGTCCAAAGAAAAGATGAATCAGAAGATCTACTTTATACAACAAATAGCTTTTACCAGCGGCTTCGCCCGCATGAAAATAGATTTCGCACGTTTGGACACGCGTTTCATCCCTTTAGGGGGTGAATTTCGGAAAATGCTTTCTTAGTGTTCGCCTACGTCATAAAAGGAAGCCCGGTGCAAAAGTTTACTATTCTAGTCCCAATAGTTTCGGCTGTGCGTTGATATGTCAGTCAGTTCCTTTTATATATATAGATAGAAAATTTCAATACAGCTGTCACGTATCAGGCGGAAGAAACGCCCGGGTGTCACCATTCTGCCGCTGGAACGCCAGGAGGACACGGTGGAGATATGCCTCACTTGGCCGCCTCGGCGTGTCTTTCAAGGGTCGACTTTTCTTGCCATGTCCTGTTTCAGGGCATGCTTTGAAGAGAATGGGATTGGGCAGCGATCCCTTTATTCGCGAAGCAGTAAAACTGGTGCGAAAAAAGAAGGATGCAGCTGCATGCGTGAGAGAACGTACTTTCTTTTGCCCCGACTGCCGGGAGTCCGATCACAGTTTCTAGCAACCACGTATAAAAATATATATAAAGACTAATAATATTCACAGCGACCCCACTCCGCGACCTGGCGTTGCAGGATATGTATACTCATGTGTCTACAAATAAATATCTTATCTTATTGACAGGTAATGTTCCCCAACAAGTCTTTTAAAAACCTGCAACGTTTGAGCGCGTTTCATTGTGTCTGGCAATTCACTCCATAGACGAGCAGCTAACGTTTGAAGTAAATGATTTGTCAAAGAAAGTCATGGAATGTATTTTAAGTCGCAAATTCTCTGATGGCCTTAGAAATTGTGTATGAGAATTGCAGCGAAATAAATGCCTTTTCAGTCGGAAGCATGCCCCGTGTCCCGTGTCCCCGTGTGTAAACTTCACCTTCTGTTCTGTTCTGTGTAATCCTCAATTGTTTGAAAACTTATTTGATTTATTTTCGGCTCTTAGGATAAAGGGTTCAAAATGGTTGTGATGTTGTTAGTTTCGTTGGAAACCTCACAAATTGGTAAAGTGAGAGATGAATTTTATGGTTTTGAGTGCCGCTTTGGGTTGGTTCTGGGGATTTGAAATTTCATGATGTTTATTATGTATAAAATTATATAGGGTGACTAACAATTAGTGACCTACACTTAAACACGTGATTAGTAGATAATAAAAAAAAACAGAAATCACGAAAAAAAATCTAGAATTAACTAAAAGTAAACTAAAGTATGGCGGCAACAGAAACAAATATTGGAAGATTTACTTCCTCCAGTAAAAATGTCTTCTTCCGTATAACTTCTTTTCATACTACTTCATATTTCAGACGGGCCATAAGTTCAAGCCTAACGTTCATATATATCACCGGAGGTGTTTGCTTGCGGACGGTGAGCAATGGGTAGCCCGCCATCCGATCGTCTGGTTACAGACCGAACCGAACCCAAGTAATCGACGATGCGCACTGCTCCAGCGCGCCTCAAGGAGCTTTCAGTAAACTGTACGGGCCGAAGCAGGGTCGAAGCCTCCTGGGACCAAGGGTCAATGCGAAAGCTTATTACCAGGATCCAGGATCAAGGCAAGGAAGGAACAAGGTAGGTTGTTTAATCAGTAAGAGTCTGACACTATTTCCCGCTACGCCCAAGGACGGGATTCGTCATTGAATGATTTTTACCTACCGTAAAAAAAAAGAAAATGGTCGTATACATTATTTATCTCTATAAATATAGGCGTTTAGAGTGAAAAGTTCTGGCCATATCCATTTCATAAACAAAACGATATAAACATATTCTGAATACCGGCGATATCACTGGTTGTTTATAACCGATAAACATATTTACTTCCCATTACGACATATAACAGATTTTCACAATAGTTCGTTCCCCAGTAAAATATAAAAACACCTTTATGTTATAGGAGGGGAGGCCAGGATGTTTTTATTTTTTTAACATCATACTATGCCGTCTAGACTCAAGCTAAGCAGAGCTTGTGTTAAGAGTACTAGACAACTGATAAACATACTTGTATGTTTCTAAATAAATACATATTATAGGTAAATTACATCCAGACACAGAACAAATGATCGTGCTCATCACACAAACTTTTGTCCTGGGTGGGAATCGAACCCACGACCTCCGGCATAGCAGTCAGGGTCACTAACTACTAGGCTGACAAGCCTGTCTTTGCAGTTACTAAAGCGCCATAGGGGCCTATTTAGTTTGTGAAGATTAGGTTCTAAAACATAAAAAGTCTATGGCACGTTTTCATTTTAGTGTGGAGAAAAGCATGTAAGAGATTTTCAAAAATGAGAAAAAAAACATAGTCACATGGAAAAACTCGTGCACATCGAGATATTCATAGGATAAACGCGCTTTGCCTTTCTGATAACAGATAGATAGTAATCTGACGATTAACTAACGGGAGGTGGCCGTGGCCCACGTTTTTTTTTATTACAACTTTGTGTCTTGCCCATTTCTTTATACCACGCTCAAATTGTCAGATTATTGAAATGCACACTTTTCTGCATGTACACAACTTACTGTGTCTTAATCTCACGCGTTCGAGCTTTTCCGAGGATCGAAAAAAAGAACGCCCCAATATTAACAACAACACATTAATGAGGCTGACGATGGTTATGCTGATTTTTTAACGCGCGCAAAATCTCCGCCAGGGCTCCTTACCTAATAGTATACATACCTACGTATGACATAACCCACCAAAATAATTCAAGACAAAATGTCGGAAGGAATTCCTGTTTTATATCTTAACAAAGCCACATCCAATAGACCCCTACTCTTATTCTTACACAAAAAAAAGTACAGCAGTTCTTAAAGACCTCCTAGAAAAAGAGTCCAAGTAACACTGGTTTTAGAGATCGCCAATAAAAGTTTTGTAGCGCCCGTAAATTTGTTCGGATCTATACAGTGTGACGTTTTTATTGGCTTCTATGTGACCCTCTAAACATATGTATATAGGTGTTGGAGACGTAGAGAATGGACTGAGTTTTATCCAATTATCACACCGCAAAATTACGAAGTTTTACGAAACCGGCAGACTACGTGAGTAACAGATGCCTCGCCATGCCGCCTCCACCGGGACCCGGAAAACGAGGAAGGCCTAAGAGGCGTTGGATCGACGTCGTAAAGGATGATATGCGTGCCAATGGGCTTAAGGCAAAGGACGCGAAAGACCGAGCGAAGTGGAGGCGTCTGTGTGGGAAAGCGGACCCCGGGCACCGAGGTGAAAGCCAAGGTGTGCAACCGGGACTGGCGCTAAGATGATGATGATGATCACACCGCAAAATTGTGATTGTTTTATTCCCGTGAAGCGTCGATCCGGTACATGACACTAAATCGATTTGTAAAGATAAAATAAAAAAACAAAACTGTTTTTCTAAATCTCGAATTAATATGAGCAAGTACGAAATTAATTTCTTTAAGTAAACGTCAGCTGATAGAGTTCAAAGACCTGTAAGTAGTTGTCGGTCATTGCGTGCTAACTACCTACAGGTATTCGATTAGATGATGTGGCCGAGCAATATTATAATTCTTCAACACTCCAACCCTTTTGTAAAGTTTCTACGGGCTCCATTGTCGGGCAGATCATCACTTACTATAAGGTGGAATAATAGCCAAATGCGAATCTCTAAAAAAAGAAGTAGAAATGCCAGAAAATTATAAGTAAGTAGTAGATTAGAAGCAATCAATCAAGTCGTTAAGCTCCTTAGTAGTTCTAAGTTTGAGCTACACGAATACTGACAAATGCTTGCACTGACTGGACAGGTCTACTCAAATCTGGTGGTTCTTTCTTCAAAAGACTACCTGAGACACTAATCTGCATGGTTCTCATATGATTTGACCAATACATGGTTACTGTGTGGACTTTAAAAGAGACTTTGACCCCTGAGTTTGTTTCGGTGTTTCTTCTCAGGGTAGTCAGCTAGGAAACACCGGACTTATCTAGCTTAAACTGACGAAAAGAAAAAATATTGACGTGTAAAAGTGTTATTTTAAAACCTATTTACAAAATAAATATCATTTATCATTTAATCGTACAACACACAGTTGAATTTTTACCAGTCTGCTAAGAAGGGTTATATTTTTCTACAATTTTAATTAGGTCAAGTAGTCTGTATCAACTTTATCTATTTGTTTCTTTTTACTTTACAATAGCTCTTCTTAACGTGCCGTAATGCTAATTAAGCCGTTGATCCTGGTTATCATTTGTAGTCGCCTTTTATTAATTACTGAATAAAAAATGAAAAATACAAACCAGGAATATTTACACCAGCCTTCATCATCAGCCTTTTTAATGTTTCCAGTGCTAGAACACAACAGACCTCCTTTCTAGAAGATGGAATGGGCCCGGTGTGGTTTGATGGCATTTCTACGAATTTTTTATTCTAAGACATACCGGTTTCCTCGCGATATTTTCCTTCACCGTTTTGAGAGCAGTGGTGACGAAATAAATTACACAAAGTAATGCGCCTGGCGGTGTCTGGACCCGCGATCTGCAACTCTTATGTATGGTATGTCTTAGAACCGAAAATTCGAAGACATCCTCCAATCCGCACTGGGCACACGTAGTGGATTATTGCCTATGTGTGTGGGAACATTAAAAAGACTGATGATGAGATGATGATGACCATTACTCTGTTCTTTGATATAATATTCTGCTATCCAGCTGTATTTGGTTTGACTGGAAGCCAACCCCAATAAAAAACCTCCGTCTATTCTCCATTTACACGGAAGGCAGGTATAATTAGGGCACGGGCACAAAATTTATTGGGACATTTTTTTAGTTTCCTCATTTTGAATACAGGAAGAATTTGTGGTGGAACAAAAGATGAGGACTATGAGGAAATAGGCGTCGAGGAAATGTTTATTTGTTTTAGAAATGAGACGACCAGTTCTGGAAGTACCTGTAACAGATTTGTGCGGAAGCGACGTCCAAGTATCTGGGCCCAGTGGAGTTAAAGCCAAAAGTTTGCTTCTAAAAAGAAACTCGACTCTGTGTAAAAAACAAAGGTTTTTAGCCAAGAAAAGTTTGACACTATCTTCCACCTCTCCCAAAGGCCCAGAGTTGTCATCGGATGATTTTACCGCTGAATAAAAGCTCTTAACACCTAATTTATACAGGTTTAAAAAAAAAAACAACTAAATAAACAACTAAGTGCTAACATTGAATAATACCACACCTTAAGAAAAAAAACACTAATTCTCACTTCACCCAGAGTTGTACACACAGACCATCCCTTTGCTATGCCCAACCAGGCCCATAAATGAATCTACTACAAAGTTATTAAGAACTTTGTAACATTATGAAATGCAATAAAGTAAGTTAATCGAGGATTTCATACGACCCCTCAAAAAATAGGTATATATACGTTGAAAAACCTTTTTAACAAACAGCTTGAAAAAATTCAAGGCAGCTTTAGCTTGTAAAATTATGAAGCTGAAAAGCTACTGATTACAAGTATTTCTACTGAAGGAAATTTGAAAAATTCCGTTGAAAAATAAACGGTTCAAACATAACTTTGAAGCGTACTTGTGCTTTCAATCCGATACCTATTGAAAATGTTTCTCGGCGCTGAAAACTTAATTTTCTCTCAGTTCTCAATTTAGAAACAGATTTCTCATTTCCGTAGTGCGCAATATGATCCACAATAATAACATTAATTAGGAAATGAAGACTTTTTTAGAAGTTCCGGATATCCAACAGATAAAATTAAAAAAGAAAATGAAGGCAGTTATTTTTTGTCTACCAAATTGTTTCGTTGTTCTAAGGGCCATTCTTCACTCTCGAGGTACGACAGCTAGCGCTCCATAACAAATAGTGAGTTTTGCAGAGTCGGCGTCAAAAGATACAATGGTTCACCGAATTCCCAAAGTAATTTTATAGGGCTATTGTATAAAATTCAAGCTGTGTGTTCACAAAGAGAGTAGAAATAATTGAGGGTAACCAGTTTGCGGACCGCGCGAGCTCCTGCTTTACGTAGCGTCAGCCCTAAAATGATTTACAAACTTTACCTTTCATGTCTTGGGTTTGATTCCCGGATCGGAAAAGTATTATTTCCCTTTAGACATTAGCCTTTTTACTCACGTTTACTTCGTCTGCTTTGAAGCTTCGCGTGCTATTTAAATGATTATATTAGTCTACATACATAAATATCACTGGTGAAATAATTTACTATTTTTTATCAAATCTAAGTTTCGCAAAAAAATTGTCGTACTTGGAAACTGATTTTTTTACTATAATAAATAATCCAGACTTTTTTAGCTGGCTTGATTTAATGATATATGACTACAACTAGTGTCTGCCAGCAGCTTCGCTCCCGTGAAAAGAGCTTTTTCTGATGAAACTTAGGACTTCCATTTCATTTTAATTTTTTTGTTTTGCATTTTCTCTTACGGGGTGAATTTTGGAATATTCTTTTTTAGTGCTTGCTTACATCATAAAAGAAAGCTTTGTGCAAAATTTCTCGCTTCTAAGCCCAGTAGTTTTGCTCTGTGCGTTGATATGTCAGTCAGTCAGTTTCCCCTTTAATGTATATAGATAGATAAACTTTTACTGTTGCCTCTAACATAAAGCTTGGTCAAGTAACAAAATATACTTTGCTTGATATTATTTCTTTTAAAAAAATCTCATTTACTAACGATATTTTAGGTTTATTATTAGATTTAGCGCTTGAAACAAACACTGAAAACACGCGTAGCTCTCAACTGTCAGAATGGGAAACAAAATGGCTGAAGCCTTAAACTAACTAAAACATAAATTGGTTGTTAAAACACACTGTCAACACGTCACGTTTGTACAGCCAACAGTTAGTTAACGTTAGTTTTGTTTAACGAAACACTAGTTGTAAATACACTCGTGTAGAACTCGTTTAAAAAAATAGGTACTAGGCCAAACTGCGTAAACCAAACCCATAACTAGGCATTAGTTTGTATAAACTAATCGCCGTGTCCTCGTGATCCACTCCGTGATGACTCCATCGCGATCTCTCGCGCCGGGCCTTGGTGGAAACCATTGTGCGGAGCGAGGAGGCACGGCAGGCGGTCCCATCCTTCTGCGAAGCAGTAATTCTAGCTACGGAGGAGAATGACCGCATAAGGCAGCGGCACACACGGCCTAGGCGCCGCTGGGATTGCGGACAGCGAGCAATGCGTAGCTCACTATCCGGTCGTTTGGTAACATTTCAGACCGAGCCAAGTCGTCGACGGCGCGTTCTTATCTCGCGCGCCTCAAGGAGTTGTGTTGTTGAAAACGTAGGGACTCTGCAAAAGGGTTGAAACCTACTGGAGCCTACGGTCTCTTTCTAAAAGGAAAGCTCGGCCCCAGTGGGGTCTTTAGTCAGTAAGAGTCTGACACTGTATCCCGCTCCGCCCATGAGCGGGATTCGTCATTGGATAATTTTTGCCCACCATAAAAAAGACTCATTCTTAGTCCCAGTAATTTTAACTGTGCGTTGATATATCAATCTGACCGTTCCTTTTTTTAATTGCTATAAAGTAGTGCTTGACTGCGATCCCACCTGATGGTAAGCAGTGATGCAATCGTTGATGGTGAGGCGCACTAATTTATTAAGATAATTATAATCGGACTAATACGGATATGTACTAATGTATAAAATAATATGTACTTATACAGATATAATCGGAGGGAAAGATTGCAGCAAGCAAACTGTTCCTGTCCCTCGATGTACGCGGTATAAACGACGAGGCAAAACGCTTAGTCCGGACCGTAGATGTCTCAACAACGTAAGGGTGCATATTTGCCGTACGCCGGGATGTCCGATGGTAAAATTGAGATGGCGGAATCCCTTTTTAATTTTGAACCTTATAATATTAAACCCATTCATCTACAAACTATAAAGTTTTAAGAGCTTAAGTAAAATATCGCGGTAGGTGCTTACCCTAAAGGCTACTTGTCTCGTCTCCGCGTTCTAATTTTGACGTTAACATCAAGTAAGAGTTAAGCAGCTTAGTGAGACCGCTTAGTTAGTTGGGAACTAACTTAATGAACCTAGTTTTTGTTTATGATTTACTAAGAGAAATACCTGCTTTGAATTTTTGATGACATTATTCTGAAATTAGAAGCGGCCTGGTTTCTGTTACGTACTTGTATTTTCTAAACTTTTTTGTTTTGTTGTTCGAAACTATAATATTGTTGCGTATTTTCCCTCATTTCCAAAAGCGAAATTAAAAATAAGAAACTGTTATTATGAAGTATTAAATCATTGGACTCTAATTAAAGCTCACCTGTGTCCTTCAGTTATCCTTTACGTTCCAGGTTCATTGTGAATTCATTTTTTTTACATTAATTTTGAAACGTTTCATTTTCTCATAAACTGACTGGTAACCTTTATTTGATGGTCCAACATTTTATTTAATTACAAATATTTTTTATTATTTTACAAATATATGTCAACGGCATCGCTTGCAGGAAGTCATACCTCCATGCAAACTTTGAACACTCAATTAATCCCCTTAGGGGGTGGTCGTCTGGTAATCGTCCGGACCAAGCCCAGTCGTCGACGGCGCGCACTGTCCCGCGCGCCTCAAGGAGTTGTCAGCAACCGTAGGGACCCTGCAGAAGGGTCGAAGCCAATTAGGGCCAAGGGTTTGTGTCTGTAAGGAAGGCTCTGGCCCTGATATCTATGGCGATGTAGGAACAGGGTAGGTTGTTTAGTCAGTCAGAGTCTGCTACTGTTTCCCGCTCCACCCTAGAGCGGGACTCGTCATTGGATGATTTTTACCAACCATAAAAAAGCACCCTTAGGGGGTGAATGGTTTTAAATCCTCTCTTAGTGCATGCCTACGTCATAAAAGAAAACCTTGTACAAAATGCCATGATGCTAAGCTCTGTACTTTCGGCTATACGTTCATATCTGTCAGTCAATTTCAACATTTAGGGTAAAGGCGAGATACATGCCCTACTTTTTGAAATCACTTCATATCTCTGAATAAAAAAAAAGACTAGCAGGTAGGTACTTTGGTTTTTCATTGACTAATTTATAATAATTTAAACACATTTTCCTTTATATTTTTAGAGTATTAGCGATTTTAGCGAACCTCTGTATTTTGTGACATCTATCCCACGTGTGGGATAGTTACCTGATCCATATAAATACCTTATAGGATAGATACCCTCCCCACAAAACGGGCAACTATCCCCTAAAAACTTTGTTCGCATTTTAGTCTACTCATGCAATCACATAGAGACGTAAGACACGGTCAACATAGTAGTAGCTGTAAAGTCTTTTGATTAATAATTGAAATAGTATACGATTCATTCGCAAGAGTAATCAAAATCGGGGAACCTATCCCACTGGGGCATCTATCTCGGCTTTTCCCTATAAATATGTAGCTTGATCTCATATCGATTTACTTCAAGGAGTAATAGAAGACACTTCAACTTCAAGAGCATATAAACACTAATTGAATTTATTGATCTAGATCATAATATCAAATCACCATTCAAAATGCACTGATGACATCAACGTTGCTCCTAGTTTTTTTTTCAACCGCAGATTTCTGCTTTAACCATTGACATTTCATCCAGTTACTAGCCATTGGATTATGTATTCAATGAACTGAAAAACACGGTCTATATTCAGTTGCAATGATACATAAACAAACAATTAACATGTGAAGTCATTTGCGACAAAGACACATATTTAGGTCAAATGGTTTGATGTGGTCTAAAGTGTTCCTTGTTGTGTATTCTTCTATTTAAGGAGATGCTGCCTGATGGTAGAGACAGTTGTTTTTTTTACATGGATTTTTTATGGTGGGCAAAAATCATTCAATGACAACTCCCCACCAACACCGCTTGAGTGGAGCGAGGGAAAATGATAGATAAATATACAGATAGATATACTCTTTATTGTAGATACACCATAAACACACTTTTGTGTGTCAGACTTTTACTGACTAAAAACCCACACCCTTTCTTCTTTGCCTTAGTTCCAGGATTGTCGTGTTACGCTTGACATGGACAATTGGACATGGATTTATCTATGTATTTAGTTCATCAATTAGGTTATCAGAAAATATTTCATACATATATGTTTTTTTTTTGTGACTTTGAAAAATGAAAACGATATAGAATTTAAAAAGCACATGGCCCTTATGAATTTTATCTTGGTCAATTTTTATTGATTAGACTAATTATTGATTAGATGTAGCAATAAACACGTGTCTTCTTCTTCTTCTTTATTTTTTTATTGTACACAAAAACTTAATATACATACAACGATTTGATAATTCATGTACAAAGAAAAAATAATTCAATTCATGTATTTGTGTCCAATATTTTTTTTAATATTACAGTTGTAATTGACTGACTAAATATTGAACTATACTCCTTGGGCCCTAGACAAGTGGCAATTGCTCTGTGTCGAATCCATTTCTAAGTTCGATTTCGCCTTAACGATGTCGACCACAAAATGGTAGACAAAGTGACATCGACTAACATATCGATAAGTCGAAGTGTTGGTTCGATAAAATAACAACTTCTTGGCTATGGTTATCGAATTAAAACGTCCAATTTGACGTATAAACAACTAATAACAATTAGCGAATCGAAAACGTTTGACCACGTGACTTTTCGAAGGCATATGTCAGTTCCATACATTTCGGAGTTTCGAATTTCGTTATCGTTAGTGAGAATGTGACTTTGTCTAAGCCCCATGGTGGTTTTAAACAATTTTACGTTGTCAATTGTCTAAAATCATAAACATATTGAGGCACAGAACTACATTTGTACATCATAATATTGTGATTTACTACTAGTAATCAACTGACGAACAATATAACGAAGATATTGAAGTTCACTCAAAAAAATCTCACTTCTAGTATTGTTGTTTATTTACTACGATTTTATTTAAATAACATTTACATGTTGATTATTCAGTTGGTATTATTAACACATAACAGCATTCTTGTTATTAAATAGTTTCTATTGTTCAATTCATTAGGTACTTGATTGTTTACTAATCTAAACAAACAGGTTTCCTTGGTCTTCAATTTTGAATGTACTTCCTACTAGTGCATCAACTAGTTCCCCCTTAGATGCATGTAATTTCATCAACCAATTAAAAAATAGAAAATTTTAACCTTTATAAATCATAATATCATAATTTATTATAACGCTTAAATGTTTATAATTCTTTTCGTGGTTTTAAACACAAAAGCAGTGTTGAAAAACATTTTTAGAAGCTTAATATATTTTAATCATCATTAACCTTATGAATAATGAAATTAGAGACATAACAGAAGGCCAATAGGTGTGTGAATGCCAGCAGCGTTCGCTTGGGGCTCTAGATATTAAATTATAAATAAAAAACGGTTATAAGTAACCTAAAATTTTTCTGTATTCCCCTTAAAGATATAAAATTACGCGCATGTGGCGAACTCTTTACATGCCATATCGTGACATTGAACTAATAATTACATGGCATTCAAACTAATAGAACGAACGGATTCCATCGACATATTCAGTTGTTTTCAAGACGCCATTTGAAAACCTTTAACGGGTGTTTCATGAAACGTGCGCTTATAAAATGTGTGCTAAATAGTATTTTATATCGGTAATTAAATATTTAAAACCTTATTGAATAATTTTGTAGCTCAAATCACTCAATATCAATAAAAAATAACGGTTTATTTTATGGCGTCTCACAAGGAGCCATTTTAGTGCCAACTTTATTTCAACAAACCATAACGGTGATAGAAATAAATTCTTATTAATACACAATATAAATAAAATGGTGCAAATAAAATACTCAATTAATTTATTAGTTTTTACAATCTTGTTAACACGGACGATAAAAGTGCTTGGTAGAGATCTCAGTGAGCATGAGCGAGCTTTGAGAGCGGAATTTATACAGAAACTATTAAATAAACAAAGTAAATTGGAAGGAAAAATTAAGCTGTTGGGTGGTGCAAGTAAATATGAAGGTAAGAAATCAAATTGATTTCGTCGTTGATTGCTAAGTGATCGGCTGCAGCGCAGCCGTATGTGGTGGGTTTCATTCCCGCACGTAGACCGTACCCATATTTTTATGGCCTGCAGGTTTATATTATTATTATTCCAGGCTAAAGTGTCTTGTATACGTGAATTTACATTTTTGTGATTACACCCATAGTACAGAAATAATTTCAAATGTAGGACAATATTTAATAACGTTAAAATAGGATCAATTGTAAACATAAACCTTTTTGTAGAATATCAAAATTATCTCTATTATATTACAATTTTACCACAACATTGAGCTTTGCATCGGATACGAAAATCAATCTACAGTAGATTTACTACTGCTTTTGAGATGTAATCACTAAATTATATGGGAGAAAAATATATGCAGTAGGCTGACCACAAATAAACTAGTGAAGAGATTGCCAGATTACAATAGTACGCATCAGTAACTCGGCTATCTGCTTCTTATAGCAATAGGTTCTGAAGTTTTACAAGTACCCATGTAGGCCTATGTGAAATAAAAAATTTGCTTTGACTATAAGATCCTTGCTTGCTTGTACTGTGTGTGAACTATCATGATCAAGTTTTGACTTTTCAGGAAATGTATACATTTATCACGCTGGTCGCTGGGGTGCTGTGTGTGATGACTCCTGGGATGATGAAGCAGCCGCAGTAGTCTGCAGGTCCTTTAACATGACTGGAGTGGCCACAGTTGGAGGACAATATGGAGAGACAGTTGGTCAGTGCAATCTTTAATATTTAACTTTGTCATTGAAATACTAGACATCCTTTTTGTAATTCCAAATTTAAAATAAAAAAAAAATCAATTCAACTTGCATGTTTTAAATTTATGTTCCAACTGACCATCTAATATTTCATGTTCTGCTTTCAATTTCTATACACATCCATTTATTGTCCTTTGAAATCGTGTGATTTAATGCCGCTAGAATACAGGCTGTTAGTGTAAACACCGTTATCCTTAAAACCAGTGATTTGGTTTCAGTTATAGAACGTATATTCAACGAAAAAAAAAATACTTTTTTTTTAGGAAAATCTCCATTTTTCCTCAAAATTATTTTACCCTACACACAAAGCCAAATACGACAACTATAACGGAGCGCGAGAACACACAGAGCGCTAGTCCAAATAGGCCGCCGCGCCGCGCGCGGTTGTGAGCGAGCCCGCCGACACGACACCCCTTTGGCCCCTCAGTCTGTCGGCGGCCTCGCTATCGATCGCACGTCACGTTACGTTACGGTTGCTCGCAGCGCAGCGCCCGCGCCCGCGTCGCCCGCGCACTCAAATGTGTACCTAGGTTATTGTGTAGTGTGATTGGGTCGTATACAAACGTACAAGTACAGTGGACCAAAATGATTCGGCTTTACGCCGCGTCGGATGATAACATAAACGAGGCTCGAAGAATGTACACAAAGTTATTCCCTGGACGACCTGTGCCAAACCGAGAAACTATGTTGGCAGCTATTCAAAGTGCGTGTGTGTGTGTGGGAACCAATAGCTGCCAGTTGACCTTTAGGAACGCATACTGAATTTCTTCGCAGAGAACCCAGAGGAGAATACAAGGTACCTAATGATGTGGTTAGTTAGAACTTATGTTGAAAACTTGTTGTTAGGTCAACGTCCTTTGCAGTGGTTAGGTAACTCGAGTTAAAACTTATGTAGGTAGTTATAACGGAGCCTCAGGTCAACGTCCTTTGCACTGTATTATCCATGAATTTACGGACGGTGTCGGACATAAACATTTTTTATTTTTATTAAAGAAAAATTGATTATTAATTTTTAAATTCAGATAAACATTTTTATGATTAAATCAACTAGCTATGCTTTTAGTGACAACGGTGTTTACCCTTACAGGCGGTATATTGTGTAGGTTAAGTGAAATTTCTGGTTAAATAAACGAAATCTGACAAAACACAGAAGCTTAGACAACTAGACAGTGTTTGACAAAACTAGAAACAAAAATGTATTACATCATAATTACAGCGGAGCTGTAGTGGATTGTTTTTAAATAATTTACTGCACGTATTTTTATTAAATACATAATTAAAATAACAATCAACTGTCATAAAAGAATTAAAACTAATCTTTTTTAAATTTTCGTTTGAAAACAACTTTCGGATCAACATTTTCTCACTTTCTACCATATTAGTGACTAACATTTTTAATTTCTTTTATTTTCTTTCTTTCTATAATACTCAAAAAAAAAATGTAAAATCTTGTCATAAAAATTATCAAAATACATAATTGGGATTGGGAAAATGGGGAGCCATTTTGCCCTACCTAAAGCATATTAGGAACAGTCGATACTTAATTGCTAATTAATTTAATAGTTTGTTTTATTTAAAGTCCGTTTTTATATCTTCTACAGAAAAATATTGGTTGGATGACGTTATATGTCAAGGGGACGAACCATTCCTTTCCAAATGTGTTTTCAACCGTTGGGGTGCCTCAGACTGCAGTAGAGATGAAGCTGCCGGTGTAATATGCATGCCTGAACCTGAATCTCCTAAGACTAATAGATTAGTAAGAAAAACGTGGCCAGGAAGAAAGCTTAGAGATGTTTTAAATGAGACAACTGCACTTGTGAGGCTCATTGGTGGTAAGAATTCCAAAGAAGGAAGAGTTGAGGTAAGATATATCTATGGATATATCAATTCATTTCTTTGCGTCTGCTCACGGTGTTGCTTGCTGTTGTACTAATATAATAAAGAGGTAAAGTTTGTTTTTTTGTTTTTTTGTTTGTGGGAGGTAATCTCTGGAACTAATGGTGCGATTGGAAAAATTTAAGCTATAATAGAAAGCTGCTTTACTCCTGAGTGACATAGGCTATAAATTATTTATACAACTTGGATATCAACTGAGCTATCACAACTTTTGCCTCACAAATTATCCGCGGACGAAGTCGCGGGCAGAAAGAAGCTAGTAGGGAATAATTTCAAAGGAATATTGTTCTTGGGGAAAAGTATTATAAAGGCTATTCTGCCAGAATCTTCATTTATGTGAAAGTAAGAAATAATCAGCAGTGGTGGCCGAGTGGTAAAGACCCAGACTTACGAGTTGTAGGTCACGGGCACCCGGCAAGGCGCATCTGCTCTCAAGACGGTGAAGGAAAACATTGTGAAGAAACCTGCATATGATTGATAACCTGGAAGAAAAATTCGCACTGAGTTTGCGTGGTGAATTACGGCCCATTCTCTCTCCTTAAGAGGAGGCTTGAGTCCTAGCAGTGAGAACATTATAAGGCTCATTCTCTTATATGCATAACGGCGGGCGACATTATTAAATGATGAAAATTGGTTGGAAAATTGTAATTTATTTAATTTGAAAAATTGATAAAAAGTTTAAACATTAGTCATTATTCTGTGTGTGTTTTTTACGGTTCGTCGATTTGTTTTTGACTAACAGTTAGGAGCGGGTAACACTGAGTTGAGTTGTGTTTATCGTGACGGGTGAGCGTGATGTCAATTTTCGTAGGGTAGTTGAGGAGTATTGCACCTTATAAACACTCGCAAACCCATTGGTTCTAAATTGCTAATTATAATTGCAATCGTTTATTGTTTTAGTGATTTAAGTGTTTGTATAATGAAAGTAGGTAGTGAACAGTCAACATTACAGTGTATTAATTTCAAAGTTTCCTGACCCACAAAGGACACGAATCGGTAACATTCCGTTATACGACATTATACACCGTGCAATTTAAATGGTTGTTTTCCCGCAGCATCTTTTTTTTATCTTGGTAATACAAACGTTTGATAAAAAAATAAAATATTAAAAACAAAAAATGGACCTGTAGAGTGCAAGCTAATTATGACGTATCACAACGTGCGAGAGCTTATTTTGGTTTAAATATTTAATGAATCGGTTTCCTTTGACGGCGGGCTGCTCTTGCGACTCTAATAGTACCTACAGATTACGTCTAATGTTACTATTGTTTTCGTTTTTTTGAGTTGATAAATATTTTTAATAATTATTTATAAAAAAAAACTTTTTAATTTTTTTATTTTTTCTGTATGCTTCAAAAGTACTCCTTAGGGATGATTCTCATTAGAGCGGGCCGTGCCAGGGGCGGGGCGTGGACGAGCCGGGGCCCGTCCGTGCTATGCAATTTATTTTCGGACGCAGCACGAAAAATGTTCTGATTACGATGGGACGTGGAGGGAACGGGGCGGGACCGTGCAACAAACGTGGCATTGAAGTGCGTCGAGCGGGCCCGGACGGGACACGGATAATGCACTGTGTAATATAAATTGATTCATACAAAATATATGAAACAGATTAAAACCGTGCCCCGTCCGGGCCCCGCCCCGGGCACAGCACGTTCTAATGAGAATCATCCCTTATGGCAAGTCATTCTGCCGCGGGAAAACAACCATTTAAATTTCACGGTGTATATAATCAAAGCGTTATACGAGTACATACAATACGGCCGTTGGAAGTTGGCCAGTCTAAGTTGGCTCTGTGAATTCAAGCGCTTGAAAACTCGTAAGTACAAAAACAAAGGTTTAAAAAAAATGCCAATAACAGTTTTTAACAGCATAACAACTGAATTTTGCATTTATTTGTTTTATGAATTTCGAGCTTAACCTAGCATAGCATCGGACTTATAATGTTCTGACTACTGGTACTCAGGCATCCTTTCTTTGAGAAGAAATGGGCCGTACTCCACCACGCAGGCCCAGTTCGGGTTGATGGATGTCACACGTCTTCGAAATTTTGATTCTAGGACATGCCGATTTTCTCACGATGTTTTCCTTCACCGTTTTGATAGTAGTTGTGATGAAATAAATTACACAAAGTAATGCGTTTGGCTGGGCTAGAACCAGCAAACTACAACTACTACTTTACCAATGGGGTGGCAATAAATATACAGTTTTTTAATTTTTTTGTATTCCAGGTCTTCCACAACAACACTTGGGGCAGCATTTGCCCAGATGGCTGGACACATTATGAAGCTTCGGTCGTTTGCAAGCACTTAGACCTTGGCTATGCTGAACAAGCTCTTCAAACTTATGTCTTTGGATTCTCCAACATCGTGATCAGTGGTGTCAACTGTGACGGCAATGAGACCAGCCTCTTTGACTGCAGACATCGGCAACATGATGAAGTTAGGTGTCCTGGTGATTTTGGTGAGTATATTCATAATCTAGATACTACATACATGCTTTTCGAATTGAGAAGTCATCAAATCACTTCCGCCTTAGAGTAGAGCAAGAGGGTATTTCAGACATTAGCAAAATAAAACTTACTAGGTAAAAATCATCCAATGATGAATCCCGCCCTTGGACGGAGCGGGAAAAAGTGTCAGACTCTTAATGATAACCTCGTTCCTACGTCACCATACATACCAGAGCCAGAGCCTTTCTTATTTATTTATAACTTTATTGCACACCTTACCTTAACACAGAACAAACATTAATAAAAAATAAGTGTAAAATAGGCGGTCTTATTGCACTGAGCAATTTCTACCAGACAACCTTTGGATGGACTGATCGAAAGAAAATATATAGGGTTGTCAGTGTTCAACAACATATATAATGGAATATAATACACAAAGAATATAAATAAATTATCAAATAATAAACCAATATAACCAAGATAAACTTAATTCAATGACCATAAAATACAATGCTTCTGAAAATCAAATGCGGGAATATGTATTGGCGATGAACAAGCTGGTGAGCTCACAAAAAACGCATTGTGAGCAATGTCAACTAACATCTATTGCTTCTGCATCAGACCATTCATTGACAGTATGTAATACCGCATTATCCCAGTCTAGTGTTAGTTTGCCCAATGAAATTACTAATTGTTTATCACAACAGGTAATAAATAAAGAAATAGTTATTTTTTGTGATGAAATTGGAAGAGGTTTAGGCCACCTTTTGAAAAATGAATATCCGGGGCACTCTATAATAAATAATTGCATGCCTGGCTGTTCGCTGTTTGATGTAATGAAAAAAAATATAAAATGTAAATTTGATAAGGACTGTATACTATTAATTTTTGTTGGTAATAGAAGTTATGTGAACAAAGGAGAATTGCTCCAATATTATAGAACATTATGTAACCTGAGTGTAGCAAAAATTGTGATGTTCACATTCCCATATAGCAAAAGTTTGCCACAGGAAGAAAATAGCATTAGATATAAGATTAATATTACTTTACACAATATGATGTTAAATAATAATTTATTTCATTTGATTGACACCAACAATTATGTTGGCACTGATTTTTATTTGAGAAAAGATAGATATCTTGTAGATAATTACTATCTTTCAAAATCATGTAGAAGACAGATAGCTGTGTCGCTATCATATTATTTTTTTATTACAGCCAAGAACTTGGCTAAACAAATTGCTCCTATTGAGCAACGCAATGACATGACTACTGACTTTGCCAATAACTTGGCATCAAATATTTATTTAAATTAGAAAGTAAGACAACAGAGTCAATCTCTAGCAATAATAATATATTGTTGAATAATTATCAGTCCATTCGAGTATCAAAGTCACTAAATAGCATCAATCTGGTGCATCAAAATATTCAAGGTTTAATGAATAAAGATTTAGAAGTCGAACTGTTTCTTAATTGTAATAAAATTGATATTCTATGTATAACTGAACATTGGCTGAAAAGCCACCAGCTCATGTTTAATTTTAGTAATCACCAGGTTGGTAGCTCATTTAGTAGAATTGATGCCATACGTGGTGGCTCATTGATCTTGGTAAATAACCACCTGAAATATAAAGAACGGAAAGATATTGTTAGTCTGTCTGTTGAGCGGTCAATAGAAATAGCCTGTATTGAGTTGGACCAGTTTATTATATTAAGTGTGTACAAACCCCCTTCTGGATTGTATGACTGTTTTGAAAAAGTAATGGATGAAGTATTTCATAAGATTTCCAACTCAAACAAGTTCATAATCACTTGTGGTGATTTTAATATTAATCTGTTAGAAAACTCAGCTTTATGTAGTAAAATTATAAGTTTATTTCAGTCCTACAATCTTGTTAACTTGTTTTTTGAGCCCACTAGAATAACTCCTACTAGTGCTACTTGCTTAGATAATATTTATACAGATGTTGTCCCAAGCCACAAACAAATTATAAATTTATTGGAATCTGATCACTGTGGTCAATTAATTACTTTTGAAAACCCAAACAACAAAGTGGTTAAAAAGAATATCACTGTCAATCCTAAAACTGTGAGTCGTTTAGAAACTTTTAAAACTAAACTTGCTGATAAGCTACCTATGTTGTCAACCCTAGATGATATCAATCATCAATATGAAAGCTTTTTTAATACCTACTGTAAGCTATTTGATGCCACCTTTATACCTAAAACTATTTCAGTTAACAATAATGCATCTTTTGGTGAATGGGCTACCGTTGGTATTCACAAAAGTAGAAATCGGCTTTATGAGTTATATGATGAAAAGATTTATGTTAACACTGCTGAATTTAGTTTGTATGTAAGAAATTATTCCAAATTATTTAAAAAAGTATGTTCTGTTGCAAAGTCGCGTTATTTGAGTTCCAAAATAAAAAATAGTAATAATATAATTAAAACGACTTGGAATATTATAAACAGTGAAACCGGAAGATCTACAAAACAATGTAGTGACTATAAACTTGTAATAGACGACAATGTCATTCAATCGGACTCTCAAGTTGCTGCGGCTTTTGAAAACTTCTTTTCAGAGATCCCCATATTAACAACTAAATCTCTGAACTCATCACCCATTGCTGCAGAGTCTCTGCTTAAAGAAAATGTTAAAGTTTGCGATTCCGAGTTTAGTTTTGAACATGTAACCTACAGAGACATAATTAAAACTTTTAACACTTTAAACGTCAAAAAGACAACAGATCTATGGGAAAATTCTGTGAATGTTGTAAAATCGATTATCAACGTTGTAGCTCCTAGTTTAGCACATATTTTTAATAGTTGTATTGATTGTGGTGAGTTTCCTGACTTAATGAAGTGTAGTAAATTAATGCCATTGTTTAAAACGGGTAGTACAACAGACCCCACGAATTATAGACCCATTTCAGTACTACCTACCTTTAGTAAAATATTTGAAAAACTTATTCTAGAACAGTTACAAAGATTTTTTAATAAACATAAATTGTTACATACGAAGCAATTCGGTTTTACAAGGGGTCGTTCAACAACCGATGCTGGTGTTGAACTTTTAGGACATATCTATAACGCATGGGAAGACAAATGCGATGCTTTGGGCATTTTCTGTGATTTGTCCAAGGCTTTCGATTGTGTTAACCATAAAACTTTAATCAGGAAACTCCACCATTACGGGATCCGTAACTCCTCTCTGGATCTTCTTACATCTTATCTCAGTGATAGGATTCAGAGAGTTGATATAAACGGGCAAAGATCACATGGATCTGTTATAACGATGGGTGTCCCCCAGGGCTCAATTCTTGGCCCGTTTTTATTTCTAGTTTATATAAATGATTTACCTTACCTAATAAAGGATTACCACGATATAGTGTTGTTTGCAGACGACACTTCACTTTTGTTTAAACATAAACGTCAGCAGTCAAATACTGACGATATAAATATTGCTCTGTCTAAAATAGTACACTGGTTTAACGTCAACAACCTGCATTTAAATGAAAAAAAAACCAAATTTATTAAGTTTACAATGCCTCATGTTAGGCAAGTTGAAACTAGTGTACAAATAAAAGGTAAAGATTTGAGTCCTGAAGATACCATAGTGTTTTTGGGTATTACTCTAGATTCTAAGCTTCAGTGGGGTCCTCACATTGATAAATTGTCTAAAAAACTTAGCTCTGCAGCATACGCTGTCAGAAAAATTCGTAATTTAACTGACTTAGAGACAGCCCGTTTAGTTTATTTCAGCTATTTTCATAGTGTCATGTCCTACGGCATTCTACTGTGGGGAAATGCCGCCGACATTCAGACAATTTTTGTATTACAGAAAAGGGCTATTCGTTCAATTTATAAATTAAGTCCTAGATACTCACTAAGAGATAAATTTAAAAACATTAATATATTGACTGTGCCTTGTCAATACATCTTTGATAATATTTTGTATGTGCATAAAAATAAAAACATGTTTAAAAAGTACAGTGATATCCATAACGTTAATACTAGAAACAAACATAAATTTGTGGTTCCTACAACCAGGCTCAAAAAAATTGGGGGCTCATTTAGATGCCAATGTGTACACTTTTATAATAAGCTTCCCAGTAACATTCAAGAACTTAGCCTGAATAAATTTAAATTGTTTGTAAAGCGAAAACTTTGTCAAAAGGCTTTTTATACTGTTAAGGAGTATCTTGAGGATAAGACGGCTTGGGATTGACCTGCTCCAGCACTATTATTGTAGTTGTATTTTATTTTTATTTTTTTAACTTTGGACTTGCAATAATTTATTTTGCAGTTACATTTTTGTATTTTTTTTTATTTTTTATTATTGTGAATGTGAGGACTATGTCGATTACTTTTCCTTTTCCGTAATTTTAATATGATGTCTGACAGATTTGAGTATTTGATGCGGCCTACACAAATGTCCTTTCTTTGGTATTGATCGTCAAGTCGTTGAGCTCCTTAGTAGTCCTAAGTTTGAGCTACACGAATACTGACAAATGCTTGCACTGACTGGACAGGTCCACTCAAATCTGTATGGTTCTTTCCTCAAAAGACCATCTCAGACACTAATCTGCATGGTTCTCATATGATTTGACCAATACATGGTTACTGTATGGACTTTAAAAGAGACTTTGACCCCTGAGTTTGTTTCGGTGTTTCTTCTCAGGGTAGTCAGCTAGGAAACACCGGACTCATCTAGCTTAAACTGACGAAAAGAAAAAAATATTGACGTTTAAAAGTGTTATTTTAAAACCTATTTACAAAATAAATATCATTTATCATCAATAAATATTAAAATAATAAAATATACAGTAAAGAAAGGAGAAGAAAAGTTAAAGTGATAGGTTCCTATAGGGCTCCTTCACCATTTCAAGAAAGAAAGAGCCTTTCTTTTCGTTTTTAAGTTCGTAAGTTATGATAAAATTCGAATTTATTATTCAATTTAATCATCAATGTTTGATACTTAGTATGTTTATTTTAAGTCTAGAAATAGGTTGCAGTTTCAACCTCTTCATGGGGGCAATTTTTTCCGGCGATTATTTTTTTTGATGTTTGCGAATAAAAAAGAATCCCTGGTGACCATCTCGAGCTTTCGTGTACCGTAATTAGACACTTACCTAATAGAAAGACTATAGATCGCACATCCTAATTAGTAATAACACGTCACAAATAGTTAAAAAAAATAATTTAAATCGCGTTTATCTTAAAACTTTTTTTTCTGATATGACACTTTTTTAGAGGATGTGCGAGATGTGCGAACGCCGGCGTTTGACTGATGTCTTTCACGATGTATTGTATGACGAAATAAAACGGTTAGGTTATTATAGGACTTGTTTGATTTGACGTAAATGAGCTCAGCAGCTGAGAGTTTGTCATGCTCACTCAAATGTCTCACTGACGGTGGCGCGTGTATTGGATTATTCGGTTCCCTATAAAATGGTTGAGCTGAGTAGTGCTGATGTATGCGTCATGTCCGTGAACGGGCGCTCTCAGTTGAGATTGGTCATCTCTTAGCTGTCAGTAGTTTATTTTAATATAATATCTATATTTAGAATTGTTTCTTTTTAGTTATTATTTACATTGTTTTCACATACTAGTATCGACAAGAAACATGTAACCGAATTATTTGTAATACTTACCATAATTGAAAAGAGTGTCCATGGAGTTTCTTGCACATTCTTCTCCATAGAGATCTACGCTTTGGAATGTGCAATTAGCATCATTTTTTAGGACAGACAGACTTGACGTTTCAAAAGTGCCTGTAAATGGTTTATTTGGAATAAAAATGATTTGACTTTGACTTTGAACGTTTATTATAACTGTTATAGTCAATCCTCGAAGCTAGGTTTGACTAGTCAATCTTCAGGTCTGACTTAAAAAAATAAACTAACCTAGCCTAGGATAAACCAGTCATTCCGCGAAGAAACTGCATATCGACCTTTAACTATGACATAACTACACTTTATTTACTAACGTATAGTAATATAATCTTAACCATGAAACGGCATTAACTGATAAATTAAACAATTTATAATCCTATCAAACTATTCAACATTATTCAATTTACATCCGTAATTAATTTGTAATTATTTTAGTGAACGCTTCTCACGTAGTTTACAGGGTGTCAATTATATTATGTTACACAAATATGGAAATTGTAAATTGGCAATTATCCAATCAACCTTCGTGATCCTCATTTAATAGGGTGAAAAGTTATGAATTAATTGAATTTATACTTCGAAAAACCTGAGAGAGTATTATTATTTAATTCACTAAGCCCAATGCGAACGCCGACATTCGCGGACCTGTTGTTCTTTAACTGTCTGTAATTAAAGACTTGTGTTTGGCCACAATCTCACCTGATGGTAAGCGATGTGGTGGAGCAAGCTTGCCTAAAAATAACCTATTCATTCTTGACTTAAAGACTCCTACCTAATAGCTACAAGCTATCAGCAAACACAGACACAGGGAGGGAGTTCCACATACACTCCACTCCTTCACATGGCAGTTTTCTCACGATATATCCCTCACCATATACTATCGAAGACCTCTATGTTTTTCTTTTCACCAGACTACCATTAAATTATTAAGAGCCTATTCACTCTAGCTTTGAAGACACCTAAATTATAATGGTACAGGAAGACCGTACAGAAAATTGTTCCCGTCATTCGACGTACGCGGTATAAACGACGAGGCAAAACGTTTAGCCCGGACCGTAGAGTTGTCAACAACGTAAGGGTGTGTTTATTTTTGCGCTGGAAAAAATTGGATTATGATAATAAAGTCAAGCGGTTAATGGGTTAAATCATATTATTGACCCTCCCGAGATAATTTTTCACGTACGCTTCTCTTAAACCTGAATAATAAAACCCGAGGAAAGCAGGTCAGCATTAGTAGGTTTTTTTTTTTAAACCGGTGTCCTTCGATAGCCCTTTGTGTTCTAGAACTATTGGGTTTCCTATTCAGAAAACCCTCACAGTCCTGCTGGGCCCTTACGGACTGACATCTCTGAGGAGCGCGTGGATCATTACTAGCTTTGTCCGGCCAATTACTGGGTGGAGAGTTACCCATTGCTCGTCGTCCGTAAGCCCGCGTCTAATATGACTGAGTATTATTAGGTACACTTGACGTAAGATGAAGGCACACGGTGGCATGAGAACAACAGACCCAACCTCACACACCAGGTATAGTTTGTTTTTTAATTCTAGATTACGATTTAACAACTCAGAATGTCACACTCTAGAAATATGTTCCCAATTTTCTGGAGCTTGACATTTTAAGTTGTCAAATCGTAGTCTAGGATTAAAAAAACGAACTATAGGAGGACTTCGATGACGGTTTTCACACCAAAAAAAAGTCACCTAAGTATTAAAACGTCACCAGCCCAGGACTTAAACTCAGATTAACCCCGCAGGGTCCCCTTAATACCTTTTCACGAATGAATTACTAAATTATATCTCAATACCCGGGACATAATTAAATCCATTGTATTGGTGAAATGCGAAACAGGATCCGATTAAATGAATTATTATAATTTGATCGGATTAACCTGGACCTTGCAAATATAAAAAGGCACGGCCTAATAAACAGCGTACAAATTGGAACTGTATTTTATTTTTATTTTTTTGTATTTAAGAAGATTAACCCGGATTATAACTGTGGTACAGCATTTATAATATATTTAACACTAACCGCCTACATTGGATTTGTGTCGGATTATATCCGACAAACACTCTCGCGATTATTTCACCGTGATTTGAAATTAGTAGTCCGCCCCATCAGCTCTTCGGTAAGTCCCCACTTTGAGGTGGGACTGGATAGACCTTACAGCGTCCTCACCTTCCGCATGACGCAGATTCTTATCGGTCACGGCAAGTTCGGGAGATGCCTGGACCGGATTTGTGCGAAAGAGACACCCGGGTGTAGGGAGATTAAAAAGTTAAACAAGATGTGGTCATCATTATCATCAGCCTTTTTAATATCCCCACTATAACACAGACCTGCTCTCTAGGAGAGGTAATCATAATCCACTACACGGGCCCAGTGTGGATTGTGGAAAATTCGAAGACATGTCTTCGAATTTTTGATTCTAGGACATACCGGTCACGATGTTTTCCTTCACAGTTATGAGAGCAGTGGATATAAAATAAATTACACGAAGTAATACGCCTAACTAGATTTGAACCCTGCACGACCTACAAATCACAAGTCGGAGCTTTTACCACTAAGCCACCACTGCTCACAACTCGGTCACCACTGCTCACCACTCGACCACCACTCCTCACAACTGGGCCACCACTACTCATTTTGTTCATTATTGTGTCAGAACCAATGCGATTGGCCTTTGGCCTGTAATGTTTTTTTTCTGTTAGCATATCCCTCCTGGGCAAAGGCCTCTATCCCACTCCTGGGCAAAGGCCTCTCTCCACTCCTTCCAACCATCGCGGGCCCACGCTTCCTCTTACCAGGTCGGAAGGAATCTAACTCATCGCGCCATCTCCTTCGTGGTCTACCGCGACCCCGTCGCACTATCTCAGGGCACCAACTTTGTGTTTCTTTGGCCCACAGTTTGTCGGGCATGCGGCAGACGTGTCCTGCCCAGTCCTATTTCAGTTGGGCAGCCTTTTGAGTCACATCCACAATGTAATCTATACATATAATAAAATCGTAGAGAAGTCAAAACTGTACATTGAATATTTTTTTAAAAGAATACTTGAAGCGTGATCTACAATCGATACCGAAGCCAAAAATATAGTTTTTAGAATTTTTGTCTGTGAGTCTGTTTGTCTGTATGTATGTCCGAACTGAACTCAAACAGTACAGCATGGATTTACTTCAAATTTTGCATGAATATAACTAAGAGGCCGGGTCGTGTAATGGGCTACATATTATCACGCTATCACCTACGGGGGAGGAGCAGTGAATCTTTATTTTTCTTACGCATTCTGTGACAGCGTGTAAGCTAACGACTCGTAATTAAATGTTGTTTTTTACCGAGTTCACAAAAAGGAGGAAGTATTATGTTCGGATGTTAGTATGTTTTTTTTTTTTGTATATTTGTTCATCGATTACTCCGTCAATCATTGACAGATTTTCAAAATTCTTTTTTTGTTCGAAAGTAGACAGTTCTGAGGGGGTCCCATTGTCACCAAGTTAAGATCTGATGATGGGATCCATGATAAATTGAGGGAACTCCTTAAATATCATAGGCAAACATATGGTTTTTTTGGTATTTTCATCTAGATATGCAGCTTTTACAATCAAAAAGAAACATTTGTGGAAGTGGAACTGATGAAGAAGACCAGAAATGGGTAATGGAACTATATTTATGCAGACATCACAATAAAATTACAATACAAATAAATTATGGTGTGAATAGTTAGGTTGAAAATGGTATCATTAAAATGACCTGATGATGATGATGATGATGATGGAGCCGGAAGATAGGCACCGATTAATCAATGTATCCTAGCGGTGTTTGGGCTTGTCATGAGATTCACTTTGGCTCTTAAGTACTATTGAACTGATCTGATGATGGAGCCGGAAGGTGAAAGGGAGATACAGGAACTTCATAATAAAACTATGTATCCTACCAGGGTTTGGGTTTATTGAAATTGTCATGAGAAATAGGTACTCTGGTTATAAGTGTATCGCAGCTAAAAAGGGTGAAATAAAAAAATAACTTTAATTTCTGAAGTCGGTGGTTCTTGGTATTATTTGTCTCTTAATACCTAAACACCGACTTCCGGAATTAAAGTTATTTTTATATTTTTGAAAAAGTCGGTATATTTTTTTGAAAAAAGTTTTTTGACAAAACCATGCTATTATCTAGCTTTACACAATAAAAACTACATCATTTAAGTAACTTGGAGAAATACATAGTTTAAAGAATGTAAAACACAATTTTGAAGCAGCGCCATCTATGAAAATACATAAAAATCAAATCAAGTTACAAGTTAACACTTTTTAGAAATTCATAATTTAAATTTTATCACGTTCGTAGGTAAGTAGTTAGTTATTCATATAATTCATAGATGGCAGACTTTCTTCATAAAAATTGTATGGTACATTTCGTTTTGACAAATTCAAGTTCCAACAAAACCCTCAAAATCTTGAGCAGTTTGCTGACAACTCCTTGAGGCGCGCAGGAACAACGCGAACCGTTGACGACTTGGATTCGGTCTGGACAGTTACCAGACGGCCGGACGGTGAGCTACCCATTGCTCGCCGTTCGCGAGTCCGTGTTTACGGTGGCCGGATATCGGCGGGAGCGCGGCGGCGACGAATACGGCGAGGGCGCTGTTGCCTTTGCCTTATGCGGTCGGCCTCCTTCTTTACGAGCATTACTGCTTCGCTGAATGACCGCCTGCTATTCCTCTTCGCTGGGGACCATGACCTGAACCAAGGGCCGGCGCAAGAGGTCGCCGTTACCGATCACCCCCACGAGGACACAGCGATGCTTTTCCCAAGCGGGGCACATCTTCACCGTGTGCTCACACGGCCACCCGACACCCGAGTGGCGACACCCGAGCATCTCTTCCGCACGAACCCCGGTGCAGGAATCTCCCGAACTTGCCATATTAGGTGAGAACCTGCGTCATGCGGAAGGTGAGGACGCTGTGTGATCTATCCAGTCACGCCTCAAAGAGGGGACTTACCGCCGAAAATTGGAGGCTTGGTTTTGAAGTTATGGCGAATTAAAATATTACGATTTCTGCTGCACGGCCCGTTACGAAGTGAGCGTCACCAAGGCGGGGGTATGCATGCGGGAGGGGAGTTTAGATCTATGAGTAAGGTTCCCACGCGGCTCAGGTAAGAGTTCTGCTCCTTACGCAGCGGTCGTGCGCGAAGTCTAATAATGTTCGTGCGATTTTTTTAGATTTCGTTCTTAAAAAATAAACTCATGTAAAAGTTCTTCTCAGAGCTAATCATCATTTCTTTTCAGGGGTAACCAACAGTTCTTTTCAGGGCTAAACAACAGTTCTTTTCAGAGCTAGAATATTACACGCTACATATTAATATTTTTTAAAATCTACACTAATATAATAAAGAGGTAAAGTTTGTTTTTTTGTTTTTATGTTTTTTTGTTTGTAGGGGGTAATCTCTGGAACTACTGGTCCGATTGGAGTAATTTTAGCAACAATAGAAAGCTGCTTTACTCCTGAGTGACATAGGCTATATTTTATGTACGCGGGCGAAGCCGCTGACAAAAGCTAGTGTTTGATAATGCCTAAGAGAGCCAGGTCTCAACTTTCTAAACATAATTCTCAAGCACGGGCAGCAAAAATACGTCGTATGGAAGAATCTTCACGTGAACGTTCACAACGACTTGCTGAACAAAGTCAGAGAAACTCACAGGTACGCGTACGAGAGTCGAGTGTCGAACGTTCGCAACGCCTTGCACAACAAAATCTAAGAAGCTCTGAGTTACGTTCAAGTTAAGTTCAAATGAATTCTCATGGGGGTTCCTTTTAGAACGTAGGTGCTCACTAAGACGGAATTTTGCAAAATTCAACCCCTAAGGGAGTCTAAAGGGGGTTAAAAGTTTGTATGAAAGTCCTCTGTTTTTGAAGTAAGAGACTTGAAATTTAAAATGTATACTCTCTAGATGTTGTGGTGGTGAACTAATAATGTACCTATCCTTAGAAATCAATTAGGGGGCTAAGGGGATAAAAGGGGGGTTGGAAGTTTGTATGAAAGTCCTATGTGTTTGAAGTACTTAGGAGAGTTGAAATTTAAAATGTATGCTCGATAGATGCTAAGAACGGATTTTACGAAACTCCATTCCTAAGGGGTAAAACGAGACCCACGCGTACGAAGTCGCGGGCAGCCGCTAGTGTTAAAATAAATAAATAAATAAAGGCTCAGATAAGAAACGTGATACGTATAGGCTCAGTTTCACAGAAATTGTCTTACGGATATAGTGATATAGCGATAACGTGACACGCGTGTACGTGGTGGTCACAAACTAAGCAGAGACGCCACAAAACGAAAGAAGTACGAAGCGACGAATACGGGACGCACACACGCCCTCGGGGAAATCTAGCCAGTGCCGTAACTGCCTTTTCTGCATCTGCAGGCCTAGCCAAGTTAAGACCATTTCATATCAAAATTCTTTCTATAATCGGTAACACCTCGATCGATTTTAGAAAATAACTAGCGACCCGCCCCAGCTTCGTACGGGTGGACTACCCCTAACATTTAGGGGGATGAAAAATAGATGTTGGCCGATTCTCAGACCTACTCAATACACTCACAAAATTTCATGAGAATCGGTCTAGCCGTTTCGGAGGAGTATGGGAACGAAAACTGTGACACGAAAATTTGATATATGTATAAGATAAATTGGTAGCTATGTTGACGTAACTTGGCTACCAAACCATTAATCGACATTATGTAGAAATGAACATTGTAGAAACAATGACTTATTATTGGAATTTTCTTTTTGTTTGTTTCGTGTGACTTAACGTTTATATGATATTATTCCCACACAAAGTGTGGTCCGATAATGTTTCTACCGCTGGAGTCTCCTTGCTAGGAGAGGGAATAATCCACCACAAGTGAGTCCCAGTGCAGATTGATGATTGTCACATAAATTATCTTTGAATTTTTAATCCTAGGACTAAACTCAATTTGGTTAAAACAATTTTGTGTTTAAATGAAATAATTGGTACAAAACTTAGCCTTGATCACCACGCTCACGCTCTATGAGGTTCTGTGCCGTATGCCAAGGCACCCTTAGCATCGTCGTACTTACAGCACTGAGTTCTATCATGTGGACATCCCTGTCCCCTTTTATTTTATTTTTTTCCTGAATGGAATGGAGTTTGAGGGATGCTTGGCTTGGTTAGTATAGGTATTCATATGAGTAGTATTGTATCAACGTGCATTTTAGGCAGGTCTTAACAACCCAATGCTTGCTAAGACCTGCCCAGAACCTGCGTCAGCGCACATCTGGGTATGGTAGCAAAACCATCCCTCAATCACCCCGAAGGCCTGGTCACTATCTTCTTCTTCTTCTTAGGCGGGCGCTCTTGCTGACAAGAGTGCCCGCCTAAGAAGAAGAAGAAGAAGAAGAAGATTTCAGTTTCTAACATAGTCGAGCCCCTACTACAGCTACGACTCGTCTTTGAGAAAGAGGGACAGAGCTATACAACATGAACAGTACACCCTCTTTCCACAATGGAATCTTGATCACATTGAGACGTCATAGTAGGGGAAATTGTAACCAAAAAAGCCTCAAACACACCTACTTGATATTCTCTTCGAATACATAACTTTATAAGAATATATTATTTTCTGGGCCTTCACAAAGTTACAAAGCAAAATTTCGACGAAAAATTCTTAGGACTGTGATCGATAGTAATACATACAAAGAGAAAAGTTTATTTGGGTTCCGTATTGAAATAGTAAAACCATTTATTGATGGCGTCCATCTGTCACTCATAAAATTTATTTTGGTTTATTTGAGTGTCAGCAGAATTATGTTTCTCGCTGATATATCTATATGAAGAGTGATGGCCGTTTGATACTAGCAAATTAGCCATTATTGCTAGCTATTAGCAATTATTGCAAATTAATTCAATTCAATCAATTTTGACAATTCAAATAAATAAATTATTTTGAGTGACCGCTATCTCACCTGATGGAAAGCGACGATGCAGTCGACGATGGTGCGCGCTTACCTAGAAGTAACCTATTCACTCTTGAATAGGATACTTCCCTTCTTTAGGAATTACTAAGTTCCTTACTACAGTCAAAGTTTTTTAGTTTTTATTTGTTTTTTTGACGTACGGAACCTACATTGTTTTATGCGCACAGTTTACAGTTTTCTCACACATTCGAGCCAGTTTATCGACTTTGAATACGTTATTTTTCCGGCCATAAATATAAGATGACATAGCTTCAAATCTTACAGACACTTGTCAAAAACTTGAATAATTTATATGGGTGGTTTGGCACCAAAGATTTGCGTGAAACGAGGCGGTGTGATGCTGCCTAGAGAATTCTTTTCAGATGTATGCAAACATATTGCTCTCCCATATCTTGATTTTTGGATAAAAAACCTTTACAAAAAATAAAACCAACTTCAATGTACAAGAAGTTCGTCAAATCATTCACATCAAAAAAATAATGTTGTAAAATACACATTAAAATGTCTCCTACAGGATGATGGAGCAACTTGTCTTCAACATAGTCTTCTTCATTTTTCGCATTTTGTGAAAAGTGAGATTCTGCTTTTCAATCAAGTAAATAATAATATATGGTACGCGGCAAATAATTTGAACCCCAACTTTGATTTAGACCTGAAAATCTATTACTGCGCATTTAAGATCGACCGTCATGAGGTTTCAACTTTTGTGACGAAGATATGACCGATGGCATTGTCCGCCTTTGTACCGTGTGTTGCATGAAGAATAAATAAATAAATAAAACATTACTTTTTTTAATTTTTTATTGTTATTTTTACTTTTGGTGTGCAATATAGAATAAGTATCTATCTATCTATTTTTGGGTCCTAATCGAAATGAGAGGATGCGGGAAACTATATCAAATGGTTCAACTTATTCATCGCGTACTATGCTTGTATTATTTCTGCCCCAGGTCACGCCGCAGCGGTCGTCTGCACAAACTTGCTGGCAGACCTGGTCCTGGACACGGCAGCTATAGAACGATCAGCTCACCTGCAAGATGTGTTGATGTTCCAGCTCCAATGTGCTATGGAGGAGAACTGTTTGACCAAAAGTGCTTATGAGGTAAAGTTTTTGAGGTGTAAAATGAAATTATTAATAGGCGAGCAATGGGTAGGTTGCCGTTCGGTCGTCAGCAAACCGTAGGGACCTTGCAGAAGGGTCGAAGTCAACTAGGGCCAAGGGTACATGTCTGAAAGGCTCTGGCCCTAGTATGCATGGCAACGTAGGGACGGGGAGGTTGTTTAGTCAGAAAGACTCTGATACTTTCCCATCCCGCTCAAGGGCGGGATTCGTGATCATTTTTGCAAAACATAAAAAGGGGTTCCTAGAAAAACAGAGAAAAGTAACTACATAAGATTTTTTTTTCGGTGGGTTAAAAACCTGTAATAACAACTGCCGCCGTGGAGTAGGAGATAGTGTACTCTTACTGACTAAAACACCCACCCCGTCTCTACGTTTCCTTTCATACCAGGGCCGAGCCTTCCTTTCAGAAGTGTATCCTAGGCCCCAGTAGGTTTCGACACTTCTCCAAGGTCTGAAGTACATAAAAATGCATCAATTCACATTTTTACATTCTTTCAAGAGCTCCGGATTTAACTTTTACACAACCCATGATTCCAGTAGGCTTCATACTGTGCCAGACATGAAAATTTATTTTTTGACCTTCTCATTCCCAGGTAAAGGAACTGATACCTGACTGGCAGTACGAGACCCGTCGCCTGCTTCGCTTTACAGCAGCATCACTGAACGCTGGCACTGCAGAGTTTAGGCCTTACCTGCCCAAGCATTTGTGGCAGTGGCATTTGTGTCACATGTAAGTTTGCATGTATCATTCATTCTGCATACAGCTAAGGAATGGAATCAACTGCTGGAGTCTGTGTTTCCTGATGGCTACAACCCAGAAATTATTAAGTCGAGAGTGAATAGATTACTTCTAGGTAAGCGCGTTCTATCGTCGGCCGCTTTTTAACTTTCCACCAGTTGAGATAGCGATCAAGCACGTAAAGTGTTTTTCTTGTTTTATACTTTTTCAGCATCATTTTTGTTTGGTCATAGTCAGGATTTTATTTTTTTTTAAACAATTTTGGTGTTAAATCACTTTGCTATATGGTTTTTGCAGTCTTATAGAACATATTGCAATTATTACCAAGCTTTGAAAAAAAAGATTGAATAAAACTTAAAACTTCAACCTATTCATTTTATAAAAAAAAATATTTTCTTTAACTTTTCTTAACAATTCACGTTGTAAAATAAGAATACTGTAGACTTCGCAAATCCTTTTACGACTCACCTTTTATTTTTTATTATTATGATTATTTTTATTGTGCTTTTGAGTATAATATTGACTGGTCTACACAGTTCTTACATAATCATATAAATACTGTAATAACGAAATATTGTAAGAAACCATTTTTTTTTTATAGAGTAACCATGGAGTTCCTTGCCGGTTCTTCTCCATAGGAAACGACCAATTTGGAACCGTGCACTAGCTTCTGACGTTTTATAAGTGCCCATGTAGGCCTATGTGAAATAAAAACCATTTTGAATTTGTTACCCGGCAGGCATTACCACAGCATGGAAGTATTTGCCACATTTGATGTACTGGACTCCAACGGCCTGAGGGTCGCTGAAGGTCACAAAGCTTCGTTCTGTTTAGAAGACAACACATGCAATCCAGGAGTGGAGAAGAAGTACTCATGCAAGAACTATGGTGATCAAGGTATTGTGAAGAACATTCTTCATATTATTTAGAACATTCATTTGGACACGATTGCAAAGCCAACTGGACTGGAGATCTAACAAACAACTCGATCTAATAGATATCTACACATAAAAATTTAATAAATCCATATTAAAGTATATTTCATGCTTACATATATTACGCTTTAACCTTAGCTGCAATAGCATAGCATCACCTTTATAACGTTGCCATTGCTGGAACTTAGGCCTTCATCTCTCTAGAAGAGAAGAGGGAACGAGCCGTAATTCATCACGTGGGCCCAGCGCGGATTGGTAAATGTCACATGTCTTTGAATTTTTGGTTCTAAGATAGTTTCCTCACGATGTTTTCCTTCACAGTTTTGAGAGCAGTGGTGATGAAATTAATTACACTAATGCGCCTGACTGGGTTTATACCCGTGACTTAGGTAAATAAGTCGGGGCCATTACCACTCGGCCACCACTGCTCCGGCTTTAGCCTTCACTACTTTTTAATTCACATCATCCTCACACATCTTATTGTGGTGGTTTCTGTGGTGCCGTTTTCGTTCACATCACGTTGAAATCATGGTGATTTGTTTCAGGTATATCAGTAAATTGTTCCGACGTCTACAAGTACAACATTGACTGCCAATGGGTAGATGTAACAGATGTACAGCCTGGAGACTACACATTTAAGGTACCTTCATTACATTACAATAATTTTCTATCGCATCGTATTACGGAGGGTTGAAACATACGGTAGGATCACCTCCGTGACCTCTCAGTACAAGCCATGGTTCGTAGTGAGGGAAATTGGTGAAAGGCGCCACCTTCTGCGAAGCAGTAATGCTAGCAAAGGAGACAGCCGCTCGCATTAGGGAACGAACGTCCTCTCGCGGGTTTGCGGACTACGAGCAATAGCTAATCGCCGTCCGGCCGCCCGGTACTCGTCCAAATTGCACCGGAGTCGTTGACGGTGAGAAACCGTAGAGGGCGTGCAGAGCCGATACCTACTAGGGTTGACTACAGCTAGATTACTCGTCAAAAAAGCCAAAAAAAAAAACAACCAAAGAAGCAAGGGCCGGTTTTAGTCAATAAAACTCTTACACACTTTCCCACTACATCCATACCGAGAGAAATTATTTGATTTCTCATAGCAAATAAAACTACCAATGATTACGCAAAATACGCGCTTTAGTCGTAGCGTTGCGGACACCAGCCCGATATACCATATACCATACCAACTACCAATGATAATGACCATAAATGGAGCACGAAGTCTCTTCACACGTCGCGTTGGTATCAAATGTCAGTGGAGAGAATTTAATGAAAGATAAAGCCTGATGCCATGTTTTTTTTCCTTTTCAGGTGGCAGTGAATCCACACGCAAGAATAGCAGAGCAGAGCTTCCATAACAACGCTGCTTCCTGTCACTTGCGGCTATCCTCAACTTATGCCATGGTGTTCGGTTGTAGACACGAGAGACCATGAGAGGATCTATTCTTTAGACAAGATTTTAGATAGGTAATAAATTATTTGTTAAGGACATGTTTTTTTATTAATTTTTCCCATATTCTTGTAGCAAAAAAATATATGCTAGAATTTAATTTAATACTGTCTGTTTGTTCCCCTTCTCTTTCCACTTAGTATGAAAATCAGCAAACTGGTAGAAAATTTCCAGGAAAAGGACATAGAATACTTTTTTATCAAGGAAATATCAGGTGAAATATTTTTATCTCACAAGGGCGTTCCGTTCAAACTTAACTATGTAAAGAATTAAATTTCTTAATCGAATGTCGATCGAAAAAATGTTATTTTGTAATGCAGCCACGTAAGGGTTTTCAGACTTTTCTTGTGCTATGAAACCTTTCTTTTTCTTACCTAATTTTAGAATTCTAGATCAACAGAAAATTCCACATGCCTAGGTTTTGATTTCTTTGCAATTACCTAGCCAAATATATAACATTAACAGTTTTGTCCTTAGATTATGTAGTTGTAGTGTTTATTATTTTAATTTCTTCACGTGAAACAGCAGAATCAAGTATTTAGTACCGACAGATAAACAGACAGACAACATAAGGTGACTTCATCTTACAATGGTTCCGTTTTTACTAACTAAGATCGTATAGAGAAAGAAAGGTGTGCAGCCGTGCGAGGATCTAACTGCGCAGCTAATAGACACCGAGTTTATATTCAATTGACGATCAGGCGCAGGTTGCCAGCTTTCTTTCTGTATACGGCCTTAGGCATGCTTCTTTTCTGTATACGGCATTAGGTCAAAAAAATTCGTAAACATTTCGGTGAAGGTGAATTGAAGGCCTTGTAGTGTAAATGGAGAGTTGACAGTGCTAGTTCTAACAGCATGTCCGATCTCTGTATAGTCCTCTTGGTTTTACAGGCTCTTCATAGAAACTTAGGTATATGAAATGATACACAAAACTGTATTATTCTATTATTTTATTCATAATCTTATAATATACTATCACAATGTCATTGTAATTAACAAATACATTTGAGCTTGGAGCGATTAGTTCGAACAAATTTATACCTTAAAACTATCATTTTAGGGTGTATTTTTATATATAATTATGTAAGACTTTGTTCATTAATAAAAAGACTACATTGTAATCATAAGTTTTAAACTAGTGGTCAATTAGTTGTTACAAAGAAGATAAAATTGATAAAATAAAACCACACTTATTGATCAGCTCTTAAAAACGTACAAAACATTGTACCTTAAATAAATAAATCTAAATCAGCTACAATTATATTTACAATGGATCCTCACACATAAAAGATAACCTTTACCTAATACATATCTCAATAAATAGGTGAAGTGCTATTAATTCCTATTTTGTTCTTTTGTGTTTAAAAGGAAATTATTGATTTCCCTTGTTCATGCTGAAACCAGACTTGAGCACTCCATTTTCGACTTACTCCTTGTCACTTTGGCTACTAACAAATATTCTCTTAAAAAATAAAAATGTATATAAATTGCTAGACTAACTAATCCCTATTATAATACCTCGTAATAGAAAAGGAAATTCTTGTCAAATAATAAACAAACTGACAAACCCACCCCTTTGAAATGAACCTGCACCCCAATAAAAATATTTAGAGAAAAACCCTTTCGCGTTTTAAATCAAAACTGCGAGTTATTTGAGCAAATGTTCAGGTTCATGAAAATAAAATAAACATACAAATACCCCAGACTTACTACTTCAATAAACAAACAATACTATTTATAATATTTATTAAAATTACAACTTTATGTTACCTACATCTCTCCAAATAATTTAATACATTCGTCTGAATGCTTTCCAATACACTTACTCGAAAACCCGTTCCTATACCTACCGCTTTTACGTACGCAATTTATTATTTTCCACTCTAGGTCAGAAAAATGCGCAAAGTCCCCCGCATCGCGTAAGGGTGTTATTGGAACACTTGGCGTCATAACGCCCTTACCTGCGGCTCGGGCAAATTCCTCTCTCTCCGGTCGCAAGGACAAACTTTTAAAATTAAACTAATGCTTGTCTACGATACCTTTGTATCCAAATGTAGTTAGATAGATAGATAGATTAAAGTTTATTGTACACTAAAAAATAATAGAATTTAAACAAAACTCAAATATACTATTGTGATGTGTACATGAGGGTTGTGATTCAATTGTATTTAAATTGCAATGCAAATATCAACTGAATCCGGGTGAGTTCTCTCTATTGCCTTGATTTGATGATTGCCCACCCAAAAAAGGTATAAATGTAATAAAACAAAAGAATTTGAGGTGAGAAATCATCCAATAAGTTCTCCCGCTTTAGCAATAACTAGGAGAATGTGTCAGACTTCTGTTGAAAACCACACATGTTTCCTACAGCTGCTCTTTGCGTTGTATGACCACGGTTTCCCTTTCAAGAATTTTCTGTAGTCCTAACAGATATCATTCCTATAGTTTGTTTGCTAACATCTGTCACATCGTTCGAAAATTGCGAGGTTGAGAGAATTTTGTAAAATGAAAATGTTGACTTCAGCGCCATCTGGCAGGGAAAATGGTAATGGTATGGTATATAATGGTAAAATTTTTTCATTTAATTCGCGAGATGGCGCTGGCTTACGGCTTCTTAACATCCAACTTAAACTTTCTTACTACAATAGCACATAAAAAAAATCCCAATATCCATGAAGTGTCCTAAAAATAGATACGCAGCATGACAAATTCATTAAATTATTTGGAGGGCATAATTTCTCAATCAACAATCTAACTCAAAAAACTAATCTATGGCAAACTACACACAAAGCATTGAGCATCACATACTACTTAACTACAACTTAGCTAAGACCTCTCAACCCTTCTTAAACTTGAGCAGCAAGATACTCGTTGTGAGGTAGACAGCGATCCAGGTGGCGATGGAGATGAAGCCAGCATAGACTGTGGGTTCGTTGATGTCCCATCCTCTTTGGAGCATGGATCGGAGACCCTCGGTGGACAAAGTGAGGGGAAGGAAGTAGCTGATCCATTGGAGGATGAAGTGCATACCTGGTGGTGGAAATTTTGGGTTAATATTTTATTTGATGACGAAATAAAAATTATAGTATAAGCAATTTAACCTTCCCTGATATAAGCAATTTAACTTTTCATTCGGATGGTTAAATTGCTTATACCGTAATTAGAGACATAATAGAAAGACAATAGTTGTGCGAATGCTGACGTTCACTCTGGGCTCAAGTGTTTAAAAACTAAATGAATTCGCAGATGTTATCAAGTCATCTCTTTCAATACTGTCAAGGTCTTTTTTGCGATGTTGCTGTAGTTTGTTATTAGAATAGAATTATATTTTTTAGAGTAAAAGTAGCGAAGGTTACTTAGTTACTTCATTTTGTTTTTATAATACAAAATGTTTTTGAAATAGGATCGGTACTATACAGAAACTTTTTACACGAATGAATATTCTGTATCTTGAGTACCGAAAGTGTTTAGAGTAATTTTTAAACAAGAGCTTTAAGAAACTGACATTGTAGATAGATATTTGTTATACTTTAAAATTATACTTCTTTTTACTAAGTGGGTTTCATATAGGTAACCATCTTCTTTTCAATAGCTGGTTCATTTTATTACGAAAATGCATCATCATCATCAACCTTATTAAAGTTCCCACAACTGGGACTCTGGCCTTCTCTTTAGGAGAGGGAAATAGTCGTACCTCGCAGGCCCAGTGCGGGTCACATGTCTTTGTATTTTTGTTTATTATTAATTAATTATTAATAGTTCCTTCATATCACCGTTTTTGAGAGCAGTGTTGACGAAATAAATTACACGAAGTAATGCGCCTGACTGAGTTTGAAACCAGCGACCTACAACTCGTAAGTCGGGGCCGTTACCACTCGGCCACCACTGCTCTTACCACTCTCTTAAGAAAATGCCCTTACCTTCAATAGGCCAGATGATTCCACAAAGCAACACCATCGGCAGGAAAGATCCCAAAGCCAAGTAAGTAGCCGTTCTGTCTGTGTCACAAATTGTGGATACCACGAAACCTGCAAAAAAACATGAAAATAATGTACCACTTGGTGTTGGAGCGTCATCATCATCATCATCAGCCTACGTCAATCCGCTAGGAGTGAGCTTTAATTCGACGAACGGCTTTTTTAACTGTTAATGTAATGTTAACGAATTAACTGCTTTTTGTTTACCGCAAAACCCGTTAAATCTATCAACTGTTTCATTCAACGATTTTTACGCAGCGCATAATATTAACTCAATGAATAAGTATTCAAAAGTAGCTAACGTTATCTGAAGCTGCTAACCAAAACCAGCTAAAATTATCTGATTCTTCGTCGTCAGCTCCTTTTTCAATTTGAACAAAGTTTCGTCTATTTACTGCTACGTTGGTACAAACATTCTGTTACATTTTACCTGTTAATAACGTTAACGGCTTTTTTAACAGGTTAACAGGATGACATTAACGGCTTCGTTGCGTTAACCCAAAAATCGTTAACGACCCACTAGGTACTACAATCCGCTGCAGTACAGGCACTTATAATCTTCGGAATGCCTAATCAACTTCGCATAGCAGCAAGACTCCCAATTACCTATAAATTATTTAGTAATCTGTCCCGTCTTAATGACACGGCACTTGTTCAAAAACCGTCATACTGTGAACACCTTATAATATTAATTTTATTTGCATTGAGCATCCAGAATTTATTCTCCAACGGAATATCCCTTATTCTCGCACACTTGGTGTGATTGTAGGGTTTTTTACTACATCCATTTCTTTCAACTTCAAACTCGAAGACATTTCGTATATTGTAATTAGAAACTCAAGGGTCAAGAGTTTCAAAGAAAAGTTTCTCTTGAATAAGTCATATTTCACAAACACATGCTGTACATCTTCCTTTTTCCCACACACCTCACAGTTAGAGGAGTCAGTTTTTCGCTTGATTGTATCTTATGGTCGGACGTAAAGAAAAGCACTGTAGCGACATCTAGGGCAGCAAATAAGAACTACAAGAAACATGGAATCTTGCATCACGCAATTTTTTCTTATGGGAATAATCTATCTAATGACATTTTTCATCCCGCCCTTGGGCAGAGTGGGAAACAGTTTCAGACTCACTGACAAACGACCCATCCCATTCTTCTTAGCCTTCATACCGGGATTGGATTATCCTTTCGGAAACCGGACCGGGGCCCTAGTAGGTTTCGGCCCTGCAGTTAGGCCTCTATTTGCTGACAACTTCTTGAGACGTGCGGGAACAGAGCGCGCAGCTTGGTCCGAACTGTTACCAGACAATTGCATCACACAAAGTTCAACAAAACTACACTGCCAAAGCCACTTACCAAAAGTCATTCCACAAAATCCTGTCATGAGTGTCAGGAAGATGATCCATCCAACTGGTCCCTTGATAGTCAGTCCGAAGACCAGGAACCCGAGGAGGAGCACCATGCCTGACTGCACGAACATGATGAGCATCTGCACAATCACGTGGGAGAACAGGATCTCGGTACCTGGAGGATGAGAAAAAATAGGTTAAGTACATATTACACATATACATATTTGTTTTTATAACCAAAAAAATAAATCAATTACAGCCCAATCAATAGATCTGTTACATTTTTCTATTTGGTTTGAAGTCTAACCAAGATATTAAGTATTTACATCTTTATTTTATGGTTGTTGAAAAACATCACATACTGTCACGTACCAATTAATATTGTAGGTAATTTGGAAAATATCGTAAAGCCAATCATATAATTAAAAGAAAAGAATTAAACAGTAATCATGGCGTTTTTACCAGTTCTTCTTCATATGAAAGTACTAACCGGAACCGTGCACCATTTTCTAACGTTTTATAAGACTTACTGACAAAAACCCATCCGTATTCTCTACCCTTATATTCCAGTTACCCTTTACATTTCAGGGACAATTAAAGAAAACATGTATTAAAACAATTTTCTAAAATACTTTTTTTTCCCTTGATCCCTGGGACAGATTTTAAAGCGCAGTGTACTAATTGGTGTTGACCTGAGGAACTAAATGGACTATATATTCATTCTAGGTGGGATAGTTTTTGAAGCGCTTTAATGAACTGATTAGTGTTGGCCTGAGGAACAAAATACACTATGTATTCGTTTTAGGAAGCAGTTAGGGCCTTATCACACTAGCGGATTGCCAACGCCCTCAAAGTGGAGCGGGTGCGCAACCAATTCGTCGCGAACACGTCGCGGCTGCGCAGCGAAGACGTCGCGGACGCACAACGAGATTTAAATTCGTCGATGCTTTCATTTTCGTCTCCGGCGTCTTCGAAGCAATAAAGCCAACAGCAGTATTTCCTCGTCGGAATCCATTTTGTTACTGAGTGTATTGTCCGGCGATAATTTGCTACAAACACGCCACGATAATGTAATGCATTCGCCATGCGTCCGCGACGTGTTCGCGACGCATTCGTTGCGCGCCCGCTCCGCTTTGAAGACGCTCGCAATCTGCTAGTATGATAAGGGCCTTAGTCCAACTCCCATACAAAAAATGGCAATGTCCTTTCCTACCCATTAAGCTTACCCAAAAAGGTAAACCTATCGACACCTCCAATAATATCAAAACTAATGACAACATTAAAAAGGCTAAAAGCCTATTGAGGCCACAAGTTGAAAGTACCATCCAGGTAAAAGTTTGATCGAATAAAATTATATTTAAAGTGTTGTCATAACCTTTTGGGGAAACCTTGATACTAATGGTGTTATTATTACTTCGAAAACAGACTTGGTAGGAAGGTCAAGAGCGAGTTTGTTTGTAACCAAAATAAACTATAATAACATGCTATGATCGACCTAAATCCTAACGATAATGTGCTTAAGGACTTAAGCATTCACTTGTAACAGAACATCGAGCATTCGCCGTTTTAAATTAGTCGAATCGAACAACGAGCCGAGCCAAGCATAGAGCCAAACATTGCTACGAACATTTTCATGAGCACTCTAGCGAACGAACTGATTTTCTCTAGAATGCTCGATAGAACGGTCGTCAGAACGCTTGATAGAATGCTCGCTAAAACGCTCTCGTTATATTTCTGTAATGTAACATTCGCAAGAATGCTCATTACAAGTAATTGCCACCTATAGACAAGCACGTTCATAGAAATTGAAAAGTTAAGACAAAAGTCCGCTGCAACGTTTCACTGGCATTATGTCGCCTAACAAAACTTTTAAAACATACAACGCTCTCACACAACGTCAAAACTACACTAATGTCATCAAAGTATAAGTGTATGGCCTGCAGATCATCTGAGTCAAGTAAAGTGACTGTACGGTGTGTCTAATCTAGTGCGTAGTACATTGTATATCGATGTATTCTATGATGGCAAGGTTGGCACCGTAGTTGAGCGATTAGCTGCTCCGTCGCTTGTCTGAACAAATATTTGTACGGTTTATAGAATATAATAGTGGTAAAAGCTTGAAATCTGATCCTTGCCGTGCCAAGGCTATTGTAGTTACAGGGTTATGAAGTTCTGAGAGTTTCTACATACGTCACCATCATTTTCAGCCGAAAGACGTCCAACATTGGACATCATCATGATCATTTCAGTCGAAAGACGTCCACTGCTGGACATAGACCCCCCCCAATTATCGCCATAATGACCGGTCCTGCATCGCATCTCGCATCCATCGTATACCCGCAACCCTTACCAGGTCAACAATCCACCTTTTTTTACCCGACTACGGCGAAGCAAAAGGAGGGTTATGATTTTGACCTGTATGTATGTATGTATGTATGTGGGTATGGATGTTCATCTGTTCCTTCGTAACTTCTAAACTACTTATCAGAATTCGACAAATGACATATCATTAGAAGCGTCTTAATTGTCCGCTGGTTATAGGTTATATGGGATTTCACAAAATCTAATGTGGCGCCCTCTAGCGGACAAAACATACGAAGTAAAAAAATAAAGTTAAGATAAATATGCCGTGTTTGGTATTATTTGAAAGCGCTTTACTTGTACATTTTGAATATATATATACATTACTAGCATTTGCTTGTGACTTTACCTGTATTCATGGGCTGAGAAATCAATGAACCCAAGATTAACCTATTTAGAACTCCAAAATATCCTAACTAATATTATAAATGCGAAAGTAACTCTGTCTGTCTGTCTGTCTGTCTGTCTGTCTGTCTGCTACTCTTTCACGCCAAAACTACTGAACGGATTTGAATGAAATTTGGTATACAGATATTCTAGACCCCGAGATAAAACATAGGCTACTTTTTATCGCGAAAGAGGGGTTGTAAGGGGTTAAAAGGGGGGGGGGAAAGTTGTATGGGATTTCATAATTTTTAAAGATAAAACCATGAAACTTTATATTTAAGCACTTGATAAAAAATAATAAAACATTTGTTCTAGCGTTTTTGAAATTTCGACCTGTGAGGGGATGAAATAGGGGTTGAAAGTTTGTATGAAGTTCGTCATTCTTAGGCATTTAGGCACTAAATAATAAACAAAAAATCGTTTGTTCTAGCATTTTAAAATTTACACCAGCGTGGGGGTGAAATAGGGGTTGCATGTGGGTGTTCGTCATTTTAGATAGATATAGATAAATGAACGAATGATGTCACATGTGCAAGGGGATGTTGTCGAATATTTATCAGTAGATATTATCATGGACAGTGAGCAGGTGACATCTTATCCTACAGAGTTTCTTAACTCTTTAGAGCTATCAGGAGTGCCGTCTCATAAGCTGAGACTGAAAGTTGGGGTTCCAGTTTTGTTAATGAGTAACCTCGAAGCACCGAGACTATGCAACGGAACTCGATTGCAAATTACGCAGCTAGGACGCAATATTATTGGAGCAAATTATAATGACAGGAATAGCTAAAGATGAAGAAGTTTTGATTCCTCGCATACCCATGATCCCTACAGATTTACCTTTTCAGTTCAAAAGAATCCAGTTTCCCCTCAAACCAGCCTTCGCAATGACCATTAACAAAGCGCAAGGCCAAACACTGAAAGTGGCGGGTGTAAATTTAGAAAAGAACTGTTTTTCGCATGGGCAACTCTACGTGGCCTGCTCACGTGTATCAAATCCTAAAAATCTCCACATTTTATCTAACAACAATAAAACAGCAAACGTTGTGTATAAAAATGTTTTAAATTATGTTTTTTAAAAATATTTTTGTACACAACGTGACGCTGGCCCCAGTAAGTGTTTCTTGGACATTTATAAGAGAACAATAAATTTTTATTTTTTAAATATACCTACTAATGATTCAAAAATACACCCAAAGATACTATTCCACGCGGACGAAGTCGCGGGTAACAGCTAGTGTTAAATAAAAATAAAGTTTAAAAACTAACACCCGACTACTTAAAAACACGCTCTAAAAAGTACGAAACAAGAAAACAAGAAAGCCGTGGTCGTATGCCATAAGAATCTATACATATAATAAAACAGTAACGAAAGAAAAACTGTACATTGAGAATTTTCTGGAAAAAATGAGTGGGTTTTGTTAGAAAAACGTAACTGATGACAAAAAGTGACTTTTTAGAATTTTTGTCTGTTTGTCTGTTTGTCTGTTTTTCTGTGCCTATGGTACGAGTTGGCGCCAAAACTACTGGATAGATTGATTTGAAATTCAGCAAAAATGTTCCTTGTAGACCAAGGAAGGCTTTAGGCTACATATTATCACGCCAAAAGTTATGGGAGGTAAGCAATATTGAATTTATATGGTGCAATGGATGCAAGGGTGTAACTTTTTTTCCCGTGGGCCGATCGACTCAAAACTTAGCATAAACATTACCCTAAATTAGTTATCCAGGATGCCATATTTATTTTTTCAGTAGTACCCCCAGTGCAAGATTTAGAGAATGTTAAAGTTTGTATGGGAGAATCTTATTGCTTGGGTTAATTAACTTGAAACTTGGCACGTAAATTTATTTAGGTAAATAATAAAGACTCCCACTATTCATTTTTCAAAACTACGTAATTTAGGCAAAGAAACATAGTTTAATGAATATTAGTAGTATAAAGACATATTTTAAAAAGCACCATCTATGAGATTACACAAAAATCAAATCAAGTTACATTTTGACACTTTTTGGAAATTAATAATTTTTTGACCATGTTGGCAAGGTTAGCAGTTAGTTATTCTTAAAATTCATAGATGGTAGTGCGCATTTTCTTCATAAAAGTCGTATAATTGGTTTTGACAAATTTAAGTTTCAAAAAACCCTCAAAATCTCACGACATAGGTCGTGTTCAAGATTTCAGAGTCTCTTACTGTGCGGTTGAATTTACTCACAACTGGGAATAAAAAATGAAAAAAAAACAAGCCCAAATAGAGCAAATGTTACTTATTTATTTTTAGGGAAATATCTCAGGTAGTGGTTGGTTCGTTTTACGAAAAAATGTGGGTTAATATTTAATACATAATTTAAAAAAAATAGTTTATCTCTTTAATGGTGAAACGGCGTTCTCCATGTTTATATGAAATGTCTTATTCTTATTCCAACGGTCTAACGGATTTATTTTGCAACGCAACCTATCTTTTAAATTTGTGTCCTCTTGGGACTTAACTAAAGAGTTTTACGAATAATCTATACTAATATTATAAAGCTGAAGAGTTTGTTTGTTTGTTTGAACGCGCTAATCTCAGGAACTACTGGTTCGATTTGAAAAATTCTTTTTGTGTTGAATAGATCATTTATCGAGGAAGGCTTTAGGCTATATAACATCACGCTGCGACTAATAGAAGCGAAGAAACAACGAAAAATGTGGAAAAAACGGGGAAAATTATTCATCTTTTAGGGCTTCCGTTGCGTGCGCTGCGAAAACGGTTCAAGATACCAAAAAAATATGTATGAAAGAATTATTCCCCTTAAAATGATCTAAAAAAATGTCCGCGACAATATATGTCTATCTTTTAAGATTAACTAACTAGAACCGTTTTTATGGGAATCAAATTTGGCCGAAATTAATGCATTATTACCAATTATTTGTTAGAGTTGTATCAACATAATAATATTATACTTTACCCAAATAAATGTGTTGTTGATTAAAAGTATGTAATTGTGAACAAAATTGTCTTTAACAGCACTTATTTTCAATGGACGTCTTAGAAGATATTACAATTTTAAAATAACTCCGATATAAAATTCACACGCGCCGCATGATATGCAAAATATGACGCTGCGCCTGGCCGGCGGGCGAGGAGAAGGGTTGCTTGCGGGCGGCGTGGAGGGGTTTTTTTAATGGTAGGTAAAAATCATCCAATGACGAATCCCGCTCTTGGGCGGAGCGGGAAACAGTGTCAGACTCTTACTGACTAAACAACCTACCCCGTTCCTCCCTTGCCATAAGGTAGGTTGTTTCTCTGGGAATAATCCCAGAACCCCGGTATAACGCTTTCGCACCAACCCTCGGCTGCAGGAGGCTTCGACCCTGAAGGGCTCCACAGTTTGCTGATAACACCTTGAGGCGCGCGGGAGCAGTGCACGCCGTCGACGACTTGGTCTCGGTCTGGACTGTTACCAGACAACCGGACGGCGAGCTACCCATTGCTCACCGTCCGCAAGTCAGCGTCTACGGTGGCCGGATATCGGCGGGATCGCGGCGGCGACGGCTACGGCGAGGACGCTGTTGCCCTTGCCTTATGCAGTCGGCCTCCTCCTTTACGAGCATTAGGTACTGCTTCGCAGAAGGAGGCGACCGCTTGCCATTCTTCTTCGCTGCGGACCATGGCCTGAATCAAGGCCCGGGGCGAGAGGTCGTCGCCGCCGATCACCCCCACGAGGACACAGTGATGCTCTTCTCAAGCGGGGCACACTTCCACCGTGTGCTTGGGGCTGGCCACACAGTAGCGACACCCGGGCGTCTCTTCTGCAACAATCCGGCGCAGGAATCTCCTGAACTTGCCATGTTTGGTGAGAAACTGCGTCATGCGGAAGTGAGGACACCGTGATGTCTATCCAACCACACCTCAAAGACCCCTCTTTGACTTACCGCCGAGATTATGGCGTGCCCAAGGGCGGGTGTAGCTCTATGAAGTACTTTTAGATAATTATGTTCTTTTAAAAATTAAATTGTCGAAAAAAAAAATAACAGAAATTGACACGGGCATAGTCGTAGGTAACAGCTATAATTTATAAAGCTGAGGAGGTTGTTTGCAAAAATAAATATGATGCCCAAAATAACTATTCCACGCGGACGAAGTCGCGGGCACAGCTAGTTACATAGTATAAAACAAAGTTGCTCTGTCCCTATGTATGCTTAGATCTTCAAAAGTACGCAACGGATTTTGATGCGGTTTTTTTTAATAGATAGAGTGATTCAAGAGGAAGGTTTATGTGTATAATACATGCATAATATATTCAACATCAGTACCCGTGCGAAGCTGGGGCGGGTCGCTAGTAATAAATTAAAAAAGTGGTATACGACCACGGCTTTCTTGTTTTCTTGTTTCGTACTTTTTAGAGCGTGTTTTTAAGTAGTCGGGTGTTAGTTTTTTATAGTGGAAAAAATCATCGAATAACGAATCCTCTGAATAATTAATCTTGGGCAGAGATTTTTTTATTAAAAAAGAGGAATATTACGCTAACTCCCCATTACCATGTAAAGCATAATCAGCTTAAAAGTCTTCCCAATGCTGCTACTAAGACCTCAACTCTACAAGAGGGGATGGGTCGTAATTCTCCTTGTAGTTCCAGTGTGGGTTGGTGAATATCACATGTCTTCAAATTTTCCGTTTCCAGAGCAATGGTGATAAAAGTACAAAGTATTACGCCTGGCTGAGTTTAAACCCGTGACCTAAAACTCTTAAGTTGCAGCCGTTAGCCTCCCGGAGCTGAGGGTTGGTGCGAAAGCGTTACACCGGGGCTCTGGGAATAAGGCAATGAAAGGTACGGGGTAAGTTCTTTAGAAGTAAGAGTCTGACACTGTTTCCTGCTCCGCCCAAGAGTGGGATTCGTCATTCGATGATTTTTACCTACCATAAAAAAAAGTTGCAGCCGTTACCCCACTTCTCCGTCTCCATTACCAAGTATCAAGACTAATCAACCACACAGTATTTTTTTATTTTACTACCACGTACAGCACCTTTCCTGCCGCAAAATACCTTGTATTAATTTTCATCAGTTCAAGCGTCATTACTTCACCCGGATGGGGTGAAAATCTAATTAGGGTTCCACAATACCGTAATTGGGTGCCATTAACTGCCGCGGTTCTTAACACTGATTAAGGTTGGGATCCGTAACTGGTTTTCAAATTGACTCCTTGAAACGTGTTGCGTAGCGGTTAAAACAGATTATGAGCTCTCCCCCCACACCATGTCGTTTTAAAATCACCGTAATTCTGATGTGAGAAAAGGATAGAACTATTCATCCAATATAGCTCCGTCTCTCTTGCACCAGTAATAATGGTTGGTAGTATTTTGAGTCCTATTGGGCTCTTCAATTTTGCTGACATATCTTTGAAGCTCGCGGGGACACAAGGTGCCATGGAATCAGACTTGGACCTCACGAGACGACCGAATCATGAACTACCTATCGCCCGTCGCCCATTGCCATGTATCTCACGATGACCGAGGTGTCTCCTGCGGCGGAAGCTTAAAGAAGTCCTCTCCCTCACAGCTTCAGCCACCTCCTCCACTCACATTACTGCTTTGGAGAAGGAAGTGATTGCTTTCCATTCCCTGTTGCCTCGTGCTATAATAGTCTGAACCAAAGCGGGACGCAAAGTCCGCACTACCGCAGAACGCTTCCATGAAGACACGGCGTTCGGCTCAAGCGAATTAAACTTCCATTGTATGTTTCTCTATATCAACCCGAGTGTCTCTGTCCACCAAATCCAAAACAAAAACAACAAAAAACTCATCTCCAGTGAGCATTTTGGAACCTCTACAATTTTATGTTGGTTTCAAAGGATCTCCGCGAAAAATCTTCCATATAGAAAAAAATGCGAATCGCATTCCTTCTCTAGTGATATTTTAGGTGTATGTATTTATTTTTTTAATTAAAAAAAAAAAACAAATACATGGGATTTAGTTCAAAAACTCGCTCAATATTGAACGTTTCAAAAGAAATATTAAAAATCAGCCAAGAACGTGTCGGCCCACGCTCAATGTAGGATTCTGTAGTCACAAATTAACAATTTTCTTTTATTTATTTTTTTATTGATTATAGGTTCGCGCTTGACCGCTATCTCACCTGATGGAAAGCGACGATGCGGTCGACGATGGAGCGCGCTTACCTAGAAGTAACCTATTCACTCTTGACTTAAAGATACCCGGATTGTAGCTATCAGGAAACACCGACTCCGGCAAAGAATTCCACTCCTTGGCTGTACGCATAATGAATGTGAATGTTACAGAACCTTTAAACTATGATTGGGGCTACGATAAGGGTTCCTTGTTGACTATGGAACCCTAAAAATGGAAACTCAAAGGCAAAAGGCAAAGGTCTTAGTTCAATGAACATATCCTATCAAAAATACCTTTTAGCCAAAGAGTTTCCGAAATAAATACTAAAAAAAATCTACATTAAGATCATAAAATATCTTTGAAAACATGAATAGACGTACAAAAAAACAAAGTAAAGAAGAAGCTTGGTATGAAAACCTACCGAACTATAAATGAAAATATTCTTAGAAGTTATTTTTAGATATCATTTTCCCTGAAGCATTTTCTAAATAACCTGTTCAACAAACACCGTTTGCTTATCAAAACTTCTATGACATAATTAAATAGTGTTTTATTAATTTTGATATTGACCAACATACGTACGTTGTATTCGTAGTTCATTTATTTATTTATTTTTTCCCACCATTATCAACTATCACACAATGTCGTCTAGTTCCAAGCTGAACAGAGCTTGTGTTATAGGTACTAGACAACTGATAAACAACTTATATATTTCTAAATATATACATATCATTACATAGTATAAAACAAAGTCGCTTCCTGTCCCTATGTATGCTTAAATCTTTAAAACTACGCAACGAATTTTAATGCGGCTTTTTTATCAGATAGAGTGTTTCAAGAGGAAAGTTTATGTCTATAATGCATGCATAATATATTCAATATCAGTACCCGTGCGAAGCTGGGGCAGGTCGCTAGTTGTAGATAAATGACATCCAGACACAGAACAAATAATCGTGCTCATCATCATCATCATCATCAGCCTAGCGTAAGTCCCGGTTGCTACCTTGGCTTTCACCTCGGTGCCCGGGGTCCGCTTTCCTGCCTAGTTTTCTCCACTTCGCTCGGTCTTTTGCATCCTCTGCCTTAAGCCCATTAGCACGCATATCGTCCCTTACGACGTCGATCCAACGCCTCTTAGGCCTACCTCGTTTTCCGGGTCCCGGCGGAGGCGGCATGGCGAGGCATCTGTTACCCACGTAGTCTGCCGGTTTTCGTAAAACGTGGCCATACCAGCGTAAGCGACCCTCCTGCAGTTTATCCGCTATGTCACGGACCTGAAGGCTGCCCCGGATGCGGGAGTTCTTAATGCGGTCTTTCCGCGAAACTCCAGACATCCAGCGCAGCATATTCATTTCCGTGACACGCAGGCTTTGCTTATGTCGCTCAAGTACAGGCCACGCTTCACTGCCATACAAAAGGACAGGCCTAATGATGGTCTTATAGACCTGTCCTTTGAGCCTAACCGGCATTTTGGGGTCACAGATAACCCCCGCCACCTCACGCCATTTCGCCCAGGCCGCCGAGATACGTGAGTCGACGTCGCAATCGACGTCCCCGGACTCGTGGAGCACCGATCCCAAGTACCTGACCTGTTCCGTGCGCTCAACTGTGTCTTCGCCAATGCGAACAGGAGCAGCGTTAGTTGTGTTACAGGCCAAGTACTCGGTCTTCGCCGCATTAATCTTCAGACCGCCGTTTTCCAGCGACTCCTTCCACGCTGCCACACGTCGAACCAAGCGCCCACTGTCCGAGTCCGCCAGCGCGATGTCGTCTGCATACATGAGCAGCCACGGCGGCTGCTCATGTAAGTCCCTGATGGTGGAGGACAGCACGTCCAGCACCACGCTGAACAGAAACGGACTAAGGACAGAGCCCTGGTGAACTCCGACGGTGATGGGGAAGGGTTTCGTATCGCCAACAGCGGTCCGAACCACAGAACCGGAGTCTCGGTACATATCTCGGATGATGTCAACATAGGTCTCGGGCACTCCTTTGGATCTCAGCGCCCACCAGATCACATCACGGGGGACACAGTCGAAGGCCTTCTGCATGTCTAGGAACAAGAGGTGCAGAGGCGTATTCTTCGATCTGTATCCTTCCATGGTAACCCTTAGGGCAAAGATGGGGTCCATGGCGCCATGGCCTGGTCGAAACCCATATTGACATCCCGAGACGGTGCACTCCTGCCGGATCCGAGAGTCAATCACCCGCTCGAAGAGCTTCATGGTGTGGGACATAACCTTAATCCCACGGTAGTCGCCACACTCCTGCACCGATCCCTTGCCTTTGAAGACTGGAGTGATAATACTCAGTCTCCATTGACTCGGGATCTTTCCGGTGAGGAGCATGCGGTTAAATAGGTGGGTTAAGATGCCCACACCACGAGGTCCCATCGCCTTCCAGGCTTCAATGGGGACTCCGTCGGCACCGACAGCTTTCCGGTTCTTCATGCGGCGAAGAGCCACATGCACTTCTTCAGGCGTAACCGGGGGCACAAGTCCCTGATTTGGAGGGAGAACCGGAGACAGCACCTCTTTGTGCTGCTTGTTCAGCAGCTCGTGGAAGTACGAGCGCCATCTCTCCTTCACCGCGAGGTCCTCGCATAACAGATTGCCGTCAGGGTCTCTTACACAGCGGCACTTAGTGATATCCAGTGCCGCTTTGACCCTGGAACGTGCCAACTTATAAATGAGCTTTTGCCCCTCAGACGATTCCAACTTATCATAAAGTGGCTGTAAGTGGTCTCGTCTGGCTCTGGCTACGGCCCTCTTGGCGGCACGTTTAGCAGCTCTGTATGCGTCGCGGTCTTCGGGAGATTTGGAAGCTTGCCACGTTTTGAAGAGAGCTTTCTTCTCTCTGATCTCCCTCTGGACTGTGTCATCCCACCACCAAGTGTATCATAATCGTGCTCATCACACAAACATTTGTCCTGGGTGGGAAACGACCTCTGGCTTAGCAGTCAGGGCTACGAACCACTAGACCAAAAGGCCAGTTAAATAGATATGTGTAGAAAGTGGACTACACCATTTGGTCGACGGTGGAGTAAGCTTGCCTAGAAGCAACCTATTCCCTCTTGAGTTAGAGGCCACTATTTATAAGTTTTTATGAGTAATCAAGGCCTTTGTGAAATAAAATATTTTGAATTGAGGTTTGAATAATTCGTCAACCGTTTTATAACAGAAATCTGGCACACGGCCCCAGCGCCCCACAACGTCAGTGCCCCAGCCAAGTCTCGAGAAAAGCGGGCACGGCCGTACCATCCTTTTCTCGAAGCGTTTCGTGGCTATTTTACCCCCCCCCCCCCCCGTGGCGGAGCCATGGGCGTGGGGGAGTGGTTGTTGGGAGAGTAGTGGACTCGTCATTGGATGATTTTTACCTACCATAAATCCCCCCTGTATCATCGATGTGGACAATTAGGTTATTTAATTTACCATTGAAAAACTTACCAGTAATTCCTGAAACCAGTGACCTCTCCAAGATACCCTCATTCCTCTCAGCCAACATGGAGCCAGAAGTCAGAGCAACAGCCAAGAAGAATACGATTCTGATAACAAAAAACACAAATTATTGATTGTATAGGACAGTCATCATCATCAGCCTTTTCAATGTTTCCACTGCTGGGATAAGCCTCCTCTCTAGGAGAGAGAATGGGCCATAATTCAACACGCGGGCCCAGTGCGTTTAGTGAATATCACATATCGTCGAATTTTTGGTTCTAGGACATGCCGGTTGCCTCACAAAATTTTCCTTCGCCGTTTTGAGTGCAGTGGTGATGGAATGAACTACACAAAGTAATGCGCCTGGCTAGTCTTGAACCCGCGACCTACAACTCGAAAGTGGGGGCAGTACCACTCGGCCACCACTGCTTTCATTCTCTGGATTTGAAACCAATAACTTGGTTTGGACGAATAACTTCTGATGATGGTGATGTTGAAGTTATTGGACCAATAACCGAGAGACGGTTAGTTCGGTCCCAGACCGTGGGAAGCTTTCCAATGCTTCATCTGACGGTAAACGGTCACTCCAAAACCTAACAACCCCATTGATTCTTCGCTTAACGATTTATAGCTTTACTAAAAAGTTAATGACAGAGAATCTCTTTGACTAGCAAAAAACATTGGCCATAATAAAGCAGTCTTGACGTGACGAAAAATCAGAAATGTATGAAATTTTCATCTCTAAAAGAATTATGTTAATACTTAGAATACTTACGTTAGAATAACACCGGGGCCCGCAAAGTCGGTGAAGTTGGGCACATCCAATCCGTAAATTGGCTTGTGGAACTGAAACAAAAGAAATTCTATAGTACACTGTCTCTTTAATTATCAAACAGCATACTTTAAGAAGACCGAAAACTTTTCAAATTTAAAAGTGACATTACGCAAGGTTCCTATCTCAGTACAGCTGGTCGATGAGACCAAAAGATTTTAAAGTGGTGAGGATGAAAGATTCAGTGTTGTAGGACTTCCCGTAAAATGGAGGGATGACCTGGTAAGAGAATCTCATAAATGCGAGACATAAAACCAGTCGAAGTGGCGACGCTTGAGGTCTATGTCTAGCAGTGCACACTTTCTCTATTCCTTGCTTAGCTAATTTAAACTGTTCTGATGAACTATCTGACTTGAAACCAACTATGAACATCTTTTTTTAGTTCTGTCTTATTCCTCCTTATCTTCGTGTCTTTGTTTCATGTAACTAATTATTGTGTCGACTCCAAGTCGACACAATAATTATTTTTCTTCCATTCTGTCTCGTCAACCGCCGCGCTATCGCTCCCTTTTCTTAGAGCGGGCGTACACGGACTGCTCGAGTAGTTAACGGCTGACCGATGTACACGGACCGCTCGAGCGGTCGACAGCACGATGGAAATTCATCATGTAGTTGACGGCTTGAAGCGGTCGCGACTGCTCGAGCAGTCGTGTGTACGGCAGCGAATGAATGGCTATAGTTTACCGCGCGGTCGCGGCTTCAAGCAGTCGGTCATAACTGCTTGAAGCAGTCCGTGTACGGCTGGCCTTAGACACAACCCACTCCATCTTTGGTCTCCTCGTTGTCAATATACTCATTAATATTTTAGCATAATTCTTCACATGATCATTTTTTTTTGTGTGGCAAAATCATCCAATGACATTTCCTGTCCTGAGACGAAGCGAGAGGGTGTATCAGAGTTTTAATTACTAAAAACGCTCTCTTGTTACTTTGTTGTTTTTCAAACCAGGGTCGAGTCTTCCTTTCAGAAATAGACCATTGGCCCTATCCAAATGCCCATACTAAAACAAGCGATTCGTTTCAATTTAACTGCCACATTTTAAAAGAGTTAAAATGCATAACTGGCAAGAGACTCTTGCTTGCCAGTTCTGTACAACCAATTAGAATTGCGCACGAACTAACTTCTGACGTTTTATAAAAGCCCATATAGGCCTTTGTAAAACAAAATAATTTAAATTAAATTGTAATGCAAATTAATATGGTGCTTTCAGCCACGTAACGTTTGTAATATAGGTATATCCAGTTCATTCCAAATTAGTGTGTTTCCTGAAATTCCCTCACTGCCTAGAATGTTTCATTCCAACACTAATTGCTCAAACATTATCTCGCCCGTGTAGGTATTTCACTAAATGTTAAACAGAGCTGTAAATAGTACATTATTTTAACTTCTCTAATAGTCTCGTAGCCACAGGAACGTGGGATCTTGACTTCAAACCTAGTGTTTTTAGTATATATTTATTATCATCATTTTAGCTAAAAGACGTTTGGAGGTGTGCGGAACAAAGAGTAAAGTTTCACTAAACTCCATTGAAAAGGGAGGACTTTCCGACCAGACAGGTGTTATATCCGGTGGGTTACTGCCTGACAGTTGATTTCGGGCTGTCGTATACGCGCAGAGAACTTTGATTGCGCGATGCAGGATTCCTGCAGTTCTTATGTGTCGCCACAGATGGCGCTACAGACGTCCACAGTTGGACATAACGACCGGTCCTGTGCATCACGTATCCATCAGGTTCCACTGACCCTCAACAGGTCACTGATCCACTATATGCGATGCTTTCCAACACTGTGTCTTTCGTTACATGATCGCCACTCCAGAATCTTCCGTCCCCATCGATCATCTGTTCTGCGAGCCCATTGCCACTTAAGTTTGGCGCCTATGACGCTATTCTTGCAAAGTCTCCTCTCATCCATTCTTATTTTCTAGGGCTTACTTCTCCATTCACATAACTACTCATATTATTATTCTTCTACTAACATACATTTACGCACATACTTGAGAACATATCTCTTCCACGTAAATTATTATAATCTCCTGCAAGTAAGATTGGCCAACATGATCTAAATGCGGTTGGGAGGAGCTATTTATATGTATACTTACATAGACAGGGCTTGCCATGATCCTTGATGGAAGTTCACAGATCTCAGCCAGCTGTTCTGTAGCTTCCATGAAAGCGAGGGACAGGTCTCTGTTCAACATCCATTCCACTTGCTTATCTGTGGACAAAAATAAAACAAATCAGCTTTTAAAGATTAAGTCTAGACTAAAGAGATTACGTCTAGGCAAATATGCTCCATCCTCTACTATATCATCGCTTACCACCATATATGGGTGGTGAAGTGCGGGCCTATTAATAATAACTATAAAATAAATATCAAAACACGGCAAAAATATGCCTCAAATTGTCGGACAACCCATTTTTTTTTTATATAAGATCGCGCTTGTTCGCTATCACGCCTGATTGTAAGTTTATTTTTTTGGTAAGGGAATACACTAGTCCTAAAGAAAACTGGTCACTCTTTGTATATTCCACTCTACATTTGTTAAATTGCTTCAATTTTGACAATTCAAAAGTGCCTGTAAATGGTCTATTTGAAATAAATTATTTTGAGTATGAGTTTTAAGTTTATTGTTAGCACATATTTGTTGATTTATAGCATCAACATTTTAATGTTCCCACTGCTGGAAAACAGACCTCTTCTCTAAGAGTATATAGGAGAGAGATTTGAGAGAGAGAAATTGGAGAGAGTACGGGTTAACGGATGACACATAAAGTTGAATTTTTTGTTCTAGGACATCCTGTTTTATAAACATACTAGCTTTTGCCCGCGGCTTCGCTCCCGGCAACAGATTATTCTACTCTACCCTACTCTACCCTACTCTACCCTACTCTACCCTACTCTACCCTACTCTACCCTACTCTACCCTACTCTACCCTACTCTACCCTACTCTACCCTACTCTACCCTACTCTACCCTACTCTACCCTACTCTACCCTACTCTACCCTACTCTACCCTACTCTACCCTACTCTACCCTACTCTACCCTACTCTACCCTACTCTACCCTACTCTACCCTACTCTACCCTACTCTACCCTACTCTACCCTACTCTACCCTACTCTACCCTACTCTACCCTACTCTACCCTACTCTACCCTACTCTACCCTACTCTACCCTACTCTACCCTACTCTACCCTACTCTACCCTACTCTACCCTACTCTACCCTACTCTACCCTACTCTACCCTACTCTACCCTACTCTACCCTACTCTACCCTACTCTACCCTACTCTACCCTACTCTAAAAAAAAAAAAAATGTATCCTATGTCATTCTCCTGGCTCTAAACTACCTCCCTGCCAATTTTCAGCTAAATCGGTTCTAGCTGTCCCGGCAAAGTTCGTTTCGCCTATTTTTTTTTTTTCGTTCTCACCGTTTAAACCTTCCCTGAACTATCACGAATATTTCAAGACCAAAATCAGCCAAATCGGTCCAGCCGATCCCGAGTTTTAGCGAGACTAACGAACAGCAATTGATTTTTATATATATAGACTAGCTTTTTCCCGCGGCTTCGCTCCCGGCAACAGATTATTCTACTCTACCCTACTCTACCCTACTCTACCCTACTCTACCCTACTCTACCCTACTCTACCCTACTCTACCCTACTCTACCCTACTCTACCCTACTCTACCCTACTCTACCCTACTCTACCCTACTCTACCCTACTCTACCCTACTCTACCCTACTCTAAAAAAAAAAAAAAAATGTATCCTATGTCATTCTCCTGGCTCTAAACTACCTCCCTGCCAATTTTCAGCTAAATCGGTTCTAGCTGTCCCGGCAAACTTCGTTTCGCCTATTTTTATTTTTTTTTTTTTCGTTCTCACCGTTTAAACCTTCCCTGAACTATCACGAATATTTCAAGACCAAAATCAGCCAAATCGGTCCAGCCGATCCCGAGTTTTAGCGAGACTAACGAACAGCTAATTATTTTTATATATATAGATTTCACAATAAAAAAATCTACCATAGCATAGCATCAGCCTTTTAATGTTGTCACTGCTGGGAGTCGGGCCTTCTCTTTAGGAGAGAGAATGGGCCGTAATAAAGGTTGATGGATGTCACATGTTGTACGAGCAAACCCGTACAATATTAATTGTATCAATTTTATGCTGACATCGACGCGCAGCGAATGAATAAAACCACACATTCAAGTAAGCATTTTAGTAGTTGCATAGCATCGTTGAGAGACTCATTCGCCGCGGGTCGATCAGCTATCAGTTTCGGGCAATACACCAGTTTATCCTAAAATCAGTTTATCATTTAAATGTACCTTTACCCCGTACATTTTTGGTCCTTCGAGCCGGATGTCGCGTGTGTACATTACAGTGTAGCAATCAAGTTCTGTAAAGTGTTTCACTAGTGACGTCCAACGAACTAGCAGTGAGGGTGTTTGTACTGCCAGCAATAGTGCAGTGCATAGCAGCAGCAATCAACAGGGATCCACATTGCGTGAGCAACAAGGTTCTCGCTTGGACAATCAAGTAAGATCGATCCATTTATTATCATTTCTATCAACAATATGTCTTCATTAGAAGATGTTCTCGCCCAACAACAGCAGCTACTCAATCAGATAGAGCAAGTTTATACCAATTTCAAAAAGGATGGCTCCGATCGCAAAACCTCGGACTACATACGCCGAAGATTAGAAAATTTGGAGGCATGCTGGCAAGAGTATCAATCCAATCATAGCAAATTGTGTGGCATCGAATATGCCAGATCACACACTTACTTCACTTCGCAGCAATTCGACACGGTGAAGGAGAGATATGAAAATATCAGAGCAGTTATTCAGAATTATCAGCCAACAGAGGAAAGACCATCGACACCGATTCTAAAGCCTGCTACTCCTCTAGCTACATCAAGCACCTTACAGCAGCTCTCGGTACAATCTTTGAAGTCTCAGGGATCAAACAGCAAGACTGATGAGATGATTAGGAAACAGATGAGTAATTTCAAGGCTTTTGAACATAGTGTTTCAAGTATCGACATGGATACCGTAGCGGAAAAATGGGAATTCGATCATCTGCTGGGTATAATAAGGTCTCGTTGGGAGAAGATCGACACTCTGCACTGGGACCTAGACAGTGAGCTAGGAGATCGGAATCAAGAATATCATCGTATGTACCTCAAACACGAGAGCACATACAATGCCGCTATCAAGGCCATCAATAAGAAGATGTCGTCTATTTCACATAGAGAGCATACTACGCCAAAAATAGAAATACCTACATTCGGCGGTAGTTACCATCAGTGGACATCTTTTAAGGATCTTTTTACGGAAGCAGTTCATAGCAACCCATCATTATCTGGGGCTCAGAAGATGCAATTTCTCAAATCAAAGGTTAAAGGTGAAGCAGAACGCCTCATACAGCATCTTCCGATCAGCTCAGATAACTACATCATTAGTTGGGACATCTTGAGCCACCGTTATGATAACAAAAGGATGATATTCACATCGCATATTAACATTTTATTGAATATACCCATTTCACAGCAATCATCAATCAATCATATCAAACGAATCCATGATACTGCACTTGAAACGATGAACGCAATACAGAACCTCGGCGTCGATGTGACGTCATGGGGTCCGTTGATCGTGCACCTCTTGTGCCAGAAATTGGATTCGGATACATTCAGCGAATACAACGCAGCTATCAAGCAACCTCGGGAACTACTCGAGTTGAATGAATTTCTAGCCTTTCTAGAGGGGAAGTTCACGAGCATGGAAGCCAGCAGAAGAAAGCAGGAGATAAATCATCAAAAATCCTTTTCTTCAAGCAACAATAAACCATCAGAATCAAAAAATTATCATTTCAAGCAGTCATATTCAAGCAACAAGGCTATTTCGCAATCACCCAGTTACAGGAAATTGCAAAACAATCGACCAAACTGTCCAGTGTGCAATGACGCACATGCCATATTTAATTGCAAACAATTTGCTGACTTTTCTCCAATGAAGAAAAAACAATGTGTTGCTAACTTGAATTATTGCCAGAATTGCTTATATGATCATAAAGGAAAAGAATGCTTATCAAAGAAACGTTGCATCGAATGCAACGGATTTCACAATACATTGCTTCATGATTCGAATTCAAAGGAATTATCAAAACAGGGAGGAAATTTGATGCCTTCTACACAGCAAAGCAATAGCCGTTTTAATCAGGAACGTGTAAATCACGGTAACACGCACGTGACACAGGAAAATAATATGATGCAAGAAACTTTACTATCAACGGCACTTCTAAAAGTTCAAAAGGTAGATGGGACATATCTGATCCTGCGGGCTCTTATTGATCAGGGCTCACAGATGTCTCTCATCACAGAGAACGCTGCTCAGCAATTAGGATTAAAGCGATCCAGGTGTGATGGCATAATCACAGGCATAGGGCAAACAGAAAACAGTTGCAGAGGAATCATGAATCTGAACTGTATGTCAAACTCAAGAATCAAACGATATCAATTTAATATCGATGCTTATATCATGAATAACCTAACAAAATATTTACCATCATACTCCTTTCCGAAAATAGTATGCACCTTCCTGGATAATTTAGAATTAGCAGATCCTGAATACAACATCAGCCGACCCATAGACATTTTATTGGGTGCGGACGTATATTCTAATATTATTTTAACGGGCATGTGCAGATTAAGCGAATCACTTCCGCTTGTTCAAGAAACTCAACTAGGTTGGATATTGTGTGGAAATATCAAAACTAAACTAATGTGCAACGTCGTGCAATTTGATTTAGATAGAGTTCAACAGTTTTGGGAGATAGAAGATGTTACAGAAGAAAAATCACTATCATCAGAAGATCAAGAGTGCATTCAATACTACAAGGCAACAACACATCGGTTGGATGATGGAAAATACCAAGTTAGACTCCCACTTAAACCACAATTTGAAGAAAAATTGGGGCAGTCCAAAAACAAGGCCGTGGCTCAATTCATTCATCTCGAGAAAAAGTTACATAAAAACAATTCTTTATTCAACGCATATAAATCATTCATTACCGAATACATAAACTTGGGTCACATGAAACCTTCACCTTGCAATCAGACACCGGAATGTTTCCTTCCGCATCACTGCGTACTGCGCGAAGATAGTGCAACGACTGCACTGAGAGTTGTTTACAATGCTTCAGCAAAAACATCTTCAAATACAAGTTTGAATGATTTGATGTACACGGGGCCCAATTTACAGCAAGACCTTCAGTCGCTTATCATTAAATGGAGACAATACCAGTACGCATTCACGGCTGATATAGAAAAAATGTTTAGGCAGATTTGGGTACACCCAGAAGATCAACCATTACAAAAAATAGTGTGGAGAGATAATCCATCGCAAAAAATACAAGAATATCAACTGACAACTGTGACATACGGTACAAAGGCAGCTCCATTTTTGGCAATGATGACCTTAAGACAATTAGCAGTTGATGAACGGGATAAATTTCCAGAAGCAGCTAAGGTCATCGAAGAATCGTTCTATATGGATGATTTGGTCCATGGAACCTGCTGCCTGTCAGCAGCACAACAGTTGCAGCAAGATCTGATGGATCTACTGAAGTTAGGGGGTTTCAACTTAAGAAAGTGGACATCAAACGATAGTCGTCTGCTGAAACAAGAAGATCAAGACTATTACACACAAGAAAGCAAGAGTTTTAAACAATCAGGATTGACTAAGACATTAGGACTTCAATGGAATCCAACAAAAGATAACTTCACATTTGTATCAAAAATTGAACCATCAAAGACTAATACCATTATTTCCAAAAGAACCATATTATCAGACATGTCTAAAATATTCGACCCATTAGGATGGATCGTGCCAGTTACAACTAAATTGAAGATTTTGTTCCAAGAGACATGGTTATTAAATCTTCAATGGGATGAACAAGTACCAGATAAAATCAGCAAGGAATGGCTTACAATCAAAGTCGAGTTAGAAAGCATCAATCAATTTAAAATACCAAGATGGTACGGCACGGAAACAGCGAGTAGTGTAGAGTTACACGGCTTTTGTGACGCATCAACAAAGGCATACGCCTGCGTCATTTACTGCAGAATTAGAAATAGCAATCATTCAACAATATTAGTAGCAGCAAAATCAAAATTGGTTCCTACGAAAAAACAAATATCACTGCCACGACTGGAACTATGTGGAGCTCTATTGCTGGCCAAACTTATGAGCAAAGTCAAGCTATGTCTAGCAGAGCATGACCTACACATATTTGGTTGGAGTGACTCTACAGCCGTATTGGGATGGCTTCAAGGTAACTCAAGTCGTTGGAAAACGTTCGTAGCTAATAGGACAATGCAAATAACAGATATAATTAAACCTCAATCTTGGCGGTATGTAAAATCAAGCGAAAACCCTGCGGACTGTGGAAGCAGAGGACTCACAGTATCTCAATTGAATGATCATCGTTTGTGGTGGCAAGGACCAACATGGTTACAATCTTTTGAAGCATCGAAAGAAAATCAAGCAATTTATACCACAAACGAGGAAATAAAGAAGCAAGAAGACGTTCATATTGTTACAAAGCATGAATCAAGCTTCATTACAGACCTATTAAACAAATATCATTCAATCAGCAAAATAACACGTATTCTAGCATTAGTGATGAAGTTTACGACATACAAAAGAAAAGCAAAAAAGCATTATCTATCATTATCAGAAATCAGTCAAGCAAAGCAAAAAATTATCAAGCACGTACAACAAGAAGAGTTCGCAAATGAAATTAGAGATTTAAAACAAGAAGGCAAGCTGAATCCAAAAAGTAAATTATTAAAATTAAACCCTTTCCTGGATGAAAACGATGTCTTAAGAGTCGGAGGGAGACTAAAAAAGGCACATATCAGCCATGATATGCAACACCCTATTATTCTGTCGCACAGAGGACGTCTAACAGAATTAATAATAGAGGAAGCACATCAAACCATGTTACATGCCGGAGCCCGCCTGACCTTGGGTTTTATTAGACAAAAATATTGGATTCTAGGAGGAAACGTCGCTACGAAGAGGCAGCTTCGTCAGTGCGTAACATGTAAGAAACAAAACCCACACTGCCAACAGCAAATCATGGGGCAATTACCTGAGTCTCGAAGTAATCCATCCCGTCCCTTTACACATACAGGCGTAGATTTTACTGGTCATATTTACGTCAAAGCAAGCAAAGGACGAGGCATCAAGAACACAAAAGGATATGTGGCTGTCTTTGTGTGTATGGTCACGAAGGCGGTACACTTGGAACTTGTTGGTGATTTAAGCACGACTTCTTTCATCGCTGCATTAAGAAGAATGTCCGCTCGCAGAGGGACGCCTAGTTTTATTTATAGCGACAACGGTCGTAATTTTGTTGGTGCCAACAAGGTACTACAGCAGGAATATCAAGCATTAATGAATATTATGCAAGACAAAGATCTACAAGCAGAAATATTAGATATGGAAATCGAGTGGTGCTTTAATGCGCCCGCCTGGCCATCCGCAGGAGGCTTATGGGAGGCGGCAGTAAAAAGCTTCAAATATCATTTCAAGAGGATTATTGGTGACCAAATTCTTACGTTTGAGGAATTATCTACAGTGCTCGCACAGATTGAAGCTTGTCTTAACACGAGACCATTATGTGCTATATCAGAAGATCCAGAGGATGTTGATTTTTTAACGCCTGCTCACTTCCTAACAGGTGGGTCAAAGGTTTCCATACATGAGACAGAAACGGATTTAAGAACTCGATGGCAGTTGACACAAAAAATAGTGCAGGATCTCTGGAAAAGATGGAGAAATGAGTATCTAGTAAAAATTACAGAAAGAAGTAAGTGGAGACAAGTTAAGAACAACCTCATCGTTGATGATGTTGTCATGATTCATGACGACAATCTTCCACCGGGAAAATGGCTAATGGGCAGAATCATCGAACTGCATCCCGGTTCCGACGGTAATGTTCGCGTGGTTACGGTAAAAACTAAAAACGGAACACTGAAACGTCCTATCACGAAATTATCAAAACTCCCCGTTAATAATGAAACCTCGCAAATCAAGCAAACAAGTACTGGGAGTACAAAAGAAACTACAAATAAGCAGTCTGAAACAAGGAAAAGAGGCACTTGCCACAATATAGCGGCAGTCTTTACAGCAATCATGTTATTCTTGAATATCATAACAACTTCCCAATGCGCCCTTAACGTCACACAATTCAGAAATAATCAACATATTTACTTCGACAAACTAACAAACATGAAGGTCATACGCGACGACTGGAAACTAATCATATACTATGATTTAGATCCATATTGGGAAGGAATTACTGCACTTAACAAAAGCATAATGGCCCTAGAACAAACTTGCAGCACAATTCAAGTTCAATCACATTGTGACATAATATTATTACAATTACGTCATGGGTACAATGAACTTGACAACAATAATCATATGTTACTCAGTCAGCACTTTCTGAAACAAGCGAACAGGTGGCGTCGAGGCCTTATCGACGGTGTCGGCTACATAGCAAACAGTCTCTTCGGCGTATTGGACGCTCGATTCGCAGAACAATACGAGAAAGACATCACTCTCCTACGCAATAATCAAAAACATATTGTATCATTTTGGCAAAATCAAACTTCGGTAATAGAAGCAGAGTTCAGTTTGTTAAAGCGGACAGAGGCTTCAATGCATAAACAACATAAATTGATTCATCAGCAGTTTGCGAACATTGAAAATACATTAGAAGTTTTAAAGTCTGAAACTCAAAATATTTCGAGGGCAAATGAAGTTTCTATGGGAGCCGTGGTAGCGAGCAACCTATTACACGACTTGAAAAATTTACAAAACGATTTAGTGGATACAATAACAGACATCTATCATGGTCGATTTAATCCACGTTTAATAACAACAGAACAATTACAAGATCAGCTGAGCACTATAGCTAGTCACTTGTCTAATGCCGTCACGTTACCCGTAGAAAATATTCATACAGATCTAGCACAGTTGTTTAAACTTCTACGAGTCAAAGCAAGAATGCTTAAAAATTACGCAATATTTGAAGTACAAATACCTTTGATTAGCAGGGACACCTATGAAATATTCAAGCTTATACCAATTCCTATTGAGAAGCCGAACAACACCATGTTATCAATCAAACCAGTGTCAGATTTCATAGCTGTGAACCTGAAAGAGGATGCATACTTTATCATAACGGAAAATATCATAAATTCATGTCTAGTGACAAACATACATTTGTGTTATATCCACTCTCCTATCTACAAATTAAACAAAGATAAAGACTTCTGCCAATCAAGGACATCAGCATGTGAAGTCAAGGTCGATCCCTGTAAGAATCTATGGATGGAAAACCACTCTATCAACAGTTACATTTATTTTTGCTGTGGTCAATGTAACCTACGAACAATATGCGGAGATCAAGTTACCGCGCATCAGCTGACTCACTCCGGACTTATAACTATAGACTACGGCTGTATTATCAAATCAGATACTTTTGAAGTAATCGCGCATCAACAAAGAATGAGTGACATGAGTATTAGCGCCAACCTATATTCACCAGTCATTGCATCTATAAACCACGTTATAAACGTATCTATTCCTCAAGATATTTTGAACGACTCCAGCTTAGAGAGTGATCGAGAGTTTAAAACGATTGAACAGAAAATCAAGATCATGAAAGAAAATGGATTGTTACTCGACAGTCTGTCACCTCATGACATTCATCATTACACTGCGATCTACTGTCTGATCGGCGTGGTAGCAGCATGTCTCGGAGTGTTCGTGTGGAGGCGCGCGCGCTCGCGCTGCGCCCCCGCGCCTGTGCCGGAGATGCCCGCAGCAGCGGACGCGCCCAGCGGCGCTGGTGCATGTCCGGCTACGCAACGTGTTGGAGATAGTGTAGTGTATCAGTGTGATAGTGAAAGGGCGAAGGTGGTAAGAAGTGCGCGAGTGTTAAATAAAGCCACCTCCCCTATATTAGGTTCTTATACAAGCATATCAAATTTGTAAACAGTGTGTTTGTGATAGAGACACTAAGAAAATTAGAATAATATCAAATCGTTTGTTATAATTAATTGTTTCATCTTATATACTATATTGTCTTTACCTCTTTTCCTCGGGGAGCATGTACGAGCAAACCCGTACAATATTAATTGTATCAATTTTATGCTGACATCGACGCGCAGCGAATGAATAAAACCACACATTCAAGTAAGCATTTTAGTAGTTGCATAGCATCGTTGAGAGACTCATTCGCCGCGGGTCGATCAGCTATCAGTTTCGGGCAATACACCAGTTTATCCTAAAATCAGTTTATCATTTAAATGTACCTTTACCCCGTACACATGTCTTTGAATTTTTGGTTATAGGACATACCAGTTTCTCCATATTTTCCTTCACCGTTTTTAGAGCCGTGGTAATGAAATAAATTACACAAAATAATGCGCCTGGGACCTGTCAGGGTCTTTACCACTCCGCCTCTACTCTCAAACAAATCTAACAAAGCAATGTCTTCCACAAAACGAAAATATTGTCTAACTAGGTCACAGAACACCCGACATGACTATTGAAACCCGTACATTTAACCCAATTCACCCGTTGCTTCTTGTAAACAAGGAAGAAAGGAGTATTAGTTACCTCCCTCTACGGAGGGACTACCTTACCCGGAAGGCCAGGAGTAATGGCACATTAATTTAAAGAAACCTCTCACTATGTGGGTCGAGACACCGTGATTGACTGTTTTAATTAAAGGTGAAGGTACCAGTGGGTTATATAAGGACGTTTCAATTCTAGTATAGTAGGTATACAGGGTGTCATTGACATGTTAACGCAAACAAATACCATAGATCCAGTACATGATTCTAGAACCCCAAGTGATGGAATTTTTTGTCGGTTTTTTCTTATTTTTTTTTTTTTTTTTGAATTTTTAACGTTTTTTAATTAAACTATATAAAAACGTCAATTTAACATTGTTTGCGAAAAAAATGAGTGCATTACATTCCAAATTAAAAATGCCATCGGGTTTGGTTAGAATAACGACTTTATTTGCCTCGATGAATTTTTTTTTTTTTTGTAAAAAATTTTTTTTTTTTCTAAAAATATAATTGGGACTGGTCAGAATGACGATTTTATACAGGTAAAAAAAAAATTTTTTTTCAAAAATTGGAAAAAAAGCCGACGAAAAATTCCACCACTGGAGGGTCCAGAATCATGTACTGGATCCATGGTATTCGTTTGCGTTAACATGTCAATGACACCTTGTGTAGTGTGAAAGTATCAGCGGACAACTCTAAGTACAGCGAGTATCCATCCTTACGTTGATGACACCTCTACGGTCCGGACTAAGCATTTTGCTTCGTTTTGTTAAATTTAAACTCTTGAGTCTTTCTATGAAATTAATGGTAACTGGTACCAACGATTTACACGTTTTTCAAGGCATGTTGTCAATAATGTCTTAGATAAACTTAAAAAAATACTTAACAATTGAAAAAATTACATTGGTACTTGCTCAATTTCGAACCCACCACAGACCGCACAGAGTCGGGTACCGTAATCACCGGATCATAACGACAAAGAGAGAGTTAATAAGTTAATTCCTAATGATTCTCCAACTTACTCTTCACGTTCAATTCCCTTCTAGTAATTACCTATTAAGGTTTTAACTCGAATCCCACTTAAGCCAGCTAATGAAGATCAAATAATACTTAATCCTTACTCAGTCTGAGTAAATAAACAAACAGTTAATCTCTTTGTTGACCTCGGGTTTAACCTCAAAACGGGTAACGAAGGAACTAGCGTCACAATTTCAGTTCATTTCATTTCATTTTTTTCAGTTGTCGAATATATACATATATTCGACAACTATCACACAACGTCATCTAGTCTCAAGCTAAGCAGAGCTTGTGTTATGAGTACTAGACAACTGATAAACATACTTATATATTTCTAAATATATACATATTATAGATAAATTACACCCAGACACAAAACAAATGATCGTGCTCATCACACAAACATTTGTCCTGGGTGGAAATCGAACCCACGACCTCCCGCATAGCAGTCAGGGCCACTAACTACTAAACTGACAAGCCAGTCAAGGAGTATGTAGCCAAAGATAGGTACGGTGTCTTATGTATACAGATTTATTGGTAAAACACTAACAACCTCTTAAACTTCTGAGCTCAAAGCGAACGCACTTATTGTTCTTTAATTGAAAGAAAGAAAGAAAGAAAAAGTGTTTATTTTGCCCAAAACACGTAACGACGCACGTAACATTATAATCTGTTTTATCTGTTGCACCATAAATACTAGGCTGAAAAGCCATATATACCAGTTGCCTTTAATTTTGTCTGTAATTGCCAAAGTCGAAAGGTAAAGAGGTTTTTTATGGCGGGCAGAAATCCCACTCTTGGACGGAGCAGGAAACAGTGTCAGACTCTTCAGACGCAAAGAAAGAACGGGGTGGGGTGTCTAGTCAGTACTAGACACCCCACCCCGTTTTATCTTTGCCCTTCGCACTGGGACCAAGCCTTCTTTTTAGAAAGAGACCCTGGGCCCCAGTAGGCTTCGATCCTTTTGCAGAGTCCCTACGGCTTTGCTGACAGCTCCTTGAGGTGCGCGGGAACAGACCTCTTAAAAGGTACTCATCATTATGAACAACTTTTAATCTGGAACCGAACAGCAATTTTTTTCACAATTACAGGCGAAAAAAAATAGCTGTTCCCTATATTTTGACGAGATAAACAAATATAAATGTAGAGAACAATTGATTAAAAAAAAAAGTGGTTCATATTGATGAGTACAATGACCTCTTCAGAAAATGTCAGTGTTTTACCAATAACCCTGTATACTATGTAAATAAATGAAGAAACTGACTGTATTATGTCAACGCATAGTTAAAATATTATTTAATTAGACCATTATTAACAGTTATTGTATTGTGCACTTACCAACTTCCGTAGCGAAGCCCGACATTTGCAATAGTTTATTGTATAATTTGTTAAACTTTCTTTTATATGTATTAGTCTATTGTTTTGTAAATCAGTTTATGAGCCTTATTTGCTTAATTGTAAAGAATTATTATTATATTCCCTTGGGATAATTTTCTACTAGCACACGGGTGAAGTCACTGACAACAACTAGTTTAGAATAAACATTTGTTAAAGTATTTCAATTTAGGTCTTTACATAATTTCTGAGTTTTGTGACTTCTCAATCAGAGAGTTTCACATCCCCTAAATCGAAATAAATTATTTATAATTAATTAAATTAAAGAATAAAATTCAAATGAGAATTGCTTGTGTAACGACAAACTCACGTGTCGCTTAGATAAAAATTTCAAGAATTTAATAAAGAAGTCGTTCTAGAAAACGTTTCTTAAATCTTAATTAATTGACACTTTTGAAACTCTCAAATCATGTCAATTAAGTGATTCTGAGGAACGTCGTTAGGGTCTACTTTCATTTGCATAAAGACTCGACACTTTTAGAAGCTACTTTTCATACTAGCAGTGGTGGCCAAGTGGCAACGGCCCCGTCTTATGAGTTGTAGGTCACGGGTCTGACCATGGGCATTACTTTGTGTAATTTATTTCATCACCACTGCTCTCAAAACGGAGAAGGAAAACATTGTGAGGAAAACGACATGTCTTAGAACCAAAAAATCGGAGACATGTGACATTCACCAACCTGCGCTTGGTCCGCGTGGTGGATTACGGCTCATTCCCTCTCCTAGAGAAGAGGCCTGTGTCCCAGCAGTGTGAACATTTAAAAGGCTGATGATGATGATCACTCTAGACATAATTATATCCAGCTTGCTTGTAAGGGCCCTCTTGTGCTCAGGAGAAATTCGTTTAGAACCATAAATCTATTAGAAACCAGTATTTGTGTGTTGTTCAAACGAAGCAAATGTTCTGTACAAAATTTATTACAACCAAATTCAAAATTTGGCTATGATGACTTAGTCAATGTTATCGAATTATACACAAGGCTGTACGAAATTAATTGGGCAGAAAATATATTTTCTTTTTTCCTGGAAAAAAAAACTGTTTTTTTTTTTATTATGTTTTACTTATTTATTTTATCGTGATTTTCTAAAAAGAGCGCAATACACGACGTAATAATAATATCTACCCGCCCGCACGCGAGGGGTATGAAATTTCTTTGTGAGCATTAAACAGCTTTACCCCGAAACAGGGAAACGCCAACGCTGACAATTTGCCAAAACGTGACAAAACATCTGAAAGTGTTGTTTGTGAGTTCAACATGAACCGAGATAAGAAAACTTTTGATACAACTGTAAAAGTTAAAAGGTTTCGTGAAAACTGGGACAATGTGAAATTCTTGACAGTAACTTAGTTTCAAGTTAAAATATAGTCTTTTTTTTAATGTTGTTCCACACTAGGAATTACTCCGGTGTCGTGGGTGCGTTCAGAAACATCTAAACTCACATAGGTACATAAGATACCCAGACCCGGAACACCTATCTGTAGGCCATACAAATATTTGTTCTGTTCGGGAATCGAAACCGCGACCCACAGCGCAGTAGTCAATTGCTCAACCACTGCGCCAGCCGAGCCGTTAAATGTTATTAAAAGCTACTTACTTACTACTACATAGTTTTTACACTACGAGTATGTTTCTATGGCATAGAAAACCATATCCCTATCGCTATAGATCGTCTAATTCTATGTGGTAAACAATGACCAAAAAACATTTTGATAACATCGCTACCGTGACGATTGGCCGCTAAGTTATTTTATTACTCTGTAATCTATACACCGTGAAATTCTGCCGCGGGTATAAATGGTTGTTTTCCGGCGGCAGAATGACTTGCCATAAGGAGTACTTTTGAAGCATACAGTAAAAAAAAAAAAAAGTTTTTTTTATAAATAATTATTAAAAATATTCATCAACTCAAAAAAGCGAAAACAATAGTAACATTAGACGTAATTTGTAGGTACTACTAGAGTCGCATGCGCAGCACGCCGTCAAAGGAAACCGATTCATTAAATATTTAAACCAAAATAAGCTCTCACACGTTGTGATACGTCATAATTAGCTTGCACTCTACAGGTCCATTTTTCGTTTTTAACATTTTATTTTTTTATCAAACGTTTGTATTACCAAGACACAACCATTTCGCTGAGGGAAAACAACCATTTAAATTTCACGGTGTATAAGGAAAAACTCTAAATAGTGTTGAGTTACAAACGTCCTTTTTGATGATTTAAGAGCGCCAAACCTAAGATACATTTCCATGCAACAGCTCTTGTGATTATGATGTGATTATAACACCTTTCTTTAGATATTATGGAAACATCGATATATTAAAGATGCATTTAGGTACTTTTGAATTAAAATCAAAACTTTATGTTAAAAACACAAAAATATAAAACTCTGCACTCAGAAATGTAAAAGGAAGATTAATAAAAACCTAATTGTGATTCTAAATAACGACTTATTTTTCAAAAACAAAAAGCAGTTTTGAGAAATTATTCGTATGAGTGACTGAATGGCTAAATGCCATGAGAGCGTAAAGGTGCTATCTCGCTTTTTTCGCGTCCCCTCTTTATATATTGCTAAAAAACTAAAATCTTGTTTTTAGCTAAGTATTGATGATAAAATGATCGGGAAGGGCCCTCTTAACACGTGAAAGGGAAGTTAACTGGTAAGGTAAGAATAATTTATTACTTATGTGAATTTCCCGTACTCTAAAATAAGCTGATATACGTTATCTTGGGGTTCTCTTGGGGGTTATTGAAAGTATTAAGAAAATATACCACAGAACTTTTTCTCTAGAGGATTTCATAGCTTTCTCTGTAGAAAAAAACCTATACTTGAGAGAATAGGCTTTTAATAAATTAATGCGCCTCACCATAAACGATTGCATCACTGCTTACCATCAGGTGGGACCGCAGTCAAGCATTAGTTTATAGCAAATATCATGTCATTTTTTATGGTGGGGAAAATCATCCGATGACAAATCCTGCCCTTGGGCGGAGCGGGAAATAGTGTCAGACTTTTACCGACTAAACGACCCACTCCGTTCAATGTACAATGCTTATGCTAAAGGCCTGCCCCCTAGCCAAGTTACGTTCGTTTTGTAAACGTCGAACGCTTTGAGTTGGCCACGCCTTTGCCTTTGTTCTAACATCGTGTCAACGCTCAGTCACGTCAGAACTAAGGAATTGGAGATGTGGTCTATCCCACGCGTTCGGGAGCTATTGGTCTAGTAGTCGTTTGGCCCTGACTGCTATGCTCGAGGACGTGGGTTCAATTAACACAAATTGTTTGTGTGATGACCACGATCATTTGTTCTAGTGACTGTAATAATAATTATTAGTCTGTGATCAAAATTTGGTTAGTTCATTAAGACCCAAGAGGACACCGGTGTCAATTATGGTAGTCGAATATTAAAGAACCACTCTCCATTCTCACTCCTCAGCAAAAAAGATAAAGTACCCAGAATAAATTACTACAATATTTTTCCGTCAAAACAAGGAAAACTGGAGAAAATCGTTCGTAAATATTCCTTCCACCTCTATGTTTTCTCTGAATTTGTAGCCCTTGGAGAAAATTAGGACAGCTGCCACTTCATTCAGCAAACAAAGATAATGGACCTTAAGGAGGACCTTTGCTATTGTAAGAACGATCTTGAAATTAATTATTATCAGCACTTTTATTTTTTGAGTTAGTGTAGTGTATAAGTTAGTGTATAACAGTGATCAAATCTATGCTATGCATATGACACATGAACAAAGTGTTTTTATAAATATGAGACTCTAAGAAAGTGCTAAGGACTTCTATATAAGTGCTAAAGAACGCTATTCTTAGTTTTAACAAAACCTCTATAATAATAAGTTAGAGTTAAATTACTTATTAGTCTGTTAGGCTAGATTGTAATCAATTATTAAGAAATTTGTTCTTAATAATAAAGGAAAAAAAAAACTTTTATTTTTTGTTTTGTAATGAAAACTAAACTATGAATACTTTTTTGTTATCTTCTTTTTTTATAAAAAAAAAAACCTAGGTTATTAAACTTTCGTGTCGGATTTAATTAGGCTCTGCGAATTTTGGCGCTTCTAAACTCGAACAAAATAAAGGGTTAAAAAAAAAAATGCCAATAATATTTTTAAAACTCTTGTAAATTTTCCAACTTCAAATAATTTAATCGATTATCGAAAATAAAAATCGTATCTCAAAATCTCATTTGAGGAAAAGAAAATAAATAAACACAAATCTAAATTGCCTCTGCAGATTTGCATGATTACCTCCATGGTTACCATTCGAAATCAAACCCTAACGAATTCAAATTAAAGTCCATAATATCTTATGGTTTACCTCAACATCAATAGTCCAATCACGATGATTGGGGCATGAAAAAAAGTAATTTAAATGGAAATGATACAATTACCTATTTGTAGGGACCCTCGATTTTTACGGAAGGCCTAGATAACGTTGATTACAAGACTTAACATAACATTCGAGTTTTTTTATGGTAGTTAGAAATCATCCAATAGATCCCGCCCTTGGGCGGAGTGAGAATCAGTATCAGATTCTTGCTCACTAAACACCCTACCCCGTTTTTACGTTTCCACATATACCAGGGCCAGAGCCTTCCTATCAGATACGAACCCTTGGCCTGTTGGCCCCTTGGGCGTAAGCGCCATTGCCTTGCTGGGTAGCATTACTGCTTCTGCTACTCCATCCCTCCTTCTGTTTTTTTTTTTTTTTTTTTTTTTATTGATTATAGGTTCGCGCTTGACCACTATCTCACCTGATGGAAAGCGACGATGCAGTCGACGATGGAACGCGCTTACCTAGAAGTAACCTATTCACTCTTGACTTAAAGATACCCGGATTGTAGCTATCAGGAAACACCGACTCCGGCAAGGAATTCCACTCCTTGGCTGTACGCATAATGAATGTGTTCCCAAAACGTTTTGTACGTATATGTGGGATATCCACCATGTACCGGTGGCGCAATGCCGTACGTCTGGTGGTCCGATGATGGAACGGGCTAGGCGGAATTAAATTATGTAATTCCGACGCACACTCCCCGAAATGCAACCGGTAGAAAACCGACAGGCTAGCAACTCGGCGTCGATGCTCAAGACTTTGAAGTCTCGACTCGACAAGTGCATCATCGCCAATGATCCTCTTGGCTCGCCTCTCAATAGACTCAAGCGCATCAAGTTGGTATCGGGCAGATCCGTCCCAAAGATGAGAGCAGTACTCCATAACCGATCGAACTTGCGCCTGATAAAGTTTAAGCAGCTGTTCCGGCGTGAAGTACTGTCTAACCTTTGCGAGGATTCCCAACTTTTTTGCAGCCAGTTGAGCCTTTGCTTCGATGTATGGCCCAAAATTGAGAGTAGATGTCAGCGTTATACCAAGAAGATCAAGATGGTCAGTTATCGGCACGGATACACCCCGGAAAGTTGGAGCAGGGCTAAATTGACTCCTTTTAGCGGAAAATAGACACGCCTGAGTTTTAGCAGCATTGAACCTGACCATGTTGGCATCGCCCCATTCAGAGACAGCCTCCAAGGACAAGTTCAAGCGCCCAACCATAGCCTCACGAAGAGACTGGACCTGTGACCCACTAGCTCGTGCGCCGGATGTGTAACTCTCAGCAACAGTGCTGTCGTCTGCATACCCAAAGGTACCGGGCTTAAGCAGGTCGTTTATGTGCAACAAGAAATTCTGTGAATCAGTAATGCAAGCAAAGGATGTGGCCGACCGCATAAGGCAACGGCGCACCCGCCTCAGATGCCGCCGAGATTCCGATCTCAATTTTGCGGCCACCGTAGGCCCGGGAATGCAGACGGCAAGCAATGGGTAGCTTGCCGTCCGGTTGTCTGGTAATCGTCCGGACCAAGTCCAGTCTTAGACGGCGCGCACTGTTCCCGCGCGCCTCAAGGAAGTTGTCAGCAAATGTCCGACCCGGGTATGAGGGCTAAGAAGGAATGGGGTGAGTTGCTTAGTTAGTAAGAGTAACTATTTCCCGCTCCTTCCGAGGGCGGGATTCGTCATAAGATAATTTTTCCCACCATAAACAAAAAAAAAAAAACCTTGGCGTTGGGCGGCAATGGCCACAAAATATATATTCCAAAACTATTTTCTCCTCACTAGAACCTTTTCTTTGACAAAATATCTTTTCTAATATTACTTGAACAATCTAGACGCTAAACACATGCCTTCTAACAAACAGAAATATGTATCTACATAAATTAAATATTTTATTTACTTAGGATCCCGTTGGGTAAAGCTCAGGGATCAAATTGTCGACGGTGAGACAAACACGGCTTGTTTACTGTCAAATAACGGATCAAGATTTTCCCAGTCTGTTCTAAAAAATATTGAGACCAATCATCCTGAAAAACTATTATATTTTCCACTAGCGACCCGCCGGAGCTTCGCACGGGTGCAAAGGTGATATATTATAGCTGTAAACCTTCTTCTTGAATCACTGTATCTATTAAAAAAAAACCGCATCAAAATCCATTGCGTACTTTAAAGATCTAAGCATCTTTGTTTTATACTATGTAATGATGTCCAAAGAACAGAAAGCCACAAACAGATGCTAGTTTTTAAATAAAATTTAGTTAAAATTTGAGCGTAGAAAAAAAATATTGGGATAGCTGTAAAAATTAACAAATGAATAACTTAGGCACAAACACTAAAGGGCACCTTCGAACTAAAAAAATTAAAAGTTCAACTGCTCCAAAAGTAAATTTCAATATTTAACAATAACATAAAAATATGTTCGCGGCAAATTATGAGGAACATTTTCAATTAAAGTGCCTTACATTGTGCTTATAATAGACTATTAAAACAAAAGAAATGATATCGTTAGAAAAAAATAGTACTTGTATCAAAAGTGCAGAAAAAATTATCATTGCGACCGAAGCAGAAAACACATGACTCATACACGACTATGTTATGGAGTCAAAAGCTCAGGGCAGTGACAAATTTGCACGTGTGTTAAACGACATTTTTCAAAACACTTGCGACTCGGCGCGCCTGGTACGATAAACTTTTTGATTACGTACAACAAATTTGCGGCGGGGGCGAGCACGCGCTTATTTTTCCACTAGTGTGGAAAATAGTCGACAGTCGATTGCGTGCCTATAACCTGTGCGATAAGAGCAGGTTTTCTGTTGTGTATTGAAAAGAAAGTTTGCAATGTCTTACCAGTTTCATCCATGTGGGCTTCCATATCGGAACTCTTAACAGCCCAGGAGGATATCCTCCTAGGCTCTGTGATCCTCGCCTGCAGAGACTCGGAGAAGTTGGCAGAGAAGACTAGGACCGCTCGCGCTTTACCGTGGGCTGCTTCTTCCATCGCTAAGTCTTTATTCGGGTAGTATATCTGGTGAGAAATCATAGAGATTTTTTACTCAGTTAACAAATTAAGTAAAGGTCCTTAAACGGGTCAGTGTTTTGGCGCTCAACACAAAGCAACAATTGCAGCAATTTTGCAGTGTAGACCGGCGATATAGCAAAGATATTTTAAACAAATGAAGGAACTTTAGTAATTCAATTGCAGAATCTTACTGGACTATATTCGGAAATATATTGCACAACAGCAAGGGTTTAATTGCTATATATTGATCAATATTTTTATTTTATCTTTACAAAGCGACATTGTTTCATGTACCACGGCATTAAAACGACCAAAATTTAACGGTGTATATCAACATTATTATACTCACCAAATTAGACTGTCGTTTCGACAAGTAATCTAAATATCGACAGCTGAATCTTGTCAAATTCCATTCGTAAGTATTAGGGTCCTGAGGGCAAAGGTTCCTGTCGTAGTCGCACAAGGGTTCCGTCGAGTTAACTTCGTAGTTCACTACGGCGATCGGCAAGCCGACCGGATAGTGGCCAATGGCGAGGCAGAAGAATATCATTTGAGAGACAGGTAAGCCGAGAAGAAAGGCTAAGGCGCTGAAAGAGAAAAAAACTCAATTAGAATCGCATCCAATATGGTAGGTTTATGAAAGAAAGAATGCAAGAAGATGTTGGCAACAATATTAATATTCAAATAGTAGACATTAAATTTTTACAAAAACCCTTATGAACTAACTTAATGTCCCTAATCTAATAAGGCGTCAAAAATCTCTTTCGCGTAGCTGTCGACTGGTAAAGTGCCCTAAAAGGCTGGCAACAATGCCACGCTGTATGGCAATGCTTATTCTCTACCCAAGGTAAAAGCCAGCCCTTGGGTCACGTAAAAAAACAAAATTAATTAATTTAAATAATTAATTAATTTTTATAATTTGTGCATAGGTACATGCAGCGTTAAGGTTACTTCATTATGTCATACATTTTTACACAAATTGAAATAATTTCTAAAGTTTGACAACTCTTCGGGCTATGCCGATAATCTTTGTTCTACTCTGGATGTCTTCATTTCTGATACGATCACACAAGGATACTCCGAGCACAGCCTTTACTATTAAACTGTAAGCCTGACGAAGTTCATTGTGAGTGACCACTTTTCAGAGTCCTACATCATCACTGGCAACACACACTAATATGAAAGAATAAAAGGCAAGCTATACAATCTCCTTTCGTTCAGTCCATCTAAAGGTTGTCTGTAAAAGACTGTCCAATGCGATGAGACTAACTATTGCACATGTGGTTGTAAATATTTAGGTATTTTTTAGTTTGGGTAAAAATCATACAAAGTCCAGTCCCTCTCTTGGGAGTAGCAGGAAATAGTGTCAGATTTTTACTGACTAAGAAGCTGACTAAACAACTGACCCCCTTCCTATGTTGCCTTATATACCAGGGCCAGGGTCTTCCTTTCAGACTCAAACTCTTAGCCCCAGTTGGCCTCGACCTTTGCAGGATCCCTACGAAATTTTTCGAGCGTACAAAGCCTCTGGCATCAGCCAGTAATTATAATAAACTAACAAATTTACTTACGCAAAATTCCTGAACAAACTCAAGAAGTTCTTCCAAATTAAAGCCTTCATATGGTGCCACTTCATAGGCATGTACATCTCCAGACTCCTCCTTGGCTTCTCCTCTGGTGGCATAGCCTCTATGGGGCTGGTCAGCTCTGGAGTAACCACCACGCGACCCTTGCTGCTCATGGACACGTTGTCTCCAAATTCACCCGAGATCTCACCAATTTCTGCTTCTTCGAGGTCTACGGCTGCAGGGTTCTGAAAAGAATAATAATAGCTTGGTTAATCTATATCTATATATATAAAAGGAGAAACCGACTGACTGACATATCAACGTACAGCCGAAACTACTGGGATTAGGAACGTGGAATTTTGCACAGGACTTTCTTTTATGACGTAGGCGAACACCAAGAAAGGGTTTTCCAAAATTCACCTCCTAAAGGGATGAAATTCGTGTCCAAAGTTTATGCGAAAACCTATATTCTCTTTGATTGCTCATATTGTAAAAAAATAAGTTTTTATATAAGATTCCTGTTCTAGCTAGGAACTCAATTATTGCTGCTGTAGGTACATATCTATGCCACCACATAGAAATTATCTTGTATAGCGATCCTCCACGCGATTTAAACGTATTCAATTAATTATGTATACAAGCGTCCCGATATTAAGTATTAGGTAATTGCTCGGACTTGAAACAACAACCTGTTGGAGTATCCTCCCATAACGGAGGTATATAAGGCTTTAAACTAGTGCGCCTCACCATCAAAGATTGCTTACCATCACTGCTTACCATCAGGTGGGATCGCAGTCAAGCCCTAGTTCATGGCAATTTTAAAAACGCTTGGTGGCACCATATACTTGCACTTCAAGGCTTTTTTATTCTCCATTCTGGTATATTTACTTACTGGTATCGCCGGCAGCTCCACTCTCTCCACCACATCAGCCAGGATACTGGATCTCCTCCTCTTGCCCAAGTTCTGGAGTACCGACAGCTTCAGGAACACGTCTTCTAAACTTTCGCCCTGGTAGCGACGGATCAGCTCGGATGGTGATTCTTCGGCTAGGAATCGGCCACCACGCATGAGTCCGATCTGAAAGAAAATATAATGATTGATTGTTTTTGTCTAGTACCTATAACACAAGCCCTGCTTAGCTTGGGACTAGACGACGTTGTGTTGCAGTTGTGGAATATATTTTATTTAACGACTAGCTTTTGCCCGCGGCTTCGCTCCCGGCAACAGATTATTCTACTCTACCCTACTCTACCCTACTCTACCCTACTCTACCCTACTCTACCCTACTCTACCCTACTCTACCCTACTCTACCCTACTCTACCCTACTCTACCCTACTCTACCCTACTCTACCCTACTCTACCCTACTCTACCCTACTCTACCCTACTCTACCCTACTCTACCCTACTCTACCCTACTCTACCCTACTCTACCCTACTCTACCCTACTCTACCCTACTCTACCCTACTCTACCCTACTCTACCCTACTCTACCCTACTCTACCCTACTCTACCCTACTCTACCCTACTCTACCCTACTCTACCCTACTCTACCCTACTCTACCCTACTCTACCCTACTCTACCCTACTCTACCCTACTCTACCCTACTCTACCCTACTCTACCCTACTCTACCCTACTCTACCCTACTCTACCCTACTCTACCCTACTCTACCCTACTCTACCCTACTCTACCCTACTCTACCCTACTCTACCCTACTCTACCCTACTCTACCCTACTCTACCCTACTCTACCCTACTCTACCCTACTCTACCCTACTCTACCCTACTCTACCCTACTCTACCCTACTCTACCCTACTCTACCCTACTCTACCCTACTCTACCCTACTCTACCCTACTCTACCCTACTCTACCCTACTCTACCCTACTCTACCCTACTCTACCCTACTCTACCCTACTCTACCCTACTCTACCCTACTCTACCCTACTCTACCCTACTCTACCCTACTCTACCCTACTCTACCCTACTCTACCCTACTCTACCCTACTCTACCCTACTCTACCCTACTCTACCCTACTCTACCCTACTCTACCCTACTCTACCCTACTCTACCCTACTCTACCCTACTCTACCCTACTCTACCCTACTCTACCCTACTCTACCCTACTCTACCCTACTCTACCCTACTCTACCCTACTCTACCCTACTCTACCCTACTCTACCCTACTCTACCCTACTCTACCCTACTCTACAAAAAAAAAAAAAAAAAAGTTTCCTATGTCATTCTCCTGGCTCTAAACTACCTCCCTGCCAATTTTCAGCTAAATCGGTTCTAGCTGTCCCGGCAAACTTCGTTTCGCCTATTTTTTTTTTTCGTTCTCACCGTTTAAACCTTCCCTGAACTATCACGAATATTTCAAGACCAAAATCAGCCAAATCGGTCCAGCCGATCCCGAGTTTTAGCGAGACTAACGAACAGCTAATTATTTTTATATATATAGATTTGTCAATCCTCAATCCTCGTCTGGCCATATTGAATGATATTACTATTTATTGGACACCATAAATAACATGACAATAGGAGATTTAAATTAATAGGGAAGGGGGAATTAATGGTGATTAATGACCCAGTAATTTTTTATTCAAGGTTAGAAGGTTCATAATAAACTAGTACGCCTCACCATCAACGATTGTATCACTGCTTACCATCAGTTAGGATCGCAGTCAATAGTGATAGACTGCAATCCTACCTGGTAGTTTATATTAATATCGGTTTTTATGTACAAAAAACAATATTTGTTGTATATAACAAGTGTGAAGACAACAATACACAGTAATTAATAGATTAATCTAAGAATGCCTGCTTTATTTGAGACATAAACACTTTTATTGACATTAGAGTAGGGTACGGTAGGTAGCTAGGTAGTGTAGGGTTGGTATGTAGTACCCTACAGCTACCTATCCAAAGGTAGAGTAGAGTATGTGTTCAGTTGAAGGGAGCGAAGCCGCAGATAAAAGCTAAGCAGAACTAGAGTTGCATTCACCTTTATAATATCAGTTTTAATGATCAAGTTCATCAGCCTCAAATTAAAATTAATACCACCAAGAACAAAGTTTAATTTACTTCAACACCCAAAGGCTCGAAGGCAATATGAGCCATTAAATTTTCAGCTGCAACCATTCCAAATATCATAAAATATAACTTACTATATCAGCTTGTTTCGTCTCATCTATATAATGGGTTGTGATGATAACAGTGGTGCGGCCACCCTTGGTAATATCTACCAAATGGTCCCAAATTCTGCAACATAGAAAATAATTAAAACTATCATAGCTGCATTTACTATAGGGAATATGTGCATGCGATTTTTTATTTAAAAACTTTAAATAGGGTGCTTATTAAACAGATTTTATCTACACTGCTTTCTAAAGTCAGCCAAAATTAACGGGCATCTAAATAATACTATCTTTAGCCACTTATTATCTTCTTTATCTCTTCTTCTTTATCTTTCTTCTAATTTTTTTTGTCTGTTTTGTAGACAAGAATCGCAACATTTTACTTTTAGTTGGTTTCTGCACAGAATCTTTAGATAGATAGATAGATTAGATTATTATTTTTTTTTTAAGTTTTTTAAAAATATTTTTTGATTTTGAGCATAAATGGCACCCAGGGCTGCAGCTAAAAATCAGCGTCAGGTGGTAGGGTTGTGTTAAGTTACCATTTGGCATTATGCTGAGCTGAAGCCCTTTTGGGATTACTCACGTGTAAGTTTTTGTTTAATTATAAGGTGTTTTTTTTGTAAAGCAAATAATCGCAATTTTCTTTCTTTCTATATCAGTCACTCCCTGGGTAATAAAAAAAGCACGAAGGCTAATTGCGAAAGTGAAGTAGACACAAGATCCTACCGTAACCTTCGTGGTTCTAACCTAACCTATCCGTGTCGGAGGGCCATTAAGTATCATAGTTGGCGTCGTAAAAAAGACGGATTATTAAAAATGTACTTATAATAATATTCACACATTAAGTCCTTTAACTTTTAACCAAATTGTTATTTAAAAACACACGTATAATTTTATCCTATTTCTCTCATTTTTCATGAAACTTTAGCATTTTATAAGATCATTCATTCAATCCTGGATTAACAACAGGGCATAACAATTAAATAATTTAATGATCTGCCAAGTTCCAATTCTACAAAATAACTCACCCTTGTCGCAACACAGGGTCGACTCCAACTGTAGGTTCATCGAGGATCAACAGTTCAGGGTCGTGGATGAGAGCAGCTGCCAAAGAAGTCCTTCTCTGTTGACCTCCTGATAAGTTCTTGACTTGTCTAAAAGAGAAAGTTGATTTTGTTAGTTTATTTACATTATCATCATCATTACATAGTGTAAAACAAAGTTGCTTACCCCTATGTATGCTTAGATCTTTAAAAGTACGCAACGGATTTAGATGCGGTTTTTTTAATAGATAGAGTGATTCAAGAGGAAGGTTTGTGTGGATAATTCATCTACACTAATATAATAAAGAGGTAAAGTTTGTTTTTTTGTTTTTTTGTTTGTAGGATGTAATCTCTGGAACTAATGGTTCGATTGGAAAAATTGAAGCTATAATAGAAAGCTGCTTTACTCCTGAGTGACATAGACTATAAATTATTTATATAACATGAATATTAACCGAGCTATCACAACTTTTGTCTCACAAATTATCCGCGGACGAAGTCGCGGGCAGAAGCTAGTGCATAATAAATTCAATATCAGTACCCGTGCGAAGCTGGTGCGGGTCGCTAGTATATAATAATAATCACTTCACCTTTTAACCCCTACATCCGATTAATCCGACAACTAATTTCAGGCCCGTTTCGCCAGACCAAAATATGACTGCTCGTTTAATCAGCTTTTTTATTGAATTAAAATTAAATTACTTTTTTTAATTTAAAAACACGATTCTCGATTCACTGTGCCGGGCGATGGGAGCACACCAACTGTCATGAAGTCGGGTGGTTAAAGGATTAATTAAGATTATTTTAAACTATTAATACTTTTTTATTAAACCTAACTATGTACGGTAAGCAGCACATCAGACTAGAACAAACTGTCAAAATTCTGCAAACGATTATCAACTCCTAACCTTAATATAACAAGGTTCAAAATGTATTGGAGAAATCTGACAGATTTGTATAGTCTGATGTATTGCTGATTGTACCTACAAACAGACGGACAACAAAGCCATCCTTGAATTCCATTCTTCCATTTAAGGTGCAGAACCTCTAAAAATACAAAATCCTCTTACTTGGTAGGATTTGGTAGCTGCAGCAGCTGGATCAAGAAGTCTATACGTTCCTCCACGTCTCTGGTCGGCATGTTCGCGATCCATCCGAAGTAGATCAGGGTTTCCCTGATGGAAAACTCTCCAAACAGTGCCAGTTCCTGTAACAAATAAGATTATGTTCAAAATTTTGAAGATTCGTAATTTTTCCTTATATGGTAAGTGTGTCTTCAGCCAACAGCCACTAGGGACATCTGTATCCGTAGGGTTGCGGACGACAAGCAATCGGTAACTCGCCGTCCAGTAGAGGCCCACTTCTAAGGTCAGAAGAGGGCTTATCGGACTGTTATTGACAAAAACTGCAGCTAATTCATTAAGTTATCCTTTACGTTCTAGGACAACGGGTATCCTTTACAGAATTTTCTCTTTATGCTCTCGTTTCTTAGAAAAGCGCGTGGAACACTATGCGCTGACAACTACTTGATCTCTGTCCTTATCGACGTTTAGACGGCATGCTGTCCTGCGTAGGCTCAAAAATGGAGGAAATGGAATGGATGGAGTGATTTTTTACTGACTAAAACCAACATGGGCCCCCTTCAGTGGCTTTTTGCATTCTAGGTTACTTTCGAACAATCCGTACACTAGAAGTTTTACCACCACTAAATCAAAAAGTTTCTAAATTTTTGCGGTCGAAAAAGAGGTGTCGATAGAGTCATACAGTTCAGTTTAGGTCATAAAATCGATCGCTTTAAGAGCTCATAGTAAAGCTTCTGGTCAAGGTTAACATTTAATCTTTAGACACTAAAGTATCAACATTATAATACAGTGTATATTTGTTCAACAAAGTGTTTAATATTTGCATGGTAATGACAAACTGGTTAAGAAAACATCCGCTGGATTACCTTCAGAGGTTTAACATAAAATGAGGATAATAATGTCAAAAGGACTTGTGTACCTGGGTTCAAAAACATAAACAACACCGTAGTTTGTGTAGTTTTAGGAGTGTGAACCTTTCGCCCGTATAATAGTAGAAAATTATCTCAAAGGATATTTTTTCCGGGATAAAGAATAAAGCGAGAACTATCTGACTGCCGATCTGACTGCGTCCATCTCTATACATTTTATAGGTATGGAAACTACACTTAATCCACGCTTCAGGACGAACCGAGCGTTCTAAGCACAGATATACCTAGATAACGCAACCATCACGATCTGTATGGAAACCAAGCGTGCCATTTTTTGACTACCTATTATAGCGTCACAAGCACTATTTGTGATGGGAAAATCAAACCCCGCCTTGCCAGCACAATTAACCATTTTTATATTTTTAACTGATGTCCGACTAGCGCTGTACACCGATGCAGACTGATCGCGAAAGTGACCACTTACGATTTTTGTACGTAAGCTAGGCACGCGAAGTAGTTGCTCTTGCGTTATCTAGGTATATCTATGTCTGTGGTCCTAAGAGTGTAGTTTTCAAGCACAAAAATTCGCTGAGCCTAACTTCACACTCGCTAAGATCCGAAGGCCATACTGCACAAGTGTAACATGCCTGGGGCCCTACTCTCTTTCTCCGAAAAACGAAGTTTCGAACGAAATTTCAATTGTTTCCTACATGTGTCACTTTAATTAGACTCAGCGCAAAGGTGGCAACCAACCAAAGTTACTAGTGGCTATCGATAGCGACTTAATACACTTTTTCATAAGTATATTGTATACGACGCGCCAAACGTGTCGCCAGTGTCAGCCACTCGCTACACCAGCGTCCGTAATTTGCCACTTTTGGTCGCTACGGGACACACAAACCAACACTCGCCACCGTCACGCTGCTACACCAAACGAACTGTTAACGATTAGATAGTTCTACATATCGCTCGCGTCACCATGCCAAACCACCATGCGCTAGCAAACTTTCCGTAACAAAGTCTATCGTAACTTAAGACTTCGCAGCAGAGAATGGGTTTTACAATGTGTTGGCTTCCAAACGCCAGTGGCTATCGCTCGTTCCTTATACCTACTGTTACAAATGTGGCAGTAGCGCGCGATAGTCATCATTTGCTGTAGTCGGTGGTCCGTTTGCGCCGAGCCTTAATTTCCGAAATTTTATGACAACGAAATTTCGAAGAAAGAGAGTAGACGTCCTGATTTGTACGTAGAATGACGTCGTTTGACGTTGATCAAATGTAGTTGTTATTTAAAATGTATTGAGACCGACGCGCCCAGATCGGCGCGTTTGGCACACGTGTACAACATTTAGTTCTACCATCATGGTAAAGTACTTTTAAGATAGAACCACACTGCGAACTACACTGGAGCAGTGGTGGCCGAGAGGCTACGACTCCGACTTACGAGTTGTAGTTCTCGGGTTCGAACCCGGCCAGGTGCATTACTTTTTGTAATTTATTTCATCACCATTGCTCTCAAAACGGTGAAGGAAAAAAGAAACCGGCGTGTCCAGTCTATTGTAGTTCTAGCTTTAGTGTTTAACTAGCTTTTGTCAGCGGCTTCGCCCGCGTACATAAACTATAGCCTATATCACTCAGGACTCCTGAGTGATATAGGCTATAGTTTAATTAAATTAGCAACAATAGAAAGCTGCTTTACTCCTGAGTCAGGAGTAAAGCAGCTTTCTATTGTTGCAATTTTTTTTGCAATCGGACCAGTAGTTCCAGAGATTACCTCCTTCAAACAAAAAAACATAAAAACAAAAAAACAAACTTTACTTCTTTATTATATTATTAGTGTAGATAACCCATTTATTAATGAAGGATGTAGGTATGGTATCACACGTGAAATCGCGGTAAAAAGCTAGTATCGTAAAAAGTTGTTCAACAGGTTATGATGTCGTCAAAATTTGTAAGATGTAATATGATTTAAGAATGAATTCGTAGAATGGCCCAGAATGAAGTGAGGTCAAACAACTTTTTATTTGTTTTGAAAGAGATATCTTTAGGGTTTTACAATGAATCAGATGCGTTTAAATTAGAACATATGAGTTCGTGTTTTACGCAAAAATAACCCAAGCCTTGGGAATTTATAAGTAATTTTGTCTGCATTATAATGTTAAAGATTATTTTAGAATTTTTAGAATAATATTTATAGGTATAAAGTTTTATTTATATCTCATCAATGTATTTTTATTTTTAAATACGAAAATTTCAAATACTAATAACGTAATTTTTGCCGTTTTTGGTAAGGACTATGGAACCCTACCTACGCAAGTCTAACTCGCAATTGGCCGGTTTATTCCAACCTATACACGGCTACATTTGATCGTTTTAATCATTGTAAAACACTATCGATTCGTAAATAGTACATTTTGATACAAGTGCAGGAAGTTTGTCATTGCGACCGAGGCGAAATTCACACGAGCCGTAGGCGAGTGTGTTATGGAGCCGAGGGCTGCATTGACAAATCTGCACGTGTGTCAAACGACGTTTTTCAATACACTTACGACTTGTGAAATAAAGAAAGAAAGAAAAAACGTTTAATCGTATCTCAAACATACCTACAGTAAAAATATAATAATAATAGCATTCAAATCTGCTCTGGTCAGTTTCAAACTTCGTGGGGTCGTCCAGCGCCGCGTGGGGGACGCCTCGCGCCTGATTCGATAAACTAAGACAAAAAAAATAATCCCCGTGACCGTGACGATAAGGAAGGAAAAAAAGCCCTTGTTGTAATAAACTCAAAAAAACACTTGGGTGATATACATGCTATATTGAACCTAATTGGAGTGCGATAAGAGGCAGTTTTCGAGTAAGTGTATTGAAAAGTAAAATAAAACAAAGTACTACTTTAAAATTCGAATCAGATCTTGGCGAGTCTAAAGTTAGGCGCTGCGAATTTTAGCGCTTAAAATTCGTAAAAAATAAATCTTTAACCCAAATGCAATTTGCGTTTGTTATTGCAGTTAAAAAATGTTATTGGTATTTATTTTTTTAAAACCAGCCGTACTGTAAGTCGAGGTCTTTACGACTCGACCACTGAGGAGAGCACTTCTTATTTCTTAGACCAGTGGTTCTTAACCGGTGGTCCGCGGACCACTGATGGTCCCTGGAGTCAGTCCAAGTGGTCCGCGAAGCGATAATAAATCAGTGACGTGGCGTAACGCGATCAGTCGATTCAACACAATGCAAAAATCTGTAGGTAACTTTATTATAGATTTTCTCGAAGTAATTAATAAAATAGTAGTAGTCATAAGATTATTTGTGTTTATGATTTATTTACAATTAGGTACCGTATACATTTCTAATAAACCAACTGAGTGGTCCCTGGCGAAACAGGAATTTAATCAAATGGTCCCTCATGCCTAAGAGGTTAAGAACCACTGGCTTAGACTATCACACACATTTTTAAACCAATCACTTAACCTTTCGATTACCGTAATTAGAGACATAATAGAAAGACAATAGATGTGCGATCGCTTGGCACTCAAGTATCACTTCCCTTTAGTAGAAAAAAATAAACAATACGACACAATAATTGCCTACAAACTACGACAAAACACTTATATAACTACCTTGACAAATTACTACCCACATATCAAACAGATATCGCTTCACTGACCAGTAGCCTAATTCTCGTAATCAAAACCGTAGCGATATCGTAGCGACTCTGACATTTTCGTATTCACATCCATTAATCGAGTTTGAACGACACCGATTTTAAACTCGTTCGAGAGTCGTTGAAGCGTATTCAGCTATTTCAATCGTCTTTCAATCGTTGTCGGATAGAACGTCAACGGCTTAACGTCAAATATTGTGGTTCAAATATCGTGAATACCGATTTTGGATAGGACTACGATCGAACGACAATGGAACGACAATGGAATTGGGATTGTTTAATTTTACGTGAATTAGGGCACTGTCTGATCACTGTATTATCTTATTTCCAACTATGACAATACACATGGTCCACTAACCATAACCCTTAATCAACTTTAATGACCCTAACATAAGTCTCATTGTTCTTTAGCAATCGTTTGTGAGTTAAGATGTTATGTTAAGTTACGTAAGGGCATATGAAACGCTTTCTGGTCACTAAATGCAGTGACATCAATAGAAACTTTGAAACAATAAGAATGATTAGTGATACTAAAAGTATATTGAAGGATTTAGGAATTAGTCATCATCGGCCTTATTAATTGTTCCCACTGCTGGGACACAGGCCTCCTCTCTAGGAGAGGCAATGGGCCATAATCCACCACGCAGGCCCAGTGCGAATTGGTGGATGTCACATGTCTTCGAATTTTTGGTTCTAGGACATGCCGGTTTCCTCACGATGTTTTCCTTCACCGTTTCAAAACGGTGAAGAGCAGGTTAAGAGAAATGGTGGCATCACAACTCTCAAAACGATGAAGAAAAGTCTCCTGAACCAAAAAGTCGAAGACATGTGACATCCACCAACCCGCACTGGGCCCGCGTGGTGGATTACGGCCCATTCTCTCGTCTAGAGAAGAGGCCAGAGTAGAATATTATAAGCCTGATGCTATATGCTATTCTAATATGTTTGTTCTAGTTTAGTTTATTCGATTTCATAATTCGCTATAACAAAACTTAGTTCAACTAAACTGAGCTCAGCATAATCGTGTTTAAATATGTTAATCTGGGTTAAAATTAAACTGATTAGTCATCAGTGCTATTTTAACTACGTTTACCAAAACGAAGTTTAAATGTTTAGGGTATCTAAAACGTCATAACCGTATTTTGTATTTACAACATATTTCAGCAAATTCAACGATCTACGGAAGTTTAAAATGCAATTTTAGAAGTAATAACGAAACGTACTTCGATTTTTTCAGTACAAGGTACAAGCTTAGAAAATGTTCTCCTAAAAAATGAGCAATACAATACTAACAAAATTATATATTTTTTAAATAACATACAATGAGGCGCACAGTTGTATTTTTGTTTATCTAACTATTGTATGTGCTTGTACATCATTTTGTTAAGCCAAATAAATTCATATTCTCTATTTTATTCTTTAGAATAACAATAATAAAAAAAGTTTTGTTATTATTTCGGTACACAACAAACAATAAAGTTTATTCTATTCTATTTTATAATTGTTTAGTTCACAAGTTAATAGACGTCATTTTAATCAAAAGTTAAATTGCGTTAAAATATGTATTTTAAGTAACATTGTTATTTTTAGATTGGTGTAGTTGACCCTAGGTTTGTGTGCCTGTCAAGATCAGAGACAGATAAAGATTAATTAATAAATCAACATCAAGGCATTTTTTCGGGTATCCTTATCCTGGCTCTGAGTCCTAACTTCTTAAACGCCTTCAGTTTTTGATTCTACTGACAGAAACGGTCTGCAAGACATAAAACATACATCATCGTCATCATCATTATTATCATATCAGCCGAAAGACGTCCACTTTTGAACCTACCCAAATATAGCCACAAAGAAAGGCCCAGTGCATGACACATCCTTGTAATGACGACGCTTGGGGGAGGCCTATGTCCAACAGTGGACGTCCTTCGTCTTAAATAATGATGATGAAGTCCTCAAAATGAACACAAAGAACCAAAAAACAGTATCTCTCTGGCGAAGTCGAGTATAAACAATATTTCAATTTTTCTCCTTTACAATCTCGGCAGACCAAGAAGATGGCGGGATGACTTGGATGCCTTCCTTAGGAATTGGCAAGGACTGGCTTAAGACCGAGAATACCGGAAGGAATTCAGGGAGGCCTTTGCCCAGCAGAGGGACGATTAGAGTAGACGGGAGTTTAGAGATTTAAATTTAGACTAACCTGAGGCATATACCCAATCCTAGGTCCAGGCACACCACTGCCCGGACTGCCCGGTTTTCCACCAAGCACCCAGATCTCTCCGGAGTTCAGTCTTCGCCTGCCCACGATACAAGATAGTAGGGTGGTTTTCCCGCATCCTGATGCTCCCAGAAGACCGTAACTGAAAACAAAAGATAGTCATCAGAAAAGATATAACAAGCATAGCGTAGCATCAGTTTTATAATGTTCTACGGCTGGGAATAAGACCTCGGGCCTCCTCTCTAGGAGTACCGAAACCTACCGAGGCCCCGGTCCGGCTTCTGAAAGGAAGGTCCGACCCTGGTATGAAGGCTAAGAAGGAAAGGGGTGGGTCGTTTAGTCAGTAAGAGACTGATACTATTGCCCGCTCCGCTGAATTTTTGTTTCTAAGGCATTCCAGTTTCGTCACGATGTTTTCTTTCAGCATTTTGAGTGTAGGCTTGATGAATAAATTACACAAAGTAATACGCCTGGCTGCGACCTACTACTCGTAGGTCCTGTAAGGGCCCAGCAGGGCCGAAGCCTCCTGGGACCATGTGTTGATGCGAAAGCGTACCTGGGATCAAGGCAAGTAAGGAATAGGGTCAGTCGTTTAGTCAATAAGAGTCTGACACTGTTTACCGGTCCACCCAAGGACGGGATTCGTCATTGGGTGATTTTTATCTTTTTTTTTGGTTTTTTGTTATCCTATTCTGGCCCACTCCTGGGCAAAGGCCTCCCTCCACTCCTTCCATCCATCGCGAGCCCGCGCTTCCTACAAAAAAATTACTACTCGATCTTTACTTTCTTAGCTTTTTCATGTAGAACTTAACAAGATAACATAGTTCAATTATTATTGTGCCTTTCAATTGGCTGAATTAATTCGTGAAACTTAAATTACATTCCTTATTCATTCATTGGAATTAAAAGTAAACAGGATTCTTAATTGCGGCTGAGGCTCTAAAATTGAAATGGTTATACCTAGTCTTCCTAATATTGTTTTAAATATGTATTTCATTTTTTTTAATACGTCTAACAGGGTGAATAGAAACCAAACATTAATGCAAAGCCATTGTTATAAGCTACTAAGCTAGTATTAAAACATTGACTGGCCAGTTGATTTAGTGGTTAGTCACCCTGACTGCTATGCCGGAGGTCGATTCCCACCCAAGACAAAAGTTTGTGTGATGAGCACGATCATTTGTTCTGCGTGACACCTCGGATTTTAAGGAATCGGGATACTACAACTTTTTTTATTAGGAAACTTAGAAAACTTACCTACCTATATAGTTAAGTTTTCTTCTGAATTACCGATTCATGCTAACAACAAACAAACTAAAGTGGTCCCTGGTAGAAAGAAGGTTGAGAACCGCTGAATTATATAATTGAAATACTGTACTTCTGTACTAATATTATAAAGAGGAAAAATTTATATTTTTCAGAATATCTGAGTACTATACAAATCAATTTGTTATTAAAAAAAAAAATAAGTCTCAAACTTTGTTTGGAAAATTTTCCGCCAAAAAACTTTATGAAAAAGTAATCGAAAAATTCATCCGGGTCACTAGCAATGTAGAATACAAAGTAACGAGAAAATACAGAAACTTCTTCGTTGAATGGAAAAATGTCAAACAAACATCACTTCAAATGTACTGGGGCCTTACCATGACGAGTTAAAAATATTAGTCACGCGAGTGAGAAAGACGTATGGAAGTATATAGCCTATGCAGGGTGACTGGTAAATAGTAGCCGATATTTCGTGAAGATGAATAATCGGTGAAGGAAAACATCAAGAGGAGGTCCTAGAAAAAAAAATTCGAAGACTTGTGACCTCCACCATTCCACACTGGGCTCGCGTGGTGAATCATTCCTTTGCCCTTTTTCCTAAAGAGGAAGCCTATATCCCAGCAGTGGGAACATTAAAAAGGCTGATGATGACTTAAACACTTCATTATACTCAGTTTATGACAACGAACAACTTTTATTATATGACCAAACCTGAAAATTAAATAGTGAAAAAAAATCTGCTGGTCAGTACATTTTATGTTAGTCTAACTGGTCAAAATGTACTGAATTTGAGTTTTTTTCGTAATTACAGGTTTGGACAGGTTCTTTATGGTGGGTATAAATGATCTAATGACAAATCCTGCCTTTGGGCCGAGTAGGAGATACTATCAGACTTTTACTAACTAAACAACCCACCACGTTTTCACGTTGCATTTCATACCAAGTGCGTAAGTTTTTTTTTATTCTAGTTAGACTCGCGTTTAACCAAAATCTCATCTGATGGTAAGCGATGATGTGGTCGACGATGGAGCACGCTTGCCTAGAAGTAACCAATCACCACCACCAGATCACCAGTAGACAGTAGAATTCGACCTTGTTGCATTGTCCCTGCGATCCTATAAGTGTTCTCCGTGTTCTTTTTAGGTAGTTACGGAAACGGACTTAAACAGTAGAGAGTTAAATTTAAAAAAAAAAATTGCAAAATGCCAAAATGAAGGCCCAGACTTCAAAGTCAAAATCTTTATTGCAGAACCAAACAAAATTCATGGCATTCATTTGCGCGTCAATGTCTGACACAATCTTTAAAACCCCATTTCTTTTACAGATCCGTTTATGGATCACATTAAGAACTCGTAGTAAGGCCTTCGGTGTGAAAAATGCTAAAGTTCGGCTGTCAGACTCCAACTGACACGGAAGAACTTCCAGTTCCCCACATAATGACTTCGGGAAACTTTTCTGACATTGATTTACAGGATTCGGTTTGTTGGAACCATTCTTAGATCCGGATATAAAGTTTGTTTTTTTTTCGAGGTGGAAAATCACCAAATGACTTCTCCCGTTCAAGGGTAGAGCAAGAAAGCATATCAGATTTTTACTGATTACAACTTTCTTGTGTCTTTCAGTTACCCTCTGCGTTTTAGGACCACGAGTACTCTTACGAAATATTTAAGGAGTAGAATTCCCTGTCGGAGTCTGTGTCTCGTAATAGCTAAAACTTAATGTTATGGATCTTCGAGTGAATAGGTTACCTACTTATGGGCAAGTGTGCTCATCGACCATAATTATCATCGCTTACCATTACATGAGATATGGTCAAACACAAGACCATCCAGAATTAAAAAAAATAAACCAATCGCCCTAACGGACATTGACCCTACTGAACCCCTACAGTTCTGCTGATGTCTCTTTGCGGTCTGTAGAACACTACGCACTGTTAATGACTCTGAAACATTACGAGATGGCCAAACAGCGAGCAACCCATTGCTGGACATCTCCAAACCCGCACCTGCGATGGTTGAAGATCGCCTAGCGACGGCGAGGCAAAGACTAAGCGGCGAAGGCTTAGGGTATGAAGATGTCCATTTCCTTACGGTTACGGCACTCTCCTTTACTAACAACTGCTTCGCAGAAGGAGACTTCCTCTCACTCTGGACCATGTCCTGAACCAGGGTCTACCCACAAAGAATGAATAATGAATGTCTTCGAAACAGTTCACTAAAATTATCCTCAAGTTCCTTCTGGATAAAAAGTATTCTTAATGTTATTTCAGGAATTGTTCCATCCATATGCCGAATTTAACCCAAATCCGTTCAGCCGTTCGAAGCAGACGTACCTACAAATACACAAACACAAATTTTTCGTTTTTAAAATATTAGTCTAATGAATCCTCATGAAAATTATTTTACGACACATTTCAAGCACGAATTCCAAATAATAATTTATTCACTTATTCGACAGTTATTTATTCAATGAGTTTTTTCAACAGTTCCATGAATTTCAAATATATTTTTTTCAGCCTCATCTTGGCCGCAAATTGAAAACATTATCGTTTAGTCCACAGACCACGGAAAATGCCTCGGCGGCGAAACTCAAATATAATAACAATATTTTAAAACTTCCACACAACGCCATCTAGTGTCAAACTAGGAAAAGTTTGTGTTATCAGTACTAGACAACTGATAAACATATATATATTTAAATACGAGTACATACATTAATTATTGATAAATTTCACCCAGACACAGAAAGAAATGATCATGCTCATCACACAGACTAAAAAGTAAGAGATTATAATGTCAAACAATATCACTATTAACTCATAGAAACTAACAACTAATGACAGTTCTGGCTATGGTTCAAACAAAGAAGAAAATTAAAGAATTTCATGACGAATAGAATAGAATAGAATAGAATAGGACTTTATTTGCTAAGAATGCAGGTACATACAAATAGGATCGAAAATAACATATAAAGAACCGTGTACATTCTGCCTTGTTGGCATGCAAATTAATAATTATTATACAACTAAGTTGAATGAAGCAAATAAATAGTTATAATGTATCATTTAGGAAATCCTGAACAGAATAATAACATTTATCTACAAGTAATTCTGTAAAACATTTTTTAAATTTCATCAATGGCAAAGTTTTCATATGATCAGGAATTTTATTAAAGATAACAGGAGCCATACAGTTCACACTTTTCTTTAATAAGCTAGTTTTAAATGTTCCTGTGCATAGTAGGTTCTGATATTGTGATCTTAATGATGTACTTCGTTTTCTATTTTCTGTTAATGTTGCAAATAAATTACGGTTTGTTATAACAAATATTGCTAATTCAAGGATATAGAGGCATGGGAAAGTTAATAATTTCTGAGACTTAAATATAGGCACACAACTGTCAGTAACTTTGAGGCCAAATATAGCTCTCAAACAGCGCTTTTGAGCTTTAAAAATGCTTTCTCGTTCACTACAGTAACCCCAAAATATTACACCAAACCTTAAAATAGAAATTACGAGACCATGGTAGGCCACTAATATTGTTGACAGATTTACTTTTTTGGATAGGTTGTATAACATAAACGCGACTGTGCTTAAACGTTTACAGATATCGTCTGCTTGCGGCTTCCATGTTAACTGGTTATCAATTAAGATACCTAAAAATTTTGTGCTATTCACTTTATCGATAGTTTGGCCATTGTAGTTGATATCCATGTTACCTGTAGATGTTCGTTGGTGAAAATGCATAGTTTTAGTTTTTTGCAGATTTATAACTAAGTTATTATTGTTAAGCCATTTTATTAAACTGCTGATTGAGTTATTGATGTCATTTACGTATGAGTCTTTATTGATACATGAAACAATTGAAGTGCTGTCGTCTGCAAATAAAACCATTGGATTAGATATATGACGTGGCAGGTCATTAATATATAATAGGAAAAGTAAAGGTCCGAGGACACTTCCCTGCGGGACTCCATATTTTATTTCTTTAAATGACGATAAATATTTTAGTTCCTTCTTAGATTTTAAACACAGGCTTGATATCTCTGTACATTGTCTACGGCCTTTGAGGTAAGTTTTTATTAAATTTAGAGCATTGCCACGAATACCGTACGCATCAAGTTTGGTTAAGAGAATATCGTGGTCCACACAGTCAAAAGCTTTCGACATATCAGCATATATTGCACATACCGGTATTTTGGAATCTACTTTTGGCATTATTTCATGGAGAAAATCAAAGATGGCCATGTTTATATTTTTATTTTTCCTGAAGCCCTTTTGTTCATCACATAGTATGTGGTATTTAGTTAGGAAGCTGTCAAGAGATTCATAGATGATTTTCTCGAGAAAACAACTGAAATAATCGTGTAAGTACATGATCACCTTTTTGACTGTGAGCGATGCGAACGTATCAAGAGACATTTGTTTGTTTTCTAAATATCGTCGCTTATACAACAATACCGCGTAAGTCGAAAAATGGCCATGTGACGTTTTATACGTCATTGGATAGATCTTTTCATCCCGCATCCAATAGCGTTATATGAAATTTCGAAATTAACCAATCACCGCACTTTATTCAATAGAAACGGCACCGCGTAAGTCGTCGAAAGAGTTACAACCGCACAAGTCGTCAGTTCGCCATATTAACTCGTGTTGTAGTGAGACCGCGCTGCTAATAAACAATATTTTGTTCAATTTTGACGGATTTATCAACAAATCTACTTCTTCTGATTTACAAAAAAGGTAAGCTAACTCAATTAATCATTATTTGTTGCATTAGGATAAGAATCAAACTGTTTTAATCAAAGTAAAGTACACCTTAAACATCGGCGGTATTTTAGTGTGATGTTCTTTGACTTAAGCGGTATTGTGAAAATACTGTATAGGACTTACGCTGTGTTTTCTCGACAATTTTTATGGAACTTGAGCGGTATTAAACTGTGTTTAATTGTTTAGTTTTTGTTAAAATATGTTAGTAAATATTTATCAGACTTATTATGTTGGTTTCTTACATTATAAAGTAAAATGATTTATGGTTTCAGACTACAAAAATGGAGGAGGACGTAGAAGATGCTGGTTCCAGCAATAACAAAGAGGAGGAAGTGGAAACTCAGGTTAAAGTCACAACTTTACTTGATTTGAAAAAAAGACGGGAAGCCTTGTTGGAGAAAAAAAAGAACATTTTGAAAAGGAAACTTACCCAACAGTTAGTAGGGGAAAACAATGTACAAAACAAACATTTTCCTAAGCCTCGCGGTTTTGCTCCTGATTCCAACCAGAATAATCATACCTTAGAAGATGAAATAATTGCACAAGCTAAAACAATTAAATTCAGCAGCGAGATTTTGTTTCCAAACACTGTAGAAGATAAAAACATTGCGGAGAAAGAAAATGACACAAGTTTCATAAACGTTGACAAGTTGCAATTATTAAACACAATAGAAAGCTCTTCATACAATTGTATGGACGGTAATTCAGCAATGATCATTTCAACCAAAGAACTTCTACTTAATATAGATACACCTACTCCGATGATCTCAGACAACATTCCTAGTGTATTAAATTTTATGGTTGACACTGGTGGTGACATACCCAACCTCCAATCAGAAAAACTTTTCACTGTAGGTGAGAGGATAATCCCCCAACCAGAAGGTCTTGTTGCTGGTGTAATTTCTAGTCCCCAGAGGGAAGAAATTCTTGCTGTAAGTGAAATACCAACCCTCCAACAGGAACAAGTTTTCGCTGTTGATGAGATATTAAGCCCCCAACCGGATGACGTTTGCGGTTTTGATGGAATATTCAACCTTCAATCAGAAGAAGTGCTTCCTGTCGATGAGATGTCCTGTCTCCAACGACAAGAAGTTTTCATTGGTGATGAGATGTCCTGCCTCCAACAAGAAGAAGTTCTCGCTGTTGGTGAGATGTCAAACCCCCAACCAACCGAAGATCTTGTTGTTGGTGAGGTATCATGCCTTCACCCTGAAGATGTTCCCTCTGTTGGTGAGATACCTAACCCTGGTGAAGCTCTCGCTGATAATGAGTTTTCCGGTCCTCAACCTAACGATGCTGCATCATCTGTCGTCTTACCTCTTGAGAACCCAGAGAACATGTATCACGGCGATTTAACGAGTAATAGAAAAAGGGATAATAAAGCTAATAAGGAACCACAAAAATGGAAAAAAAATTTAAATAAAGATCTGAGAATGAAAGGTGAGGCTTATTTAGGTTATAGAAGGGACAAGGATACTAATATTAAGAAAAAAGTCTATCATGACACCTTAAGGCCTGCAAGAAGTATGAATCCTGCATGTGATTCTACATTTTGTACTCGATCGAAATTGAGAAATTGCAATAACATACATACAGATAAAAGAATGGAATTATTTGAAACGTTTTGGAAAAAAATGTCTTGGGAACAAAGAAGAATTTATGTATGCTGTCATGTTATAGCGAATCATAAAAAAATTACTAAAAATCCACAGTCAAGTAGATCTAAAACTCTAGCTTATTTCCTAACTATAGATAACATACGCCACCAAGTATGTAAAAAAATGTTCTTAAATACATTAGGTATTAAGGATTGGTTTGTGCGATACTGGCTTGATAAAACCAACGCTGCAATGCCACCACATTCTGAACTCTCACGAAATGCCAGCCGTTTAAAAAAAAAGAATAGTGCTCATGAATTTGTTGAGAGTTTTCTAAATAGCCTCCCGAAAATGCCTTCCCATTACTGTCGATCAAATACTACAAGACAGTACTTAGAGCCTTTATTTCAAAACATGTCGCAGCTTTACAAAGAGTACACTAATAAATGTGATTATGAATCAGCTGAATGTCTATCTCGCAGGGCTTTTGACAACATATTTATGAAGCTCAACCTAAGCCTGTTTCGCCCAAAAAAAGATAGGTGTGACGTTTGCTGTGGTCATGAAGCAGGAAATATAAGCGATGCAGAAATAGCATTGCATTCAGAAAGAAAGGAACAAGCCAGACAAGAAAAAGAACAAGATAAAAAGTTAGGTATTGAAGGACAATGCCATGTTTATACACAGGACGTTCAAGCTGTTAAATTATCTCCTAACCTTCAGGCTAGTGCTATATACTACAAGACAAAACTATGTGTGCATAACTTCACGATGTATAATTTATCCACTCACGATGCTGTATGTTACTGGTTTGATGAATCAGATGCTTCACTTGAAGCTTCTGTTTTCGCATCTTGTATTGTTGATCAATTGCGACGAACATTGGATAAGAAATCGTTACCTATAATATTATTTTCAGATGGTTGCTGTGCACAGAACCGGAATTCGGCCTTGAGTAATGCTCTTTTAAGATTGGCTATTGAAAAGCAAGTAATGATTACGCAAAAATATCTCGAGAAGGGGCATACTCAGATGGAATGCGATTCTGTGCATAGTGCCATTGAATGTAGACTAAAAGGCAGAGAAATTTACTTACCCTCGCAATATGCTGATATAACATTAAAAGCTAGAACTGTACCAATTCCCTACGAATGTCGTACTGTAGATTACAGCTTTTTCACTGATTATAGTAAACATTTAATTTATAAAAGCATTCGGCCGGGCAAGAAAACCAATGATCCTACTGTTACTGATTTAAGGGTTCTCGTTTACAAGCCAGACGGTACTATTTGGTACAAATTAAACTTTAAAGATCCATTGCAACTACTGCCCCAACGTGCAACGAAATTGAGCGATATTGTAGGTTTAGGTGCACTGCCTAAACTGTATACTGCGAAAATACCAATTTCTCATAGGAAATTTAAGGATCTGCAAGATTTGAAAGCGGTGCTACCTGCCAATTGCCACTCATTTTATGACAACTTACCATTTAAGGCTTAATTTTTTTTACTGTGATGTGATGTAACCAAATGTGATGATTAGAAATACCTACTCGTATATAAGTAAGAATTAAGAGTTAATTTCATAAGTTTAACCTGTGATTTGTTAAACTTTGATAAAAATATTTTTTAGAGGAATGTTACGTTTTTGTTATAAGAATTTTGATTTCTTTACTGTAATTTTTAATTTCATAATTTAGTTATGATAACTTTATTATAAAGAAGCTCAATCATACCAAAACATGTTACCTAAGAATGTCTTATTAGATCGTAATACTTAGATAAATAACATATAATCTGACAGCATTGAAATAAAGTCTATCTGACAGCATAAAAATAAAGTAATCATAATGATTAGGTACTTAATAAAAATTTTTAAACACCGCAGAAGTCTTTGTTTTGTCGAACTAAAACCGCACAAGTCCAACGTGTAGTTATACAGCCCTAAATATACATCACTTGACCTATAAAAGTAAAGATTAAGCCAATTTAAACCAATTTTTGAATTTACTAAACGTGAACGTAGTATTGAATAGAATTAAAACAGTTATTTGTCTCTCCTGAAAACTTGTCATAATTGACTTGCGCGGTATTGTTGTATAAGCGACGATATGTTTAAAGTAGATATTTGCTACAGTGTTTTAGCTAAACTCATGTCATACAAAATATAACCCTTTAAAATTCATAATTTGGCTATGATGGAGCATTATGACGTACCTCCTCAATAAAAAATTTATAACAACTTGTACCCAAATAATAATGTCTATATTAATAAATCCATCTCCTTTCATTCAGTTCATCCAAAGAAATTGCCATGTGCGATTAGACCAAAGATTATATTTTATTATATAATTGTACCAAATGGTGGCGTCAATTTTCATGGACTAAATTAGTAAACTCAGTCCGGCTATGTATATATTATATGAAATCGCGGAAAAAAAAATCTGCTGGTCAGTAATCGCTGAATTTTTTCATATATATATATCATCCCATAGCAAAAAGTATTATTATGACTACAATTACGTGTTTAAGTATCGGTCACTAATTGTACCAGTCTCTCTATATTCGCATACAAATCTACTTTGTACTTGTACACATTAAAATTTCTCAGCCACGAACAGATTAGCAAATGGTATCTTAGTCAATACCACTGTGACCTTCTGTACTCTATGGTTTGGTCCACAGTTCACACAATTTACCTCAAATTATTTAAAAAGCTTACTAGACCATTGCCTCGAATGATCTTGGCCGTTTGTCAAATTAAAAAGACTCGCTTTTGACATTATTCTCGGTGAAATTCTGGGAAAATTCTTGAAATGGGAAAACGGAAAATTAAGAATGATTACGGTTTAATTTATTAGGAAAATGTGGCAAAGGTTTGTTGGAGTAAGCCGTTTCTTATGTTCGAGACCTATTTTTCTTCAACCGAGGCAAAAATCTGCCTTTTGACTTTTCTTAATCGCGGAGGAATCGACATCCAGACTAGCATATTATTTATTGAATAATCGCAATGGGTCTGCGTGAATTACGGCCAATTTCCTCTACTTGAGAGGAGACCTGAGTCCCAGCAGTGAGATTAGTATAAGGCTAATTTTGAGATTATTTTAGCAAAAACTACTATGAACAAAAAAAAGAAATAAACTGAGCAATGAGCATTTCCAATGACTACGGGAAACTAATGGTCCAAAATTGTCACGAATTAGTATTTAAAGAATTAACTAGCTTCGAATGATTTTTTATTTGGTTTCTATTTTCAAACAAAACTATTCGATAAATTCACGATATCTTTTGTAAAACACCCTAACATGAAATATGACAGCGCAAATATGAAATGTAATTTGTTTGTTTGTAAACTACTTCTTATTTCATCGATGTCTGGCAACGTCGCAAAAGTACAGATTTATCACAGTGGTGACAATTTTTATTCAAAAATAGTGGAATCATGCTTTTTTGAACTACATATTCTAAGACATTTAGTAGTATTTTTCCATACAGAATATAAACCTTGAGTCATATATGACTAACCCCACTACATAACCAAATAAATTATACAACATGCAGTATAAAAGCATAAAAACAACATATTTATGTTTTAGAATGGTTTTTATACATAAAATCCCACGCTTTTGTGAAGTGCATGGTAGCTAAATATACCAAGCTCGGTGTGACAAACGTGAAAAAATCAAAGGTGTCAATATGTATAAGTTAAAGGAAAAAGATATGGCCGTTTATATCGCAAAAAAACGTATATTTCGACATCCTAAAAGATATCAAAATTCACAGGGTACCCCCGTTGGCCTAAAACCCTGAAACTTGGCATTAAGCGAGAACTTATAGCGCTAATATAGGTATAAATATAAAAACTAAAACGAATTTTTATTCGAAAAAAAACTTTCATTAAAAAAAAATCTCAGAAACTCAATTTAGGAATCAATCTATTTACATAAGTTAGTTTATACGGAACCCTCAATGTCCAAGTGCGAGTCCGACTCGTACTTGGACAGTTTTTTACGTAAAATCCCACGCTGTTGTGTAGTGCATGGTAGCCAAACACAGCAAGTTCGTCATGGGAACCGCGTCAATTGTTGCCTAATGAATACACGTATTAAAACCGTAAACAATAATTTATAATGATGACTAACTCAGAAAAGTGGCAATGATTTTGTACCTACATATATGTATGAAATCATTGCCACTTTTCGCTGTAATTTGATAATTTAATACACATTACATAGATCAGAGCAGTGGTGGCCGAGTGGTAACGGCCCCGACTTACGAGTTGTAGGTCGCGGGTTCAAACCCAGCCAGGCGCATTACTTTGTGGAATTAATTTCATCACCACTGCTCTCAAAACGGTGAAGGAAAACATCGTGAGGAAACCGGCATGTCCTAGAACCAAAAATTCGAAGACATGTAACATTCACCAACCCGCACTGGGCCCGCGTGGTGGATTACGGCCCAATCCCTCTCGTAGAGAGGAGGCCTGTGTCCCAGCAGTGGGAACATTTAAAGGCTGATGATGATGATGACTGACTCAGATGAGTCAAACCTAAATACCTACCATATTTATAAATAAGAATTGACTTTGACCGACTAATTGGTTTTATTCGTGCAATAATCGGAAGTTCAAGTCTGTGTAAGCAGAATTTTTTAATTTAAGGGTTAGGACATTGATCCCTACTAATAACCTCCTCGATTTAATCGACTATTTTATGTTTTAAGTTTTTAACGGTGATTTTTGTAATTTTGTATTTTTCTTTTTTTTAATTTTGTTATTTTATTTTATCTTTAGTATTGTGTACCTGTATGTTAAGTAATTTATATTTTTTATTTTGTTTATTAGTTTTAAGTTTATGTTAGCCGTGCAGAGTCTACCGTCAAATTCTGGCTGGTGCTGAAAATCAACGCTGTGGCTCTGTTTTACACATGAGCCCCAGCTTTTACTGAGCACCGGCCGTTTTGTGCGGGTGTGTCGCTCATTTTTAGTATTTAGTTGTTTTTGTTTTTTTTTTTTTGTGAGTGTGGCGCATACAATAGTATGCGCCACACTCTCGCGCAAATAAACTTTTTTTCTTTCTTTCTTTTTCTTTTTCTTACCTTACACTACAAAAAGCTGCTATTTTAAACACTTGCCGAATAGTTTGAATTTTTTTACAACTGGACATAGATAACAATTTAAATGTAATGCAAAGCTCTTTACCATCCTAAACTATTAATTAGGATCTCACCTTGGTTCACACCCATGAGATTTTAAAGAACACCAGGTACTAACCTGAGAAAACTTAAGAACCATAATAATAATAATAATGACGTCAAGTTAACGTATTTTACATCTCAACTATTTCTAAATTGAATTCTCAACAGTTTTTAGTCCGAAATTTAAGTCAACACGCATTTCTCAACATTAAATCGCTATAAAATAAATACTTAATAGAACAGTCAATAGATAACGCAGAAAAATGAAAAAAAAAAAAAAATTTAATGTTTTCAGACCGGACAGGTGACATGTGTCATCTACATAAAATCAATGAATAGTTGAAGATGAAAAAATAAATACAATGATAACTAGAGCAGCTGCCCGTCGCGCACGCCTTCCACCCCCGGGCTCGTCGCTCAGCTCCGCCCCGCCGCCGCCGGACCTCGGATCACCAGTGTCACCGGTGGCTGCAGTTGCGTCGAGCTCGAGCGACGAGTATTTTTCCCCGCCGACGTCGCCAACACCTGTGCGTCGGCCGGGGAGAGGCCGGCCACCGATCGGCTTGGGACCCAGGGGCCAACCGGCCCCGAGCAGGGTCCCCGTTGCCGGTGGTTGTGTGCAGCGCATGAGATGGACTCAGTCTATAAATGAGAACGTCATGCGCGCATATTACGGGGCTACAGAGGGGGGAACTAACCTCACTGCGTACCGTGTTAGAATGCTGTCTCTGTTCCAGGACCTTGAACCAACCGTAGACGTCTCGGCGCAACGATTGTCGGATCAGGTGCGGGTAATCCAACACAACCATAGGTTGGACGACGCCGCACTTGATAGGCTGCGCTCAGAGGTACTGAACAACCGTATCGTCTCGACTCCGACTCAGACCGTGGTGCTGCCGGCCACTGACGCAATCCCGCCGCGGTCCGATAATGCTGAGAATGAGGTAGATGATAGGGTTGACACAGTAAGTAGCCAGTGCAACGAAAAACTGAGGAGCGCACTGGAGGATGCGCTTCGCGAGTATAGGTCCACTCCAACCGAACTTAGGCCCCGGTTACCGCGATTACCTGTGCACAAACGAAATATGGCGCTAGTGTGCGCTCTGAACTCGCTACTTAAGAATGTTTTTGAGAGTAGCGAGGACCTTGTTGATACGCACTCAATCCTGTATTGCGGGGCTGTTGCGGCATGTCGTGTAGCTAATATTAAGTTTCCAAGCTGTGAAGTAGCTACGCGACCAAAGCCTGCCGCTCCAGCCTGGCAGCGAAGGATTGAGGGACGTATCGATAGGGCCAGAGCGCTCATTGGTAAGCTATACTGCTTCAGGGAGGGCAATACACGTCCACGTGTGATGCGATTCGTGAGACGGGCATTCTCGGGAACTGGAATTGCGCCCCGAGAATACATGTCCCGTGTCACGGAGCGCATCGACTTCCTGAAGCAGAAAGTTTGTGCATGGGCCAGTCGTATCCGGCGGTATAAGCGGCGGGTTGATCGATACTCGCAGAATCGCATGTTCCGGAGCGATGAGAGGTGGGTGTACAGAGCTTGGGAGCGACCTGAACCAAATGTGAGCGACGCGCCCCGCCCAGATGATGCCGCCACAAATGCATTCTGGCGCAACATTTGGTCGGTGCCCGTCTGTCACACTGAGGGGGACTGGATGCGTGATGTCGAGCGGGTGTGTGCAGCTATACCAGAAATGGAAAAAGTCTTGATCAGCCCATTAGACGTAGCCAGAGCAGTTCGTCCGTTGCCGAATTGGAAGTCTCCAGGGCCGGACGGACTGCACAACTTCTGGTTGAAATGGTATAGTAGCTCACACGCGCTCTTGGCATCTCAATTCCAGTCATCCTTAGAGTCTGGGTCGCTACCTCAGTTTCTAACAACTGGCGTCACCCATCTGCTCCATAAAACAGGTAGTACTGCGGAACCCAAAAATTATAGACCGATAACATGCTTATCGACGGTCTATAAACTTCTTACATCCATTCTGAGAACGAAAATTAACCAGCATGTAGACAACAACTCGATTATGTCTGCCTCTCAGAATGGATGTAGGAATGGGTCTCGCGGTACTAAGGAGCTACTCCTCATAGACATGACCTTAAGCCAACAGGTTCGTCGATCCCGCAAGGATTTGTCGACATGCTGGATTGATTATAAGAAGGCCTATGATTCTGTCCCGCATACATGGCTCATGAGGGTGTTGGAGTTGTATAAAATAGATGCAACTCTACGCACCTTCCTTGAGTCATGTATGGGGCAATGGAACACAGTCCTTCGCTATCCAGGATGTCGATCAATCCGGAGGGACGATGAGCCTATATGGATTAAGCGGGGAATTTTCCAGGGCGACAGCCTGAGTCCACTTTGGTTTTGCTTAGCCCTGAATCCTTTAAGCACGTTGCTAGAGGAATCAGGACTGGGCTACCGGTTGAGAAGGGGTGGTCAAGTTCTATCCCACCTCCTTTACATGGATGATCTGAAACTCATTGCCCCCAACAAGTTACGACTGATGGAACTACTCAAGGTAACTGAAACCTTCAGTAGTGCCGTCAGGATGGAATTTGGTGTGGATAAATGTGCAGTCATGCATGTAAAGCGAGGGGAGATTATGGAATCTGAGGGGATTCAACTCTCGGATTCCATACAACTCAGATCTCTCTCCTCAACCGAAACCTACAAGTATTTGGGTATGTCGGAAGCTTTAGGCATTAACGTTACTGACATGAAGCAATCGTTGAGGGAGCGCTTCTTTGGCCGCCTGAAGAAGGTATTAAACAGCCTTCTGTCAGGTGGAAATAAGGTGCGCGCCTTCAACGGTTGGGTCATGCCGGTTTTAATGTACTCTTTCGGCATACTCAAATGGACTCAGACCGAGTTAGACGCTCTGGATAGGCGGGTCCGTACACTGCTGACCGCAAACCGAATGCATCACCCACGGTCATCGGTGATGAGACTGTACATCCCGCGGAAGTGTGGAGGTCGGGGCTTTCTGAACGCAAAGACCCTACACAACCGCGAGGTGTGCAGCCTCAGAGAATACTTTCTCAAAGCCGACGTGGGTATGCACCGCGATGTGGTCGCAGTGGACAAGGGACTCACCCCGTTATCCATGGCTAAAGAGAACTGGCGCAAACCTGTGGTACTGACTACTGATGACCGCAAGGAAGTATGGAAAAGCAAGGAGCTCCACGGGCGCTTTTATCGGGCTCTTCACGAGCCTGATGTAGATTTCCCAGCGTCCGTGGCCTGGCTACGTTTCAGCGACCTCTTCGGAGAAACTGAGGGTTTTATCTGTGCAATTATGGACGAAGTTATCCTAACGAACAACTACCGGAGACATATTATGAAGGACGGGACGGTTGACATGTGTCGGGCATGCCATCGTCCGGGTGAGTCTATCAGACATATTATCTCTGGTTGTTCTCGTCTGGCCAACGGCGAGTATTTGCACAGACATAACCAAGTAGCCAGGATTATTCACCAGCAACTTGCTTTAAAATACAACCTGGTGGATTCTGAGGTACCGTACTACAAGTATGTGCCCGACCCAGTTCTCGAGAAGGATCATGTAACGTTGTACTGGGATCGGTCTATCATCACTGACCGGACTATTGTAGCCAATAAGCCGGACATAGTGGTGATAGACCGATTAGCGCGCCGCGCAATGATTGTCGACATCACCATCCCGCATGACGAGAATCTCGTGAAAGCTGAGAAAGAGAAACAAATCAAGTATCTCGACTTAGCACACGAGGTTGTCGACATGTGGAATGTGGACTCGGCTGTCATTGTGCCGATTGTCGTGACTGCCAATGGCCTTTTAGCCAAAAGCTTCGACGACCATCTGTCGAAGCTGTCGTTGCGCGGTTGGATTAAGGGCCTGATACAGAAGGCAGTACTCCTCGACACGGCTCGTATTGTGAGGAAGTTCCTGTCTCTGGAGCCCTAACCACCGGTAGCTTGGACCCTGCTCCCGACACCGGCGGACTACTATTTTTTTTTATATTTTTAAATGTTTTTTTTATGTGTTTTTTTGTAAGAAAATATTTAAAAATGTAAAATTATATATGTATAGAAAGTAAATAAAGAGGAAATAATAATGACCAGAAATGTCACTATTTGCCACTCTTGGGCGGAGCTGTAAACAGTGTCGGACTCTTACTGACTAAACAACCTACCCTGTTCTTTCCTTGCCTTAATCCCAGAGCCCTGGTGTTACGCTTTCGCATCAACTCTTGGCCCCAGAAGGCTTCAACCCTGCAGGACCCCTTCAGTTGCTGAGAATTGTGCGCGCTTCGTCGACCTGGGCTCGGTCTGGACTGTTACAAGACTACCGGACAGCAAGCTACCCATTACTCGTCGTCCGCAAGCCCGCATCTTATCATCGATATCGGTGGCCGGATATCGACGGTATCGCGGCGGCGGCGGCTACGGCGAGAGCGGCGTTGCCTTTGTGTGTCTAACATTTTTTTTTTTATGGTAGGTGAAAATCATCGAATGACGAATCCCACTCTTGGGCGGAGCGGTAAACAGTGTCAGACTCTTACTGACTAAACAACCTACCCTGTTCCTTCCTTGACTTAATCCAAGAGCCCTAGTGTTACGGTTTCGCATCAACTCTTGACCCCAGGAGGCTTCAACCCTGCAGGACCCCTTCAGTTGCTGACGATTCCCTGAGGCGCGCGGGAATAGTCCGCTTCGACGACCTGGGCTCGGTCTGGACTGTTACCAGACTACCGGACAGCAAGCTACCCATTTCTCGTCGTCCGCAAGCTCGCATCTACGGTGACCAGTAATTGGGATCGGAATCGCGGCGGCGGCGGCTGCGGCGAGAGCAGCGTTGCCTTTGCGTGTCTAACAGTGGATTCCGATTTTCGGTTGAAATAAAGATGAAAATGATTTAACTTACATGGCTCCTTTAGGGACTGTCATGTTCAGTCCATCTAAAATGATGTTTGGGTTCTTCTGTGTACCATATCTCTTGTGTGCTCTCCTCACGCACACTGCCTGCTGTTTCCTGTGGACGTAAACAAATAATGGTAAATAAATTGGCTGTCGATATGTGGGATGACGACTCGGTGATCATTGTACCGATAGTCGTGTCTGCCAATGGTTTAATAGCCAAGACCCTTGACCAACACCTTAGAAGGCTCGCGTTAGGCGGCTGGATCAAGGGCTTGATTCAGAAAACAGTACTTCTGGACACGGCTCGTATTGTTAGGAGATTCCTTTCTCTGGAGCCCTGACCGCCGGTAGCTTGGACCATATTCCCGATATCGGTGGGATACTATTTTTATATTTTTAGATGTCTTTTTTTAATTAATTTTGAAAACAATTTTTTTTTAATAATATTTTTTTATCTAAAAATATGAAATTAAAGTAATAATCCTGATAAAAAATTATTTCTATTCACCCCCTGAGTTTCTATTCACCCCATTTTACCCTGCACTAAAAACACTCACCTAGAAGCGACAGTAGACTTCTGCGTCTTGAACATCTTGTGCCTCCTGGCAATGAGCTCCTCCTCAATGGTGCTGATGGTGATAGGGCCCTCCGGAGCTCGGACATCCTCCATGGATATCGTCGCCCCCTCATTGTCGTAGGCAGGCATTGTTTACTGTAACAAGGAGAGAAGATGTTAAATTTTTTATTTATTCTTTATATGGTAAGCAGTGATGCAATCGTTGATGGTATAAGCTCTTAATAAACTAGTGCTCCTCGCACTAGTTTATTAAGAGCTTATTCACTCTAGCCTTGAAGATACCCAAATTATAATTATGCAGCAGGCAGATTATTCCAGTTCCTCAATGTACGCGAAATAAACGACGAAGCGAAACGCTTAGTCCAAACCGTAGAGATTTCAACAACCCGTGGATGGATACTCGCCGTGCGTTGGGTTGTCCGATGAAAGAAATTAGGATGATGGAATTAAATCATGTAATTCCGCGCAGACTCTCCTAAAAGCAACCTGTATAAATGTAGACAGCATCATCATTTTTGGTGTAAGATGGCCACTGCTTTAGTCAAGTGTACCTACAACAACTGGTCCTCTGCGTCTCGTATTTATTGGATTTCCGCAACCTGTCCCAGTTCGTAGGGACTCTGCAAAAGGGTCGAAGCCTACTGGGCCCTCTTTCTGAAAGGAAGGCTTGGTCCCAGTGCGAACGACAGAGAAGAAATGAGGTGGGGTGTTTAGTCAGTAAGAGTCTGACACTGTTTCCCACTCCACCCAAGAGCGGGATTCGTCATTAGATGATTTTTGCCCGCCATAAAAAATACCTGCCCCTGGTCATCAATGCACCTTGTGAGAGGACTTACAACGATCCACCTTCCGGTACACGATCGCCCGCGCCACCGCATTCAAAATTTGTAATATACTCGTACTTATGATTTTCAAGTTATGCTTATGTTTGTTTTTCCCTTCGCGGTTTGTATGTCATCTAAAGGTGACTGGTAATTAGTGACCAATACTTAAACACATGATTGTATTCATGATAACAAACAACTTTTACTATGGCACCAAACCTGAAATAGCAAAAAAAAATCAGCAAGTTAATACATTTTAACCTATTAGTCCTACATAAATATAATGTTAATTTTTTCGAGATTCGGTTTTATAGTTAAAGTTATTTGTTATCATGACTAAAATAACTTGTTTAAAAAAATATCAGTTACTAGCTCTTGCCCGCGACTTCGCTCCCGGCAACAGAAAATTGTGATAAATAAAGAATGGCTCGACCGATTTTGTACAAACATCACATAAACCATCTACTAAATAGTCTGAACAAAGCCTAAACAGTTGGTTTGGATAGGTGAGCCCGTTCTTGAGCTATAAAATTACAACGAAAAAGTGCATTGATTTTATATTTATTTATTTATGAACACACAAAAAAGAATAGAACAAATACAGATAGAAAAATACATTGATAATGCAAAAAAAAACGATATTGACGGTCAGTACAGTAAAACATTACGAAAATTAATTGCCACACTATCTGTTCATTTGGTAGGGTTGAGAAATCGTTAAATAACAAAATAGGGGTGTCAGATTTTTACTTACTAGACTAAAACCCAGTATTCCAGGACCAAAGTAGCTTTGCAGCTCAGGCAGGCATTGGCTCAACCAACACCTCACAATAACGCTTACAATTTTTTGAGAGGCACATGTAACATAATATTATGTAAGAATCCAAAGAGGTGTGACACAGGAGTAATTCCTAGTGTGGGGCAGTTTAAAAAAAATACTTCATTGTGCGTACAGTCAAGGAGTGAGATTCCTTGCCTGAGTCTGTGTTTCCTGATGGCTACAACCCCCTGCCGGCGTCTGTGTTTCCTGATAGCTACAACCTAGGGGTCTTTAAGTCAAGAGTGAAAAGGTTACTGCTAGGCAAGCGTGCTCCATCGTTGACCACATCATCGCTTACCATCAGGTGAGATTGTGGTTAAACGCGAGAGTATGTACAATAAAAATAGATTTTCTAAAGAGTCATTTGCCTACACAATATGTCATGAGCTGGTGTCATTCATAATGATAAGTGCAAACAACAAGCTCACATATTATATTTGTTTAAAACAAATATGAGTATTAATTAGAGATCGCATAAAAACTAAAAGGTCATCTGAGATCACAATAGAATCATTATTTAGTTATGTAGAGAAATATACACATTATTAAAATTCACTAACTAAATATACAGATATATCTTAAAAAAATATTTAGGAATTTTGCTGACGACTGTCAGATTGCTATAAAGACGGGCAGCATTGCCACGTTGTATGTCAATGTTGGCCGAGGTGAAAGAGTCCTTGAGTCTCGGGAAGCACTCACTAGACGTGTAAATAGAGGTCATAATAATTTATTTTAATTTAAAATAATAATATAAGAAGTGTTTTTGACATCCTGTTTCACTAATCATCATCAACCTTATTAATCCACCACCATAATCCACCACGCGGGCCCAGTGCGAATTGGTGGATGTCACATGTCTTCGAATTTTCAGTTCTAGGACATGTCGGTTTCCTCACGATGTGTTCCCTTCACCGTTTTGAGAGCAGTGGTGATGAAATAAATTACACAAACCAAAACGCCAGGATGGGTTTGAACCCGCGACCTATAACTCGTAAGTCGGGGCCCCTACCGCTCGGTCACCACAAATGTAACTATAAATAAATGGTTTAATTGAAATATGTACTTTATGTTTAGAAAAAATAACAAATACTCGTTTATACAACACTTACCAAAGGCGACGTAAGTCCAGACTGAACAATCTATGGGGTGGTTAACCAATGAAGGCAACGCTTACTGGCACGGAAAAACCCTAAGTATACGCACGCTATTGTATGAGACACGCCATCACAATTATAAAGGTGTAAGTTTGTATGATGGTATGTGTGTATGTTATTCAATATTTACTCTGTCGCGGTCAAATGGCAAAAGATTTGGATGAAATTTGCATGCTCTTGAATAGTAAATATAATATTTATACAGGGTGTATGACGGCGCTAAGGCCGTGTTTTCATCAATTTAAGTTTGTAATAGTAATAATAAATGGTTTATTTTTATCGTTTTTTTTTTAAAGAAATATAAAAAAAATTATATGAATAAGCAAATTAAACGGAATAATAATATTATTTTCAAAAATTTCACACAACGCCATCTAGTCTCAAACTAAGCAGAGCTTGTGCAATAAGTAATAAACAACTGGTAAACATAAGTAAGTACCTAAGTAAGTTACTTTTTTTAGATAAGGTACTATAAATTTTATTCTATTCTATGTTACCTTGAATATTTTTTACTTTCATGCGTGCAAAACCACTGGCACAAGCGAGTAAGTAAATACAAAAAAAAAAAAATACATTTGTTTATAGAATTTGAAGTAATAATTTCTTACTTTATTTTAAATCTGGTTTAGCTCATAAAAAAGTACCTATTTAATAGTAAACAGAAATAAAAAACCAAAGGTTGGACAAAAATCATGCAGGCAAATCCGCTGGCAGAAGCTAGTCGAAGAATAAACTACTCTTTGAGTTGAATTTGACTATGAAGTTTTTACAAATAACATTAGTAGTCAAAATGCAAATAAGATGTCAAACTTTTTGTTAATTTAAATGATTATTTAGACAGTTGGGTTTTTTATTTCTATTTGAATATTAGATAGTAATCAGCTAATAAACATTACTGATAAGTTTTTTTTATTATAATTGCGTGTTCATTAATAGGCCATTTTGTCTAAATTTTGACGTACCTACTATTATATTTATGTGTTATTTATTTTTTTATTATTTACTTCCTATTGTCAAGAATTTGTGAGAATATTAAAACAATGTATTTTTGTTTATTTCCTCTAGCAATTAATAAACCGTAAAAAAAGAAACTTTGTATTTTATATTTTACTAGCGACCCACCCCAGCTTCGCACGGGTATTTTGAATATATTATGACACAACCATCCTCTTGAATCACTCTATCTATTTAAAAAAAATCCGCATCAAAATCTGTTGCATACTTTTGAAGATCTAAGCGTACATAGGGACAACGGTAAGCAACTTTGTTATTTTATACTATGTAATGATTTCTGAAATAAATCTGCATTCACAGCAGGTAAAATCTAAATTACGTCCATCAGCTGTCTTTTATGTCTACTCAAGTCTTAAAATTAAAACTCTAACGTACCTAAATGTATGGATTAAGGAACTTTAAAGGGTCTATTTACATCTCATATTAAATTTCGTCCCATAAAACAGCTCCTTTACCGTTTCATATAAAAGAAACAAAGATTTATTTATGTACAACATAATGTGGCATAATTAGATTAGATTACCAACAACCTTAGACAATGTAAAACGGTTGGATAAATTTTCCATTGTTATTATGTACTTATATAGGTAATGTGCAATAGCTTCTCCACGTTAGTCAAGCTATGTATTGGCTTTTACCTTGGCCAGATACATAGGTGCATCGGTTTTAATCCTAGTGATAGACAGGCATATTCATAGAAACTGTTTGTCATAATACTGAAATTTTAATACAAAATGCTGCTGCAGCGCTTGATTGGCATTACGTCGACTATCAAAACTTTTAAATCTCACAGCGTTGATACGTCTTTGCAAAAATGTTATCAATGCAAAAGTTTATGGCATGCAGATCACTTAAGTGGAGTAAAGTCACTGTATGTCACGCCTCATCTGGTGTGAAGTACATATATATCAAAGTAGAGCAGGCTCAGGCCTGCTCTACGGGTTCAGGCCCCAGCAGTGAAAACCTTATTACTATGTATATGATAAACTTATTATTAACTTATTAAAAAATAAACCTAAATGTCTGCATATAAAGATTTTACAAACATTTCCGTTATTTATATCAAATTCGATCTAACAGTAATTGATTTATATTTACAGATCTATGATTTATATTTATTATTGCGAGTATATTATGTATCAGTCTATGAGTAGTTTATGATTAGATACAAAAAAAAAACTATATAAAACAACACAAGGTCTACTACCAACAAATGGTACTTCCACTAAATTTATGCAAATTAGTAAGTAAGTTCAAGTAGCAAATATTATTATTTTTTGTTACAAACTATTTATACTTAACTAACTATAATTATATAATGTACGTATTACTAAAAAACCCAAACTACATATTTAAAACTAATAACGTCGTCATAAAACTCGACGTTACTGTCAACGCGCAATTTGCCCAGAACACTGGCGGCATTGCCCTGCTTTATGGCAACGCTTACAAGGTAAATTAAATTTATTATTATAAAATACTAAAAAAATACTGGCTAACTACTTTAAAAAAGAGCACTAAAGTTACGAACGGAACTCGTTAAAATAAAAAATTGTTTCTAGAACTAATAATTGAAGTCTAAGTTAAAAAGCTATTAAGACATTGATTACGTTGCGTACCATTCTGTCTTCTGCTGGCTGTAGTTTTTTGGCATTCTGCTCTCATTCTTACATAACAGTGGTTTTTTTATGGTAGGTAAAAATCATCTAATGACGAATCCTGCCTTTGGCTGGAACGGGCAAGTGTCAGACTCATACTGACTGAAGATCCACCCCGGGGCCTCAAAAGGCTTCGACCCTTCTGCAGGGACATAGAAGCGGTGGAAGATGCACCGCTCCTATGTACCCACAAGTCATCAGTCTGGGAGTCCTGTAACTGAGAGCTTACATATTTGTTAGCGCACCCACGATCTTAAAAATATTCCTAGTACAGGGATTAAAAAAAAAAACCGTGATATTGTAGCTAACAATAAAAGTCTACCAACATTACTATAAATAGATTTAATATTATTTACATTTTTCCTGCAAACATAGCACAATAAACAGTCTTATATAACAAGTGATGTTAGTCCTAGACTGTTTCTCCCATAATAATAATGTTAGGTTATAAGTCAATGGGTATACACTCATTACAGTAAGCGATGTACTTGAGTACACGGAAAACACTATTTATTAATAGGTTACCCGACAAACTTTGTACCGCCTAGTAATCTATGAATATTGTGATAACAGATTTTTTCCGTACTCTATACCCGCCCTATATATTAAGTAAGGAGTATTTTTTGTATTTCAACCCTAACGTTTGATAATTGTTATATTATTTTTCTGATTTTATGATTTTCCCTATCTTATATCATGATTTCGTTCAAATAAAAAAAGGATTATCAAAATTAGTGCACGCAATCCAAAATACCACCTCATACCGTTGAAAACTTAACATACCTACACCCGTCTAACTAGATGGGTTATGTATTTTGGATACAGCACCATCTCTCGGGGAATTGGGTTACTTTCCGAAGTGGTTAGAATTCCGAGAGATGGCGCTGTACTTTGGGCTACTTCGCGTAAGTCTTAGTTTAAAGGTTTTGTTACATAGTGAGAAACTTCACACGTCATAAACATTAAGGCAGGACACGGAAATACACCTTCCACAAACCTTAGAAAAAATACTATTAAAATTAATTAACAGAGTCAAGTCTAATTTATGGCAACGTTTCCGCAATGATATGTGTTAAAAAAAGTAGTTTTGATATCACAAAAACAATTTATTATGGCTAGTTCAAAGTACTTACGGATATGGAAAATTACTAACCTTGTATTTCATAGAAGAAGATATTATTCATAAACGCATTGAGTTACTAAATAATACTTAATCTTAAATCTATACTAATATGATAAAACTGAAGAGTTCTTTGTTTGAACGCACTATCTAAGGAACTTTTTTATTTCGTTCAACGACATCTCCGCGCCCTTGGGTCATTTTACGGAAAGTAAAAAACATCCAATGACGAATCCAGCCCTTGCACGGAGCGGGAAACATCGTCAGACTCGTACTGACTAAACAACCTTCTCCGTTCCTACCTTGCCTTGATCCCAGGGCCCTGGTAATACGCTGAGAACTTGAGGAGCATGGGAACAGCGCGCGCTGTCGACGACATGGATTCGGGCTGGACTGTTACCAGATAACCGGATGGCGAGCTACACATTCCTGTCCGCAAGCCCGCGCCTACAGTGGCCGGAAATGGGGATCGGAATCCCGGCGGCGGCGTCTGCGGTGAAAGCACCGTTGCCTTTGCCTGATGCGGTTGGCCTCCTCCTTCGCTAGCATTACTGCTTGGCTCAAAAAAAAAAATATAAAAATCTGTTCAGCCATTTCGGAGGAGATCGATGGTAAACACTGGGACACGAGAATTTTAAATACCAGCCTCCCTAGCCAAGTTACAACCGTTTCGTTTAGAGTCAGCGCTTTTTCACGCCCCCAACTTCTTTGTTACGAGGAGGGAGGGCTTGGCCAATTACAAGCGCTAACTTTAAACGAAATGACTGTAACTTGGCTAGGGCGCCTGATTTGGTTGTCTTTTTTTATTGCAATAAACTAGTGCTTGACTGTGATCTCACCTGATGGTAAGCAGTGATGCAATCGTTGATGGTGAGGCGCACTAGTTTATTAAGAGATTAAGAGCCTATTCACTCTAGCCTTGAAGACACCTAAATTATAATTGGACGAAAAGACTGCAGCCGGCAAACTGTTCCAGTCCCTCGATGTACGCGGTATAAACAACGAGGCAAATCGTTTAGTCCAGGCCGTGGATGTCTCAACAACGCAAGGGTGGATATTTGCCGTACGATGTCGTGTACGCCGGATTGGCTATGTAAATGGAAATTACGTTGAACTAGTCGCCCAGACTGATCAGGTCTTCTTTAATAACAACAATGTTAATACCTGGCTCTACGAACGGAAACCAGTTATCTTGACGTCATTAGAAATACCCAACAACCCAAGCAATCGAAGTTATAGATTCTCTAAATAAAAATTGCACGGTTATTTTGTATCTGAACTTGAATTGAGTCTTGGTTTTGTAAATTATTTTATTTTAAAACATATTTTAGTTTAGGTGTTTTCATTTTGTTTTTTTTTTTTACATTACTACAGACTATTACTGACTAAAATCCACCTATGTTACTTCAGTTGAACTTTGAGTTCCATGACCCCAGTCACTCCTTTGAACAATCTTGCAGTATACCTTGAGACTACGTTGTATTGCAGTAGGTAGCTAGGTAAGTAGATATTTTGATTTCTTACTGTGCCATCAAGGACACTTCCATTTGATCACCGCTAAGTTAAACTTTTGAGCCCCAAGCAACCCTGGGCGTTGGCACACCTATTGTTTTTTAATTGTGTCTGTAATTACCAAAGTCGAAAGATTAATTTTTGCTTGTAACGAAAACTTCAAAGATTTAATTCGGCGCCGCACCGCAGGAATCAAGCGATTTTTTTTAGTGATCAGGCAGAAATTATCGCAATGGTACCTATCTTATAACTATGAGCTCGAACAGCAGGAACCGGCGCAGAGATAAATCCAGACAAAAATGAAGTAATGAGTTTGTTGGACTCATACCTAGAAAATTAGTCAGAAGTAGCAAGGCACCAGAGACTAATGGAAGAATGGAAAGATGGCATAGGTTTCAATGGGACAACAAGACAATAAAAGAGAACTTAATTAGACAATGTATGAAAAATCTTAAGTTACAAACATAGTGTGAGGTTAAAAGCAACCATACTTTAAAGTGTAAAACTTGTATTGTCATTGCATGATGGCGTCGTAAATCTAAGTAATGTGGTTGTAAAATAACTATATAAATAATAATATGGTCTAGCTAATAAATCCTGCCTTCTGTCGCCTCTTTGTACGTACATAAGTATTACACAAAGTAAATAAAACAAGGACAAAAATACATATACAATAACAAAAATTAAAAAAGGTTAATTTTTCAATTTCTTATAGTTTATCATATAGGTGTCTGGTGCCAAGGAGTTGTCAGCAAACTATAGGTGCCCAACACCAAGGCCCTGGAACTACGGCAAAGAAAGAACGGGGTGGGTTTCTACCTCTCGCTCCACCCAAGCGTGGGAGATGTCAAATGAACGACGTATTATTATTCAAAAAATCTTGATGCGCGGGGTGCGATGTAAGCTAGTATTATGTTCGCTCAAGGTGGACTTGCAGACAATGAGCAATACTTTATTGTTATCCACATCTATTTTTATCACCGGGTGAGATCTTGCGGTCAAGAGCGAGCTTAAAAAAAATGCTAAGAATTTGTAGAATGACGTCAAACTGACATACAGACAATGTAAGTAATTTATTAAACTACATTATAATTCAGTCATCTACACTAATATAATAAAGAGGTAAAGTTTGTTTTTTTGTTTTTTTATTTTTTTGTTTTTTGTTTGTAGGAGGTAATCTCTGGAACTAATGGTTCGATTGGAAAAAGGAAAAATTGAAGCTATAATAGAAAGCTGCTTTACTCCTGAGTGACATAGGCTATAAATTATTTATATAACATGGATATTAACCGAGCTATCACAACTTTTGTCTCAGAAATTTTCCGCGGACGAAGTCGCGGGCAGAAGCTAGTAACTTATAAAATTACACATAATTTACGTAATAAAATGCATATTGTGCGCGGCGATCTACAGTAGCAATTAACCAATATTATATTATTGTACGAGCAAACCCGTACAATTGTATCAATTTTATGCTGACATCGACGCGCAGCGAACGAATAAAACTACACGTTTAAGTAAGCACTTTAGTAGTTGCATAGCATCGGTGAGAGACTCATTCGCCGCGGGTCGATCAGCTATCAGTTTCGGGCAATATATAAAGTTTATCCTAAAATCAGTTCAGTAATAATTTAAATGTACCTTTACCCCGTACAATTATTAACATACAAAATTCCAACCTCCGCTTTACCTCCTTAAGGGTTTTTTTTTTTTTTTTTTTTTTTTTTTTATGGTAGGTGAAAATCATCCAATGACGAAACCCGCTCTTGGGTGGAGCGGGAGACTAGTGTCAGACTCTTACTGACTAAAAAACCTACCCCGTACCTTCCTTGCCCTATTCCTGGAGTCGAGGTAACAGTTTCCCACCACCCTCTAGACTCCGGGAGGCTTCGACCCTGAAGGGCCCCTGCAGTTTGCTGACAACTCCTTGAGGCGCGCGGGAACGGTGCGCGCCGTTGACGACTAGGACTCGGTCTTACAGACGACCGGACGGCGAGCTACCCATTGCTCACCGTCCGCGAGCCAGTGTCTACGGTGGCCGGATATCGGCAGGATCGCGGCGGCGACGGCTACGGCGAGTACGCCGTTGCCTTTGCCTTATGCGGTCGGCCTCCTCCTTTACGAGCATTACTGCTTCGCAGAAGGAGGCGACCGCCTGCCATTCCTCTTCGCTGCGGACCATGGCCTGGACCAGGGCCCGGCGCGAGAGGTCGCCGCCGCCGATCACCCCCACGAGGACACGGCGATGCTCTTCCCAAGCAGGGCACACCTCCACCGTGTGCTCCACCGTGTCCTCCGGGCTCGCCTCACAGTGGCGACACCCGGACGTCTCTTCCGCACGAATCCGGTGCAGGAATCTCCCGAACTTCCCATGTCCGGTGAGAACCTGCGTCATGCGGAAGGTGAGGACGCCGTGAGGTCTATCCAGCCACGCCTCAAAGAGGGGCACTACCGCTGAGATTACGGTACCTCCTTAAGGGTTGAGTTTCGTAAAATCCGTTCTTAGCGAACGTCTACACCTTATAAGGATGCTACCTGACAAATTTTATGTTTGTAAATGTATGGTCGTGAATGGTAATTCACTTTTATATAGCTATTTATTTAGATTCATCATCATCAGCCTTTTTATCGTACCCATTGCTGGGACACAGGCCTTTTCTTTAATAGAGGGAAATGAGCCATAATCCACCCCGCAAGCCCATTGGTGGATGTCACATGTCTTCTAATTTTAGGTTCTAGGGCAGTTTTCTCACGATGTTCTCTTTCACCGTTTTGAGAGCAGTGGTGATGAAATAAACTACACAAAGTAATGCGCCTGGCTGGGAGGTTCAAACCCAACCAGGCGCTGCTCGTAAGTCGGGGCCGTTACCTTTCGGCCACCACTGCTCTATATAGATTCACTAGTAAGTAATTTGACACTAATAAAACAACTATGACTATTTTCCACACGAAAAAATCCCTCTACTAAACAATAATAAAATCGCATATATTTTAATTAAAAGACAATATAGACTTTTATAGCTCTATATCTAAAAAAAATATATTCCACAACTATCACACAACGTGATCTAGTCCCAAGCTAAGCAGAGCTTGTGTTATGGGTACTAGACAACTGACAAACATACTTATATATTTTTAAATACATACATAATTATAGATAAATTACACCCAGACACAGAACAAATGATAGTGCTCATTACACAAACATTTGTCCTGGGTGGGAATCGAACCCACGACCTCGGGCATAGCAGTCAGGGTCACTAACTACTAGACTGACAGGCCAGTCATTATATCTCTATAGATGACTCTATGGAAAATTCTAAATTAAAATGTCGGTATAACTGACGCACCTCTGACGTATACGAACATAAATACCGGTCTCAAACTAGACATTATTGAACATTGAACCTCTAAGAAAAAAGTTAATCTAAGGTTATTTTAGTTCAAGCAAAAACTTCAAACAGTTTTTAGGATTCCGTTATGCAAGTGGTAAAACCCTGCAGAAGGGTCGAAGCCAACTGGGGGCAAAGGTTTGAGTCTAAAAGGAAGGCTCTGGCTCTGGTATATAAAGCATAGTAGGAAGAGAGTAGGTGGTTTAGTCAATAAGAGATACTGACATCTGACACTGTTTTCTTCTCCGCCCAAGAGCGGGATTCGTCATTGAATGATTTTTACCCACCGTAAAAAAAAACCCTAAGATTTCGTTTTTCGTCTATCTGTCTGTCTGTCCATATAACACCTGGCTGTATCATGTTACTATTCGAAAAAAATAACAAAGAAAACAGGATAAACCTTTCGACTACCGTAATTACAGACACAATTAAAAGATAATAGGTGTGCGGACACCGGTGTCCTCTTGGGGCTTAATGAATTAAAAATGTAATGGAACCTAATGTTGTCACATGTATAAAGATGATGTATTTCTGTTACCGCTATAATATACTAAAAGGAGAATAAAATAAACATTTAATTTTTAGTGGGGTTCCCATACAACAAACGTGTTTTTTTTACCGTTTTTTGCTTCAGACGGTACGGAAACCTTCGTGCGTTAGAACGATTCGCACTTGACCGGTATTTTTTGTTTTTAATTATACACAACACGATTATTTTTGTGGTGTATTATGAGAAATAGATGCGAATAATGATGTTTTGACTGCAATTTGAAATGTAATTAACTCTATATTCTGTAATTTAGTAAAATAATGTTTTTAAGACAGATAAAAATATGCAGGAAGGCCTTGAAAATAAATGATCAAAGCTAATTTTTTAAAGATTTCTTTAGAAGAAAACACATTTAGCTCCCTTTTATTCTAGTACATACTTTACAGAACTCAGGGGCTGCCCCCTAGCCAAGTTACAATCGTATCGTTTAGAGTTAGCGCTTGTAGTTGGCCACGTCCCAAATTCTCTTGTTCGGAAGTCATCTCAACAAAGGAATTGAAGGCGTGGCTTCTACAAGCGCTAACTCTAAATGAAACTATTGTAACTTACTGGCTAAACAACCTACCCCGTTCCGACATTGCCATACATACTAGGGCCAGAGCCTTCCTTTCAGACACGAACCCTTGCTCCTAATTGCCTTCAACCCTTCTGCAGGGTCCCTACGGTTGCTGATAACTTCTTGAGGCGCGCGGGAACAGTGCGCGCCGTCGACGATTGGGCTTGGTCCAGACGATTACCAGGCGACCGGACGGCGAGCTACCCAATAATATAAACAATGATATTAAGCGATATTTATTCTCATTACACACTAATATGATTAGATACATTTATTTAATTCCCATGTAGGAAGCTGACTGGCATCCGCACCTACACCCAATAGATTCAGTTGAAAACCAGCGTCAGGCAACTCTGCTACGTAGTTGTCTGGCTTTATGCTGAACTGGACCGGTTTGGCACAGCCGTGAGACATTGATATTGTTAATTTTATTTCTTTTTTTTCTTTTTTAATCTTACTTGAGATTGTAATTGTTTATTTTATATTGTTCATTTTATTTTTTATATTGTTCTTCATGGAGTGCCAAATAAACATGTTTTCTGTCTTTCTTTCTAAACACGTTTAAAACACAGCTTGTATTTTTTCTATACTTCAATCACGTGATTCTCCAGACACCGGGTTTCCCGACACGTTGACCTTTGCAGGTATTTAGTGGTAATTTCCATGTGCACACGAGATCTAAAAATAACATTAAACGTTAAAGTTGAACAAAGAATAAGCATTGCCATACAGCGTGGCGTTACTGCCAATTGAAGCTTTATTTTCTGCTTTTATTGTTATCAAAATAATTGAAGTTTTTTTTTTCGAAGACATGTTACATCCACCAATCCGCACTGGGCCCGCGGGGTGGATTATGGCCTATTTCCTCTCTTAGACCTCTCTAAGAGAGGAAATGGGCCATGGCCTGAGTCCCAGCAGTGGGAACATAAAAAAGGCTGATGATGATAATTAAGTATTTTTTAACTATATTTTAACGTTTCAACTCAAATTTATCAATACATAAAAATATTTACATTAAGGTCAAGACTACTTTGGCTCTTAGGCATAACTTTTTCCGAATCTTAATTAACCAATACAAACAGGAGACACTGTTTGTATTGGTTAACGAGTTAAAGTTTACGATGTTCAGATTTTTATTTGTATTTTTTGGTTAAAAAATAAATGGTAAATTATTATAATAACGATTGAGCTGATTGCCAGCCCGTTGCCTGCGGTGGCCGTCCGACGACAGCACGTACTGTTCCTGCACGCCTCAAGAAGTTGTCAGTAAACCGTAGGGACTCATTTATCATTTATCTGCTGACTAAACGTCCCACCCTTCCTTCTTGCCTTAGTTCCAGGGCCCCGGTGTTCCGCTTTCGCGTCAACCCTTGGCCCCAGAAGACTTCGACCCTACTGAGCGCCAAGATCAAAGCCTACTGGGGCCATAGGTTCGCTTCTGAAAGGAAGGCTCGGCCCTGGTATGAAAGGCAACGAACAAACGGGGTAGCTCTTTTAGTCGGTAAAAGTTTGACCTTATCTTCTGCTCCGAGCAAGGTCATTGGATGATTTTTACCCACTGAAAACTAAACTGCGTTCAACAATAAGTTAATAAATACGACTCAACTTAATACAATTTAGAGATAACTTAAACTTATCAAGCAATGAACGGGATTTGTCAAGGAAGGACCAAGTTTCTTCAATAGCTGTCTCAATTTAACCGTAATTTTCAGACTCTTTCAAGTAACTTCAACATTTTGAGTTTCAGCTTACTTAAGCGGGTTACTTCAGCGTTTCAGGGACTTTAAAAGTTTTCTTAAGTGGGGTTGAAATGTACCTACTACTGTTGAAAATGATTTTTAGGCACCAAAACTTTTTAGTCTTTGTTCCTTCAATTTTATATTTTCATACAATAGATTTATGATTAGTTGAATTCGATGAGTTGAAAATTTTATTAGCAATTGTGGCTTAGTGATGGTCTCGGATTTTTGAGTGGCATAGGTCGTGGGTTCAATTTAGCTTTACTTTCTTTTCTTTTTTTTTTGACTTACCGACATTTTGACAATTTAAAAGTGCGCGCAATTGGTCTATTTGAAGTAAATGTTTTTAAATCTGGTGTGTTACTACACTTTAAGTTGTAAAACGTACTACGTTTCGCCACCGGTATAGGGTGGACCCTATACCATGACCATGTACCAGGCACTGAGTCATAGAAATTACTCCACTGTAATATTATAAATGTTTGTTACTTCTAGCTCGAACGAAGAATAGATTTTGATGAAACTTGGTGGTACTTGGTATTTTCTGGCGAACTATCGTGGGCCGGTAAATTGTTTTATATACCTACGTAGGACAAAGCTACCTCATCATTTAATTCTTAGTAGTAGTCGTAGTTAAAAGTACCATCGAAGACACTTCCAGGCGGAAGTGGCTTCGAAGTTCATTTTTCCTTGCACTTGAAACGAAAACTTCTCAGGTTTAGTTTGGCGCCGAGCCGCAGGATTCAAGCGATTTTTTTTTTTTAGTAATCAGGCAGAAATCATCGCGATGATACATATGTAACTATTTTTTTAAACAAACATAAACTAAAAACAGAAAAAGAATAATAAGACTATTAACAAACACACAGATGACACGATAGCCTTGAAGTAATCGATAATACATTATTTTTATCCTGTAAATCGCTATTGAACTTAAAAGGAAGATGATTAAAATGAAACTGCAATTTATGGTGAAACGACCGCGCCTTAACCCTGACATCGATTGCTTACACTCTCATGGCATAAGAGTTATGCAATTGATGTGATCCAGTGGCGTAGCTAGGTGACCTACGGCCCTGGGGCAGAAAATACGGGGCCCCTTTTTCCGGCACTAATTCACATTTACACATTCTTCGAACCTTAGCCCATTACGCAAGTAATGTATTATTGGTTGCGGTTGCTAGTGCGGCAATAGATTAAGTTATTTAAGTGTTACTAATACGTAGATAAATCATTACTAACCATTAGACCAATAATGGTTCTCTTATAAATTACAATTATTAGATATTATTTACGTGGGAAATTATTAAATAACTTGTCTTACTCTAGGCTGACCGATAAGAAGAGTCACTGAACAAGTGAAGTGGTCAAGAAGAGTACTGACAAAATGAGTTACCATCATTAAAGCACTGTTTCAACCTAATTTCAAAAAAGGAAAGGAGGAGAATTTTTAGCTAGTTCAAAAAGGTTAATTATAATCAGGTTTCTTTTATTATCTTATATATAAAAATGAATTGCAAAATGTGTTGGTAAGCGCAAAACTCGATAATGGCTGAACCGATTTCGCTAATTCTATTTTTGTTGTGTTTGTTACTGTCAGGACAAGATTCTTATGAAAAAAAATGGGTGTAATTGGGTAGAGTAGGGTAGAGTGGAGTAGAGTAGAATAATCTGTTCCCGGGAGCGAAGCCGCGGGCAAAAGCTAGTCACTAATAAAAACGCAGGATTATCCATATTAAGTAGCAAGCAAAAACCTTTAAAGTTAAGGCTTGTGTTATCATGAGTCTATTTCAATATCGACCGATACAAAACAAGTGCCAATGTGTAAATTGTGGGAGGCCCCCACGTTTGGGGGCCCCGAGGTACTGCCTAAGCCTTGGGTAATTACGCCAGTGACTGATCGGGCTCTTCTTTAACCATATTTGGGCGGATGTACAAGTATTTAAAGTAGAAGTAACTACTGGTTTACGATATGTAATTATGTATTGAAGGTTGCAAGGGATTGCCATTTTTGTTGTGTGGTCTGGTAATTTTAAATGCTTGTGGTTGCATCTTGAAATTTTCAAGGTGAATCGGTTAAAAATAAAATATGGTAGTAAAAATCCCTTGACGAATTTTTTTGCTTATAAGTATGTAATTATGAAAATTGCCAAAATTATACTCATGGTGAAATGTAAGTAATTTTATGACACCTGGTCAGCGATTTATAGCTTTATTAAATGAGCTGATATTTCAGAATCACGTCAGTAAAAAAATGTAACTGAATTGTGAAAGAAACCATACTGGGCCCGCGAGGTGGATTACGTACGGCCTCTCTCACAAAGAGGAGGTCTGAGTCCCAGCTATAGGTCGCTGTCCGCCTATCTGGTAACCATCCGGATCGAACCTAAGTCATCAATGGCGCGCACTGTTCCCGCGCGCCTCAAGGAGTTGTCAACAACTGTACGGGCCCAATAGGGTCGAAGCCCTCTAGGGCCAAGGATTGATGCGAACACCCGGGCCGTGGAACTAAAGGAAGAAGGAACGGTGGGGCGTTTAGTCAGTAGAAGTCTGACACTGACTCCCGCGCCGCCCAAGGGTGGGATTATTAGGCAAATAAAGCAATGGGAATTTTAAAAGGCATTATGCTTAAATGCTAATATCCATTTCCATGTCACAGTAATCATTAGATTACTCAGGAAACATAATAATAACTTCACATCACCTTGACTCAATCCATGCGGAAACAAGATGGAAGGTATTAGCAAACAATGGCATTTAATATTAATATTCACAGTTTTATAAGAGTTACGTTAACATGGACAATGAACTAATAACAATTGCAATTAGCTGGAGTGGAAACTCTCAACAGTATTGGAAAAACAGTGTTCTTGATGACTTTTCAAAGAAAATAGTACATTTTGATAACTTGTATCAAAATGTACAAAATGGACAAACTTTGGCATTGTGATCGAGGTGGAATTCGCCCGAGCCGCAGGTGAGGGTGATATGGAACATTTGGTTCCATGGCTAGTAGTAATGAGATCAAACAGAAATTACCGCGATGATACGTTTGTCTCACGTGTGTGGCCTTGGCTAGGATTACAACTTCGCAGAAGGAGGCAACCGCAAGGCTGATTACGCGTATGCTTTACTATCTATCTGACCTTCACAGCCTCCCTAGTCAAGTTACTATCATCTCGGCTTAGAATAGGTCAAGACTCCATTCCCTTTGTTCGTGTCTAAGCGTTAAAATAAAGTCAGAATAAAAGAATTGGGGGCGTGGCTAACTCAAGGGGTTCAATATCGAAAAGAAACGTTCTTTCTCCGAAATTTCGTTCCTATGAAATGCTGCTGTAGCGAGTGGCGGTTACCGGCGACAAGTGTGACGCATCGTATACAAAATATTTATAAAAAAGTGGCTTAAGTCGGTATCGTTAGGCTGTGGTTGGTAGCCATCTTTGCGCTGAGCCTAATTAAACTGAGAAGTACGAGAGTATGAAACAAGTGAAGGTTTGATCGAAACTACGTTTTTTGTTAAATAAGAGTAGACGTCCAGGTCTAACCCCTCCAACCCCAAGTTACGATCGTACAAGTTACTATAACTGCCCTTGGCGAGCTAGTCATTCAAGTTACTTAACGGCTACATCACTTGTGGTCAGTTTCTTTTGCTGTCAGCCTGACCACCGGTTGACCTTAGTAATCGTTGTGTTAAGAAAGGCATATAAGTGTTTCTTCATTATCTTAGCTGCCGTAAATTTCCATTGACGAGCCTCAAGAAAGGGTAATCGATTTAAGTGGAAAGAAACTTGAAAGTTCAAGTACGGGGTTGTGATCGTAACTTGGATTTCCATTTTAAATGATTATTTTTAAATTATGCGGCTTTTACTCAGTTAGGCACCTTTTGAACATAGCACAGATTTTAATCATTACATAGTATAAAACAAAGTTGCTTACCGCTGTCCCTATGTATGCTTAGATCTTTAAAACTAAGTACGTAACGGATTTTAATGCGGTTTTTTTTAATAGATAGAGTGATTTTAGAGGAAGATTTATACATGGTTTATACGTACGTATAGTACGTGCATAATGTATTTAATATCAGCATTGAACCCATGCGAAGCTGGGGCGGGTCGCTAGTGTCATATACCTAAAAAGATGTCAATATTTATTGTTTAACGTCCTAATAATAAAGTAACCTTAAAACTATATATATACACATATATTAAAAAAAAAACTTATGAACTTAACTAAAAACAAATATTATGACATTCTAATAAGGCATCAAAAAACTCCTCCGCATCGCTGTCGACTGATAAAGTGCCCAAAAGGCTGGCAGTATTGCCGCACTGTATATGTGTATATTTTGCCAGCCTTTTGGGCACTTTATCAGTCGACAGCGATGCGGAGGCGTTTTTTGATGCCTTATTAGAATGTCATAATATTAGTTTTTCTTCGGACTATCTTGGTTATCATGCAAAATTAAGGTGACTCCAAATTGTGAAGGCAGAACAAAAATAATAATAATTTCATTATAACATAGAACACATATGGAACACATGTACAACAAAGTACATTAAATATTAAAAAGAACACAGTTTTTTATTTGCTTGAATTAGGGTGAACCTGTGTTTCAGGCTGTATAACAAATTAACCACGGATATAAATATATATGAAATTAACACTATCTATAGCGATTGCTATTTGAATATATCGATACCAGAAGTATGAATTAACGTAAGGGATATTTACTTAAAATGTAAAAATGTTCCTTACGGTGATTGATATAAGGGCATTTTTCGCAAAACATAAAAATGTCCCATACGTTAATTCATACTTCTGGTATCGATATATGCGGGGAAACCATGTAGATAAAATAAATAATAATAATAATATGTCCACAACTATCACACAACGCCATCTAGTCCCAAGCTAAGCAGAGCTTGTGTTATGGGTACTAGACAGCTGATAAACATACTTATATATTTCTAAATACATACATATTATAGATAAATTACACCCAGACACAGAACAAATGCACAATGCTCATCACACAAACATTTGTCCTGGGTGGGAATCGAACCCACGACCTCCCGCACAGCAGTCAGGGTCACTAACTACTAGACTGACAGGCCAGTCAAGGTCGACGTTGACATTTAACGTTTGATGTTGACTTTGATGTCATTAACTGAAACCTTAAGCCATAGTGGTTGTTGAAATGTATGAAACCTAGAGGAAATATGCCAGAGGCGGCGTGGTTGTGGCCAGAGACCCTGTGTACCACGACCCTTAGATAAACAAAACATTTCATTACGCACATTTAATTAGTACTTCCCTTTACCAAGTTAATAACGGCTTTCTCTTCCCCGCATTTACGGTAATTATCTTAATAAACCTAGTATTCATGCGGGTAACGTCTCAATATCATTATTTCCTACATAATGTCAACAAGCCACTAGCCTCGGTGGCTTAAGCTATGAGAGCGGAAATGTTGGCTATCTATAATAAAAAATAATAATAAAATCTTTTTATTCAGGCCAAATACACCCATTTACATTTTAAAAACAACACAATAATTAAAACAGAAACCGAATACCTAAATATAAAATCACAATAACCATGTCAATAAATGAAAATTAAAATCAAAATAAAAACTAATCAAATAATTACAACAAAAGTCAATCAATTACAATTATACAATGAAATAATACATTAATTAAATTAAATTAATTGTTAATTTATGTTATTGGAAGCTAGAGTGAATAGGCTCTTAATAAACTAGTGCGCCTTACCATCAACGATTGCATCACTGCTTACCATCAGGTGGGATCGCAGTCAAGCACTAGTTTATAGCAATAAAATTGAAAACCCCTACTAACAAACTTGTATCAAAGATTCTTCCACATTCCTCCTAAATCTTTTTAATTTTCCGACGGCTGGGACTCAGTCCTCGACTCTAGTAGAGTGAGAAGACAGTAAACCTACCACGCGGGCCCAGTGAGAGAAAAAAGAGATCAGTCCGTGGCCGAAAAGGCACCTATCTGAGATTCCGCTTGGGATGAGCATCGCCGTGATCTCTCGCGCCGGGCCTTAGTGGAAGCCATGGTTCAGAACTAGGAGGAGACCGACCGCTTAAGGCAACGGCGCACATCCCTGACGCCGCCGGGATACCGATCTCGATTTCCGGCCACCGTGGGCGCTGACTTGCGAACGGAGAACAAAGGGTAGCGCACCGTCCGGTTTTCTAGTAAAAAAAAAAGAAAAAAAAATAACTTGCTCTAAGTAGGTACTTAGAGCAAGTTATTTTTTTTTTCTTTAACTTCTTAGTGCATTTACCGTAATATCAGCCTTTTGTGATTTGAGTGCACATTTACTCAGTTAGTGAAGTTAATAAAAGATTTTTTTTAGCATATTGCACACCGTTGGAAAGGGCATTAACTAGAGAACTTTTTGGAAAATTCGAAGATCTCCAACGCTTTTAGTTTTTTTTTTTTTATAGAAATTTAAAGTTGAGTTTTAAAATTATTTTGTCATATCCCATACACTTTGTAGGTTTTTTATAGAAAAACTACACGTTACTAGCAAGTAATTTTGGATTTCATAGAACTATACAACAGTACACTTAAATATAAAAATAAATTTTGTTGGATAGACTAATAACTTTTTTATTTATGTAAGCTTAAATGTTGAAATCCGGTGTTTTTCAGAATAAAAGTTAAAAACATGTTTAAAAAAAACCGGTGTGGCAAGGAATAATTTATTGGGGCTGAAGATATAGCAAATGATCTATCCTGTCGGCCAAATCAATTTGGCAAACGATGCACCAAACACCCTGTATATATTCCACAACTGTCACACACCATCGTCTAGACCCAAGTTAAGCAGAGCTTGTGTTATCGGTACTTGATAATTGATAAACATACTTATATATTTATAAATACATACATATTATAGATAAAAATAACACCCAGACACAGAACAAATGATCGTGCTCATTACACAAACATTTCTCCTGGGTGGGAATCGAACCCACGACCTCCGGCATAGCCGTCAGGGTCACTAACTACTATGCTGACAGGTCAGTCATGAAGGGAGCCTGACGCTGTTTCCCGCTCCGCTCAAGAGCGAGATTCATCATTGGATGATATTTGCCCACCATAAAAAAACCTATCTGAGATTGATATTTTCCTAACTCGTGAGTCACTAATTATACCAATAAATATAAAGTAAATGACCCATCACAGTTTCCACGAACTTCACACTATATTTTCCCAATGCCATTGTACTATTGCTACCTTGAAGTAAATGACACATTTACGTTAAACAAATGGTAATCATCATCATCAGCCTTTTTAATGTTCCCACTGCTGGGACACGAGCCTTCTCTCTAGGAGAGGGCACAACGCGTTCCCAGTGCGGATTGGTGAATGTCACATGCCTTCGAATTTTTGGTTCTAGGACATGCCGGTTTCCTCACGACGTTTTCCTTTACCGATTTGAGAGCAGTGGTGATGAAATAAATTACACAAAGTAATGCGCCTGGCTGGGTTTGAACCCGCGACCTGCAACTCGTAAGTCGGGACCTTTACCACTCGGCCACCACTACTCAAATTCAAAGGATTCCTCATTGGAAGATATTTACCCACCATAAAAAAACCTATCTAAGATTGGTATTTTCCTAACTCACTAATTATACCAATAAATATAAAGTACCTAAATGACCCATCACAGTTTCCACGAACCTTACACTATGTTTTCCCAATGTTATTGTACTATTGCTACCTTGAAGTGAATGACACATCAACGTTAAACAAATGGTAATCCCATACAAATAGTATTGCATTAAGAGCGGCCAACCCAAGGTACATTTTCATACAGTCGCTCTTACGTAATTATGATGTTATTACACATCTTTCTTCAGATATTTTGGATACACAGATATCTTGTGGATATTATCTAGGCTTCTATTGAAATCAAAACATGTGTAAGAGTAGTCTAACTTCTGAAAAAGTGCTATTCTACGTGAACTTTGACGCTCCATAATGTACTTCTATATTAAAAATATAAAAAAGTACTTCTATAGAAGCCTTGCGAATTTAATCGAGATGCTAAATGATGTAAGTTCTTTTCAAAAATTCTTATGGTTTTAGTAAAAACACGCGCGCTCCATCGTCGCTTTCCATCAGGTGAGATAGCGGTCAAGCGTAAACCTATAACCAATAAAAAAAAAAAAACAAGTTTTATAAAACATTCGAGTAAATCGTAGAATTACCGAAAGCCACCAGAGTTTAGGTGTTATCTCTCTTTTTTCGCATTACTTTTGCATCAGACATAACTTTAGATGGTGTCAAATGAAACAACAAGCATTTAAACCATGCGCGACGTTTTTTTTTATGTTAGTTAAAAATCATCCAATGACGAGTCCCGCTCTTGGGAGGACCGGGAAACAGTGTCAGACTCTTACTGACTAAACAACCTACCCCGTTCCTACATCGCCATACATACCAGGGCCAGAGCCTTCTTTTCAGACACAAACCCTTGGCCCTAATTGGCTTCGACCCTTCTGCAGGGTCCCTACGGGCCATGCGCGACGTTGACGATAGGCGTGTGGGGTAGGCCCACCTTAACCGCTAAGTACAGCTGAGTTATGGGGCTTCGAAATTAACTATTAAATACACCTGCCAACTCAATGAGCTGAAATCCTCTTATTAAATGAGTTTTGAAGTTTATTAAGCTTATATTCCGGTAAGTTTCAGTCTAGCGTCTGTATTTCAAGGTTCGATGACCGAGAAAGTGATCGAAACTTGTAAACAAGAATATGATATCTATACTAATATAATAAAGAGGTAAAGTTATTTTTATTTTTTTTTTTTTTTAGGTAGGTAAAAATCATCCAAAGACGAGTCCCACCCTTGGGCGGAGCGGGAAACAAGTGTCAGACTCTTACTGACTAAACAACCTACCCCATTCCAACGTTGCCATATACACCAGGGCCAGAGCCTTCCTTTCAGACGCGAACCCATGGCCCCAGTTGGCTTCGACCCTTTTGCAGGGTCCCTACGGTTTGCTGACAACTCCTTGAGGCGCGCGGGAACAGTGCGCGCCGTCGACGACTGGGCTTGGTCCGGACGGTTACCAGACGATTGGACGGCGAGCTACCCATTGCTCGCCATCCACAAGCCCGCGCCTACGGTGGCCGGAAATCGGGATCGGAATCTCGGCGGCGTCTCGGGCGTGAGCGCCGTTGTCTTAGGCGGTCGGCTTCCTCCTTTGCTAGCATTACTGCTTCGCAAAAGGAGGCGACCGCCTGCCACTCCTCTTCGCTCCGGACCATGGCCTCGACCAAGGCCCGGCGCGAGAGATCGCCGCCGCCGATCGCCCCCACGAGGACACGGCGATGTTCTGCCCAAGCGGGGCAAACCTCGACCGTGTGCTCCACCGTATCCTCCGGGCGGTCCACACAGTGGCGACACCCGGGCGTCTCTTCCGCACGAATTCGATGCAGGTACCTCCCGAACTTACCATGTCCGGTGAGGACCTGCGTCATGCGGAAAGTAAGAACGCCGTGAGTTCTTTCCAGCCACGCCTCAAGGAGGGGCATTACCGCCATAATTATGGCGTGCCCAGCACTGGGTTGCGATAGCCGCTGACGCCATTTCACCATCACGAGATCCCGCCGGAGCTCTTTCCGCCACGCCTTGACATGTTCAGGCAGCTGTTTGTAGGGGGGTAATCTCTGGAACTACTGGTCCGATTTGAAAAATTTAAGCAACAATAGAAAGCTGCTTTACTCCTGAGTGACATAGGCTATATTTTATGTACGCGGGCGAAGCCGCTGGCAAAAGCTAGTATTAAATATATAAAATATGCTTATTAAGCGGTTTAAAGTTTGGCAGACCAGCTAGTTATATATAAATAAGTTACACCCAAACACAGAACAAATGATCATGCTCTTCGCACAAAAACATTTGTCCTGGGTGGGAATCGAACTCACGACCTCTGGCATAGAAGTCAGGGCCACTAACCACTAGACCAAAGGGACAGTCAATTCCTATGTCTTATAGTCGGTGTTTGCGTTCTAGGACCACTTGACTGTTTTTTTTATTAATTCGTATTTTATTAAGCTTGATTAGACGTCATTTTTTTTATGGTAGGTAAAAATCATCGAATGAAGAATCCCGCCCTTGGGCAGAGCGGGAGACAGTGTCAGACTTTTACAGCTGACTAAACGACCCGCCGTTCCTTCTTGACTTAGTTCCAGGGCCCCGGTGCTCCGCTTTTACATCAAACCTTGGCCCCAGAAGGCTCCGATCCTGCTGGGCCCCTACAGAACTCCTTGAGGCGCGCGGGAAAAGTACGCGCCGTTTTTTTATTCAGATTTTTTTATAGTATTTTGGTATACCATAACATTTATTATATTTTTATTATATATTCTATTGAAAAATTTCAAAAATAAAATCAAACTACAATATATACATTTCAGATCACCAATTTCCCGTAAAACATTGGTATCTGCCTGCATCCGGATTTACAGGATATCGACCCCAATTAAAAAAGTAGGAAAAAGGCAGTTTCTATAAAAAGTATCTTAATTATGTTGGTATTTACAAAGATTCCGTGTACCAAATACCGCAAAGAAAGGTGTTGCCCTTCAAACATTTATGGTAAAAAAAGATATTGTGAATACTTCTTTCCTCTTTACTAGAAGGTTACATACACATTATGTATATGGACAGGATTTTCCTTCCGTACTACGGTAAATGACGAGTCAATTGATTTATTGTATAAGTTCTTTGTTGCAAGTCAACGTCATATAATTTATATTGACAGGTCATCATCAGCCTTTTAATGTTCCCACTGCAGGGACACCGGCCTCCTCTCTCTTAGGAGAGGGTATGGGCCATAATCCAACACGCGGGCCCAGTGCGGATTGGTGAATGTCACATCTCTTCGAATTTCTGGTTCTAGGACATGCCGGTTTCCTCACGATGTTTTCCTTCACCGTTTTGAGAGCAGTGGTGATGAAATAAATTACACAAAGTAATGCGCCTGGCTGGGTTTGAACCCGCGACTTACGACTCGTAAGTCGGGGCCGTTACCACTCGGCCACCACTGCTCTATTGACAGGTAAACATATGTTATATACCTAATGTTATACATAAATAATTTGTACTACTAACTAGACGTAGTTTATAAATAACTAGTGACCCGCCCCAGCTTCCAGAATATATTATGCATGTATTATACATATAAGCCTTTCTCTTGAATCACTCTATCTATTAAAAAAAACTACATCAAAATCCGTTGCGTACTTTTAGAGATTTAAGCATACATAGGGAACGGTAACTTTGTTTTATACTATGTAATGATGATTATATTGACAGCTACTCGTAAACATACAAAGTTGATACTACATATGGGCTTTCCTTAAAAATGATCATCTACACTAATATAATAAAGAGGTAAAGTTTGTTTTTTTGTTTTTTTGTTTGTAGGAGGTAATCTCTGGAACCACTGGTCCGATTGGAAAATTTTTAGCAACAATAGAAAGCTGCTTCACTCCTGAGTGACATAGGTTATATTTTATGTATGCGGGCGAAGCCGCTGGAAAAAGCTAGTTACCTATATAACTTTTACTATGAGACCAATCCAAAAATCACGAAAAAAAAACCCGCTGCTCCATACATTTTGTCGAGCTATATGAATACGGCGTTCGCACACCTATTGTCTCTCTATTATGTCTCTGATCACAGTATTCAAAAGGTTAATTATTACGAAATAAATAACTTAAGTCCTGTTAAACCAGAAAACCTTGTAACTACACAACAGAATTCCAACATTCGAAACACAATCAAATGAAATGTAAAATGGAAATGAACTATTTCGTACACCTGGCCCACATATTCCAATTGAAACTTATTGTTTTGATTGTGTATCTTAATCAGCAACGATTATTATTTGTATCTGATTTGTATTTATCATATCATCATTCATTATAGCCGACAGATGACCCCTGTTGGACATAGGCTGTTCCCAAGTGCCGCTACAATAACCAGTTCTGTGGGCCAAAGCCTACTGGGGCCCCGGAACGGTTTCTGAAAGGTAGATTCGACCCTGGTATGATGGCTAAGAAGGAATGGGGTAGGTTGTTTAGTCAGTAAGAGTCTAACACTGTTTCTCACCCCGCCCAAAGGCGGGATTTCTCATTAGATGATTTTTTCCCACCATAAAAAAGTCCTCTGATGGCGTCCATTGTATGCGACCATATTTCAGTGACATATAATGTCATCAACGGTAATACATACACCAGTATGTATACATAGACTTTTCTTTTGAGTGAAATAAATAGTAAGTAAATAAACTAATTGATGTTATTAATTATTATTCTTGTGATTGCAATTTTAAGAAATTGTGTATTCATGTAAATTAGTAAATTGTAATTGGTATTTTGATAAACAATGCAAGCAAAAGAACACTATATCTATAATCATGAAAAATATACTAATAGTTGTATAGATTTCCTAAAAAGTGTGACTCAACTTAAGTGGCTAGACGTAAAAACTACACAATATAATGTAACAACTTAAAATTATACATAATTCATAATACCTACATGCTTAGATACATAACATGAATGGTAAGCAAAAACACATATATTAGCAACAACTTCTTGTATAAAAAAAGCGCTTAAGAATAAGATAATTTTATTTATTTGCCATATTGAAGTTTAAGATTTATTTTATACACCGTTAAATTTTGGTCGTTTTAATCCCGTGGGTCGATCCGCTACATGAAACACTACGATTTGTAAAGATAATGTATAAAAAATAAAGTATTTTTTTCTTAAACTAACATTAATTTACCCGTATACGAAATTCATATCTTTAAAAGAACAGCAGAGTGGGTTTAATAACCGTAGGTAGTTGTCGGTCGATGCTTACTAACTACCTACGGCCATTGAACCTGCTCCGCTGCTTTTAGTTTTAAATTTCATATGGCAACTAGACTTGTAGAGCTCACTTGATCCACGCCACACGACACCTTCGGTGTTCTACATACAAATCAGCCCCTCTAGCCAAGATACGATCGTTTCAGTAACGTCGAACGCTTAGAATTTATAAATTATTTTCTTCTGTCCCCATGTCTGAGCGTTGAGATGACGTCAGAACAAAGGAATTGAGATGTGGTCAACTCGAAGCGTTCGACGTTAACAAAACAATCGTAACTTGGCTTGGGGAAAGACGTCACATCACACGCATGCGTCGATCTAATTCTAATATAATTCTTACTTAACACTATCCTGCTCTAGCCTAGAGCAGCAATATTTATATGACGTCATACCGCAAAAAAGAGCGGTATCCTTAATTTAACTCAATCTGTTACAATGTCAGGTCGTGAGAAATGTTCTTAACTAAATGGTGTCATAACTCGTTAAAAGTCGACTAAATCGTGTCACTTCACTTCAGATAACGTCAAACTCGAACAGAATTACGTGAATTTGTGATGTTACCACGACTCGATGTTTTTGACAGTATGACCTATCTTAGTCCAGTCTCGTGGACTAATCTGGATATAACAAACTATAGTAAGACGCTATCAATGATTGCATCACTGCTTACCATGAGGTTTATTTTTATGGTAGGTAAAAGTCATCAAATGACGAATCCCGCCCTTAGGCGGAGCGGGAAACAGTGTCAGACTCTTACTGACTAAACAACCTACCCCGGTCCTTCCTTGCCTTAGTCCCAGAGCCCCGGTGTAACGCTTTCGCAACAACCCTCGGCCCCAGGAGTCTTCGACCCTGTAGGGGCCCAACAGTTTCCTGACAACTCCTTGAGGCACGCGGGAACAGTGCGTGCCGTCGACGACTTTGGCTCGGTCTAGACTGTTACCAGACGACCGGACGGCGAGCCACCCATTGCTAACCGTCCGCAAGCCCGCGCCTACGGTGCTTACCATGTGGTTGGATTACAATCAAGAACTAAAGCTTGACTGTTATCATATTAACATTACAAAAATTTGCGACTAACCGCAAATTGGATCAACCGCAAATTCGAACAAATCTAGAATTGAATTTTTTGAACATAGAACCAATCGTGAATTGGACCATCGCAGCTAAAGAATCTTCTCAACCGCAAACATATTTTTTATTGCCGTACCGTCCAATATTCTGCAGCAAATTGCAAAAAACTTAAAAAAAAAAATGGAATTTTACGGGATTTCCTTCAGCGCTCACTTCAACATCTTCTGAGCAAATAAGTTACCTCATTAGTAAACCATTTTTTTCCTACTTCGAATTTTAGTGATAAGCAGTAATATCTGCCAGTGCCTTTGTTTTACTTTATAGTGGTATTATACTGGAGAAATAACGTCAATCATCTGCCACTTGGATATGAGCTGCGGTGGCCTGTATGGAAAGCAATCAATAGACTGCGCACCCAAGTAGGCCGCTGCAAACACAACTTGGCAAAATGGGGGATTATAGGCCCCGGTGACACACAGTGCGAGTGCGGTGTTTCTGATCAAACAATGGCCCACCTATTAGAGTGCCCAAAATGTCCCTAGTGTCGCTGGAGGATCTTAAGAATGCCACTGAAGCTGCTATAAATGTGGCAACCTACTGGGCCCAAAAACTTTGAGCCCATCGATTTTTCTAAATGAGTTCAGTATTTTTTAGTTTATTTATTACAAACAAAAATTCAAACATATAAAAATACAAATCTTTTTTCTTTTTATTTACTAATCTCAATCTCAACTTTGTACTACTTTCTTTAGTTATCTTTTTTCGTTGTTGAAGCATCTACGGTTCGGACTAAGCGTTAAGCTTCGTCGTTTATTCCGCATACATCAAGGGACTGGAACAATCTGCCTGATGCGGTCTTCCCGTCCGATTATAATTTGGGTGTCTTCAAGGCTAGATTGAACAGGCTCTTAATAAACTAGTGCGCCTCAGCATCAACGATTGCAGCGCTGTTTATCATCAGGTGAGATCGCAGTCAAGCATTAGTTTATAGCGAATAAAAAAAAACACTAATACATATTTTAAAACTCCAAAAAAAGTTTCCTCATCAAAAACAATAAATCTCTGCTAGACAATAACATAAAATAAAATGTATGTGCTAATTAATTCTCTGTATAGCAATTTGAATAATTACAAAATTAAAAAAAGAATGATCTCATAAACAGAACGTTTTTTGCACATTTTACACAAATCAGTAAAAATCAAATAAGATTGTTCGATAGCGGGCTACACTAGTGATGTAGCTGAGAAAGTACTAGACTAATAAGATATATCGAGTAAGTACGTCTCAAATATTATTTTTAATTTATTTCTTTTTTACGTGTGTAAATTATATACGTGTAGTGTCTATTATCATGTAAAGTATTTTTTTTAAGCATTTTGTAAATTTGTCTTAATTGTATTTGTAGTATATTGGTTTAGGGTATATAATTGTATAAAATATAGTGTTTAAACAATAGGTAATACTTGATATTGTACCTACCACAATTTGTCTCTGCATCACTTAAAGGGTGACTGGTAGAAAATACCTTAAGACCTGCCTGTGTATTTCTATGTGCATAAAGAATAAATAGATAAATAAATAAATTGAATGTATTTGTGCACATAGATAAATTTGCGTTTGCGGTGTATACCGTAAATGTATCTTGGCAATAAATAAATTAAGAATGGTCTCCGTGCTAGATTTTGTAAAACTGCCAATAATAATTGGCAATTTTATTTATTTACTAGCTTTTGCCCGCGGCTTCGCCCGCGTGGTATTGAGGTTGGGGTTGGGGTTTCCGGGATAAAAAGTAGCCTATGTCCTATTCCGGAGTATATTCTATGCCTGTGCCAAATTTGTACGTTAGAACGTACTTACATATATATAAATAAAAAAATATAAAAACCTTCTATTAACTATGAACTAAAATATCCCGAAATATTATGTATGTACAAAATTAATTTACAGGACCTAACTAATAAAAAATACTGAGGTACTTAAAAAAATAAAACTTAATCGTATTTTTTTAACGTAACGAAAACAATCTTACCTACTATGAAATAAAATGAACTAAATATTATCCCGAAATATTAAGTATGTACAAAATTAATTTACAGGACCTAACTAATAAAAAATACTAAGGTACTTAAAAAAAATGAAACTTAATCGTATTATTTTAACGTAACGAAAACAATCTTACCTACTATGAATTAAAATGAACTATGAACTAAAATATCCCGAAATATTAAGTATGTACAAAATTAATTTTTAGGACCTTACTAATAAAAAATAGGAACTAAAAAAATTATGCGAAGCAATCAAATATTTTTACTCTATTGTAAAATGAATTTCTCTGTAGCGCAAATTTTTCTAATCGCATGCGTCCGGCAACGACGTCTGCCCTCACGTGTCTGCCCGTTCGGGTAGGCATAGTTAGATTCGTGCCGTGCGCTACCCCACCACACGACCGCCCCCCGCGCTCGCCCCACTTCGGCGAATGTGCGCGACGATGACCGATGACCGACGGCAGGCGGCGGCGATGAATAAGTATTCGTAACTTCAAAAGTTGATTTTTTTATTGATACAAAACAAAAGTTACAATTTCTGAAATTCCTTTGGTACCTACTTATATAAAAACTTTGCACATCCTAAGAGACCTATGTACCAAGTTACGTGGTTTTATCTCCAAAAATGACGAACACCCACATGCAACCCCTATTTCACCCCCACGCTGGTGTAAATTTTAAAGTGCTAGAACAAACGATTTTTTGTTTATTATTTAGTGCCTAAATGCCTAAGAATGACGAACTTCATACAAACTTTCAACCCCTATTTCATCCCCTCACAGGTCGAAATTTCAAAAACGCTAGAACAAATGTTTTATTATTTTTTATCAAGTGCTTAAATATAAAGTTTCATGGTTTTATCTTTAAAAATTATGAAATCCCATACAACTTCCCCCCCCCCCTTTTTAACCCCTTACAACCCCTTTTTCGCGATAAAAAGTAGCCTATGTTTTATCTCGGGGTCTAGAATATCTGTATACCAAATTTCATTCAAATCCGTTCAGGAGTTTTGGCGTGAAAGAGTAGCAGACAGACAGACAGACAGACAGAGTTACTTTCGCATTTATAATATTAGTTAGGATTAGGATTGGCTCATCAACCATGGTTTACACTGGTATTCTCAGGCTCAAGGTAACATGCAATAAAATAAAGTAAGATAGTGTAACAATCACTTATAGGCAAACTCCACAACAATTTTGTTTTTTTACAACATGTACCGTTAGCGTATTGCCGTACGAATTACGTACGGCAATACGCTAAGCCAACGGTAACATGGTGGACATCCCACATAATACCTACAAAACGTTTTGGGAACAAATTCATTTTGCGTACAGGCAAGGAATGGAATTCCTTGCCGGAGTCTGTGCTTTCTGGGAATCTTTAAGTCAAGAATGAATATGACTGGCCTGTCAGTCTAGTAGTTACTGACCCTGACTGCTATGCCGGAGGTCGTGGGTTCTCACCCAAGTCAAATGTTTGAGTGATGAGCACAATCGTTTGTTCTGTGTCTGGATGTAATTTATCTATAATATGTATGTATTATATAAGTATGCTTATATTAGGAATTGGGAAATTGTTAATAAAAAAAAATAAATAATATCCAAAATCGCCACTGAATAATTCGAGCTAATTCTTGTGCCCATCACTAGCGCTGACCGAGTTGCCTCACCGCCACCGCTGCTATTCGGGGCATGTCCACATGCGTTACACAATTATTACGAAGAACTCTCATGATGATTATTACACTTTTTGTCTCGAATCAAGCATTGCAGATGTCTGCGTTAATGGATAGAATTGGGAAACAAGGATAATAAATAGCTGGTTTTACGCGACTTTTATAGACAACATTATTGTAGTACATAATTATGTGAAACCTTATACTTTATTCAAAATCAGTACCCGGATGGCCCGGTGACCGTGTGTACCTATGTGTGAACAACCAAAATCAAACCAAACCAAAAATCACAAAGTTATGAACTTGTTATGTTACCATAACAAGCATAAGTCGAAGCCTCCTGGAGCCTAGAGGGTGGTGGAAAACTGTTACCTCGACTTCAGGAATAAGGCAAGGAAGGTACGGGGTAGGTTTTTTAGTCAGTAAGAGTCTGACACTGGTCTCCCGCTCCGCCCAAGAGCGGGTTTCGTCATTGGATGATTTTCACCTACCATAAAAAAAAAAAAAAACCATAACAAGTTCATAACTTTTAGATTTTTCATGATGCGATTTTGTACATAGAATCTTGACGTAAAAATACTAGACACTTGTTTTGCATAAAAACATTGCCATTCAAACTGGCAATGCTGCCAGTCTTCTGGGCACGTTTCCGGAGTGATGATAATGATTACTTCGACGCCTGAGCGTATTTTGTGTTTTGGGTTTGTGTTTTTGTGAGAAAGTTATGTTTTATTGTATTTAAATAATCCATAAATGAATTTCGCTTAATATAAGAAAACGAATGTCGTATAGAGGCTCATAAATAAGTCCGTTTTTACGGAACCATTAGCGTGTGAGGTTGAAAATGGCTATGCGTTTGATTTTAGTTGAATCTCGTGTCCGCTAATATGAAGGATTTTTCGCAGTTTTTTATTATTTAAAAAAAAGTACAACGATTTGTTAAAATATTTTTACATTTCTCTTTAGTTGGTTAAGTTTCCATTTTGGTAGTTACAAATAAAATAATAGTTATCACTCTAAATACTGAGTATTTCGAGACGAAAAATTGTTTTCGTGTACTTTCTTGCGATTTTTTTTTTCTCAACATTCTGAATTATTTTTAGAAAATGTTTTTGCATAAGTCTTTTACTTATATATTAGACTATACACTGTATTTTTTTGGTGTTAGTACTGAGTAACAATACGGCTGACTTCGCAACGAAAAAGAGGACGTTTTTACGGTGCCCGGTATAGGCAGCGCCTTAACCCTATCTTACCTGACGATAAGCGATGATAATGTTGGACGAAGAAGCAAGCTTGCCTATAATTATGTAACCTATTCACTCTTGACTTAAATACTCCCTAAATGTAACCACAAAGAATACCGACAAAGTTTAAAAATACATTCATCACACAACAAGTCCCTGGTGCAGTCTATTTAGACTCTAAGATTATATATAAATTAAGATCATTATTAAATAATTTCCTTAGCGGATCAACAATGTAGCAATGTCGGTGTGGAAAAACCCCAAATACAACTGTTTTGCAAGCAATTGCAGCAAGCGATTGAAAAAACTTACTTCATTTTATTTATGTTTGGCTTCGAGGTGGTCTGGCTTCTTATGCCGTAAAATTATAAGTTTTTAAGAGGCAGATACGAAACGAAAAAAAGGGGAGAAAACTATCAAATGATTAGGAAAATTGTTTGTTAACCAAATAAACAAATGTTTTTTTTCTTTCTTTCTTGAAACTGGTTACAGAGCAGAGGGCTGCCCGTTCCTTTCTAGCCAAGCCTTCCTTTCAAAAGAGACCCAGGGCCCCAGCAGGCTTCGACCCTTTTGCAGAGTCCCTACAGTTTCGCAGACAACTCCTTGAAGCGCGCGGGAACAGGTCGCGCCGTCGACGTCTGGACTTGGTCCAAACTGTTACCAGACGGCCGGACGGCGAGCTACCCAAATGCACCTCGTGGAGGTCGACAGGCGCCCAGCCTAATACAGTAAACTATTTTATTAAAAATAAAATTGAGCGGATGAGAGCACGCGCTTTTTTTCCGCATTAGTCCGGAAAAGAGTCCATTTTGTGCCTCCATGTAGTAAGAGTATTGAAAATACACACACACAATTTTATGACTTTTTTTTGACGAACGTAGTCACTGGCAAAATGCTAGTCATTTATAAAAAGAGAATCAACCGTGATGCAAAAGTAGTTTCTTTACACGTAAAAAGAAATAAATTCAACAAATAGATCTCATAAAGCAAGTTTTATTGCTGACTCAGAAACTATAAAGAATTTACTAATACTTAATGTCATTAAGTAATCGCTAAGTTACAACATAATCATACTCCGTCGTACAACGTAACCGGCCAATGTTCGACACACATTGGGGCCAAGGTTTGGGCCAACGGAACTCGTTTTCAACTCAAAATAAATTGTTTTTGTATCGTTATATCATTGGTTATGCAAAATTTAAACCAAACAATTGAATTGTTTGGTAATATTTGGTTATAAAAGTTTGTATAAAAACAAATGATTGACATAAACATGAAGTTTTATTTTAAACTAGCTGTGCCCGCGACTTCGTCCGCGTGGAATAGTTATTTTGGGCATCATATTTATTTTTGCAAACAACCTCCTCAGCTTTATAAATTATAGCTGTTACCCACGACTTGGCCCGTGTCAATTTCTGTTATTTTTTTTTTTCGACAATTTAATTTTTAAAAGAACATAATTATCTAAAAGTACTTCATAGAGCTACACCCCCCCCTTGGGCACGCCATAATCTCGGCAGTAAGTCCCCTCTTTGAGGCGTGGTTGGATAGACATCACGGTGTCCTCACTTCCGCAGGACGCAGGTTCTCACCGAACATGGCAAGTTCAGGAGATTCCTGCGCCGGATTCTTGCGGAAGAGACGCCCGGGTGTCGCCACTGTGTGGCCAACCCTAACGACACGGTGGAGGTGTGCCCCGCTTGGGAAGAGCATCACTGTGCCCTCGTGGGGGTGATCGGCGGCGGCGACCTCTCGCGCCGGGCCTTGGTTCAGGCCATGGTCCACAGCGAAGAAGAATGGGAAGCGGTCGCCTCCTTCTGCGAAGCAGTACCTAATGCTTGTAAAGTAGGAGGCCGTCCGCATAAGGCAAGGACAACAGCGCCCTTGCCGTAGCCGTCGCCGCCGCGATCCCGCCGATATACGGCCACCGTAGACGCTGACTTGCGGACGGTGAGCAATGGGTAGCTCACCGTCCGGTGGTCTGGTAACAGTCCAGACCGAGACCAAGTCGTCGACAGCGTGCACTGCTCCCGCGCGCCGCAAGGTGTTACCAGCAAACTGTGGGGCCCTTCAGGGTCGAAGCCTCCTGCAGCCGAGGGTTGGTACGAAAGCGTTATACCGGGGCTCTGGGAATAAGGCAAGGGAGGCACGGGGTAGGTTGTTTAGTCAGTAAGAGTCTGACACTGTTTCCCGCTCCGCCCAAGACCGGGATTCGTCATGCGGCGCGTGTGAATTTTATATCGGAGTTATTTTAAAATTGTAATATCTTCTAAGATGTTCATTGAAAGTAAATGATGTCAAAGACAATTTTGTTCTCAATTACATACTCATAATCAACAACATATTTATTTGGATATAGTTTAATATTAGTATGTTGATACAACTCTAACAAATAATGCATTAATTTCGGCCAAATTTGATTCCCATAAAAACGGTTCTAGTGAGGTAATCTTAAAAGATAGATATATACTGTCGCGGACATTTTTTTAGATCATTTTAAGAGGAATAATTCTTTCGTACATATTTTTTTCGTATCTTGAACCGTTTACGCAGCGCACGCAACGGAAGCCCTCAAAGATGAATAATTTTCCCCGTTTTTTCCACATTTTCCGATGTTTCTTCGCTTCTATTAGTCGCAGCGTAATGTTATATAGCCTAAAGCCTTCATCGATAAATGATCTATTCAACACAAAAAGAATTTTTCAAATCGAACCAGTAGTTCCTGAGATTAGCGCGTTCAAACAAACAAACAAACAAACAAACAAACAAACAAACAAACAAACTCTTCAGCTTTATAATATTAGTATAGATATGTTGCGAATATTGAGACGTTGTGTTATTTTTGGAAGTTATTTTTATTAGCCATTGCCTTCAGTATAATATGTGTTTCGAAAAATATTTCAAGCTTAATTTGAAATAGTTTTATGACTTTAAATGATTTCATTCGTTAAGAGCATACCAAAGAGAGATATATTTTATTGAATAAAAATTGTAAAGAGAAAGATGTTTATTTTTGTAGGTTTATTTGTAATAAATAAACTCAAAAACTATTAACATTGATTGTAATTATAGATATAACAATTAACAATAACTGTCTACCTGAACCTTAAGGGTTGTAAATTTTGATGACAAAAGGAAGCTTCCCCCTTAAAACAAATCGTTGTTATATTGCTTTATTGGATTTGAACCCCGTAGTATTTATGGGGGCGCAATATTTAAAATTATTTATGGGTTAGGTAGCGAGGGAAATTGTGAAGGTTTAGTAGGTATTTTATTGGACCTACCATCGTAGTCGCGGGCTTGTAGAGGGCGAGCCATGGCTGGCTCGTCGTCCGTATTGTCGCATGCATGACTCAAAGAACTCTTAGTATTACTGACGGAGTCCATTAGGGCTGATGCCTGCTAAAACTGTGTGATTGTTCCAAAGAGTTAACTATTTTTAATTTTTTTATGGTGTACAAAAATCATCCAATGACATTTCCCGCTCTTACACGAAGCGGGAGATAGTGTCAGATGTTACTGGACTAAATAAAAAATCATATTCACGAGTACTTCCATATTTCAAAATATTGAAAATGTATTAGAATACATCATGTACAATAGACCAGTGCCGATAATTTTTGAAAGGGAAAAAAATAGTAGTAGAATGAAACCCATTGGAAAAGGAAGAGAAAATAAAAAAAAATATAGGAAAAATAAATTATGGTCGATCTGAGGGCGAAAAGTGTATGGGTGTGCGGTTTTAAAGGTAAAAAACGGTTTGTCTCGATTTCCAGCAAAACTACTGGTTTTTGGGAAAAATGCATTTTCATATAGAAAATGCTTTTTCTGAGAAAATTTACCATATATATATGTATATTATTTTAACACCATTAAGAAGTAAAGATTTCAAAGAAATACGGTAAAACCGCTTAAAACCATCCACTTCCCGACCTCAGATCAACCGCAATTTCTTTTTCCTTTAATTTTTGTTATACCTCTTCCTTTTCCAATGGTTTTCATTCCACCACTATTTTGTTCCACTTTTAACCATTTTCAAAGTTCTATTTGCACTGGTCTATAATTAGAAACCACAAACAAATATGGAACCATTAGTTCAATTACTAGCTATATTAACTATTTCCATACTAGTTTGCACAAATAATCCTTGAGTGGTCTGTGTATGGTCAGTGGCCTTAATTCTATTTGCTGAGTATCGATTCAATACATTTGGGGCCGGTGTTAAGGAAAATAGACAAGTTCGACCAATGTTGGCGTTAATGGAATTTGTTGTTATTGCAGCATTAGTACCTAGCGAAGAGGAATGGCAGGCGGTCGCCTCCTTCTGCGAAGCAGTAATGCTCGTAAAGGAGGAGGCCGACCGCATAAGGCAAAGGCAACGGCGTACTCGCCGTAGCCGTCGCCGCCGCGATCCTGCCGATATCCGGCCACCGTAGACACTTGCTCGCGGACGGTGAGCAATGGGTAGCTCGCCGTCCGGTCGTCTGGTAAGACCGAGTCCAAGTCGTCAACGGCGCGCACCGTTCCCGCGCGCCTCAAGGAGTTGTCAGCAAACTGCAGGGGCCCTTCAGGGTCGAAGCCTCCTGGAGCCTACAGGGTGGTGAAAAACTGTTACCTCGACTCCAGGAATAAGGCAAGGAAGGTACGGGGTAGGTTTTTTAGTCAGTAAGAGTCTGACACTGGTCTCCCGCTCCGCCCAAGAGCGGGTTTCGTCATTGGATGATTTTCACCTACCATAAAAAAAAAGCATTAGTACCTAAAATCATCATAGATAGACAGATAGATTAAACTTATTGTATACACCAAAAAGTTACAGAACTTATACAAAAACTCATCATAATATTCCTATTTGATCAAAAACTTGGGGAGTTGAGGTCGAAAAGTTCTGGAGTGGCGACCGCGTACCGAAAGACGCAGTGTAGGAAGACTTCCTGCAAGGTAAACCGGTGATCTGGCAAGGGTTGCGGGTATCCGATGGATACGATTTTTTTTTTTGTTCACAACTATCACACAACGCCATCTAGTCCCAAGCTAAGCAGAGCTTGTGTTATGGGTACTAGACAACTGATAAACATACTTATATATTTCTAAATACATACATATTTTAGATAAATTACACCCAGACACAGAACAAATGATCGTGCTCATCACACAAACATTTGTCCTGGGTGGGAATCGAACCCCCGACCTCCCCGCATAGCAGTCAGGGTCACTAACTACTAGACTGTCAGGCCAAACTAATATACACAGGCCTGATATGGACAGAACCGTCCATTATGGCGACTATTGGGGGAGGCCTATGACCTATGTCCAGCAGTGGACGTCTTTCGGCTGAAATGAATACTTTTCAAAACTATACAACAAAAGCTACATATCTAGCTATTACCCAAGTCATTTAAAGTAAATATCATCATCATCATCATCATTTCAGCCAAAAGACGTCCACTGCTGGACATAGGCCACCCCCAAGCGCCGCCACAAAGACCGGTCCTGTGCGTTTCGCATCCATCGGCTTCCGGCAACCCTGACCAGGTCATCGGTCCACCTTGTGGGAGGCCTTCCAACGCTACGTCTTTCGGTACGCGGTCGCCACTCCAGAACCTTTCGGCCCCAGCGGCCATCCGTTCTGCGTGCAATGTGCCCTGCTAGGGCTTTCAATCCGGAGTTCCGGAGTTTCGTAACTCCGGAGTTTCGAAGCGATTTTAAGCATTTTTCAAATCCGGAGTTGAAATAGAACATCGGAGTTGAAACCGGTTTTCAAAAACCATGTAAACTTAATTTACAAAACGACGAAAAACGCATCTTAATTCTTGAACATAACGTAACCTGTTGTTTGTTCCTGCCTAAGTCCTACCTACCTAAGTGCTACTTAGGTAGGTAGGACACTTCGGTATTATTCGGTAGTGCTTGGCTTGTGTCGGCTCGTCGAAAAATCTAAGAAAACGAATAAAAGAGAGAAGACTTGCAAAAATAATCGGAACTCTAGGTACACTACCATCCCGACTGCGAAGATTTTTTTTCGTCAGAAGAAGATGATACCTACTTTTAGAAAACCAACTAATAAACAGATATCTAAGACAATTCTTGACGTTTTGAAAAGACTAAAATACCGCGTAAACTTGCCATCTACATCATCAACAGAATCACCCATGGAAACGTATGAACCAGAGTTGCACCTAAATGTTGCAGAACAACTGGAGCACGAGTTAAGCAAATTAAAAAACAAAGAACCTCATCTGCTAATTTTGATCAGGATGGATTAGTAAGAGTAGAAAAAGCAATTTATGACAATGGTGGATGGAGAGGAAAATACCTTTCAAAAGCGTACCACTATCTGCTGTGTGTCTTGCCGACGAGCGTGGCGTCAGAACGAGCATTTCGTTCTCGGCAGCGGGTTTTTTCTGCACGAAACTTAGTTCTCTTTCTGACCCATCTTTAAATGCCTTATTGTTTAAAACTTATTACCAAGAATTACGATCTCGATAAAAAATTAGATTTTTTAGGTACCTACCTATAAGTTCATGATTATTATTTTATTGTAACTTGCAAAACAAATGTTGATTTTTTATGTTTGTTGATTTTTTTTATATTTTATAATGCGCATTAGTTGACTTTTATAACTTCTATAGTTCTATCTGTCATACACTAAATTTTTAAACAAAAACATTGATTCTTGAACAATTAAAACTTCTATTGATTAGAATAAAAGGCCTTTTTTATTAATTTCTAAAAAAAATGTCAACTCCGGAGCCAACTCCGGAGTTCCGGATTTGATTGCTCAACATCGTAACTAGCTCCGGAGTTGATAACTATCCGAGTTTGAATGCCCTATGCCCTGCCTATTGCCACTTAAGTTTGGCGATTCTTTTCGCTATGTCGGCAACCCTGGTTTTCTTGCGGATATCCTCATTTCTGATTCTATCACGCAAATAAAAGTAAATATAGCCAAAAGAAACATCATACGATCGTCGTCTATTTGTCAAATATGTTTAACAAGCTGACGGAACAAATATATATGTGTCATTGGTGTCAAAACGTGAACATTATTAATGGCGAACATGGTCGTCGGATTAAAGAAATAGGAGGCGTGACAGACTCGAGGCGTTCGACGCAAGAGAACATAAGCGAAACGATTGTAGGCTTGGGGGGCTGACGCTAAACGATGATATAGGGACAATGGAGAATGGAATAGAATTACATTTATTAGAAATAAACACAGTGGAGCACGCTCGGCTAGAAGTAACCTAATCACTCTTTTTTATGGCAGACTAGCTTTTGCCCGCGGCTTCGCCCGCGTGGTATTGGGGTTGGGGTTGGGTTTCGATAAAGGTTGGGATAAAAAGTAGCCTATGTCCTATTCCGGAGTGTATCCTATGCCTGTGCCAAATTTCATCCAGATCCGTCCAGCCGTTTCGATGAATCCTGCCCTTGAACAGAGCACAAACAGTGTCAGACTCTTGCTGACTAAATAACCCACTCCGTTCCTTCATAGTTCATTCGTAGTAATAGATACCTTGGTCCCAGATAGACCCTTGGTCCCAAGAGGCTTCGACTCTGCTGGGTTCGCTACCACCTTATCTATTCACTCTTGCTTGTAGCTTTCTGATATCACAGACTGCAGCAAGTACCACAATATTTTTAAAATCATGCAAGCATGTGCAGAACATTTCTTAAAGCATTGGTTAAACTCTTAAGCCCAAGCGAATGCTGTTGTTGTTCGCACAACTATTGTCTTTCCATCATGTCTCTTATTACGGTATTTGTAAGGTTAAGTTTCATATTTTCAAATTAAATTACGATATAACTCTAGAATAACACCAACAGGCAAATCTCGTAGGGACCGTGCAGAAGGGTCGAAGCCAATTAGGGCCAAGGGTTTGCGTCTGAAAGGAAGGCTCTGGCCCTGGTATGTATGGCGATGTAGGAACGGGGTAGGTTGTTTAGTCAGTAAGAGTCTGACACTTGTTTTCCGCTCCGCCCAAGAGCGGGACTCGTCATTGGATGATTTTTACCTACCATAAAAAAAACAGATAAGTCTTAATAAAAATACTTTTTCTAAGATTCTTATTACCAACAAAATGTACCAAAGGCAAAACCCGAAGGCTAGCCACATCAATGCTTTCATATTTGCACGTCCATTATAACAGTATGAGTCAGCATTACCGATTACTGACGAAATATTACGAGATCAACGTGATACACGATGAACAAATGTATTTAACGCGTCTAATATGTTGAACTATTTACTACGGCTACACGCAACCACCCTAGGGTAATTGGTCACCCTAGGCATTGTAGAAAAAATTATTTATTGTATGAAATGAGAAAGAAAAATTGTAAAATATCTGGATAGTCGGTCTTACGGCGAGCAATAGGTAGCTCTCCGTTCGGCCGTCCTCCATCGGTCGACCAAGGCCAAGTCTAAAGATGTCAGGACAATAGTCTTCTGATTTTACGATTCTTCTTTAAGTAAAATATGTTGTTAAGAAAGAAATAAAGAAAGAAGAAAAAAATTGTTCATGCCCCACACAATTGTCATTAAAAATAAATAAAGAAAAAAAAAGAGATTTTAAAATGTGTGCGTGGCTAAAAAGGCGCCTAACTCAATATTATACTGCAATATTATATTGTATTTCTATTTGTTAAAATAAATACATTACTTTTCCTTACAAGTAATTATTATTATCCTTATAAGTACTAGAAATAATTTTATAACATAGTGTCACCTCTAACCTCAAGTACATTGACTTTTAAATAAAAAACTATGAATACCATTCAATGTCCGAGGTATTGTATTTATTTATTTTGGCAGACATTTATCGAATGATATATCCTTTATTCTACAATATTCACAGTTCAGGAGTGTAGGTAAAAAAGAAATACTTTATCAAAATAATTTATTTCTTTCTTTGTCTTTCTTTATTTCTTCCTTTGTTTTTTTATTCTTTATTTTTATCTCTAAGCAAATGTCTTTCTTGTAAGAGCCAAAATGAGATCCTACTAATGGCCCCACCGCTGAATCAAAAAAGGAACTTGATTATGGCGTACCGAAGCTTAGTTTTAGAGTAAATTATTATCTATTTAGTATTATTAGGAAAAAACCTATGGAAAAAACGGAACCCTTAATAGGATCACTTTGTTGTCTGTCTGTCAAGAAGTTTAATCTCCGAAATGTGTAGAGGTATCGAGGTAAATTTTGATCGATATACTCAAATCTAGTGTTTTTTTTTATGGTTGGTAAAAATCATCCAATGACGAATCCCACTCCACCCAAGAGCGGTAACGGTGTCAGACTCTTACTGACTAAACAACCTAACCCGTTTCTCCCTTGCCTTATTCCTAGAGCCCCGGTATAACGCTTTCGCACCAACCCTCGACTCCAGGAGGCTTCGACCCTGAAGGGTCCCTACAGTTTGCTGACAACTCCTTGCGGCGCGCAGGAACAGTGCGCGCCGTCGACGACTTGGGCTCGGTCTGAACTGTTACCAGACAACCGGACGACGAGCTACCCATTGCTCACCGTCCGCAAGCCAGCGTCTACGGTGGCCGGATATCGGCGGGATAAATCTGTAATGCTAGAGCAGCAGTGGTGGCCGAGTGGAAAAAAAAAATTACATCCGTTTATGTAGCAAAAAACGTACACTTTGACACTCTCAAAGGAATCAAAATTTATAGGACTTTTATTACCCACTTACTACTATTTTTATAAAATCAATAGCAGTTGTAAGTTCAGACCTTTAAAAGTCGAAAAAACTAACATATTCTTTTTGCAAACACTTTAAAATGAATCTAACCCTCCAAAGTCATATCTCCAATAAAAGTCCAGACTTTGGCACTAAAAACAAAATTTACACTTCCATTCAATATGTCGACATCAGCTTTCAGCCAGCAAATTATTATCCTAGGACGTGAACGAACGGATGAAAGGATTTTTTGTTCGTACCGTTAGTGCAAATTCGAAGGCCGAAGCTTGCAAGTCACTGAATAGGTAAAAATAAGTTTAAAAATAGAATCAGTATACGAAAAATGTATATAACCCGTGTATCTTTCACCTCTGACAAATCCATCCAAAGGTTGTCTTTAAAAAATCGCTTTTAGCGATAAGACGGCCCATTGTAACACCTTAGTAATTTTAAGTTAGGAACTTAAAATTACTAAGATGTTACAATGTACCAAGTTGTGTTTATGGTGTACCTACAATAAAGAGTATCTATCTAATAAAACTGTACCTAATTCAGATTTAGTATCTCTTTAATTTAGATTTAGAATCGATACTTAGTGTGACTAAAGGTCTGGCTCATTCTTTGCCCAAACAACTAGCATTGCTATTTAACGTGGCAATGCTGCCAGTCTCGTAGGCACGTTTCCAGATGACAGCAACGTGGAAAAGTATTTCGACGCCTGTGTGTGTTTTGTGTTGTAGTATTATATGTACATAGGTTTAGTACACAAGGTTTAGTGTAAATATTTAATTCGAAGGATTGTAACAATTTGCCTGCTGCGGTTTTACTATCTTATTTTATACATCCAGAACCAGAAACAACAACTGCGGTGGACAAATGCATGTGGCATGTGCCCTTTTTAGGGCAAGAAAAAACGCAAGAAAAAGATCAAGAAAACGGCCAAGAAGAAAATAATCAAGAAGTTTATATACAAATGTATGTGTAAAATCAAATTTCGGTCTCTTCAACACTAGAGTGATCAGCTTCTTAATTTTTTTTTCTATCGTTTATTTTCAGACATTAACTCAATGACAAGGGGCCCAAGTCTGCTGTATTCATAATATCGTCATCTGACATTGACATCCAACACGACCACATTTTTTTTTGCTGGGCAACTGACACTGTTTTCCGCTCTTGGGCGGAGCAGGAAACAGTATCAGACTCTTACTGACTAAACACTCCACCCCGTTCCTTTTTTGCATTTCGCCATGGGGCCAAGCATTTCTTTCAGAAAGAGACCCTGACCTGAGCCCCAGTAGGTAATACGATCCCATTGGCATTTTGCTAAAAGTTAGTAATCTAATTTTAAAAACACCCTTACACTGGAAGTCTTTCGGCTAATTAATAAAATTATATTAACTTGTTATCTGAAATAATCGTTGATTTAACAGTTGTACAAATAAAAAGGATTTTCCAGTTTTCGTCGAATGGAAAATATAAATTCAATAATTTTAATGAGAAATAATAGCCTTCGTTAAAATGGAAAATACATTGAAAATCTGACGATATTCTATCTCAATTACTTAATCTACGAAATTCCAATTATTTTATTATCTTCGGATTTAACTAAATAATGAATTACGAATGTTGTTTTATTTTTAAACTGGTATTTATGAAAATAATTTGAACCATAATTATTTTTCGGAAATATGTTTTGTAAAGTAAAACTTTATTTTACTTCTTAATTAGTTAAAGGGTTTTTTCGTTTTAGTGTTAGTAATTTTTTTTTTATTATTATATGTAAATCTTTATTTGATATTCCATTTTATTTATGTATACGCTGGTTTTGCGACGTAGGAGTAGCGCGTCAATTGCTGAGTTTGAGGGCTGAGCTTCAAATGGTTCAAGTTATTTGCCGCGCACGTTATACGAAGTGATGATGCGAAGACTCCAATACATTTATACAGATATTACACTATCGATAGGTAGTTAATAAAGATAATATAACACAAAGAAAAACTTACCTTTAAATTGACTTCCAGATGCCTGGGACACCGTTACCAGCGGTACCTGAAAATGATAAGAAACTCTTTAATTTTGGCCTTCAGGGTAATCAGACCTCTTCAGACTCTCATAATTTCAAGATTGAGAGGCCACAAGCCCGAAACGTACCGCAAAATGCCGCACCAAATAAATGGACTCCCCACCCAGAAGACAGTAACTGTACTATCCAAAATTACTATACTATACAAATAAATATATTAAACTAAGTATCATCATCATCATCAGCCTTATTAATGTTCCCACTGCTGGGACACAGGCCTCCTCTCTAAAAGAGGGAATAGGCCATAATCCACCACGCGGGCAAAGTGCGAATTGGTGGATGTCACATGCCATCGAATTGTTGGTAGGACATGCTTGTTTCCTTACGGTGTTTTCCTTCACCGTTTTGAGAGCAGTGTGATGAAATAAATTACACAAAGTAACGCGCCAGGCTGGGTTGGAACCCGCGATCTACAACTCGTAAGTCGTTGCCATTACCACTCGGCCACCACTGCTCTGCACTACAAGTATACATATAATAAATTATATAAACATATCAAGAATCATAAATACTGAATGGTTAGCTCCTCGGCCAAAGTAGCTTAACCTCGAAAATGGACCCATCTGTTTTCATTTTACTTAGCTACAAGTTTATCTGAATAGACTATTACAATAACAAAAAAAAATATAGGTAAGAGAACAGAGGCAATAAAATAAATGTAAACTTTAATTAAAAAGTTAATTTACGTCAACTAAATAAATTAATGACACAGTTTAGTAGTGTATTCAACTCTAAAATGAAAAGGTCTCCGATGCACAAAACAACTTGATATTGCCGCAATAAATCTTCAGCTGGCAATTGTTTTTGATGAAAATTCGCTGACTCTAGTACTTTGGCACAAAAGATAGAAGAACTATGTTATAAAAAAAGAAAAAATGAAAATAGTGATATATCTATCATCATTACATAGTATAAAACAAAGTTGCTTAGATCCTATGTATGCTTAGATCTTTAAAAGTACGCAACGGATTTTGATGCGGTTTTTTTAATAGATAGTGATTCAAGAGGAAGGTTTATAGATATAATATACCACCTTTGCACCCGTGCGAAGCTGGGGCGGGTCGCTAGTATAAATATAAAAAAATCAATGCCACTTTTCGTTGTTATTTTATAACTCGAGAACAGGCTCACCTATCCAAACCAAATGTTTAGGTTTTGTTCGGACTATTTAGTAGATGGTTTATGTTAAGTTTGCACAACATCGGTCGAGCGGTTCTTTATTTATCACATTTTTCTGTTGCCGGGAGGGAAACAGCGGGCAAAACCTAGTCATATATCAAAATGAGTTTTCCAGCTTTTCGAGGACAGTGGTAACACTTAGGAGCAATCTGCAGCCCTTATAGGCACTGAAGCCTCCTGGGATCATGGGTTGATGCGAAAGCGTAACACCAGGGCCCTGGAACTAAGGCAAAGATGGAACAGGGTGGGTCGTTTAGTCAGTAAAAGTCTGACACTTTTTCCCGCTAAACCCAAAGGCGGGATTTGTCTTTGGATAATTTTCCCACCATAAAAAAGCCCTGAAAGGATTCGGCTTGCTTACCATCATGTGGGAGCGCAGGCAAGCTTTAATTTATACACCGTGAAATTTAAATGGTTGTTTTCCCGAGGCAGATATGACTTGCCATAAGGAGTACTTTTGAAGTATACAGTAAAAATAAAAAAAATAAAAAGTTTTTTTTATAAATAATTATTAAAAATATTTATCAACTCAAAAAAGCGAAAACAATAGTAACATTAGACGTAATTTGTAGTTGTTTGTTTGTTGTGTTTGTTTGTTTTTTTGTGTTTGTTTTTGTTTGTGGTCTACTAGAGTCGCATGAGCAGCCCGCCGTCAAAGGAAACCGATTAATTAAATATTTAAACCAAAATAAGCTCTCGAACGTTGTGATACGTCATAATTAGCTTGCACTCTACAGGTCCATTTTTTGTTTTTAATATTTTATTTTTTTATCAAACGTTTGTATTACCAAGACACAACCATTTCGCTGAGGGAAAACAACCATTAAAATTTCACGGTGTATTATTGAAAAAAAATCTCAGGGCCAGGGACTGTCATTGTAAGCACAGGTTTGCAGACAGTGAGTGATAGGCAACTCACCGTCCATCACGTTTTATAAACAAATTAAATAGGTTTGCTTTGGTTATTCTTTGAATAAATTTAGAAGGTTTAGAATGCAAATCACGAGATATTTGTCTTGTGAGGTTTATAAGTCTTATTTATCTTAATTTAATAGTCTAGTCATAAAGCCTTCAAATAATAAACGAGATTTTTGCTATTTCAAAATCTAGAAAGATCATTATATTAAATAACCCATCTACACTACCTACACTAATATAATAAAGAGGTAAAGTTTGTTTTTTTTATTTTTTTGTTTGTAGGGGGTAATCTCTGGAACTAATGGTTCGATTGGAAAAATTGAAGCTATAATAGAAAGCTGCTTTACTCCTAAGTGACATAGGCTATAAATTGTTTATATAACATGGATATTAACCGAGCTATCACACCTTTTGTCTCACAAAGTTTTCCGCGGATGAAGTCGCGGGCAGAAGCTAGTGTAATATAATTTTCATACCTTTGTATTATAAAATCCATTAAGACTTGAATTTTGCGAGCGCTTTTTACCATCGACTTTGTTATTGTTTCTCAAGATTTTAATTAGTACTAGCTTCTGCCATCGGCTTCGTCCGCGTGAAAATAAGTTTCTTCATATAAATTTTCATGAGAGTCGTCGGGATTTCACACATGCCATCTAGTCCCAAACTAAGCAGAGACTGTATTATGACCACTAGACAACTGATAACATAATGTTTCTAAATACATATTCACATCCAGATACAGAAGAAATGTTTGAGCTCATCACACAAACATGGATGCGAATCGAACCCACGACCTCCGTTATAGCAGTCAAGGCCACTAACTACTAGACCAACTGACCATTCGTGCTAATCGTAGATCGATTGGATGCCTTACCTACATAATATTTCTAAATAATCATCTGTTTTTAGATAATCAAAATTCGAAAGTTTGTGGCATCCACCAACCCACACTGTGCCTGCGTTGTGGATTACGCCCCTTTCCCTCTCCTAGAGCGGAACCCTGAGTCCCAACAGCAGGAATATTACGCTATGTCTAAGATAATCATGGATGTATATGTAGACCTTCAAAGGACACAAATCCTCAAACGAATATAGAAGACCTTTCGAACGCGTATTTCCTACCATAAAATTCCCAAATGTGACACTAATGATTTTTCTCCACATTTTTTATCTACCCTCTCTTCGCTCGAGGGTATAACCATCCTATGGTACTTTACGACCCAACTTCAGCAGTTTTAAAGTAATCATTTGACTTGAATGGGTTTTTATTAGTGACTTATAGTCTGTTTCTGTCAGATTCTCAGGTAAGGACTAGAGGGTTTTTTTTTATGATAGGTAAAAATCATCGAATGACGAAACCCGTTCTTGGGCGGAGCGGGAGACCAGTGTCAGACTCTTACTGACTAAAAAACCTACCCCGTACCTTCCTTGCCTTATTCCTGGAGTCGAGGTAACAGTTTTCACCACCCTCTAGGCTCCAGGAGGCTTCGACCCTGAAGGGCCCCTGCAGTTTGCTGACAACTCCTTGAGGCGCGCGGGAACGGTGCGCGCCGTTGACGACTTGGACTCGGTCTTACCAGACGACCGGGTTAGACTGCCTTGTTGGTTAGTGGCTCTGAGTGATATGCCGGAGATCGTAGGTTTGATTTCTACCTACGACAAATGTCTGGGTGTAATCTTTAATAAACTAGCTGTCCCCTGCGGTTTTACCCGAATCTCTAGTTACAGTCCTGCTCCTATAACGTACTCAATTCGAGAGAATTGAATTCAATTACTAAGATGTTTTTTAGTAATTACTAAGATTTTTCTGACTGATTGATTTACTAAGATGATTACGACACAAAAAAATTTTTTTTTTCGTTTTTTATTGTACATAATATTAATTTAAAGCCATAAATATAATCTTGAAGCAATCTGAGAGGTAGAATTCCAAAGCTCCTATCCTATTTTGTTTTTTTTTTTATATTAATTAAACAGTATTTGTATCAGAAATCAGAAATGTTTATTTTAATTAGACTACTTACAAGCACTTTTAAATTGTCAAAATGTCGGTCAGTAAAAACAGTTATACTACAGAACCGATTTTTTAATTCTTTCATCACTAGAGTGCTACTTTATGACCGAGTAATGAATAACTTAAGGATACGAGCAAAACCGAAAGCGAAGCTAGTTATATTATATTTTGACAACTACAATATTATATGACATACACTTTATCAATGTAAACAGGGTGTATCTTAATTGATTTGGCAGTTAGTAAACAACTTCTTGTTTTGTAGCACAAATTGACACAACAAAATACAATGTACACAATAAACAATGTAACATGTCAATATTTTCATTCTCTATATCAAATCAATTGAAGTAATTTGAAGCAGTGGTGGTCAAGTGGTAAATGTTAGTCTCCTCACGATGTTTTCCTTCACCGTTTTGAGAGCAGTGGTGATGAAATAAATTACACAAAGTAATGTGCCTGGCTAGGTTTGAACCTGCGTGTTACCACTCGGCCATCACTGCGATTACGCATTCAGCCGAAAGACGTCTGTCTGCTACATTAGACTCTCAATCACAGCGGGGTGTGCGTAATCATGGCAACGGGTACCGTAGGCACGGGCTTCCGTCCGGTCGTCTGGTAATCGTCCAGACCAAGCCCAGTCGTCGACGGCGCGCACTGTTCCCGCGCGCCTCAAGGAGTCGTCAACAACCGTAGGGACCCTTCAGAATGGTCGAAGCCAATTAGGGCAAAGGGTTCGTGTATGAAAGGAAGACTCTGGCCCTAGTATGTATGGCAATGTAGGAACGGGGTAAGTTGTTTAGTCAATAAGAGTCTGACATTATTTCCCGCACCACCCAAGGGCGGGTTTCCTTATTGGATGATTTTTTCCTACCATAAAAAACCGTGGCAAAGGTTCAACTTATTTGCTTTTTACTTTGGAATGCGATAAAATTTTATTATTCTTCTTCATAAAAAGGTAGGTCATTGAAAATAGGTTTTCAAACCTGTCCTACAACATAACTGGTAGTAACTACCAACTATTAGAATATTACATTCATATTACTTTACAAATTAGAACAGGTCCAATTCTTGCTTATAAAATAATTAAACAAACGTGTTTATCGAGTCTCTATGCTATGTTATATTACATTACAATATTTGTGGGTGGAAAAATCATCTAATGACGCATGTTGCCCTTGGGCGGAGCGAGAAACAATGTCAGACTCTTACTGACTAAACAACCCACCCCATTCCTTCTTAGCCCGCATACAGGGGTCGGACCTTCCTTTCAGAAACCGGACTGAGGCCCCAGTAGGCTTCGGCTCTAAAATTGGGCCTCTACACTTGTGGTTATATAATGCTTCGCTACATAGTATAAAATAAAGTCGCTTCCCGCTGTCTGTCCCAAGAGTTCTAAAACTACGTAACCGATTTTGATGCGGTTTTTTTAAGAGTTAGGGTGATTCTAAAGGAAGGTTTATATGTATAATACATGTATAATATATTTCATATTAGCAATTTTGAATTTAGCAGTTTGTTATATCGATTCCTAAGGCATTAAGCACACCTTTGTACTTTTTTATACATTTATTTTAATAAATAAATATTGTATATATTTTTATATTCATGCAATATCCGATTAATATACAAAATAATAGGAAGAATTCCCAAAACTTGTGTCAATAAAAAAACCGGTTTCACACTTTATGGTAATTTCTTTGCAAACCGAATTGAAGTGTAAACAAAATGTCTATTTTAATAGATTTTCACAGGTTGTCGATAATTTTGTATTAACACTTAGTCACGTGATTAAACAGAACTACGCCTCTATAGGAGACGCAAATAAATTATTTTTGTCGATGATATAGGGTCCTCTGCAAGACCCTGTGTGCGAAACCATTTTTATTTTTGAGGTGAGATTAAATGATCAACACTTCACCTGTACTAGGTAGTGACAGAGAGCTTCAGTCTTTTACTGACTAACACCCACCATCAGTTGTTTTTGCATTCCAGAACTATGGTATCTCTTTCAGAGATCCCCACACTACCTTTGCGAGTATTGGCCCACCATACCATACGATTTTTGCATTAAAGTCTTGAGCCCCTAGCAAACACCTATTGTCCTTCTATATGTCCTTCTATATGTCCTTCTATATGTCCTTCTATATGTCCTTCTATATGTCCTTCTATATGTCCTTCTATATGTCCTTCTATATGTCCTTCTATATGTGTTCGCACACCTATTGTCCTTCTATATGTCTCTAATTAAGGTATTCGAAAGGTTAAATTACTTTTGATAAGATGACTCGATGAAGCGATTGGTAGTGCAACAGAAAGTCGAGGGCAAGAGATCACGTGGACGCTATTCAACACGGTGGACGAACCTCTTCAAATCTGTGACACATTTGCAACGTTTATGAAAACTTCCAAGCCGCCAAACACAGAGGTGCATGGTGTCGTATCGCGCGAGAGGCGGTGGTGCAGAACTCGACCGATCCATTACCACGACCACTCTGTCAAGAATGCACGACTAAGAAGACACTCTTGATAATAAACAATAATAATAAATAACCGACCAAGAGCGTGTCGGGCCACACTCAGTGTAGGGTTCTTTAGTTTCCCGTCAGTCACAAATTTCAAACAATGTAACAGAATCCTAAGTAGTTCAAATACAGCGATAATTATGAGAGTTTCTAAATGATTACGGACCCTAAAAACAGTCAATTACACAATTGCAAGTCACAACAAAAGTTCTCCTCAATACCTAGCAGACATTTTTGATTCAGCATTCAACTGTATAGGCATTAATTAACGAATGCATTCATTTTCCCTATTGTTTCAACTATAAATAAAATATTTATGTAAGTAAACTTTGCGTAATTGGCAACTTTTTTTATTTTATTCTGCACTGCTAATATTATAATGTTTTGTGAGAAAACTGAATGTGACTATTGTCTAGAAAAGAACTAGTGGCGTATGTTTAATTAAAAAAATCTTAGATTATCTACACTGATATAATAAAAAGGTAGTTTGTTTTTTTGGAAGGTTAGGTAATCTCTGGAACTACTAGTCCGTTTAGAAAAAAATTAGCAACAATAGAAAGCTGCTTTACTCCTGAGTGACATAGGCATATATTTTATGTACGCGGGCGAAGGCGCTGACAAAAGCTAGTTATTGATATATGTGGTAACTAAAGGATACGTTTTAGAGACCTTCAAATTAAAATAAAGAATGGATAGTTTGCTTCGTCGTTTATACCGCGTTTATCGAAGGAATGGAACAATTTGTCAGCTGCGGTCTTCCAAACCGATTATAATTTGGATGTCTTCAAGGCTAGAGTGAATAGGCTCTTAATAAACTAGTGCGCCTCATTATCAATGATTGTATCACTGTTTACCATTAGGTGGGATCGCAGTCAATCATTCATTTGTGTCAAATAATAAAAAAAAAGCCAGAGCGTGTCGCGCCATGCTCAGTGTAGGGTTCCGTAGTTTCCCGTCATCGTCAGCCACAAAATTCACACAATGTAACTGACCCCTTAAAGTACGACTTAACAGCGCGAAGTAGCCGCAGCGGGTAGTAGTCTTTTTTAACCCAAAGGTTGACTGGTAGAGAATGCTTTGTTGCATTAAGTCCGCCTATGTACCACTACTGTACATGAAGATTAAATAAATAAATAAATAAACTGGACTGATTACGTACGTTTTGTTTTTTAAGGTAGGTAAAAATCATCGAATGACGAATCCCATTCTTGAGCGGAGCGGGAAACAGTGTCAGACTCTTACTGACTAAAGAACCTACCCCGTGCCTTCCTTGCCTTATTCCCAGAGCCCCGGTGTAACGCTTTCGCATCAACTCTCAGCTCCGGGAGGCTTCGACCCTGTAGGGCCCCTACAGTGTGCTGACAACTCCTTGAGGCGCGCGGGAACGGAGCGCGCCGTTGACGACTTGGGCTCGGTCTGGACTGCTACCAGACGACCGGACGGCGAGCTACCCATTGCTCACCGTCCGCAAGCCAGTGTCTACGGTGGCCAGATATCAGCAGGATCGCGGCGGCGACGGCTACGGCGAGTGCGCCGTTGCCTTTGCCTTATGCGGTCAGCCTCCTCCTTTACGAGCATTACTGCCTCGCAGAAGGAGGCGACCGCCTGCCATTCCTCCTCGCTGCGGACCATGGCCTGAACTAAGGCCCGGCGCGTGAGGTCGCCGCCGCCGATCACCCCCACGAGGGCACGGTGTTGCTCTTCCCAAGCGGGGCACACTTCTACCGTGTTCTCCACCGTGTCCTCCGGGCTGGCCACACAGTGGCGACACCCAGGCGTCTCTTCCGCACGGATCCGGTGCAGGAACCTCCCGAACTTGCCATGTCCGGTGAGGACCTGCGTCATGCGAAAGGTGAGGACGCCGTGAGATCTATCCAGCCACGCCTCAAAGAGGGGCACTACTGCCGAAATTATGGCGTGCCCAGCGCTGGGTTGCGACAGTCGCTGTTTCCATTTCACCATGAGATTCCGCCGGAGCTCTTTCCGCCAAGCCTTAACATGTTCAGGCAGCGGATTTTGGCCCGGCGTTGCATCTCCACGCGCAGATCGTGCATGTGTGCAAGGACTGTTGCCTCCAAATCCCATGGTTCGCGGGACACCGTGCGGTATCCCCGCACCATCCGGATGGCCATAACCCTCTGGCAGGCGTTCAGCTGGGCCGCCGAGCGTTTACGCAGCGACGGCGCCCACACTGGTGCCCCATAAAGGGCCATTGACCGAACGATGCCGGCGTAGAGCCTCCGGCAGAAGGCGTCTGGACCCCCCAGGTTCAGCAGGAGCCGCTTCAGGGCAGCTCCTGTCCGATTGAGTTTAGGAGCCAGACGTCGGGATTACGTATTTTGGATTTTCTTTCTTTCTTTCAGTGAAAACACTGTTAGGCTGATTATGTTTACTATTTGTTATATTAACACGCACCAAGTTACTAAGCGAGGCGCACCAAGTTACTGAGCGAGGCGCCTCTGACGCGCGCGCTGCGCACACTCAACTTCATAGCTGAAGACGTGGATATATTTTATTGTACTCTGAGTCAATTTACGCAGACCGCATTTCTTTAAATTTAGTTACGGTTAGCTTAATAATATATTTGTTAAGTTAATAATTTAGTCCTAAGAAACCTCAATATCGATTTGGAGTAATCTGTAAGGATATTGCTGGGAATAAATAAATAAACTAAATTAAAAATCAAGGTCCATCACTGCGTCTGTCAATGCGACCTCTGATTTTCCTCCGTAACACAGTTTACCTCCCCTTCAAATTACAAACCATAAATGCTCCAATGTCAGTCCAATTAGATCGTTGGCGACCAAAGGAAGGAAATTATAGTCAGCAATTATGATTTCACTTTGAACGGGCCCGTAAGGAATTTATCGGACTTGCGACTGAACTGATGACGAAGTTGCGTTTTTTTTCAAAGTCAAAGTCAAAGCATTTATTTGTATCAAATGTGGTACAGGAGATGGTAGCATATATGTTATTAGCGCAATGACACATTTCACCATTATCTGGCATACAAATATTAAAATATAATATGAGATGCTTAGTAAGCAAAACTCAACAAAAGGAACATTATAACAGAATTTCCTTGTACAATATTTGAAAATATTCTGAACTTACATATCTAAAGTAAAACTTTATAAAAATGAACAATTAGAATTTAAACCAATATTATTATTTTTTTTGTTTTTTTAACCAGTGTCAAAAAGTATTTACTTAATAAATTATTTTTATTTTTAAATTACCTATATAAAATATTATAATTTATTACTTTTATTAATGAATAAATACTTATTATTTTTATTTATATACTTTTTGATCCTGGTAAAAAAATATGAAAAAATAAATAAAATATAGACAACAGTAACACAGTTAAAAACTTCAAAACTGCTGTTATGGAAAAGAAATCCGACATGGTCTATGACGTCAAAAGCCATGTCGTGCGGTGACCATAGAAAACGGAGTCTTGGCGGGAGAAAAAAAAATATTACAGAAAAACTAAACCAACAGATAGGAAAAACTGGTTAATTTTTCATGTGTTTATAATTTTTCTGATTAAGTGAATCGGTAAATAAATCATAAATCTTGACGCAATAGTCTACATTAAAAAATCAAAGTAGTCGATTAAAAACTAAAAAAAAACTAGTCATTTTTCGTCAGCAAAAAATTTCATATAAGGCAAAATAACATCCTTAGCAATAAATAATTTTGATAAGTTTAATCATATGAATCAGAACAAAAAACTTGTACGTAATTTTCGAGCAACCTTGATCAAGGAATGCGTATTTTATTTTATGTATGATTTATAATTTATGACATCCGAATGAAATAAACGCTAGCTAAACCAGTTAGTGTCGGTGGCTTCATTCACGTGAATATTGGAAAAAAATCTACAAAGGAACATAATCCAAGGATAAAAAATCTAGGACTTGGTCTACGTGAGTGCCAGATTTTATCCATTCTATAATAATAATAATCTTTATTGGAACATAAACATTCAACATTCTGCCATTAAAATTGGTAGAGGTTTTCATGATTTGAAAAAATCATCAAATGACGAATTACAGTAGTCTTCGGCCCTGCAGTTTGGCCTCTACATTTGCTGACAACTCCTTGCGGCGCGTGGGAACAGAGCGCGCTGTCGATGACTTGGCTTGGTCCGGACTGTTACCAAGCGATCGGACAACGAGCTACCAATGATAAATGATAAATGATATTTATTTTTGTAAATAGATTTTTCACAACACTTTTACATGTCATAATTTCGTCGTCAAAGTCAAGTCAATTGTTCGTCGTCCGCAGGCCCGCGTCCACGGTAGCCGGAAATCGGGATTGGAATCGGCGGCGTCTAGGGCAAGAGCGCTGTTGTCTTATGCGGTCGGCCTCCTCCTTTGCTAGCATTACTGCTTCGCAGAAGGATGCAACCGACTGAGATTTATAGAACTAACAGATGAACAGTTTTTTGTATTTTTTATATTAGTATCGAAATATGCAAAGGTAATTTATAGCTCTTGGAATTCTCACAAAAGTTATTAGAAATTAAATCAATATTTGTGACGTAAATAAAATTCTGTTATTTTTAATACAAGTAATATGAACGGTATGTTTTTTTTTTAAATATAAACAACGGTATATGTATATTGTTTAATTTTGATTTATAATAAATAATTAAAAAAAACGCAACCAATTTAAGTTTTGTCGCACCATTCAGCGACTAATCTGTCCATCCGAACGCAGCCTTACGAAACTGTAGCAATAATCGTCGACAGTACGACTTTCCTTATTAAAGATTTTTTAACTCCGATTAAGCAAGAGTTAAACAATTGGCTTTGTCTTAATTACCCAGTACTTGTTAAAGTACGAATTATATTGCCTCTTTGTGTTGTATTTCAACTAGCTTCTCACTGTTGTATTTCAACTTGCTTGCTTAGAGAATAATACCAAGACAATATACTACCTCACTCGCCTATCATCAACGTCGCGTATAGTTTAAAAGCTTGTTGCTTCGTTTGACGCAATCCAAAGTGATGTTTGATGCAAAATTACTGCGAAAAAATAGAGATAACTCCTGAAAACTCTGTTGGCTTTTGGTAATTCTACGATTTACTCGAATGTCTATATACATATCGTCTTCCGACGCTCGGGGAATACGACCGTTGCCGAACAGTGACGACGCGACGTTTCTATGCCCATTATCACTTTAGGAGACCTGTACCTATTTGACCGTATAATTATAAAGCATACATGGTAAGCATAGGAGTGGCAGGCGGTCGTCTCCTTCTGCGAGGCAGTAATGCTTGTGAAGGAGGAGGCCGACCGCATAAGGCAAAGGCAACGGCGTCCTCGCCGTAACCGTCGCCGCTGCGATCTTGCCAATATCATCATCACATCTGGTAACAGTCCAGACCTAGCCCAAGTCGTCACTGTTCTTACGCGCCTCAAGGAGTTGTCAGCAAACTGTAGGGGCCCTACAGGGTTGAAGTCTCCTGGAGCCGAGGGTTGGTGCGAAAGCGTTACACCGGGGCTCTGGGAATAAGGCAAGGGAGGAACGGGGTAGATTGTTTAGTCAGTAAGAGTCTGACACTATTTCCCGCTCCGCCCAAGTGCGGGGTTCGTCATTGGATGATTTTTACTTGCCATAAAAAAAGGTAAGAATAAATATAAATAGTATCTTTTTTTCGAGGCTTTAGTCGTAATTCGACTATGTCAGCCTCATTACGACTAACACTTGAGTCTTACACTAGATACTAAACTAAGACTCTCATGGATCTATTGCATACCAAATTTATAAAGCTCATTGGCCACTTCCGAAGTAAGACTAGATAAAATACTCTGAAATACTCCAATGTCACTGCTGTTTAATTTATGCTTCCTAACGAACTCTAATCGTGCAATTCATTTTTTAACATATGTACAGTAAGTGGCATAAAAGGTTGAATTTGCAAATGTCATAAAAAATATTGAACAATGAACAGAAAAAAGTAATCGTGTGCAACATTTGGACGCATGAGAAGGCGTCAAAAAGTTGTGCAAGACTCGCGTCTTCATAGTAGCAAAATGTTTCAACATTCTATATTTAGCTCATCACATGTTTGATACACACGTTTTACTCTGATATTACCGTCTTAGTGTAATACTAGCTTTTACCCGCGGCTTCGCCCGCGTGGTATTAGGGTTGGGGTTGGGGTTTCCGGGATAAAAAGTAGCCTTTGTCCTATTCCAGAGTGTATTCTATGCCCATGCCAAATTTCATCCAGATCCGTCCAGCCGTTTTGGCGTGGTTGAGTAACAAACATTCAAACATCGTAACCAGGGGCGTAGCTACCGCCGTATCTGCCGTATCAATTATACTGGGCCCCCGCGGTACAGGGGCCCCGACCTAGGCAAAAATTCGCAACATGTGCAGCTAAGCATCTGTAATAAAAATACGTTTTTTTTTTTATACGGGGCCCCGAAGGACTTTTGATACGGGGCCCCAGTGGGGCTTGCTACGCCACTGATCGTAACTTTCGCATTTATAATATTAGTAAGATGAATGCACAGAATCTGTACACTAATGGTTTTGTAAATGCAATCTAAAGTTTGAGCTGGCATCGACTGACAGATATGTTTTTAACGTACAATGTGTTCCACGTTAGAATAGGATCGACTGCCATGTTGTGACGTCACGTTTTACTGTCAAATCGAAGCAAGGAATTATAAAAAATAAAAATATGAACGAGAAAAATATTTATTGATGAACTGTGAACGAAAATAGTTTATTCAGAATCCAGTTCAATTTTTTTCACTACACAACTAATTTCTGTGTGTCTTTGATTTGACAATACTATGTGACTTCACAACCTAGCAATGAATCCAATTCTCACGTGGAACGCATTGTACGTTAAAAACATATCTGTCACACGCATAGTACATAAAATGGAAAAAATTAAATGGCAATTTTTATTATTTACCATAAGTAACCACCATTTACATTACGTAATTACATAAAAACACTTTATTTAATTAAAATTGAATCTTATTATGCAAAAATAACATTTAAGTTGGCTGACCTAGAAATGTAAGTACCAAATGATATTCTGATCGGCGTATATAAGTCTATTCATTATTCCAGTTACATTTGGTATTGGCCACCGAACTGTAGTTTTTGTATTCCGGTATAAAAAATGCACTTAAACAAAAAATGGATCACTAAAAACAATACAATTTCCGCAAAAATCTATGTACAATAATACATTATAATGTATTATTGTAATATTAATATTTAGTTTAAAATTTGTTTTATATTTTAAATATAATGTATAATAAATTAAGTGACTTATAATAATAAATAAACAAATATACTTCTGTAATATGTATTCTGGAATAAATCTACACTAACACAATAAAGAGGTAAAGTTTGTTTTTTTGTTTGTAAGAGGTAATCTCTGGAACTACTGGTCCGATTGGAAAAATTTTAGCAACAACAGAAAGCTGTTTTACTCCTGAGTGACATAGGCTATATTTTATGTACGCGGGCGAAGCCGCTGACAAAAGCTAGTGCAAAAATAAGATTTAAGTTGGCTGACCTAGAAATGTAAGTACCAAATGATATTCTGATCGGCGTATATAAGTCTATTCATTATTCCAGTTACATTTAGTATTGACCACCGAGCTGTATTTTTGTATTCCGGTATAAAAAATACAGTTAAACAATAAATGGATCACTAAACAAAATACTATTTCCGCAAAAATCTATGTACAATAATACATTATAATGTATTATTGTAATATTAATATTTAGTTTAAAATTTGTTTTATATTTTAAATATAATGTTAATATTTAGTTTAAAATTTGTTTTATATTTTAAATATAATGTTAATATTTAGTTTAAAATTTGTTTTATATTTTAAATAATAAATTAAGTGACTTATAATAATAAATAAACAAATATACTTCTGTAATATGTATTCTGGAATAAATCTACACTAATATAATAAAGAGGTAAAGTTTGTTTTTTTTTTGTTTGTAGGAGGTAATCTCTGGAACTACTGGTCCGATTGGAAAAAATGTAGCAGAAATAGAAAGCTGCTTTACTTCTGAGTGACATAGGTTATATTTTATGTACGCGGGCGAAGCCGCTGACAAAAGCTAGTTCTTAATAAAAACGCCACAAAGTATAAATAATTAAAAACGTTATTTCAAAACCTCATTCATGCAAAAAAACAGAACTAAACAGGATTGCAGTAACTTTGAAAAACTCGTTCAGTGACGCACTTGCTATAAGACCTTCCGAGAGGTCCTGGACCTAAACAGGTTTTTATACAGTGAATGTGTTTAACGCTGAGTGTATTCTCGATCGTAGAAAGAATTTTTACACCATCTACTCGATTATACTCTTTTATATAGCACTAGCGACCCGTCCCAGCTTCACACGGGTACTGATATTGAATATATTATGCATGTATTATACACATAAACCCTCCTCTTGAATCACTCTACCTATTAAAAAAAACGCATCACAATCTGTTTCCCGCGCGCCTCAAGGAGTTGTCAGCAAACTGCAGGAGCCCTTCAGGGTCGAAGCCTCCTGGAGCCTAGAGGGTGGTGAAAACTGTTACGTCGACTCCAGGAATAAGGCAAGGAAGGTACGGGGTAGGGTTTTAGGTGTTAGTCAGTAAGAGTCTGACACTGGTCTCCCGCTCCGCCCAAGAGCGGGTTTCGTCATTGGATGATTTTCACCTACCATAAAAAAAAAAAATCCCAATCCGTTGCGTACTTTTAAAGATCTAAGCATACATAGGTACAGCGGTAAGCAACTTTGTTTTATACTATGTAATGATAACCTTCACCTAATCTAATTTAAAATGGGCCTTCGCTAGGAAATAATGTGATTTCAATTTGGAACATCAAAATGTTTAAAAAAAAAAAAAATGTCCGTGAGTTCATTAAAAATCAAACTGGTCACTAAACAAAAAAAGAAAGAAACGTGGTTACTGTTGTTGCTAAAAAAAAACTCACTTCTCACAGGTTTCTATATTAACTCCCTCGCAATGCTCAGTTTATTGTATATTCCCTCACTGCGTTTGGGATTAAAACTAAGCAACCTTCAATTCGTTCGAAATTCAACTGTACATTCCTGCGATTTTAAGACACAGCTTTATTCCCTAGTGACTAAATCTATTAATTTACTTATTTGTTTACCCAGTTTTGAGATGGAATTCATCAAATATCTATTCCCCCTGTGATCAGAATGACATAGAATGTCAGACTTGATCAGGAATAATAAAAGACCAGAAACAAAATAATTGTACACATAATCCAGATTTTCTAATTACGATGTTAGCGCGTTACGTGTTTGCCCTTATAATATATTATATCAATGCCTATAAGTCCGCATGTAAGCCTATATGAAATAATATGAATTAATTTAAGTTAAAGGAAAGAGAGCATGAACAAAAATAGATGATAATCTTGATACTTGACCATGGTCTAACAGACGGATGTGAGGAAATATTGACGTCATGGCAGTAATAAGCTAATATGAAGTTATGACTGAGTAAATACTAAGTTATATGAAGGCCGGTGAGAATAGTACATAAGACGATATACATTGACGATTTAGTCCGTGTACAGCTTGAAGATTATAGAGTTAAAGCGGCATTGGACTGTGCTTGTAAGTCTGTAATTTTAGTCGGCATAGCGCACTAGATGTCTTGGTACTTGATGGTTATAATGTTTTTAATTTATTTGATGTTAAGTGCAGAAGATTAAGTTACTAGGAAATCTTTTAAAACACAATGATATTGTGACTTTATGGCTTACTAATATAATAAGATCTTTTTTTCTAATTTGGGTGGAGTGAGAGAGAGTGAGTGTCAGATTTTCACTGAACTCCAACCGTGTTCCTTTGGAGCGCCTCTATCTCCTGGGGAGGGCAATCAGCGGCAACTTCTCACGCCGGGCCCTAGTACAGGCCATGGTCCTCTGGACCAATGATCGAATATCCTCTGCTGTGTATCCTCGCACATCTCTGGTAGAAACGCAGACTAAAAGTCTAACACGCCCTTTCTCCCTAAGCAAGATAAGTCATTTGATGTTCTCACCTTAAAAAGCCGTGTTTCTGTAGTGAGCCTATGCATTTCAGGGTCGTGAGCACACTGATGGTTTACCTATATATTTAAATTTTCTTGATTTACAAGGTTTTATAATAGAACCGTTAGCAAATTTTCCTCAATGACCGACTGTTTGTTCATTATCCCTGCTCTTCGCTAAAATCAAGTTCACTACATCTTGTATTACAAAGGTCATATGTGTAGTACTTACTAACGGCATGCGTGTGACTTGAAGGCCAAATTATTATGTGATATAAAATCGTTCAAATTCTAAACGCAATCTCGTATCTGTACCGCATAAGGCAAAAGCGCGCACTCCCCAGACGCCGCTGGGATCCCGATCTCGATTTCCAGCCACCGTAGGCGCGGGCTTGTGGACGGCGAGCAATGGGTAGCTCGCCATCTGGTCATCTGGTAACGGTCCAGATCAAGCCAGGTCGTCGACGGCGCACTTTGTTCACGCGCGCCTTAAGGAGTTGTTAGTAAATTTAGAGGCCCAACTGCTGGGCCAAAGCCTACTAGGGGGTCAGGCAAATTATTGATACATTTTTTATTTTTTTTAGCTGATTTTTGTGCCAAATAAAATTATTGTCTCTCTTTCTTTCATATATTTTTTTAATTATTTATTTCTTTCTTTTTCTAGTAGAAGTAAACGGCCATAATCCACCACGCGAAACCGATACGGAACAGTCGATGCCAGGTCTTCTAACTTCTTGTCCTAGGATATATCGGTATTAAAAACCTTTCAACTAACCCGTCATTTAAGGAAATAATATTTCCTTTAGCTAACAAATGTAACTAACTAAATAAAGATTCAAAGTTCACGTCCTGTCTCGTCATATTTTGGCATATTGACTTATGAAATATTATTACGAAGATCCAATGACGCATTCGTTCTGAGGATAAAAAAGAAACAACAATATTTAACACAATGTCATGATGACCAGGCATGATTAGAACTCAGATATTATTAACCCATCATCATTTTGATGACGGTTTTTATGAACACTGGTCTCTGCCAGCGGCTTTGCCTGCGTACATGTCGGAAATTACTTCAAGTAAACGTCGATACTTGTGCGATAAAAATATCGTATTTCCTAATCTTTTCCTTTTTTTATGGTGGGAAAAATCATCGAATGACGAATCCCGCCCTTGGGAGGAGTGGGAGACAATGTCAGACTTCTACTGACTAAACGACTCACCGTTCCTTCTTGCCTTAGTTCCAGGGCCCCAGTGTTCCGCTTCCGCATCAACCCTTGGCCCCAGAAGGCTTCGACCCTGCTGGGCCCCTACAGTTGCTGACAACCCCCTGAGGCGCGCGGGGACAGTGCGTGCCGTCGGCGACTTGGGAATCTACTCGTAGTATATGGTGTAGAAAAAAATCATGTTTGTTGCTTGAGAGCTCCAATTAATGTTTTTAGTATTTGTCGTCTTTTGAGAGCAGAAAACCGAGTGGGAACGGCCCCGACTTACGAGTAACTAAATCGCTGATTTAAACCTAGCCAAGTGCATTACTTTGTGTAATTTATTTCATCACCACTGCTCTCAAAACGGTGAAGGAAACCGACATGTTTTAGAACCAAAAAATGGCCCGCGTGTTGGATTACGGCCTGTTTTCTGTCCAAGAGAGGAGGCCCAAGTTCCAACAATGGGGACATTAAGGCCGATGGTATGCTACAATCATCATTATCATTTCAGCCGAAAGAAAACCACTGTTGAATATAGGTCTACCCGAAGTGTCACAACAACAACCAATCCAACATTATTTACTTTAGAATCTGGATCTCGTAATAGAAGCAGATTATATAATAACGTTAGCAGGAGATTTAAAACCACATTGTATGAAAATAGTGTATTCAATATGGCCACTAAAATTTATAATAAAATTCCAAAAAATATAAAAGACAGTGAGAATATAAATATTTTTAAACATAAACTGTGTAATTTTTTGATAGAAAATTGTTATTACTGTCTTACTGACTTTCTGTCAAACTAGGCTATAATCTACACTAATATAATAAAGAGGTAAAGTTTGTTTTTTTGTTTTTTTGTTTGTAGGGGGTAATCTCTGGAACTACTGGTCCGATTGGAAAAATTTAAGCAACAATAGAAAGCTGCTTTACTCCTGAGTGACATAGGCTATATTTTATGTACGCGGGCGAAGCTGCGGGCAAAAGCTAGTTTGTAATATTAAGCAATAGTTGTTTGTATTTTTATTTTTCTATTTGTATGCCCTGTGTGGCAGATCACGGCATGAACATATATTATTTAAGACCTATTATATTATAATACCTGTGTATCTCAATAAATTATTTGATTTGATTTGATTTGATCCTGTATGTCTTGAAATCATCGAATTCCCACGATCTTCTCCAGTTCTTCTGGTAAGTGGTCACCAGTACAGAACCTATCGTCTTCACCATGGCAATATTATAAGGTACGCTACACACACACACCATGACGTATATTATAAATACAAACTTTCGCCTTAATAATCTTAGTATGTTGTAACCAATTAAATGAATCAAATAAAGAACAATAAACCGGTAATACAATTAGCCATTACACAGCTCATTCCATAATTGGAGCACGGTGATGCGCCACCGATACATGGTGGACATCCCACCCATACGCAAATCGTTTGGAAAACACATTCATTTGACTGGCCTGTCAGTCTAGTAGCTAGTGACCCTGACTGCTATGCCGGAGGTCGTGGGTTTGATTCCCACCCAGGACAAATGTTTGTGTGATGAGCACGATCATTTGCTCTGTGTCTGGGTGTAATTTATCTATAATATGTGTGTATTTAGAAATATATAAGTTTGTTTATCAGTTGTCTAGTACCCATAACACAAGCTCTGCTTACCTTAGGACTAGATGGCGTTGTGTGATAGTTGTGGAATTTATTATTATTATTATATTATATATTGTGCGTAGATACAGATAAGGAGCAGTGAACTATAATTCCTCCTTCGATGTATCCTGGCTGGAGTTACGTAAAATCGAGTAGTTAGTTATCAGTCATTACATACTAACTACCTATAGGTCATTGGACTTGATCAGCTGACGTTTCCTTAAAGAAATGAATTTTGTACATGCCCCACATTAATTTAAGTATTAGAAAACAAAGTACTTTATTTTTTAATTTTATCTTAAGAAATCTGTAGTGTTTTATGTACCGGATTGACCCTCATTAAAACGATCAAAATTTAGCGGTGTATAATATCAAATAGGCATACAATACAAAATTACAGATTAAATATAATCTTGTCACACATTCAAATATTTAAAATTAATCGAGCCTAAAGAATCATAAATGTCGAAAAAACATAATTATTCATTGATTTAAGAAATCTTGAATTGTATAGTAAGACTTTATTGATTAAGAATTTAAGGAATTTATTTATATTTAAATAGTAGAAGTTTTTAGTACCTACTTAAAATGTCAATTGGTATTTTATGGTAAACTTCTAAAGCCAAATAAAAGACTTTAAGCTATTTTTAGAATTATAGGTCGCGAGTTCAAACCCAGCCAGTCGCAATACATTGTATAATTTATTTAATCGCCTTTATTCTTGAAACGATAAAAGAAAACATCATAAGGATACCAGCATGTCCTAGAACCAAAAAATCGAAGACAAATTACATTCACCAATCCGCACATGGCCCGCGTAGTGATCCCTAAGACCCAGATTGACCCTTTTTGGAACCCGTAGGGACTCTGCAAAAGGATCAAAGCCATCTGGGGCCTTTTTTATGGTAGGAAATCATCTAATGACGAATCGCGCCCTTGGGCGGAGCGAGAAACAGTGTCAGACTCTTACTGACTAAACAACCCACCATCATACAACAACCCATTCCTTCTTAGCCTTCATACCAGGCGTTCCAACATTCCTTTCAGAAACCGGACCGGAGCCACAGTAGGCTTCGGCCCTGCAGTTGGACCTCTCCATTTGCTGACAACTCCTTGAGGCGCGCGGGAACAGAGCGCGCCGTCGACGGCTGGCTGGGTCCGGACTATTACCAGACAACCGGACACTAAGCTACCCATTGCTTACCGTCCACAAACCCAAAGCCATCTGCGGCCCAGGTCTCTTTCTGAAAGGAAGGCTTGGCCCCATTGCGAAAGGCAAAGAAAGAACGAGGTGGAGTATTTAGTCAGTAAGAGTCTAACACTGTTCTCGCTTCGCCCAAGAGCATGGTTCGTCGTTGAATGATTTTTACCAACCATAAAAAAAAGATCGACCTCCTTTGAAACCAGAGTGAAATCCAGCTCATTCTGCAAAGCAGTAATGCTAGCAAAGGAGAAGACCGTACGCGAGAGGCAACAGTCCTCACACGGCAGACGATTGCCAGTCTTTTTAATTAGTAAAAGTCTGACTCTATCTCCTGCTTCGCCCAAGGGCCGGAAGATGTCATAAAGTAGATGATTTTCATCGACCACTATAAAAAAAATCATACAATCTTTTCTTTGGACCCAGACCTCCAGCTTCCAAACAAAGAGTATACAGGTTCTCTGAATTTTATCCCCGCAACGTCATTCTCAAAACAACCAGCATTTCAGTGTATCAAACCCGTATGCCAAAAAATCTATAGATAAGGTTATGTACACGGATCCATACAAAACATTGACGTCTGATTGGCAGTTGAGATAGCTTTGTGCGAAAACTTGTGTAACTATTTGTTCTACAGTGCCAATATTACGAAGTACTGTTTGTGGAGTCAAGGTTTCTGACTTATAAACCTTGACTCTAAAGGTTCGAGGGAGCTTCTAAATACGACTATTCAAGACTAGCCTTCTGCCAGCGGTTTCGCCCGCGTCAAAGTAGGATTCTCCATACAAACTTTAGCCCCCATTACATCCCTTTAGGAGCTGAATTTTGAAAAACCCTGTCTTAGAGTTCATCTACGTCATAAAAGGAAGCGTTTTGCATGTGCATATTTCACGCTCCTAGGTCCAGTAGTTTTGGCTGTTCGTTGATAATTATGTCAGTCAGTTTCTCCTTTTGTATATAGATAAATGATACTTCAGGAAGCTGTGGTGGTAAGCATGGCCGCAGAAGGCTGCGACATTCATATAAAGTTAGTAGTAAGTCTAGTTAATGCCTTCTGATTAAAATCTAGTTCAATTTTAAACAAATTATGCGAATATAAATTCATTTGACAAGTAGCGGACTTTTAGATATATTTGAGTGACAGCAAAGGTAACTTTGGGTGGCATAATATTAAGTTTTTTTTTTCACTGCAAATATTATGTTCAAGCTGACGTGCGACCTAGACCGCGAAATGGCAAAGGCAACGGCGCCCTCGCCATAGCCGTCACCGCCGCGATCCCGCCAATATCCGGCCACCGTAGACGCTGGCTTGCGGACGGCGAGCAATTGGTAGCTCGCCATCCGGTCGTCTGGTAACAGTCCAGACCGAGTCCAAGTCGTCGACGGCGCGCACTGTTCCCGCGCGCCTCAAGGAGTTGTCAGCAAACTGTAGGGGCCCTACAGGGTCGAAGCCTCCTGGGCCAAGCGTTGATACGAAGCAGGCCACCAGGGCCTGGGAATAAGGCAAGGAAGGAATGGGGTAGATTTTTTAGTCAGTAAGAGTCTGACACTGTTTGAATTCTTACTACAAGGTGGACCAATGACCTGACGTTGTGAGATGTACAGGATAGGTCCTAGTGGTGATCGTTACGTGAGGCATTATGTTCATCAGTGGACGTTTTTCAGCAATGAAGTTGATGATCTATTCTGAGTGAAGTGAGATAGATTGTCAGACTTTTAAAGACTAACCTATGTGCATTCAATCACGAGATAACTCTTTCAGACAATATTTCTAAAGAAGACGTATTCGTACGACTGGTCTATCAGTCTAATAGTTAGTGGCCCTGACTGCAATGCCGGAGGTCGTGGGTTCGAGATTCGCACCCAGGACAAATGTTTTTGTGATGAGCACGATCATTTTGTTCTGTGTCTGGGTGTAATTTACACCAATAATCTACACTAATATAATAAAGAGGTAAAGTTGGTTTTTTTATTTTTTTGTTTGTAGGAGGTAATCTCTGGAACTAATGGTTCGATTGGAAAAATTGAAGCTATAATAGAAAGCTGCTTTACTCCTAAGTGACATAGGCTATAAATTATTTATATAACATGGATATTAACAGAGCTATCACAACTGTTGTCTCACAAATTTTTCGCGGACGAAGTCGCGGGCAGAAGCTAGTATAGTATGTATTTAAAAATATATAAGTATGTTTATCAGTTGTCTAGTACTCATAACACAAGTTCTGCTTAGCTTGGGACTAAACGACGTTGTGATAGTTGTGGAATATTCTATTCTATTAATTTATAAAGAAGTAATTACTTGTTGCTAAGTAATTTCTTATTAAGTCATTACTTGACGTTGAAATCTTTATAAAATAAATTAAATTATTCTTATCTAAATACAAATTGTTACTTAAGTAGTTACTTTTACTTAAGTAATTACTTATTTATAAATACGCCTGTGAAATTGACAATTCAGGGTTGAGTTTTGACAAGGAAACAAGTAATACTTAAGAATAATCATGACGTGACATTCTAAATTGCGTGATCTTAAACTTGAGCGAAGTAACTTAATTAAGTCATAAAATTTTATAACATAACACAAGTTGTCTACACTAATATAATAAAGAGGTAAAGTTTGTTTTTTTGTTTGTAGGAGGTAATCTCTGGAACTACTGGTCCGATTGAAAAGATTTTAGCAACAATAGAAAGCTGCTTTACTCCTGAGTGACATAGTCTAATTTTATGTACGCGGGCGAAGCCGCTGACAAAAGCTAGTATTTAATAAGCCTCTACTTGAGAAGGTTTTGTTTATGATTAGTTGCTTATATCGTTTAATAGGTTGTGTGAAGTAAATTATCAAAGAAAAAATAAGTAAAGATTGATTGAGAATCTATTCTTAGTCTGCTATTTTCTAAATATAGTCATTCCAACACGATTCCATTAACCGTAGGGACCCTGCAGGGTCGAAGCCTCCCGGAGCTGGTTGATGCGAAAGCGTTACACCGGGGCTCTGGGAATAAGGCAAGGAAGGTACAGGGTAAGTTCTTTAGTCAGTAAGAGTCTGACACTGTTTCCTGCTCCGCCCAAGAGTGGGATTCGTCATTCGATGATTTTTACCTACCATAAAAAAAACACGATTCCATTGTCATTTTGCTTTGTCAAGTTCATAATCTGTTAAATGGCTGATTATTGGGCGGTCAGTCGTGTCGTAACAGAATTATGGTACGAGTTGTTTTGTAACGAACTAAAAGCAATAACTACATTTATTTGTTTTTATACATTTTATTTGTCGAATCTTGGCGAGTCTGAAGCTAGGCTCAGCGAATTTTACCGCTTGTGCACTCGTAAAAAAAAAAATAGTTTAAACAAATAACAGCAATTTGTAGTTTATTGCTGTTAAAAACTGTATTGGCATTTGTTTTTTTTTAAACCATTAATTTTTTTGTGAATTTTCAAACGCTACGCTAAAATTCGCAGCCTCATCATAGACTCGCTAAGATCCAACGGTCGTACTGTACACCATCATCATCATCATCATCATCAGCCTTTTAATGTTCCCACTGCAGGGACACAGGCCTCCTCTCTCTAGGAGAAGGAATGGGCCATAATCAGCTTGTAATAAATACGCGACTATGAAGCTACGCGCAAGGTATCAGATAATCCCAGTAATGGCCGGCGTGCTCTGTTCCTTCGCCTCAAGGAGCTGACAGCAAATGGAGAGGCCCAACTGCAGGGCCGAAGCCTACTGGGGCCCCGGTCCGGTTTCTGAAAGGAAGGTCCGACCCTGGTATGAAGACTGACAAGGAATGGGGTGGGTCGTTTAGTCAGTAAGAGTCTGACACTGTTTCCCTCTCCCGCTCAAGGGCCCGCCCTTCTAATCCCTTAATTTTATTGGATGTCATTGGATGATTTTTCCTACTATAAAAAAACCCAGTAGTAGAAACATTATAAGCTAGTTACGGAAATGGGCCAATTCTTATTATACCAGTCTAATAATCATCTAATTAGCATTAAATTAATTAGATTGTGCATAGTATCACGTAGGCATCTAAATGATTTTCTTAATAACACGTCCGTTTACATTTAGGTTGATGACCAAAGTCGTTAGGTTTGTAACAATGGAGGACGATCGGCGGCCATTTTGGGGACTGACTACTGTTGACAGGTTTATTGTTATGTCGTTTGGAGGACTTTTTTTTATTTTTTACTTTAAGAAATTTTTATATAACCAATTTTATCATTTCATAGTATAAAACAAAGTCGCCCTGTCCCTATGTATGCTTAGATCTACAAAACTAAGCACGGAATTCGATGCGGTTTTTTTATTGGATAGAGTGATTCGAGAGGAAGGTTTGTATGTATAATACATGCATAATAATAACATTGCACCCGTGCGGAGCTTGGGCGGGTCGCTAGTATCATAATAAAAATCAATGCCACTTTTCGTTGTTATTTTATAACTCAAGAACGGGCTTATCTATCTAAACCAAATGTTTAGGCTTTGTTCGGACTATTTAGTAGACGGTTTATGTGAAGTTTGCACAAAATCAATCGAACGGTTCTTCATTTATCACATTTTCTGTAGCCAGAAGCGAAGCCGAAGGCAAAAGCTAGTTTATTATAATTATTAGAATTAGCTTCTGACTTACAAGTCGTAGTCACAGGTTTAAAACCAGTCAAGCGCATTAATTTGTATAGGTAATTTATATCATAACCCTTGCTCATAAAATATTAAAAACATCCAGTATGGTGCCTTGACCATTATGCCATTCATCGTCATCATCATTTCAGCTGAAAGACGTCCACTGTTGGACATAGGCCTCCCACCCCTAGGCAACCCTGACCAGGTCACCAGTCCAACTTGTGGGAATCCTTCTAACGCTACGTCTTCCAGTACGCGGTCGCCACTCTAGAACCTTACGGCCCCAACTATGCCATTCATCATCATCAGCCTTTATAATGTTCCCACTGGGACACAGGCCTCCTCTCTAAGAGAGGGGAATGGACCGTAATCCCCCACGCGGGCCCAGTGCATGTTGGTGGATGTCACATGTCTTCGAATTTTTGGTTCTAGGATATGCCGGTTTCCTCACGATGTTTTCCTTCGCCGTTTTGAGAGCAGTTATGCCATTACAAAGAGTTAATTAAAATAGGTTTTTTTTTTATCTAAACTTAGTATCCTGAGCTAACCTTATCTTTTTATGCACTAGTGCACACACCGGATGAAAACAGAAATAATGAGCAAAGCAATTATTATTTCAATGTTAAAAAAGTGCAAAATCAAATTAATTAACAAGTTTCATAACTACAAATTAATAATACAGTAATTACCAACTTGTTAACATTAACACTAAGACGTATTTTGATACAGATTTCTAGACAATGAATTTGTTACATAATGTAAAAGGAGAAACTCACTGACTGACATATTTATTTATTTATTTAAACTTCATGTACAGTAGTGGTACATAGGCAGACTTATTTATTACTTAATGCAACAAGGCATTCTCTACCAGTCAACCCTTGGGTTAAAAAAGACAACACTGTGGTAGGTGTGCACAATAAATAAATAACAGATATTTTAAATAGATTGTAGTATAAATTAAGTGACATATACGTACTACTGGGACTAGGAACGTGAAATTTTGCACAAGTCTTCCTTTTTATGACGTACGCGAGCACTAAGAGTAAAATTCCCAAAATTCACTCCCTAAGAAAAACATCGTGAGGAAACCGACATGTCTTAGAACCAAAAATTCAAAAAGAAGACACGTAACATCCATCAAATCGCACTGGACCCGCGTGGTGGATAACGGCCTATTGCCTCTCCTAGAGAAAAAGCTTCAGTCTGCTACTGGCTAGAACCAAAAACGTCAAAGATATGTGACATTCACCAACTCGCACTAGGCCCGCGTGGTGAATTATGGCCCATTCCTTTTCCTAGAGCGGAGGCCTGAGTCCCCAGCAGTGGGAACATTATAAGGCTGAAGCTAAGTAAAATAAAAAAGATCTTATAGTCCAAGGCAAACAAGTCGAACCCGTTGCTATATGGTTCCGCGCAACCTCCCGCTTAGATTGAGACCCGATAATCTGTCACTGTGCATCGCAGTTCCATCGCCATTTTCGTTCAAATTCAATGCCAAACCAACATATAGTTATCACTACATAGTATAAAACAAAGTCGCTTTCTGTGTCCCTTGTCCCTTTGTATGCTTAAATCTTTGAAACTACGCAACGGATTTTGATGCGGTTTTTTTAATAGATAGAGTGATTCATGAGGAAGGTTTATAGGTATGATACATGCGTAATATATTAGTATTGCACCCGTGCGAAGCTGGGGCGGGTCGCTAGTATACATATATTTTACATCACAATAATCATAGATATAATAATATATGCTTTACATCATCTACACTAATATAATAAAGAGGTAAAGTTTGTTTTTTTGTTAGTTTGTTTTTTTGTTTGTAGGGGGTAATCTCTGGAACTACTGGTCCGATTGAAAAAATTTTAGTAACAATAGAAAGCTGCTTTACTCCTGAGTGACATAGGCTATATTTTATGTACGCGGGCAAAGCCGCTGACAAAAGCTAGTATGTAATAATAATCACTTTACGATTGCGCGGTCGTACCATCATCGGATAAAATGAATATTTGCGAGATATTTTTTTGTGAAATTAATGGAGATATCATGCAAACTGTATAATATAAATACCACATCATATAATATAACATTTAACCTACTAAAAAAATCTTTATCTTCACACTGCCGACTTTTAAACTTTAAGAAAAGTAATTTTCAATCCAAAGTAATCAAAACACACTTTTTTCTGAACCCGGGAATAGAACCTAGGAACTCGGACTAAACAGTTTCACAATTTTTTTTTATTCTCATCCAATAACTTTTTCCACTCTAGGGTGGAGCGGGACGACATGTCAGAATTTTACTAAATTAAATCTACTCCTATGTCCTTCTTAGCCTGGCGTTCCAGGACCTCGTGCTTCTCCTTTATAAATTGATAATTCTATATAAGAATAAACCAAGGTAAAAAAAAATAAGGCCCCTAGGTACGACGTAGATATTGTCCTATTTATAAAACAAAATTACTTGGGTATCTCTCTCACATTAAAATTAGAAGTGATTTTTTTAATAAATAAAACTGCGTATGTCATCATTGACATCTCGTAGTGTCAGACTTTTACTGACTAAAAATCAACCCCGTTCCTTTTAACCCTACGTATCGGGGCCGGACATTTTTTTTTTTTAATTGCTATAAACTAGTGCTTGACTACGATCCCACCTGATGGTAAGCAGTGATGCACTCGTTGATGGTAAGGCGCACTAGTTTATTAAGAGCCTATTCACTCTAGCCTTGAAGACACCTAAATTATAATCGGACGGAAAGACTGCAACCGGCAAAATTGTTCCAGTCAACATTCGTTTCAGAAACTGGCCCTTGGTCCCAGTACACTTCGACCCTGTTGGGCCCCTACAGTTTGCTGACAACTCCTTGAAGCGCGCGGGAACAGTACGCGCCTTCGTCGACTTGGGATCGAGACAGACGGTTACTGGACGGTCGGACAATGACCTACCCAATGCTCGCCATCCGCAAGCCCACAAAATTAGAAGTAATGTGATACTGCTGCAGGTATAGAAACCAAGTATGTACTTTCCAGTACGTAGCCTAGGTATAGACCTCAAAACTGAGTACCATACTTTAAACTCATGAGTCTCACACCTATTGTCTTCCTATTATATCTCTATTTACGGTATTTGAAAGGTTAAAGGTATACCTGCGTCAAATCTTGACTGGCCTGTCAGTCCAGTAGTTAGTGACCCTGACTGCTATGTCGGAGGTCGTGGGTTCGATTTCCAACCAGGACAAATGTTTGTGTTATGAGCACGATCATTTGTACTGTGTCTGGGTGTAATTTATCTATAACTAGCTTTTGCCCGCGGCTTCGCTCCCGGCAACAGATTATTCTACTCTGCTCCACTCTGCCCTACTCTACCCTATTTTTTTTTCATAAGAACCTTGTCCTGATAATAACAAACACAACAAAAAAAGAATTAGCGAAATTGGTTCAGCTGTTCTCGAGTTTTGCGCTTACCAACACATTTTGCGATTCATTTTTATATTATAGATATGTATGTATTTAGAAATATATAAGTATGTTTATCAGTTGTCTAGTACCCATAACACAAGCTCTGCTTAGCTTGGGACTAGATGGCGTTGTTTGATAGTTGTGGACATATTATATTATATTATATCGGGCTACTATGGCCCACTACAAACCGCTACCACATAGTAACCGGTCCACGAGGCTCGCGGTTATTGCATAAGAATTTTACGACTAGATTTTTTGTTAAGGATTTCTCACGTGTTTTGAAGTTAGCGAATATTATAGCGAGAATAAAGGAATTTATTTTAAAAACAATGTTTAACTGAAATGAAACATATCGCCTTACTCAATACCCAGCCTTAAAGGTACAAAACGTTTTAGGAACACATTCATTTCATTATGCGTACAACTAAGGAAGGAATTTCCTTCCGGAGTCTGTGTTTCCTGATAGCTACAACTCTAATAGAATAGGTTACTTCTAGGCAAGCGTGCTCCATCGTCGACCACATCATCGCTTACCATCAGGTGAGATTGTGGTCAAACGCGAGCCTATCTAGAATAAAAGGTATGGGTATCAAAAAGAGATCATTTACAATGCTTCTTAATATTTGGCAACACCCAAACCTTGAAGACAAGGTATTGAAGTTAGCCAATATGTCTCATCAATAAAATACTATAGAAAAGAGTGATTGATAATGGGTATTAATTAATTGGTTCACTAAATATAATAAAAACAGACTAAAATAGTAGATTATATATCAAGTAAATCATAATCTTGGTTACATATTTCTTTTCACTTCCACTTTGTTTATTTATTTTTTCTATTATGTTTATTATTTGTGAGCACAATACATATATAGATAGATAGAAATTTAAATAACCCAATGACAGTCCCAACTGACGACACCCGTTCACGAGCATGACGCTTGCCTCAGCCCCATTCAGCTCAATCAACTGAATAATAATAATATTTTACAACTTACTAAATGGTACTTCACATTCACAAAATGTTAAAAATGTGCTTCTACATTACTTATATGCTGGCGTTTCCAAATACAAAATTAATAAAAGAACACAATTAAAATAAAAACAAAACTATTGACTAAAAATAAACCAACACGATTTTACACGATTGAAGATAAATCCGCAGATTCCACAAATCAATTCATTTTTTTTCTGTCATATTGTATCAGATTATGATCATAAAGTTTAAAATGACGCACAATCATCTCTGTTAGTCGAAACTTAATTAAAGTTTTTATTGATCAAGTTAAAAAAGCAGATTTGTTTATTAGGGTATGTTTTTTACACACAACATTTACGTCAATTCGAAGACGTGATCTAGAAAAAAAATATAAACGTGCGAACACTGTTTTTTTTTTGGTAGGTAAAAATCATCCAATGACGAATCCCGCTCTTGGGCGGTGCGGGAAACAGTGTCAGACTCTTACTGACTAAACAACCTACCCTGTTCCTCCCTTGCCTTATTACCAGGCCCTGGTGTTACGCTTTCGCACCAAACCTCGGCTCCAGGAGACGAACACTGGGTAACAGATATCTTTGCTTATGAATTATGTACTATTTTTACTTATTGAAGGTTTTTTTTTTATGGTACGTAAAAATCATCCAATGACGAGTCCCGCTCTTGGGCAGAGCGGAAAACAAGTGTCAGACTCTTACTGACTAAACAACCTACCCCATTCCTACATCGCCATACATACCAGGGCCAGAGACTTCTTTTCAGACACAAACCCGTGGCCCTGATTGGCTTCGACCCTTCTGCAGGGTCCCTACGGTTGCTGACAACTCCTTGATGCGCGCGGGAACAGTGCGCGCCGTCGACGACTGGGCTTGGTCCGGACGATTACCAGACGACCGGACGGCGAGCTACCCAATGCTCACCGTCCGCAAACCCGCGCCTACGGTGGCTGGAAGTCAGGATCGGAATCGCGGCGGCGTCTGGGGCGCAAACGCTGTTGCCTTATACGGTCCGCCTCCTCCTTTGCTAGCATTACTGCTTCGCAGAAGGAGGTGACCGCCAGCCACTCCTCCTCACTCCGAACCAACTTATTGAAGGTAAGAAATCATCCAATAATTACTCTCACTCTAGAGTGATGCGAAAGGGCATTTCAGACTTTTACTGACAAAAACCGATTTTCTATCTATATACAAAGTTGATACGACATATGGACTTTCCTAAAAAGGATCTTTTGATTATACACACCAATATAAACTAATTTTACTATGAGATCGATCCAAAAATCACGAAAAAAATCCCGCTGCTCCATAGATTTATATTCACATAAATAACTCCACAAAATGTATGGAGCAGCCCGTTTTTTTGTGATTTTTGGGTTTGTCTCAGGACCCTGAGGTCCTGGACCTTTGGAAGGCGTACAAGGGATCAAAAGCAACTCGCAGAGGCCCCTTTAATGGAACGTGGTGCTAACTGGTGATTATCCCTGTAAGCGCTATGCTAGTGCATCCAAGGATAACCCCCGGTTGATGAAGAACTATTGCGACATATAGAATGATGAAGGGTTGTTATTATTATTATTACTTGGCCATACTGTCCTACTGCTGGGCATAGGCCTCCCTCCATTCTCCTAGCTTCTGTTGCCCATACTGTCTTACTGCCGGGCAAAGGCCTCCCTCCATTCTCTTAACTTCAATTGCCCATACTGTCCTACTGCTGGGCAAGGGCCTCCCTCCATTCTCCTAACTTCAGGCTCACCAAGTTAGACCGGGCGTACTGTATAGTTCATTTTTTAATTCTAGACTACGATTTGACGACTCAGAATGTCACACTCTAAAAGTATGTTCCCAATTTTCTAGAGTTTGACATTTTAATTTGTCAAATCGTAGTCTAGGATTAAAAAACGAACTATACCATATGTTACTAGTATCCAAAATGAACGATTTACCCAATTGCCCCACAGAGAATGCACGTACAAATTGTGTCTTCGTGATAGGTCTCTACCACTCGCATTCAACATTTCGACATCACATGATGACTCAGAGAAACAATAGCAATCTCATTGGGTTTAACTTTGGCTTTATTACTGCTAAAACTAAATTGCACAACTGACTAGACTTATTTAGTCTAATGTAATTTTTGTTAACTTGTTTTAACATTTACATTGATTTTTCTTTCATCACTTCTGATGGGCCTGTCAGCCTAGTAGTTAGTAACTCTGACTGCTATGCCGGAGGTCCTGGGTTCGATTCTCACCCAGGACAAATGTTGTGTGATGAGCACGATCATTTGTTCCGTGTCTGGGTGTAATTTATGAATAATATGTATTTAGAAATATACATATAAGTATGTTTATCAGTTGTCTAGTACACATAACACAAGCTCTGCTTAGCTTGGGACTAGATGGCATTGTGTGATAGTTGTGGACATATTATATTATTATTTTTATATTATAGGTCTCTACCACTCGTAATGAACGTTTCAACATCACGTGATGACTCAGAGAAACAATAGCAATCTCATTGGGTATAACTTTGGCTTTATTACTGCTAAAACTAAATTGCACAACGTGATCTTTAACTAGAGTAAATAGACTAATCTAATTTTTGTTAACTTGTTTTAAATTTATATTGTTTTTTCTTCCATCATTTAACCACATTTATTATACTAGCAACCCGCCCCAGCTTCGCACGAGTACTGATATCTATATCATTACATAGTATAAAACAAAGTCGCTTCCCGCTATGTATGCTTAGATCATCAAATCTACGCAACGGATTTTGATGCGGTTTTTTTTTAAAGTAGACTGATTCATGAGGAAGGTTTATGTATAATACATGCGTAATATAGTAGTATTGTACCCGTGCGAAGCTGGGGCGGGTCCCTAGTGTACTTATAAAAGGAGAAAATGACTAACTGACATATCAACGCACTGCCTAAACTAGTGGGCCTAGGAATATGAAATTGTGCACTAGGCTTCCTTTTATGACGTAGGCGAACACTAAGAAAGGGTTTTTCAAAATTCAGCTTCTAAAAAGATGTAATGGGGGTTTAAAGTTTGTATGGAGAACCCTACTTTCACGCGGGCGAAGCCGCTGGCAGAAGGCTAGTTGAATATATTATGTGTGTATTATACACATAAACCTTCCTCTTGAATCACTGTAACTATTAAAAAAAACCGCATCAAAATCCGTTGCGTACTTTTAAAGATCTAAGCATACATAGGGACAGCGGTAAGCAACTTTGTTTTATACTATGTAATGATTTTCATCTATAATAGTTTTTCCATGAGAAGCGTATGTTAACATCTAAGTTAAGTTAGTTAGTGTAATTTTTCTGTGTTATTTTGTTTTTTTCCGCCAAGAAAATTTATATATATTTATATTAATTTATGACTGACGTACGAGTTTCTAATTGGCTGATGGAAATATATTCGCTTAATATCAAATACCTCTTGGACAACCCCAAAATAAAATTAATTTTTTGATCCAGCCTATTGTTGTCCCAATGGATTCGATCGTGTGAGTATCAGTTATAGAGGACGGAAGTGGAAGCTAACAGAGTACCTGACGCCCTTCAGGGTCGAAGCCTCCCGGAGCTGCCGGTTTGAGTGAAACTGTTACCGCGGCTCTGGGAATAAGGCAAGGAAGGTACGGGGTAGGTTTTTTAGTGAGTAGGAGTCTGACACTGGTCTCCCGCTCCGCCCAAGAGCGAGTTTCGTCTTATGATGATTTTCACCTACCATAAAAAAAAAACAGAGTACCTGACAGACAAACGTAACAGACAGACACAGTTACGTTCAAAATGATTAGCGGCTCCATATTAATTTACGAGTGAATTCACGTGTTAATTCACGTGCGACATCACGTGTTAATTCACGTGCGAAATCACGCCATTAATTCACACACAAGTCGTACTCCGCGAAAACCGTTCAAATTCACATTCACGCCGGTTAACGGAGCTTCACGGCATAAATGTGAAGCCGCCATATAATATTAGTATGTCTAGCAACTGACTATTGTTATCATAATAATTCTCATCTACTTAGGTAATATGAGAATTATCCTACTTGTTTGTTAAGTAATAAAGACCGCATTTTTGTGGGAAACCGGAAATCATCAAATGAGTCATCCAGCTCAGGGTGAAGCAAGTGAGAATCAGACTTATGAATCACCAGTGTTCTTTCGGTTACCCTTTGCATTCTGGAGTCACGGTAACTGACTGGCCTATCGGTCTAGTGGTTAGAGCCTTAGAGGCCCTGACTGCTAAGCCGGAGGTCGTGGGTTCGATTCCCACCTAAGACAAATGTTTGTGTGATGAGCACGATCATTTATTCTATGTCTAGGTGTAATTTATCTATAATATGTATGTATTTAGAAATATATAAGTATGTTTATCAGTTGTCTAGTACCCATAACACAAGTTCTGGTTAGCTTGGGACTAGACGACGTTGTGTGATAGTTGTGGAATATATTATATTATATTAACTCCCTTTCGACTATCGTAATTACAGTCAAAATTAAAGAACAATAGATGTGCGAATGCCGGCGTTCGAGTGTAGCAAGTATATGAGCCTGTTCAATGGAGCCTTAACACCCAAATTATAATCTTACTGGACCATAGCAGTCCAATTCATCATCATCATCATCAATTCAGCCGAAAGACGTCCACTGCTGGACATAGGCCTCCCCCAAACGTCGCCACAACGACCGGTCACGTGCGTCTCGCATCCATCGAATTCCAGCAACCTTGACCAGATCGTCGGTCCACCTTGAGGGAGGCCTACCAGCACTACGTCTTCCGGTACGCGGTCGCCACTCCAGAACCCTTTGACCCCAGCGGCCATCTGTTCTGCGTGCGATATGCCCATTGCCACTTACGTTTGTCGATCCAATTAATAATCTACACTAATATAATAAAGAGGTAATGTTTGTTTTTTTGTTTGTAGGGGGTAATCTCTGGAACTACTGGTCCGATTGGAAAAAATTAAGCAACAATAGAGTGTCATAGGCTATATTTTATGCCCGCGGGCGAAGCCGCTGGGAAAAGCTAGTAATAAATAATCTACGACTTTCACACAACGTTATTTATGTTTATTTTTTTAAAACCTTTATTATTGTACAACTTTTTAAGCGCTAACTTCGCAGAGCCTAACTTCAGACTTGCCCCCTCCTGGGCCAAGGGTTGATGTGAAAGCGTAACACCAGGGCCTGGGAATAAGGCAAGAAAGGAACGGGGTAGGTTTTTTAGTCAGTAAGATTCTGACACTGTCTCCTGCTCTGCCCAAGAGCGGGATTCGTCATTGGATGATTTTTACCTACCATCTTACTAATATTATAAATGCGAAAGTTACGATGTTTGGATGTTTGTTACTCAATCACGCCAAAACGGCTGGACGGATATGGATGAAATTTTTAGGATACACTCCGGAATAGGACATAGGCTATTTTTTATCCCGGAAACCCCAACCCCAACCCCAATACCATGCAGGCGAAGCCACGGACAAAAGCTAGTAAAAAAATAAAACAAAAAGCTTCAGACTCGCCAAGATCCAACGGCCGTACTGTACGCAGTATAAACGAAGAGACGAAACTTGAAACATGATTTGACAATAATACCTAAAGATGATATTTTAAGAAATCAACAGGTTAGCTCATAATCACACTTGCGAGTTAATTTATTTTTAATTTATGCCGAAATCTTTGTCGCTCAATAGCTGGCATTCCTGATTGCGTCCTAGAGGTCACGCGTTCGAATCTTTTCCTAATATGTAGATTGGCAATTGTCTTTCGAAAAAAACTTTAATGATCTTCTAATGACTGGCAGAAAATTATGTTTTTTTCCTCAGAAAACAGGAATCATGATGCGATTATCAATTACAAAAATTGCTTGTATTTTTTTCCTACCTTGCATCACAATAATTGCGTAAACGAAGACGATTATCATTAAGGCATATCTGTAATGTCTGGTAATTTGTATAAATGACAAGATTTTTTGATAAAGACATTGACTATTAAAAAAAAACTCGATGGTCATTCAAAGAATGGAAGGTAGTCAACAATGATGTTTACCTTTTAATTTATATTATTCCTAATTAAATTCCCACACTAATATTGCATAAAAAAAACTCACGGTTAAATTTCCGATCTTCTACAGCACCAAAACATTCACTTTACAAAATATAAATAACTGCACAACACAACACAAACAAAGCGAAATTCTTAATTCGTAAATTAATAAAAATCCGCGTTCTAAATTCAAAAAGCCTACACGTCCGAACTCGTCGAACGTTGGTATAACACTGAACTTGAAATAAAAATCGAACGACTCCTGCGCCGCTTGGCGCCTTGCTTACCTTCAAGACGTATACTAGAAAAATCTACTTTATCGCTTAGAACATAGAGTTCATTTTTATTTGTTTTTGCTATAATTGCTAATAATCAGATGCTAGTCTTGAAATTTATATATTTTGCGGATTTTCCACTTAAAGCTAACATTCTTAGTAAATATACAGGTTACTCTTTGTTCAGACTTAGTCATGGTTTTTGCAGCCATCTGAACTTTGATCGGGTACATTATTTATTTTGCATAATTATTTAGAAAAGATAATCTGGCTTGAAATATTATAATTTTTCCTATGGCTCGTCATTGAAGGCGTTTGGTGAAGAAAATATTCCATTAAAAATATATTGTAATAATTTAGGAACAATAATAATTCCACGATATTTTCCAAAGTGCCTCTCCATGTGGCTTCGACCTCTAATGTGCCTTCCAAAGGTCCAGAAACCGCAAGGTCCAATACAATATTAAAAAAACCTTCTTTCATTGACCATAATTATTAGTTTTTCTTTTTATTTAACATTTTTAACTATTAATAATTCAACAATTGTAACTTATATAGGTAGTACTTATAAAAGACTTATTATTATTTACTAGCGATCCGCCCCAGCTTTGCACGGGTGCACGCTGATATTAAATATATTATGCATTTATTATACTTATAAACCTTCCTCTTGAATCACTCTATCTATTAAAAAACTCATCAAAATCCGTTGCGTAGTTTTAAAGATCAAAGCATACATATGGGACAGACAGCGGGAAGCGACTTTGTTTTATGTTTTATCCCACACGAATATTGCATAATGATGATATCATCATCATCATCAGCCTTTTTAATGTTCCCACTGCTGGAGCACAGGCCCAATCTCTGGGAGAGGGAATGGGCCGTAATCCGCAATACGGGCCCAGTGCGGGTTGACGGATGTCACATGTCGTCAAATCTTTGGACCTAGGACATGCCGGTTTCCTCACGATGTTTCCTTCACCATTTTGAAAGCAGTGGTGATGAAATAAATTACACAAAGTAATGTGCCTGGCTCGGTTTGAACCCGCGACCTACGACTCGTAAGTCGGTGCCGTTACCACTCGGCCACCACTGCTCTCTGTTTTATACTATGTATGGATTATTACGAAATCCTAAGGTTATTTTATATCATGCTTATAGCTCGCAAGCTTACGTCAAGAAACCAAATCTGCAAATCTAGACCACTCAATCCTTTTATAGCATTTTCCATCACTCCAATCCTTGATAGAATGTCAAGCCTACCTAATCCAGCGTAGCTGCCCATTCTGGGGTATCATTGCCAACCAGCTAGCCTTAGGATTAGTTTGTATTGGTGTAATGGAAGTGTCGTGTCGTGTCGTATCTTGGTTTTCACCTATAGCATATGCCTTTCTCCGATCATTGATACACATCATCGATCATCGCACAGGACTGGTCGTTACGACTATATTTTTTTTTTATGGTAGGAAAGGTCATTGAATGACGAGTCCCACTCTTGAGCGGAGCGACAGTGTCAGACTTCTACTGACTAAACGACCCACCGTTCCTACTTGCCTTACTTCCAGGGCCCCTATGTTCCGCTTTCGCATCAACCCTTGGCCACAAAAAAGTCTTCGATCCTGGGCTCCTATTGTTGCTGACAACTCCTTGAGGCGCGCGAGAACAGTGCGCGACGTCGACGACTTGGGCTCGGTCCAGACGGTTACGGTCGGCCTCCTCTTTTGCTAGCATTACTGCTTAACTGAAGGAGACGACCGCCTGGCAGGCAGTCCCCTTCTTCCTCGCTCCGGACCAATGCCCGCCGCGAGAGATCGGCATCTCCGATCGCCCCCATAACGATACTTGGAGAAGCCCTACGTCCAGATGGTGATGATGTTACTTAGCTTGTCCCATTATAAAGAGAAAAATTGATGTTTCACAAATATTGAATCGTAACTTCGCGCCTCGACGCATTTTAATGAGGAGTCAACGTAGACCGCTGTAAACTCCACCAGTGTATGTTGAGCCTTTTTAACTCCAGTTAGAGAACTTTTGGACATCCCTCAAGGTCTAACCTGAGTCAAGAGTGTCAAGGTACCTTGTGACCAATTTTATTGACGACATTTATTGATTTACAGAATTTTTAGTTTTCGGAATAGATGTTAGTCAGCAAGATTTTTTTTTTTTTGGTTTGAAATGTAATTCAATTAAATTTTAGTTTAATAGATGATTGTGTATTATTACACACCTTTCTTCAAGTATTTTGGATACACAGTCATCTTGTGGACATTATTAAGGCTTCTATAGAAATCAAAACATACTCGTAAATTTGTGTAAGAGTAATCCAGTAAAGACCTCTGAAAATCTGCTATTTTACAAGTTTTGTGAAACATTTGAATAAATCGTAGAATTACCGAATGCCGACAGAGTTTTTAGGTGCTATCTCTTTTTTTTCGCGTTAAATATTATTGTGACTACATTAAATGAAGCAACAAACTTTTAAACTATGAGCGACGTTGACGATAGGCGAGTGAGGAAGGCCCATTATTATAAAACCGGTAAGAAACTCCATGGTTACTTCTAAAAATATATTATTTTTATTATATTTTTACATATCAGAATATTAGCAGGTATGTGACTACGGCGTAAACCAGTCGAAGAAATTTTAATAATAACGCAATTAAACAATTTTATTTATAATACACATTTAATGTAACGTGATGTCTATAAAATCATATTTATATTACGTGCTCATTTGCAGCTCTCACAAGGTTGCAACAAACATCAATTTTATTTCCGCATTTACAATCAAGTTTTTATGTTGACGTTATTAATGAAGATTGTTTTTGATTGTTTAATTAATTTTATTAAAACTAACGTTTAGTTCACCTACGCGTTGGACAGACCTCATTAGAGCTGCAACACAAACCTCCATGGTCCAGAGTTCCCGAGACGCCGTGAACCGTATCAAATGGAGACGCATCGCGGGAGCCTCACTAGCCAACGAAAATGCAACTTATTCAACCACGACCACTCTGTCAAGAGTGAACGACTAAGGAGGAGGGAGGAGGAAGAACGTTTAATTAAAAAAAAATAAAGGTATAGTATACTAGCTTTTGCCCGCGGCTTCGCCCGCGTGGTATTGGGGTTAGGGGTTGGGGTTTCCGGGATAAAAAGTAGCCTATGTCCTATTCCGGAGTGTATCCTGTACCTGTGCCAAATTTCATCTAGATCCGTCCAGCCGTTTTGGTGTGATTGAGTAACAAACATCCAAACATCGTAACTTTCGCTTTTCGCATTTTGACTGGCCTGTCAGTCTAGTAGTTAGTGACCCTGACTGCTAGGCGGGAGGTCGTGGGTTCGATTCCCACCCAGGACAAATGTTTGTGTGATGAGCACGATCATTTGTTCTGTGTCTGGGTGTAATTTATCCATAATATGTATGTATTTAGAAATATATAAGTATGTTTAACAGTTGTCTAGTACCCATAACACAAGCTCTGCTTAGCTTGGGACTAGATGGCGTTGTGTGATATTTATTTATTTATTATTTATTAGAACTTCATGCAACACAAAGGTACACAGGCGGACTTAATGCCTTAGGCATTCTCTACCAGTCAACCAAGGGTGGTGAAGAGAAAACATGGCAGGTGCATACAAATTAACGAAAATATTAATAAGATCTAAGATCTTTAATAAGGTGATAGTTGTGGACATATATTATATATATATTTATAATATTAGTAAGATACAGCCATACTATAGGCCGACCGTCTGTGTCCTCGCCTGCACGTATAAATAACTATTTCTTTCCTATGACGTCACGTATCTTAGGAACTATCTTGGCGCATTTCATCTCGTATATATCTTACTAAGCGCCCCTCCGCCCGCACCTGTCTCAGTCCCCTTGGTCGTCATACCCCCGCGCCCCTGTACCGCGCAGGCGAGGACTCAGTTAGACGGTCGGCCTAAGTAATCCCACGCGCGCCTCAAGGACTTATCAGCAACCCGTAAGGACCCAGCTGGGGCGAAGCCTAAGCCTGGGTCCATGGGGCAATGTGGAAACGTTACATCCGAAGCCCTGAAACGAATGCAAAGAAATTGATCTATAATATGTATATATACTAGCGACCCGCCCCAGCTTCGCACGGGTACTGATATTGAATATATTTATGCATGTATTATGCACATAAACCTTTCTCTTGAATCACTCTATCCATTAAAAAAACCGCATCAAAATCCGTTGCGTAGTTTTAAAGATTTAAGCATACAGGCGACTTTATTTGATACTATGTAATGATTTATCGGTTGTCTAGTACCCATAACACAAGCTCTGCTTAGCTTGGGACTAGACGACGTTGTGTGACAGTTGTGGAATATATTATTATAAAGAAAGACTCGGAGTAGGTTTTTTTAGTCAGTGAAAGTCTGTCACTATCTCCCGCACAATGACATATCCGCGCTCTAGGGCCGCCCCAAGATTTTTACACCCACCTAAAAAAAAAAAAACATTTTATAAAATACTAGCTTCTGCCCGCGACTTCACCTACGCGTTATGATAGCTCGGTTAATATCCATGTTATATAAATAACTTATAGCCTATGTCACTCAGGAGTAAAGCGGCTTTCTATTATTGCAAAAATTTTTCGAATCGGGCCATTAATTCCAGAGATTACCTCCTACAAACAAAAAAACAAACTTTACCTCTTTATTATATTACTAGATTTTTCCAGCGGCTTCGCCCGCGCACATAAAATATAGCCTATGTCACTCAGGAGTAAAGCAGCTTTCTATTGTTGCTAAAATTTTTCCAATCGGACCAGTAGTTCCAGAGATTACCCCCTACAAACAAAAAAACAAAAAAACAAACTTTACCTCTTTATTATATTAGTGTAGATTATTATATTATTATTATTAGTGTAGATTAGTGTAGATTCATCAGCAAAATTCCACTACATATTATATTATAAAGATTTTTCTTACTATAATACACATCAAGTCTATTCTTAGAAGCGATGTGACCGAGACCCTGCCCTACGGGTTTTTGTAGTCACGAAGGTTGACAGTAGGTAACAGGTATCTACATATTTACGTAATGCTTAGAGGTCATCTGTCATCTGTCAAATGACAAAATATTTAATTACTTACCCGTGGTAATTTATTTCATCTCCACTGCTCTCAAAACGGTGAAGGAAAACATCGTGAGGAAACCGGCATGTCCTAGAACCAAATATTCGTAGACATGTGTCATTCAACAATTCGCACTGGGCCCGCGTGGTGGATTATGGCCCATTCGCTCTCCTAGAGAGGAGGCCTGTGTCCCAGCAGTGGGAACATAAATAAGGCTGATGATGATGATGATGATAGCCGTGGTATACCTCTCCACTCGTCAAGCACCTCAGGATATGTTGCCCTCTTGTTGCTACGTCATTTCGTTTACGGGAGTTTTCTGGACCAATTGTTAAGGGAGCGTTCAAGTATTACGTAACGCAATTTTTGAAGATTTTTGACCCCCCCTCCCCCCCTTGTAACGCACCGTAACTTTTTTCTGTACCCCCCCTCCCCCTCTCTAAACGTTACGTAACATTCAAAGTGAGCATTTTTACCTAAACTTTTCTTTATTTTTCAGCTTTTTTTAGCCGTTGTCTAAGACCAGACTAATACAATCGAGGGATTCCTAAATGAAAAGTACCACGTATATGAAAAAGGTTGCCATTTTGGGAGTTTTGATTTCCTAATTTTTTATTAAAAAAAAAAACAATGTTACGTAACGTGTAGTAAGAAAGACCCCCCCCCCGTCCCTGTAACGCATCGTAACGTTTTACGAGACACCCCCTCCCCCCAAATCGCGTTACGTAATACTTGAACGCACCCTAAGTGTGCATAGTCTTACAGTACGGCCGTCGAATCTTAGCGAGTCTGAAGTTAGGCTCTGCGAATTTTAGCGCTTGAAAACTCTAGCAAATAATAAATGGTTTGAACAAATAAATGCAATTTGCAGTTGTTATTGCTTTTAAAATCTGGTTTTTTTTTGGCATTTTTTTATCTTTTTTTGTGGTATATAAAAAAGGTATCCCACCTTTTTTGTATATATATTTTTTTTAATAAAAATAATGACATTCATATTATAAATCCTATATTAACGTTTCAGCTCTCTAGCGAACGCCGGCGTTCGCGGGTATTAACGGAAAGTTATTATTTATGGAGTTTCTTGCACGTTCTTCTCCATAGCGGTCTACGCCTTGGAACGTGCAAATTAGCTTCAATTTTGACATTTCAAAAGTGCTTGTAAATAGTCTATTTGAAATAAATGATTTTGAGTTTGAGTATTATTGCCTACAAAAAAAAATATTTACGTTCTTGGATAAATATCAAAATTCATATATTCATATATATCATATTTGAGCATTTTTTTTATAGGGATAAAAAAAATGCTCAAATATGATGTAGGTATAATCTATTTTTGAAAATTTGACAACCTGATGACGCGAAATCGTGCGCAAGCGCCGGCGCTCGCTTGGGTGTCGACGTACAATCTTATAAATATTTTACAATTTATTCATCTCACAACTGATATTATACGAAGTATTAATTAACAAGTGGTTTATGAAAGAAACATAATTAAAGTTATTATTTGTCTATGACACTGGTTTCGTAATTGTCCTGCTCTTTGGCATAGGCCTCCCCAAATCTTCTCCACAACGATCTAGATATCCTTATCCAGCATTTCCCGCGAGGCTCAAGAAGTTGTCAGCAAATCGCAGGGACCCTGCAAAAGGGTCGTGTCGTAGCCAACTGAGGCCAAAGATTTTTTAGTCAGTTAGAGTCTAACACTGTTTCCCGCTCCGCCCAAGGGCGGGATTCGTCATTGGATGATTTTTACCTACAATAAAAAAAGAAAAAAAAACCAGCATCAAGCACTAAAGAGTGTACTGACAGAGCCTTATATATTCTGAAAATACGAGTAGATATCTAGTGTGGTCTTTGTTACTGTGCAGCTGTGTCCGGGGATTGCCCGAATTCTGGTCAAGTGTGTTTTACATTGCTTACAAAAAAAATATGACTTATTTTTATGCACGAGTCTGTCTCTGTAAATGAATAACACGTGAGTAGATATTTGAACAGTGCAAGCCATTGAAAAATTTACATAAATACTTAACTCCTACACATTATTTTTTTATTATTATTGAATCGACATTTCTTAGAAGTAATAATCTACACTAATATAATAAAGAGGTAAAGTTTGTTTTTTTGTTTTTTTGTTTGTAGGGGGTAATCTCTGGAACTACTGGTCCGATTGGAAAAATTTTAGCAACAATAGAAAGCTGCTTTACTCCTGAGTGACATAGGCTATATTTTATGTACGCGGGCGAAGCTGCGGGCAAAAGCTAGTCTAAAATAAAGCGAAAACTTTTATTCGGGTTAGACAGTACAGTACGGTCGTCGGATCTTGGCGAGTCTGAAGATTGACTTTCGAATTTTAGCGCTTGAAAACTCGTACAAAAATAAAGGTTTAAAAAAAATGCCAATACTTAACAGTTTTTAACATCAATAGCAACTGCAAATTGCGAAATTGTTTAAACCATTTATTTTTTTTACGAGTTTTCAAGCGCTTAGGCGATTCTCACACTGCCCCGCATGATGCAGCGTGGCGCGTGGATGCGTGCTCTTTCGTTGCTTGTAAGTATCTCCGTTTGTATGGAAAACACGCACAGTCCAACACACTGAAAATGCATCCACGCGCGTTCATGTGGATCACGCGCATACACGCGGAGAAACATGCACCCCCGCGCGTAGGTGCGGGCGAGACGCAAGGTATGGCACACCGAATCCCGTAGTGCCGCGCGTGATTTTGAATGAAATGAGAGCCGCCGTGCTTGAATCTACTATCGCACCTACGCGCGTGTGTGCGTATAAAACACGCACGATGATGCAAATTTGCACTCCCGCAAGAACGCGCGTAAATACGTTGAAACGCAAAATGCAGCATGTTGCGGGGCAGTGTGTGAACCGCCTAAGTACTAAATCCATTTCTCAATCTTTTTCAATTAATTTACAGAATTGAACAAACTACAGTGACTCTATTTTAAAATTAATTTTTAAACACTTTAAAAAAGCGATTTAAAAAACCATTTAGATAAATTGCTCTGATCCTTACTTATTAAATTACATGAAATATCTTCACACTCAAACAACTTATCGTGTTTTTAACTTGCAATTTATAAAATAACTTTAAGTTTATCAATTTTACGCTGAAGACATCTTATTACCATAACTCAAAAAAATGTCACCCATACGACCATAAATTACATGCTTTTTCATTAAAAATCTGCTAGTCAGATCACGTGTTTATGATTAATAGGCAAAGGCAAGCATTGCCCTTTGCCCTTGCAGATCTAGGCTTTGCCTGACGATGACGTCCAACTTCATAACCAAACAATAATAAAAAGAGCAATATGTAACTCACTTGATTTTTAAATCAGCACCATCTATTATCAGTAACTGAACTTAATTATGCGCGTTGACAGAAAACTTCATTGCAAGTTTTATTTACATAAGCGCCATCTATTATCAGCAATTTAACTTAATTATCCGTGTTTACAGTAAGAAGACTTGTTTAGCGCCATCTATATTCAACACGTAAAACAAAGATATCATTGAACTTAGAAGCCATATTATGTGACGTTGAATTATGGTATTACCTACCTAAATTGTTTTTGCCAAACACGATAGATGGCAGTTAGTGTAACACAATTAAAAAATAATTTTAAACCATCAGTTGAAATCACAGAATAGTAATGAGATGTAACACAGTCAGCTCCGTACCATGGGCTTTTTTTATATACGAAATCATCCAATGATTTCTTTCGCTTTGAGGCAGAGTGGGAAAGTATGTCAGACTTTTACTGACCAAAACCACTTGTATGTTTCTTCTTGCTTTTGTTTCAGGGTCTCGAGGTCCTCTTTTACATAACGCATGGCACCAGTAGGCTTCGATCCTTACTTAACCCTACGGTTTTGCTGGCATCTCTTTGAGGCACACGTAGAACACCACGCGCCATCGACAACTTACGTTACAGGACGGTCGGACCGCGAGTTACCCATTACTCGCCGTCCACAATTTCACGACGACACGGTGGTGCTCCGCCCAAATAAGTCGCCTCCACGGTTGTACCTTGAACTGGAAAATGTTATTTAATGAAAATGTCTAGATACTTACAGAAATCGACAACTAACTTGACTCGAAATTTTGTGGCAAGAAAAACCACCACCTATCTTATTAATATTATAAATGCGAAAGTTACGATGTTTGGATGTTTGTTACTCAATCACGCCAAAACGGCTGGACGGATCTGGATGAAATTTGGCACAGGCATAGGATACATTCTGGAATAGGACATAGGCTATTTTTTATCCCGGAAACCCCAACCCCAACCCCAATACCACGCGGGCGAAGCCGCGGGCAAAAGCTAGTATTTCCATACATATTGACATGCTCGAACTACACTACCATGAAAATGTGTAGGTAGTTTAGTTATTGGGGCCTATTGTAGGTATACTACTGCACTTATGGTTGTCCTATCTCAGGATTTGTCCTGAAATATCAGGAATCAGTCTGCTCAGGATTTCGGCCGGATTTTGCAAATCTTATGAAATCTAAGGTTTTTTTTTTAATTTAAATTAACCTATCGACTTTCGTAATTACAGATTCAATTAAAATCAAAAGTTCCCCTCCCCTGTTGAGTGCGATAGGCAACGCGTAGGCGAGATCTGTAGGTCGCGCCAAATAAATTGAACTAAAATGGCGATTGTGCCGCACTTCGATTGAGCCCCGTAAATCTATTACTGCGCATTGACAGTCAAAGGTCAACTTACGTGCCACTAATAATACTTTTCTTTTACTAAGTAATTATATTTGTCAGAAAACTATGAAACTATAAAATTGCAGGGTTTTTAGACGAAAATCCGGTCTTTTCTCTGGGCTTTTAATTTTCCATCTGGTAACCCTGTGCTTAAGAACTGTGTTGCAATTTTTTTTAAATCGTTTTCAAATCCATATCGCAATATTTTGCCTTGTAGATTCTTGAAGGCTCATGTGTATGGCACAACTTAGCCGTGGGTCAATAACTTCAAAATCACTTTGATACAACTGGTTTTGTACCGCCGATTTGGATTACCTAAACCATAATGTTGACCTTCCTTGAATTTGAGTCGAAAACCGAAGAATTGCTAATGGGCATTTATTTTTTACTAGCTTTTGACCGCGGCTTCGCTCCCGGTAACAGATTATTCAACTCTACTCCAGTTTACCCTACTCTACCCTATTTTATTCTTTCATAAGAACCTAGTCCTGGCAATAACAAACACTACAAAAAAAGAATTAACGAAATCGGTTCAGCTATACCCGAGTTTTGCGCTTACCAACACATTTGGGGTTTCAATTTTATATATAAGATTAACTAGCGACCCGCCCCAGCTTCGCACGGATACTGATATTGAATATATTATGCATGTATTATACACATAAACCTTCCTCGTGAATAAAAAAATCCGCATCAAAATACGTGGCGTACTTTTAAAGATTTAAGCATACATAGGGAACGGTAACTTTATTTTATACTACCTATGTAATGATATACCTACATTATTATAAATATTACAGCTTACAGGTACATGGACTAAAAATAGTAATACTTATGTACAAACGTTATCTACACTTCTACACTAATATAATAAAGAGGTAAAGTTTGTTTTTTTGTTTTTTTGTTTGTAGGAGGTAATCTCTGGAAGTACTGGTCCGATTGGAGAAATTTTAGCAATAATAGAAAGCTGCTTTACCTACTCCTGAGTGACATAGGCTATATTTTATGTAAGTACGCGGGCGCAGCCGCTGACAAAAGGTAGTTGTTAGTCAAAAAGTGACGGCTCCGACTTATGAATATTGTACGTTGTAGATTCAAACCAAGGCAGTTCAGTTGAAAACCAGCGTCAGACACCAATTGTCTGGCGTTCATACTGAACTAGCCTAATTTTGGTACAGTCGTGAGGCACACAATTGAATTTTTGGTTTTGTATTCTTTTTCTTTATTTTCTTTACTTTGTTTTTTTTGTGCAAAGACTAAGATCGCCATCTCCTCAGTTAGCTCAAAGAAGGCGCTGAGAGGCTCAAATATAATATGTATGTATGTATGAGCTCTAAGGAGGCATTCAAATCTTTCTATCTAAAAACCTAACTTACACTGAAACTCACGGCAGGCACTGTTCTCGCGCGCCTCAAGGAATTGTCAGTAAACCATAGGGACCCTGCAGAAGGGTCGAAGCCAACTGGGGCCGAGGGTTCGCGTCTGAAAGGAAGGCTCTGGCCCTGGTATATATGGTAACGTAGGAATGGGGTATGTTGTGTAAATGCAATTAGGTAGCAGTTGTTATTGCTGTTAAACACTATTTGCTGTTAAGCATTTATTTTTTTAAACGTTTATTTTTGTACTAGTTTTCACAACAACTTTATAGTGTGTAATGGCATCTCTTTTTTTCACTCACACGCTTGACATTTCAAAGCGTCATAGTAAGACCCCAGAAGCAAGTCACAATAAGACATTTCAACTCTTGTTATTGTTTAGTCTCGAAGAAAATATTCCATTGTTTGACCACGATCATGGGTAATGACTGGAGTAATAAAGAATTCATATTTCAACGGACCCGAGTTCAAATTCCATATACCAACAGACAGCTAGAATGTCAAACGGACCCGTGGTTACGGAAGTTTCAATTTCAACAGGTTATTGCGAAAATATAATTATATAATGTCGACTGAGCAACAGACATGACTACGTTCGACTTTTATGCGCATAGGTAAGCATTATTTGACAGATTTTCATTATAGTGAGATATTGTTGTTGTCTAACGAGTTGTAAAGGTGGCGTTCGAACCTCGGTGGCAAAGGCAGTTCGGGAAGAACTGCACAGGATTCAGGCGGAAGTGACGCCCAGGTATCGCCACTGTGTGAATCGACACGGTGCAGGTTTGCAGACTCCTTGGGCAGACCCAAGCAGGGTCTGCCCAAGGAGGGCATTGCCGATGAAGAGGGGGCAGGCGGTCGCTTCCTTGGGCGAAGTACTAATACTGGCAAAGAATAGAATAGAAATAGAATGGAATCGAAATATATTTATTCGAGATAGACACACAGCACAACGGTTACAAAACACGGTAAAACATGACAAAAATAAACAGTAGGTACACTGAGCGTGCCTGAACTGATAAGGTTACCACCTCAGCATTTGCTGGCTGTCAGACACCCAGCGCTAGTTTTCAGTCGGCAGCCCGCAGTGACGCAAAGGAGGACGCCGACCTCGTAAGGCAGCGGTGCTCACACCCCAGATGCCACCGGAATTTCGATCCCGATCCAGCCACTGTACCGGGGAAGGCTTGGTCCTGGTATGAATGGCAACGTAGGAAAGGGTGGGTTTTTTAGTTAGGCCCGAGCCGTCAGTTAATCATTTTTACCCATGGAAAAAATACTTCGGCGGCAGACTGAGCAAGGAACACATGGGGTGGTAGCCCGTACAGCCGTAGCCACATTCGAAATGTTTTTCACAAAAATCCATACTACGATATAGAAAATCGGTAGTGCTGCTAAGCCTAGGCTGCGAGTACTACCCTGAGCAGCAGCCGCAGCGGTGTTCGAAATGGTTTTTACACAAATCCGTAGTACTAGATTGCAAACCAGCCGTGCAGCTGCAACCGGCTTCGTGCAGCTACCTCATGAGCTGCCTGCATCCATCATTAAGTCATCATAAATGTCGAGCGGCAGGCCATGGTCCGAAGTGAGGACGAGTGGCGTGTGGTCGCCTCCTTCTGCGGAACAGTAATGGTTACGCCCAAGCCGCTGCCAGGATTCCTATTCAGATTTCCGGCCACGTAGATGCAGGCTCGCAGACGGTGAGCAATAGGTAGCTCAGCCATGGAATGATGAGATGAATGAGAAAGACAAAGAAGGAACATGATAGGGTGTTTTAGTCTATTTTTCTTTCATAATTTCGATACTTTGTTCCACCTATCATTAAACGGATCAGCTAAAAAAATTGTTTTGGTTAATACAAGATGTTTCTGCTAAAAAACAACGATAAGCTGTTCTTATCGTCATCAAAAAATAATTAAATTGGCGGCGGGATTTGTGATATTTGGAAGTCTTTAAATTAATATCTTAAAATGTTAAATATATCTGCAGCAAATATATTAATAGAGTGAATTATTGATAGATATTATTAGAAGCGCCAAAATGTGATTTCGCTATATCCAATTCTCATTAACGGTGATTGGCTAATAATCTTTTTTTTATATTTAGTTATACTAGCGACCCGCCACACCTTCGCACGGATGCAATGCTTTTATTAAATATATTATGCATATAAACCTTCCTCTTGAATGACCATTACTTTGAAAAAAAAACCGCATCAAAATCCGTGGCGTAGTTTAATTAGTTTAATAGTTCAAAAAATGTTGATGGAAAGCATCGCAGGCGGGGACCAACAGAGGCTTATTTATAGTCATTTCTGTTGTGCACAATTTAGCAGAATTTTCGTTGGTGGCGGTCAAGGTGGTCCCCGCCTGCGATGCTTTCCATCAACATTTATAAATTATATTCAGTAAATTTGTATTGTGGGGCTTGTTTTACTCTTTTTTTAGTGTGCAGTCGGGTATTTTGTTTTTTTAATAATAATTTTTTTATTTATAACTTTTTAGCTGTTTTTATTTAACGAAAATGTTGTAGATGTAGAAGACTATGTATATGTAAGTACCATTTTAAATTATTTCGACGACATTTGGCTTTAGATTACGAGTACATATTTTTTTAAAGGGAAATTTAGAAAAAATATTATTATGTCTTTATCCCGTGGGACTTTTAGGATAAAATGTATCCTATGACACTCCCGTAATCAAGACAAATCTAACGATACCTCATACATCAAAATCCATCAAGCCGTTTAGGCTACAGGAGGTCACAAAGGAACAGACATACATACATACTTACATACTTACATACACTCGAAAAACATTACCCTCCTTCTTTGGCAGTCGGGTAATAAAATAGAGACAGAGAGACAGCGGTAAGCAACTTTATTTTATAGAGAGAATGTCCTAGAACCAAAAATTCGAAGACGTGACATCCACCAATCCGCACTGGGCCCGCGTGGTGGTGGATTATGGCCCATTCCTTCTCCTTTAGAAGAGGCCTGGGTCCAGCAGTGATAACTTTAAAAAGGCTGATAAGTTACAGTAAATACTGTTGTTTAAAAGGGTTTTTATACCTTTGTAGCTTTATTTTTTTAGCGTAAAGCAAAGGAGGGTCTTTGCTTTTGCTTTTATTGTACAAGACTAACTAAATCTTTATAATTATTTGTAATATTGTTTTACACAATAACAAGGAAAAGATCTTGGTATAATAAAGTTAAAGGTTTCATGCAGGCTGTTTTGTTTCAGTAAAGCGAGAACTACACTGCACGTACAACGTCTTCATCACCATCATCAAAATCAAAAATCAAAATGGTTTTTATTTCACATAGGTCTACATGGGCACTTATAAAACGTCAGAAGCTAGTGCACAGTTCCAAATTGGTCGCTTCCTACGGAGAAGAACCGGCAAAAAACTCCATGGTTACTCTTTTAAAAAAAAATCATCTCCATCACCGTCCAATCGTCTGGTAACCGTCCGAACAAAGCCTCATCGACGGCGCAGTGTTTCCAGTGTTCCTGCGAGCCTCAAGGAGTTAGTGTCTCGCATTCATCGTATTGTAGCAACCCTGACCGGGTCTTCAGTCTATCTTATTGGAGCCCTTCCAACGCCAACGCTGCGTCTTACAGTACGCTGTCCGGTCCTTTCAACCTATGTACGTAACAATGTTTGTAAATGCACCTACTATATCTATGAGTAATTCTACGAATTATTCCTAGAGTTTTAATGTATTTAATTTTACAATAAGATTAAATAATAATGTAACCTTAAAACTACTTATATAAGTAGGTACACATAAGTTAAAAAAACCCTTATGAACTTAACCAAAAGTAGGTACTTATTCTAATAAGGCATCAAAAAACTCTTCCGCATCGCTGTCGAAAAGTGATCAAAAAGCGGCATTACCATGCTGTATGGCAATGCTTATTCTCTGCTAAAGGTTTTTTTTTTATGGTAGGTAAAAATCATCCAATGACGAATCCCAATCTTGGGCAGAGCGGGAAACTGTGTCAGACTCTTACTGACTAAAGAACCTACCCCGTGCCTTCCCTGCCTTATTCTCAGAGCCCCGGTGTAACGCTTTCGCACCAACCCTCAGCTCCGGGAGGCTTCGACCCGGGGCCCCTATGGTCCTAGAGTGAGGGAAAGTTTGAAAAAAATAAATAAAAAAATACAATGTCATCAGTGTCATACAATTCCATGTGATTACGTAGGTAAGGTGGAATTGTATGCCATTGTATTTTTTATACACTATTAAAAATAAACTTATTGCCTATTGTCCTTGTGCAGGATTTAACTATAATACTTTGACAATGACATATTTATATGTTTTATATGATAAATAAATAAATGCGCATAATTTTAATAGTCTTACCTTTGATTGACCTTACTGCTTGGGTAAGTAGACTTTGCTCTGTGGCCGTGGAGCGCAAAGTGCAAGTGAAGGAGTACAGGCTTTTAGACAGTTAAATCCTATCACTACCTTTCACTCCACCCAGGAAGGTTTTATTAATTCGTGGGAATTGCATGACTTGATTCCACCAGAGTGGGCCTTCCCGACTCGCCTATCATTTACGTCGCGCATGATTTAAAAGCTTGTTGCTTTATCTAAAGCAATCCAATGTGATGTTTGATGCAAAAGTAACACCAAAAAAGAGAGATAACACCTGAAAACTCTGTTGGCATTCAGTAATTCTAAGATTTACTCGAATATTTCACAAAACTTGTTCCAGGATATTCGTGTTTTTATTAAACCCATAAGGATTAAAAAAAAATGACATCATTTAGAATCTCAATTAAATGCCCTAGGATTCTATAGAAGCACTTTTTTATATTTTTAATATAGGAGTACATTATGGAGAGTCAAAGTTCGCGTAAAATAGCAGTTTTTCAGAGGTCTTTACTGGATTACCCTTACCCAAATTTACGTTTTGGTTTCTACAGAAGCTTAGATAATATCCACAAGATATCTATGTATCCAAAATATCTGAAGAAAGATGTGTATAATAACATCAAAATCACGTAAGAGCGGTTGTATGAAAATGTACGTCGGGTTGGTCACTCTTAAACCATCGGAAAACCTGGCGTCCGGTGAATATCCGCCCTTATGTTGATACTTCTACGTTCCAGACTAAGTAGTGTCTTCAAGGCTAGAGTGAATAGGCTTTAATAAACTAGTGCGCCTCACCACCTCACCTCAACGATTGCATCACTGGTTACCATCAGGTGAGATTGCAGTCACGCACTACTTTATATAAATAAGTAAAAAACATTATTATTATTTTCAATATCTTCTAAAAAGAGCATGGGTTGCTATCTGGCATCCTGTCCAACCAGAAAGAAAAATAATAAAAAACCTTTAGAAAAATCTCATGCAATTTTAACTTAGGTGTCTTCATACTTGAATAATTTAGCTTATAATGTATGTATGTAATATAAATAAAAGGAGAAACTGACTGACTGACATATCAACGCACAGCCGAAACTACTGGGACTAAATGTTGCACAGGGCTTCCTTTTATGATGTAGGTGATCACTAAGAAAGGATTTCCCAAAATTCATACCCTAAGGAAATGAAACGGGAGTCCAAAGTTTGTATAGAGAAACATATTTTGTCGCGGGCGAAGCCGCTGGCTGAAGCTAGTTAGTAATAAAATAAAATAATCCTCTCGACCAAATTTTGATAGCCAATATAAACAGATATTAACTTATAATTATTATTTTAAACCCCAAGCCAAACATACTTATGGGGAAACCTGTTAGGATCTGTGAATCGAACCCAGAACCCCACATTCAACACTCGTATTACAACCAAGAGACCAACTAAGCTGTTAAAGTAAAATAATACTTAAGTGATAAAAAAGGATCATTTTATAAAAACAGCACATTTTGAGCTTTGCCGTAAGTAAATTATTTGCAAAGGACTTGAAATAGGTACTTATTGTCCATGTAATGCTTGTTTTTGAGTACATTGGTTTATGTACCTGTTTATATAAACACAAGTCTTTGTAAAACTATATATTTGTGTATGTGAAGAATGGAATTCCCTGCCGGAGTCTGTGTTTCCTGATAGCTACAACCTAGGGGTCTTTAAGTCAAGAGTGAATAGGTTACTTCTAGGCCAGCGTGCTCCATCGTCAACCACATCATCACTTACTATCAGGTGAGATTGTTGTCAATCACGAGCCTATCTAGATTTTTTTTTAAATCTTCTGCCGTGTATAAATGATTTATAGACATCGACTTATCCACTCTCTCCTCTCTCCCCTCCTCTAGCAACAGACCAGCACGTTCATAGAATTTTTTCGTCAAAATACTGAAAAGTTAATACAAAAGCGCTCTGCAGCCCTTTATTGACACCGCCTGGAGGACACATTAGAGGGGCGGAGTGGAAAACAGTGTCAAACTCTTACTGACTAAACAACTTACCCCATTCTTAAATTGCCATATACACAAGAGCCAGAGCCTTCCCTTCAGACGCGAACCCTTGGCCCCAGTTGGCTTCGACCCTTCTGCAGGGTCCCTACGATTTGCTGACAACTCCTTAAGGCGCGCGGGAACAGAGCCCGCAGTCGACGACTAGGCTTGGTCTGGTCGGTTGCCAGACAGTTGGATGACGAGCTACCCATTGCTCACCATCCACAAGCCCGCGCCTACGGTGGCCGGAAGACGGGATCGGAATCCCGGCGGCGTTTGGGGCGTGAGCACCGTTGCCTTATGCGGTCGGCCTCTTCTTTTGCTAACATACCTCGCAAAAGGAGACGACCGCCTGCCTTTCCACCTCGCTCCGGGTCTTGGCTTTTACCAAGGTCCGGCGCAAGAAATTGCTGCCGCCGATCGCGCCCACGAGGACTCGGCGATGCTTTGCCTGAGCGGAGCAAAGAAAACGCCTCACAATCCGTACCTATCACTTTAGCTAACTGTGACGGAAATCATTATGAGGAAACCAACATGTCCTAGATCCAAAAATGTGACATCGACCACACCCACACTTTTTTTTCAGTGATAATCCATCTATCCAATGAAATCTCCCTTCAAAGATGCTGGGAACAGATGGTCGGTCCCGACTGACAATCTGTTCTGCCCACTGCCATTATTATTTCCCATCTCGAGATTTGGCTGGGTCCAATCTTCGAAGCCTTGAGCATAGGCGTAGAGAGCCAGCCTTTTGGTTTTCTACAGGATGCATTTTGGAGAGTGTGCGCGGGAATTGCACGATTTGATTCCGCCATCTCAATTTTACCATCGGACATCCTGGCGTACGGTAAATATCCATCCTTACGTTGTTGATGACCATAGATGGTTACGGTCCGGACTAAGCTTTTGCCTCGTCTTTTGTACCGCGTACATCGAGGAACTGGAACAGTTTTCCGGCTGCAGTCATTCCGTCCGATTAAAATTTAGGTGTCTTCAGGGCTAGAGTGAATAGGCTCTTAATAAACTAGTGCGTCTCACCATCAACGATGTCATCACTACTTACCATCAGGGGCATCAGGTGGGATCGCAATCAAGCACTAGTTTATAGCAATAAAAAAAACTTGATATTCGTACATAATTATTATCCACAAAATGACAAATCCTTACAATCGAATAAAACTTAGATATTGTTAGAAACTTAATGCGACAAGGCTATCAATAAATAATAACGCTTATTTATGGTAGCTCAGATAAAATATTCAACTTTATCTGCAGTAAAAAACTTATGCATTTTAAAAAACTACGATGTTTCTTGATTTTTCTATTCTTTTTTGTCAGTTTGAAAACCAGTCTATTTTATAACTATTTTTATTATATAAGACTTTTTTATTTTTAATATAAAAATAAATTGTTGAATGTGTTACTAAGCGCAAATCTCGAGAATCTCCGATTTCGCTAATTCTTTTTTGTAGTGACTGTTATTATTAGGAGAAGGATCTAATAAAAGAAAAACATAGGGTAGAGAAGGATAGAGTAGGGCAGAGTAGGGTAGTGTAGGGTAGAGTAGGGTACAGTAGGGTAGCATAGGGCTAGAGTAGATCAGAATAATGAGTTGAGAAAAAGCAAAAGCTAGTCAAAAATAAAATTCTTGATTAATTGTTTGTTTCAAACGATATCAAGCGGCTACGGTTGAGACTAGGCTTGCCAGATGTCCGGCTTTAGCCGGATATGTTTGGCTTTTTGCGGTCGCGTCCGGCCAAATATGTACGAGTTCGGCCTGTCCGGCTTTTGTCAGGCTTTTTGTCAGAGTAGCGATTCGTACAACGATGGGCGGACGAGCGGCCGACCCGAGCGGATAAGGGCAAGCGGAGAGCAAACTATCTTCCGGCCCGCGCGTCGCACACTCCATCTTCAATCTCATCCTCACTTTACATCACGTATAAATACTTTTATCAACAGCCCAGCTGTAAGAACATTATGTTTGACAATAAAAAAACATGTCCGGCTTTTAGGGAAAAATGTCCGACTTTATATGGTGCGCAGTCCGGCCTTTGCATTTTATGGCCTGGCAACCCTAGCTGAGACCATAGTTGAGACTATTACTACTTAGCACTATATCAATGTACGTACATGATTGTACTCCTATATTCATTGTGATACAACTGACCCCCATGGTTTCAACTAGAGATGTTACGGAGTTCCAATTTCGGTTCCGATATACCGAAACATTCGGTTCATTTCACACTCTCGGTTTCGGCTTCGGTTCCGATTGATTTGAAGCGGAGGATATTACAGAGGTTATATCGGCCCACTGGTTTTTTTATTCGTGTGCCTCAGTCATAAATCAGTGTATTTGTGTGTATCTGACCTGTGTTAAGCATAGGTTTTCATTTGTCCCTGACACTCAATAATTCACCTCCGGTTCCGATTTCGGTTTCGATTTTGGTTCCGATTTCGGTTCTGTTATAAAAAAAGAAAAATCTCCGGTTTCGGCCACGGTTTCGATAAAATCACCTCCGTACCATCCCTAGTTCCAACCGCGTGAATTTACGGTTTATTTATTTATTAAATCTTTATGCACGAGTGTACAAAGGCGGACTTAATGACATCTAGGCATTTTCTACCAGTCGACCTGCACTATCTGCAGACATATCAACATCAGTGCAACAAATAAAACAAGTAGAAAAATAATACAACTATAAATACATACTAAATTAAAGCAAAAATAGATTTAAATAAGATTTAAATAAGTCTTTAAAATTATTTACACACTCAACACAAAAATAGGTTTATTTTGATCCTATTGTAAAATACATAAATATTAGGCAGGTATTGGTAGGTATTCCACAACTATCACACAACTTCGTCTAGTCCCAAGCTAAGCAGATCTTGTGTTATGGGTACTAGACAACTGATTAAACATACTTATGTATCTTTAAATACATACATATTATTATATAGTGTAAAACAAAGTAGCATGTCCCTATGTTTGCTTAAATCTTTAAAACTACGCAACAGATTTTGATGCAGTTTTTTAATAGATAGTGTGATTCAAGAGGAAGCTTTATGTATATAATACAACATATTTAATATCACCAGTGCACCCGTGCGAAGCTGGGACAGGTCGCTAGTACATCATAAAAGGAGAAACTGACTGAATGACATATCAACATACAGCAGAAAATACTAGGACTAGGAGTGTGAAATTGTGCAAAAGGCTTCCTTTTATGACGTAGGCGAACACTAAGAAAGGGTTTTTCAAAATTCAGCTCCTAAAAGTATGTGATGGGGGTCTAAAGTTTGTATGGAAAACCCTATTTTCACGCAGGCGAATCCGCTGGCAGAAGGCTAGTACTTATATAAATACATACATCATCATCATCATCATCATCATCAGCCTTTTCAATGTTCCCACTGCAGGGACACAGACCTCCTCTCTCTAGGAGAGGGAATGGGCCATAATCCACCACGCGGGCCCAGTGCGGATTGGTGGATGTCACATGTCTTCGAATTTTTGGTTCTAGGACATGCCGGTTTCCTCACGATGTTTTCCTTCACCGTTTTGAGAGCAGTGGTGATGAAATAAATACATACAAATAACCATAATTATCTCGATAAATAGGCTATACGCAATCCAAAATTAATATGTTAAGTATATTTTGATACAACTGGAAAAGGTTTTTTATTTTGACCAAGGCGGCATCGGCATTCACCCGATCCGATGGTGAGGGTGTTCTGTAATCGTGCTGCAGAGACAAATTTCTTTATAATTTCAATATTTTGTGTTCACGCTTGCCGTCTGCACCCGTAGACACTCGGGGAGTTTCCTACGATAGCAGCTGGGGCGTGAAGATTTACTCTTTCTCAAAGTAGGTACACGCTACCATCTTTCACCACATAAATCAAAATATACTATCATACTATAGCATCAGCTTCATAATGTTCCCACAGCTGGGATTCAGGCCTCTCTTCTAGGAGAGGGAATGGGCCGTAATCCACCATGCGGGCCCAGTGCGAGTTGATAAATGTCATATGTCTCCGATTTTTTAGCCCTAGAACTTGCCGGTTTCTTTACAATGTTTTCCTTTACCGTTTTAAGAGCAGTGCTGATAAAATGAATTACACAAAGTAATGCGTCAAGCTGGCATCTTTCTTTTTTTTTTTAATTGCAATAAACTAGTGCTTGACTGCGATCCCACCTGATGGTAAGCGGTGATGCAATCGTTGATGGTAAGGCGCACTAGTTTATTAAGGCCTATTCACTCTAGCCTTGAAGACACCTAAATTATATTCGGACGGATTCTTTCTTTGACGTACTATTTCTATTTTATATTAAAACTAGGTTACTCAAGGTAAAGGACCGGAAAGTATGTCATAATTTATTACTATAACAACAATAATTGGTTAGTTGCATTCCCTAGTATTGGTGCGCTTGCGTTCCGATATAGAGAAAGGTGTCTTATTTCTACTGAGTTGTGACGTCACTTTCGTCGTCCAAGTGCACATAGAGCTATGTAGCGTTAGACGTGCCCGGAATGTAATGGAATCGTGGAGAGATTTTAAAGTGATTTTTGTTCGACATCATTATTTTCTTAGTATTTTCTGAACTAGGAAATGGGCATAGGATAGATTTCTATGTAGTTACGTCATGATCTACTGTCAAATCGAGGCAAGATATTTTTTAAATTTAGTTTATTTAGGAAAAATTTAATTTATCTCCGAACTGTGAACGAAAAAAAAAATCAAAATCCAGTTTTTAAATACTCATCTCTGAGTTCTTCAATTTTGCAAAAATATCTTCGATTTGACTGTACGGCGTGACGTCACATCCTGTCATTCTTATTTGAAACGCATAGTAGTGTACGTATTTTTAGCATATTTGAAAAATAATAAAAAAAACTTTTTTTTTCCAGGTAAATCAAAAATAATATACAAACCTAAACTTTTCGGTCAACTGAATTTGATACACCTGTGTGTACAGTACGACAATGAAGCGTTTTTCAATGTAATTTAAGTTGTACAAACTTATATCTTCCAGGTCTAACCGGATGCGGCTGAACTGTGTTTCTTATTGAACGACTGACTTTCAGACTCTATCTAGTTACTGGGTTCCATTGTACTCCTTGTTCGTATGATCGTTTTATTTCATAAAAGCGGAATGAACTTAATTGTAGTGTTACGTACACATTTTTTCTATAACACCGAGTTTACGCTCATTGCAAAATAAAGTGTACAAGTGTACCTTCATACACATCTAAAATTTGTTCATTAAAAAAACGTTTTGTATATGCGTTATTTTCCTTTTATTCCGGTATTACAAATCATTTAATTAACCAATTTTTAAAGAACTGTTAGGCAAGCGTGTTTCATGGTCAACTAAATGATCGATTATCATTAGGTTGGTACCTGGTACAAAAACTCGAGCCTACCCATTAATCTAGTTGAAAAAAAAAACTTTAATTTGTTCTTTTAGATTCATATGGATAGTTCGCTTAATTGATAATTACAGAAAATGTATTCGATTATTTTTTACACGAATCTATCGTACTAAAAACAACCGATTTTAGAACCAGAAATCTTGAACTCTTTGTACATTAATTTCATTCAAAAAAACAATGTCATTTTATTTGTAGGTACGTTTAATCCTATCACTACTATCCAATGTTTACAGTTTCTTTTTCTTTGGCCTATGCTGTCCCTCAGCTGGGCAAAAGCCTCCCTCCATTCTTTCAAATGTTTTCAACGTATAATTTATAAAAAAAAACTAATACTTCTTTAGGACAATTTTATTTTTAATTACGAAAACACAATGGTGTAAATGTGTCTGAAAGACTGACTATTGTTTCTTTTTAAATAAATAAATAAAAACTCATACTTACTTAACGAATTAGTGCGCTATGACGAATGATATTAGGCATGTGATTTTTTATGATCCCATCACAACACAATAGATTCATTCATTCATAATAAATGTAACTAAACATGAACAATTATATTATGTCTAAAAAAAAACATGTATTGTGAAGATGTCCCCTCTCACAGTTTGTAATACTACGTCGACATCGGAGAGAGCGATCTGCGTGCCGACTGCCAGTGCATTCTCGGTCTCGGTACCCGCGCGACGTTTAAAAAAAAAACGTGTTCTTTTTTCGAATCGCTGTCAAAACGCGCGCCAGTTTTCGTAAATATTTTTTCTAAGATTATCTTTAAAAATTCTGATTTGATTATAAGTGTTTTTTTAATTGTTATACTTTGATTTGACGTGGTTTATAAATTAATTTTTGTGTGTCTGTGTTCTTCGAAAGTAAAAGGAGGTGAAACGTTTGTTACTTTTTCGGTGAGTTGTTTGAACGTTCTCATTTTTTATGTAATATTATTTTATTGATACTTTAACATTTTGGTGAGAATATGATTATAATATGAACGTTATACCTGTTGGTCATAACTTTACATTTTTTTTTCTTTGGGAAAAAATTATAATTAAATAAAATTACTAATAGTTTGAGTTAATTATATTTATAAATGTGGCCCTAGTGAAAAAGGGTATAAGTCCGATTTTGTCGAAAATGAGTTATATATACCAAAATGATCAGAAAAAAATGCTTTATAATATATACATAATATTATTTTATTAATATTTTAATATATAGGTAAGAATTTGATTACAATCTGAACGTTACACTACGGATATATTTCGAAACCGCACATTATTTTTTGTTACTTTTTTTGTGTAAAAATTATAAACACTTAAAATGTAAAATGAAATTTTCAATATTTTCAGTTAATTAAAAACAATAATCAATGCCTAGTTCTTATGACATACTTACCTGGTTATGAAACCTCATTTTCCATTTAGATTTGTTATCTCCATAAATAATTAATTTAATAAGCTTTGCAATTACAAATCTTTCAATTGATATGAAAAATTTTCATAATATCAGGCTGAATGGTGGATTGTCGTTGCCTACTTTCAAAGTAGTGTTTCGTTATCATTTCGGTGTATTGTACGAATCATATATCATGTTTGTGAGTCATTTGGCATATTATGCAGCTTTCGCTAACCTTTTTTTTTTAATTTTTTTTTTAGTTCGTTAGTTTTTGTATTTGAAATAAAATCTTAAATATAAACTTAACTAAAATAAATATTTACACCAAACCTAACTATGAACATATAATACAAAAACACAATATTCAATAATTTCAGTAATTTTTTAAAATAATTATCTATATAAATATATAAAAGACTAGCTTTTGTCAGCGGCTTCGCCCGCGTACATAAAATATAGCCTATGTCACTCAGGAGTAAAGCAGCTTTCTGTTGTTGCTAAATTTTTTCCAATCGGACCAGTAGTTCCAGAGGTTACCTCCTACAAACAAAAAAACATAAAAACAAAAAAACAAACTTTACCTCTTTATTATATTAGTGTAGATGTAGATGGACCCTCTCCTAGAAAGGAGGCGGGCCTCCTTCCAGGAAGGCCGGCCAATCCCAGTAGTGGGAATAAAACATTATAAACCTAAGACTATGTTACGCTATGCTATAAAAGATGGTATGGTATTGTAATCAAAGTTTTCAGTAGTACAGTACAGCCGTCGAATCTTGGCGAGTTTGAAGTTAGGCTTTGCGAATTTTAGCGTTTGAAAACTCGTACAAAAATAAAGGTTTTAAAAAAATAAATACTAAATAACAGTTTTTAACTGAAAATCTATATGACAAGTCACCTATAAAAAAAAAAACAATTTACAGTCACTCAAACTTACTGATAATATATGTTGTTTGAGTTAGTTCCTAATAAATAATGATAGTTGGGTCAACCCAAGCGATCGCCGGCGCTCGCGGCATGATTTCGCGCCACGCGCCGTTGTCAAATTTTCAAAAAAAGAATGTACAATATTTGAGCATTTTTTTTAGGGTATTTTGATATTTATCCAAGAACATAAATAAAAAGTTTTATAGACAAATAACTTTCCGTTAATACCCGCGAACGCCGGCGTTCGTTTGCGGGCTGAAAGGTTAAATTAAAACTAACAAAAATACTTTTAAAACTTTTGAGCCCCAAGCGTACGCTGGCGTTCACATACCTCATCATCATCATCATCAATTCAGCCGAAAGACGTCCACTGTTGGACAGAGGCCTACCCCAAACGTCGCCACAACGACCTCATACCTATTGTCTTTCTATTATGTCTCTAATTACGGTAATCGAAAGGTTAACTAACCATCACATACCGTACATAATAACTCTCCTCTCACTAGTGTCCATCCGAAGCTTCGGCTTCGGCTTCGGCCACCTTCGGCCAAAAAAGCACCTTCGGCCAAATCTTCGGCTTTGGCCAAAAATTTACCGAAGGTTTGGTCGAAGCCGAAGGTTTGCTAGTTGTCAAAATTTGAAATTTACTGAACGATGCTAGAGCGAGACGGAGAGTGTGCAGAGCAGCAGCTGTTTTTAATTAAGACTAGTCGAAAAAAGTGAGTTTATTTTATAATAAGGTGCCTCAAATTGTTACCAAATACCAAAAAAATGATTAACTTAATTATCCTAAGAAATTACTTATAAGTATTAAATTTTCTTATAAATTAAAATAGATATTTAAAAAACTTTGCTCAATTATTTTATAGAAAAACGAGCGACCCGCCCCGGGTTCGCACGGGTGCAATGGTGATATCAAATATATTATGCTTGTATTACATCGGTAAACTTTCCTCTTGAATCACTCTATCTATTAAAAAATACCTCATAAAAATCCGTTGCGTAGTTTTGAAGATTTAAGCATACATAGGGATAAGCGACTTGTGTTGTTTTAAACTGTGTAATGATTATTGGTTCTTTAATTAGGAGATATAATAAAAAGAAAATAGGTATGCGAAAACCGGCGTTCGCTCTGGGCTCAAGAGTTTGATAACACTGACATGTTTGTTTGACAAACTATAATGTTTTTTATCTTTTAGTAACCATTTCACGATTTCAAGAATCCGACGGATACAAAACGCATGAGACCGTTCATTATGGTGACATTTGTGGGAGGCCTATGTCCAAATTTCTGCCAAATACTGCAAAAGCATCATGTGTTACATCCGCGTTCCAATGGATAACAAAGTAACGGTTTTCTCTATCAAAAATAGAATACTTTCTAAACTTGACACTGATTAGCTAGATCTAATAAAAGTTAAAGTTGATGGTGGGTCAAATGTTTTTGCAAAGGCATAAAACTTAGATAACATGAGCTGCTAATCCCTAGTATGAACCTTGTGGATTGAATTCGAAATATGGGGGCCTACCACAAGCCCTTATAGCAGTATTACTTCGATATTTACATTCAGTGGGAAAGAGACAGCGCTAGACAACGTATCTAACGCTGTCACTTGCACACTCTGGAACAGGAATAAAACAATCTTACTTTAAACGTCATGGTCTAGGTCATGGCTATGTTTTCACTGCAGCGAAACCAAAGAACAAATGCAGGCTAGTGGACGGCGAGCAATGGGTAGCTCGGCATCCTGACTGAGCCCGAGTCGTCGATGTCGCGTAGTATTCTACTCGATAATCAAAGAAATATAAGTAAAACTTTAGCCCAACAGTACCGTTACCTACTAGGAACATATGCGGATTTCTTAAAAAATAACTCATGATGCTATGAATCACGGAAAGAAAATAGATGCGGTTTTATTCAGTAACAGTCTGTCTTGCCTTCTTACTCCACCCTAGAGTAGGAGAAGCATCATATATATGTGTCGCAGCCATCTGATTAAACTAGCCATCCAATTGGACGCCTAGGCCGTTCGTTAAACGTCGGTATCCAATTGGATGCCTGGACCGATAATTGTTTGAACTAAAATTACTCATCGCTTAACAGCTTGACGTATTGATAGTTAGCCCTTACAAAATTACTAATCAAGACTCAGTCAGTGATTTAAATTTACCCTACTAAACTAAATTAATACAAAACTTTCAGTCATCTGGTTAGACGTTGCGGTCAACAACTAGCCATGTTGGCGTTCTTCAGCCATTTGATTGGATGCCGGCGTTTAACGAACGGCCTAGGCATCCAATTGGATGGCTAATTGTACCAGATCGCTGCGACATAATTATGTACTACGTACTAGATGGGGCGTGCCTGACAGTGACTTTACTGTACTTAAGTGATCAGCATGGTATACACATTGATGACATTAGTGCAGTTTTGACGTTCAATCAGTACGAGACGAGAGCGCAGTAAGTTTTATAGAAGTTTTGTTCACTCACAAACATTGTAAAATTAAGCGTAACATTTGAAAAATGGGTATCGAGTTATATCCTAGCGATAGAAACTGTTAAACTAAAAACTGATAAGTTAATACAAAAGTCAGCTACAGCGCTTCATTGGCATTATGTCGTCTAACAAAACTTTTAAAACTTACACTGCATGAACGTCAAAACTAATGTCATCAATTTAAAGGGTCATATCTTCTTCCTTTGGTTTTTACTCGGCAAACTATGCAAATTCATTAAAATTAATAAAATTAAGTTGTAGCTAATTTGAAGGTGTAGCTAAGTGTAGATATTTTTTTCATTTTGATTTAAAAAGAAAGATATTTTACTGTTAATTCACGCTAAATAAGTACTCTCCAGCGTTTGATAGTTTCGTTTGCACGTGTTATTGGAAAAATTGTGGTGTCTCTTCCACAAAGACCATTCATTAAGAGTTGAAGTCTTTTAAAAGCATCAAGCAACGGGACCTAGTTTAAATAACAGAACATAACTTAAGTAACATATCCGTGTTATTTTCTTACTGTCATCACAACTGGTCGTAAAGAGCTGATGTGATGTGATGTGGTCAAACAATTAATTTTATTTAGATTTCGACTTGTGACTTTTGCTGCTAACTGTACATGGGTTATGTCGGCAACCTTGGTTTTCCTGCGGATATCTTCATTTCTTACACAGAATAAATTTTCTTATACGATCACGCAAAGAAACTACGAGTATTTACTTTGGGTGACTTTTTTTTATGGTGGGCAAAAATCATCCAATGACGAATCCCGCTCTTGGGCGGAGCGGGAAACAGTGTCAGACTCTTACTGACTAAACACCCCACCCCGTTCCTTCTTTGCCCTTCGCACTGGGACCAAGCTTTCCTTTCAGAAAGAAACCCTGGGCCCCAGTAGGCCGTCATCTTATGCGGTCGGGCTTCTCCTTAGCTAGCATTACTGCTTCGCAGAAGGAGGCGACCGCCTCCCACCCTTTCTCGTTCCGGACCATGGCTTCCACCGAGGCCTGACTTGCGACGTTTGCTGTACAGTACATGGGTTATGTCGGCAACCTTGGTTTTCATACGGATATCTTCATTTCTGATACGATCACGCAAGGAAACTCCGAGCATAGTCCTTTCCATTGGCCTTTGGGTGACGTTAAACCTTCTGATGAGGCCCATTGGAAGCGACCACGTTTTAGAACCATATGTCATCACTGGCAACACACACTGGTCATAGACTTTCGTCTTAAGACACTGATGTATTGGATGAGAAGACACCGCGCAGCTTCCCGAACGCCACCCAGTCGAGACGGATTCGACGGTCGACCTCTTTTTTTTAATTGCTATAAACTAGTGCTTGATTGCGATCCCACCTGATGGTAAGCAGTGATACAATAATTAATGGTAAGGCGCACTAGTGTAACAAGAGCCTATTCACTCTAGCCTTGAAGACATCCAAATTATAATCATACGGAAAAACCGCAGCCGGCAAAGCGTTTCAGTCCCTCGATGTACGCGGTATAAACGACGAGGCAAAACGCTTGGTCCGGACCGTAGATGTCTCAATAACGTAAGGGTGTATATTAGCCGTACGCCAGGATGTGCGATGGTAAAATTGAGATGGCCGAATCAAATCGTGCAATTCTTATATTTCACTCTTTCTAGATCAGATCTACCCAACTGGACAGTTTGTTCAAGGTAAACGTAATCTTCCACAACTTCGAGTGTAGAGTCTCCGATCTTGATAAGAGTGGATTCTAACATGGCTGTTTATCCAGCTAACTGTACAATAATGTCTTTACATAAACGATTGTTACGATTAATCATGTGTCAGTTATTTTATAAAATACATATTCTTTTCCATCGATGAATGCAGTGTTTTCATTTCATTACTTTTTTCCATGAATATTTTCCAAGTGCTCGTAAAATCTTTTGAAAAAGTATAGCCCTAATCACTTAGTTTCTAAGTCGAAATCAACAACAACAAACAGATACCTAATTACAACTCCTTCAACACATAAACTGCTCATTGTTTTTTATTTTTCTGCAGTACGGGGCGTTTAAGACCTCGTACGAAAAACATAAACAACAAAATATAGGTGACCTTTAAAAAAAACTGTGCCAATAATAATAACACTTTAGAGCCAAAAGACCTAGACTCTGTCAAACTGTTCCTGATATATTACATAATAATAGATAAGGAAGGTCTAACTTAAAGGTTATGGCCAAAGTAATAACGCTTGCAAAATATTCAAATCGTATTTTTGATGGTCAGTTAGTAATTAATTTTATTGATCAAGTTAGGTTTTTATCGTCAGGGCTATATTTAATCGATATTTTGCAACTATACATTGGTATATTAAATACACTTATGTTGGATGATGTCTAAATTTGCACAAAATATCGAAATAAATAAAAAATATGGATTAGAATTTGTATTAAAGTATCTGTTAAGCTAACAGGAAAAATCTATATAAGGTGACCAGTATTTATTTGTGATGACAGTAAGCAAATATCACGAGTGTGTTACTTACGTTATGTTCTGTTATTTGAAGTATGTCCCGTTGCCTGATGATTTTTTAAAAATACCTTTACATTGATGACATTAGTGCAATTTTGACGTTCAAGCAGTATGACAGCGCTGTAAGTTTTAAAAGTTTTGTTATACGACATAATGCCAATGAAACGTATAAGTAAGTATAAGGTATATAAAATACACTTATGTTGGACGATATTTAAATATCCACAACATAAAAAAACACACAATACAAAAAATATGGATCAGAATTTGTAAGTAAAATTTGTATCTATGTCTCAGTAAAGCAAACAGGAAAAATCTATATAGGGATTAGTGACCGATTCTTAAACACATGATTATAGTCATGATAACAAACAACTTTTACTATGGAACCAAACACAAAATCGCAAAAAACAAACGCCTGGTCAGTATATTTATTTTCACCTAACTGTTCAAAATGTACTGAGCTTACTGATTTTTTCGCGTTTCCGCAAACGAGTACTAAGTGACACTGGCTACGTACACGGCACAACACACATTGCATGCAAAGGAGATGACCGCTGGGCCGAAAGGTTCGGAAGACGCAGCGTTTGAAGGTGTCCCACAAGGTAGACCAATTACCTTTCCAGGGTTGCTAAAATCCGATGGATGCAAGATGCCTATGTCCAGCAGTGGACGTCTTCCGGCTGAAATGATGATGATGATGACACATTTACATACTAAGTATTTCTGTACTTTATAACGCCACATATGTGCAAGTTATGTCACGATCGTAAAGTCGTTCCACATGAATGATACATCTATAACTCCAAACGCCTGTTCCACAATGTCCAAATAGCCGTTACTTTCAGAATAAATTCAAAAATGGAACAGAATTCCCATCGATATTTTATGTACTAGGCACTAGATTAGGCGTACCGAATATTCACTTTACTTGACTTAGGTAATCTGCGGAGACATTGATGATATTAGTGCAGTTTTGACGTTCATGCAGTGAGAGAGAGCTGTAAGTTTTAAAAGATTTGTTAGATGACATAATGCCAATGAAGCGCTGCAGCGTACTTTTGTTATAACTTTTCATTATTTTGAGAAATTGTTTCTATGCATTGTCTCTCGCTAAGATATAAGTCGAAGAGAATTTCTATGAAATTATCTGTCAAGTAAAATAACGGAAACTTAATCATAGATTGTGAAACAGGCCCTAAATCGCACTTCTTTAACGGAGAATTCAATTCTTAAAACATAACTCATGCCTAAAAGTCTTCTAAACTACTAAACTACTATTTGTAACTTAGTTTCACTCAGTATTCTTTATTATATGCGTGACAAAAACGATTATCATGTAATCTTGTCTCAGCAGATTAACGATTACGGCCTGCCTTGGATAACTGCATTATACGTGACGAATAATTGACTGTAATACTGAATCTGACTGATTGCGATTCGTGCCTAGAAAAATACGGTACCTACTTTGGTCATTCTTCATACTTCTATAATTTGTAGATAGATAGCCTCCTGGGGCCGAGGGTTGATGCGAAAGCGTACAGTGGGGCTCTGGGACTAAGGCAAGGAAGGAACGGGGTAGGTTGTTTAGTCAGTAAGAGTCTGACGTTGTTTACCGCTCCGCCCAAGAGCGGTATTCGTCATTCGATGATTTTTACCTACCATAAAAAAAACTATGATTTGTAGATATTCGCTGGTCTTTACGGATAGTTACAACTCCTTTAACACATTAACTGCAGTTTTTATATTAATTCCATTCCTGCAATACGGGGCGTTTAAGACCTTGTATAGAAACTACCAATACGAGGGTAAGGCGCTTATTAGACCCCGTAACGATTCTTCGCTAGTCGCTACGGATAGTTACAACTTCTTTAACACATTAACTGCAAATTGTATTAGTTATAAGGCAAGGGAAGAATAAGGCAAGGGAGGAACGGGGTAGATTATTTAGTGATGATGAGCCATGAGCGGGATTCGTCATTCATAGGATGATTTTTACCTACCTTTAAAAAAAAATATATTAGTCCCATTCCTGCAGTACGGGGCCTTTAAGACCTCGTATGAAAACTATCATTCTGGCGCTCAGGGGCTTATTAGACCCCGTAACATTTAAACAGTTAAAAGTTCTTTTTTGTGCGTAAGAGATCAAAGTAGATACACCACTTTTTTTAAGGTGACTTTTCCATTGATCGTCTTTTTTTTTTCAAGCAAAAATAAACAAAACATCTCGGTAACCACTTAAGGGGTGAAAGCTAAAATGATAAACAGCGTAAAATTACCGAAATTACTATAATATACAAAAAACGTCGTGCAGTACCTGCTTTCTATGATATTTCTCTAGAAAACTTTCTCAAAACAATTTAGGCTTCATATAGCATTAGGGTCATGTTAAATTTTTACAGTAATGAGCTTATAATTAAATGAATATGATTTCTTAAATATTTTCGCTATTCGCTAAATGTAAAAGAAAGGAAATTGTTGACATAATATCATAGAAATCATTTATTTAGATTACGCGCGTTTTGCCTCGTAATTTATACCGCGTACATCGAAGGACTGGAACAGTTTGCCTGCTTCGGTCTTCCCGTTCGATTATAATTTAGGTGTCTTCAAGGCCTGAGTGAAATTGGCCTTAATAAACTAGTACGCCTCACTATCAACGATTGCATTTCCGGCCACCATAGGCGCGGGCTTGCGGACTTGCCGTCCGGTTGTCTGGTAACAGTCTGGACCGAGCCTAAGTCGTCAACGACGCGCACTGTTCCTGCGCGCCTCAAGGAGTTGTCATAATACTGTAGAGGCCCAGCAGGGGCGAAGCCTCCTGGGTCAAAAAGTTGATGCGAAAGCTTATTACCGGGGTTCTTGGATCAAGGCAAAGAAGGAACGGGGTAGGTTGTTTAGTCCGTAAGAGACTGACACTGTTTCCCGCTCCGCCTAAGGGCTAGATTCGTCATTCAATGATTTTTATCTACCATAAAGAAAAAGAAACCATCAATATTGTATCATTGCTTACCATCAGGTGGGATTGTAGCAAGCACTGGTCAAGTTTATCTAGGACTTTACTGACACCTCGTGCCTCTGAAATCACGTAAAGCCGTTATAGTCATGGTTGTTATTCGTAGATCTTTGACAGTGGTTACAAGTAGTCAGACGGCTGAAAGTCTGACCAGAAGTCTATCCGAGGAGTATTGTTTTTCCCAGTAACTATATAATAATAATGTTTATTGAAATAAATTTCACAATGTTGCAACAAAATTACAGTATATATTATTGTAGTACAAAATAATTAGACATCTATAGCCGAACTAGACAAAAGCCTATATTTCGGCTATCAGCACCAACCCCTCAAATAATATTAAATTATGCATGCCGTTGAACAGAATTCTAAGATAATTTTTAGAAAAATATAACAATAAAGAAAAAAAAGGATAATATATAGATAGAAAAAAACATTAATTTGAAGTAATTCAGCATTCAATAAAAAAATAAAAACATATCATTACAATTAGAAATCATTACAAAACTGTGTTGTGAAGGTTTGATAGGCAGTCGTTGAGCCTAATTCGGTTAGACTAGAAGCCGATCCCAAGCTATACTCCGTTCAAAATAACATTAAACACTTAAAATAACCTTTTTTACTGTCAGTTTAACCGATTTTGAGTTTTATTACGTTGTAAGAATGACAAATGGCGACTGCAGTAAATATGTAGTTGGTTTTTTAACGTCTTTTTGCTTGTTATGCCATCCTTATGCCTACGAAATGGAAGTTAAAATTGTTTGAACGACCTAATTGATGGTAAGCAGTGATGGACTTCATTAATTGATATAAACTGGTGTTGATTTTTATTAATTTTATAAATAAATAAATATTAAAATAATACATATTAGTGTATTAATCCAATATACGAGTAGCAAAAATTATATATTATGATACAATTAGTCGTAATACACTGTATAATATAATAATAATATTTATAAAATTAATTAATTATACTGTCATAAATTATCATCGTTATTATCATTATACAATTTGACTTGAGAAATTATTAATAATTATTAAATCACATGAATATTTATTTTGTAAAGTATTATATTCTTTTTAACACACTTACTTACTCCTTAGATAAGTGTGTTTACAAAATAAAAGTCGTTTTTTTTTCTAAAATTGGAATTAATATACGCATGTACGAAATTAACTTCTTGTAAACGAATCAATGACCTTGACTAACTGTAGGCAGTTAGATCATTGAACTAACCCAGCTGACGTTTCCTTAAGGATATATATTTTTTTATTTTGTACATGCGTAAATTAATTCGAGTTTGAAAAAAGTACTTTATTTTTTAATTTTATCTTTACAAGATCGATAGTGCTTCATGTACCGGATCGACCCCTCACGGGATTAAAACGACCAAAAATTAACGGTATATAAGTATTATGGTGCTATAGTAGTGGAAAACCAACATAATATTTCTAAGAAAAAAAAAGCCTTTTAAACACACAATATCGCATGACCAGTCAATGTTTATAATGAATAAACAATGAACAATGCTCTTAACGGCATATGAAATAATTAGCGAAGAAGTGCGATCTTCTTTTGTTTTGTTTATAGTTGACATAAGTAGTTTATATAGAAGGAAAAATCAGGCATTGTTAGTTTGGTATCCTATTGAAAATTGTTACGTAATATTTTTTTTTATATACGAGTAAGTAAATATTTTGAAGATGACTGTATTTTGCACGTGACGAAAATAGTGACTGGTAATTCGTGACCGCTACTTAAACACGTGGTTGTAGCAACTTTTACTATGTGACCAAACCTGAAAATGCGAAAACTAATCTGCTGGTCAGTACATTTATGTTTGCCCAAATGTACTGAACTTGCTGTATTTTTTTTTTTTCGCGATTTCATGTATGGCCGATTTTAGGGCCGAAACAGAACACGGTTGGGTTTCGACCCTAAAAAACAATTTTTTTTTTTTGAAAATCATCGAATGACTAATAATCTCGTCCTTGGGAGCAGCGGAAGACAGTGTATGACTTCTACTAACTTAACAACCCACCGTCCCTTCTGGCCTTAGTTCCAGGGCCACGATGCTTTCGCATCAATCCTTGACTCCAGAAGACCCTAAGTATCTATATGTAGATCCTAAAATTGATCGTATTGAGAGCTTGTGATAGGGTAGTATGTGATGACCGCGGGATCCACTAGATCAGTGATTCCCAAAGTGGTCCAGGTGGACCTCCAGGGGTCCACGGGAGACTTGCTGGGGGTCTACGTAGGCGTGAATAGAAAATGGGGGTCCATAAGACGTTAATGGGGGTCCACGAAAATTTATCTGCTTTTGATAGTAAAGAGCAAAAATGTAAGCATAGTTTTTATAAGGGCCTACCTACATTGTTATAAGCACCTAATTAAGCAGATAACATTCTAATTTATAATTTTTTTTATGCGAATTTCAAAAAGCCATAGAACAAAAATTGTTCAAAATGGTTGGTAGAGCACGAGGTTGAAGGGATGTAAACGTTCACAGATACACCTTGTATAGGGACAGAACTCAGAAGCGACACAATTTTTATTTTTTGGTGACTTTAAAAATGTGGTAGAAATATAGTAGCAGGGGGTCCACCGAAACCAGTAAAATTTTAAAAGTGGTCCACGGGAAAAATAAGTTTGGGAACTACTACACTAGATAAATGACAACTAGCTAAGGACTTCGTGACAAAAATATTAAAAACTGCAAGTTAGTAGCACGGCTCAATACACTACACAGTATGCCAATCTAACACATACTAGGCTTTATAAACAAAAGTTATAACAATAAGTAGTAAAAGGCATGAATGCGTTTGTTATCAAACGTCAAAATATTTTCACAACAACCACGCTTGGCTTCTTACTGCATTTTATTACCGTATCGTGGTCATTTCAAATTCAATCCATATGTGTAGTATACATATGGATTGAATTTGAAATGATCACATGTACATAGATTCCCGCGCGCCTCAAGGAGTTGTCAGCAAACCGTAGGGACCCTGCAGGGTCGAAGCCTCCCGGAGCTGAGGGTTGATGCGAAAGCGTTACACCGGGGCTCTGGGAATAAGGCAAGGAAGGTACGGGGTAGGTTCTTTAGTCAGTAAAAGTCTGACACTGTTTTCCGCTCTGCCCAAGAGTGGGATTCGTCATTCGATGATTTTTACCTACCATAAAAAAAAACATGTACATAGATGGTGTTTAAATTTGTCAGAGTTCAATTTTGACTGATGATCACAAAGGACCGATCTTACCGACATTATGTGGTAGACCTATGTCCAGCTGTGGAGGTCTTTTGGTGAAGACTTTACTATTTTTGTGGTTTTTTTTAATGATAAATCGCGCCCTTGGGCAAAGCGGGAAATGCTATCAGACTTTTACTGACTAAACGACCTACTCCAATCTTTCTTTGCTTTAGTTCCCATCTGATGGTAAGCAGTGACCAGTTTTAGTTCCAGGGCCTTGGTGTTTCGTTTACGCATCAACCCATGGCCCCACAAGTTTTGTAACTGGGACACTTTTTCTGTAATGAAGACTGCTTATTTCTTAAATCCCACCAGTATTCCGTTAGTTGCCTTTGTGTCCCAGGGCCATGGTTACTCTTTCAACCACTTCTGTAACCTCTTGCACACACACATAAGTGAGTGGGTGGTCACTTCACTTCCGGTAACCACATAGCCACCTGTGGTCACTTCACCTTGATGTTAAGTAGCAGGTGACTACATAATGGGGCCCTCTCTGAATGTTGGTGTTGTAAGCCACTGCTAAACGATTGCGACAGTTAAAGTAGAACTATTAGAAGTTTTTTTTGTTTATACTAAAACTAGCCTTCTGCCCGCGGCTTCACCCGCGTGAACCGCGCAAAATTTAGACCCCCATTACATCCCTTTAGGAGCTGAGCTGAGCTGAATTTTGGAAAACCCTTTCTTAGTGTTTGCCTACGTCATAAAAGGAAACCTTGTAAAAAATTTCACTCTCCTAGTCCTTGTGGTTTCGGCTGTACGTTGATAAGCCAGTCTGTTTCTACTTTTATATATATAGATAGAATAGATGAATGTCACTCACTGGACGCCCGAGGGAGATAAGATGACGCTGTCAAGGCCAACCGCGGCGAAGGTAGTGGGACGATCTGATCGTGTTCACAAGACAAAGTTGGCCGGAAATCGCCCTAGACAGGGAAGAGAAATGGGAGGCCTTTGCCCAGTAGTGGAACACAAAGTAGGCTAATAAAAAAAAAAATGAAAAAAGAAAGTTTTCTGACAACTCCTTAATGCATCAGGTAGGTGGAATCAGGTAGGTTAGCTTAGACGAGAATGGAGGCGTCTACGACCGTGATAACTTTACACAAATATTTCTCGAATGTCAAATGATGATACATAATCAAAATCCGTTACGATAAACATAACGCGGAGCAGTAAACGGAAAAATAGTCAGGTTGACAGCGAATTTGTCGTAAACCATTTTTATTTTCACTGATTGTGTCATTTTGATTTGTAGATAAATGTTTTGTTGTTTTTGTCTGTTCGTTACACTCCATTAATATTGATGATGTCTGTGCAGTTGATATTTTGAAGCAGTAATGTTCATTTTATTTATTTTATTTTGTTATGTCGACTAACATTTATTAAGCGCCCTTAAAAATACGAGCATTTCCGCTAAATTTTCAGAATTATTTAGTTATTTGAAGAATCTGTCAGCCATCATACTAGGGTTCCGGCGACTGTACGCCGAGGAATGGGTAGCTCGCCGTCCGGTCGTCTGGTAACAAGCCGGCCCAAGCCAAGTCGTCGACGGCGCGCACTGTTCCCGCGCGCCTCAAAGAGTTGTCAGCAAATGGTGAGGCCCAACTGCAGGACCGAAGCCTACTGGGGCCCCGGTCCGGTTTCTGAAAGGAAGGTATGACGACCTCGGTATGATGGCTAAGAAGGAATGGGGTGGGTCGTTTAGTCAGTAAGAGTCTGACACTGTTTCCCGCTCTGTTCAAGGGCAGGTTTCGTCATTAGATTACTGTTCCCACCATAAAAAAGTCATCATACTAGGGTGACATAACTATCGAATATCTTAATGTTGTGCTCATTCCATTCAGACAATGACGCCACGCTTGGCTTAGCGCAGTGGTTGAGCGATTGCTGCGCTGCAGATTGCAGTTTCGATTCCCACCCGGAACAATTTTTTTTTTTGACCAACAGATAGGGTGTTCCAGAACTGGAACCAGGTCGGTTAGATAAACAATTACAGCAAATAAACCAAAAAAAAACAGCCATCTGGTTTAAAGATCCTTTCTTTGCGTTATTATGCCATCATACCTCCAAAAACTTATCAGATACAGTAATTTGTACTCACTAGGCCCAAGTCGTCGACGGCGCGCACAGTTCCCACGCGCCTCAAGGAGCTGTCAGCAAACCGTAGGAACCAAGGTAGGAACCCTGCAAAAGGGTCGAAGCCTACTAGGGCCCAGGGTCTCTTTCTGAAAGGACGGCTTGGCCCCAGTGGAAAGGGCAAAGAAGGAACGGGGTGGGGTGTTTAGTCAGTATGAGTCTGACACTGTTTCTCGCTCAACCCTAGGGCGGGATTCGTCATTGGATGATTGTTACCTACCATAAAAAAAAAACATACCAACTTTATTGATCCCCGTGAATCAGTAGTTCGGTATTCATCCATTATTATTCGTCTCAAGTATAATCTGCCTCCAAGATCTGTCTGTTTCGTAAAGGAAGTCGTCTAGTTAGTATGTATGTCACGGGTGCTGTACCAACTCAGTTTGTTAGGTTTTGGTATCAGCTGTCTAGGAAAAACCCAGTATTTTTGATTTATTATAGTCGTACGGATGGGTAGGCACGGCCTAGCTATTTTTTTTATGGTAGGTAAAAACCACCCAATGACGAATCCCGCCCTCGGTTGGAGCGGGAAACAGTGTCAGACTATAACTGACTAAACACCCCAACCGACTTCCTCCAAGCCAAGATCCGACGGCCGTACTGTATTTCACTTTGGAAAAGCTGTATTTCACTTTGGAAAAGCTGTATTTCACTTTGGAAAAGCTGTATTTTACACACAATCGAACTTGCGTTTGATAAAGATTTCAAACGCAAGTTCGATTTTGTTTAAAGTACTGCCCCCTAGTAAAATTACGATCCTTTCGTTAACGTCGAACGCTTTGAGTTGACCACTCCCCCAAAGGTAAGGGTGGATATTCGCCGTACGTCGTGTTGTCCGATGGTTTTTTTTTTTTATGGTAGGTAAAAATCATCCAATGACGAATCCCGCTCTTGGGCGGAGCGGGAAACAGTGTCAGACTCTTACTGACTAAACACCCCACCCCGTTCCTTCTTTGCCTTTCAGAAAGAGGCCCTGGACTCCAGTAGTTGAAGTTTGGACTTAATCAAATCTGAATCACCAATTAGTCTCTTATAAATTTATCACATTATACCTCGGTAGCATGCGATATAATGCAGTTTACTTGTACCGGAAACTTTACAAAGAAAATATTATTTTTCCACTACGTATCCCAGATTAATCTCAATTTCATAAGACAATAAGACAAACAATTTTTTATTACCAACCTGTTTAATTACTCAGTCAAGATAATTACTCATAATGAAGGAAACTACCCTTTATTGCAAAAGGCTGCCTATTTGATCATTATCATCCGTATCTATCAACAGAGGCGTAGCTTGAACTAGTTTAGACGTGGGCGCAGGTGCAATAATGAGGCCTTATTTTTCATAATTTAAAAATGAGACAGACACTGTCGTAACACAGCGTTCGTCCATATCGTCGCTTACCAGTAGGCAAAAATTACTAGATAAACTTTTGTTTAATAGCTTGATGATAGACAGAAAATCGTCATGAAGTCATCTTTGACTGGCCTGTCGGTCTTGTGGTTTGTGGCCTGGCCGCTATAACGGAGGTCATGGGTTCGATACCCAACCAGGACAAATGTTTGTGTGATAAACACGATCATGTTTATCAACAATATGTATAGAAATATATAAGTATGTTTATCAGTTGTCTACTACCTACCCATAACACAAGCTCTGCTTAGCTTGGGACTCAGCGTTGTGTGATAGTTCTGGAATATATAATTTTTATATCTTTAATTCATTCAAATCCATAAAACATAATTTATATAGGGAATATAAAAAAAAACATAAGCCATGACGTCTACCGTGACCATCAGTTGAAAAAAACTCTGGTTCTTAAGAACCAGAGTTTTTAAAAAGCGTTAAGCGTTTTTAAGCGAGGGCTTGCGCGAGGCCTTTTTGGATAGATGAGGGCCTACATCACCCACGCCTCACTACGGCACTGTCTAAAAAGTACCTAATTGGTAGCACATTGCCGTGCCAGTACCTACCTAGGTATGACAGTGATGCAAGCCAATTAGTCTTCGATAATGGTAAATGCTGCTCAGCAATTGCGCTCTGAGCTGTCAGTCTGGCTTAAAAGTATCAATTTACAGCAGAATAACCAATACTAAGGGCCGAGCACACCACATATGACTAAGTTTTAAGTATTAAAATTCTCTTGCCCGAATTTAGATCAATGGCTAATCTTAACGGAGATTAACCAAGTAAGCAGGAATTTCCTGCCGGAGTCTGTTTTTGATTGCATTTGATTTTTAAAATACAAATAGTATAATTTACAATCTAAAAAACGTTTAGTTTATTTTTATTGCAATCCCACTTTTTGCTGGTTTTTTTTTTTATTATTACAAAGGCATAAACAAAAACTGTCAAGATCGGTCAATGACTCTAGCCTCATTACCAATTATATTATCATAGATAAACAAATATTAATCACTACCAACGGTCACCGCAGACTTTATCCTAAAGGCTTTTTGTCAGAAAAAAAAATAACATCAGATTGCAGCGCCATTTACTGATTTCAGTTGTATTTTTAAACCATCTAGGGAAAAAATAAAAAACATGCATCCAAACTTGCATGTAAATCAGTTAAGACATTTAGGAGGAGGTAGGGACAAACATAGTAATTCAGATATTCTTATATATAATGTATATTTGTTTGTTAGTCTCACTAAAACTCGAGAACGGCTGGATTCGTGATATTCCAGAAAACTTTTAAATGGTGAGAAAATGTGGAATAATTTACAAAAAAAAGAAAAACCATTATCATTATTCATAAATTTTTCGGCGGAACGAACTATTATATAAATAAAGAAATATAACAAATAAATATTTAATTATTCTTTGTCTGTATGACTAAGGAGTTTTTTGAAAGACTAAGCAGGCGATATTATAAAAAAAAGATGTAAAAAAAGCCAAAAGCTTTACATCTAACTCCAAATCTCTAGTCAAAACTTTATGAATAAAAAGAACGACACAAACTTAACCATGCATACCACGAGCCTAGAAGTGTCATTAAACCATTTGACAGTCCGCAAAAATGTCACATACGGTATTCTACGACCACTGCCAGAGAAATTAACCTTGGTTTAACTGATGCGGATCACGTAGCACGGTGTAACCCGCCCTTGAGCCGGCTAAAGTGCGGATATGTATGTGTATGCTTCGATTCTTGTGCAAAAGAGTAATTGTAGTGATGTCCCAACAGAGATTGTGTGTAAGATGGGCGGTTTGGATTGATGGGACCATTAAATTGGCTGCAACGAGAGCGGCCTAATTTATAGAAGACTATTCTGTGTAGATTGCAGCTGTAAGATTATCATTAGCTTTTCATTTAAAAGCTTTAAGACGGGACGTCAATGTTTTTGTGGTGGGAAAAATCATCAGAGCGGGAAACAGTGTCAGACTCTTACTGACTAAACGACCCACCCCATTCCTTCTTAGCCTTGTCGGGCGACCCTTCTTTTCAGAAACTGGACCCTCCTAGTAGGCTCGGCCCTTCAGTAGGGCCTCTCCATTTGTTGACAAATCCTTGAGGCTCGCGGAAACAGAGCGCGCCGTCGATGACTGACTTGGTCCGGACTGTTACCAGATAACCGGACGGCGAGCTACCCATTGTTCACCGTCCCCAATACCATGACATCATGGTAAACGGTTTTAACGCCAGTCAGTGCGCACTACCCGCTTAGAGATCGCGTCATTCCAGTGCCTTGGCACGTCATGCCGCGTCATGTCTAAGTATGCCACGACGGTTTCTGCTTTCCCATACACATTTCAGTGGTACCGCTGCTCTTTAAACACCATTTATTTATTTATTTTATTTTACTTTAACAAAAACGGCTATCCGCCAATTACATTAACTAAAGATATATTAGACTCACACACTCATCTCACAGAACTCCAGGCATACTGACATGATCGCCTTCCATTCGTCCGCGAACACATCACATTCAGGGTGCGTGTCCAAAAGAGTGTTGAGCGCAAAGAGAGTACGAGGGACAGGAGACTGTGCTCGCGCAACAGTGTGACTCGCAGCCACAGCGAATAAGCTATGTCTCCTGATACGGCTATATTTTATTGGAGCACAAAGTTGAGACAGCTCGGTAAGCAGCTCTGGAGCATCAATTTTTTAAACGAAGGATTTTTAACATTGTTAATAATTGTTCATTTTTCCATTAATTGAGCGTACCAAATAATAAAATATTTGACATTTTTTATCAGCAACTGCCTCCATTCCGCTATAAAAACAAACAATTGCACAATATAACAATAGTTTTTCTGTACAATCTTGAGAAAAATACGATAATTTTTAATTTATAATCAATAGTTTCGATGGGTGCTTGAGTTTTATTGCTGTTTTTATGGATGCATCGCTAACAAACAAGTAAATGTATGTATGCTAATAATATATGTGGCACTGACCGATTTCATATGTTTTGACCCCTAAAAATAAACATAAAATATAAATATTAAAGTTCCTTTTGCAAGTCCAGGATGTGTTCTGTTAGAGTTAATGGGTCGCCAAAGTAAAACACCGGGATTTTAATAATAACTGTATATTATCCTGTTCTTATACATATAATGGAAGGTGCGTTTCAGTGATATTACGTGAGACGTGTGCTCCTGAACAAGGCTAGTGGAATACAGTAACCGTAACCATACTAGGGATTTCAGTCATGTGGCGACAGGGGCTCAGACCAATTAAATATAATATTTATTGGTTAGAAAGAGAAAGCCTATAATGTTGAAGTAGGATGGATTTCTTTTTGTTATACTCCAACATGTTTTACCCGCGTACTAGGATTAGGGTGAATGGATATGCATGCAAAATGCATGCTAATTGCATCAATAATTGCACCATTGCATCCATACAGCAGGGTCAAAGCCTTTTATCCAAGGGTTGATGCAAAAGCGGAACACCGGGGCCCTAGAACTAAGGCAGGAAGAAACGGTGAGTCGTTTAGTCAGTAGGAGTCTGACACTGTCTCCCGCTCCGCCCAAGGGCGGGATTCGTCATTCGATGATTTTTCTCACCCTAAAAAAAAACCTGCTCATCGGTCCGCCTTGTGGGAAGCCATCTAACGCCGCCGCCGCGTCTTCCGGTATGCGGTCGCCACTCCAGAACTTTTCGGAAGCAACCATTTCTACGAGCAATGTGCCCTACAAATATAAATAGTTAATAAGCTTATATCTTTGTTTCAGATCCAGTTCCATTCAGACGCAATCAAGGAGACTATAGCTGTTCTTCTGGTCAGTATTCATTTGTTTTTTGATCGATATAAACTAGTGCTTGACTGCGATCCCACCTGATGGTAAGCAGTGACGCAATCGTTAATGGTGAAGTGCAATATGTAGAGTACTCTACATTTGAAGCGTTTTTTTTTTATGGTATGTGAAAATCATCGAATGACGAAACCCGCTCTTGGGCGGAACGGGAGACCAGTGTCAGACTCTTACTGACTAAAAAACCTACCCCGTACCTTCCTTGCCTTATTCCCAGAGCCGTGGTAACAGTTTCACACAAACCGGCAACTCCAGGAGGCTTCGACCCTGAAGGGCCCCTACAGTTTGCTGACGACTCCTTGAGGCGCGCGGGAACGGTGCGCGCCGTTGACGACTTGGACTCGGTCTGGACAGTTACCAGACGACCGGACGGCGAGCTACCCATTGCTCACCGCCCGCGAGCCAGTGCCTACGGTGGCCGGATATCGGCAGTATCGCGGCGGCGACGGCTACGGCGAGGGCGCCGTTGCCTTTACTTTATGCGGTCGGCCGCCTCCTTCACTAGCATTACTGCCTCGCAGAAGGAGGCGACCGCCTGCCATTCCTCTTCGCTACGGATCATGGCCTGAACCAAGGCCCGGCGCGAGAGGTCGCCGCCGGTATTCAAAAGGTTAAGGAAACCCTTCAAATTTTTCACGTAAAGGCCTCACACTAACATTTCCGTATTGGCGTGTTCCATCTTCCTTACATTGAAGATCGTATTTATCAAACTTTAATTAATTAAAGCGACTCTGGCATGATTAATATGCTGGACTCGTCTGTAGGACGTAAGGTGCATCTATTGTTTGTTTTGCTTTGTAAAATTGTAGAGTATGACGACAATGATTTACGATTACAATGGATGAGCCACTATCTGTATTTTAAATAGTCTACGTCATTCTTTCTTAATCTATTTTTTGATCTTATTTAACTGGCCTGTTGATCGAGTGGTTAGTGAACTTGACTGGTATGCCGGAGGTCGTGGGTTTGATTCCCGCCCAGGACAAAGGTGTTCAGGATAATTGTGTGATGAGTACAATCATTTGTTCTATGTCTAGGTGTAATTTATCTATAATACGAGTATGTATGTATTTAGAAATAATTATATAAGTATGTTTATCAGTTGTCTCGTACTCATAACACAAGCTCTGCTTAGCCTTGCTTTGATTTCCCAAAATTCACTCCCTAAGGGGATGAAACGAGGGTTAAAAGTTTGTATGGAGAAACCTACTTACCACTTGCAGAAAGCTAATCTTATATATAAAAATGAATAGCGGTTCGTTAGTCTCGCTAAAACTCGGGAACGGCTGGACCGATTTGGTGTAATAGCTCAGGGAAAGTTTAAACGGTGAGAACAAAAAAAAATCGGCGGTACGAAGTTTGCCGGGACAGATAGCCACGTATAAAAAAAATCAAATTCAAATTTTTGACAGTATAAAAGTCTTTCTAGACAAATAGTGTTCCAACAAAGATAAGCAGAAATAAATCTAGAGCATCCTCATCGAAATTATTCAACGCGCTTTCACCACAATATGGCGGAAATCATTTCTCACAGCTGCGCAAACGTATAGGAAACGGAACACCGCGCTAATGTCAACATTATGTTATTTTCTTGTATCTGGCAAGAACCAACTCATTATTATCAAGTAACTAATGTGTAGAATAAATATTTTGTACTTGTATTGCTGTTTGTTTACACTACTAGTGTTTTTTTTTTTATGGTGGAAAAAATCATCTAAAGACGAATCGAAACAGTGTCAGACTCTTACTAACTAAACGACCCACCCCATTCCTTCCTAGCCTTCATACCTGGGTCGGATCTTCCTTTTAGAAACCGGACCGGGGGAGTTGCAATCGGTCCTCTCCTACAATTAGGCCTCCATTATACTACTAGTGGTCCCCCGTGTTTTTACCAAGGTCCATAATTACCTGTGAACGTAATAATAATATGAGTTGTATTTTAGGACAATAAATAAAATAAACACATTTTTTTTGGTAACTGTACTTTAATGCCTTTTTCGTTTTCCTAGTGGTACCAAAATACTTACTAAATAAAAAAATATATAGATGGTAATTGGGACCGTCCCGGTCCAAAAAGCCGCACGACCCGTGGTTTCAGCCAATCCAAGGTTTGTCTCCACGAGTGCGCGGCAGTAAAGTGAATCGAGCTAAATTGCGACAAAATTAAACATTAAACTGAGCACCACGTAAACGCCGGCGCTCGCACACCTATTGTCTTTCTATTATGTCTCTAATTACGGTACTCGAAAGTTTAAATAAATTATGCTATCTAGAGTAATTGTAATTATTCAGAACAAATAATTAATGCATCACTGCATGTAAGGGCCTGTACACACCATGGTTTTAAACGCGCCGATGACACGCGGGTTAGAAACGTGCGTCAAAGGCGCGCTTTTGTCTAGAAGGTCTACAGGCTACGTCTGACTCACATGCGTATTATGTCTGTATCTTTACAAACACGTGTAAACGGCGCGTTTTAAAAAAACGGTACATATTGGCCAACTATTAATCATTACATAGTATAAAACAAAGTAGCTTACCGCTGTCCCTATGTATGGTTAAATTTTTAAAAGTACGCCACGGATTTTGATGTGGTTTTGATGATATATAATTATATTATTAATTTTATATAACTACTGATACCTCTGTTTAACCCGTGGATAACAAAGAGCCGGTACCGCCCCACAGTGGGTGCTAAAGTTTTTCGTGGAGGTGGTAGCGGGTCCAAAGGCAAATGGGGAGCGCTAAAAAAAAAAAATTGCCTGAAAATAAATGATTTATTATTATTATTATTTTATTAAAATATTCTGAAATATGTTTTAGTATTTTTAAATATAGTACGGCCGTCAGATCTTGGCGCGTCTGAAGTTAGGCACTGCGAATATCAGTGCTTTATAACTCGTAATAAAATAAATAGTTTAAACAAATAAATTCAATTTGCAGTTGTTATTGGTGTTAAAAACTGTTATTGGCAATTTTTTTTTATCTTTGTTTTTGAACAATTTTCGCTAGCGTTAAGCGTTTTTCGCAGAGCATAACTCTAGACTCGCCAACGCCGCCGACGGCCGTACTGTAATTAATAATCACGACACTCAACCACAAACCGCAAGTATCATGGTTACAGGCAGGAAGAAAGAGAGAACAAATTTTTGATTTGTGATTATTAATAGACTCATATAAAATTGGTATTGGTAGTTGGAATTTTATTTACTAGTTAAGGGGGTTAATAAAAGATTAGGAAACTGTGGTGTAAATTTTAGACCATAGTTTCTGAACTTTAGACCGCTTATCATCATCATCATCTTAGCGCCATTCCCGGTTGCACACCTTGGCTTTCACCTCGGTGCCCGGGGTCCGCTTTCCCGCACAAACGCCTCCACTTCGCTCGGTCTTTCGCGTCCTTTGCCTTAAGCCCATTGGCACGCATATCGTCCCCTACGACGTCGATCCAACGCCTCTTAGGCCTTCCTCGTTTTCCGGGTCCCGGCGGAGGCGGCATGGCATCTGTTACCCACGTAGTCTGCCGGTTTTCGTAAAACGTGGCCATACCATCGTAAGCGACCTTCCTGCAGTTTATCCGCTATGTCACGGACCTGAAGGCTGCCCCGGATGCGGGAGTTTTTAATGCGGTCTTTCCGCGAAACTCCCGACATCCAGCGCAGCATATTCATTTCCGTGACACGCAGGCTTTGCTTATGTCGCTCAAGTACAGGCCGCGCTTCACTGCCATACAAAAGGACAGGCCTAATGATGGTCTTATAGACCTGTCCTTTGAGCATAACCGGCATTTTGGGGTCTGAACTTTAGACCGCTAATATTTCCTAATGGGTTTAGAGTCTAAACCCATTAGGAAATATTAGCGTGATGTTATAGTACGGTCGTCGAATCTTGACGATTCTGACATTAGGCTCTGCGAATTTTAGCACTTGAAAACTCATAATAAAATACAAATAAATTCAATTTGCATTTGTTAGTTGTTGTTGCTGTTAAAAACTGTTATTAGCATTATTTTTTACCCGACTACGGCGAAGCAAAAGGAGGGTTATGATTTTGACCTGTATGTATGTATGTGGGTATGGATGTTCATCTGTTCCCTCGTAACTTCTAAACTACTTATCAGAATTCGACAAATGACATATCATTAGAAGCGTCTTAATTGTCCGCTGGTTATAGGCTATATGGGATTTCACAAAATCTAATGTGGCGCCCTCTAGCGGACAAAACATACGAAGTAAAAAAATAAAGTTAAGATAAATATGCCGTGTTTGGTATCATTTAAAAGCGCTTTACTTGTACATTTTGAATATATATATATATTACTAGCATTTGCTTGTGACTTTACCTGTATTCATGGGCTGAGAAATCAATGAACCCAAGATTAACCTATTTAGAACTCCAAAATATGTTAAATAAAAATAAAGTTTAAAAACTAACACCCGACTACTTAAAAACACGCTCTAAAAAGTACGAAACAAGAAAACAGGAAAGCCGTGGTCGCATGCCATAAGAATAATAAATTAAAAAAAGTGGTATACGACCACGGCTTTCTTGTTTTCTTGTTTCGTACTTTTTAGAGCGTGTTTTTAAGTAGTCGGGTGTTAGTTTTTAAACTTTATTTTTTTAATCTTTATTTTTGTACGAGTTTTTAAGCGCTAAAATTCGTAGAGCCTAACTACCGACTTGCCAAGATCCGACAGCCGTACGCACACATATTCTAGCTAAAAATAAAGGCCTTACAAATACAAGGCAAATATTAAAATGTAAGTAAACTATTGTGTGTAAACTATAGTGCTCAGACTTGGTCACTCACCGAACTACAAAAGTTCCGCCTTGGGGTTTGCCAGAGAACTATGGAGCGTAGTATTCTGGGCGTAAGAAGAACAGACCGAATACGTAATGATACGCTGCGCTCCAGGACGGGCATAATAGACGTAGGCAAAAAGGCTGCCAGGCTTAAATGGGATTGGGCAGGTCACACTAGTCGCATGCACGAGGACCGCTGGGCAAGAGTCGCCACACAGTGGGCACCAGAGGGAAGAAAGCGTTGTCGAGGTAGGCCTAGAAAGAGGTGGCGAGATGATCTAGACGCGTACCGAGACGATTGGTTCGAGACTGCGCGGGAGAAGAAGGTTTGGAAGGACTTGGGGGAGGCCTTTGCCCAGCAGTGGGACAGTTACGGCTCATAAACTATAGTACAAGAGTCAAATTTTTTAAACTTGATTATTTTTTGTTTAAATAATGGTAATTGTCGTTAAGTGTTGTTTTTGGTAATTAGCTAAGAATAATTTAGTATTAATTTGCGATATTTACATAGGTATTCACGTGTGTTGTTTTGTCCTTCGTTAATTTTTTTGACAAACCAAAAAGTATGTACTGTTATTTGGTTTGGTGTGTAAAAAAATCATTCTGAGAAAAAAATAAAAGAATTGTGAACGGATTTCTTTTGTGGTTTGGTATGAAATCATCTAAAGACTTTTGCCGCTCTAGGACGGAGCGGGTGGATTTGTGACTTTTATTGATTAAAAAACACACCTAGTATAGAATAACATAGCCTTATAATGTTCCCACTCCTGAGACTCAGACTTCCTCTCTAGGAGAAGGAAAAACCACATCTATGTTCCCTCAATTACCTTTTGTGTCCCAAAACCAAGAGTAACCCTTTCAGAGTTCTCAATCAAACTGGGGGCTGCGCGTAACCAAATGGTTCAACTTATTTGGCGCATATGTCCGTATTTTACTTTTTTTTTGCTACTATGCTGTCTTAAGTTTTCTTAGGAAACGATTTCCCTGTACCGTTACGGTCAGCGATCAGCCTAATCATAGCCATTTAAGATGATCACTGACTGCAAAGATTACTTTCAAACGAAGACATAAAAAGGGCATCTGTTGATGATATAACATAAAAACCAGCTTTGTTATAGTTCTTACTGTTTTCTGCACTAGTGCAGAAAAGTGCACGAGCTCAACCCCCACCACAATTTATCGTATTGTCAGGCAGGCTTTATTGAAATTTATCACTGTAGTGCTCGGTTCTCATACCCTTACCTGCACCTCTGGCGAATTCCACTTCGGCCGTAATGACAAACTTCGTCAGCTTTTAACAAAGTTTACAATTATCTTAAGCTGCGGAGCTTATACAGTTTGGCGTGGGTCTAATGTAGCCCTACAAGTTGGCAAAGGCAACAGCGCCCTCGCCGTAGCCGTCGCCGCCGCAATCCTGCCGATATCCGGCCAGCATAGACACTGGCTCGCGGACGGTGAGCAATGGGTAGCTCGCCGTCCGGTCGTCTGGTAACTGTCCAGACCGAGTCCAAGTCGTCAACGGCGCGCACCGTTCCCGCGCGCCTCAAGGAGCTGTCAGCAAACTGTAGGGGCCCTACAGGGTCGAAGCCTCCTGGAGCCTAGGGTGGTGCAAACTGTTACCTCGACTCTAGGAATAAGGCAAGGAAGGTACGGGGTAGGTTTTTTAGTCAGTAAGAGTCTGACACTGGTCTCCCGCTCCGCTCAAGAGCGGGTTTCGTCATTCGATGATTTTCACCTACCATAAAAAAAGCCCTACAAGTTAGTCAGGTTGCCATATAAAATATATGGAGACCGAAACACGTGGATTGGCACACGTGGGACTCGTGTCAGCAGTGTAGTTCTGTCTTAACAATTATGCTGATAACCCTAGTAACGTGACTGGGTCGACAAATTATTAAGTGGCAGGACGAAATTACATAATTATTATAAACTAGCTTTTGCCCACGGCTTCGCCCGCGTGGTATTGGGGTTGGGGTTGGGGTTTCCGGGATAAAAAGTAGCCTATGTCCTATTCCGGAGTGTATCCTATGCCTGTGCCAAATTTTATCCAGATCCGTCCAGCGGTTTTGGCGTGATTGAGTAACAAACATCCAAACACCGTAACTTTCACATCACACATCACATCACATCATCAGCCTTTTAATGTTCCCACTGCAGGGACACAGGCCTCCTCTCTCTAGGAGAGGGACCGTAACTTTCGCAATTAAAATATTAGTAAGATAAAATTAATTATTTTTTAATTCAACGTACAAAGGCGGAGTTAATGCCCGAGGCTTTTGGTTTTTTTGTAGCAAAATTACAAATATTCAGCTCTCTTATTTATTCCCATACACAAATATGGGAATAAATAATATACATTTTTAGATTTTTTTTCCTAGACCTGTGCTATACGACCTTGTTTCATGCCAAATTTTATGGTTGTAGGTCTCCAGAAAGTACAGTACGGCCGTCGGATCTTGGAGATAAATAATGATAAATGATCTTTATTTTGCAAGTAGGTTTTTTAAAAATACTTTTACACGTCAATTTGTTTTTTTTTTTATGCTAGATGAGTCCGAGAGACTGAAGTTTACTCGTAAAAAAATTATTGGTTTAAACAAATAAATACAATTCGCAGTTGTTATAGCTATTCAAAACTGTTATTGACATTATTTTTTAAAAACCTTTATATTTTAGTACGGGTTTTCAAGCGCTAAAAGTCGCAAAGCCTATATTCAGACTCGCATAGGTTCGACGGCCGTATTGTACCTAGTCATTTTGATTCCTTTGAGAGCTACAACATGGACGTTTTTGCGATGTAAACGGCTAAATAGCAAAAACAGCTGCATCTTTTTTGTGTTTTGTTCTATGAATGCGTATGAAAACTTGGGTTGTTGAATATCATTTTAAAATTATATATAGGTATAAGTTTAAAATTCACTATGAATATTCGCATTTTTCTTATCCATCTAATTTTGAGTCGGTTAGTGATAAGAAGAATAAGAAATTCCACGAGGATGTAAAATAAAGGTTGAAAAACTATTTCAAGGCCATTGGGACATAATTATACTAGGTAATAAACACAAAAGAATAAGTTAAAAATTAAAAGTATACTTCGTTTAAATTTTATAAATTAAGTTTTACTGAATTTTTAATACCTACCTAAATGTTATATTAATTACTAGCTTTTGCCCGCAGCTTCGCCCGCGTACATAAAATATAGCCTATGTCACTCAGGAGTAAAGCAGCTTTCTATTGTTGCTTAAATTTTTCCAATCGGACCAGTAGTTCCAGAGATTACCCCCTACAAACAAAAAAACAAACTTTACCTCTTTATTATATTAGTGTAGATGATTAAATGTTTTATCTCCTTAAATTATATTTGTTTAGTACGGCCGTCGGATCTTGGCGAGTCTGAAGTTAGTCTCAGCGAATTTTAGCGCTTGAAAACTCGTACAAAAAGGTTATAAAAAAATTAATGCCAATAACAGTTTTTAACAGAAATAACAACTGCAAATTGCATTTATTTGTTTCAACCATTTATTTTTCTACGAGTTCAACCATTTATTTTTCTACGAGTTCAACCATTTATTTTTCTACGAGTTCAACCATTTATTTTTCTACGAGTTCAACCATTTATTTTTCTACGAGTTTTCAAGCGCTAAAGTTCGCAGAGCCTAACTTTAAACTCGCCAAGATCGACGGCCGTACTGTAATGAGTCAGAAAAGCAAACTGCAGAAGGTGATGATAATATTATGAAGAAAAAAAGCAATTATTTATACTTTGTAAACAAGATCAGAGCTAATTCAATTGTTTCTTGTAACAATAGTTAGCATAATTGTTAAAACTATGGCACGTAGACATGGATAATTAGATGTTAATTTATTGTATTATAATAATATTGATTGCAGTTGCAAATCAAATTATAGAAACGTAATCAAAATGTAATGTTTTGATTACATAGATGCAATCTGTGCATCTATTACTTGACTTCGCAAGTGAGTGGCTAGTGCGAGTTCTTTTTAAGTTAAGGGGTAGATATGCGATTTGTGATCATTTTAATTCCAAACCAAGTCCAAGTCGTCGACGGCAAGCTCTGTTCAAGCGCGCCTCAAGCGGTTGTCAGCAAAACCTGCATAAGGGTCGGGAGGAGGGAGGAGGTTGTGTATAAGTTTTCAATCGCAACAATTCTAACTTTAGACAACACTTGTCTTTGTCACTACATAGTATAAAACCAAGTTGCTTCTTCCCTATGTATGCTTAGATCTTTAAAAGTACGCCACGGATTTTGATGGCTTTTTTTTTTAATAGATAGAGTGAATCAAGAGGAAGGTTTATGTGTTTAATACATGCATAATATATTCAATATCAGTACCCGTGCGAAGCTGGGGCGGGGCGCTAGTTTAATATAAATAACTTCAACTTCAACTCTTAATGAATGGCCTTTGTGGAAGAGACACCACAATTGTGCCAATAACACGTGCAGACTTAATATAAATAACAGATGCGACTCAAACTCCACGCCAAAATGGAAGAGTTATGCCAATCTAGCAACAACAAAAAAAATCTAAAATTTAAATTTGGAACCATAAAAAAATCATCCATTTCCGATACTTTTTGACTGAATGTATTATTAGATGTGTCAATTTGCAAGTTGCATGTGATTTCTTTGGTCAGTCATCACAGTACCTACATACACCGTTAAATCTTGATCGTTTTAATCCCTTGGAGGATCGATTCAGTACATGAAACACTATCGATAAGTTAGAATAAAAAAACAAAGTACTTTTTTTAAACTCGAATTAATTTACGCATGTTCTACTTAAATTGATTTCTTTAAGTAATCGTCAGCTGGGCGAGTTCAATGACCTGTAGGTAGTTAGTACGCAACGGCCGACAACTACCTACAAGGTCAATGACTCGTTTACTTAAAGAGATTAATTTCGTAAATGCGTATATCAATAAGAGATTAAGAAAAAAAGTACTTTATTTTTTTATTTTATCTACACAAATCGATAGTGTTTCATGTACTGGATCGACCCTCTTCAGAATTAAAATGACTAAAATTTAACGGTGAATATCTATAATAACAAATGTTACGTATTGGCATCTTGGTAGGCTAGGAAACGCCATACCACAGCGATCCGCATATCGGATGTGTAACGCGATATATTCATAACATAACCTCACGGACATCTGATCTTTTTTTTTTATGGTAGGTAAAAATCATCGAATGCCGAATCCCACTCTTGGGCGGAGCAGGAAACAGTGTCAGACTCTTACTGACTAAAGAACCTACCCCGTGCCTTCCTTGCCTTATTCCCAGAGCCACGGTGTAACGCTTTCGCACCAACCCTCAGCTCCGGGAGGCTTCGACCCTGTAGGGCCCCTACGGTGTGCTGACAACTCCTTGAGACATCTGATCTAGATTCACGATTCATTGTTACAGGATTTATATCCAAGATTCAAGATTCAAAGCATTTGTTTCAAATAAACCTTTACAGGCACTTTTGAAATGTCAAGAAGTCGGTCTGTCAGAAAAAAAAATGACGCTAATTGCACATTCCAAAAAGTAGATCTCTATGGAGAAGAATGTGCAAGAAACTCCATGGACACTCTTTTTAATCATGTTATGTTTACAAATATATGTTACATATTTTTATCGCTGCTATGATGTGAGAAAAAATAATTATAATAAAAAAGTATAAGTATGTTCTAAACAAATTAATTATCCATACCGTCTTATTCCAAAACGTGATCTAAAATATATTTTTTTATATAAGTTCGAGTTGTTCTTTGGTCCATATCACTGCCATATCAAAAAAAAAATCAATGTCAACATCAGATCAAAATTTGGACAAGAAATAACCCTATTGACATTCAAAGCACGACTCTGAATACAAATTCAATCACTATTATGAAAAACTCCAATACACTATTGTGCTTTGAGAATACCAAAATATCAAAGTCGGTTGAGAGCAAAAAATTTTAAGAAGCTACCTATAAAAATTGGTCAAGTGCGAGCCAGACTATCGCTGAGTATGGCCCGAACTATTTATAAAGCAGCAGAATGAAGTCTCAATTTTCCCGCATTGCAAAAAGTAATATTTTTTGTAGTGTAATATATAAACCAATAAATAAATAAAATCCATTTATTATCAGACAGGAATCCATATCATGGTAGGTTTACACGCTTGCCAAGCGTTGGCCAACCGCCATTGTGTTTACGGGATTTCCCCATTTATACAATGGCTACACAATGGCGATTGGCCGAGGCTTGCCAACGCTTGGCAAGCGTGTAAACCTACCATCAGAGCAGTTACAAAGGCAGCATGTAAAAAAACGTCGGAATTTGTCATTGGGGCGCCCTCTCGGCTCATAAAAAGTGGTAAAAATAAAAATTACAAAATGTATTTTAATTATTATTTTATACAACCTTTCTTTAAACAAAAATTTTTTTATTTTAGTTTTAATAACTTTTTATTTTATTTGATAAAAACTGAAAAAAAGTTAACCTGGCGATAAGCAGTGATGAGGTAATAGGTACCTAATGTGATTTATTCAATTCCTTGTACTTTTCTAAAATCTCAAACACTGCTGACTCCCTAACCTGGAAGTTGCGTAAAGCTACTGGTTCCAGTATCATTTGTCGATCTTTAACAGTCGTTACAAGTAGTCATACACCTGCAGAAAATCTGACCAGCAGTCTATCCAAGGAGTACTAATCATGTTGCCCAGTTACTGAGTTGTGGAGGTCTGATAAGCAGTCGCTTCATGTACAACTGAAAACTGACCCCAAGCGAGTTGGGAATAGTCTAGGGAGGTAATAGTGACTCATCATCACCTTGTTACTACACACCATTATCTATTAACATTTCCTTCAATTTCTCCTTTCGCAGACTGGAAGAGTACAAGACTGGAACACGACTCTAAGTTGTTAAAATAAGGTAACACTTTCAATATTAACATCATCTGTTTACTGTGTGTAACAATTTGGCTAACAAGATGTCAGATGGGAAAAAACTAGGACTACAAAAAAATCTCAGAAAGATTCACCAATACAAAAAAAGCTAGTCATTCACGATCTCAAATGGTATGAGTTAGCAAGACATTAAGATTTCGCGTGAGATGATCGCGGTATTACGAATGTATCCGGAATTCCTTTTAGTGAAAGTTGATATACTCTTATTATGAATCAGAAGCTCGATTTGTTATAACTAGTTCTGTTTTTTCGTCTCTTTTGAAATAAGGACAAAGGAAGAACTATATTATGTATTTTTTATCATTTCATAGTATAAAACAAAGTCCGTTGTCTATCCCTATGTATGAGGTCCTTAGATCTTTAAAACTACTCAACGGATTTTGATGCGATTTTTGTTAATAGATAGTGATACGAGAGGAAGGTTTATATGTATAGTACCTACACATCTACACTAATATAATAAAGAGGTAAAGTTTGTTTTTTTGTTTTTTTGTTTGTAGGGGGTAATCTCTGGAACTACTGGTCCGATTTGAAAAATTTAAGCAACAATAGAAAGCTGCTTTACTCCTGAGTGACATAGGCTATATTTTATGTACGCGGGCGAAGCTGCGGGCAAAAGCTAGTATTTAATATTAGCATTGCACCCGTGCGAAGCTGCGGAACTAGTTTAAAAATAATGGTTTACTGCTTTCCTACCTGATGATGAGCAGTGACCCAATTATTGATGGTGAGGCGCACTAGTTTATTAAGAGCCTATTCACTCTAGCCTAGCCTTCAAGACACCCAAATATTAATCGGATGGCAAGAGTGCTGCAGGCAAATTGTATCAGTCCTTCTATGTATGCGGTTCTATGTAGGTATGTAGTTTCGTTATAAACAACGATGCGAAACTCTTAGTCGTCCGGAATATGTATTAAATAAAGTAACTCTACGGGCGCACCGACAAATCGACAAAAAATCAAACAGAACAAAACAAAAATGTCTATAAATCGACATATTTTTCTAAGTTTATCTAGCACATTTCTAACACCCTGTGCTTCGGAAAACATGTAAAGCCGTTGGTCCCGATTTTAGTTCGTAGATCTTTGACCATCAGAAGGGTCGAAGCCAACTGGGGCAAAGAGTTCGTGTCTGAAAGGAAGGCTCTGATCCTGGTATAAATGGCGACGTAGGAACGGGGTAGGTTGTTTAGTCAGTAAGAGTCTGACACTGTTTCCCGATCCTCCCAAGGGCGGGATTCGTCATTGGATGGTTATTACCGTTTTTACCCACCGTAATAAAAGTAGGTATCATTGGAATAATATTACATGGCAGTCGTGTTTTTTAATTATTTTATTCTACTGTTTTATTTGTTTAGTCTTTTTTGTAATATTTGGCAATGTTGCCAGACATTATAAATGTTTTTTTTCTTTGTACTGAGTTAATTATTCATAAGTCTTTGGTCGCCTGCGATTTTATGGAGCCACTTCTTAAGCAATGACTTGTGAATTCAAAATTCAGAGTGAATGAACCAGCGTTAGTTTTCAATGTCATTTAAATCGTGTGGTCGGTATTACTGCAACCGCTAGCATTAGTAGTGCTTTTTGTCAGCTTCTATATATTACAGTACGGCCGTCGGATTTTGGCGAGTCTGAAGAAAAGTCGAAGAAAAATAAATGGTTGAAACAAATAAATGCAATTTGCAGTTGTTATTGCTGTTTAAAACATGTTTATTGGCATTTATTTATTTAACACCTTTATTTTTGTTCGACTTTTCAAACGCTAAAATTCGCAGAGCAAACTTCAGACTCGCCAGGATCCGACATTCGTACTATACTATTTATTATTGGGAGTTAATTAAACAGGCTTCTTTTTATTTGCATTATTCACCTCCATTGCATGGTAAATTACTAAATCAGCCATAATTAATGGGTGTGTGAAAGATCTATACTATTTTATATATTTTTTTCAAGCACTTTATAACACTTTCTGGGTCCTTATAACACTTTTTGTCTTAAGAAAAAAGAAGAAAGAAAGAAAATGTTTTATTTGCGGGAAATGAATAATCTTACAATTCACAAGTTTTTTTTTTATAAAAAAAATAGGAATCAACGACTAGGAAAAAAGTTAAAAATATAAACTACAGCTTAATTCTAGTGTAAGTTTATCTTCCACTAGCGACCCGTCCCAGCTTCGCACGGGTACAATGCTGATATTGAATATATTATGCATGTTTTATACACATAAACCTTCCTCTTAAATCACTCTATCTATAAAAAAACCGCATCAAAATTTTATTTCACTTTGTTTTATACTATGTAATGATGATGATGATTATGTCCTGTCACTCATCGCGCTATCACTAACTCAAATAAATGTATATTCTATAGCAGCATAAATGAAGGACAAATCTCATCATGAAAGCCACCCAGACATTCCATCCATCCGCCATAACCTACACAAACAAGAACAGGTACGGAGATATAATTGATTGCATTCTGTGACGCAACGCGTTACGTCTCGCCTGTAGGTCGACCAACCGGTTGGCAGGGAGCAGTGTGTCAGCCAATGAGGTTACCGTAATGTTTGCTGTTGACGTCGCAAGCACGACTGCCGAGCGGAAGGTCGGTTCCTAGCAAAGGAAAGTGTGAGTTGTGAACCCGAAGCTTTTTTTGTGGTGGAAAAAATCATCTAATGATGAATTGAAACCTTGGGCGGAGCGGGAAACAGTGTCAGTCTCTTACTGACTAAACAACCGATCCCTATTCCTTCTTTGCCTTCACACCGGGGTCGGACCTTCCTTTCAGAAACCGAAGCGGGCCCCAGTAGGCTTCGGCAATGCAGTTGGACCTATACATTTGCTGACAACTGCTTGAGGCGTGCGGAAACGGAGCGCACCGTCGACGACTTGGCTTGGTCCGGACTATTACGGTGGATGGTAGCCCGTGCCGACCAGCTCAGTTGTCGGCGGTGCACACTATTCAGGTTATCAGCAAAACACAGGGACCCTGCCGAAGGGTCCACCCACTGGAGCTAAGGGTTTGAGTCTGAAAGGAAGGCTCTGGCTCTGGTAACATAAGGAAACGTAGGAACGGGGGTGGTTGTCAGTAAGAGGCTGACACTATTTCACGCTTCTTCAGCGCGGGAGTTATCATTGGATGATTTTTGCCCACCATAAAAAAAACCCTGAGATTTCTACTATCACATAGAACTACTGACAGAAAAAAGTAGGTATTACATAATATAATCATAACACACCAAATTGAAGTCCAAAAACTCTATTTTTGGCCTCTGCGTGTCTTATTTAATTTCCTTCTTTTAAAAAACGCGCAGAAAAAGATTGCGTGCTAATTCAATAGCAGATGCTGATGTGCTCGTTACAGAGTTAGGGTTGTCAGTTGTCAGTTTTTCAAAATGAGGATTTTTTTTATGGTAGGTAAAAATCATCCAATGACGAATCCCGCTCTTAAACGGAGCGGGAAACAGTGTCAGACTCTTACTGACTAAACAACTTACCCCGTGCCTTCCTAGCCTTATTCCCAGAGACCCTGTGTAACGCTTGCGCACCAACCCTTGGCCCCCGGAGGCTTCAACCCTGTAGTACCCATACAGTAAATCTTTGAGGGTAGTTTTGATGAAAACTAATAACATTGTACACACATACAAAACACCAAATCATGCATAACACACCACACTATTCATGCACATAAGTAACCATTATTTTATTTTTTCTACTATCGCTTTGATGTTATTTTTTTATGGTGAGAAAAATTATCTAATGGCAAATTCCGCCCTTGGGAGGAAAGGGAAACAGTCAGACTCTTACTGACTAAACGACCCACCCCATTCCTTTTCAGCTCTCATTCCGGGGTCGGACCTTCCTTTCAGAAACCGGACCGGGGTCCAGTAGGCTTTGACCCTACGGTTGGACCTCTACATTTGCTGACAACTCCTTGAAGCGCGCGGGGACAGAGCTCGCCCTCGACGACTTGGCTTTGGCTGAACGTTGGGTTAACGTAACGAAGCCGTTAATTTCATCCTGTGAACCTGTTAAACAAGCCGCTAACGTTATTAACAGATTTTCATTAATGTAACAGATTGTTTGTACCAACGTAGCAGTTAATAGCTGAACCTGTTCGAATTGAAAAATGAGCTGACGACGAAGAATCAGATAATTTTAGCTGGTTTTGCGTTAGCAGCTTCAGAAAACGTTAGCTACTTTTTAATACCAAAATCGTTAACATTAGATTAACAGGTAAAAAAAGCCGTTCGTTGAATCAACGCCCACTCTTAGTTCTGACAGCCCTGTGTGCAGGTATGGTACGGTCCACTGCGTACAAACCATAGTATTGCATGCTGACCGTAAAAGCCGCCATGATGGTGGCTAAGACTCGACGTAATCGTCACTTTGTGATGATTAGACTTTGTACTTTTTATAGCAACTTGTAATTAGAATAGCAAAGGCATTATCTGAATGAAGAATTTAAAAACACCCGTAAGAAATTTGCCCGGTCGTCTGGTAACCGTCCGGACCGAGCCCAAGTCGTCGACAGTGCGTAGTGTTCCACGCGCGCTTAATAGAGATTCTAGCAAATCGTAGGAGTCTGGCAGGGTCGAAGCCAACTGGAGCCATGGTTTATGGAAAGTGAACCCCCGGAACAAAGACAAAGAAGGAATAGGAGTGGGTTTTAGTCAGTAAATGTCTGACATCCCGCTCCTCTCGGAAGCTCCCCCTCATCGGATGATTTCCCACCTAAAAAAACCCGTAAGAAACACTTTTGAGATAAGAAGTATCTTAATTAATTTATTTATTTTATCTTCATGTACAGTAGTCATACATAGGCGGACTTAACGCAACAAGGCATTCTCTACCAGTCAACCTTTGGGTTAAAAAGACAACACTGTGATAGGTGTGCACAATAAATAAATATCGTATATTTAAAATATAATGTAGTATCATTAAAACAAGATAATACACAACATATTTATGAAAATTTTCCCTTTACATATTTTTTCATATGCTGGTTTAACAATTTAGAACTAATTCTAAAATGATGCTACATTGAATGAATGATGAATTGATGATACATGAGCTGTAATACGAGTATCTTTAAAATGTTTACACTCTTATAGTTATCCTTCACCGTTTTGAGAGCAGTGGTGATGAAATAAGTTACACAAAGTAATGCGCCAGCTAGGTTTGAACCCACGACCTACAACTCGTAATTCAGGGCCTTTACCACTCGGCCACCACTGCTCTCACTCGGCCACCACTGCTCTCACTCGGCCACCACTGTTCTCGAAAAACGTTTTGATTAAACAATATTCATAAGATACCCCATTCTCAGATCATTAAGTTTTAAAAACACTACGCTTGACTGAATACGAAGCCATTGATTACAAACTGTCCACAAAAACTATGATTCGTGTTCGCGTGTTTACCAATACTTATCTGTACTTAAATTGTAGTACTGTACAGTCACCAGCACAAAACGTTTTGGGAACACATTCATTATGCGTACAGCCAAGGAGTGGAATTCCTTGCCGGAGTCGGTGTTTCCTGATAGCTACAATCCGGGTATCTTTAAGTCAAGAGTGAATAGGTTACGTCTAGGTAAGCGCGCTCCATAGTCGACCGCATCGTCGCTTTCCATCAGGTGAGATAGCGGTCAAGCGCGAACCTATAATCAATAAAAAAAAAACTTCAGACTATACATATCTGTCAGATTTCTCCAATACATTTTGAACCTTGTTAATCTTAGATTAAGAGTTGAAAATCGTTTGCAGAATTTTGACAGTTTGTTGTAGTTTAATGTGCTTCTGACCGTACATTATTTTGCGACTTAATAATACAGTATTATATTTTAATAAGCCACTAATATTTTACTCAGTTCGTTTGACGTCATTCTTTTAAAGTAGGTTTCCCTTCACCTTTGCTAAAGGTGAATGATCTAAGCTGCTAATTTAAAATTTTCGAAAGTCAGTCCTGGGTTTAGCTACACGAGTAGGTACTGACAATTGCTTGCACTGACTGAACAGGTCCACTCAGAACTGTGTGGTTCTTTCTTCAAAAGATCATCTCAGATTCCAATTTGTATGCTTCTCATATGATTTGACCATTACATGTTTGTGTATGGATTTAAAAAAAGACTTTGACCCCTGGCTTTGTTTTGGTCTTTCTTCTCAGGGTAGTCAGCTCGGAAACGATGGCCTCCTCTAGATATTCGCCATATTGGCGCTGTCGGCCACAATAACTGTAGCGAGTGTCTACGGTACTAGAACTGGTAATGTCACGCCGCATACAATATTAGTCGAATTAGCTCTCTGGACGCTCGCGAGTGGCGCTTCAAATAAGCATAAAAAATGAGCTGTCAAATATACCAAACAGCCCATTCAGTGATAAATAGTAGAGTTATAATAGGTCAGTGACTACAGGTTGCAAAATCTAGTCAGAAAAAAAAATTAAGTTCGTTGACATGAAACGAAGAAGGTTTTATTCTCTCTTCCCCATTCAGCGTCACAACTGTACGAAAAAAAAAACTAAATACAGTTGAAATTACTCTATTATTTTTCTAACACAAAATACACACATTTCTTATGGTCCTTGGTAACTGTCACCGGTACATTGACCCCGATCCTCTAACGGCGCATTGAGTATACATTAGAAATTAGATGCGTACGCCTTTGACAATAGAGGTAACAAGAGTCTTGTTATTACGAGTTTAAGGAGGTTATACTAATAATGTCTATGGTGCGATTTTGACAGTTCACAGAATTGACAATCGACGTGTCTTTACGGTATGGTTTTGAAAATGGAACAAAATTAAAACCGTTATTAAGAACGGTTTTTAAGCTCTTGAATTTATGATTAGCTCTATCGAACGGAGCCTTGGCATGAAGTATTAAAATATCAGTCAGGTGAGTGAGAAAAATAAACAGCTATACACAAAACGCCCTTTTAACAGCTTTGTTTAGGTCGTTAAATAAATCAAGTTTTTTAATTTATTTTTTACAGTTGCAAAAATCATCCAATGACAGAGCGGAAACAGTGTCAGACTTTTGCACTGCGGGCAAACTTTTCTTTCAGAAAGAGACCCTGGGTACCAATTGGCTTCGACCATTTTGCCGAGTCCCTACGCTGCCACATCTGATTAGGCTGGAAACTGACTCCAATCTAATTGGGAAACTTACCCTAGCCAAGTTACGATCGTTTCGTTTACTTTGAACGCTTTGAGTTGGCCACGCATTTAATTCCTTTTGTTTTGACGTCGTCTCAACGCTCAGTCACGTGGTGCCAGAACAGGGGATTTAAAAGCCTGGCCTATTCCAAAAGTTAGACGTTGACGAAACGATAGTTACTTGGCTGAGGATCTTGAATCTGCAGATCCAGGAGATAACAGGTTGCTTTAAAAAAGGTGTACTCTATCGTCAACTACATTTTTGCTTGTGATCTGAATCACAAACCAGTTACTTATTAAAAAATATGTAAAAACTTGGTCATCGCGACTCTCATCTCTAATCCGATTATAGCTGACATCGATTTGAATTTAGAAGTTCTAGAACACGGACCATAGACAAACAAGGAACTAAGTATAACCAGCCAGCAATTTCACAATCGACCATAGAGAAACCGGCTGTAGTTTTTTATTCTGCGGCCTGGCGGTAAACAATCAGACGCGCTATGACACATTACATCACACCCACTTCTTGTCGATGGATTGTGTCACTTTATTGGTTTGTAAAGGTACACTGCAAACTATTTTCATTGGTCAGCGATGAATGGCAAGCTTTATTATAGTGGCCTGTATAGTAGGTGGCAAATAAGTTGAACCAGTTGCCATGATTGATAAATCATCATCATCATTCTAGCGCCAGTCCCGGTTGCTAACCTTGGCTTTCACCTCGGTGCCCGGGGTCCGCTTTCCCACACAGACGCCTCCACTTCGCTCGATCTTTCGCGCCCTTTGCCTTAAGCCCATTAGCATTGTCGTCCCTTACGACGTCGATCCAACGCCTCTTAGGCCTTCCCGGGTCCCGGCGGAGGCGGCTTGGCGAGGCATCTGTTGCAATGATTGATAAATGATATTTGTTTTTGTAAATAGATTTTCTATAACACTTTTACACGTCAATTATTTTTTGTCATTTTAAACTAGATGAGTCCGGTGTTTCCTAGCTGACTACCCTGTGGGGAAACACCGAAACAAACTCAGGGGTCAATAGGGATTACGCGCAGACCCCCGCAGAGATCCGAAAAAACTCAAATAAGTTTATTATAGAACTACTAGCTTTTGCTCGCGGCCTCGCCCGCGTGGTATTGGGGTTGGGGTTGGAGTTTCCGGGATAAAAAGTAGGCTATGTCCTATTCCAAAGTGTATCCTATGCCTGTGCTAAATTTCATCCAGATCCGTCCAGCCGTTTTGGCGTGATTGAGTAACAAACATCCAAACATCGTAACTTTCGCATTTATAATATTAGTAAGATTAATAAGAAAATGGCCGTCTTTGCAATAGTTAGTCGCAGTCCCATTCTGGGCTGCACTTCTATTGAGACCTGATAACCTATTACTATTTTAGCTCAACTTATATTGCGCGTATTGTACCGGATTTTTACGAGTCAAACTTTGTACATATGACGGCGTCAAGAATGGCTGAGCGATATGGCCGTCATCGTCTAGGTTCAGTGGTACTGGGTTAATACCGAACGGATTCTAAATAACTATGTAGTTGATTTTCAACTAATTATAATGACATTTTCACAGTGATATTACTTTTCTAAGTAGCAATAATAGGTAGCAATATTAAATAATAACAAATGTATGGGCCACCGACAGTTTCCTAGCACAGGGTGCAAACATACCGAAGACGCGTAAACATAACTGTCATATTTAAATAAAAAATCTAATAAATTTGTACCAATCAAACCATAAACTACAAATAACAAAAATTTTTGAAATACCTAAATTTTAAATTTGGAATGTGTAAAAAAAAACAGTAATTATCGTTTGGCAAATTGTTCTGTTTTGATGTTAAAGTGTTTTTTTTTTTTGTTAAAATCTTCAAATGGCCATTATGTGTCGGGCCTTTTATGTTAACTTTGAAGTTAACGTAAATGAAGGGTCTTTTTTTGTAATATTATGACGTAATTTATTTTCATCCTAATTAAATCATCGGTTAAAATAGCTTTTTGTCTATAAAAAAAATATCTATTAGGAATAATCGTTTTATTTGTTGTCCATTTAATTTAATAGTTCTTTTCGAAAAGTTAACTTTTAATAATAATAAAAAATATAAGCATGTGTGTTTTTTGTTTATGGTAGGTAAAAATCATCTAATGACGAATCGCGCCCTTGGACGGAGCGAGAAACAGTGTCAGACTCTTACTGACTAAAAAACCTACCCCATTCCTTTCTTGTCTTATTCCCAGAGCCCCGGTATAACGCTTTCGCACCAACCCTCTGCTCCAGGAGGCTTCGACCCTGAAGGGCAGTTTGCTGACAGCTCTTTGAGGCGCGCGGAAACAATGCGCGCCGTTGACGACTTGGACTCGGTCTAGACGGTTACTAGAGGACCGGACGGCGAGCTACCCATTGCTCATTGTCCGCGAGCCAGTGTCTACGGTGGCCGGATATCGGCAGGATCACAGCGGCTACGGCGAGGGCGCTGTTGCCTTTGCCTTATGCGGTCGGCCTCCTCCTTTACGAGCATTACTGCTTTGCAGAAGGAGACGACCGCCTGCGAGTGAAGGGATGCTAAGCATTAATGTCAATGGCGAGTACATTACTCACCTTCAACATGCCGTTGACATAGCAGTCATGGTTGGCTAGAGAGGAACTCAGCACAAATCTCGATGACCTTAGTGGAACTTCCGGAAGAGTGGGATCTTAAAATGAACATGGTCAAAACCAAAGTCATGGTAAACAACCATGTAACACCCACTCCTATCAAGATCGGAGCCTCTACACTCGAAGTTGTCGACCATTGTGGACGATTACGTTTATCTTGGACAGACGGTCTTGTTCCCCTAGCCAAGTTACGATCGTTTCGTCAATGTCGAACTCTTCTCATTGGCCGCGCCCCCAATTGCTTTGTTGTTGTCATCTCAACGCTCAGTCACCTAATCATTCGTTAACGTCGAACGCTTGTAATTAGCCACGCCTTCATTTCCTTTATTCTGACCACATAGCTGACGTTGAGATGACGTGAGAACAAACGAATTGGGGGCGTGGCCAAATCAACGTTCGACGTTAGCGAAACGAGAGTAACTTGGCTACAGAGATTGTAGACTTAGGCACGACCGTTTTGTTTCTATTCTCTTTCGTCGATCGCCTCTAGTCAGACACGCGTACGATTCCTTTGTTCTGAGCATTTAGATGACGCCATTCCCATACATTAGAAACTTTCTACTAGCATTAACGATTGTAGATTATCAGCAAGCCTTCAGTTGGGTAGATCTACCTTATCAAAATAGACTTAAAAATTATGCAGATAAGTGAATGTTCCAAATAATGTCCTTAATAAATCAAAATATTATATACATACATAGTTGCAACATTTGAAAGTTTGACAAATATATTTTGAGCCGGCACTATAAGGCCAGCGCATTGCACAATTTGACTGGCAATCTAAATTTTTCTCATGAATATTGATAAATTAATAAAACTAGTGATGTGACCCCGTTTTTATCGTATGTTTTTTGACCTCACAATGCTTTAGTTTGGCACTACCGGACGTCCTTTTTTATGGCATTTGATAAATTGTTTTACTACTACTACCACACTAGCGACCCGCCTCAGCTTCGCACGATTGCAATGCTGATATTATGGTGGAATTTCCTCACAATCCTCACTCGCCTATCGTCAACGTCACGCATGGTTTAAAAGCTTGTTGCTTTATTTAATGTAACCCAAATTGATCCTTGGTGCAAAAGTAATGCGAAAAAAGAGAGATAACACCTGAAAACTCTGTTGGCACTCGGTCATTCTACGATTTACTCGAATATTTCACAAAACTTGTTCCAGGATATACGTGTTTTTATTAAACCTTTAAGGATTTTGCCTGGATAATATCCACAAGATATCTGTGTATCCAAAATATCTGAAGAAAGATGTGTAATAACATAATAATCAAGTAAGAGCAGTTGTATGAAAATGTGCCTCGGGTTGGCCGCTCTTAAATATATTATGCATGCATTATACATATAAAGCTTTCTCTTGAATCACACTATTTATTAAAAAAAACCGCATCAAAATTCGTTGCGCAGTTTTTAAGATCTAAGCATACATAGGGACAGACAGCGGGAAGCGACTTTGATAGGTATCCAAATCCGTTCAGCCGTTTGAGAATAAAAGTTAAAGAAATAAACTTACAAACAGACATACAAACATTTTCATTTACAATGTTAATAAGTTATGTGGAAATACCAAAGTATGTACTTAATGAAAAAAAATCCTCAATTTTTCTTCAAAATGATATTATTTTTTTCTTTGCTTTATATTATTTTTACTACAGTACGGCCGTTGAATCTTAGCGAGTCTGAAGTTACAAATAAATACATTTGCAGTTGTTATTGCTGTTAAAAACTGTTATTGGCATTTCTTTTTTAAAACCTTTATTTTGTTTGAGTTTTCAAGCGCTAAAATTGGCAAAGCCTAACGTCACACTTGTCAAGATACTGTACTTTCGATATTTACAATCGAAATGGACGCTTCCTTAGTTTAATTACGTGATCTGAATTTAAACATGCGCCATACTGCAAATCAGGACGGAAACACCAGTGAGTGATACAAATTATTCCAAGGCAAAATTAATTTGGTAATCAAATTAAATAGTGTGACGATTAGATAGTTTGTGAATTAAAACTGCTTACTTAGCCAAGTTACGATCGTTTCGTTAACGTCAAACGCTTGGAATTGGTCTCGACTCTACAGTTGAAGTTGACGACAATTGTGGACGATTACGATTACCACGGAGAGACGATCCTGTCCCCCTAGCTTAGTTGCGATCGTTTCGTTTACGTCGAACGTTTCACATTGGCCACGCCCCAATTCCTTTGTCGACGTCATCTCAACGCTCAGTCACGTGCTCATTTGTTAACGTCGAACGCTTGGAATTGGTCTCGACTTCAATTCCTTTGTTCTGACCACGTGACTGAGCTTTGAGATGACGTCAGAAGGGCTGTTCTGTAGTGTCGAAACACCTTTATTTATTTATTTTACTATTTATGATATTTCTTTTTTATGGATCACGTTACGACCCATTACTTCTCCTAGAGAGGAGGCCTGTGTCGCAGCAGTGGGAACTTTATAAAGGCTGATGATGATGATAATTTATTTTTTGTGTTGTGTTCTATTTATGTTTTGTGTGTGTTTTTATATTACTACAGTTTTAAATGGCTTTTTTCTTTTTTTTATTACGTATTATAATAATTATAATTGTCTATAATATGCAAGTGTTGGCTTAAACTATTAGAACGAAGACTAATTTTAATAAATTAATACAAGAAAAGTAACAAGAAATACGCTATTTCTTCGAACAAAATTTGGTAACCCTAAGAGCGGTTTCGATCCGAACCCGTGAAAGTATGGCCCGCAGTAGCCATCGAACTGTTTTTATGGTAATTTATGTATTTATTCAGAAAAGTTCTCATTACTTATTTAAAAAACAAACATACCGTTCTTACAGAAACTAGATAATTTGGTCAAACCATTTATGATACTACCTTTTTTATGATACCTATCTACTACCTACTTTATGATGACACCCGGTTTCCGAGAGCCCGATCAACGTAAAAATCAACTAACTAGGTGTCAAATCTCTTGTCAAGTGTCAATTGATGTGCTTATAGCATGATCAGCGACTTTGATATGGGTCGAACCAACTAGGGAAGGAACGAAGTCAACTAGGGAAGGGTCGAAGCTAACCAGGGAAGGGTCGAAACTAACTAGGGAACGGTCGAAGCCAACTGGGGCCGTGGGTTCGTATCTAAAAGGAAGACTCTGGCTCTATTATGAATGGCAACGTAGGAACGGGGATAGGTTGTTTTAGTCAGTAAGAGTCTGATACTGTTTCCCGCTTCGCCTAAGGGCGGGATTCGTCATTGGATGATTTTTACCGACTAAAATAAAAATCTATGGCTTGTCAAATGCCATGCCATAGATTTTTTTTCTAAGCATCCTTTCAGAAACCCAAATTAATTTGAGACAGCTGTTAATTTTACAGTTGAATGGCAATTTGAACGGGTTTTCAGAAACTCGGTGTTGATGTATCGGGTTCGTATCGAATTCGGGTCAGACATATTGCAAAACCGCTCTAATTGATCGGCTGGCGCAGTGGTTGTGAGATTGACAGCTGCGCTGAGAGTCGTGGCACAGGTCGTGGGTTCGATTCCCGCACGGAACAAATATTTGTATGGCCTGCAGATAGCTGTCCCAGGTCTGGGTATGTGACATTACATGTTTGTGAACGTACCTACGACACAGGAGTAATATCTAGTATGGGGCAAGGTTTTTTTTTAATAAAAATAAAAAAATGCAGATTTAGACTAAAAGCCATCCCAGACCTAATTGGCACAAGGCTAGAGAGATGATAAATGGCTAAAGTGATATAAAATTTCCGCCATTACCAATATGCTTGTAATATATTAACACATTCCAAAGCAAACAAATTAATTTTAGAATATAGGTTGCAAATTTGCGTAACCTTTGATTTTATAGCGGAAACATGTGTGCATAATATTTACTTAGTTATAATAACATCAGTTGTCGTTAGTGTCCGACCGAAGGTGCAATTCTGGCCGAAGCCGAGGCCGATAAATCGGTGTTCACCAAAACCTTCGGCCGAAGCCGAAGCCGAAGCCGAAGGTGTCATTGACCTTAAGAAATACGATAGTTACTTTGATCTCAGAATATACTAGATACATATTGTGAGAGCTTTAGAGATTTAGCTCAATAACGAGCCCCGTGACCAACATATACAAGTAGGTAATAAAATATTGTCTGAAATAAAAGTTTCAAATATACAATGTTAATTAAATATTTATTTACTTAAAGTACAAATTTTGACAACTAGCAAACCTTCGGCTTCGGCCAAACTTTCGCCAAATTTTTGGCCGAAGACAAAGATTTAGCCGAAGGTGCTTTTTTGGCCGAAGGTGACCGAAGCCGAAGCCGAAGCTTCGGTCGGACACTAGTTGTCGTCTCACTGCAAAACGGCCGTACCTATAAAAAAAAACGGGCAAGTGTGAGTCGGACTCGCGCACTAAGAGTTCCGTACAACTTACCTAAAAAATAAAAAGGAACTTAAAATTGAAAGAGACTTTGACCCCTGAGTATCGGTGTTTTTACTCAGGGTAGTCAGCTAGAAAACACCGGCCTCTTCTAAAAATATATGTAGAAGTGTTTTTAAAAACCTATGGGCAAAATAAATATTTTCTTCTACTTCCTGCCTTCCCATATTACTTGGGGTCGGAACAATACGTTTTTTTCTTACACATTGTCCTCTCACACTTTCACTAACTCCCCTTTTCTTTCATATCACTCCTCACACAATCCATCCATCTCTTCTTCGACCTTCCTTTTTCTTCCATATATCTACGTGTAAACTTATAAACTGGCAAAATAAAGTGGAAAACATTAATTAATTTATTTAGTAAACTGTACAAATAATTAGATATCTAACCTTAAAACTACATAAATGATAATAACACAAGCTCTGCTTAGCTTGAAACTAGACGGCGTTGTGTGATAATTGTCGAATATTATATTATATTAAATATCATCATGTCATCAGCCTTTTTAATTGTTCCCACTGCTGGGACACAGGCCTCCTTTCTAGGAGAGCGAATGGGCCGTAATCCACCACGCGGGCCCAGTGATGGATGTCACATGTCTTCGAATTTTTGGTTCTAGGACATGCCGGTTTTCGCACGATGTTTTCTTTCACCGTTTTGAGAGCAGTAGTGATGAAATAAATTACACAAAGTAATGCGCCTGTCTGGGTTTGAACCCGCGTCCTGCAACTCGTAAGTCGGGGCCGTTACCACTCGGCCACTACTGCTTCTCTTTTGAATATTATATTATGTTATTATTATATTAAATGTAATAAGGATAAAAAAAATATTCAAATCAGTCAACCCTGCTATTACCGGATACTCATAGCTTTCAAAGGTCACTCTCGAAAATGACCAGTTATGTGCAACATCTGTTACATAACAACTCTTATATATGTAGCTATATATACGTATATGTGCGTGTCCAAAAGTTCAAATTCTGACAAAGAGATTTCAATGTCATTTTGGTGTAAGCGAACTTTAAAAAAAAAACGAGTTTCTCACTAAGGCTGGGTCCTGAAGATGTGTTTTTTTTTTGTATGAATAATTAATTAAATAATTGTATCTATGACGACTTCCCGGCCCCGAAACAGCGGTTTTATTTAAAAAAAAAAACCAATTCAAGATTTTTATTTTTGCGAAGCGCTTTTAAAAAACAAGCTTATTTTTTTTGGAAATATCAGATATAATTATTATAAATGCGAAAGTTACGATGTTTGGATGTTTGTTATTCAATCACGCCAGAACGGCTGGACGGATCTGGATGAAATTTGGCACAGGCATAGGATACACTCCGGAATAGGACATAGGCTACTTTAAATCCCGGAAACCCCAACCCCAACACCAATACCACGCGGGCAAAGCCGCGGGCAAAAGCTAGTATCAGATATTTCCGTAATGTGATCTCGTACATACGTACATAGTCGTATACGTTTGTAATCGTAAGTTCAGATTCACGATTTTTTATTATAGAACTAATTCGTATAATGTTTTGATTTTTATACTTAGGAAAAAATAGAACTCTTAGAGGATTACATTATTATCCGTCTGTATGTATCTTCCCGTTGACTTAGAATATTGAAATTTGACATAAGAAAAGGTATTATAGCACAAGTATAAGTAAAGTTGTTATCACTATTTTTTTGCGGTAAAAAAATCTTTTCGAAACTCCATTCGGGAATTGAAATGTTTTTTAGATAGATAGATAGATATATTCTTTATTGCACACCAAAAATAAAAATAAATAATAGGAACTTAAAATTAAAAGAGACTTTGACTTTAACTTTATCAAAGTCTCTTTTAAAGTACATAAAGTAAACATGATTAATTCAATGATACGATACGACATTGTCGACATTGCGAATAATAAATGAGTAATAAATAGCCAATAAAATCATAATTAATAATTTTATAATAACTTATAAGCCACTATTAATAAATATTATAACTTAATTATATGTACAAACGGGTAAAGAAATAATTAATTGATAAAGTAATAATAATAAATGAACATTATAATCAGTAAGCAATAACCATTTTTTTAAGAAGAATAAATTCTATTAATTTGTTGCAATAAAAATCTAAATTATAATAAAAATATAAAGCAATATGAATCGAATATTTAGATTTAGGGTTTCTTCTAGTTAAATATATTTATTGCTCATGACGAAATTTCCATTTCACATTCAAAATTAAAATGAACTAATTATACTTCTACAATCGACGATCTACGATCAAGTTTATGTCACTAGTTATGTACAGAAATAGAAATATATAATACTCGCGACCCGCCCCAGCTTCGCACGGGTGCAATGTATGTAGGTATATTGTACCTATAAACCTTCCTCTTGAATCACTGTATCTATTTAAAAAAACCGCATCACAATCCGTTGTGTAGGTTTAAAGATCTATGGATCTAAGCATACATAGGGACAGAGCGACTTTATTTTATACTATGTAATGATGATTCACAATATTTTTATTGACAGACTCTGTGGTTTTTGGGTATTCCCAAAAACCTGTATTATAAGGATAAAAAAAAATTAAAATACATGTATTAATGCTAATATTGTAAAGAGGAAAGTTTTGTTTCTTATTTATCTTAAACAAAAATTTTCATCTTTTAACAAATTTATCATCATTTAAAAAATTACTAAATAGATTTTAAAAATTATTTTACCAATAATATGCTACGAGTACATTACCCATCAATTTATTACTGAGTTTGTCATTGAAATATATATATATATTTTGTACTTCCAAAGGGCAATGTTGAGACGCCCCCCCTAACCAAGTTACTGTCGTTTCGTTAACGTCGATCACTTGGAATTTGCCATGCCTCCAATTCTTTTGTTCTGAGTTTCTGACTACGTGACTGCACGTTAAAATGACGTCAGAGACAAATGAATTAGGGGTATGGCCAACTCAAAGCGTTCGATATTAACGAAACGATTGTAACTGGGCTGGGGGGGGGGGGCAGGAGCTAGTTTAAAAAATCCTGTCCACCCCTAGACGATATCACTTATCTATCACTAATCTAACTCCAAATTAATATCCGTGATAACCTTCCTCTACCTCTAAGGTCGTCAGGCCTCTCTCCAACGTCTAAAATTTATATTTAAAAAGCATGTCATGCAACACCATGTATTTAAACGCAAATATTTCGTTTGCCATTTGATTTACTTCAAGGATACTTTAGCAGTTATGTTCAATGGCGATTTTACCCTTCTAAACCTAACTATACAATTAACTAGCGACCCGCCCCAGCTTCGCACGGGTGCAATGCTAATCATTACATAGTATAAAACAAAGTCGCTCTGTCCCTATGTATGCTTAGATCTTTAAAACTGCGCAACAGATTTTGATGCGGTTTTGCGGGCCCAGTGGTGGATATCACATGTCTTCGAATTTTTAGTTCTAGGACATGTCGATTTCCTCACGAAGTTTTCCTTCACCGTTTTGAGAGTGATGAAATAAATAACCATAGTTTGAACCCACGACGTACAACTCTTTATTCTGGGCCATTGCCACTCCTACTGCTCTCGCTTGACATTTTATGTGCTTTGTAAGTAAAATCGTTATCTTTACATAGTATAAAACGAAGTCGCTTCCCGCTGTCCCTATGTATAAAATTACGCAACGGATTTTGATGAGTTTTTTTTTTAATAGATAGAGCGATTCAAGACGAAGGTTTACATGTATAATACAATATATTTAATATCACCAATGCACCCGTACGAAGCTGGGGCGGGTCGCTAGTATTAAATATATTATACACATAAACCTTCCTCTTGAAACACTTTAAACTTTTTTTTTTTACTAAACTTCGTGAGGAAATCGACATGTCCTAGAACTAAAAACTCGAAGACATGTGATATCCACCACTGGGCCCGCGTGGAGCATTACAGGCCCTTAACTCTCCTAGAGAGGAGGCCTGAATCCCAGCAGTGAGTATTCTGTCAAGTACGAGTTGGGGATCTTTGGAATTGGAATCCGATGGACGGCGGCTGCATACCGGAAGTCGCAGCGTTAGTAGGCCTCCCACAAGGTGAACCGATGACCTGGTGAGGGTCGCTGTAATACGATAGATGCAAGGCGCATAGGGCCGGTCGGCGTGGCGACATTTGGGAAGGTCTAAGTCCAGAAGTGGATGTCTTTCGGCTAAAATGATGATGATGATGAGGTATAAGGTACCACATGACCAAACCCATGTCATACAATCATCATTACATAGTATAAAACAAAGTTGTTTAGTCCCTATGTATGCTTAGATCTTTAAAAGTCCGCAACGAATTTTGATGAGTTTTTTTTTAATAGATAGAGTGATTCAAGAGGAGGGTTTATGTACATAATACATGCATAATATATTCAATATCGGTACCCGTGCGAAGCTGGGGCGGATCGCTAGTAAGCAAAGAAGGAACAAAAGAAAAACAAATGACGATCTGTCGCAAGCGACTCCATTAACAAAAGAATGACGTTTCCATTATAATATTGATATCTTACATAAATAATTGAAATGTCACACTGTTACACCGTGTGATGAGTGAAAGTGACAGCTATGGTGCTCGCTACGGTGTGATGGGCAACCAGTGAACGGGGACGAGTGAATACGTGATTAGGGAATTGATTGGTACGGTATGACTGGTTTCCGGTGTCTTTAGATTAGGTATGTGTTATCATTAAATAACCCTATATATTACCCGGTACGAGGTCGCCACTCCAGAACTTTTCGGTCCCCGCGGCCATCTGTTCTGCCTGCGGAAAAACAATGGAGGGAGGCCATTGTCACCAAAGGCCTCCCTCCATTGTTTCCAATTATCTCGGTTACTCGCTTTGTCATTCCAATTTGCAAGGAAGGCAACCAGGTCGTCCCGCCATCTCCTTCGTGGCCTGCCGCGGCCCCGCGTCGCTGTGCCCGGGCACTAATCCTGTGTTTTATGGGCCCACAGCTCACTAAAAACATACATGATTTTTATTTTGAATTTTCTTTTTCCACCCAATCTAGACCAAGAGCCTTTTGTCACTAGGATACTAATTAACAAAAATGCCTTTATCCATTTGAGTCGACAATTTGCCAAGATACGAGGTCGATGACATAACTAAGGTTGGCTCACAGTGTTCCGGTCATCCGAGATCACACGTAACGCATTGCATCAAGTATCTACGACAGTGTCTGTGTCCATTGACGGCGACACGGATTTGTCGACACAACATTTTTTTTGCTATAAGTTAAAGAAAAAATGTGTCGATAAACTTGTGTCAATTTGACATAGTAAAGTTACGTACATAGAACCATTGAATCCGCTCAGCCGTTCTTTACTTAAATATATGAATTTCATATACGCGTAAATTAATTTTAGTTTTACAAATCGATACTTATAATAATAATCGGTACTTTATTTTTTAATTTTATCTTTACAAATCGATAGTGTTTCATGTACCGGATCGACCCACCACGGGATTAAAACAATCGCAATTTAACGGTGTATTTAATAACACAACAAGGGCAGATAGATGATTATATAACAAATAGGACGTTTTATTATTACATGACTATAAAAAAATTATGGACGTTTTTGTTCTCTTCATCTTAAAAGAACGTGTTTTGAATATATTAAAACAAAGAGCCGTTTTATTGTTACATGTAACGATGTTCTTATAGAAATAACTAGCTTTTGACAGCGAGTTTACCCGCGTGAATGTAGGAAATTATCCTATTGGCTATTCCGAATATGGTCTACCACGCTATATGGTGTGCTTTTATTTATATTATCCCAAGGAAATACATTCCCGAGATAAAAAATATTATTGAAATGGGTTTAGGCGCTCAATCGTGAAGAAATAAAAAACATATACACACACTTTTGCCTCAAAACAAACTGTGAAATTTTTCGAACGGCAAAGAGTTACTGAAGAAACACGGGTGCATTTTTAGACTGCTGACAGCTTCTTTTGGCTCTTTCTCACTAGACTCAGAGCTGGAAAGAGTTATTCGATAGGTAACTTACTAGACCAAAACCAGAAACCTTAAAGTAAACAAATATTAAATATCCTCGCTTGCTTTAATTATAGACCACAACTGTCGTCTTTAGTCAGGTCACATGTGTGGACGAACTACTAGCTCTACATAAAAAAAAAATGAATTCCTATAAAATAAAACTAAGAACCCAACCAACACCCAAAACCCACCAAACGTATTTATTATTTATATACAACAGCTAACATGCCATCTCTTTAATATGTCACTAACATCGACAAATCTTTGATCTTTGAACAAAAAAAATAATTAAATTCGTCACACGTACCTCATGACGTCATGAACGTAATAAACACTGAAATACTAATGAATTGATTTCATTAATATCTAATGCCCACATTTCTGCAAAAACGTACAGGTAATATCCGCGATTCTAGTATCTCCATTTTAGCATTGTCGTTTGCCATGAAATAAAAAATAATATTGCACTAGCTTTTGACCGCGGCTTCGCTCCCGGTGACTGTGAAAATTAGATAAATGAAGAACCGCTCGGCCAGATTTTAAGCAAACTTCACATAAACCATCCGCTAAAGGGTCCGAATAAAGTCTAAAATTTTGACTCCTATCCAAATCCCGTTCCTGAGTTATAAAATAACAACTTGAGCCCGTTCTTGAGTTATAAAATAGCAACGAAAAACGGCATTGATTTTTGTATATATAAATTAATATAAATTTTATCAAGCAATATAGCATCAATAAGATAGAGTAGAGATAAAAATCGCAAATACTGTTAACACCAAGAACACGTTCAAATTCAATTATATTGTCAGAATATGGTACCTAACGGTCTTGCATCAAAAACATTTACAGTAAACAGTCTTGAACAACAAACTTATACTCTTCATAAACAATAACACAAAACAAAAAACCCTACAAAAAACAAACGACACAAAAAACACGTGTAACATTGGACAAACGCACCAATCGCACGCACACACGCACGTTCATTAAATAAAGGCTCGGCACACGTGTATAAACATGGTTGCGACTGTGTGTGTATATCCGAAAGAGTTCAGTGGGCCACACCAACAGGTTTGAACGCCCGACTATGGATACGACCCCGTTTTTTTAAGTCTAACTTACACTATTATTGTTTTATTAAGAAAGAAAGAAAGAAAATATGTTTATTTGGCACTCCATGAAACATGCACAATAAAAAAGAATCCCGAAGAATAGTCATAGCTCGAAAGCTATGACAATTCTTCGGGATTCTTTATTACTGATTAGATTACGCAAAGAAACTTCTAGCTAATACCTACTAACCATCTAGTCTACATTTCTACAATATTTACAATTCACTAACAGTCGACAGATCATAAAAAGTATAACAGTAGGAAAATGTATGCATAACATCATTACATAATTTTATAACATGGCTGAGTTAAAACCATAACAACGCGATCTTCAAACCGTATGCCTTATAAAACTTCTTAAAACCTATTCACGAATAAATAAAATTGAAGTGCCTTTTTGTATTATTTTTTTTATGAAATGCTGATGTAATTATTATCTGTATTCGGTACTATATACGAGTACTAGCGACCCGTCCCAGCTTCACAGGAGTGCACTGGTGTTATTAAATAAAAAAAATAAATAAATTAATAAATATATATTGAAAAAATATTTAAATATATAGTATTATACATATAAACCTTCCTCTTGAATCACTCTATCCGAATCTATCTATCCTTAACAGGCGCTTACTTCCATCTTATCATAAAAAAATATCTTTATAAATACGTCATCGTGCGTAGACAACAATCACATTCAAATCAATAGTTTCCTTCTAAACACTCAATTAGCAATGTTAATTGGGTACACTCTCTTATAAGGGCTCGCATTCACTGACGGTTAGTTGCCAAATGACTCAACCACGACCAAAAATGTCCTAGTATCGTTCTGGAAGATTCGCGACTGACGTTCAAAGGCGGCCCTTAGGCGGTCACTCATGACTGATGGAAATACGTAAAATATAATTTAAACTAAAACAGCGATCGACCTTTTTTACGGTAGGCAAAAATCGTCCAACGACGGATCCCGCTCTTGGGCGGAGCGGGAAACCGTTTCAGGCTCTTAGAAATATAACTAACTAGCTGTGCCCGCGACTTCGTCCGCGTGGAATAGTTATTTTGGGCATCATATTTATTTTTGCAAACAACCTCCTCAGCTTTATAAATTATAGCTGTTACCCACGACTTTGCCCGTGTCAATTTCTGTTATTATTTTAGACAATTTAGTTTTTAAAAGAACATAATTATCTAAAAGTACTTCATAGAGCTACACCCCAACTTGGGCACGCCATAATCTCGGCGGTAAGTCCCCTCTTTGAGGTGTGATGTCTATCACAGCATCCTCACCTTCCGCATGACGCAGATTCTCACCGGACATGGGAAGTTCAGGAGATTCCTGCGCGCTGGATTCGTGCGGAAGAGATGCCCGGGTGTCGCCACTGTGTGGTCAGCCCGGAGGATACGGTGGAGTACACGGTAGAGGTGTGCCCCGCTTGAGAAGAGCATCGCCGTGTCCTCGTGGGGGTGATCAGTGGCGGCGACCTCTCGCGCCGGGCCTTGGTTCAGGCCATAGTTCGCAGCGAAGAAGAATGGCAAGCGGTCGCCTCCTTCTGCAAAGCAGTAATGCTCGTAAAGGAGGAGGCCGACCGCATAAGGCAAAGGCAACAGCGCCCTCGCCGTAGCCGTCACCGCCGCGATCCCACCGATATCCGGTCTCCGAAGACGCTGGCTTGTGGACGGTGAGCAATGGGTAGCTCGCCGTTCGGTTGTCTGGTAACAGTCCAGACCGAGACCAAGTCATCGACGGCGTGCACTGCTCCCGCGCGCCTCAAGGTGTTGTCAGCAAACTGTGGGGCCCTTCAGGGGCGAAGCCTCCTGCAACTGAGGGTTGGTGCGAAAGCGTTATACCGGGGCTCTGGGAATAAGGCAAGGGAGGAACGGGGTAGGTTGTTTAGTCAGTAAGAATCTGACACTGTTGCCCGCTCCGCCCAAGAGCGGGATTCGTTATTGGATGATTTTTACCTACCATAAAAAAAAACCATCCGCGCCGCCCGCAAGCAACCCCTCTCCTCGCCCGCCGGCCAGGCGCAGCGTCAAGTTTTGCACATCACGCATCGCGTGTGAATTTTATATCGAAGTTATTTTAAAATTGTAATATCTTCTAAGATGTTCATTGAAATTAAATGATGTCAAAGACAATTTTGTTTACAATTGCATACTCTTAATCAACAACACATTTATTTGGATAAAGATTATATTATGTTGATACAACTCTAACAAATAATCGGTAAAAATTGGCTAAATTTGATTCGCATAAAAACGGTTCTAGTAAGTTAATCTTAAAAGATAGACATATACTGTCGCGGACATTTTTTTAGATCATTTTAAGAGGAATAATTCTTTCATACATATTTTTTTGGTATCTTAAACCGTTTTGGCAGCGCACGCAACGGAAGCCCTCAAAGATGAATAATTTTCCCCGTTTTTTTTCACATTTTCCGTTGTTTCTTCGCTGCTATTAGTCGCAGCGTGATGTTATATAGCCTAAAGCCTTCCTCAATAAATGATCTATTCAACGCAAAAAGAATTTTTCAATTCGAACCAGTAGTTCCTGAGATTAGCGCGTTCAAACAAACAAACAAACAAACAAACAAACAAACAAACTCTTCAGCTTTATAATATTAGTATAGATTATAATTATATATTCCACAACTATCATACAACGTCGTTTAGGCCCAAGCTAAGCAGAGCTTGTGCTACAAGAATAGACAACTGATAAACACATTTATATATTTCTAAACACTTAGTTACATATAATAGATAAATTACACCCAGACACAGAACAAATGATCGTGGTCATCACACACATTTGTTTTGGGTGGGAATCGAACTCACTACCTCCAGCATAGCAGTCAGGGTCACTAACTAATAGACTGACTAGCAATGATCAGTCATGAGGTATCCTGACGAATTATGAATGAAATTGAGGCGTCGACGAGTAAAGTTATTCAAATTTCATTCATGATTGATACGTTATGACTGATGGTTATGACTGACGCTTGCATGACCGTGTATGGCCGCCATAGGATGGTTACAGTCGTATATTTACGCAATCGAAGTTATGATTATGTTGCAAGTAATTAATGTTTTAACACGTTCTGTGTTGACAGGGGTCTAATAGGCCTCGTACGTCTCTTCCTTGTGGTGTGGCTAAGAAAAGCATCATCGTCATTTCAGCCGATTGTTCAATGTTCGATATAGGCCTAAGAAACGCATTTTTATTTAGACCCTGTTTTTACACAGGTACATAAATTTAACATAATTATATATCATTACATAGTACACGCGTAGCGCTTACATAGTATAAAACAAAGTCGTTCTGTCCCTATGTATGCTTAGATCTTTAAAACTACGCAACAGATTTTGATGCGGGTTTTTTAATAAAGAGGTATAGTTTGTTTGTAGGAGGTAATCTTTGGAACTGCTAGTCCGATTAGAAAAATTTTAGCAACAATAGAAAGCTGCTTTACTCCTGAGTGACATAGGCTATATTTTATGTACGCGGGCAAAGTCGCTGACTAAAGCTAGTATCAAATAATTATGATTAACAAAACTTAAAATATAACAATTATTATACCGAAGACTTAGACTAAGATTGAAAGTATTAGTTTAGAATACAAAATTATCATTTTATTTATTTAATTACGTTTTCACACATGTAATCTATAATGTTATCTACACTTGTACAAACTTAAATTCTTTATGTACTAATTAAATAACATATACCTCCATTTGTACAACTATTTTAACGCTCAACCTCACAGCTGAGGTGTCCGAGTGGTTAAGGAGTTGGACTTGAAATCCAATGGGTTATACCCGCGCAGGTTCGAATCCTGTCCTCAGCGATTCTTTTTTTGAATTTTGTGTAACGGTTAATGGTTTTAAAGATGGCGGAATCGGTCTCTCTCTTTCATTTTATTAGAAATAGATGAAGCAACAAAGTGTTATATTTAAGATTTGTTTTTTTTTTAATAGTTATTTAAAACAATGTTATGTTACGTTATGTTATGCTATGTTATTTTAAACGATGAAGGAAAACATCGTGAGGAAACCGGCATGTCCTAGAACCAAAAATTCGAAGACATGTGACATTCACCAATCCGCTCTGGGCCCGCGTGGTGGATTATGGCCCATTCCCTCTCCTAGAGAGAGGAGGCCTGTGTCCCTGCAGTGGGAACATTAAGAGGCTGATGATGATGATGATGATTTAAAACAATGATAAAGATAAAAATATTCATATATTTGTTTTTATATAGGGTGACTGGTAATTAGTGACGATACTTAAACACATAATTGTGGTCGTGATAACAAACAACTTTTACCATGAGACCTTTTACATGAAACCGCAAAAAAATACTGTGCGTTCCAAATGAAAATAGGATCGCTTCCCATGTCCCACGTCACGCCATACTGTCAAATCGAAGAAATTTGCATCGATCTATGTTTTTTTTTGCTCCATTATAGTAAGAAAATACAGGACATTACATATAAATCATAAAAAAAGGTATTTTCATATCATTGGATGTTTTATTTTACTTTCAGTCAAACGATTTCTTTATTATGAAACTGCTCACGGTGTATCTTCGTCATTCAAATAGAATGTCATACTTTATTACATCATTACAATTAAATTATAAGTAGGTAATTACTATTCGTCATCAATAAATTGATATTTATCATAGTATTTATTAGTTTATTTTATTAGCATATATACGTATTTTATTATTATTAGTAACTTAATTTATATTATAATCTATTTAAAATATCTGTTATTTATTTACTCTGCACACCTACCACAGTGTTGTCTTTTTTTAACCCAAAGGTTGACTGGTAGAGAATGCTTTGTAGCATTAAGTCCGCCTATGTATCACTACTGTACATGAAGTTTAAATAAATAAATAAATAAATCTTGAATAGCATAGATTAACATCAATTGACGATTTTATTGTAACCTTTTACCTTCTATGACATTTATTTTGCAAATAGGTTTTTTTCATTACACATACTCTGAAAATAGGTGGAAACTTGCCTGCGGAACGGGTTGAAAGTAGTGCTTTTCATCCCTGGGGAGTTTTACTTTCAACTGACAGCTGTCTAAATTTAAAAAAAAATTAGTTAGTTGACCGACTATTGAACTGACCGCTACTGAACCGTGACCCGAATTTTTATACAAGCAGTACAATTCAATTTTTTTCATTTTGTTTTAATTAACTACCTATTTCTTTTAAACTAATATATCTGGGAAAAATGTTGACCTGACCCATGTTACACTAATAAAATAAAAAATATCGGCTGAATAGCCAGCCGACCACTGAAAAAAAAAACAAAGTACATAGGCGGGAAAATAGTAGTATCTCTATAATCTGTGGGCGATTCGATCTCTCTTGGTCTTTTCGAGTTGTATTTTTTTTATACTTTACTAAATCTCTGTTATAATAAATTTTTATTAACACGATAAGTTCATCAGCTTCAGTTATGGATTTAACGCCAGATAAAAATAAAAAAAAAAAATGAAAAATATTTTCAGATTCAAACCTTTTAACGCCTAAATCAAAAGAAGGTATATTTCTTGAAATCTTGCAAAGACCTTTGACGACGACTCAGGTTTTTTATTATTTTTATTTGCTTCGTATTCGTAATAAAAAGCACAGTATTTACTTTGGGTCCAAGAGTTATTTAGTACATTGACCTATCAGCCAACCAAATTAACTATAGGAATTCATCTACACTATCTACACTAATATAATAAAGAGGTAAAGTTTGTTTTTTTGTTTTTTTATTTTTTTGTTTGTAGTCCAGGAGGTAATCTCTAGAACTACCGGTCCGATTGGAAAAATTTTAGCAACAATAGAAAGCTGCTTTCCTCCTGAGTGACATAGGCTATATTTTATGTACGCGGGCGAAGCCGCGGGCAAAAGCTAGTTACAAATAATTTTACAAAAAAATAGAGTAATATTTACTAAAAAAACCTTTTAAATTAGTAAGTTTTTGAGGCGGGGTTTTTTTTTAAATATATTTTACACTGATTCCTCTAGATACTTACAGATAACTGAAACAATACCTACTTATGAAAAAAAAAACAAAAGACTATAATCATGCATGCAAATTTTTAAATTAACTATTAGTACTTTTATTGCGCATAAATATGTAGTATGCATCCGAAAGACTCAAAGGTCAAGTAAATAAAACCATTTGCACGTACCTACATATTAGAGATGTTACGGAGTTCCGACTTCGGTTCCGATATACCGAAACTTACCTAAAGTATTTCTGATAAACTTACTTATTTATTTATATAAGTTACGTAGCCGAGCAGCGTCTACCGTCGAATTCGGCTGGTGCTGAAAATCAGCGCTGTGGCTCTGTTTTACACATGAGCCCCAGCTTTTGCTGAGCACCAGCCGTTTTGTGCGGGTGTGTCGCATTATTATTTTTTTTTTATTATTACCTATTTAGTTGTTTTTGGTTTTTATTGTATGCGCCATACTCTCGCGCAAATAAACGTTTTTTCTTTCTGTCTTTCTTTCTTTTCTTTCTTTTCTTACCGAAACTACCGGAACTTCGGATATACTGTTGAATTTACACCTTCGGTTTAGACTTAGGTTCCGATTGATTTGAAGCGAAGGTTATTGCCGAGGTTACACCGGCTCACCGGTTTTTTATTTATGTATGTGTCACAGTCACAAATCAGTGTGCGAGGAAGAGTGGCGGGCGGTCGCGTCCTTCTGCGAAGCAATAATGCTAGCAAAAGAGGAGGCTGACCGTATCAGGCAAAGGTAACGGCCGCCGTGTCTCCGACGCTGGAACTATGGCAGAAAGGAACGGTGGGTCGTTTAGTCAGTAGAAGTCTGACACTGTCTCTCGCCCCGCCCAAGGGCGGGTACCGTCATTCGACGATTTTTCCCACCATAAAAAAAGTCACAACTCAGTATTTGTGTGTATCTGACCGAGGCTTAACATAGGTTCTCTTTTACCCCCAACCCCCAATACTCCATGGTTCACCTCCGGTTCCGATTTCTGTTCCGTTAAAACAAATTTCAAATCTCCGTTTTCGGCTTCGGTTCCGATAAAACCATCTCCGTAACGTCCCTAGTAGATATGTCTGACTGAAAACATTATCATAACTATAACTACCGTAGTATAAAACAAAGTCGCTTCCCGCTGTCTGTCCCTATGTATGCTTAGAACTTTAAAACTACTCAACGGAATTTGATGCGGTTTTGTTTAAACTCTTGAGCCCCGAGCGAACGCCGGCGTTCGCACCTATTGTCTTTCTATTATGCCTCTAATTACGGTACCTTCTCAAAAGGAGATAGAGTTATTCAAGAGGAAGGTTTGTATAAATATGTATAATACAAGCATAATATATTTAATATCAGCCTTGCACCCGTGCGAAGTTGACGGATTACTAATTGTAAATAAAACACATTTTTTTAACTTAAATATTTACATGTATTTATCAAATTGGTAACCGTCTCACTCTGGGTGTAGCGGTTTGATATGGCAGTATATAAAAATAATAGGGACACCTCAGTTGAAAAAAAGGATCGTCCGACCAAATAGTTGTATTTTCTCGTCCAAGCAGCTACCCGACAGCGACTCATTCAAATAATTTCAAAGAAGGAATAGCCGCCAAGCCAAGTTACAATCGTTTCGTGACGAGTATCTTTCTACAATCGAAACGCCTCAGCATAAGTATCAATTATAAAAGAGACTTTGACCCCTGAGTTTGTTTCGGTGTTTCTTCTCAGGGTAGTCAGCTAGGTAAGACCGTACTCATCTAGCATCTAAAAAAAAAAATGACGAGTAAAAGTGTTTTAATCATTTATCATAAAGCTGCAGGATGTAGCGATGATCATTTTAGAAACGATTACATTTCATTCTGTCATTGTCAATGATATGAACTTGGCTACGAATTTTGTTGAAATGAAGTCATTCCCATACATTTTATTAGTTGTTTACTAGCGTTAACGGCTATATGTAGATTATTTACTTGGCTAGGGGGGAAGGAGTAGATTTTTAACACTGTCTTCCAGCACAAGAACGCGGAGATGTCATTGGATGATTTGCCACCTAAAAACAACGCCTTGCCTCAAGACTAGACTACAACATCCCATAAGATAACAATCCATCTAATAACCCAAGCTTAAAACTTCAAGGTAAATCGTATAATTACCTCTCCTAGGCACCCGCTTCTATATCACGTTCTAGACTTATCCACAAGCGTATAATTCACCAAATAACAATTCACCAAAAATACTAGAAAACCTTGAAAATAATGCTTAATTGCACGTTTGTAATATTCGCGTGCCGACCGGAAATGCACATAAGTGATATAGGTACTCAAATTGATCACTTCCGCTATGATATTTTTAATTTCTAGATAGGCTCGCGTTTGACCACAATCTCACCTGATGGTAAGCGATGATGTGGCCGACGATGGAGCACGCTTGCCTAGAAGTAACCTATTCACTCTTGATTCAAAGACCCCTAGGTTGTAGCTGTCAGGAAACACAGACTCCGACAGGGAATTCTACTCCTTAGCTGTACGCATAATAATAATCCTTTATTATCAGGCAACTATAGATACTTTACACAAATAATCCCAAAACGCTTTGTACAAAAAAAAAAGCCACCAACATAACAAAGGGAACATTTCGGTCTGGTCCGGGCAAATGTCCAATATGTAATTTATTTCGGACTGTTGTAAACGTTTTAATCGTGGGGAGAACTATGAGTGTTTCGCACCTTTATTTCGCAAATGAATATTCATTATCAATGATCATCATACTACTACTCATAGGCTTCTTTTAAAGACCCGAGGTTAGATTCCCTCAAGGCTTCGACCCTTAATAGAAAAGAAAGGAAGAAAAACCGGCCAAGTGCGAGTCGGGCTCGCGCACAAAGGGTTCCGTAGCAGCAAATATAATAAACTTATTATGTCAATTTATACACCTGGTGAATGGAGCCTAAACTCTCCCGATATTTTGCCTTGTACTTATAGGTTCAGCCATCGTTTTCAGTGTAAGCACAATAACTTAACCAAAATTACAGTTAAATCAACCTATCTCAAAAACTATAAGAGATACTTTGATCAAACCAAAAATCGTTGAAAGAGTTAATTAGCATGCATCACCTCTATTTTTTTTAGAATTTTATACCCCGTAGTTATAAAAATAGAGGGGGGGGGACATACTTTTTACGACTTTGAGAGCTGATATCTCAAAAACCGTTCACTTTAAGAAAAATGTTTTTTAGAAAACTTTATATCATTTTAAAAGACCTTTCCATTGATACCCCACACGGGTATGTACATCGAAAAAAAAATTTTCATCCCTCAGTTACATGTATGGGGGGCCCCACCCCCAATTCTTTTTTTTACTATTTAGTGTCATAATTTTGTAGCGGTTCATACAACACATATTCCCATCAAATTTCATCACTGTAGTACTTATAGTTTCCGAGTAAATCGGCTGTGACAGACGGACAGACGGACAGACGGACAGACGGACAGACGGACATGACGAAACTATAAGGGTTCAGTTTTTGCCATTTTGGCTACGGAACCCTAAAAATATTTTATTTGCCACATATAGATAGACACACGTAATTCAGAAACAACATTTATACACATAAGATAAAACTTTTGAGTCCCATGCGAACGCCGGCGTTCGCACACCTATTGTTTTTATTATGTCTTCACGGTACCAAAGAAGAAAAACTAATAACATTGTGTCTCACTGTTTCGCCAAATATAGTTTGTTTTTTAATCCTAGACTACGATTTGACAACTTAAAATGTCAAACTCCAGATAATTGGGAACATATTTCTAGAGTGTGACATTCTGAGTTGTCAAATCGTAGTCTAGAATTAAAAAACGAACTATAGATTGTTCATTCATCAACAATTCCGTAAAACCAATTGTGTATGCTAGACGGAGCAAGATAACTCAATCGTTTAATTAATTATTAATTACTGGCAAGGTCCAAACGGATTTACCATATTAGTTACACATTCTAGTCATACACAAATCACCGAATCGAAGGTTATTTTATCAAACCACAATCTTTGTCTGAATGAATTCATGGTTCCTCCTCCTCAAGGAGTTGTGAGTAAATAGAGAGGCCCAACTGCAGGGCCAAAGCCTACTGGGCCCCCGGTCTGGCTTTTTTTTATTTTTATTGATTATAGGTTCGCGCTTGACCGCTATCTCACCTGGTTTCTTAAAGGAAGGTCCGACCTTGGTATGAAGGCTAAGAAGGAATGGGGTGGGTTCTTTAGTCAGTAAGAGTCTGACACTGTTTCCCGTTCCGCTTAAGGGCGGGATTTTTCCCACCATAAAACACCATAAAAGTAAAAAACTAAACCCTTGTAGTATCGCCACCTGCTGGCAGGTTGGCGATCCTCCTTAGGGATGTGCCGTAACAAGCGTTGCACAGAGGGGGTTCCGGAATGGTCTTTTGAGAGGCAAAGGAGCCTCTTCTACGTGCTGATGGTGATCACCGGGGTGGTTTTAGTGAGGTAAAAATCCCACACTCCCCGGACTTATCCCCAAGGTCTGGGCGCCTTTTGAAGGTTTCCCCTCGATAACAAAAAAAAAAGGCTGGCGATCCTATAAGGGTTCTGAAGGCAGGGTGCCTGGGCCGCTACGATCTTTTAGGCTAGGTGTTCCACTTAGGCTCGGTGAATTTTAGCGCTTGAAAACTCGTAACAAAATTGATGGTTTTGGTGGAATACGGCCCATTCCCTCTCCTAGAAAGGGGACCTGAGTCCCAGCAGTAGGAACAAAGGCTGATGATGATGATGATTGTAAATGTGCCCTGTATTATAATTAAACGATAAATGATATTTATTTTGTAAATAGGTTTTAAAATAAAACTTTTACACGTCAATATCTTTTCTCTTCGTCAGTTTAAGCTAGGTGAGTCGGGTGTTTCCTAGCTGACTACCCTGAGAAAAAACACCGAAACAAACTCAGGGGTAATTATTATTATAATTATTACTTATACCAAACTTCTTTGTCAACAGAAAGAAAATGTCATCGATCTAACCGGGTCCAGCGCACACAGCATCCAAGATGGCGGTCTGTTCGGCCGCGGTTATCATCGAGAAGGCCAACAAGTACTATGGACGACCAGACAAGGCTGACTACAAGCCTGTCCTCAAGGATATGGACATGGTTGTCGATAGGGGAATCATGTAAGTACTTTTTTTAAATTGATTACTAGCTTTTGTCAGCGGCTTCGCCCGCATACATAAAATAGAGCCTACTAGCTGGTACCCGCGACTTCGTCTGCGTCCTTTTTTTCGCAATAAAAGGTAGCCTATGTCCTTTCTCAGGGTCTAAAGATTGTCTGTGGCAAATTTCATCAAAATCGTTTGAGAGGTTTAAGCGGGAAAGCGTAACAGACAGACAGAGTTACTTTCGCATTTATAATATTAGTATAGATGTCACTCAGGAGTAAAGCAGCTTTCTATTGTTGCTAATTTTTTTCCAATCGGAATAGTAGTTCCAGATATTACCTCCTACAAACAAAAAAAACAAACTTTACCTATTTATTATGTTAGTGTAGATAGGTCCGCGCTTAACCGCTATCTCACCTGATGGTAAGCGACGATGCAGTCGACGATGGAGCGAGTTTACCTAGAAGTAACCTATTCACTCTTGACTTAAAGATTCCCGGATTTTAACCATCAGGAAACAAAGACTCCTGCCAGGAATTCCACTCCTTGACTGTACGCACAATGAAAGTGTTCCCAAAACCAAAGCGTACACAGCAAAACAAATTTCATATCTCTGTTGTTCAAGATCGGGCTTGCGGACGAAGAGCAATGTTTAGCTCGCCGTCCCTGTCCAATAAAGTCTAAATCGTAAAAAATCGAGTCAACGCCGCGTGGTTTTCCTCATCTGAAAGCGATGTCAGCAAAACTGGATTTTTTATGATGGGAAAAATCATCTAATGACGAATCCCGCCCTTGGGCGGAGCGGAAAACAGTGTCAGACTCTTACTGACTAAACAACCCATTCCTTCTTAGCCCTCATACCGGGGTCGGACCCGGCCCTTCAGGGTCGAAGCCTTCTGGAGCTGCCGGTTTGTGTGAAACTGTTACCGCGGCTCCAGGAATAATTCAAGGAAGGAATGGGGTAGGTTTTTAATCAGTAAGAGTCTGACACTGGTCTCCCGATCCGCCCAAGAGCGGGTTTCGTCATTCGATGATTTTCAACTACCATAAAAAAGGTGTAATTTTAGTCAGAAAAAGTCTAACGCCTTCTCGCACCACCTTTGAGCTGAAGACGTCATTAGATGATTTTTCTGTAATAACTTAGGTACAAATTTCTCGTGCTTAAACACTTTCTTTTTTTGCTCCAGAACACTCATAAAAATTCTACTAAAATCAATTTTTCCACAGATACGGTTTACTAGGACCCTCAGGATGTGGCAAGACCACGCTACTATCCTGCATTGTGGGCAGGAGGCAACTGGACAGTGGAAACGTGTGGGTCCTCGGCGGAAGACCTGGACAGAAGGGCAGCGGTGTGCCCGGACCCAGGGTCGGGTATATGCCTCAGGTATGTTCATCTTAACCGTATCTGACATATCATACTAGACAACACGGCTGGCTGGTGTATCCAATATCCACTAGAAATTAGTCCTGCTTCGTGGATGCGTTCACAAACATCAAAATTCAACTCCCTTTTTCCCGGCTAAAAAAAATGTTTTTCTTTCTTTTCTATCTTTCAAATAAGCAAAGTCCCAGAACCGGAACAACTATCTACCCATTCGGAATAACTGTCTATATTCAGTCTACCACTGCGCTACCCGACCCAATGTATCAATCAATTCTAATCAGTTACAGTACGGCCGTTGGATCTTGGCGAGTGTGAAGTTAAACTCCGCAAATTTTAGCGTTTGAAAACTCGTACAGAAATAAATGTTTAAAAAAAAAATATTAGAATTTTTTATATTTTTTGTTTGTTCACCCTACCCAATTTCTTCGATTTGACAGTATAACGTGCCGTCACAACATAGCAATCGATCCTATTCTCATTTGGAACCCATTGTATTCTTACACTTATCAACAAACTATTAACATACAAATATTTCCTCTCCATCCCAGGACATAGCATTAGTTGGAGAATTCAAAGTACGAGACGCCATATACTACTTCGGGCGGATTTACGGCATGCAGATGGAGAAAATGGAGGAACGGTTCGAGTTCCTCTGCAACCTGCTAGACCTGCCCAGCGGGAACCGCCTCATCAAGACCCTCTCTGGAGGACAGCAGAGGAGGGTGTCGCTGGCCGCTGCCCTGGTGCATGAGCCTGAACTCCTCATATTGGATGAGCCGACCGTGGGACTGGATCCAGTGTTGAGAGAAAGGTCAGTTAGTTTTTATTTTTAGAGGGACAAGGATTATGCTTGTGATATGAGTACTAGACAACTAATAACATACTTATATAGATACTAGCTTTCTGCCAGCGGCTTTGCCCGCGTGAAAATAGGCTTTCACACAAACTTTGGACGCGTGTTTCATCTATTTAGGGGATGAATTTTGAAAGATCCTTTCTTAGTGTTCGCCTATGTCATAAAAGGAAGCCTTGTGCAAAATTTCACGCTCCTAGTCCCAGTAGTTTTGGCTGTGCGTTGACATGTCAGTCAGTTTCTCCGTTTATATATATAGATTTCTAAATACTTACATATCACTACATAGTATAAAACAAAGTGCCTTTCCGCTGTCTGTCCCTATGTATACTTAAATCTTTAAAACTACGCTACAGATTTTGATACAGGTTTTTTAAATACATAGAGTGATTCAAGAGGAAGATTTATATGTATAAATCTTCCTCTTGAATAAATTTAATATCACTATTGCACCCGTTCCAAGCTGGGGCGGGTCCAGTTATAGATAAATTTACACCCAGACACAGAACAAATGATCATGCTCATCATACAAACATTTGTCGTGGGTGGGAATCGAACCCAGGACCTCCTGCATAGCAGTTAGAGCCACTGACCACTAGACCAACAGGCCAGTCAAAAAGTTCAGTTTGTAATTCCTTTATGGCTATTTAATTTTTTTCTTTTAATTGCTATAAACTACTGCTTGACTGCGATCCTACCTGATGGTAAGCAGTGATGCAATCGTTGATGGTGAGGCGCACTAGTTTATTAAGAGCCTATTCACTCTAGCATTGAAGACACCTAAATCATAATCGGACTGAAAGACTGTAGCCGGTAAACTGTTCCAGTCCCCCGATGTACGCGGTATAAACGACGAAGCAAAAAAAAATTTAAGTCAGGAGTGCGGTTTTAATCAGTAGGATTTTGACACTGCCCAAACTGGCTTGTTTGTGAGGCAGCCTGGACAAAAAAAAAAAACAACGAGGCAAAACGCTTGGTACGGACCGTAGATGTCTTAACAACGTAAGGGTGGATATTTGCTGATAATCAAAGTAGATGTTTATTTATTTATATTTTATTGTACACCGCATTTATTACAAATATGCATAGGACAAACATTATTAAAAATAAGGGTACAACGGGCGGTCTTATCGCACAGGGCAATCTCTTACAGACAACCATGTTTTTACATGATTAAGAGACTATTCTTATTCAAATTAAAATAACAAATGACAATATATTGACACTAATTCTTTTAATTATATCTACAATTTGACACTAAATAATAAGGCTATTATATACTAAGAGGATATGTAAATTATGAATAATTTGCTAGGTTTTTTACTACTGTTTTTTTGTTCAATAATGTTTAAAGTCAAAACTATTCATTTTTAAAGTATGATTAATGTGTATATGTGTGTGTGTTGGTAATAATTTGGACAAAAAGCTTAAGTAGTATTAAGTACTATTTGAATAGATGTGTGATTTTATGACGCTGATATTTTTTGGAGATATATACTATGTCATGTTATAAGGATTCCGTACCGTCAGTAGCTAAAAAAACATAAAAAAATCATGTTAGTTGTATGAGCCCCACTTCATCATCATCATCATTTCAGCCGATAGACGTCCACTCCTGGACATAGCCATCCCCTAATTGTCACCATAATGAACAGTCATGTACATCTTGCATCCATCGGTTACCCGCAACCCTTGCCAGGACATCGGTCTACCTTGTAGGCCTTCCAACACTGCGTTTTCCAGTACGGGGTCGCCACTCCAAAACCTTTCGACCCCAACGGCCATCTGTTTTGCGAGCAATGTGCCCTACCCATTGCCACTTACGTTTGGCGATTCTTTGGGCTATGTCGGCAATCTTGGTTTTCCTGTGAAAATCTTTATTTCTGATACGATCACGTAAGGAAACTCCGAGCATAGCCATTGCCCTTTGGGGACTTTAAGACGATTGCCTCCACGAGGACACGGCGATGCTCCGCTCACCTCCACAGTGTCTTCCAGCCGGTAGGAACAATCGTGATATTCAGGCATTTCATCCCTTTAAATCCGGTACAAGAACCTCCAAAACTAACCACTTCCAATGAAGACACACACTACTCAACGTACGGAACTCAGCTGACAAAATGCAAACTATATTTTACAATTCATATATTACACAACATCAAGCAAAAAATATGTCTTCTTATAACATAATGACGTGTGAATTGTCGCGTAGATTTATCAGAGTACAAAAGAGCTCTCCAAGGTTTTTTGTACAGTAAAATATGTAAATGACGCTTGAGCTTTTAGAGGGAAAACGACATTGGACGTAAATATATTAATTTAATAGCTATTTTGAGTTATAAATAGAGGTTTTTAGATTTCGCTGTCTTTTTTAGACTTGCGTCAGAAGTGGGTAGTTTCAAGGTGTTATAGAATCACTTTTTCTTTATGTGTCGATGGCGAAAATTGGCCCGATATACGGGCAAAAATCATTTAGTATATATAGGATGACTATTCATTAGTGATCGATTATTAAACACCTGATTGTAGTCATGATAACAAACAACTTTTACTATGGTAACCTTAAAACTACATACACATGAATTTATAAAAAAAAAACAAGGTTTTTTTTATAAGTTCATAAGGATGAACTTAGAATAGGATAGAATAATACTTTATTGTACACCAAAAAAGTAACAATTTCACAGAAACTTATATGAATGGGTACAAAGGCGGTCTTATCGCTGACAGCGATATCTACCAGACAACCTTAGGATGGAGTATAAAAGCTCAAAAAAAAACTTAACTAAAAATACCTAATCTGTTAAGGCGTCAAAAAACTTTACCGCATCGCTGTCGACTGGTAAAGTGCCCAAAAGGCTGGCAGCATTGCCACGCTCATTTCCGCGAATCCGACTTGCACTTGACCGATTTTTTCAAATCCTCGAATCAAATACCTAGATTGAGTTCACAAACGGTTTTAAAACAATATAATATACACCTATGGATACCCATTGTCTTAAGAGCATCTGTGAACTCACACTGCTGACTAAATCAAAACATACTGTGACTATACCCACTGACCGAAAACCTTCCTTTCTTTCTTAACAATACAAGATAACATAGCCTAAATAACATAATAAGTATTGTTTTATCACGGTCGTCCATTGTTTTAAATCACAATGAGTGTAATCACTGATGGCTATCTGCTATCTAAATCATTACATACTATAAAAAAGTCACTGTCTATCCCTATGTATGCTTAGATTTTTAAGCTACGCAACGGATTTTGATGTGTTTTTTTTAATAGATAAGAGTGATTCAAGAGGAAGGTTTATGTGCATAATATATTCAGTATCACCATTGCACCCGTGCGAAGCTGGGGAGGGTCGGTAGTATGTACGAGTATATAAAGGAGAAACCTGACTGACATATCAACGCACAGCCGAAACTACTGGGACTAGAAGTGTGAAACTTTGCACAAGGCTTCCTTTTATAACTTAGGCGAAAGCTGTAACAAAAATTCAGCGTCTAAAGGGATGTAATGGATGTCTAAAGTTTGTATGGAGAACCCTACCTTCACGCGGGCGAAGCCGCTGGCAGAAGGCTAGTCTAAATATATAATAAGAAAGATAAGGAGAGACTGACTGAGTGACATAGCAACGCACAGCCGAAACTACTGGACCTAGGAGCGTGAAATTTAGCACAAGGTTTCTTTTTATGATGTAGATAAGCACTAAGAGAGGATTTACCAAATTCCACCCCCTAAATTAGGAAACGAGGGTTCAAACTTTGTTTGGAGAAACCTATTTTCACGCGGGCGAAGCCGCTGGCAGAAGTTAGTCGGAATATATTACGTCATATCTTTTTGCATTTCTTATGATAATTTTTACGATACTTATATGATATTGTCTCAATTTTAGGACCTTCATTCCTTTCATTATGCTCGGCTCTAGGCCACTTCTCGCCAATTCCTAAAGAAGACATTTAATGACGCTTTAAAATTAGACGTTTCATGTCGGTTTTTTTTCCGGCGGAGTAGAAGATAGTGTCAGACTTTACTGACTAAAAACCCACACCGTTCCTGCGTTGCCTTTTATGCTGGGCCGAGCCTTCCTTTCAGAATCAGACCCTTGGCCTCAGTAGGCTTCGACTCTTCTGCAGGGTCCCTACGGTTTGCTGACAATTCCTTGAGGCGCGCGGGAACAGTACGCGCCGTTGACGACTTGGGCTTGGTCCAGATTGTTATTTATTGTAGGACAGTAAGACCCTCACCACGGCTCGGGTTAATACCGCCTCGACGGTATCCTCCTACATTACAAACTTGTATCATAATGTACTATTACCGTATTATCCTTACCTATAAATTAGCTCTAATAATGACCAATTAACAGGAACTCTGTGAATGTGATGAAACTATATTGTAAGTTGGAGGAAAACTCTCCGTCATGATTGCACACCTTATGAAGTTGTTATTAACTCATTGACGTTGTGGAATAACATGACTAAATTAGATGAGTCATTATTGTTATAACTGTCGAGCCCAAGTCGACGGCGCGCCTAAAGAAGTTGTCAGCAAACTGAAGAGAGCTGTCCAGGTGGCTAAATATTGGTCGGACAAAATTTGAGTCAAATCGACACGAAAAGAAGAAGAAGCAAACTGAAGGGGCCCTGCAGGATCGAAACCTCCTAGGGTCAAGGGTTGACGCGAAAGCGTAATACCAGGGCTCTCGGAGTAAGGCAAGGAAGGAACAGGGTGTTTAAGTCAGTAAGAGTCTGACACTGTTTCCGGCCCCGGTCAAGAGCGGGATTCGTTATTAGATGATTTTTCCCACCATAAAAAAGAAAATCATAGCGGGCATTAGCAACCTACAAAATATTGGGAGCAGCAAATAAACCCCTCAGTCACACGGATCGCCCGATGACCACGTATTTGTGCGGACAAACAGATAGCTAGCTATTATGACATTGTGGACTTATCATGTTATGTTTCGTAGATGGATTCTTTGCATATAAATACTAAACACGTGTTTCGAATTTCACGTTTACCAAAAAAACCATTGGACAATAAATTAAGATTACATATGCATTGTCCTGTTAAAAGTAATATTATGACTCTTTTAACACTCACTCGAGAATTACATAAATATAACTTTTAACACAATAATTTCGCACGTCTTTTATTAATATACACTAGTTGTTGTCCGCGACTTCATTCGCAACATTAAGAACATTATTCTGCTTTTTTTGGTAAAATTTATAGTTCTTACAACGACGTAACTCTACGTAGAAATCAGCCTACATAGCCAAGTTGATAATCTTCAATCGTTAACGCTAGTAAACAACTAATCAAATGGGAATGACTACATTTCAACAAAATTAGTAGCCAAGCTCACATCATTCAAAATGACAGAATGTAATGTAATCGTTTCTGCAATGATCATCGCTACATCCTGCAGCTTTATAATTAATACCTACTTACATTGAGGCGATTCAATTGTAGAAAGAGATTCGTCACGAAACCATTGTAACATGGCTAGGGGGGCAGGCGAGGCCTACGTTTGCGTTGAACATACTTTTACTTATTTTGTGGTCGGACTAATGTAGTTCCTGCTTTTATGAAAGTCCCATCAAAATCTGTTTATCCATTTCCAAATGGTGCGTATTTACTAATATGCTACAGGCTTCAAGTGGAGCAATGGCCCGATTTACTAGTAAATAGGTCGAGGGTTTAAACCCAGCCAGGCGCATTACGTAGTGTAATTTATTTCATCACCACTGCTCTCAAAACGGTGAAAGACAACATTGTGACGAAACCGGCATGTCCTAGAACCAAAATAGTCGAAGACATGTGTCATCCACCAACCCGCACTGGGCCCGCGTGGTGTGTTATGTCCCATGCTCTCCCCTAGAATGGAGGCCTGTGTGAGTGCCCAGCAGAGCGAACATTAAAAAGGCTGATGATGATGATTATTATGAGCTTCAAAAATACTTAGGTACATTATACATTTAATTAAAAATATATATGATTCTAAAAACAGACACTCAAATTTTATTTACACGTGCATGCACAATACCTTGAAACCATATTTTCTCTGACAAGGCTACCAAAACATTTGGCATTAATAAACATAATCTTCAACATGACGTGTCTCCTTATGTCAAGGTTTTTATGAAGACAAATTAAATCAAAATATCAAAAGGCATATTAAGCTCTCATTTAGCACCGGGCCTTGGTAGAGGTCATGGTTCGAAGAGAGGAAGAGCGGCAGGCGGTTGCCTCCTTTTGCAAAGCAGTAAAGCTAGCAAAGGAGGAGGCCGACCGCATAAGGCAACGGCGCTCACGCCCCAGTCACCGCCGGGATTCCGATCCCGATTGGCGGCCAACGTAGGGCGGGCTTGCGGACGGTGAGCAATGGGCAACTCGCCGTCCGGTCGTCTGGGGATCGCTCAGACCAAGACTTGTCGTCGACGGCGCGCACTGTTCCCGCGCGCCTCAAGGAGTTGTCAGGTATAGATGGCGATGTAGGAACAGGGTAGGTTGTTTAGTCAGTAAGAGTCTGACACTGTTTCCCGCTCCGCCCAAGGGCGGGATTCGTCATTGGATGACTACCTACCATAAAAAAGCTCTCATTTAGCTTAAATTAAAATTGCAGTGGTGGCCGAGTGGTACCGGCCCCAACATACGAGTAACAAGTTCACACATTACTTTGTGTAATTTATTTCATCACCTCTAACTGCTCTCAAAACGGTGAAGGATAACGTCGTGAGGAAACCGGCATGTCCAAGAACCAAAAATTCAAAGACATATGACATGCACCAATTCACACTAGGCCCGCGTGGTGGATTATGGCCCATTCGCTCTCCTAGAGATGAGGCCTCTGTCCCACCAGTGGGAACATTATAAGGCTGATGATGAAGTGTCATATTCGCACTAGCGAAATAACCTCTATATATAAGTATGTTTATCAGTTGTCTAGTACAAGCTCTGGGGGCTTAGACAAAGTCACATTCTCACTAACGATAACGAAATTCGAAACTCCAAAATGTATGGAACTGACATATACCTTCGAAAAGTCACGTGGTCAAACGTTTTCGACTCGCTAATTGTTATTAGTTGTTTATACGTCAAATTGGACGTTTTAATTCGATAACCATAGCCAAGAAGTTGTTATTTTATCGAACCAACACTTCGACTTATCGATATGTTAGTCGATGTCACTTTGTCTACCATTTTGTGGTCGACATCGTTAAGGCGAAATCGAACTTAGAAATGGATTCGACACGGAGCGATTGCCACTTGTCTAGGGCCCCTGCTTAGCTTGAGACTAGACGGCGTTGTGTGATGGTCGTCGAATTTTATATTATTATTATATATAAAATAACTATGTTTTTTTATAGAATATTCTGACCTACAATTAAGATGATTGCATGTTCTTAATCCGGTTTGTTGTCGATAACAGTATTTTTTACAGGCCTCTTCGCGATTTTTTTTAAGAACTAAATTAGCTGTATTATTTTTAACACAATTTCTATTTCTACTACTTTCTATTATCTAGGAGAATAATATTCATTTTTATCTGATTCCATTTACTTTAGTAAGTCGTATAGTTTTGCGCAATATAAAAACCTGCAAAAAACAGCGTTATTCATGCATTTATTGTATTATCCTTAGGTAAATAAAATTAACAATATTGAAACTTAGCGCTAAGTTTCTGCTATAAATTTTCTAAACATTAAATTTGTAATTGTAAATGGGTGTATTTGGCCTGAATAAAAAGATTTTATTATTATTATTATTAAAAGTAACCACCATTTTTTGTTGTTTTGATTTATTAAAAAAAAATCAAACTGATTTAAAGCATTTATATTTTAAATAAACCATTTACACCCACTTTTGAAAGTTCTATTGTTCTATAAGTTGCTCTGTAAAATCAAATAATGCCTACGCTAATTCCACATTCCAAAGCGTAGCTCTATGGAGAAGAATGTGCAAGAAACTCCATGGAACCTCTTTTCAATCATATTATGTGTTACAAATATCTCGTTATTTTATTGTAGGCAAAAATCATCCAATGGCGAATCCCGCTCTTGGGCGGAGCGGGAAAGAGTGTCATACTCTTACTGACTCTTACTCTTTTTGGTGTAGAATAAAGTATTATTCTATTCTATTCTACTGACTAAACACCCCACCCGTTCCTTCTCTGCCCTTCGCATTGGGGCCAAGCCTTCCTTTCAGAAAGAGACCCTGGGCCCCAGTAGGCTTCGACCCTTTTGCAGAGTCCCTACAGACATCATCATCATCATCTCAGCGCTAGTCCCGGTTGCTTCCTTGGCTTTCACCTCGGTGCCCGGGGTCCGCTTTCCAACTCAAACTCCTCCACTTCGCTCGGTCTTTCGCGTCCTTTGCCGTAAGCCCATTGACACGCATATCGTCTCTTACGACGTCGATCCAACGCCTCTTAGGCCTTCCTCGTTTTCCGGGTCCCGGCGGAGGCGGCATGGCGAGGCATCTGTTACCCACGTAGTCTGCCGGTTTTCGTAAAACGTGGCCATACCAGCGTAGGCGACCCTCCTGCAGTTTATCCGCTATGTCACGGACCTGAAGGCTGCCCCGGATGCGGGAGTTTTTAATGCGGTCTTTCCGCGACACTCCCGACATCCAGCGCAGCATATTCATTTCCGTGACACGCAGGCTCTGCTTGTGCCGCTCAAGTACAGGCCACGCTTCACTGCCATACAAAAGGACAGGCCTAATGATGGTCTTATAGACCTGTCCTTTGAGCCTAACCGGCATTTTGGGGTCACAGATAACCCCCGCCACCTCACGCCATTTCGCCCAGGCCGCCGAGATACGTGACTCGACGTCGCAATCGACGTCCCCGGACTCGTGGAGCACCGATCCCAAGTACCTGACCTGTTCCGTGCGCTCGACTGTGTCTTCGCCAATGCGAACAGGAGCAGCGTTTGTTGTGTTACAGGCCAAGTACTCGGTCTTCGCCGCATTAATTTTCAGACCGCCGTTTTCCAGCGATTCCTTCCACGCTGTCACACGTCGAACCAAGCGCCCACTGTCCGAGTCCGCCAGCGCGATGTCGTCTGCATACATGAGCAGCCATGGCGGCTGCTCGTGTAAGTCCCTGATGTTGGAGGACAGGACGTCCAGCACCACACTGAACAGAAACGGACTAAGGACAGAACCCTGGTGAACTCCGACGGTGATGGGGAAGGGTTTCGTATCGCCAACAGCGGTCCGAACCACAGAACCGGAGTCTCGGTACATATCTCGGATGATGTCAACATAGGTCTCGGGCACTCCTTTGGATCTCAGCGCCCACCAGATCACCTCACGGGGGACACAGTCGAAGGCCTTCTGCATGTCAAGGAACAAGAGGTGCAGAGGCGTATTCTTTGATCTGTATCCCTCCATGGTAACCCTTAGGGCAAAGATGGGATCCATGGCGCCATGGCCTGGTCGAAACCCATATTGACACCCCGAGACGGTGCACTCCTGTCGGATCCGAGAGTCAATCACCCGCTCGAAGAGCTTCATGGTGTGGGACATAACCTTAATCCCCCGGTAGTCGCCACACTCCTGCACTGATCCCTTGCCTTTGAAGACTGGAGTGATAATACTCAGTCTCCATTGACTCGGGATCTTTCCGGTGAGGAGCATGCGGTTAAATAGGTGGGTTAAGATGCCCACACCACGAGGACCCATCGCCTTCCAGGCTTCAATGGGGACTCCATCGGCACCGACAGCTTTCCGGTTCTTCATGCGGCGAAGAGCCACATGTACTTCTTCAGGCGTAACCAGGGGTACAAGTCCCTGATTTGGAGGGAGAACCGGAGACAGCACCTCTTTGTGCTGCTTGTTCAGCAGCTCGTGGAAGTACGAGCGCCATCTCTCCTTCACCGCGAGGTCTTCGCATATCAGATTGCCGTCAGGGTCTCTTACACAGCGGCACTTAGTGATATCCAGTGCCGCTTTGACCCTGGAACGTGCCAACTTATAAATGAGCTTCTGCCCCTCAGACGATTCCAACTTATCATAAAGTGGCTGTAAGTGGTCTCGTCTGGCTCTGGCTACGGCCCTCTTGGCGGCACGTTTAGCAGCTCTGTATGCGTCGCGGTCTTCGGGAGATTTGGAAGCTTGCCACGTTTTGAAGAGAGCTTTCTTCTCTCTGATCTCCCTCTGGACTGTGTCATCCCACCACCAAGTTTCCTTGTCACACTTGCGTCCGCCCCTGGACAAGCCGAGCACCGACTTTGCCGCCTCGGTGATGGCAGCCTGAATCCTGTCCCAGTGGCTTTGCACAGGTTCGCCATCGGTACCATCGCACTTATCGCCGATGGCCGACGCGAACGACTGGGACGTGGCTGCATCCAGTCGCCACCACCGTATTCGGCGTTGTTGGCGCTCATCAAACTTGACCCTAGGTTTGACGCGCAAGTCCATGACAAGGAGACGATGTTGTGCAGTGAGACTCTCGCCGGGTATGACCTTGCAGTTGGCCACCCTACTGATAAGGTGCCTCCGTGTGAGTAAGAGATCGATTTGGGTAGCGTACCCCCCGCTCCTGTAGGTAATCAGGTGTTCGGATTTCTTTTTGAAATACGTGTTCACGATGGCAAGGCCGGCAGCCGCACACGTTTGGAGGATAGTCTCCCCTTCAGCGTTACGGCTAACGTATCCAAAGCCACCGTGAACATGCTCAAAGTCCTTGCACCTGTCACCCACATGACCGTTCAGATCACCACCCAGAACGATTCCCTGTGACAGCGGGATGCCACGAAGCACCCCACCGAGTTGATCCCAGAACGCAGCCTTTTCAGCGTCGCTGCAACCGACCTGAGGCGCGTAGGCACTTATCAAGTGGGTTATAACCCCGTCGATAAGCACACCTACGACCATAAGCCGGTCGCTGTAGCGTTTCACCTCCAGGACTGCGTCTTGAAACTCCTCGGAGAGTACAACGGCCACCCCGTTCTCCCCACCGGCTGCACCCGTGTAGATTAATTTGTAGCCATTCCCGATGAGCCGGGACCTGCGGCCTTTCCACCGAGTCTCCTGCAGGAATGCCACGGCCACCCTTCGCCTGAGAAGTAAGTCGGCTAACTCCCTCGCGCGTCCGGTCAGCGTGCCAATGTTCAGGCTGGCGAAGCGGAGTTTCCGGGTTGGGGCTCGCGTCTTTATCCGTGTTCGCCCCAGACACGGTAGCCCTTGCCCACTTGCCACAGGAGTCGGGCGAATCTCCTGCGCGCCGTTTTGCGGCGGCGCCCTATCCGTGGCAACAAACTTTCTTAAACCGTCCATGTTTATTGGCTATTTGTGGCCTTTACGGGAGCGACTGCCGTCCGACCTCCCAACCCTAAGAGGGAAAGCCAGCGCCAGAGCCTCATCCGCTGATCGGCAGGTGCCCCAACTTGCAGGGGAGGTTGACTTGGGCCCCGAAGGTCGTAATGGGGCCCCATATGCACCCTACACTACAGACAAATATCTGTTAAAAAAAATATGAAATCAATTAAAAATGAAATAATACCTGAACTGGTAACTGATCCAGCTAACCTCTAAACTGCGACCTCTTTATATATCCTAATAAAAATAATAAATAATCACCTCGGAAGTGACCTTCGTGTAATGTTAAAGTCACCGATTGGAACAAGTTGATGACCTATAAATGTATATGTTAACGGTACAAGTCCAATATTTCTCATCCTTGTTAAATGAATGTCAAGAGAAACCAAAATGATTTCCCAATTCAATTCGCATGTCGTAAAACATGCGTAAAACACATAAATGACATTTTGGTTATTCCAAGAAAATGAAATTCTTTTAGTTTATTTTTTTTTAAGTTTAGAGGCTGTTTTGGTCGTTAGCAAACGATTCCCAGCCGTAATAGACTCGGGTTTATGGACGGCGAGCAATGGGCAGTTCGTCGTCTGCCCATCTGATTAGAAAGAAGCCCTTTTGTGCTCTACACGTTCATCAAAGGAGTTTTTACTCAATCAGTTGGATGTTTGTTACTCAATCACACCAAAACGGCTGGACGGATCTGGATGAAATTTGGCACAGGCATAGAATACACTCCGGAATAGGACATAGGCTACTTTAAATCCCGGAAACCCCAACCCCAATACAACGCGGGGGAAGCCGCGGGCAAAAGCTAGTTCCCCATAAATATGCTTCTCCAGAAATTATTTCGTGTTTACTTATTTAACCAAAATTACTATTACATCTTTACAAGACTTGGGTGCTGTAAGTGTTCAGTGATGCACATCAGCTGTTGTTGCCAAATCAGAGGTTATCTCGACATTACTGAGATCGCAATCCGTTAGGAAATGGCGGTGATGTGATCCGTTTTTTATTTAGGATAGATGCTGATTGGCAATCTCGCCTATAATAATAATGAACATTTATTTCGGGTTAAATACACCCATTACAATTTTAAAATACAGTCATGTCCAAAATCCATCTAGTCATGGCCTATCGTCTACGTCGAGCATGGTTTAATAGCAACAAGCTTTAATCTAAAGCAATCCAATGTGATGTTTGATGCAAAAGTAATGCGAAAAAAGAGAGAAAACACCTGAAAAGTATGTTGGCGTTCTGTAATTCTACGATTTACTCGAATGTTTCACAAAACTTGTTTATAAAACTCTTAAGATTTTTTAAAATAAAAATTAGATCATATAGAATCTCGATCAAACGCGCAAGGCTTCTTTGAAGTATTTTTTTTATATTTTTAATATAGGAGTACATTATGGAGACTCAAAGTTCACGTAAAATAGCAAATTTTTAGAGGTCTTTACTGGACTACTTTTACACAAATTTATGTTTTGATTTCTATAGAAGCCTAGATAATATCCACCAGATATCTGTGTATCCAAAATATCGGAAGAAAGATGTGTATTAACGTAATAATCAAGTAAGAGCGGTTGTATGAAAACGTACCTCAGGTTGGCCACTCTTAAGGGGATAAAATGTTTAGTATCCTTTTTGTGTCTTTTTTTAGGTGGGAAAATCATTCGATGACATTTGGATATATGCGGAACAGAGAATAAAGTCCTACACACCTCCGTTGAAAAGGGGAGACCAGACAAATATTACGTCTGTTAAGCTACTGCCCGATAGATTATTTCGGGCTTTTTGTTTTTTTTTTATGGTAGGAAAAATCATCGCATGACGATCCCGCCTTTGGGCGAAGCGGAAGACAGTGTCAGACTTCTGCTGACTTAACCACCATTTCTTCCTGCCTTAGTTTCAGGGCCCATGTGGTCCGCTTTCACATCAACCCTTTGGCCCCAGTAGGGAATTATTTTGGGCTGTCTTATAGGTACATTCAAATCGCGTAGGCAACTTTGATTGCGCGATTTCGTATTTTTGTAGCTACAACATCTCCGTGCAAGGGCACGTAAAAGTTAAAGTCAGTAAAAGTTTTACCCACCTCCCGGAGCACCCAAGGGGGTGGGCTGGGAGGTGGGTAAAACTTTTACTGACTAAAACCCACTCTTGTTCCTTTGTTGCCTTTTATACCTGTGCCGAATCTTCCTTTCAGGACCGAGGACCGTTCGTTGTAATGACACTTGGGGGAGGCCTATATCTAACAGTGGACGGTTTTCGGCTCCATACATTTTGTCGAGTTATGTGAATATTGTGAATGTAAATCTATGGAACAGCGGGTATTTTTAGTGATTTTTTAGTTGTTCGCAAAAGTTCATATTGGTGTGTACAAGGATCTTTTTTAAGGAAAGCCCATCTGTTGTATCAACTTTGTATAATATATCTTCACTGCATAGTATAAAACAAAGTCGCTTCCCGCTATCTGTCCCTATGTATGCATAGATCTTTAAAACTACGCAGCGATTTTGATGCGGCTTTTTTTATAGATATAGTTATTCAAGAGGAAGGTTTATGTGCATAATACATCTACACTAATATAATAAAGAGGTTAAGTTTGTTTTTTTGTTTGTAAGAGGTAATCTCTGGAACTAATGGTCCGATTGAAAAAAATTTAGCAACAATAGAAAGCTGCTTTACTCCTGAGTGACATAGGCTATATTTTATGTACGCGGGTGAAGCCGCTGACAAAAGCTAGTGCATAATATATTCAATATAGTACCCGTGCGAAACCGGGGCGGGTCGCTAGTTCTAAATAAAGAAAAGATTTCAAATTAATAAAAAGAAAACAATCAAATTAAGAACCTGTTGCTTTTTCGATGCCATTTGACAATTAAAAGTTGCTCATATTTATTCGATATCTTTTTAAACTAGAATATCAGGAACACGTAAAACAAAAACTGGATTTTCGAGATATTCCGAGACGTTACAATACAAGTCTGGCCATCAGGTTGCATCTAATAAGAAATTCAAATAAATTATTTTATTACCATCCTGATGAACATAGGAAAACTAAAATGTTCAGTAACTTGCGATAACAATTATAAATTAATTATATGCACTTTGAATACAATATTTTTAAGATTGATTTTACTCTAAATATACATAAAAAAATACATTACCATTAATATATAGCCATTTTATTATTAATAGTTATATATTACTATTTTATTACTTAGCCAGCCTGAAGTTAGACTTTGCGAATTTATGATCGCTAAAATATACAAAATACAAAATAAAGGTTTAAAAAAAAAGTAAATGCCGATAACAGTTATTCAATGCGATAACAACTGCTAATGGCATTTAAATTTTAAGTTTTTCTAGAAATTTCAGCTTATTGGAACGCAAAATTATTCGATGTAAAAGTTATCAAAATGACATATGGAGGGTTGACAAATCTTTTACGGAGTTTGACTGATGCCTTGAACAATTAAAAAAATATCACCTTACATTTTCTTTACACTCTGTCTATTACGGCTAACTTAGGGACTCTGCAAAAGGGTCGAAGCCTACTGGGGCTCAGGGTCTCTTTCTGAAAGGAAAGTTTGGCCCCAGTGCAAAAGAAGGAACGGGGTGGGGTGTTTAATCAGCAAGAGACTGACACGGTTTCCCGCTCCACCCATGGGCGGGACTCGATATTGGATGATTTTTGTCCACCATAAAAAACCCCTTTAACCAGAAAACCCTTGCGAATGCCATTTTCATCGTCATCTTTAACATCATATAGATTTCTATCTTACAATTAAAATCATAAATTAATTTTCCACCCAGACTATTTAATTACAACCTTATCAAAAGATAACCATCGACCCAAGAAAAAAACCACTATCACATAATCAGCCATTATCACAGCAGCAACCAGCAACGAAGCATGCAACCGTTGCGCAAACAGCCGATTACGGCCGATTACAACATCCGAACGTTGCCGACAATTGACGACCGCGACATTGCCAAGCCAGACACAAAGTGGAATGTTCCTCTTAAGGTCTCAGTCAGGGTGATGAGCGAACGCGAGCGTGAAGTAATACTAGTGTTGCCCAGCGGCTTCGCTCGCGTATGAAATATATATATATAGCCTATTTGCGACCCATCCCGGCTTCAAACGGATGCAATGCTTAATATTAAATATATTATGCCTGTATTATACAAATTAACCTTCTTCTTTCTGTCTTCTTCTTAATATTCTTTATTGTACACAGAAAATGTTATAAAATTACGCAAAAAACAGAACAGGTGATGTACACTGGCGAACTTAACCCACAATTGGGTTTTCTTACAGCAAACCTTAAAAGTATAACTGAAGAAATTTTAAAAACTTGAGGAAACCATTGACCTTCGTATTGCCTTCCTCTTGAGACACTTTATCTATTAAAGAAAACAAAATCCGTTACGTAGTTTTAAAGATCTAAGCATGCGTAGGAACAGACTTTGTTTTATAGTATGTAGATATATACTGTGTACTTTAAAAATTATACAAGGTATTCCTCTTACTCATGTACATATTTTTCTACATAAATACTTTATTGTGGCCGAGTGGTAACAGTTCCGACTTAAGAGTTGCACATGTAGGGATTTTTTTTTTATGGTGGGCAAAAATCATCCAATAACGTCAAACAGTGTCAGACTCTTACTGACTAAACAACCTACCCCGTTCCAACGTTACCATATACACCAGGACCAGAGCCTTCCTTTCAGACACGAACCCTTGGCCCCAGAGAGCTTCGACCCTACTGCAGGGTCCCTACTGTTCCTCTCATACATTTATATAATTATTTTTATACACATACTTTATTGTAGGTATTTTATGTATTTATATTATTTTATTTATATAGTTAACATAGAGCAGTCGTGGCCGAGTAGTAAAGGCGTAACAGGTGGAAGGTTCAAATCTATCCAGACGAATTATTTCATCGGCACTGCTCTCAAAAAGGTAAAAGAAAACTTCGTTAGGAAAACGGCATGTTTTAGAACCAAAAATTTGAAGACATGTGACATCTACCAAACCGCACTGGGCCCGCGTGTGGCGAGGGACCGATCATCTATTGTGTTAGCATTTTTTTGTGGGAAGTAATTTGCATTGCAGAGCAGTTTTTGAAGTGTCCCAAAACCCCGGCTACAGTTTTACCCAAGAAAAAGTTTCTTCAAGGTAAAACCCCGTGTGCTTGAGGCTTCTTCAGGGTTCTAGCCTCTACTTCCCTCGACAACTCGAGATGCACTGTGATCAACTAATCGCGTTCGCACCCTCACTGCTCTCTGGCCAAAACCTTACATTCAGAGTTTCGTCTTATACGGACAAAAAAAGTTTTGTATAACAGTCTAGTACAGAGTCATCTGGAGTTTGCTTCTGAGGTGTGGAGTCCCATATACGCAGTGCAATCACAGAGGATTGAGAGTGTCCAACGAGCGTTTACCAGACATCTGGCTTACATCTCGTCCGGAATTTCACATAGGGTCCCATACTACCAAAGACTAAATCACTTTCAAATGAATACTCTCCACAATCGCCGCAAAATTCATGACATTCTATTCCTACACAAACTCCTTAATGGAATGGCAGAGTGCAATGATTTAGTTAATAATATTAAACTCACTGTTCCCTCCAGAATACCGCGATATCCTATTACTAAACCATTCCATATTCCATTCTGCAGAACCAATGTGGGTAAACGCTCACCCCTGGCACGAATCTGCAGTGAATACAACTCTTTGTGCGGGAGCTCGGACAATTTAGATATTTTTCACGATCCCTACATTAAGTTTAAGCGCAAAATAATGTTAAGCTTTAAACTGATCTCACTAGAATAACTAATATACACTTCTCATCAAAAAAATCGAAACACCTTGCAAGTTTACGTTTTGTCAGGATTATCAGAAAAATGTGTACATTTAGGAATAAATGTTAAATGTCGTTTAATAGTGAGTAATATGAGCTTATCAAATCTTAATGTTAATGTTCTAAATTTAAATGAATTTTTCATAGGTTTCGTATTTTGTTAAATGAGTCATTTTTATTCCGTATGGAGTATAAAGGAAATGGATAAAACAACACACGTAAATGAAAAAAAAAGCTAAAAAACGTTTATTTAATAACTTGTATTCCCTCCCCGAGCTCTAATTACTGCTTCCATACGGTTCTTCATCGATCGGATGAGAGTCACGATCACATGCTGTGGTATATTGTCCCATTCCTCTTGGATTGCATCTTGCAGCTGGCTAAGTGTTTCTGGGGCAGGATCTCTTGCTCGAATTCGTCTCTTTAATTCATCCCATAGATGTTCAATGGGATTCATGTCCGGGCTTCTTGCTGGCCATTCCATAATAGAGATATCGACTTCGTTAAGATAATCTCGTACGACGCCCGCGGTGTGAGCCCTAGCATTGTCGTGCATGAATATGAAGCCGTTGCCAATAAAATGTGCATAGGGCATCACATGAGGCTCGAGACACTCTTCGACGTACCGATGACAGTTTAGTGCAGGCAGACGTGGCCCAGACACGAAAGCAAGCTCTGTCTTACCGTCGGCGCTGATTCCTCCCCAAACCGTCCACGAACCGCCACCATAGCTGACCTTTTCTTCAATGCAGCATTGTGCATAGCGTTCTCCGTCTCTTCTGTAGACCTTGTTCCTTCCGTCGTTACCATACAGCATAATTTTACACTCATCAGAAAAGAGAACTTTGCTCCACTGTAGGTATGACCAATTTAGGTGCTCACGTGCAAAGTTAAGGCGCGCTCTTCGATGGTCTGCAGTTAATTTCGGCCCATTTGCTGGCTTATGCGGTACCAGTCCACGATCCTTCAACCTTCTTCTAATTGTAGAGTCACTTACAGCCACCCTTCGTACAACACGAAGCCGCTGCTGCAGTTGAAAAGCGTTAAGGCGTCGATTTCTTAAAGAAGTTGTTACAATAAATCGATCATCTCGCTCAGAAGTGACCCGATTCCTGCCAGATCCTGAACGGCGCGTGAACAAACCAGTCTCCCGATAACGTTTATAGACTCTATGAACAGATGACAGGCTTAGATGCAGTCTTGCAGCCACAACACGCTGACTAAGGCCAGAATCCAGCAATGCCACAACTTGGGCGGCTTCTGTGGGCGAAGTATCCATACGTTTTAGAAAAAAAACCTTTTTTCAGACGTCCCAAAGTCACAGTATTGAAATAAAAAACAAAAAGTTTAAGGATAGGCGCCAATTTTTAGTTTTTAAACGCTAAATGTACTCCAACCCTAAACACACATTTGTCTCAAAACAGTGATTCATTTCGTTTATAAGATAAACAAATGAAATTCTAATTTTGAATTTAGAATTTTCGCTTATTACTGTAATGGCCAAACTGCCAGCTATAATATATGTATTTTTTTTCATCGTATGAATTCTTTTTTGTGTTAAATTCGGACAGAAACAATGAAAACGGAAGTGTTTCGATTTTTTTGATGAGAAGTGTATTTAGAATTTAACTTAGTGAGTTAATATTGTATCCTTAGTTCTTGATTTCTATTTTTCATTTTTGTATCCTTATTTTGTATCTTCTTTTTTTTTATGATTTACGTTTATGTTTACATACAGTGAATGTTGTGTACATCTGTTAGAGATATACATATAAGATCTCTGTCTCTGCCATAAAAAAATAAAATGTATGTTATGTATATTGTTGATGTACCTTAATAAATAAATAAAAATAAATAAATAAAATAAATTCAGTGTAATTACATGTATGCAGCGGCAAATATTGCCACATTTGGCAACAAACTGTACTGCCTTACTGCCTGGTGCATCTAGTAGTATAGCAGAGTATCAGCCATATAACGTTCCCATAGCTGGGACTCAGGCCTCCTCTCTAGAAGAGGGAATTCGTCTGAACTTCTCAAGTTAAAGTAAGGTATAAGGTCTAGGCAGAGTGACATTGAGCTGCAGGTACTTGAAGAGTTACCATATGGCCCTGGAACGTAAAGGGTAACTTATGAAATCACCACCAACCACGATTTCACTGCATCTTTGATTACTGCTTCGCTACTATTGGTAGTTATCATTGTCAATTGAGCTGAAAGACGTCCATTATTGGACAGAAGGGTAGCTCCGTGCCGTCATAACGACCGATTCTGGGTGTCTCGCATTCATCAGATTCCCGCAACCCTCACTAAGTCAACAGTCCACTTTGTGAGAGCCCTTCCAACGCTGCGTCTTCCAGTACATCTCCAGAACCCTTCATCCCCACCTACCATCACTTCTACATGCAATGTTTCCTGTCAACTCAACATCATTATCATTTCAGCCGAAAGACGTCCACTGCTGGACATAGGCCTCCCCCAAGCGCCACCAAAAAGACCGGCCCTGTGCATCTTGCATCCATCAGATTCCAGCAACCCTGACCAGGTCATCGGCCCATCTTGTGGAAAGCCGTCTAACACTGCGTCTTCCGATACGCAGTCGCAACTCCAGTACTTTTCGGCCCTAGTGGCCATCTGTTCATCCTGTCCACTGCAACTTAAGTTTGGTGATTCTTATGTCTGTAATTTTGTTTATGCTGCTGATATCCTCATTTCTAAACTCCGAGCATAGCTCTTTCTATTGCCATTTGAGTGCCTTCTGATAAGGCCTATTGTAAGCGGCCACGTTTCTTACCCATATGCCATCACTGCGGCACTAGTCATAGACCTTCGTCTTGAGACACTGTGGTACAACGACCCAGAAGTTTCCACGTAAATGCGTTTTATTTAAGGGTTCGAACGTATGAAAAGTTCTACTTTCACTCGAGCAAAGCTGGCAGAAGCTAGTATTTTTACAGATATTGGATCGATCATCGTGTCAACAATTGCAAGAACATAGTTTCCTAATTCTCATTGACTATTCTGTTCGCATCTGCTTCATCTCGAACATAAAGATGGTTGCAACAGCCATTAGCCACCCAGTTTGTAACCAGACGTGGCTACTGTGAACATAGAACATGCATAGTATAGTGTCAACCTTATAAAATTTCCGCAGCTGGGACTCAGTGGGAATGGGACGTAATCCACCACGCGGGCCCAGTGCGGATTGGTGAATGTCACATGTCTTCGAGTATTTGGTTATAGGACATGCCGGTTTCCTCACGATGTTTTCCTACAACGTCTTGAGAGCAATGGTCGTGAAATAAATTACACAAATTAATGCTGGGTTTGAACCCGGGATCTACTCGTAAGTCAGGACAGGATCGATTCGTTACCACTCAACCAACACTGCTCTCACGTAGTACGTGATGACAATCAATGAATATTGTGATGTTTTTTTTCTTTGATGAGTTTATTAATACTAACGCGCTACAGCCTTTATGTAGCGAATTAGTAGCGCGTTGTCATCTTTTCTATAACGCGTGGCAAATGTGACTAACCCGCGTTAGGAAGGGATGCTAGTGCTTACGGAACGCGCGACAGCGTTGCTACAAAACGTTGCCGTGGGCGAGATGCCTATGTGGGGATTTTCCGCCCTGTCAAGGGATGAAACGTCCATTCACGCATGTGAAAGCCGCTGGCAGAAACTAGTCTATGTATACTTCCTTACACATAATTATAAAACAAAGACCCCATTATTTCTTTCTGTCGGTTAGTATGGCACGATAAGCTCAAAAACTACTCAACGGATATTCATGTGGTTTGGCACTAAATTGACCTTAACTGAATTTATCAAAATAATAATAAATGGGAGTCCTCCGGGACGGGTGCTTTGTTACAATTATTTTTAAATGTTACAACTATTTCTTTAATAGCAAAAAATACATTTAAAATTTGACAATGGTATCATTGTTACAATTATTAAATTTTTACAACTGTTTCTTAAATAGCAAAAGATAAATGTAAAATTTGACAATATAATTATCGTATTGGTCGAGTCTAAACCTACGTAACTTCAAATACATTATTCATAAAGTAACCACGTTCACAAAAATAATACTAGATTTGACACTAATTAAGCTTATTTAAAAACTCGTAATTTTGGTTTTCTCACGTGTTTCCGTACGTGCATATTGTTTTAATACTTCGTTTTAACCCTTAAATTGGCAAGGAATTTTTTTTCTTAAATTTGACATTTTATTGTTTTTTTCGTATTTATTATGATCCCAGAGGAATGAAAAAAATAGTGAAAAAAAACTGTACATTACAGTTTTCGCGAAAACCTGTGTACTCCAGAGAGTACATTGCCAACTATAGTGTAAACTACGTCCTCCTATGTTTGTACTACGTGTAGTACAGTGCCAAGATATCAATAATTCTCATTTAGTTAATTTATTACTTTATTTATTAAAAAAACATCACAAACAAAATATATTTAGAGTGAAATTGACGGAAGTAGTTTCTCCTGTTGCTTTCTACTACCACAAAACACGATGCGTTTTTCACTTCACGGAAAATCTTTGGTCCTTCCCGCTTTGCAAAATCTACGAGATTGTTTACTTGCCGATTTTGGAAAACGACTAATAGCGTCGTACCTAACGCTGTCAGAGTGATGGTACACTGCAACATCAACGGTCCCACTAATAAGAAGAAGGAGTGGCAGGAAAGATGTTTTTATTGCCTGGTTGTGGATATTTTTTCACAAGAAAACATGCATGACAAGTTACATCAACCTAATGACAGATCATATATTTTTCATTTTATTTTGATTAAGTACCTACATGAAGGTTGCTACATAAGCATATCGGTCAAATCTACGCCCCTCTTATATATGAAACATAGAAATAAAGCCATATTGAATAACACTATGCATTTGGCAATGTACTTCGTGTATGACAAAGTCTATTTTGTGTCTTTGTGGCAACGTCATTCACGGAGTACATACATTGTTTCTAGCTTATAAAATTGTTATTACGTAAATTACAGCAAAAATAGCGATTGTGTTATATTACTTGTAAGGCTCTCATGCGCTCCAAAGCTAAAAACCCAGAACTTCCAAACAAAAACCTAAAGAAAAAAATAAAAAACTTGCCCAGGTCGCAAAGACACCAGACCGTTTCGAAGACATTTTGAATTTGAAAAATTATTTTTTATGTTAATACAATATAAAATAAATTTCTACTAAAATGGACAGTCATTGATACTTATTAAAAAAGAAAAATGGTATTTTTTTCTAATTTTTGGGTCATTACATTTTTTTAAAGTTTATGTCATCAGTGGAGTACGTTGCCAAATTAAGGGTTAAAACAAAAATGTTAATTTGTTTAATAATATACTTCCTATTGTTTAATGTAAAGCATAATTATACATGTATCTTGTGATATATCTTGTCCTAAACCTAAAGAATTAATTTAAGTGTTAAATAAATATCGCACAAATATTATAAGGTTTGCCAACGTGCTATGGAGCGTAGTATAATCGCGTTCGAAACACTGTACTGCGCTCCAAAACGCAAATCATTGACGTGACTCAGAAGTCTGCTCAGCTTAAGTGGGACTAGACTGGACATGTCTGCCGCATGCCGGTCGAGCGGTGGGCCAGTAGACCACAAAGTTGGTGCCCTGAAAACGCACGAAGGGGTCGCGGCAGACCAAGAAAGAGATGGCGGGATGACTTGGATGCCTTCCTTAGGAATTGGCAAGAAGTGGCTCAAGACCGAGAACACTGGAAGGAATGGACGGAGGCCTTTGCCCAGCAGTGGGACAGTATGGGCTAGAATAATAAAAAAATATATAAAGGCTTCTTTATCAAATCAACAATCAGCATGCATACAACGTGTAACGTTAAATGCGCAAATCTTCAGACACACCAAAAAGAAAAGAAAAAAGAAAAATAGTAATGATTTATGTGATATTTTAAATTTACGGAAAATTCTTTTAATGTATATAATAAGAACTGTTAATATCCGGTGTATGAAAAATTTAAATTGGGCGACAACCTGTCGAGTTCGCTGACGCATTTTGGCAAATTTTCGCACGTGATAGTTGGCTTATTAATAAATAGACGGGGTAACATTTTTAGTGTAGATTTTTTGGATAAAATATAACCCATATTAAAAAATGTTTTAATTGATCCTGCTCCTTATTCTGAGCAAACCATTTTTAGGTTATGCGCATTTACGGTTACACGTTGTATAAAATAGACAAAGTCAGAACTTTAGAAGAAGATTTCTAAAACGTGCAAAGCTGAGGTAAGTTACCTACTCAGAGGGTAATAAAACATTGTAAGAACATAACACAAGTATATACATTTAATATTTAATAGTAAATCAATAGAACATAAGTTAATAATAAGTGATGCGTTATTTGTGCATTTGTTCTTCAAATAAGAGATTATTGTTTAATCACGTGTGTAGCCACTTGAGTGTTACTTAGTTATGCGTTCTTAGAATATTACGAGTTATCTAGGAACATAATAGGTAAAACAATCACCATAAAATTCGCCTTTGCAGTAGCACGCAGCAAATAAGTTGAAATTCAACTTAGTTCAACAGTTGAACCACCTGCTATATTTGATTTAACGCAGCCCCCCACTTAGATAGCTTGAAAATCGAAAATAATCCTCGTCACACAATTTGAACCATTATGACCGATATAACCGATTGTTGGCTCTCAACCAAAGTAAAGGACTGAACGTAATCATAAGAAAGTTTTAACTTATTCGCCGCGTTATGTAACCTGAAAATAATAATAAACTATTTTCAGGTTACGTATATACATACATATTTTTCTAAAAATCTACATTAAAAATGTTACCTCCCGTCTATTTGTTATCAAAAACCAAACTATCTCGTGCGGAAATCTGCCAAAACGCTTCAATGAACTCGAAAGGTTGCCGTCGAATTTAAATTTTCTCATACGTGGGATGATAATATTTATTATTATAGAAATTATCAGAATTGGTAGTAAACCTAAAACAACATATAAAACTTTAACTTTCTTTTAAAAGGACTTTTTTCGCAGAATTAGGTAAATTGATAATTGGGGTATCTGAGGTTTTTCCCATTTAATATTACACGTTGTATAATTATGTAACTCTATAACCACTTCAGATAATATTGCGTTGTTGCAAATTTAAAACCTCTTATCTCTTCATTGAGATGTGACATTTATAACAAAAACTAGTTCTGCATAGCTATTTTGAATATCGCGTCTCTTTAAAAATATCACAAGCAATAATTTGCAAGATTTCGATCGAGATTGAGATTCTAATAATTTATTTCAAATTAACCATTCACAGGCACTTTTGAAAGGTCAAGAAGTCGGTCTGTCAGAAAAAATGAAGCACGCATAATTGCACCTTCCAAAACGTAGATCTCTATGTAGAAGAATGCGCACTTTGTTCAATCATGTTATGTAATACAAATATCTCGGTTACATATTTCTTGTCGCTGCATTTATGTGAGAACAAGTGAAACAACACCTCAACCAACAACAACTTGTTCTACAGCAGTGGTTTGCAAACTTTTTTAACGTTTTGTCCATCTTAATTACAGATACAATTAAAGAACAATGGTTAGCGAGGCTTAATAGTCTAATGGAGGGCCAAAAACTTTAAGAAATTTCAAAGAATAGCCAGTATTAAAGAAAAAATAAAATGCATTTTGTGTGGAAACCTTTAATCATATAAAAACACTTGCAAAAATGTTAAAAATTGCTAAAAGAGGAGCTAGCGTCACTTCCCGCGTATTAAGATTAATCCAATAACAATAAGTCCTTAGGTATTTTTAGTTAAGTTAATTAGGGTTATGTAGTTTTAAGGGTAGATATCTAATTATTTGTACAGTTTACTAAATAAGTCCTTAATTTATTAAACACATTATGAAAAAAAAAACCGTATATCAATAGATTAGTAATTTAATTATCTTTTAGTTTGTGAAAGTTCCATTAAAATACACATTTAGTATATGTTAAACGCAACTTTGAAAGTAAATCACACCAAGTTCTATGAGAAAAAAAAATAATATGCATATATAAAATTATTAGGTAAATAGTCTAGTATTTTTTTATTTGCTATAAACTAATGCTTGACTGCGATCTCACCTGATGTTAAACAGTGATGCAATCGTTGATGGTGAAGCACGTTAGTTTATTAAAAGCCTATACACTCTAGCTTGAAGACACCCAAATTATAATCGGATGGGAAGACTGCAGCAGGCATTTTTGTCAAAATAAATGAACTAGAAATTTAGACGTGAACTAGAAATTTAAAATCATCAAAAATCATAAATGTCTGCCCCTTAAAAAGAGGTATGTTTAATTAGCCCTCATTAATTATTAAATACCTACACGTAACCCAGATTGGTTGCAACAATAATAAATATTTTTTATCGATCACTAAAGTTCCCATAACACTATTATTAGTTGAACAACATTGATTAAGAACACTGTGCCAAGTTATAGTTCCCACAGGCTTCTTTCATACTTCTTTCATTGTATTCAGAGCGAGTCTACATTTTTTAATAACATCCATTTCGTAAAACAATGTCTCAATGACTTATTAATTAAATATTGCACCATATAAGGGGCGTTTTCCCGATCTAAAATCATTTATAATTTGAGTTTTTTTTTTTATGTTGGGTAAAAATCATCCAATGACAAATCCCGCCCTTAAGCGAAGCGGGAAATAGTGTCAGACTGTTACTGACTAAGCAACCCACCCCGTTCCTACGTTGCCTTCTCTCTCCTTTCAGACATAAACCTGCAGACCCTTCTGCAGGTTCCCTACTGTTTGCTGACAACTCCTTAAAGCGCGTGGGTCAGTGCGCGCGTCGACGACTGGGCTTGGTCCGGGCGGTTTACCAGACGATAACAATTATAGTAGTTCTAGATAGCTCAAGAAAATAATATATAGTAGAAGAATTTGGGGAGGCCTTTGCCCAGTACACAGTATAATCTAAACTACCGCACTTTTCTGATTCGTATTCTAAATTAATAAAGACATATAAAAAAATACCGGAAAACAAAAACAAAACCAGTATATTTCAATCGACGAATATCTAACAAATAAATTAAATGACAAATAATAATATATACTTTGTCTATTTATTTGAATAGATTATTTTGTCAACAAACATAGTTAAAACAAGTTTTCAATGAATAATATATTTTTTTTATAACTAGCTTTTATAGCTCAATATATATCTTTACAATTTCAAGACCTTCCCGAAAAGTACAAACACAAACAGGGCAACATATTTTATAACGTATATTTTTGGACAATAAAAAGAGGTTTAATTGACTATGCTAGGTTTTCTGCGGAAACTATTTTCAGATTTTGTGCATTTAATGTTACACCTTGTATACATCGATTGAAAGCAGTTGTGACCCGGTTGTAGTTTCACAAACTTGTAAACTGACATAGAAGATACTCAAACCTGGAACTACTATCTGTTAGACATAAAAAAAAAAATCAGGGCGGAATTCGAAACCGCGACACGCAGTACAGCAGCCAATCGTTCAGCTACTGCGCCAAACATACCGTCAAATGGTTAGAATTGAAAAAATACGTTAAGCAAGCGTTTAACTTTTTTGACTAGCCTGTCGGTCTAGTGGTTATTAGCCCTCTATGCCAGAGGTCGTGGGTTCGATTCACACCCAGGACAAATGTTTGTGTAATGAGCACGATCATTTGTTCTGCGTCTGGGTGTAATTTATCTATAATATGTATGTATTTAGAAATATATAAGTATGTTTATCGGTTGTTTAGTACCCATAACACAAGCTCTGCTTAGCTTGGGATTAGACTACGTTGTGTGATTGTTCTGAAAAAAAAAAAACTAATCCACATTTTCTTATTTTTCTGTAAAATATTAAACCTCTTTTTTCCTATTGCCTTCAGGATATGGGACTTCCTCGCCGAACAGGCTCGACGAGGCACCACAGTCATCATCACCACACATTACATAGACGAGACGAAACAAGCACACAAGGTAAGCTATACTAAGCATTATTGCCTAGAACAGAGAGTTTAAATTACCCCGGCTATGCGAAGAGTCGAAGCCAACTGGAGCCAAGCGTTCGTGTCTGAAAGGAAGGCTCTAGCCCTGGTATAGATGGCGACGTAGGAACGGGGTAGGTTTTTTACTCAGTAAGAGTCTGACACTGTTTCCCGCTCCGCCCAAGGGCGGAATTCGTCATTCGATGATTTTTACCTACCATAAAAAACCCCAGCTATGCTCACTTCACAACTGATTTGCAACTTGGTATAAGAGTGCCAATGAAATCTGAAAGCCTACAGGATAGCCCACGATATTAAATTTTTGTAGGTTTTTTGGGGATTTTTAGTTCAGTCTCAAAAAAAAAATTATTTTCGGTAATAACATCTATTATACTGCACTAATAATACAACATGCATTTCATTCCATCAGCCTTATAGGTAATGTTCCCACTGCTGGGACTCAGGCCTCCTCTCTAGGAGAGGGGCCGTAATCCACGTACTTATTTTAAACAGTTATATTCACTCGTTGATCTTGACCGTGCAAATTTAGCAAATTTTAATTTATAAAAACTTTTTATTTACGTTCTTGGATAAATATCAAAATACCCTATAAAAAAACTCAATATTTTATAATCTATGCGAACACTCGTTTTTCAACCGAATGGCGCGAAATCACGCGCAAACGCGGGGGGCGTTCGCTTGGGCATCAACAGGACCTTTTGAATACTGTAATTAGAAACATCATAGAAAGACAATAGGTGTGCAGACTTAAGGATCTGTCGGCGAAATGTCCATAGGTGAGATCCTGCTGTGGAAACGGAAATAAATGAACCATCCTATCCACGAATAGTCCAATCGCGAATCGATTTTAGGAGAAGGGTTACTGAATGGGTAAACTGATAGTCACGCAGGCGAAGCCGCTGGCAGAAGGTAGTTTTAAATATAAAGGCTCAGAAACCGGTAGTCTGTAATTAAAATGTAATCAAATTAACCGCGATGTCCAATAAAATGTGCAAGAAACAATTAAAATCATGCATTGCATTACATCCACCCATTGTTCTCGTAACAGTCATAAATAAACCGTTTTTTACTCGTAATAGTTTTTTTTTCATAACCGTTTTTTACTGGTAATCGTTTTTTTTTCATAACCGTTTTTTACTAGTAACCGTTATTTACTCGTGGTATAATTGTACGAACAACCTTGAAGTATTCTGTCGCGGTTGTTTTTTTAATTTTATTAGTACGGAGTCAACATGTTATTGTTTAGGGAAATGCTTGACTTGTTATGTCATAGATTGCTTCAATACAACATCGGTTACTAACTTATCTTTTGATCAACATAAATAGCTGTGTAATGAGTTTTTTTTTTTTTGTTGATTACCCGTTTTATTCACCTTTTCATTAGATTTTTTTTTTAATTGTAAGTTCACCTTAAAGTTTTATGTTTATTAAATTATGATTTGCGATAAACTAACTCTAATATTAGCATTCTAGTTGCTTGAGTCTTCGACTTGAGTTCAACAATTGATGAGATGTAGGTAGGTACGCTTTGTGACAAAATTGCATCGCACAATCAGTGTGCTGAGTGCGAGTTCATTTTACGTTGATGTGATCGAAACGTTTAGCGCATCAAGCTGTCTAATTGGTTAAAGAACTACCAGCGGACCAAGTCGTTGAGATCCTTAGTAGTCCTAAGTTTGAGCTATACAAATACTGATAAATGCACTGACTAGACAGGTCACTCAAATCTGTACGGTTCTTTCTTCAAAAGATCATCTGAGACACTAATCTGCATGGTTCTCATATGATTTGACCATTACATGTTTACTGTATGGACTTTAAAAGAGACTTTGATACTTGAGTTTGTTTCGGTGTTCATTTAAAACCTTTACAGCTCTCAACCAAAGCAAAGCTACTAATTGAATCTTTCTCCTTAGATTGGTCTTCTCCGCGATGGTCAGCTTTTAGCGGAGGAGTCCCCAGAGGATCTCCTGAGGAAGTTCGACTGTGACACTCTCGAGGAGGCTTTCTTGAAACTGGCGATGAGGCAGCATGAGATGCCGAGGAGGCGGTCTAGTAAGTACTTGATTATAATACATTTTAAGAAATTCTCAATGATGATAAGATTTCGATGAAAGTGAGCACTTAAATTAGCCAAGTGCAACCAGGCCCACGAAGGCAATAGGGAAACATACTTATGAATGGGTTCATCATCATCAGCCTTTTAATGTTCCCACAGCTGGAACACAGGCATAATCCACCACGCGGGCCCAGTGCGGATTGATGGATGTCACATGTCTCCGAATTTTTGGTTCTAGGACATGCCAGTTTCCTCACGATAATTTCCTTCACCGTTTTGAGAGCAATGGAGATGAAATAAATTACACAAAGTAATGCGCCTGGTTGGGTTTGAACCCGCGACCTGAACTCGTACCTAAGTCGGGGCCGTTACCACTCGGCCACCACTGCTCTCTTGAATGAATGATGAATGGGTTATGTGAAGTAAATGCTTTGTATCTTTGAATTCTTGAAGAGTTTCATACTACGTATAGGGTGACCGGTAATTAGTGACCAATACTTAAACACATGATTGTAGTCATGATAACAAACAACTTTTACTATGGGATCAAATCTGAAATCGGGAAAAATCTGCTGTGTTCATTTTATTTTTTGCTGTAGTGGCAATAAGAATTAAACACATATTTTGAGAAAATTTCAACTCTCGGTTTTTATAAGACAGCCCTCTAACCGACGACGGACTGAGAGACAGACAATTTTATTCGATAACTACCCTCCTCAGAAGACATTTTTTTATTTGTGTAAACTAGTGTTTGACTGCGATCCTATGAAGCCTGTCAGTTTCCTTGAACTACCCCTGAATACTTCTTGTTTTAAAATTGCAGCACTAACAGCATCTCCGGACGTGATCCCAGACAGCAGCATCTGCAACGGCGTGGACAGCCGCTACCACTCGCGGGATGACTTCCCCACCATCACCACCAGCACTGATGTGAGTAACTGTCTTTTGGCTATGGATCTACTGCTACTTATTTAATTTTAGCTTCATAGCTTACCCTGAAGTGAGTTATTGACCGTGAAGTGAGTTATTACCAAAAGCGATCGCGAGCCTTTCAATTAAACAAGCTCCCATTCTTCTTCTATCATTTCGTTCTATTCATCTTGTGTCATTGTTTTTGGACCATTTTTCTTGCAATATTCTTCTTGTGCCATTTTTCTTGTACAATAAAAAAAATGGTGTAAGAAAAAGTTATTCTTCATCTGCCATTTTTTTGTATAATCATTAAAAAAAATAGTTTAGAATTTTTTTATACTTACAATTTTTTTGTGCCATTGTTGTATCATCTCTCTTCCTTCTCCATTTTTTCTAGTACCAATTTGAAGAATGGCTTCTTGAACCATTCTTTTTAGCCATTCTTCTTGTACCATTTTCCTTGAGCTTCATCTTGAACCAATTCTCCTTTTTTCGTTTTCCTTATTTTTTTCTTCTTCTATAGATACGGCAATCTGGTAACCCGCATTTTATGTTGAAAATTAGTTTAAAATATCAAAAACATATTTTTTGCATATATATTATTTATTACAACAGAAACTAATAACATAAAACTAAGGCAAAATTTTCGAAAATAAATAATAGAAGGAGAACGAATTCGTCAAATCATTCTTTGGCCACACATACATCTTTTTGTATTATATTCATTCAATATTCATTCAACGAATTCGTACTAAATAATAATTCTCAATTTCAGGTTCTAACCAAAAAGGATAAAAAAAGAAATGATAGAAAGAAATTAACAAAGTCAAGGTATAAGGCCGTCTTCATCAAGAGCATACAACAGTTTTCTCGGCATCCTGGGTAAGTTACACTTCATTCAGACCTTCTGGTGTAGTGGTTATAAACCCTGACAGCTATGCCCAAGTCGTCGTCGTCGTCATCGTCGTGTGTATCACGTCAGGATCACCAGTTTGGGGGAGTATGCGGAACAGAGAGTAAAGTCCCACATACCTCCGTTGAAAAGGGAGGATCCTTCGACCAGACAGGTGTTATAGTCTGGTGGGCTCTTGCCCGATAGTTGACTTCGGGCTGTCGTATATGTTCTAATCGCACAGAGAACTTTGATTGCGCGATGCAGGATTCTTGCAGTTCTTATGTGACGCCATAGATGGCGCTATACCCGATGTTGCAAGTTCAATTCCCACCCAAGACAATTGTTTGTATGATGTGCACACTCACTGTCTTGTTCTGTGTCTGGGTGTAATTTACCTATAATATATCGCCGCCTCAAGGAGTTGTCAGCGAACTGTAGGGGCCCTACACGGTCGAAGGCTCCTGGAGCCGAGGGTTGGTGCGAAAGCGTTACACCGGGGCTCTGGAAATAAGGCAAGGAAGGCTAGGCTTAGTCAGTAAGAGTCTGCCGCTGTTTCCCGCTCCGCTCAAGAGTGGGTTTCGTCATTGGATGATTTTTACCTACCATAAAAAAAAAACCATAATATATCGCACGGGTCCAATGCTGATATTAAATACATTATACGTGTATTCTCCATGTAAACCTTCCTCTTGAATCACTCGTATCTGTTAAAAAAAAACAAAAGTAAAATCCGTTGCGTAGTTTTAAAAATCTAAGCATACATAGGGACAGACAGCTGGAAGCGACTTTGTTTTATATACCATGTAGTGATTATTATTAATTTTAGCAATTTTTCTATTTCCAGAGGTCTGATCTTCTCAGTCCTGTTCCCCATCATCCAAGTGGTAGCGTTCTTCGCAGCCGTGGGCCACGACCCGCGGGATCTGCACATCGGAGTGGTCAATGAAGAAGCTGCCTTTTCTCCATGTAAGTTACTTTTCTTCATATCTAAACATAAATAATCATTTACAGCAAACCGCAGAATCTGTAGGGCGCAGGGTCCTTACCCTGCAGACTGGTCGAAGCCTACTTGGCTTAGTCCAGATTGTTACCAGACGACCGGACGGCGAGCTAAGTAGGAATGGGGATAGCCAGTCAGAGTCCTGACACTGTCCACACAATTGATTTTTACTCACCGGAAAAAAAAATCCCTATCACTATAACTCAAAAAAACGCAGTGGAATCGACGAGACGATGGACATCACGCTCACAGTCCCAAATATTTAACTCAACCCTTACAGAAAATTTCTTAAGTCTTCAATCTGTCCAAAATTGTATTTAACCTTACAGATTTTTTTTAAGTCTTCGTCTGTCGAAAATGACTCTCTCAGTATTCTTTTTAACATTTTCCAGATGGACTAGACATTTGCAGTAACTCGAGCCTGGTGACGACGACGGTCAACGAGGACGAGACCTGCGACTACTACATGCTGAGCTGCTGGTTCCTCGAGGAGATGGAGAAGAAGATGTTGTTCCAGGTGGGTCAACTAGCTTTAGAGATGCTTTTTAAAGTCAGCGTTTAGGACAGGATGATAGAACATGGCATACTGGATCAGCTATAAAATAGTACATTTTGATACAATTGCAGAAAGCCTGTAGTGACAAATTTGCACGTTTTTCAATAAAAACGTCGTTTGTCACGTCAAATAAAAAATTAAAAACAAATAAAATAGTCGGAAATAATAGTAGTAGTGAAATAGATAGTGGGAAATAGTCGGTAAACGGTGAGATAAGAGCTGGTTTCCGAGTAAGTGTATTAAAAAAAATCTTTCTAGCATTGATTTAGTCTTGAAGTAATGTCGCATTAACCAGGAATAGCGTTACCATCTGGTTTAGAAGGTACCTTCATCGGATTCGTGCGAAAGAAACGCCACTGTGTGGACCGCCCGGAGGACACGGTGGAGCACACGGTAAAGGTGTGCCCCGCTTGGGAGGAACTTCGCCGTGTCCTCGTGGGGGTGGTCTCTCGCGCCGGGCCTTGGCGGAGGTTATGGTCCGGAGCGAAGAGGGGTGGGATCCGGTCGCCTCCTTCTGCGAAGCAGTAATGCTAGCTAAGGAGGAGGACAACCCCATCTTGAGATTCTGATCCCGATTCACGGAACAGTGCGTGCCGTCGAAGACTTGGGGTCGGGGCCGGACGGTTACCTCACGGACGGGAGGCGAGCTTACCCCACATTTAATTAGTACAATAGACATTGACAGGATTTACAAAAATCACTATTTTTTTTTTGTTGTAGTAGTACATCATATACTACCCCCCTTTTTTAGTTCAAGCTCTTATACTCCATCCTAAGGTTGTCTGGTAGATATCGCTGTCAGCGATAAGACCGCCTTTGTTCCCATTTATTCCTGTGAAATTTTACTTTTTTTGTGTGCAATAAAGTTTGGGGGTATGCGGAACAGAGAGTAAAGTCCCACATACCTCCGTTGAAAAGGGAGGATCCTTCGACCAGACAGGTGTTATCGTCTGGTGGGCTACTACCCGATAGTTGACTTCGGGCTGTCGTATAATATGTTCAAACTTTCATTGCGCGATGCAGGATTCTTGTAGTTCTAGTGTGGCGACATAGATGGCGCTACAAAAGTATTATTCTACTAGCTTTTGCCCGTGGCTTCGCCCGCGTGGTATTGGGGTTGGGGTTTCCGGGATAAAAAGTAGCCTATATCCTATTCCGGAATGTATCCTATGCCTGTGCCAAATTTCATCCAGATCCGTCCAGCCGTTTTGGCGTGATTGAGTAACAAACATCCAAACATCGTAACTTTCGCATTTATAATATTAGTAAGATTCTATTGAAATATCCAGACACCGTTCAACACATCGGAAGAGGCTCGCGAGGCAGTGTCAACGGGCAAGCTGTACGGCGCGCTGCACTTCTCGCGCAACTTCAGCGCCGCGCTCGGCAAGAGGATCACGGACGGAGAGGTGGAGGACGACATCGTGGACGACAGCAGCGTCAGCGTCTGGCTGGATATGACCAGTGAGTTACCATCAGCTCTTAACAACATTTTTTTTTTTAGGTAAAAATCATCGAATGCCGAATCCCACTCTTGGGCGAAGCGGGAAACAGTGTCAGACTCTTACTGACTAAAGAACCTACCCCATGCCTTCCTTGCCTTATTCCCAGAGCCACGGTGTAACGCTTTTGCACCAACCCTCAGCTCCGGGAGGCTTTGACCCTGTAGGGCCCCTACGGTTTGCTGACAACTCCTTGAGGCGCGCGGGAACGGAGCGCGCCGTCAACGACTTGGGCTCGGTCTGGACTGCTACCAGACGACCGGATGGCGAGCTACCCATTGCTCACCGGACCTTCCCCATACCTAAGGCTCTACACACAGTTCCATTGCAGTCGTATCAACTGCATTCAAACTATATCCGAACTGCAATTTGCGGTTGAAATGCGGTCCGTCTGTCTAGAGCTTAAGTCAAATCTTTTATTCCCAGGCATCAAGGCCCATAATGTGTTAGTACTGTGATGACTGTAAAGAGATCACATCAAAAAGAGAGAGAGAGTTAGAGAGTACTCGAGGCGTCTCAGTACTTACAAAAACATATAACTATTTTAGGCTGTCATAATAAAGGAACTTAATGAGGCGCGCACTGTTCCCGCACGCCTCAAGGACTTGTCAGCAACAGTAGGGGCCCACCAGGGTCGAGGGCCTTCTTGGGGCAAGGGTTAATGCGCTGTAACTAAGGCAAGAAGGAGCGGTGAGTTGTCAGTAGAAGTCTGACCCAGTCTCCCGCTCCGCCCCAAGGGCGAGATCCATCATTCGATGAATTTTTCCACCATAAAAAAAAACAGTGGACAACAAACAGTTTGAGCCATATAGCAAAAGCTATCAGACCAGACTGTGTAAACACAGAAACGAACTAGCTTCACAACTGCTAGGGCCCGGGAGTTTCACTTTCTCCCGATTAAAAAGACATTAATTTATTATATTTTTTTGTAAATTTTAATTTTATACCTTTTTTTAGTGTACTTAGTTTTATTCTTTTTAATTTATTTTATTATGAACTTATTGTCACAATCCTTATTTATAGTTAAATTAATCATAATAATAATATAATCAATTATAATTTAATCAGCACATGCAAATGATATTATTTTTTTTTTTTATGTTATTCTATGTTAAGGGTATTTTTGTATAGAATTTTTATTTTTGATTTTTCACTTTTTGGATGTAAAAGTAATAATTTATATATAATATATGTTATGTAAAAAAGTTTTTCTGTGCATGTGGTGTTAATCTTTAAATAATTGTTGCACTTGTATTGTAAATGTTAATAGTAATTATATCAGTAATTAGCAGTTTAGAAAAGGAAAAAAAAAGGCAGTGGAGATGTTTCGACTGAAACGATGATGATGATGACTAATTGAATGTTTAATATTAATAATATAATGTTTTCTCAGATCACCAGATCTCGAACTTCATGAAGACTCAGCTCCACAAGGCGTACGAGAGCTTCACCAAACGATCCATGATTGCATGCGGCCGACCTGAGAATTTAGTACAGGTACGTAATATCTACATTACTGATTACCATCTCGATATAGTACACGCCAAATAAATTGAACCAGAATGGCCGTCATTGCTATAGTTACGCACAGCCTCGATAGAAACCCGAAAATCCGTTACTGTGCATTAAAGGTCGATTGACATTTTGGTTCAACTTATATGCTGTGATTTAAATATTAGTTTATTATTAACTAGCTTTTGTAAGCGGCTTCGTCCGCGTACATAAAATATAGCCTATGTCACTCAGGAGTAAAGCAGCTTTCTATTGTTGCTAAAATTTTTCCAATCGGACCAATAGTTCCAGAGATTACCCCCTACAAACAAAAAAACATAAAAACAAACTTTACCTCTTTATTATATTAGTGTAGATTAATTTAATTTGCTTCAAATGTTTCTGTAACTACATATACAGACTTCAGACATTTTTTCCGCTTTTTTAAAGTTTCCCCTTTGAAACATCCCCCCCCCCCGTCCAATGTCCGTCGTCCCTTCATATCCCTTGTCCTTCTGAAATAATTTTACGATTTAAGACTTAAATTCCTTCCTGTATGCTGTCCTTATAATAAAACTATTCAGTATATTTTTTCTTGTACCAATGTCATTACTTGCACTACTGCTTCAGATAATTTGTTCACACTCTCATCATCGTCATCATCATCATCATCACAGCGTTAGTCCCGGTTGCTTCCTTGGCTTTCACCTCGGTGCCCGGGGTCCGCTTTCCGACTTAAACGCCTCCACTTCGCTCGGTCTTTCGCGTCCTTTGCCGTAAGCCCATTGGCACGCATATCGTCCCTTACGACGTCGATCCAACGCCTCTTAGGCCTTCCTCGTTTTCCGGGTCCCGGCGGAGGCGGCATGGCGAGGCATCTGTTACCAACGTAGTCTGCCGGTTTTCGTAATACGTGGCCATACCAGCGTAGGCGACCCTCCTGCAGTTTATCCGCTATGTCACGGACCTGAAGGCTGCCCCGGATGCGGGAGTTTTTAATGCGGTCTTTCCGCGAAACTCCCGACATCCAGCGCAGCATGTTCATTTCCGTGACACGCAGGCTCTGCTTGTGCCGCTCAAGTACAGGCCACGCTTCACTGCCATACAAAAGGACAGGCCTAATGATGGTCTTATAGACCTGTCCTTTGAGCTTAACCGGCATTTTGGGGTCACAGATAACCCCCGCCACCTCACGCCATTTCGCCCAGGCCGCCGAGATACGTGACTCGACGTCGCAATCAACATCCCCGGACTCGTGGAGCACCGATCCCAAGTACCTGACCTGTTCCGTGCGCTCGACTGTGTCTTCGCCAATGCGAACAGGAGCAGCGTTTGTTGTGTTACAGGCCAAGTACTCGGTCTTCGCCGCATTAATTTTCAGACCGCCGTTTTCCAGCGATTCCTTCCACGCTGTCACACGTCGAACCAAGCGCCCACTGTCCGAGTCCGCCAGCGCGATGTCGTCTGCATACATGAGCAGCCATGGCGGCTGCTCATGTAAGTCCCTGATGTTGAAGGACAGCACGTCCAGCACCACGGTGAACAGAAACGGACTAAGGACAGAACCCTGGTGAACTCCGACGGTGATGGGGAAGGGTTTCGTATCGCCAACAGCGGTCCGAACCACAGAACCGGAGTCTCGGTACATATCTCGGATGATGTCAACGTAGGTCTCGGGCACTCCTTTGGATCTCAGCGCCCACCAGATCACATCACGGGGGACACAGTCGAAGGCCTTCTGCATGTCAAGGAACAAGAGGTGCAGAGGCGTATTCTTTGATCTGTATCCCTCCATGGTAACCCTTAGGGCAAAGATGGGATCCATGGCACCATGGCCTGGTCGAAACCCATATTGACATCCCGAGACGGTGCACTCCTGTCGGATCCGAGAGTCAATCACCCGCTCGAAGAGCTTCATGGTGTGGGACATAACCTTAATCCCCCGGTAGTCGCCACACTCCTGCACTGATCCCTTGCCTTTGAAGACTGGAGTGATAATACTCAGTCTCCATTGACTCGGGATCTTTCCGGTGAGGAGCATGCGGTTAAATAGGTGGGTTAAGATGCCCACACCACGAGGACCCATCGCCTTCCAGGCTTCAATGGGGACTCCATCGGCACCGACAGCTTTCCGGTTCTTCATGCGGCGAAGAGCCACATGCACTTCTTCAGGCGTAACCAGGGGCACAAGTCCCTGATTTGGAGGGAGAACCGGAGACAGCACCTCTTTGTGCTGCTTGTTCAGCAGCTCGTGGAAGTACGAGCGCCATCTCTCCTTCACCGCGAGGTCCTCGCATAACAGATTGCCCTCAGGGTCTCTTACACAGCGGCACTTAGTGATATCCAATGCCGCTTTGACCCTGGAACGTGCCAGCTTATATATGAGCTTCTGCCCCTCAGACGATTCCAACTTATCATAAAGTGGCTGTAAGTGGTCTCGTCTGGCTCTGGCTACGGCCCTCTTGGCGGCACGTTTTGCAGCTCTGTATGCGTCGCGGTCTTCAGGAGATTTGGAAGCTTGCCACGTTTTGAAGAGAGCTTTCTTCTCTCTGATCTCCCTCTGGACTGTGTCATCCCACCACCAAGTCTCCTTGTCACACTTGCGGCCGCCCCTGGACAAGCCGAGCACCGACTTTGCCGCCTCGGTGATGGCAACCTGAATCCTGTCCCAGTGGCTTTGCACAGGTTCGCCCTCGGTGCCATCGCACTTGTCGCCGATGGCCGACGCGAACGACTGGGACGTGGCTTCATTCAGTCGCCACCACCGTATTCGGCGTTGTCGGCGCTCGACAACCTTGATCCTAGGCTTGACGCGCAAGTCCATGACAAGGAGACGGTGTTGTGCAGTGAGACTCTCGCCGGGTATGACCTTGCAGTTGGCTACCTTACTGATATGGTGCCTCCGTGTGAGTAAGAAATCGATTTGGGTAGCGTACCTCCCGCTCTTGTAGGTAATCAGGTGTTCGGGTTTCTTTTTGAAGAACGTGTTCACGATGGCAAGGCCGGCAGCCGCACACGTTTGGAGGATATTCTCCCCCTCCGCGTTACGGCTACCGTATCCAAAGCCACCGTGAACATGCTCAAACTCCTTGCACCTGTCACCCACATGACCGTTCAGATCACCACCCAAGACGATTCCCTGTGACAACGGGATGCCACGAAGCACCCCACCGAGTTGATCCCAGAACGCAGCCTTTTCAGTGTCGCTGCAACCGACCTGAGGTGCGTAGGCACTTATCAAGTGGGTTACAATCCCGTCAATAAGCACACCTACGACCATAAGCCGATCACTGTAGCGTTTCACCTCCAGGACTGCGTCTTGAAACTCCTCGGAGAGTACAACGGCCACCCCGTTCTCCCCACCGGCTGCACCCGTGTAGATCAGCTTGTAGCCATTCCCGATGAGCCGGGACCTGCGGCCTTTCCACCGAGTCTCCTGCAGGAATGCCACGGCCACCTTTCGCCTAAGAAGTACATCGGCTAACTCTCTCGCGCGTCCGGTCAGCGTGCCAATGTTGAGGCTGGCGAAGCGGATTTTCCGGGTTGGGGCTCGCGTCTTTGGCCGTGTTCGCCCCATACACGGTAGCCCTTGCCCACTTGCCACAGGAGTCGGGCGACTCTCCTGCGCGCCGTTTTGCGGCGGCGCCCTATCCGTGGCAGATACCTTTTCTAGACTGTTCATGTTTAATGGCTGTTTGTGGCCTTTACGGGAGCGACTGCCGTCCGACCTCCCAACCCTAAGAGGGAAAGCCGACGCCAGAGCCTCGTCTGCTGTACGGCAGGTGTCCCAACTTGCAGGGGAGGTTGACTTAGGCCCCGAAGATTGTGGTAGGGCCCCATATAAACCCTCATCATCGTCATATTAAGTATATAAAAGTAAGTATTTGTATGTAAGCCCCTATTATAATATTCTTGTATACTCGGCTAATAGCGAATCTATACATATAATAAAATCGTAGAGAAGTCAAAACTGTACATTGAATATTTTTTCAAAAGAATACTTGGGGCGTGATCTACAATCGATACCGAAGCCAAAAATATAGTTTTTAGAATTTTTGTCTGTGTGTCTGTTTGTCTGTTTGTCTGTATGTATGTCCGAACTGAACTCAAACAGTACTGCATGGATTTACTTCAAATTTTGCATGAATATAACTAAGAGGCCGGGTCGTGCAATGGGCTACATATTATCACGCTATCACCTACGGGGGAGGAGCAGTGAATCTTTATTTTTCTTACGCATTCTGTGACAGCGTGTAAGCTAACGACTCATAATTAAATGTTGTTTTTGAGCAAGCCATTCTATTATCTAGCTTTACACAATAAAAACTAAGTCATTTAAGTAATAGTCCAGTGCAAATAGCACCGTTAACGATAAAAAGTGGAACAAAATAGTAGTAGAATGAAACCCATTGGAAAAGGAAGATAATATAGCAAAAATTTAAGGAAAAATAAATTACGGTCGATCTGAGGTCGGGAAGTGGATGGGTGTGCGGTTTTAAGGGTAAAAAATGGTTTATCTCGATTTCCGGCAAAACTACTGGTTTTATGGAAAAATGTCTAATGGCAAACTTATAGGTCATAAAAAGATCTATCACTTTTGTATTTACATTTTTTCACATAGCCTAAAATCTATGTGAAAAGTCCAAAAAGCCGAGTTTTTGAATTTAATTTTTATCTCCTTTAAAAATTACTTTTTTTCACAAAATTTGGTGAAAAGTTTCCTTTTCATGTCCCAAACTTACTATAATTTTTTTTATTTAAAATATTCACAGTTTCTCTTTATTTTGACTTAACATCGAAAAAACAGTCTATTTTTCAATTGAAAAATCTCACGTAAAAATATGTGATTTTTTTTAAAAGTTTGTTGGCTTCTTATTCATTGAAATCTTTACTTTTTGATGGTGTAAAAAAAGTATACATTAATACACTATTTTTTTTTTCAGAAAATGCAAAAAACTAAAAAATCTCGAATCAGAATTTACTTTTGTTTAATCATTATTAGCGACCCGCTCCAGCTTCGCGCGGGTGCAAAGGTGATATATTATAGCTATAAACCTTCCTCAGGAATCACTCTATCTATTAAAAAAAACTGCATCAAAATCCGTTGCGAAATTTTAAAGATCTAAGCATACACAGGGATAAGCAACTTTGTTTTATACTGTGTAATGATGTATCGAGGTGTTTATTAAATTTTTTATAAGATTTAAAGGGGATTTCATGTTGGAAATGTGAATGATTAAAATTGGGGTTATCTGTGACCCCAAAATGCCGGTTAGGCTCAAAGGACAGGTCTATAAGACCATCATTAGGCTGTCCTTTTGTATGGCAGTGAAGCGTGGCCTGTACTTGAACGGCATAAGCAAAGCTTGCGTGTCAAGGAAATGAATATGCTGCGCTGGATGTCAGGAGTTTCACGGAAAGACCGCATTAAAAACTCCCGCATCCGGGGCAGCCTTCAGGTCTGTGACATAGCGGATAAACTGCAGGAGGGCCGCTTACGGTGGTATGGCCACGTTATACGAAAACCGGCAGACTGCGTGGGTAACCGATGCCTCGCCATGCCGCCTCCGCCGGGACCCAGAAAACGAGGAAGGCCTAAAAGGCGTTGGATCGACGTCGTAAGGGACGACATGCGTGCTAATGGGCTTAAGGCAAAGGACGCAAAAGACCGAGCGAAGTGGAGGCGTGTTTCCAGGAAAGCGGACCCCGGGCACCGAGGTGAAAGCCAAGGGTAGCAACCGGGACTGGCGCTTGGTTGATGATGATGAATGATTAAAATTGGACGTTTGGTTTTGAAGTTATGGCGAAATTAAAATATTACGATTTCTGCTGCACGACCCGTTGCGAAGTGAGCGTCACCAAGGCGCGACTGCGGGAGGGGAATTTAGATCTATGAGTAAGGTAAACAGTAAACCGCAGGTCGGCTTCCTACGCAGCGGTCGTGCGCGAAGTATAATAATTTTGGTGCGATTTTTTTAGATTTCGTTCTTAAAATACACCTATGCAAAAGTTCTTCTCAGAACTAAACAACAGTTCTTCTCAGAGCTAATTAACAGTTCTTTTCAGGGCTAACCAATAGTACTTTTTAGGGGTAAACAACAGTTCTTTTCAGGGCTAACCAACAGCTCTTTTCAGGGCTAAACAATAGTTCTTTTCAGAGCTAGAATATTACATGCTATTAACATTTTTTTAAACTTTTGAAAATGCCAGGTCTCAACTTTCTAAACATAGTTCTCAAGCACGGGCAGCAAAAATACGTCGTATGGGAGAATCTTCACCTGAACGTTCACAACGACTTGCTGAACAAAGTCAGAGAAACTCTCAGGTACGCGTACGAGAGTCGAGTGTCGAACGTTCGCAACGCCTTGCACAACAAAATCTGAGAACCTCTGAGTTACGTGCACGAGAGTCGAAGCTGGAGCGTTCCCAACGTCTTCATGAACAAAATGTAAGGACGCGCAACTGAGAGAGTTGCGCGAAAGAGAATCGTGCGTGTCGAGCGTTTGCAGCGACTTAGAGCTCAGGCAGAGAGACAACAGTTATCCACAAATAGAGTCCGCAATCGAATTTTAGCCGCCTGCCACTCTTCTTCGCTCCGGATCATGGCTTCTGCCAAACTCCGCCGCGAGTCAAAGCCCACCTAGAGAGAGGTGGACAGGAGGTTCTTCCAAAGTCTCTCGATAGAGTGTTATCCAGCTTAGAGAGAATTCATTTGCTGTGTGTACGGGGACATCAGTCGTTTACCGCACCAGCAGAATTCTATGGTATGTGGGCGGGCCATTTTGACTTCCAAAAATGATCAGGCTGCAGCAATTAACGAATGCATTCTCTCGGAGATTGAGTGGAAAGCTGAAAGTCGGAGTCCCTATTATGCATCTTCGGAACCTATCTCCTCCAAAGTTGTATAATAAGACCCGTCTTAAAGTCATCTCGCTGCACAGACACACCATTGAGGCAAAAATTCTTACGGGTTGTGGTGTCGGCGAGGCAGAATTTGTACCTCATAACTTCCCGTTCCAGTTCAGCGTACAGTTCCCCGTGAATGTTTGCTTCGCGATTACCATCAATAAGTCGCAGGGGCAGACACTGAGTCACAGCGGGTTTCAACTTTAGGACGAGTTGCTTCTTAAGCAACCAACTGTACGTCGCTTGCTCCGGCGTCACCAGTCCTGACTCTCTTTACTCCTGGCAGCATAACTACCATCGTAGTGTGGTGGCGGAGTGGTAAAGGCTCTGACTTACATGTTGTAAGTCTGGGGTTCAAACCCAGCTAGGCGCATTACTTTATGTAATTTATTTCATAACCACTGCTCTTAAAACAGTGAAGGAAATCATCATGAGGAAACTGTGACTGTGAATGTCTTAGAACCAAAAATTCGAAGACATGTGTCATCCACCAATCCGTACTGGGCCCGCGTGGTGGATTATGGCCCATTCCCTCTCCTAGAAAGGAGGTCTTTGACCCTTTGAGGAACTTTATAAGACTGATGCAAATCTATTTTAAAATTTGTTTACTTATAAAGCTATAGCGACATTGCCATCTTAGGTATTTTTGGTGCTATAGAGCCTTCACGCAGACAACGTCGCGGGCAGCAGCTAGTAATATAATAATTATATACCTACTAGCTGAGCTTGTCCAATTACCTATAGGTAGTTGTCGATCGTTGCGTACTAACTACCTAAAGATCATTGCACTCGCTCAGCTGATATTTACTTAATGAAATTATATGTTATTTTTCAAGAAAGTACACACTAACTACTAAGATGAAATAAAAAATCTAGACATGATATAATTTTCCTATAATTAATTAAAATAAAAAATATAGTACAATTATTATTTCCTTACATAAATATGTATATGTAGAAGCAAAGTATATAATAATAAATTAATAATCGATGCGATTAATATTTCATAATAATGTTATATTATGTGTTATAGATTCCAGTGCACTTCGAGAAGCCGGTGTTTGGGAAGAGTGAACCACAAGTCGTCAGCTTCATGGCACCAGGGATCCTCATCACGTAAGTCACTAATATTTATATTAGTCATACTGTCCACGGATGTCCACGAATGTTGATAGCATGCGTTAGTGGAGTTTGATATCACGTTGTATAGATCTTCTCTTAGGTATTGTTACGCCGTAAAAATAGAACACGTCGTTTCTTCGACAAAGTTGAGAGTATCACCGAATAATTAAAACGCATTGCTAGTCGAAACCTCCAGAATAGAAGTACGTACCAGGGCCTAGCAAATTCTAGAAAAATCGGACACGTATAAGTAGGTACTCAATAATTCTGAGAATTTTTGTAGGTACTTAAGTAATCTGGTAAAGGAATTTGTACCTTCTGTCTTTTACTATAGAGTCGAAGTTCGTATGAGTCGTGGGGTCGAGTAGTTACCTACCGGTAGGTAATAAGAATAATTTATTGCTTCGCGGAAACGGTTTCTTTTGTTCTGGTGTGGCCTCGAACCTTCGGTATCTAGAATTTTCTTGGCTCTGAGTATAAATACGTGTCTACTGGCCGGACGTCAGTCAGTTTGATTTCGACAGCGATCAAGAGCGAACTACCCAAGTCAAGTGAAGACTGTTTCATCCATACGACGACCTAAGCGATATTTCTACGGATCTCTAGAGTGCATTACGAAGTGGTTTATTGACGATTGGACTAAATTTGTGTTTTGTTTGTGGAAAATAAATCTCTCTCATAGTAAACCGGCATTTGATTACTCACGTTCGTAACAACTGGTGTCAGAAGTGGGATGCCATTACTACAGAGAGACGACGAACAACGACCACGAACAAGGAGACAAACGGAGATGGATGCTGCGCGCCACCGTCTGGAGGAAGAAGATCAGGACAGTATGGGAGCAACAGCAGCTGCTGAGGCGCCGACAGGACCTTCCTCGGAAATTAACCTAGCTGCAGTGTTGGCCGCCATGCAAGCTAGTATGGAAGCCGCTCGCCGCGAACAGGAAGCCGCTCGTCGCGAACAGGAAGCCGCTCGCCGCGAACAGGAAGCTAACCAGCGCCAGCTCCAGGACCTAATCACGGCTAACCAGGAAGAAGCTCGCCGCGATCAAGAGGCTAAGCAGAACCTTATCCTCGAGAAAATCGATCACGGTCTCGTCACGTTGGGCGAGAAAGTAAAGAACCTCACCTTAGAGGTCAAGGAGGTATCCGCCCGAACCGATAGTTTGGAAATGAGATTTGACGACATGAATCAAAAAATCGTCAAGCTCCAAGCACGCGAACCCGTTGCCGTTGGTTCATCATCGCACACCCACTGTACGTCGGCCGCAAAGTTTGATGTGCCACGTTTTGACGGCACGTCGTCATGGACTGCCTTCAAATACCAATTCGAAACGTTGGTGAAGACAAACCGCTGGGATGATGAGCAGTCTTTCGCGGCGTTAACCTTAGCTCTACGTGGGGACGCCCTACTGGTCCTAGAGAACCTTCCTTCGGACGGTAGGACCTTGGAGCGTCTAATGGAAGGGTTAGACACCCGCTACGGTGACAAGCACCTCGAGCACGTATTCCGCGCGCAGCTTCGCGAGAGAATACAAAAGCCCAACGAGAGCCTCCAACAGTGGGGTGTCGAGGTTGAACGGCTGGTGCGGCGCGCATACGTGTCGATGACACCGGAGACCGTGGAAGTATATCTGGTGCAGGCATTCATCGACGGTCTACGGGATACTGAAGTAAGAGCTACGGTGCGACTTGGACACCACCAAACTCTGAAGAGTGCGATGGCTCACGCTTTGGAAGTGGAAGCCGTACGACAGGATTCACGCACGCACAGAGTTCGAGAAGTGGTGGTCTCGCCTTCAGTGCAGCCGCTCCAACGAGAAGGGGTAGTTTCTTCTTCGGCAAAGTCCCGATATATTCCGACGTGCTACGGGTGCGGAGAAAAAGGGCATATTCGTACCGATTGCCCCAAAAGAAAGAGGGGAAGTGTGGACTCCGGAACCCAGGTTAACGAAGAGTCGTTAAACTAAATGTCGCCAGGGCCGCGGGGCGGGTGCTGGCTGGTCAACTTAAGGCCCCAACCATAACCATCAATCAAGTCCACAACGGAAATAGTTTGACCATAGAAGGAATACTGAATGAAAGAGCTTGCAATTTCACCGTTGACACCGGGGCGTCACGGACTATTATAAGACCTGAGTTGCTGAAACGTACGATCTTGTGGCAAAGAAAGTCTCCATCCTGCCGACTTCAGACAGCAACCGGCCAGCCAGTCTCCGTCCTCGGTGATACAGATGTAGAGTTAAAAATCGGTGATCAAGTGTACACCCATTCTGTTTTGATTGCGAATATTACCGATGATTGCATTCTGGGTCTGGACTTCTTGCAGAAGTACCGATGTGTTTTAGATATTAATAGGGGAGTATTGAAGTTCCCAGACCAAGAAGTGTTCCTGCGAGGAGTCAACACATGTAACCTCTATTGTGTGAAAGATACTACATTGGCTCCGAGAACAGAAACTTTAGTTGAAGTAAAATTTCCTAAGAAAATCAGGCAACAAAGATGCGTAATAGTTGAGGATACTGGCCGGCATCCGGAACTCATCACTGCGAGGACATTGGTAATGACGAAAGGGAAATCTAAAGTGCGAATTGTAAATCTTGGGAAAAAGGAGGTCCACTTGAAGAAAAACAGTGTTGTTGGGAGATGTGAAGAAGTGAAGTATCTCCGCCAAATCAACACATCTCCAGTGAAGCAGGACTCAACGAGAGATGAACCTGATCACATCCAGCAACTTCTGGAAAGTTCTAAGAAGAATTTATCGACCTCAGAACTACAGCAAGCCAGGGAATTTCTGCTACGGTTTCAGGATATTTTTGCAACGGGAAAGGACTGCGGAAGAACAGGTCTTGTCAAGCATGAAATAGACACAGGTGATGCTAGACCAATTAAACAGAGACCGCGCCGCATACCCTGGGCTAAAGAAACTGAAGTGGCAGAAATGGTAAAGGACATGGCTGATAGTGGAATAATTGAACCTTCTACGAGCCCATGGTCTTCTCCTGTCGTTCTTGTAAAGAAAAAGGACGGCAGTACAAGATTCTGTGTCGACTACAGAATGCTGAATAATGTCACGAAGAAGGACAGTTACCCCTTGCCGAGGATCGACGATACGCTGGATATGCTCAGTGGTATGAGGTGGTTTTCAACCATTGATTTGAAAAGTGGCTACTGGCAAGTGGAAATCAGCGAGAAGGATAAAGAAAAGACAGCGTTCAGTACGGGCATTGGCAATGGCCTGTGGCAATTTAACGTCATGCCTTTTGGGTTGTGCAATGCTCCAGCAACCTTTGAACGCCTCATGGAACGAGTCATGGTTGGTCTTCTTGGTGACGTCTGTCTAGTATATTTGGATGACGTCATTATAATGGGCCGCACTTTCAAGGAAAACCTAAGGAACATGGAAAAAGTGTTCACCAGAATACGAGGGGCTAACCTAAAACTAAGCCCAAAGAAGTGTGCCCTGTTCAAGAAGGAGGTCAGCTACCTAGGACATGTGATTTCCGCCGATGGAGTGAGAACCGACCCCGAGAAGATAAAGGCTGTGCAACAGTGGCCAGTTCCGAAGAATAAAACAGAAGTACGTGCATTTCTAGGGCTATGCACATACTACAGAAGGTTTGTTATGAGTTTTTCGGACATTGCAAAACCTTTGCATCAACTGACTGAGGAAAAACGAGACTTTATCTGGGACAAGAATTGTGAGTCAGCATTCAACGAGCTGAAGCAGCGGCTATGTGAAGCACCTATACTGGGGTATCCGAGCAGAGATGGAAGATTTGTCGTTGACACTGATGCCAGCAATACGGGAATTGGTGGCGTATTGTCACAAGTGCAAGGTGACAGACAGATCGTGATCGCTTACTTCAGTAAGGCACTTTCAAAGCCCGAGAGGAACTACTGCGTTACTCGACGAGAACTGCTGGCTGTGGTAAAAACCTTGCAGCACTTCCATAAGTACCTCATAGGAAGGCAGTTCACGTTGAGGACGGACCACGCTGCATTGAAATGGCTGCTACAATTTAAAAACCCGGAGGGTCAAGTTGCAAGATGGCTCGAGCAGCTACAGGAGTTCAACTTTGTGACGGAACATCGGAGTGGAAAAGGGCATAGCAATGCTGATGCCTTGTCGCGACGTCCGTGTGATGAGGACTGCAAACACTGCCAGCAAAACGAAGCCCGAGAACACGTGAACGTAATTAGGACTGAAGGCAACTTCAAGAAATCCCAGGAAGAAGATGACGATATTCGACCAATACTGGACTGGATGCGTAGTGGAGCTAGGCCCCAATGGAGTGAAGTATCGCCACTTAGTCCCGTCACAAAGAGCTACTGGGCGCAGTGGGACAGCTTAGTCCTGGAGAATGATGTGCTCTGTAGGAAATGGGAATCGAATGATGGCAAGGAGGTGACCACACAAGTGATAGTACCACGAAGTGAAGTGGTCCCCCTGCTACAGGAAATACACGATGGTGCTTCTGGTGGACACCTGGGGATCAAGAAAACTCTACTGAAAGTGAGACAGCGGTATTACTGGCTCAATTGTAGAGATGACATAGAGCAGTGGTGTCGGAAATGTACAGCGTGTGCATCTGTGAAAGGACCACAGACTAGAAGCAGGGGCAAGCTTCAGCTGTATAACGTGGGAGCCCCTTGGGAACGAATTGCCATCGACGTCGCTGGACCATTTCCAATTACAAATGACGGAAACAAATACATATTGGTGATCCAGGACTATTTCACAAAGTGGCCCGAAGTTTTCGCCATACCCAACCAGGAAGCGACGACAGTGGCAAAGAAGGTGGTTGAAGAAGTAGTGTGTCGGTATGGCGTACCTTTGGAGATCCATTCCGATCAAGGCCGAAACTTCGAATCTGCGCTGTTCCAGGAAATGTGTACCCTTCTGGGGATCTACAAAACACGCACAACACCTGCGCATCCACAGTCGGACGGAATGGTGGAAAGATTTAACCAAACCTTGGAGAATCACCTGGCTAAGGTTGTCGATGACCATCAGAAGGACTGGGACCGGTATATTCCCCTATTTCTGATGTCTTATCGATCAGCAGTGCATGATAGCACCGGACATACTCCAGCAAGAGTGAATTTCGGCAGAGAGATGAGACTTCCAGTCGATGCTATAACTGGCGTGCCACCTGACAAGACCAAGCCAGTTACGGACTACGTCAGTGACCTTCAAGATCAATTGGACGAAGTGCATAAACGAGTACGTGAGAATAGCATGAACACCAGCTCCAAAATGAAAACTAGGTACGACCGTAATGCCAACACCAAGGGATTTGAAGAAGGTGCACTAGTCTGGCTCCACAACCCGCTCCGACGAAAAGGGAAGTCGCCGAAACTTCAAGCTCGATGGGAGGGACCTTACACCGTGATGAAAAGGATTAACGACGTGACCTATCGCATCAAGAAAGGACTAAGAGGGAAGCCTAAGGTGGTCCACTTGGATAGACTGGCGCCGTACCGTGGATCTAATAATGCTCGGGACGAGCATGACTAAGAGGGGGGCACTGTTACGCCGTAAAAATAGAACACGTCGTTTCTTCGACAAAGTTGAGAGTATCACCGAATAATTAAAACGCATTGCTAGTCGAAACCTCCAGAATAGAAGTACGTACCAGGGCCTAGCAAATTCTAGAAAAATCGGACACGTATAAGTAGGTACTCAATAATTCTGAGAATTTTTGTAGGTACTTAAGTAATCTGGTAAAGGAATTTGTACCTTCTGTCTTTTACTATAGAGTCGAAGTTCGTATGAGTCGTGGGGTCGAGTAGTTACCTACCGGTAGGTAATAAGAATAATTTATTGCTTCGCGGAAACGGTTTCTTTTGTTCTGGTGTGGCCTCGAACCTTCGGTATCTAGAATTTTCTTGGCTCTGAGTATAAATACGTGTCTACTGGCCGGACGTCAGTCAGTTTGATTTCGACAGCGATCAAGAGCGAACTACCCAAGTCAAGTGAAGACTGTTTCATCCATACGACGACCTAAGCGATATTTCTACGGATCTCTAGAGTGCATTACGAAGTGGTTTATTGACGATTGGACTAAATTTGTGTTTTGTTTGTGGAAAATAAATCTCTCTCATAGTAAACCGGCATTTGATTACTCACGTTCGTAACAGTATACACCGCTAAATGTTGGTCGTTTTTTTTACCGTATGTAGTTGTCGGTCAATACCATTGAACCCACTCAGCTGTTCTGTTCTTAAAGATATGATTTTCGTATACGTGTAAATTAATTAGTTTTAGAAAAAAATAATTAAATATTACCGTTGTTTAAAAAAATACATACAAAATACGCGCGAAAAATATAACCCATTTTTAGTAGGTAATGTCAACAATGCTTAGATCAGAAGATCAGCGGTACTAACATCTATATTTTTATCAAAAGATATTGTTATAGTCAAGCACTAGCTTGACTGCGATCCCACCTGATGGTAAGCAGTGATGCAATCGATGCTGGTGAGGCTCTAAACTTGAATACACCTAAACTATGATCGATAATTCTGTTATCTCCATATGAAATCGTTTGTTACCTGCGTTTTGTAAATGTGCTATTTCTATATCGAAAAAATGTATTTCCATTCTATTCAATTGACAGCATCATCTTCTTCCTATCCGCCATCGTGACGTCGACGCTGATGATCACGGACCGGCTGGAGGGCGTGTGGGAGCGCTCCGCCGTGGCCGGCGTCAAGCCCAAGGAGATGCTCAACGTGCACATCACGCTGCAGTCCACCATCATCATGTTCCAGGTTAGATTACTTTCAAGGAGTTGTCAGCAAACTGTGGGGGGCCTTCTGAAGCCGACGGTAGGTGTGAGTGTTACCGCGGCTCTAGGAATAAGGCAAGAAAGGAATGGGGTAGGTTTTTTGGTCAGTAAGAGTCTGACACTGTCTCCCCGCCCAAGAGCTGGTTTCGTCATTGGATAATTTTCAACTACCATTAAAAAAGGTTAGATTACTTTGTATTTCAGTCAGAAGTAGCCCACTGTTGGGCATGGTTCTCTTACAAGCGTAGGGCTGCCGGCTAACAGGGCAGACCATTTTTGTAATTTATTTCATCACCACTGCTCTCAAAACGGTGAAGGAAAACATCGTAAGGTGTCCTAGAACCAAAAATTTGAATCCGCACTGGGCCCTATGTCCCAGCAGTGGGAACATTAATAAAGCTGATGACGATGACGATATCTAGAGGACAATAGTAATAATTACTATTCCTAATCTGAAAAATATATGTCCTAACCAACTCTTCAATCCATTCCAGACAGTGGAGATGATGGCTCTGGCCTTCATAGGCTACGGCATCCCCTCCGTGGGCTCCAAGCTGGTCTGTGGCGTGCTGCTGTTCCTGCAGGGCATCTGCGGCATGTGCTACGGGTTCCTGCTGTCAGTCTACTGCTCCAGTCACACCATGTCCTTCTTCGTCGCTACGGGCAGTTTCTATCCTATGATTTTGTTGTGTGGTAAGTTAATTAAACTGCCTAGACTTATGGTTAGCTCTGCTGCTACTCTAACTGATGCAGCATGGATCAATGTCCCTTGGTGAAGCCTGGTGACAGATTTTCTCGCAGACCAAGTATTTATAACGGCTGACTAAGATATATCTACATTCGACATCCGAAACCAACGGCTTAGTCTGTCCAGAAAGCGCGATTTTTTCGCGCGTTCTCAAGTTCCTAGAGCTACATACATTCCGTCCAGATGCTCTCGCGCGTTAGCTCTAGTAACTGAGAACGCGCGAGTGCCTACGCGCGAGTGGACACGCGCGTAAATCACGCTTTCTGGACTGGCTCTTAACGTTTTTCCTGAGGCTTGGAGGCGTACAGGTAAGTTTATAAAGGTTATTTTTGTCACTGAGCATTTGGGCATCTGCGGAATGTTCTACAAGTTCCTGCTATCAGTGTAGGTACTGTCCCAGCTATCATCATAAGGCCGATATGTCCAATTGAAATCCGTTACAAAAATAAAACTTGGAAACACACTACGCCAGTTAAACTATATTCTAATCAATTATTTTCTTCTTTCCCAGGCATCCTCTGGCCTCTAGAAGGTATGTCATACACTCTCCGCATCATAGCCCTGACCCTCCCCTTCACGATTCCCTCCAAGTCTCTCCGAGACATCATGGAGAAAGGAGCCACCATAACGGACCCGTCGGTCATCTACGGTTTCCTCACGACCATCGCCTGGATAGCCATAACGCTAGCTTTAATTTACTTAAGATTGAAAATAAAGAAAACGTAGGGTATTTATAAAAAAACGGTTTTTTGAAGACTTTTATGGTTAGTAATGTTGAAGACGGTGGGTAGTTATTAAGAATTGTTTGTGTGAGGATGGAAATGGTAAATTTCTTGTTTTATTGTTGGATTTCGTTCGAATCGAGTTAAAAATTTCTAAATAGAAAAAAATACCAATATGGTAGGTTTTTTAGTGAGTAATGATCAAATAATTTGTCCTGATCTGGGTGGAAGGAAGTGTCAGACTGTTACCGATTGACACCTTTCCTTGAGGTCCCCTTTACGTTCCATTTCCATGGTGAAAAAAAAACCGCAGTAGGTAACCTTTTGTAAAAATTTCCACAACCCAGTATAAGAAGGCTGAATTATTAATGTATAACAAACATGAAATGAATAATATACCCCCATAAGCTAGTAAGGCTATAAGCCCAGAAGAACGTTTTTAAAAAATAGTAAAACACACAAGCAATTCAATATACCTATTCTTGTCTGATAGTATATGAACGAAATTTTTATACAAAAACCAATCGTGCATTGTATTAGAGGGCCTTATTGTAAAGGGTTATGATTCACACGTCCGGTGGCAACTGGTGGAAAATCGGAATTATTACAAATAATTTATTAATACAATCGATGGTATTATATTATTAACTATATAAATCGATGGCATTTATGACCTTTTATCGATTTCTGAATTGTGGGTATTTTAACATTTTTTTTTCGGCACAGTAGCGACATCTAGCGGGAATTTATGTAACTTGAAAAGTTAGTCAAAGAAATCCTAATCTTTGTTTTGTTTTTTATGACCCAAAAATCTTGTAATTTAAATTGATTATATTTTGTAACTAATATCATAATTTTATTGCCAATGTTTAACTGTTTTATAAGTGTGAATCGAACCCTATCACCGGTTCTAAACCTGTGAATAATCTATATTTTTGGTTTAGTGGTATATTTAGTTAGATATAGGATTCTTTCACAATACCAAAACTTAGGTAAAATTGGTAGATATTTCTCAATTTGGTTTCTATTTTGTGGAAGATATCCTTTCTGTCGGGTAGCCTGTACATAGCTATAAACTATATTTTAATTATTCTCTGGGATTGCAGAATATGTGATAATTATATACTTAAAATATTATATATTTTACTGAGTATTTTAGGTCAAATTAAATTAGATATACTTGGATTCATAATTCGAAATCAAGAAGCTATTTCGATACGAAGTATACTATTTTAAATGATTTTTAAGCGTCATTTTATTTTCATAAACATTCAGTTTGCTGTTTTTAATTTCAAATTATGAATTCAACTAGTACCTATATAGCGAAGCTTTGGACATACGATAATTCATTAGTTATCGATACCGTAAAGTGGGGTTACTTTGACCCTAGGGTATACCTTTGGACAAACCGAATAACCAATAGGAACATGATAATCTCTGTCTACTGTGTTTCTATTGGTTGGTAAGCTGTGCCAAAATTATACCCCAGGGAAAAAGATACCCTAATTTACTCGGCACCTAAAACTTTCGCGCACTAATCTAATTTGTCCTTATAAAAATACTAGCAGTATATTACTGCTAGAGTCGGAAGTAAATCATGACAAATGATTTTAGACGGTTGAAAATTTATGGATAATGTTTATGAAATGTATTATGTTCAAATATAGTCTTTGTATAGACTTTTTAAAGGAAAATGTAGAACTCCTAAGTCGGACGTGCAATTTTAATATCTACCTACTTAAAATGTATTTTCTATACTTAGGGACCATCTATAAATTACGTCACAGGTTGAAAAAAAGGTTGGATCGGTGATACTTGACATTTTTTTTTTTAAATTAAAGTTTGTCCTGTGATAAGCTAGTGTGCAATAAAAAATCTTCAACAAATCCATTGTGTGACAAAGGGAGGCCGGAGTCTGTTTTTCTATTTGTCCGTTTCTTGACGTCACATTTCAAAATCAATTATCTATTACAAATAACGAAAAAACGAAAAACTTAAAAATCTCTCTTATGTTGCTGTTATACACATTTACAAAATGTGACAACATAAAGGAAGATAAATCTCAAAAATGTGACCAGCTGCGACTAAGAGTAAAAAATATATAAAATTCGTGACGTAATTAATAGACGGCCCTCTATAAAAAAAACAAAGTAAAATTCTACTGTTATTTTTAGAATTATTTTTACCCACTGTTAGAAGAACACATGATACTGAAATACAAAAAGTATTTGGTGTAACGCATTTTTATTATTTAGTTTGTACAGTCGGCTGCACGTCAGTGTTAACACTTCTACATTGACCTAGCATGACACGGAGTTTCAATAGAATAAGAGGTCAAGTTATTCTGGTACTGTTACCAGTGACGTGCGGCCTATTGTACGTGTAGTATTAGAACATTTTGTTATTCTTCTCATAGAGAATTTTGCCGTAATGGTTACGTGATACCATGTGATTTGGGGTACCTATTTATGAATAAAGATTTGATTTTCTTATTTGCGATTTTTATTTCCTTTCTTTAACTTAATCTCAAGTCGAAATGTTTTTTCAATTAAAACACAAATTTTCATTTGTTTACAAAACAAATGTCATTTATCAAAAAATCGAACCAAAAAATCATACTTTCTATGAAAATGTGCTTTGTCGATTAGTGTTTGTGGGTAGATACCAATTTTTTTTTTTAATCTAATGAAAATTCCACTCGACACTATAGGATAAAATGAAAATAAAAACCCAAATATTCAGATATAAAAATTTTATTATTTATAGGAAATATTTTGATTTAACAACAACTCTTTCCGTGAGAAGCGGCCGCGCCTCCGAGCCGACGAAGATCATGGCACATTGATATTAACTCTCGCTTTTTACTTGAAAACCGCTCATATGCAACTTGGCTACATTTCCGATACGACAATAAATCGCAAAACTAAGGCCTGCTGTCCATTGACGCATAGCTTCCTAGACGCGTATTCGACATCATACGTTTGGTGTACGTCTGCGTGAAGCTTACATACAAAACCAATGAAACTCTGTCGATGAGTCGCCGGTACGACGGTACCAGGCGTATAACAACGGCTACGCGTCTATGAAGCTACGCGTCCTTGGACAGTAAGCCTGACTCGCAAACTATCGCATCGCAAAAGTAACAAGCGTCAATTTCGCGGCACCAAAATGTTTCAGACTGTAGATTTCGATTTACGAAGCCAAATAGTGTGTTCAGTACCAGCATGAAACGCCAACATTCGTCCGCTCGTTGAACTTCGTAAATATGCGCCGGCGCAGGGGCGCGAGCGCTCACACTGACAGCACGAGGTTTCGTTGTCAGAAAACCGTCCGAGGTTCCTCACAGCGCAAAACGGTACCTCAAAAAGAAAAAAAAATGTCTATCCACTTCATCATTTCGTCCGCAGACCACAACACACCGCTTATTGCGACATTATCACATTTATCAAGCATTATCTGTTGATCCCTCGATACAGGAAAAAAAACTGATTTTTTTTTTAATTCTGTGTTTTCACAGTTTTCGCCTAACTATAAACTAGTACTTAAATTATAGCTCACTCATCACCTATTTCGCTCGCATTCTCGCTTCGCAACCACACTCTATACAAGATGTCTTTGCATTTATACTACAGAGCGACATATTTTTACATTGGATCTCACGGGGGACAGTCAATTCCTATACTATTTATTGCTTTTCAAGCAATTATATATTTTAAAAATAACACTCTTCCCCTTACAACCGTGTCAGACAATGTCCGTGCATTATGTAGAAGCGTTTATAAGAGGAAGCAGTACAAGCTGCATAGGCATATTTTTAAATATCACACATTTTTTTAAATTACATAGCGAAACAGCGTGTTCAGCTATCATCGGAACATCTAGAAGGAATTGACCGGGCCCCTTACAAAATAGACGAGAAAAAAAAACTAAAACTTAACGCAGTTCCTATACAAATCGATGAACATAAAACATGTCGTGGAGATTATGGAGAGGGCCTGAATACAGCCGAATATTTAAATTAATGTTAGCCGTTTCACGTGTTATGTACAGAACCAAATTATTTGGGGTCCGCCTTGCAAAACTATCACATGTTCGGAACGAGTTCCTAATGTACAAAACTGGACAAGTTCGGGAGGCTAGCGATCACAAACTGATGAGTAACACACGATGCACGATTATTGTGGACTACACTAGGCCTTTGTAAAGGTTTCTTTCAACTCCAAAATCCTATTGATATATTTATGCAGACTTATAAGTTTTGCAGAAACAGACACCACCAAGGCGACGTTCTACCGAGCGACAGACCTTCGACTCACCAAGTGGCTAGCTCTCATAAACACTACCATTTAACTATTAACACAGAATCATCATGTATTACTAGGAAGATACCGCTCGATGCAACGTTGGTTTAAAGCCTCGATTTACATATTATTTAAAACAATTTCAGTTACAAAAGTATGTATAAATGTAGATACATTAAACGCTAGCTGTTAACATAAAAACTAGACACAAAGTTAAAACAAATTCATATCATATAGTCGAACATAATTTCCAAGCTTTACACAAAATACATATAATATTAACTGTACAAATTGTGACGTCTATCTCTTCAGGCCTCCATTCAACACTACATATTTACATTACAATAAACATACTGTTTTCAAGCTTCAAATCACAATTTTTTTCAATAAGTAATATTTGCCGAAATTATGAAGTAACGGTCTAGTCTTGATGAGTTTAGCTGGTTGTGGCAAGAAAGGGGAATTGCGACGGAGCATTGTGATTGGGGTAGACTATATGAAGAAGGAAGACTTCATCATGAGTTTAAGGTACAGAAATGAAAAGCTCATGATCTGAAATCTGAGTAAACTTACTTAGGTGTCCTACACCTACATGTGCTCTTTATTGTGTCCTTTTGCAAAAGTTTACGCGAAAATATCAAACTCATGCGTCCGCTACGCTTTAATTTACCCACGTGCTTTTAGTCACGTAGGCCACCACAATAGAGTATTAACATTTGTTCTAATCGCGCCGCGTAGCTTCGCAATCACGTTCACGTTGATTCGCCTGCGTTAAGACATCGTGTTACTGATCACAAACGAACGATTCGTCAATTCCAAGATGAAAATTTGCAACACTGTTTTGAGATTTGAGAAAAATTGTTTATAAGCTTTATTAATATAATTATATTATTACTCTTCAAATACAAAAATACATATCTAATCTAAGGTTCAACTATATCCAATAACTATAATATTACCGCATCACTCATCAAGACTATAAAAAAAAAGAAACATTTTAAACCATAATCATAACAAGAAAACGTTAATCGCCAATGATTGTAAAAACATAATCACAAAGAACTTAGAAAAATACATAATAATGTTATAGTAAATAAATAAAGTATAATAATATTATATCAACAACTTCGAGCGTAAGGCACAATGCCAGCAAAATTTGAACGGCGTATTACGCTTGAAGTCTTATTTTTACGTATGTATCTGTCGTGTTATATACTGTAACTGCGTCCCATATATTGAGGTTGAAATATGTAGAACTATATTGAATATAAAGTTCGAGGAGGTAAGTACCATAGAATTGATAATACCAACTCAAAAATCCCCAAATTATAAAAAAAATAATAATAATATGTGGCCACCCATCCATGTGCCGTCCCCAGCAGGTACTGCTTGACCTTAAAGATCGAACACGTTTACCAAATCCTTGCTAGAGCACGCTAATGGTTTAAGTAGAGATTTGCTATCTCGCAGTCATTTGTAACTTACTTCGGAACGGTTAACTTACATGATGTGAACTGTAAGAGGGGTATAGTATTTTATTTATGTTTTAATCATATGAACCAAAGGATATATTGCCGTGTCTACTGGAAACAAAAGTGTGGCGTTTAGTCTACTTCAATTAAAATTGGCAGTGAAAATTATTTCTGATAATTCTATCTAACGTTTCCCAATGTGAGAAGAAAAGTATCACAATATTGAGCGAATTTAATGTCTAAAATCTAAAATCAGTACTATGTACAATTGAGAAATGCCACATAACCTAACATGCACTGAAAAATGGGCAAAACTGTTTAAGAATCAGCAGTTGTTTTGTGATGTTTAAAAATAAACCTTACGATTGAGTATCTATGAGCTAGTTTCCAATAAACAAGACGCAGTTACAGTACAAACCGAGCAATTCAATATGGCGGTGGATTCCTTCAAGTAAAACCTTTTCGGTTATCGTTTACCGTGAGTTCGATACCTTTCTTAGCGCAGTACTAAAAATGTATGAGATCTAATCAAATGTCAAGAGATCATTGCACGCGGCTTGAAGATATGTATGTACGTATATTGTAAATGTGCTATGTATTCGAGATTATCGGAAACTGCTATACCTATTCTGATGGACCTGCTTATTTCATAAGATTTAAAGTACTCATAAAAAAACTCAATGAAATAAAAAACTTACTAGAGTATTTATCTACACACAAATGATATATCGTATCACCAACAATTGGAGAGAAGTCTCTAAAATTCACCTCTCATACAAAATTGAATGACTCGCGAATGCTCGCAGTCTTCCGATCTCATACATTTTTCCTTCACGCCATCTATACGACATTCGTTACACCTAACTAATCTCATACAGCGGATGTGTCCATTCCTTATAAAAAAGGATCGTTAATGTTTAAACAATAAATACTTAATTACCGCTTAGAACCTTAAGTAAGAAAAGCGTATAAATTATTTTTTTCTCAGAAAATTTGAATTAACGGACTTAATTCCTATCTACCTAGGTGTTGTGTCGTATTGTATTGTTTACATACAAATGTATGGATCACTGGGAACGTATTTTATCAGACAAAAAATCACGTAAATTATGACGAAATGCAATCTTTAGGCGTATTATTCACGGACGCGTAGCTTCATTCACGTAACGTCAATATACGCTTGGTGTACGTCTGCGTGAAGCTTACATACAAAATTACGGCATACTGTCCACGATAGTGCCGTGAATTCCCGGCGTGAATAAACTACTCAGGTCATACCCCGCGAATACAAATTATTCACGCCTGTTTACGGAGCTTCACGGCACTAATCTGGAGCCGCCACACGAAGGCACGATGTTGCCGCTTCGTCGACAAAAATCGCAGTTTTGTTAGTAAGCTTCACGCAGGCGTACACTACACCAAGCGTATAATGAAGAACACGCGTCTACGACGCACGCGTCCGTGGACAGTACACCTTAAATTGACATGTCATGGGGACGCATTTTGAGCATTCTTGTTCTATCATTTAGCACGCTTTATACTCAGTTCAGTTTTAAATGAAAGACATACTAAATGCACACGAATGAAATTGAGATGTTTTTCTTTGGAAAAAGAAACTATTTCTCTCAATACAATACGACACAACTATAACAAGGGCGGCTTTCAACGACTTGGTTTTAAAAGCAGTCGCGCTTAAGGCTCGGCACTATATGGATTGCTCATTTTCTTACATTTTATTCAATTCCCGTTTGTTTTTTTACTAAAAATTATTTGACTATCTTGTTCTATGATGGTAAAGTTCCATCTACAGTGAATTTGATTAAAGCTACATGCATTTAGATGTCTCATCTATCCAATAGAATCTTCATTACTTTAGAGCAGTCGAAAGTAATCATGATTTCTAGATACCCGCCTAAAAAGTGTCAAGTGCGAGTATTTTTAACGTTAAAGGTTTGACCAGATGGTTGTAAACCAATGTCAAGGTCAAGTGACCAAGGTGACCTTGCTAGTTTCAATCCGTGTAGACAGTAGTTATAAACCTTGACCTTCAACGCCCTTGGTTGGGAGGCGCGTTTTTCTAACCGCGGTGACTGAATTTCGAATGTGTGGATGCGTGGTTTACATCCATCTAGCCGCAACACAAACCAAACGCCAACCAAGGTGACCTTGGTGAGAACGCTGGCTCGCTTCAACCTCTTAACCAATCAAAGAGCCGCGTTGTTTTTCGGTTCCTTTAACGTAAAAACAACTCACACACTGTAAAATTCTCTTTTCGAATCCGTCTCAACATTTGAAACTTGACACTTTGACTGTTAGACATGACAAAGCAAAACGCGTCCAGCACACGCCACAGTCACGACTACATGACATACTTAAACGCTAATAAATCTCATAAGAAAGTATTGTTTTACTTATTTGTTTTGTTAAAAGATTAAATCGCCGTTTCTCGTTGGCGTCGAGAGCACGTTTTTGCTGTCAACAGAATAATTATACTTCATTAGAAATAAAATTAGGAATATAAACAACCTTTTTTGATGTTCGTTCAAAGGATTTTGGCTCTTATTACGTTGGTAGCATGACAAACGGCAAGTGTACTAAAAAGTTGGTTTTGTAACAACTTATTTGCTTTTAATGTCATCCTTATGCCTACGGAATAGAACTTAAAATCGGTTGAACAGACAGTATAAAGCTTAGTTTAAATGTTTAATCACATTTCGAATGAAATACAACCAAGATGAAACATCGAATATTAGAGGAATAAAATCCTTTTCATAAGAATATGTTACAGAGCGATGACGCTCTACAAAGCCTATAATTTCTAAAATTCGACGTCCCATATTCAGAGGCGGGGGGACTTGTGTAAGTTACCCTATAGGGCACTTATGTAAGTTGCCCTAGAGGACACTTATGTAAGTTGCCCTAGAGGACACTTATGTAAGTTACCCTAGAGGGCACTTATGTGAGTTACCCTGGGGGGGGGGGGGGTATTTGTGAATGTACCCTATAGGGCACATATGTAAGTTACCCTACAAGGGAGACTTGTGAAGGTACCCTATAGGGCATTTATGTAAATTACCCTACCAGGGGGGACTTGTAAAGGTACCCTATAGGGAGTACTTCATCACTAAACATAAATTGTGATGTAGCAACAATAAAAGCGTCATGAAAGCCGCCTTGCAACATGTAACAAGTTTATATATTGACGCCCGACGCACCGAGAAAACGCTTAAAATGTCTATCCATCCCTTCTGTAGGTCAATGAGCTTTGTTTATTGTAGTGAATTTATATTGAGCACTGTGTTAATAATAATTATTGAACTTTTTAAAAGAAACTCAGTTAAAATTGCGTTTTTATAGCCTCACATCAAGCAAATAGTGACTCATCATCACTCAGCTTAGTCACGCCATTGTACCAATTTAATCATAGCAAATAAGAAAACCGTATTCGCATTGGACAGTTAATGTAAGAGAGTGCAAATACATTTTAATGTGTACTGTGTACGACTGGGTGTAATTTATCTATAATATGTTTGTATTTAGAAATATATAAGTATATTTATCAGTTGTCTAGTACCCATAACACAAGCTCTGCTTAGCTTGGGACTAGACGATGTTGTGTGATAGTTGTGGGATATATTATTATTAGTCATTTTTTTTTCTTTTTAACCGCCTACATTAAATATATAAGACCAACCCTTGCGTTCATTCCATCACACATAATTATCATCATCATTATCAGCCTTTTTAATGTTCCCACTGCTGGGACACAAGCCTCCTCTACGAGAGAGGGAAAGGGTGATAATACACCACGCGGGACCAGTGCGGAATGGTGGATGTCACATGTCTTGGAATTTTTTTTTCTAGGACATGCCGGTTTCCTCACGATGTTTTCTTCACCATTTTGAGAGCAATGGTGATGAAATAAATTCCATAAAGTAATGCGCTTTGCTGAGTATGAACCAAACTTTGTTTTATACTATGTAATGATACAAAAATCAATGTCACTTTTCATTGTAAAACAACTCAAGAACGGGCTCACCTATCCAAAACCAAATGTTTAGGCTTTGTTCGGACTACTTAGTAGATGGTTTATGTGAAGTTTGCATAAAATCGGTCGAGTGGTTCTTCATTTCACATTTTTCTGTTGCCGGGAGCAAAGCCGCGTGCAAAAGCTAGAATAACTATACTTGAATATACTGAAAGAACAGGTTAGAAAACTGTTGTTTAAGTGGATATTAATAGTTTAATTTTTATCACAGTACGAAATAACCTTTGCTGTAGCTATGATGAGTCACTATTTTCTTGACGTGAATAAACTAAATTTATTACTATTACCATCCGCATGCGGTTTTCTTAGATTTTAAGGTATTTGTGACTTTTATACAAATTAAACACTGACACATAGTCACAACTTAGGTCTACTGTCCAAAGACGCGTAACTTCATAAACGCGCAGCTTTATAAACGCGTAACTTCATAAACGCGTAGCTTTAACGCGTATTCGACACAGTGAAGCCTGCGTGAAGCTTACATACAAAATTATGAAGCTATCGACGAAGCGGCAACGACACGAGGACACGACTATGAAGCTGCGCGTCCCTGTGTTGTTGGCGGCACATAAGTTGAACTATGACCTTCAATGCGCAGTAACAGATTTTCGGGTCTCAATCGAAATGCGGAGGTCTACGCGTGACTACAGCCAGTTTAGTTCAATTTCGTTTAATTTTTTTCAATTTTGCCGTGCACAATAGCAGGCCTTATCCGCACAATTTGCCGCATGGTTACTCTCAAAATCAAGTGATATCCCGTTAAAATCGCATCGAAATCGCAGAATCGATTTGAAATTATTGGGATCGACATCGCACCGCGACAATTTGAAAGTATTTGTTACAACTATGGTCATTAGCTTTTTGACCGCCACATTCATGTCAAACTAAAATGTGCTCACGCCACAGTCACGACTACATGACAGACTTAAAAGCTAATAAATTTTAAAGAAAGTACTGTTTTTTTCTGTGTTGTTTAAGGATAAAATCGCAGTAGCCCGTTGGCGCTTGAAGCACTATTTTGTTTTGACGTGACGGTCGAAAAAATACCCGCATGCAGTACAGAGGCCCTACCACAAGCTCTTACTGCGATTCATTTGACGACCTAAACTGAACTGTTATAGAGATGGAGCCATATAACGTGTATAGCTCCTCTCTCCCTCGCTTGCTCGCCTGACATTTCAACGTCATGGTAAGACCCCAGATTCACAATAACAACATCGACATAAGGTATTTAAGAACAAATTATTGCTATATCTGCGTATACGCACACTATAGTCCATACGGTAAGTGAATGGTACGCTCATGAGCCCATGCCACCAATGGGGTAACGGTTCAATGGTGCCGACATTATTTTGTAGTGTTTTTGGTGAAGGTGCAACTTTGCTGACGATTTCTGTCTGAATAAGAGTTATTTTCGTTTAGCTTGATAAAGGATTGCAACTATTTTATCTTAGGTATGTTTGACCCATAACTTTACTGTAAGAGCACTATCTTTTCTTCAAAATTACTTTTGATTTACCAATGGAGTAAAACAGAAAAAAAATTATTAGACAGTCTATTGGTTTTCATTTATTGTTGATAGGTCCATGTTAGACCACTAGTTGGTAAGCCATGATGTGGCATCACACTTACCCAAAAATAACCAGCTTTTTAGAAAAAAAAATATAATTATTTACAAGCCACTGTCATTGATCATCAATTTGACCATTACATATTGACTTTGACCCCTGAGTTCGTTTCGGTGATTCTTCTCAAGGTAGGCTAGGGAACACCAGCTTCATCTAGTTGATCAACGTCACCTTAAAAATCAGATTTAGCCTGTAGGGCCGCGACGGACACCGTGTGACCACCAATATGTCCAGGGGACCGTGGCCGTCACCTTGTCCGTATGCTGTCGGTCACTAGACAGCCGACGGCGGCAACGGAGGCAAGTGTAGTCGGACACACTGCGTTAACGTGTGAAACATAAAAAAAATATTGACGTGTAAAAAATAAAAGTGTTCTTTTGAAACCCTACTTATAAAATTCATATCATTTACATAGTTTGTGGATCAAAACAGTCTAAGATAAGTCTAGTTCGTGATGAGCGTAGGGCAGATCAGTTGCACCGTTACCAATGACACTGGTGCATCCCGGTGGGTCACCCTGTGCGGCGCGCGCAGCGTTACGGGGGCGTCTGCTAGAACTTGTCTTGGAAGATGAACAGGTTGTTGGTGGCGGCTACGGCGATGATGCTCTCGTGAGGATGCCATGCCGTATGCAGGATTTTCTTGTTGAAGTCCAGGCAGTCTACGCTTATCTCGTCCTGAGAAGAAACAAGGATATTATAATATCAAACAAATATATTTGACTGGGTTGTTAAGATAGTGGTAATCCTGACTGCTGTTAGTGTGTACTATACGTTTCCAAATTCTCGTGGTTTTAGCGGGTATTGGCCCTATGGATACCTATGATTTACTGATATCTCTTTGAGGAGGATCATTACGTGCTTTTGAAGCTTGGGGTTAGTCTTGTCTTTACTTTTTTTTTTTTTTTACCCAACAGTCGGACGATGAGGTGCCCATTGTTCGATGTGTAAGCCTGTATTTACTATAGTTGATAGTCAGGGTCAAAATCAAGGCGGTTGGGGCGTGAGGACGTTTGTTCCTTCATGCGTGAAGTTTCCTCCTTCGTTAGCTTTACTACTATGCATTCGAAGGCGATCGCCTTTTATTCCTTCCCGCTCTGTAGTTCAAAAAAACAGGGCTTGGCGCGAGAGGTTACTGCCTCTATAAGAATACAGCTATGCTCTGCGTAATCAAGGCCACACCTTCACTGTGTCGTGATGTTTATATGGGTAGGCATTAGTCGGTAATAGTGTGTGGTGGTACCTTCTTCCTCTTGGCGGTGGTAGCGACGCGCCTCGCCCGCAGCGGCTGTCGCGGGCGCGCAGCAGCGTCCCTCGCAGCCTCCAGCGTGAGGTCGCCGCGCCGCGCCGCGCCCATGCCTCCAGGGCCCATGCCGCCGCGCTCGAATATCCTGCATAAAACGAAATCTTATTAGTCCAAGTAATAAAACTTAAAAAGTATTTTTTTTTTACAAAGTAAAACATCACCTAATAACTTCTATCACTATAACGAACAGAACGAGAAAAAATGTGAAATTTTTACCAACTAAAGACCAACCATTATTCTTTCATGTATTTCCTTTACGTTCAAGAATCGCAATTACCCTTCCGAACAATTTTTACCACCCTCTTGGGCAAACAGCCTTGACAGACCTCATTAATTGGGACATCTCCTGCAGCAGTTTGCATTGTCCTTTCCCTCAAACTTTCCACCACTTCCTTAACTTCATACTCTTACAAACCCGCTTCCCATCCCCACAACATTCATCCCTAATATACAGGCCCACCCAAGCAAAACTGACTTCTACCAAATGCTACGCCATATAAAATTAGGTTTTTTGGAGACTTCTAATAACTACAATTACTGAAAGTCAACAAATACAAATTAGAACCAATAGCTTCCACTTTCCTTGATAAAAAGTGAGCTCGATTTAAAATAAACTGCTTTAAAACTTTCCCACATGGTGGAGTTACCTAAAGAATCCATTATAAGAGCCGGTCATGAGCCGCTGGTCGTCTCCGCTCCAGCAGCACTCGAACTTGTCGAAGATGCAGTCGTTCTCGTACAGCGAGCACAGCTTGGAGCGCAGGTACTCGTGCACGGGGTACGTCTCCACGGGCTTCGTCTCCATGCGGAGGTCCCATACTTTTAAACCTAGGTAGTCGCGTGACATCATGTATCTGGAATGACAAATGGGAAATGGTTATTATGCGGTACAACTGCACATTGTGTAAAATGCACTCTCATCAAAATTGAATTGTATTTAATTTATACTAATTTCAAGTCAACTTCAGTTCACATTCGGACCGCGTCATAGCAACACCTCATTCATCATTAGTTAAAGTCGTGGACTCAATACACGTATAAAGTGACTTACATAGTTTTACTTAATACCTTTCAGCATCTCTATCATTCAACAAAAGACGTACGGTAACAAACCATACAGTTTTAGATATGTTAATTTTTACCAAGATTCAAGATTTATTTATTGTTTGTCACAGGTGGAAATTCAGCTCTTAACATTATTGTTACAACACTGTATCACTGCAACATACCCATACGTAAAATACGCGCTTTAGACGTGGAGTTGCGGATACCAGCCCGACATAGTATACTATAGTAACATACCCATGGGTACAATCTTTAAATTTACAATTACATGTACCGCACAATTCTTTGTTTTTTCTTTCTTTCTGTTAAAGAAAACGTTGCCCCACACTAGGAATTAATTGCTCCTGTGTCGTGGGTGCGTAACATATAAAGTCAATTACACAAGATACCCAGACCCGGAACCCCTATCTTTAGGCCATACAAATATTTATTCCGTGCGGGAATCGAACCCGCGACCCTCAGTGCAGCTGTAAATCGCTCAACCACTGCGCCTGCCGAACCATCAATTAGGGAATCCATTTTCATAAACACAGGATCCCGCTACCTGTAATGCGGAATTACTCATGCGGCATCTACGCATCACAGCGATGAATGTGTTGCTATGTGCAAATCTCGAGAACGCATGACAGCGATGAATATGTTGCTAAGTGCAAATCTCTAGAACGCATGACAGCGATGAATATGTTGCTAAGTGCAAATCTCGAGAATAGCTGAACCGATTTCGCTAATTATTTTTTTGTTGTCAATAGAGAGTCACACAGCCGGATTGTTCCTGCACAAAGCTACTAGTGCGGAGTTCCCTCACCTTCCAGAATTACTAAGTTTGACGTCGCTGATGGAGGAGATGATCTCGGAGAAGAAGGAGCGCGCGTGCGGGTCCTCGGGCTCCTCGAACAGCTTGGCGTGGCGGTCGCACAGCGCCGCCGCGCGCATGTCGCACAGCCGGATTGTTCCTGCACACAACAGACCACACGTTAGATGACTCTGCCAAATACCAAGGATAAAAATCTACTAATATCAAGGCAAGAGTCAATAGGCTCTTAATAAACGAGTGCGCTTAATCATCAACGATTGCATCACTGCTTACAAACAGGTGGGATCGCAGTCAAGCACTAGTTAAAAAAACAGCTTAAGACCGTATACAGAAAGAAAGCTGGCACCCTGCTGTGATCTAACAGCGCCTATCAGAACCAGCTGTTGCGGGTAATCTGCGCAGGTAATAAGCGCCGAGCTTCTATACAATCAAAACTCCTAAGTCCTGAACCTCGCTGCCGAGTCGCTAGCCACAATTTTATTCTTCCACTTCCGTTCCATCATCGGACCACTAGATATACTATTGTGATATACACGAGATACACACAGATTTAACAGTATGACGTGATGTCACAACATGGCAATCAATGTTATAGCTAAATTGATTGTTACATTGTGAGAAATTTGTGACGGACAGGAAACTACGGAACCCTACACTGAGCGTGACCCTAAACGCTTAGTTAGGCCCAGAGCGTTTAGTGACGTTTTTTAATTTTGTTGTGACGTCACGCATACCAGTGTCTATTGGTTTTCTCATATTTAGTCCTGTAAGTAATGCTGTTGGTTATACTCACCCTTACTACTAGAATAAACAAAGAGATTGCATTCAGTCGGATGAAACTCCGCCGCGGTTATCACCTGAAACAACATACAAAAATATTTTATTCCTGATAATCTCCGATTTTCATTCATTTTATTTCTATGCTAGACTTAGCGTCAAGTACATTTTCTTATCATATCAGACCTTATCATGTGTTATCAGTTAGTGTTTATTTATATATCGATTATTAATATGTTTATATAATTTAATTAGAACAGCCTTAGAGTGTTTAAACTAATTAAATATTCTATCGTATTGCGTAACTACTGTATTACATTGTCAACAACATTTTGGAGAGGATGATATAAATATGCTGAGAAAAACAAGAGTATGCTTCCCTCTACGAGAGAGAAGGTCTGAGACCCAACAGTCTGTTCTGCGAACAATGTGCTCTGCCCATTTCCACTTAAGTTTGGCGATTCTTTGGGCTATGTCGGCAACCTTGCGACTCATTTAACAATCATTTTAGTTCAACTTATTTGCCGCGTACTGTAGCAGATTTTCCGATCTCTCCATAGTAACAGGTTCAACAAATTTCCCTTGTACTATACCTCTGTGAGCTCCTCCATATTGGCAGGTTTAATATCGACGATGTTGAAGCTCTGGTCGGTGATCTCGAGGTGCCACAGGTTGATGCGCAGGTCGTCGGCCGACAGGTACGTCTCCTGGTCCGAGTTCAACGATATCGAGTTTATGTGGTACGTGTGCGCGTTCGCGAATATCCTCCTGTTGATAAAACATATTTTTGTCAGTACAAGTCAAATCTATACATTTATAAGAAAGTCCTGTTAGTTATACTATCAAGAACGGCTGAACCGATTTGACTGAAAATTGGTAGGGAGGTAGCTAAGAACCAGGAAAGACATAGACATACTAAAAATAAAAAAAATCTGCTCATTTACTGCCTCTAAGGCGGAACAAAGTTGTCAGCTAATATACAAATTTACAAATTAATTTTCTATGTGGTTTACCACAAAGTAGGCATTTTTTTATTCTAGCTATTTTTACCCAGTTTTTTACCTACTTGTTTTTTTTTCTTTGGTGGTGGTGATGGGTGTGATTGACCTCTGAATTTATTTTGTAGGAGGCTTTTTTATGTAGAAGGGACTCAAAAGAAATAGCAATTCTTAAGTCTTAGAGAATTCCCAGCATAGTGGAACAATGAGGGTGCTGGTTAGTCCTAAGCGAAACTTGAAACTTGATACAAAGCTTCAGCTAAATGAATCGTCATCATTATCATCATTTCAGCCGAAAGATGTGTACTATTGGACATAGGGCTCTCCCAAGTGTCCCACAATGAACGGTTCTGTGCACCTTTCATCCATCGATGATGTTAGAGCATTTACGATAACACTGTCGCATATCAAGTGCAGGGCAATGTGCTACCTCATATCACGGTAATATTCCTAAAGGTGAGAAGGTTAGTAGAAGTCACTAAAGTACGTCAGAATGAAATAACGTTCAGCTGTATATCGTAACAGGTTTAAAGATCAGCGTTGTATATACACAGTACATACTAACGATTGATTTTAGCGATTAGCACATAGCGAGAACGCCGATTGTAATTAAATCATCACGATTTACAGAGCAAGTAGATGAAATAGATAATGAACAAGTAAACATTGTGAGGGTCGAATCTTAGCTGGATAAAATTAGATTTGGAAGGCTTAGGGATTTATTTTAGTGGGTAAAAATCATCCAATGACGAACCCTTGGGCGGAACGGTAAACAGTGTCAAGACTCTTACTGACTAAACCACCCACCCTATTACTATGTTGCCATATATAAAACCAGAGTCTTCCTTTCAGACACGAACCCTTGGCCCCACCAGTAAAAAAAACTCGCTGCTCATTCACACAACCCGAGAAAATATATGGAAAAGCGGTTTTTTTGTGATTTTTAGGTTTGTCTCATAGTAAAAGTTGTTCATATTGGTATGTACAGTTATCCTTTTTAATGAAAGCTATCTCTCGTATCAACTTAGTACATATAGTTAAATAAGTTAACGTAATATTAAGAAATCTCAAGTTACATACGCTAACACGACGCGGTCATATGAATTTTTAACATTAAGGAAAAAAAAACGGGATGACAGATTAACAACGTCACGCAATTATTTAGGAACTTGAACAAAGCAATATTACTAAGCCACATAATACCATAAACCCACGATTTCAGCCAAAAACCCCATAATATCCTAGCTACTACCGTTAACCCATTTTTCCCTGATAGATAACCTACGCTTTATGAAAACGGTTGTCGAGATAAACGGTTTATTAAAAACGTTTCGTAATCCTATGGCTGGGCTCCACGTGTTAACGCAAATATGTCTGAAATATAATTAAATTAGATCGTCGGCGCTTATCGCAAGGTAAACAGTGCCGATATTGAGGCTCTCAATTTATTCAATAAATTGATAAGTGTTTAGAAAAAGAATATTGATATTTTATTTTCTAAACGCATAAAAATTCTTCCGATCTTCAGACTTTTATCGACTAAAACCCACTGTTTCTTGTTTACGTTCCAGAGTTCTCTTTCGCACAACCCATAACCCAGGATTACAGATAATAGAATCGGAAATGATCGTGTTTCTTTTTCCAATTAGTGTGTTTTCCTGAATACAGAATAGAGCTTAGTCCAAGCCAGCAATAAAATAAAGGGCAAGAACACAAAATAAATCAAAATATAATACAGACATGATAATTTGGACGACTTGGATGCCTTCCTTAGGAATTGGCAAGAAGTGGCTCAAGACCCAGAACACTGGAAAGATGGGAGGGAGGCCTTTGCCCAGCCGTGGGACAGTATGGGCTAGAAATAATAATATTACAATAAGCGACATATACATTAACCCAAGATGGCGATCTACCTTCAATTCGCAACAGATATTCCGGGTCTCAATTCGGATGAGGCACAGCGGGGGGCTACGCTTCAACGGCCATTTTGGTCCAACTTATTCATTACTACTATTACTATACGATTTTCTTCCTCATATGATCTGCTCGATATCTCCCACATCAAAATCTAGCGTGCTGCGATTGTATGACATGACTAGCTTTCTGCCAGCGGCTTCACCCGCGTGAAAATAGGTTTTCCTACAAACTTTTGACCCCCATTACATCCCCTTAGAAGCTGAATTTTGAAAAATCATTTCTTAGTGTTCACCTACGTCATAAAAGGAAGCCTTGTGCAAAATTTCAAGCTTCTAGTCCCAGTAGTTTTGGCTGTGCGTTGATATGTCAGTCAATCAGTTTTTCCTTTTATACATATATATATATCACCCTTTCGATCTTGTAATTACAGACACAATTAAAGAACAATAGGTGTGTGGGGCTTAATGAATTGATCTGTCAGGATTAAACAGAACTCACCTAGGCGAGGCCTCCACCATGAGCTCGGCCGGCCTCACGGTGGGCACCCGCAGCTGAGTGATCCGCGCGGGGTCACGTGGCCGCCCCCCCTCCTCGCGTGTGTTGTACCCCGTCACGCGCTTGTCTCGTTCCGACACCTGCAAACGTTGTGAGATTAGTGAGAGTAGTCTCTGTCTTTGCCTGTCAGTGGGGCCTAGAACAAAGATAAGGAATATTAGTCGATATCAGAATTAGTATTCCCTCCAGTGTCGGTACCACGAACGGTCCAGTGCGTCTCGCATCCATCTAATTACCGCATCTCTCACCAACTCATCTGTCCGGTTTATGCGAAGCCTTCTCAAGCTATGCCTTCCGATGAGCGGCACTCCAGAACCTTGTCTTCACATTTATGATTTCAAGATTTTGGATGTTACTTCCATAAACTATACACCGTTAAATTTTGACCTCTACACAGTTTTTGGTCAAAAGTTACAAGTTGGACTCAATCAACTGATGTTTACTTAAAGAAATTAATTTAGTTCAAGCATATATTCATTTGAATTTAAGGATATAAGTATTTCACATACCGAATCGACCCTCCACGGGATTAAAACTAACAAAATTTAGCGTTGTACAACGATGGCTTTGTCCAAATTTACCCTTTTCGAGGATGCTTTGACAAACCAGTAATCCAGAATTCAGATAAGCCGTTTAGAAGTCTTGGACCATTTAAGCATAACAGTATATAGATTCAAATCAACAGGTAAAACAATAACCATAAAAACATATCTATCAATGTTCTGACACACAACACATACTGGACACATTAGATTCGTATCGAATGACGTCACGTGACGCCAGTCAGTTACGATCAATAACACATGATCGTAAATAGGTTGGGAGAACGTAATACGAAGGAATGTTAGCGTCCAATTACTTGGGCATTTTTTAGAGGCCTTGCTTGTATTGGTCGAGCAGTGGTGGCCGAGTGGTAAAGGCCCTGAGTTATGAGTTGTAGGTCGTGGGTTAAAACTCAGCCAGGCGCATTACTTTCTGTTTTATTTCATCACCACTGCTCTCAAAACGGTGAAGAAAAACATCGTGAGGAAACCAGCATGTCCTAGAATCAAAAATTTGAAGACATGACATCCAACTATCCGCACTGGGCCTGTGTGGTGGTTTACGGTCAATTCTCTCTCCTAGAGAGATGGCCTCAGTCCAGCAGTAGGAACATTATATATAAGGCTGATGCTATGTTATGCTTGTATTTAGTATGAAGATCGATACTAAGTATTGTGCCTTTCTTCCTTTTTTTAAGTGACAAAATCATCTAACGACATCTCCGAGCTCTTGGGCGAGGTGGAAAATAGTGTCAAACTTGTACTGACTTACTAACCCACTCCTGTTTCGTCGTTGGCTTTCGTACCGGGGCCAAATCTTCTTTTCAGAAATCGACCCTGACCCCCAATTATGCTCTACTTGGAAATCGAACATAGTTTGACAAGCAACATTACCAACTAAACACGCTACAAACGATTTTGCTAAGGCAGAGCTTGCTCAGCACTGACTGACTGAGACTGCTTTTAATCAACGTCACCTTTGTTCACCGTATTCTGACAAAACTACCTTACAATAAGTTTGTTGTATTACGTGTAACCTTATAAAGGCTGTATATTTTGCTTGCCAGGAAATTGAGAACATTCAAAAGAATCACCGCTACCCTGAAACAACTAACCTCTTGTATTTACCACACTGGACTGGCTAACGTCAGTTTTTTTTTCTCTAATGATATTCGCCATATTGGCGCTGTCGGCAACAGTGACTGTAGCGAGTGTCTACGGTACTAAAACTGGTAATGTCGCGCCGCATACAATATTAGTTAAATTAGTTCTCTGGACGCTTGCGTGTGGCGCTTCAAATAGGCACAAAAAATGAGCTGTCAAACATACGAAACAGCCTGTCTAGTGGTAGATAGTTGAGGACAGTGCCTGGAACGCATATTGTTTAGCCACCTTGCTGCTAGAAAAAGGCCTTCCTTGATTCTCCGTTCAAAATAACATTAGATATGTAAGAAAATCTTTTTTACTTTCCGTTCAACCAATTTTGAGTTTCATTACGGCTGTAGAATGACAAATGGCGGCTGCAGTAAATAGTTGTTTTTTTAAAGAATTTTTTGCTTTTAACACCATCCTTATGTCTACGGAATAGAAGTTAAAATCGGTTGAACGGACAGTAGAGAAGGTTTATTTAAATGTAATGTTAGCACGAATAGAGAAGTCTTACTAAAAATACTACTAAAAACTTAAAACTAAAAAATAGAAAATAATAAAAAAATCTCGAATACATACAAGACTAACCTTCCACAATTTGATGGTCTTGTCATTGGTGGAGAGCAGGAAGTGGGCCTGGTTCTTCCTCTTCAGCCACCGTATCTTGTTGATTTTCTCTTCGATCTCCAAGGACTTGAGGTAGTCGAACTCTGGTTCGTGTGATTGGAATGTGGAGTACACATTGTACTCGCCCTTTTTCGGTACACATTGCTTTGAGGCTGGGTCCCTCTGAAAAGGAAAGGTAAATTTTGAGGCACAGTTCACCAGGTATAAGAAACACTCGATACTTGTTTTTTAGCAAGATCCACTTAGTATTACCTATATATATATAAGGAGAAAGTGACTGAGTGACATATCAAATCACAGTCAAAACTACTGAGCCTAAAGTGTGAAATTGTACACAAGGCTTCCTTTAACCGATTCCGTGCGGAGGTCTTTTTAGCAATCTTTAGTGCCTGGCGTCAAACAAAAATTCCGTGATGCCTCTGGGGCACCAAGCGCCAGAGACTTTGATGATTCCTCTGGGGACTCATCCGCCATGAATTGTAACTTTTAGCTTGTTCTCGTGTTTCCACGTGTTAAAGAGTCATTTGCCATTGTGTATCGAAAGTAAGCGGTCAGTAAATTCATTCCGTGCGTTTAAAAGTGACGATCTATGTGTTTTTATGGAAATGGAAGGTAAAGGACTAATTTCTACCAGGTGTTGTAAACCTTTTTGCATTATTTTATTGGTTTATTTATTTAAGAGTGTTTATAGAATTTGTTCACGTACCATTTCATTTTGCAGCCAGGTGATATTTTTATTTATTATGCAGTGTTTTGTAGGGAAACAATTTTGAATCCGCTATTTCGATGGTAATATTGTTTCTCTACAAAACGCTGAATAATAAATAGAACATATGTATACCTGAATGGGAAGTCCGATTCTAATGAATAAAAAATATTCTACTTGTACCTACAAACACTAACATGATTATGAAGTGTTTTATTTGGATAAGAATGTAAATGTATTTTTATTGATAAAAAATGACTCGACAACTTGGTTTACAAACCCTGAAGTCTGCTAATTTACGAAATTACTTGAAACGAACACTATGGGCATGATATGGGTGACAAATAAAGACACTTTTATTCACGGGACTCTTTTGACAAGTGTCGTTTTAGCCGAGTTTTTTATGTTTTAGTTTTGTATCCTCTCGGGCACCATACGCCAAACGCAATAGATTTACATGGTGCCTGTGCGGCATCATCCGCACGGAATCGGTTAATGACGTAGGCGAACACTAATAACGGGTTTTTCACAATTCAGCTCCTAAAGGGATGTAATGGGGGTGTAAAGTTTGTATGGAGAACCCCCTCTTTCACGCGGGCAAAGCTAAGCTAGTACAGCATCATCAGCGGGTGGATTATGGCCCATTCCCACTCCTTGTAAAGAGGTCTGTGTCCCAGCAGTGATGGCATTATGAAAGGATGCTAATGATGTTTTCCTTCCCCATTGTAAGAGCAGTGGTAATGAAATAATTTTCACAAATTAATGGGCCACTACTGCTCTATAAAATCTACGTAATGTAGAAATATTTTAATGTCTTATGAAAGGATGTTCTTGTGGAAGTGATAGGCCACAGGAACTTCTCGCATCAGGCCCTGGTTCAGGCACTAGCAGGGAAAGAAAGAATGGGATGCAGAAACTTGGCACAAAATCTAATCAAAACGAATAATGGAAGACTCTCTTACTTTTTTTTATGGTAGATAAAAATCATCAAACGACGAATGCCGTCTATGGGAGGAGCGGGAAACAGTGTCAAACTCTTACTGACTAAACAACCTACCCCGTTCCTTCCTTGCCTTGATACTAGGGCCCTGGTAATACGCTTTCGCATCAACCATTGGGCCCAGGAGAAGACTGTCTGACTGTATTAATTTTTAACCCTTAAAATACGGTATATTAACGTTCTCGCGACCAAAATCGTGAGGAAAGTGCTAATATGGTACCTATAAGCAAGATATTTGGCTGCACCAACGAACCGAGAATGCAGTGACGTGACTTCAGTGACAAGTACAAGACAAAATCGTAGGAAATGAGTCATAGGGTCACGTCAATCAGGTGTTGACTGACGTCGAGATAACGTCACGTCGGACGTGATTGTACCGAAACTAACGTAGCATTGACACGGCTTTGGCGTCTCGTAAGTAGCGTGTACGTTTGAAAATCTTCTGGTAGTATTTTTTTCACCTGATCGCAAGTGTTGGCGGCTTGCGTCCGCCACTGAAATTTTAAACGTTTTCACAGAATCTGTATTAGAAGCTTTTATACTTTAAACTTTTGAGCCCCACGCGAACGCATTTGCACACCTATTGTCTTTCTATTATGATTAAGATTTTTTTTTAAATATTGCGATATATCCTGATGATAAGCAGTGGTATAATCGTTGATGGTGAGGCAGCTTTTATATTTGGATCCTATTCACTCTAGCCTTGATCATATATCTAAATTATCATCTTACGGAGAGACAGTCGTAGAAGAGCAGCGAAGAATTTAGGAAAGTATGCTTAGAATTTGCAGGTTTAACTTATTAATCGTCCGTCTGATGAAGCGTGATATTTCACCCGTTTAAAGTCCTCAATTTCCCAACTACCTACTAGTCTAATTGTTCAAAGGGAAAATAAATAACATAATACTAACCTGAAATATAACAACCCTGCCTCCTTTATCTCCCGTGGCGAGCAGTTCTCCGTCATGGTTGAACTCCACGCAGGAGATCAGGTCAGCTTCCGTGACATCGTCTTCCAAGGTGCCCTTCACCTGGCTGAAACACCATGTCGTCTCGCCACCATTGCCTGGAAAATTTACCATCAAAATAAGAACAAAACAGGCCTAAGAATGCACTAGACTGTAAGGGCTTATGGAATCTCCGATCCAATAATGGTCTTTTCAAGATTTTGTCCGTAGGCATGGGTAACTCCGAACATACAATATCTTCGGATATTATATCCCAAAACGGATATATTATCAACTTTGTTCATTCCAAGAAATTAACATATTCAATACCCGAGAATGGCTCTTGACAGTGACCAGGCACTTTGGAGCTAAGAAATTATAATTTGACTTTGAAGCGATTTCGAAACTGCGTATTAGGAGGTAAAAATACTAAAGATATCATCTCAATTGATGTGAATGTGTTTCGTTAAATTACTAACTGCCAGATAAGGATATGTTAATCGATTTGTTTTGCTTGGAATGAATGTATTATATCCAATTTTTTACCGGAGCTAAGCCCATGCCTAACGGGACGCGCAGAGCGGCGCGTACGTCGCACGATGCGTCGCGAAGTCTCGACGAGCTTGCGACCACCTCTCGTAGTACGACCTATGCCAAAGGATGTAATGAAATGAAAGAAAGAAAAGAAGGAAAGAAAAACGTTTTTTTTAATATTTTTTTACGAATGTGTTTTTAATTTTTTCTAATAAGAGGGTAATGACTTTTGATGATTTTAAATCCAACATCACGTCTAAACGACTAACCTGTATGTTTTGAAAAAAAAAATATGTTAAACTAGACTATTTATCTAATACTTTGATATAAAAATATTGACATTATTTTTCATTGAACTTGGTGTAATTTATTTTCAAAGTTATATCTAATACAGACAAAAAAAGCGAAAACCATTGGGTTTATTGTTACGGAATTTTAACAAACTAAAAGATTATTTAATTATAAATATTTGTATATACGGCTTTTTTTTCATATTGTGTTTAATAAATGAAGGACAAATTATTATTATCCGAATAATTTTGATGCGCGGGGAGTTACGCTGGCTCCTTTTTGTGTTCGCTCAAGGTCGCTGGTGTATATCTGATCCTTAAACCATGGAGTTTCTTGCCGGTTCTTCTCCATAGGAAACGACCAATTTGGAACCGTGTACTAGCTTCTGACATTTTATAAGTGCCCTTGTAGGCCCATGTGAAATAAAAACCATTTTGATTTGATTTGATTTAGAAAAGCAAACAAGTAGGCGGTCCAACTGAAGGTCTCTAGTCTATGAATCTGCAATACTACTTCAAATGACGTCTTATTTTTAAAGTCGAAGTTTGTTGCTGTTTGTGGGTTATATTTGAATATACAGGTTTGTATAGAGGACTGTACAAAGAAAAGTGATAAATATAAAATATTTTTATGAGATATTTTGAAAGAAAAGAAGTCTTGGAAGGACTTGGGGAGGCCTTTGCCCAGCAGTGAGACAGCAAGGGTCACCTATTGAGAGAAAAAAAGAGATTTTTTAGGAGTATTGAGTTTCTACTGGTAATCAAACACCAAGAAATTAAAATGTATTCGTTTGACCTTGTTTTATAAAGCTTATAAAAATGTAACATTGCTTCATTAAAGATTGTCAAAACCAGTTTTGAACGTAAAGCAACACGCAAAACATCAAATTGCCAAATATTTACGCAATTTAGTGCATTTTGAAGTCGATTCTAACAACTAGGTGACAACACCACAAAATGAAGTTTAAGCGGAAAATTATCGTATTTTAAAAGTTACTTTGTCTGCCAAAATTGTTACTTCGTAAACCACTTTTTTCAATTGATATAAAGTAGTACTTGACTGCGATTCCACCCGATGGTAAGCAATGATGTAATCGTTGATGGTGAGGCGCGCTAGTTTTATTAAGAGCCTATTAACCTCATACAAAAAAGTCCTATTTTTTTTTCTTAATATTTTAAGAAGAATTTCACGATTTTCGAACATAGAAATTCTGAGTTATAAAAAGCACTATCTCAAAGTATCTTAAACAGAAACTATATCCCAAAAATAATTGTTCTGGATAAAACTAGTAACTGCTAAGAGTTTAAGAAGTAAATATTTGGAGTTGTTGCTGAAAATCACTATTTATGTGCGTATACATTTAAACAGAAGCTTAAGAAACATTTATTTATGTATAACGTATGGAGTAACACTCGAGGAAATGTGAATGCCAATACCCAGAATCATAATTATCTACACTAATATAATAAAGAGGTAAAGTTTGTTTTTTTGTTTGTAGGAGGTAATCTCTGGAACTACCGGTCCGATTGGAAAATTTTTAGCAACAAAAGAAAGCTGCTTTACTCCTGAGTGACATAGGCTATATTTTTTGTACGCGGGCGAAGGCGCTGACAAAAGCTAGTGTAAATAATATAATTCAATTAAAGTTTTTTAAGCACATTAAGAAAACATAAAAATGTTAATAATTAGTAAACAATTCCTATTTCCGCAAAAAATAACATTGTCATTTCCGAAGTAATTTATTCATTTATTTGGTTTGACACAAGTTGGTATAGCCACATACAAAAAGCAATCTCTTTTATTTTGTACCTACTGTATTATCATGCTTATTTTGTATTTCATTATAAGCGAAGAATATATTGTATGTATACAGTTGTATACAATATTTAATCTTATGAGAAAATTTAATTCTTTAAACCGATATTAGAGGAGTACTATCTTTACCTAATGGACGTCATAACCAGAACTGGAATTTGATAAATGATGAAAACATCCATTCAAATAAAAAAAAGCATTTCTTACTCCGTGTCCGTACTTAATCGAAAAAAAAAAAAAACAAAAATACAAAAAAAATGTGAGAAAAATGTCTTCGTTTGAAAATGACCAAAGTAAAAAAGCCAGTGTAAAAACAACCAGCTTTCACCACTTCCTAATATTTGAGCTGGGAAGAAAAAAAGGTACTAACTTCCCAACAATATAATTTTTTTTTTTTTATTTGCCATAAACTAGTGCTTGACTGCGATCCCGCCTGATGGTAAGCAGTGATGCAATCGTATAATCGGTATAACCAACTCTTTAACCGCTTTCGTCTGATTTTTTCGATGAAATTTTGTTCTATTCGCCTGGGTCATGTCTATGAGGCTGACTACTCCATCTAGTTAAGCTTTTCAATTCCCGTAGGCAACAGAAAAGCAGACGAAAAATGCAGTATTTCCGTCATGAACGTGCTACCCTGGCGGATGACACGCGAGGTTCTGTCGGAGAAATTCGACGAAAGCGGAAAAAGCATTTAAAAACACACACACGAAGATAACACAGAAATAAATTAGTCAACACACATTATTAAAGAAAGAAATGTTAGTAAACAACCAGCATATAAATATAAAGTCGTAAATGCAATGTATTATACAAAAGATACAAAATGTTATATCAAGATAGCGAGCGTAAAGAATTATCATTCAATTGTTATCAATAGTTTAGTAAAGTTATTAAAAAAAACTCAATAAACTAAGCTACGTTATCTTAAAATTAAAGAATTAAGTAATTTTATTGTTCTCTCAATGGTCTTCCATTCCGATAAGAATACCTATGCAGAATTTGGGTGGTCCAGTTACATAATTTTTGTTGTTTTTTTTTTCTGATAAGGTTTAACGTGGATTTTTTTTTTAATCAGTCGTTTGATTTACGAACTACTTATTTCTTTTTTTTTTATCCGACACTCAAGCGTATTTTCTGCCAGGGTCCCACATCCACGACCAAGCACTCCCATTTAGTCAACTCTTCCATCACCTATAGGGATAGAAGGGCTAAATGAGATCGCAAACATACGACCCTGGCGTGGACAGCAAAAACTTGTCGGAAAAATTCGACGAACTATAATTTTTCTTATAAAATTTAAAAAAGGAAATTAAAAGAAAAAATGTTCTAATAAATTGACCTGTCTACTACTCGACCTACAAAAATATCTGGCGCCGGCCAATTACACGTGGACGGCAATGAAACGATTGAAAATTGACCTATATATCGGACATACGTACAATCACAAGTTGTGTTCCAATGCACCCGACACGAGTGATGTCTCCAATTGGCGAAATTATCCTGAATCCTAATCCGATGATTGGAATACCAGGGTACTTCCTTCTTTTTCAACATCTCTACACTAACTTAACATAGAAAACAGTAAATAACCACGCATTTTACTAATAAAATAATTAATTAACAAAAAAAAAACGTTAAACAGTACAGTTCTGTGACATGTCCTGACCGTAAATGGCGGAAAACTTTGATTTTGGAACCTGTTTTTTGAACGTGGAACAGTAACGTAATACTTATGAATGGGGACAGTGGCTTGGTAACGTTACACCTTTCTTTTCAGCCTTTGTAGGGTGGCTAGAGACAATGGACCCACAAAGCTTGACGCGTAACAATTAGAGGAAGCACCTTGTTCATGTGTACAACGTAATTGGAAGATATAAATAGCGCTGCGATGATAATTAATGCTGGCAGTTGCGTGTCTGCCGTAAAGATAGTTCTTGTATTCAAATACTAGGAATAACTGTCGATGATTTTTTACTGCAGTACACAAATTACGTTCTCGAACCTGTTATTATTAAACCAGGCAGTGGTGCCTGAGTAGTAAAGACCTGGACTTAAAGAGTTGTAGGTCCCGGGTTCAAACCCAGCTTGGCGCATTACTTTGTGTAATTTATTTAATAACCACTGCTCTCAAAACGGTGAAGGAAAACATCGTGAAGAAGACATGCCGGTATCTACCAAGAAGCACTGGGCCTGCATGGTGGATTACGGTCCATTCTGTCTTCTAGAGGAACCCTGAGTCCCAGCAGTGGGAACATTATAAGACTGATGCTTGCTTACATGTCAAAATGAGAAAAACAAGTGCGTCTTAAACCATAACCGTGTCTACAGAACCATTATTTATTCTGGACGACAATTTTCTTTGTTCAACCTCCTTTTACCAGCGAGAGGTCAGCTCTTACCCTAATCTGAATTCATATCTAATACAAAAGGGTGCCTAAATAAACACTTAACTCTACAAGACTAACGTCATACCGCTAACTGACAGTCTGTGACGCAAATGGTTGGCTAACTTATCGAGTACCTAACTCGATTTATAGACAGACTAAATACATACCTATAGATGAAACTTTCATCGACATATTTAAGGGTTGACACGAAACGAGTAGGTGTCTACTTTATGATACCTATTAGGGATGTTACAGAGTTCCGATTTAAGTTCCGATATACCGAAACTTTCGGTTGATTTCACATCTGCGGTTTCGGTTTCGGGGGATTGATTTGAAGCGGAGGTTATACCGGCTCACCGGTTTTTTATTTGTGTGTCAGTCACAAATCAGTGTATTTGTGTATCTGACAAAGCCTTAACATAGGTTCTCATGTGTCCCTAACCTTCCATGGTTCAGTTCACCTCCGGTCTCGATTTTGGTTTCGGTTTTGATTTCAGTTCTGTTAAAACAAATTTCAAATCTCCGGTTTCGGCTTCGGTTCCGATAAAACCATCTCCGTTTCATCCCTAATACCTATATCTGAGTTGGTTTACCGTCTAACATTTACGAGTTTCCAGAAAAAGGTCGGAAAGGTCCTAAATTTAGAATATTAGGTTGTCCAAAGTTAATATTTAAGTAGTGACCCGCCTTGGCTTTGCACGAGCGCAAATTATACACAAAAAGCTTCGTCGCTACTGCTATTTCTATTAGTGAAAACCGTATCAAAATAGTTGCGTCCTCGTCTAAAAAGTTCACGGATAAACATACAGCTGTTTGATACTATTGTCTAGAGAAGAGACACCTCAACTCTATTATGGGCAGAGGGAGTTTTGCTCTCATATTTTACAGCTCAATCAATCGTCAAGTTTGTTCCCTATTTGGGTGAGAAGATAGTCCTTCTGATTTCGTTCATTTCTGTCGTTAAACCCACTGCCAGTAGGTAGTTCTAGATAGCCCACCTCCCAAGTATTCGGTGGTCTACCTCTTCCTCTTTAGCTTTCTGAAGCGAAACGGTCAGGTCATTTGATATGCGTTTCTGCGCATTACATGCCCATACCTAAATAATCAAAAACGATTTAAAACAACTAAATGTTTCATATTCCCTGGTTTAATTTTTCTCTGTGAAGTCTTTTTCGTAGATCAACGTTATACTAAAATCAGAATCTGACCCATGCATTGAGGCAAAGAGCTTATGGATTTTTCTAAAAAGTTACCGCAGCCCAGGAACGACCACTGATGGAAAAAAGGTTTTTTTTTTCAAAGAGTAAAGATCATCCAATGACATCTAATGCCCTTGAGCGAAGCAGGAGACAATGTCAGACTTTTACTGACAATAAAATCCACCCCGTTCTTTCGTTACCTTTCATACCAGGGCCGAGGCTTCCTTTCAGAAGCGAACCTTTGGCCCCAGTATTCTTAGAATTAATAGGTTAGCTTTCTTGTACTCTGTACCCCAAACGGGAATTATTTGCCGATTACCTACCACAAGGGTAAAGAAAACTCTCTCTTAGCTGTGATTGGTAAACACATGCTTAAGATTCGAAATACAAGAAGGGTTACATAGTTCACAAACCTCCCAACACCATAACATCAAGCCATAGAAGATCCACCTATCAATTACTCCATCAAAGATACCATGATGCCGTACAAAGTCTAGTATCAGTTACTTGATAGAAATGCTTTTCAAATCAAGATAAGGCCGGGTCGTCAATAAGTTCAAGGTTATTTGAGAGTCAGTCAGTTATCAAAGTGTAAACATTGTGAGGTTTGTTTGTATAGTGTTATCTTGTAGTGCGTCTTCCTCGTCACAGCCTTGGGAAGGCAGGTGATGAGAATATTTAGAATAAGGGTAAAAGAATGTGGGTTTTGAAAGTTGTTAGACAGTGAAATTACCTTCTTATTTATGTCATGTCAGTAACTGAATTCGTGGCATCACAGCGGGCCCTAACAGAATACCTAGGCCTTTTTGGCTTCACACTACTATCGCAGTTGTCATACTTTTTCACTATTGTATTTTTAGTTTATACGATTGTGTGAGACACAAGAGTTTTTCTTTCTTATACTGTCTAGCTCCTTTCTTTTTATAATTGACTAGCGACCCGCCGCAGTTCGCATGGGTGCAATGGTGATAGCAAATATATTATGAATGTATTACACATATAAACTTTACTCTGAAATCATCCTTTCTATTAAAAAAAAAATAACTTGGTACAAGTAACTTCGAAGAAAATATATGAATCAAACAATGATGTAATCAAGGTATCTTTCTAAGTATCCGTTTTCACATCAGATATTATCTTGTAGGCAATAGATAAAATACTATTTGTAATAGAATAGATAGCTCGCAACTCTTCATGTGATAGAATAATCTATCGTAGGTAAAATAGATCATTTACCTATCAAAATCTAAGCTACGAAATTCACTTCAATTATTTTATTTTCATTCTAGCACTAGTAAGAAATATTGTACAAAAGGTGGGGTGATTTAAAATCATCCAATGACAATGGGGAGGTTTTCAGACTTTTACTGACTAAAAATCCCACGCCTGTTGCATGTCAGTTCCCGCGCGCCTCTAGTTGTCAGCAAACCACAGGGACCCACACTTTGCAGAAGAGTCGAAGCCAATTGGGGCCAAGGGTTCGTATCTGAAAGGAAGGCTCTGGCCGTGGTATATATGGCAACGTAATAACGGGGCTGGTTGTTTAATCGGTAAGATTCTGATATTGTTTCCGACTTGTCATTGGATGACTTTTGCCTGTCATAAAAAAAACTTCTGTAGCATGTTATTTCTTAATCAAGTTGATATTGACTCTTCTTAGACCGTGTTTATGAATTGAGTTTTTTTTTTTATTCTAGATAGGCTCGCGTTTGACCACAATCTCACCTGATGGTAAGCGAGGATGTGGTCGACGATGGAGCACGCTTGCCTTGAGTATTTTGAGGAACGTCTCAAACCCTACTTTAACGGCCGTTTTTGACAAGTTTTCAAGTTACGAGTTTGAGAAAATTCAAATCAAAACCTACTTCACACAAGATATAAGATGTCAAACAAGGCTAGGTTTTACTTAACATTCCGCACGAGTGCTGTTCCTGCCATACTTGGGAAGATGCCAAATTAGCTCAACACTTGAGCAATACTTCATTTTCCTTGAGTGTCATTTTATGTGGAGTTTAATTATGACAGTGATGTTTAAATTTGTGTGAAAATGGATTTTGTTTTTAGAGTATCTATATAAGAATGTGTGTGTGTTTAGCGAAAGGAGCATGGGAAAGTAATTTGTTTATCACTTCATAGTATAAAACCAAGTCGCTTTCCGCTCTCTGTCCCTATGTATGCTTAGACCTTTAAAACTACGCAACGGATTTGGATGCGGTTTTTTTAATAGAGTGATTAAAAGTAAGGTTAATATTATATAATGCATAATATATTTAATATCAGCATTGGGACGGGTCGCTGGTCTAATATATGAAAGGAGCAACTGATTGACTGATCAACGCACAGTTGAAACTGGGAATAGGAGCGTGTATATTTGTACCAGATTTTATTACGTAGACGAACACTGAGATTTTCCAAAATACAGCATTTAAGGGAATGAAGCAAGAGTCTAAAGATTGTATAGGAAAAACCTACCTTCACGCGAGCTAAGCCGCAGGCAGAAGTAACTTTAAAACATTAGATCAATTCACACTTAATAGTGTTAAGTATATACCTATATTTTTCAACATTTTGGTTTTTTTTTCAGACACTACTAACACCTAATAAAATATTCGAAAATAAATTTCAGAACTTTGGAGTTCAATGCGGGAATTACAATTTCAAAATACCTACAAACTTAATTTAAAAAAAAAAAATAGCAACGGCTGTCTAGTCTTTATATCTAGGGCATACAAATACCTTTCATTAATACCAACCAAATACCATTCATTTGAATTAGTTTACAGACAATCTTTATTATTCATCAACTACCTTGATAGCAAAATATATTTAATTACATAGATAAAAATACACATGGTATCATTATCATTGTGAAAATATAATAATTCATGATTCATTTTATTTAAATCAATTGCTAGCAAGAGCTACCCATCGTTCACACAGGTAATAGAAATCTTTGAATTCTCAGCTTTTTTCTAAGGTAATAAACATGTATTACACAGCCAGAACTTCCTCATGAATTACTCCGTTTATAGGTGAAAACCGTATGAAAATACGTTTAGTAGTTTTGAGTTCATTATGAACTCAAAGAGAAAAGAGATGCTACTATTTTCTAGTAAGTACCAGTAGTAGGTTTTGACCAGCGGCATCGCAACATCAATCGCTACATAAAATAAATTGATTGATAGTCATTCATGATTGATAATCAACTTCTTTTATGTTAACTTGGTCTCTAACAGGGCTCTATAAGTCTCGAGTGAAGGTAAAGAAAGAAGTCTAAAGAGTTTAGCTTAGTATAGCAACAGCCTTACATTGGTTCACTCATTTGGAGAGGAAATAGGCCGTAATCCACCACAGTTTGGTCGATGTCATGTCTTCGAATTTTTGGTTCTTGGACCGATTCCCTCACAATGTTTTACTTCACCGTTTTGAGAGCAGTGGTGATGAAATAAATTACACAAAGTAATGAGCCTGGCTAGGTTTTAAATCCGGGATCAAAAACAAAGACGGTGTCGTTACCACTCGACAACCACTTCTAGCTGCTTTTTAGTTTAGTGGATCGATAATATCCAAGGTCTAACAGAGCAAGATTACTAACATTTACCTTACTTTTGTTTTTTACCATGACACATCATGTAACAATTATATCGCTCAATTAGTTCACATTAAAATGATTCACCACTAATCAAGCTCCACTAATGCTTGGGTAGTAGTCTAACAGTCTTTTAATTTTTAGTATTCCTGCTCAAAGCGTACATTTTGGTCTCACATAAAACTATATTATGGTACCCATTTTATGGTGAAGGAGGCCAAAGAAAAGATGGATGGATTTTGTGACAAGTGATATAAAAGAACTTTGTGAAATTTATGTCATCACCACTGCTCTCAAGAACGGTGAAAGAGAAAATCGTGAGGAAACCGACATGTCCTAGAACCAAACATTCGAAGACATGTGACATCTATCAACCCACACTGGGTACGCGTGGTGGATTACGGCCCATTACCTCTCTTAGAGAGGAGGCCTGAGTCCCAGCAGTAGGAACATTACATGGCTGATGGTGATGATATGAAAGAAAAGAGTTAGTGATAGCGTGACGAGTGACAAAACAGAATGGAAGAAAAACACGTGTTGCGCCGACACCCACTAAAACGGGACAAGGGCAGAAATATATGATGATGATAACCCATGTATGTATATATTCCACAGGTGCTAATATACACTAATATAAGCTGAAGAATTTTATTCTTTGATTGGTTAAACCCGCTAATCTCAGAATTGGTTCTAAATAAAAATTTTTTTCAGTTTTGGATATAGCCCATTTACAGAAGTCTATAGGCTATATAACATCACGCTACGAACAATAGGAGTGAGATCAGCTGCTACCACATTAAAATCAATTGCGTGATTTTCGAAGTTAGCTGACAAATTGATAAACACAGAAAGCTTTAAAACAATTTGTAAACTTGACATAAACTATCTACTAAATAATCCGAACAAAGAAAAACATTTAGTTTGGATAGGTGAACCCATTCTTGAGTTATAAAATTACAACAAAAAAGTGGCAATGATTCTTATATTGATTAGCTGCCCAGGTAAACTTTGTACCGCCTATTAGTAGAATTTTTAAACCGTTTAAACCTTCCTTGGAGTAGGAATTACGAATATTTCAACTGCCAATTGGTCCAGTCGTTTTGGAGTTTTAGCGAGACTAATGAACATCTATTCATTTTTGTATATAAGAATAAAGATCAGTTAAAATTCCATAGAACACATCACATAACAGTTTTCATCATTCTCATGCCCTTGAGAATTAATTTACTATTGAAATAACCAATTATAACTTATTTGGAGGCCAAGAGGACACAACAGCGCTCTAAAACGCAGATTGATGATGTGGCTCAGTAAGTTCTGGCCTTCGGGGCAGGGTCGAAGCCTCCTGGGGTCAAGGGTTGATGCGAAAGCGTAACACCAGGGCTCTGGGATTAAGGCAAGGAAGGAACAAGGTAGGTTGTTTAGTCAGTAAGAGTGTGACACTGTTTCCTGCTCTGCCCAAGGGCGGGATTCGTCATTGGATGATTTTAATCGGCCATAAAGAAACAGTGTAATGGATGCCTGACATTTGCAACCTACATTCTATTTACCATTACTAGCAAAAACCCAGTACCAATAAAAACAATAAAAAATTTTCTTTATGCAAATCAAGTTTTTTATCATCACAAGTTACAACTGGTCTTAATTTATTATTAAGACCAGTATTCTGTACTTATTTAATGGTAGATCACCCATATAATTGATTCCAGTCACATCTACACATATGTAAGCTTTAATTAAAGCAATTGACTACGAACCTTCACGAATTCCTTATTTAACAGGACAGATCTTAATTGATAGTAATTAAAAACTTTTAAATCTTTTTCCTTGTTATGCAAGAATGCAAGGTGCAGTTTTGTTTATTATGAACTAGCGACCCGCCCCAGCTTCGCACGGGTACTGATTTTGAATATATTATTCACATAAACCTTCCTTTTGACAACAATAAACCTCTAATAACCTCTATCTTTAAAAAAAAAACCGCTTCAAAATCCATTGCATACTTTTAGAGATCTAAGCATACATAGGGACAGCGTCAAGCAACTTTGTTTTATACTAAGAAAATGGGTTTATTGTTAAGTAAAAATACACAACAATATTGATTATTATTTTTAGTACTCGGCAATATTTAGTATATAATAATATTTAGTTTATACAATGCCCAGCATGTAAAATTATTGCTTTATGAGTGCCCCATATAATGACCATAAAAATGCAAGATGCATTTTGTTTAATATGAAAGTAATTTAATTGGTTCACTTCAAAATAAAAATACACATAAACCTAAAAATAACAACAATCTTGATTAGCGATTTTATTTAGCAAAATACAGTCTTATCTTTTTTAAAAGGAAAACTATGTCTAGCTTTTAAATTAATGGCTTTTGAGTAGCATGTATCATGATCATCCACAGGAGGGTATTACCCTAATTGCCTTTTTTCAGTAAACTATTAAGAGCATAAATAATCACAGTAGGTATGTGGACTTGTTAACTATTTTGCAGAAAGTAATTTATATTCATATCCAATATTTTTATGATAATGAGGTTACCACCATTGCATGAAAGAATAATTTTAAGCTTATCTACACATTTTGTCTATTTTTCCTTTCTGTGTTGACAATGTACCTATGAGGAAACTGATACAGTGATACCATATTGTTACCATAGAGGTATATTGTAACCTTTGATACAATACTCTTTAGAATACTATGTCCATAGACGATAATGTGAAACCTCTTTTGTGTTTTTTCTTCTTATTGTGATTGATAGCAAAAATGTTTTAGTACTGAAAAAAACAGTTTAGTCTACGACAGTAAAACGTTTTATGTACCTATTTAATTTCAACAGTTTAATGTACCAACAAATGATATATTATATTTATTTAAACTAGCAGTTCTAGCTGATATTGCCCTGACTAAATGCTGGCTTTTCAACAGAGAAAAAAATGGAGAACTTTAATTCTATTTTCAAACTACCCAAGGATCAAGTGAACTAAATTCCAGGAAGAAAGACAACATTTTATCAAAATTGGTCAAATATCACGACCTATATTGGCTAATGGGAAGAAACAAGAAACTCTTGTATTCTTTATAAACACTAAATTGCCTGCTTACATCTCAGTTTTGAAGCCAATATAGACATATAGCCAGTAAATTCAAATATACAAAGGTAAAGATGTATGAATAATAAATTTGGGGGAAGGATTTACCCTGTCATCTGAACTAAATGATACATTTAGTCCACAAAAGTATTAGAAACACATTGATCTCAAAATAACAACTGTTAAACAAGAGATAAGCCACTATAGCCAGAAGTATCAAGAGAGATTCCTCCTCTTCCTCCTTAGTCTTTCACTCTTGACAGAGATAAAGAAAAGACTAAAGTTTAGCAAAACCTAAAAATAAATGGGCCTTCCAATTAACAGAAAGAAGATGGTAGTTTGTGATAAAGGAGACTTATAAGACAATAAATCCCTTCTCTTCTGGATAGAAACATCAATGAGGAATGAGGCTTGAATACCAGATGTAAATCCAAGCTTTTGACAAAAACCCAGAAATAGAATTTCAGCCAAAAGCAAAGCCTATTGTTATGACAGATTGCCATGTACATACAGGAAAAAAACAATTACAAATTGGAACACAAACGAATGTGTCAAACAGCCCTGCATTAGAATTTGAGGTGGGAGTTAACTTAATGATGTCCCAGGGTAGATAGGAACTCTACACTTGTAGTTTTGAATACAAACATATGAGTTCAGTTGTCAATGGCTTACTCCAAGCTTCCCTGCTTGGAGTCAGAGTTAGTTGGTTTAACTCTAGCTCTAGGATAGCTACTTCAATTATAAAAGACTGACCCTGGGTTACAACTCTACTCTGGTCATTTTAGTATGCAGCCCTGCCCTGCCTTAAAATTTGAGGATGGAGTTAACTCTTATGATGTCACAGGGTAGATACTCTACACTCACATTTTTGAACGCAAACACCAAGTTCTATTCTTAATGGCTTACTCCAACCTACCCTGCTCCAAGTTGGAGTCACTTTGGTTAATTCTAGGGTAGCTACTTGAGTCATAAAAGAACAACTCTGGGTTATAACTCTACACTATTCTGGTCATTTTTTAATGTATCCCTTGGTTACTACACTACTCTAGTCGTTTTCAAATGCAGCCCTGGAAATTTTATTGACTTTTATTTTAATTGCAATAAACTAGTGCTTGACTGCGATACCATCTGATGATAAGCAATGATGCAGTTGATGGTAAGGTAATTGTTATCATCACATTGTCAATTATAAAATTCTTCCATACACATACACATTAAATGTTAGAGACTATTATTTACAGGTAAATCTGCTTATTAGTGTTCACCTAACAAGGAAAAGAGGTCAAGAACATACTCCTATATGAGGAAAGTTATGTTGAAAATGGTTTATACAGTGATGAAATTAATGCATAGGTGTTGGAGAAGAGTGTTTGAAAAAAGTTTCAGTTATTTTATTTAAACTTCATGTACAGTAGTGGTACATCGGCGGACTTAATGCTACAAGGCATTCTCTACCAGTCAACCTTTGGGTTAAAAAGGACAAAACCTGTGGTAGGTGTGCACAATAATAAATAACAGGCATTTTAAATAGATTGTAATATAAATTACCTAAGTGACTTATAATAGTTATGGGGCCAGGAGATTTCTGTATAGAGATTGGCATAAAAAACAAGCCCTCTATGGTCCCCTGTGGGTGAAGATTAGCCATAGATAATGATAGGCTACAGTGAAAACTGGGGACCATTCACATAAAATACTGTCATCCTTGCCCAGAAAATCTCAATAAATATGGCAGTTATTCAGCAAATAATTTAAGAAATACTAAATCTGTGCTCACAGGGACTGAAAATAGATACCTCATACATTACACTGGAAGCTAACAGTTTAGTATAGCCTGAGTAGGGGAAACATTATCATCATCATCAGCCTTTTAATGTTCCCACTGCTGGGACACAGGCCTCCTCTCTAGGAGAGGGAATGGGCCATGATCCACCACGCGGGCCCAGTGCGGGTTGGTGGATGTCACATGCCTTCGAACCTATAATTAAAAAATCACAGAGAAATTCCTATTGAATCAAGAAGAAAACATTATACCAACACAAAACAAAGAACTGTAGAATAAAACATTGAGCCATTTCAACTCCATGAAAGAGAATTATAAACATTATGATTGACCTACTTAGATCATAGTTCAGCCAAAAATTTCCATTGCCTTTGCCTATTCCAAAGGCAGACAAGTATTAATAGTCTATGGTGTTTATGACCAATAAAACTGATGCGAGACCTAAATCTATGTTCAACAGACAACTTTATGATCTTTGGGTATTATTATCTTCTGAACAGTAAATATAGAGTTTAAAAGATATTAGATACATATTAATTGATGGTTTGTTATGCTTTTAAGACATATAGGTCATCTAAAAGATGATGATTAAGCACAAAGGTTTCATTTGTAGGTTATTTGCATATTTTGTTTGTGCAGATGTAACCATAAATTTTAATGTTGTTGCAAATTAATGTGCAAATGTGACCCTTTGGGTGTTTATTCCTATAAGAAACGTTAATACACCTATCTCCCTCTTTCAGTTACTAAAACGCAAATTAGACAGAGACATCAGACTACAAAAATTTGAATGAAGTTCCCATGATATTTAGAGGGTAGAGTATATAGAAATTAAACAAATTTAACACTAAATTACGATTGTATAGCAACAAATTATTTAACAACAAGTAAATTGTTGATAAGATTCACGAGTAACTGATTAACGGATATCGAAATGAGCAAAATACGTGAGTTACCAAAAAAACGCTTACCTGAACTTAACTTCATTGGAATAACGTGTTTTCTTGCTTGGGTACTAGCCCCTGGGTATTCAAAACAGTCTCTAGATACTGTTCTAAAGATATAGTGCTACGTTTTAGCTAAATACACAACCGCAACGGAATACAATCATATGTTCTCGCAAACTTTCCTACTAGCCCGCATTTTTATGTAACAATGACGTTTTTAATTCGGAAACATACTCTGAAAGACCGTTGCGAGAACTTTCTCACATCTACATCTCTAGCAATAGTGAATTCAGAGAGCAAAAGGTTAAAACTATCGGCGTAAGTAATGATAACCAAACATTAATCCAAACAAGCTATCGTCACAGGATGTAAACACTAAATACTAAAAACCAAACTAATGACAATAACATTGCATTTACCGTCGGAGTTCGAACGATAAAACATCTTCGACTTATTGCGATTCCCAAATCCGATTTCGCCCTTGACTAGCGGGCGCAAAAAGTCACCACTTACCGGCCATGACAAAGCCCAGCACAAAAACTTTAAGAAGTTCGATAGTTTTAGTACACAATCACTTGAGTGTTTTGCTAAAACATCACACAGATTTGCCGATTAAAACGGATTAGAATCATTTCAACATTACATCGGTAAAAAGTAATGGCGCTGAGAAATACATACAAATAATTACTGCAGAATTTAGTGTTGCCATACTGACATTCACTAAATCTACTAAGTACTACTAACGACTCGTTCGTGCAAATAACTAGCAAACAGTCGCGACACGCGTCGAGCTATCGTGGATGTCCTTGTAAATTACGTAAATCTGAATTCTCAAGCAAACACGACTTGACGTCATCAGTTTGAAGAAACATGTATTAGTTCATAACAAGTGATTTTTGATACTGAAAACCTCAGCTTGAATTTAACATAATATTTATAGCTTTTCTTTTTTTTATTTACCTAGGAATACTTTTATTTGGTCAAATATAAAAGTTTAAATTCACCTATGTCTAACTATATTATCTCAATTAAGAAAAAAAACATTAAAAGTTGAAATAACAAGTCCGAAATTGAAAAAAAATAAGGATTTTCTATTTTTTGTGTTTATATTTTAAAATAGTAAAAATTTTTATATCTAGGATACTACAGTGCTGTGGAAGAGTTTATTGACGCGACATTTTAATTAGTCATCGTTAGTATTTAAGAGTAGAATATTTTTTTTTTATAATTAGGGTATTTTTTTACTACTGTAAAAAATAGTTAATTGGTTTGTAACAAAATTATGTTTCAAAACTGAATTTAACAAATTAGAGTCTTTGCAAAGAAATTTTTTTTACCGAAGTTGAGTAAAAAGATCGAAACAGCCAAATGGTGTAGGAAAAGAATTTATATTTACTCAACGATGATAAATAATTTACAGAGAGAAAATAATACTCAATAGTCTCTAAACACTTTTTGTAACGGATTTTTTTCGATTTATCATTTTTCACTCCTTTCGAGTTCCGTCTTGTCACATAATTATTACGATGGTAGAATTTGATCAAAGTAGCAACACCATGACTCTAAATGTCAAAACGGACGTTATGAGAAAAAAACAGTCACAGAAAAGCGCGCATTTCATTTGTCTATTGTGCTGCCATCTAGTGGCGCGTATTATGAACTAAATCCTGTTTAACCGACACTCAAAAAATAAATATCTACAAGGCGAAATAGGTATCATGGTTTCAGATGGTTTCTGAAATAAATCTTTATTTTTTATCTCAATCACATATTATGTATACAATAATCACAATATTATGTATTACTTATGAAGGTCACAGTCATGTTATAAATTAAAAGAATAGTTGTTTCCGTTTTCCGGTAAAGCCATTGTGCATTTCAAAAACTTGGAATAACGAACGTCAATTTTCGTCAATATTGTAATTCTGTCAAGCGAATGTTACAATTTTAGATACATCCTGGGCATTCAGGATTAATTTAAAGGTATTAGACAGAGTAAAAACACAGAAAATACATCAAAATGACCTCATTGTTGGACAAAGATAAGTCATGTGAACCACCAGTAGAAAAAAAGTGCAAAGAACCGGCGTTGAAAGCAATTGAAATTGAAGAGAAGAAGAAAGCTGAAAAAGAACCGGAATGCGTAGAACCCCAGCCACCTGAAGTGAGGGATAAAGTATTGTTCGACCCGGTAAGATAGCCTTAGGTATATTGTTCTTACTGCTGAGACTTTGGCCGGCTCTTTAGAAAAGGGGAGTGGAATAGGGAAGAGGGGAGTGGGTCGTGAGGGTGGAGTGGATGTGATGTGACATGTTTTTGAACAGGTCATCTAGATATATGAAAGGAAAAACTGACTGACTGACATATCAACGCACAGCTGAAACTACTGGGCCTAGGTGTGTGAAGTTTAGCACAGGGCTTCCTTTTATGACGTAGGCGAACACTAAGAAAAAATTTTCCAAAATTTAACTCCTAAAGATGGATGTTGATGAGGGATGTAATGGGGGTCTAAAGTATGTATGGAGAACCCTACCTTCACGCGGGCGAAGCCGCTGGCAGGAGGCTAGTTTAGACATAGTTTCTCACTATAGTATTATTTTTGGTCACTGAGATTAAGTTGATTGCACAGAATAAGAGTAGGTACCCATAAAGTATATAACAATATGTCTACATATAATAATATATCTGTGTGTAGACTCACAGGTATAGAATTCGCCCATCGAATTTTTCTCAGTCTAGATTGGAGCGAACGGGCGTGTCAGACTTACCGCCTAATAAAACCCTACTGTGTTCTCCTGTTGCCCTTAATGTTCTTGGACGACAGTTCTCTCAAAAATTCTTTGCCTTAGGTACTAAATTGAAGGCAAATAGACAAGTTTGGTATACAAAGGCCTCGTAAAGTCGAGAAATTGTTGATGGTTGAACGAAAAAAAACAAATAACTCCATTTTTACCTAATACGGCGTTTCCAACAAAGGAATTAGATTACTGCAGCCTTCACTTTGTTTTATATCATAAAAACCAGCTGACAAGACCTTTTGCCCTGTCTGTCAAACCTTTTTTGTAGAATTGAGACCGACAGGTGGTGAGGTGAATAAACCTAGTAGCGCCAACCTTGTATAGGCGGCCAAATAGCGAACTACACTAAATGTATTGGAAATTTTATTTTCTCCTTAGCTAGCAGCGCCTCATCGAACCGCAAAGATAATTTTGTCGAGGAACCCTGGTAGACTAGACATACTACAGGATGTGGGTTCCATTTTTAAACAAAGAAATTGTTGCTGCAAATTTAATTAATATGATGAAGATGGCTCAAATCCACATTGAAACCGGTTTTTTATTGACAGAAACTGACGTGTCTATGAGAAAAAGAGCAAAACAATCATTTTCGTAGAAAACATATTTAATTGGTAGTTGCAAGCTTGTATAATAAATTAATATCTTGTTTGTTCGTACCTTGGCTTTGTACCTACTTTAAAGTTCTTCGGAACGAAAGTAGATGGCGTTACTTGCCTTATAATCTTGTCACTACATTGATTTAAAAACTATTTAGTGATTCTTCATTTTCATAAGAAAAAGGATGAAGGTACTTACTGGTCTCATCAGAATTTGTCTAAGTAATAAGAAGGTTTTTTTATTACCGTGAGGTATAGAGTAAATAGATATCGTAGGATTGATCTCAACCTGTTGAACTATCTAGCTACTAAGGAACAGAAATTGTTTTCTTGGGACTTTTTTCCCCACTTCTTCGTCCCATTTGGTATCTACGAGTTATAGAATTATGCCAAAGCTTCTTTTAGCTTTCCTACTAAACACAAGATACAAAATGTATGGAAATGATATTCAGGCATAGATAGACGACTTTCCTGCGTTCTCACCAAACCCTAAATTCAAAGTGTATGGAACCCTCTCCGCACATACACACACGATTTCTTCGCAAGTAATTCGCAAATAAGTCGGTTTGTCTATATGATGGTGTAGATGACAGTAGTCGGATTAATACAATAAAGCTCTTTTCTCTATTTCTTTCCTGCTATCATCCTACCCATGCTATGGCCTGCGCAGATCGGGACGGCAAAGGATTTTCCACCTAGTTAGTTGATTTTTACGTCGATCTTGCTCTCGGAAACCGGTGTAAACCTGCAATACAGTTGGTAGATGTCGTCTCTTCAGATTCCACTTACCATTTTTGTTTCCATGGTCGAATATGATGCTTAGTTTCTGTAGGCTGTTCTGCCTGGCTTCGGCGAATAACCGCCTCTTGTTCTTGGGTGATGGCTGCGTGGCTAACGGTGACACTACCATCGTGGTGGTCGCCATATTGTCATAGCACCATGGCCCGTACAGTCTGAGGACAAATTGTTTGTTTATTTTAGAGAGAGATTATTCGTCTGGTATAGAAAATGTGTTTTTCAATACACTTATTCGAAAACTACCTATTATCGCACTCCGATTAGGTTCAATATAGCATGTATATCACCAAGTGCTTTTTTTAATTTATCAAAACAAGGGCTTTTTCATTCTCTCCTTATCGTCGCGGTCAAGGGTGATTAATTTTTGTTGTTAGTTTATCGAATCAGGCGCGAATCGTATTTTTGCTGTATGTTTGAGATACGATGAAACGTTTTTTCTTTCTTCATTTCACAAGTCGTAAGTGTATTGAAAAACGTCGTTTGAATCACGTGCATTTTTCTCATTACAGCCCTCGGCTCCATAACACACTCGCCTACGGCTCGTGCGAATTCCGCCTCGGTCATAATGATAAAATTTCTGCACTTGTATCAAAATGTACTATTACAGGTGTGTTTATATTATTGGTCGGTAGATTAAATAAAGTATGATGTAGATAACCCTTCATCATAATTTATACCAAGTATCGTTCATACATTCTGCTCTCAATTATAAATTGAAGCTCGTCATTACCCATTCCTATTTGTGGATCTTATGATTTGAGTCTTATTAGTGAATTGAGTACAATGTCAATGATATAATTGTCTTGTACATTAAATGACCTTCCGAAACTCAACTTTATCATTTCAGGACTTGGCACTTGATGAAAGCAAGCTTGAACTGGATTAAATTACACGAATTCAGTTTAAAACTGGATTAATTTGTACGTTAGACTTTGGGTTCTTTGAGATGTTTTATAGTAGTAATGAATTATTTTTTTTTTCCACTACTATCACACAACGCAGTCTAGTTCCAAGATAAGCAAAGCTTTTGTTATGAGTACTAGACAACTGATAAACTTCCTCATATATTTCTAAATACATATATATTATAAATAAATTACACCCAGACAGCACAAATGATCGTGTTCATCACACACACATTTGTCCTGGGTGGAAATCGAAACCACGACCTCTAGCGTAGTAGTCAGAGTCACTAACTACTAGACTGATAGGCCAATACGATGAGGATGGCCCCCTAAAATGCTTTTGCCCTTTGCAACTGAAAGACACAGTTGGGTTTTAGTCAGTAAAGTCTGACACGCGCTCTTGCTTCACCGTAGAGCGCGAGAAGTAATTAGGTAATTACTTCTCACACTCACGTACATATGAGTACGTAGGTATATGTTTACCCCAAAAAGTACTACTACGTAACTACCTATATGTTTATCTCAAAAAAATGTATGTTACTAAGTGCGCTCTTTCTCACCTCTATGACTAATAATAATAGCTAACTTTACTAATGGAAAATTTTCAGCAAAGTTGAAATACAAATGGGTGAAAATATATTTTACGTAAGCGATTAACCATACGATAACGAGAAATCCAAACAGATGTGCTCACGGAATAATATTTTGCCACAGTTTAATAATACAGCAAACATTTCGTGATGGTCATATTAAAATCAAGTTATTCCATGTTTACTTTTCCTTGTATTAAACATACTTAACACAATTTTCAAATTGATTCTGCGAGGAATCGCAAATATGTAGTTTTGTTTTGTCCACAATTCATCAACATCATCATCAGCCGGCCTCCTCTCTAGGAGGGGGAATGGACCAGAATCTACCACGCGGGCCCAGTGCGGATTGGTGGATGTCACATGTCTACGAATTTTTGGTTCTATGTAGAACACACCGGTTTCCTCACAATGTTTTCCTTCACCGTTTTGAGAGCAGTGGTGATAAAATAAATTACACAAAGTAATGCGTCTGTCTGGGCTTGAACCCGCGACCTACAACTCGTAAATCGGGGCCTTTACCCACTCGGCCACCACTGCTCTCTATCCACAATTATATTTAACAAAATGCTAGCGGCATTTACGTCAGAGACTTTAAAAATTATAAAAAATATTCCATTGTTTCGTGTGAAAACAATTACTTTTATTCGTCAGACAATAATGCTGAGAAAGAATTTAAATGCAGAACTCAAGTCTCTCCAAACCGGCACAAAGGAATTAAAGCACATTGCTGACGAACAAGTGTATTCATTAAATAGCTAAAGAAACAAATAGAAAATTAAAATGACTAATAATCTTATTGTTGAATTGTTGATGAGACTTTATTTATTTACAAGCGGTTACATTCCACGTGGTTTCACACATTGGTTACTGCTCTGCTACCGTGATTCATAGATAGTCTATAGAGATATACTCCTTATTGTAGGTACACCTTAAATAAAATTTAAAGTACCAGCTTAAAAGTGTCAGAATGGGCGGTATTACCACTAAAAGCTTTACAGACAACCTTTAGATGGATTTGACGGAGAAAAAGATACACAGGCAGTTGGTGGTTGTAGCTTAGTATGCCTTCCTTGATAAACTGACGATCCAAGTCTAAAAGAAGTTTTCAATTCGATCAGGTACTTCTTGAGGTTAGCACAGCCAAACAAAAAACTCTCCAGCTTTATAATACTGTCTGGCAGACAACAATATCGAATTCAACACACAATGAAACGACAATGAAATAATTGAGAGGTTTCTTCCGGATAATCTTACACCTACCTCAATGGAAGTGATGCCATACCCTAAGAAGCACTCACTATCAAATTCGTATTCACTCTTTCAAATGAGACAACCACTTATGAAATTATTCGTACTCTAAAAGGCGACTGAACCGTTCAACAATCACACGGATGACAGAGTTTGGCACTAGACAACTTACTACAAGAATATTGGCGTGCATAGAATATTATTAATAGGTATCATTGGAATCCAATGCATTTGGAGAACACAATACTCATTACCATGTGACAGATATTTGACAAGACTAACCAAATGAATACAATACTGATTGTAAAAAGTATGTGGACACTTTAGATGGGACAAAAAGTAAGTCTTCCTATCATCAGATCATCGTTTCCCGGAAATTAATTAGATTTGGCTGAAGCACAACTGAATACAAAGACTTGTTTACACTATTTTAGTCTGAAGGAAAACAAACTCGTGTAAAACAGTTAGATACCTACTGTAATCTCTGTTATATGGATATAACGGAAGAACCTGTATCGGAACCAAATCCGGAAGCGGAGATTTTAAATTGGTTTATCGGAACCGGAATCTTAATCGGTGCAATATCAATTAGGATTCGAACTTTCGAAATCACAATCGCACCGTAAGATTTCTGCTCCATATACTATGATCATGATCCTTGGGATCCCGTTTCATTAGAATTTTCGAAAAATGGTACTGTTACAACGCCGACCCTGTTTGTCTTTTAAAAAAAGAAAAAGAAACAGATTATGCGACAGCGTTCAGATTCTAACGTACAGTACAGCCGTAGGATCTTGGCGAGTCTGCTCTGAAGTGAGGCTCTGCGAATTTTAGCGCTTTTTGCACTCATACAAAAATAAAGGTTTTAAAAAAAAAATGCCATTAACAGTTTTTAACAGCAATAACAATTGCATTTATTTATTTAAATCACCAAAATTCACATAGCCTAACTTCAGACTCACCAAGATCCGACAGCCGTACTGTAACTGAATTATCTATATAATTTCTATGCACCGGATAAAAATACCCCCCGACCCGAATAGGCCCCGACTTACGAGTTGTAGGTCGCGGGTTCGAACCCAGCCAGGCGCATTACTTTGTGTAATTTATTTCATCACCACTGCTCTCAAAACGGTGAAGGAAAACATCGTGAGGAAACCGGCATGTCCTAGAACCAAAAATTCGAAGACATGTGACATCCACCAATCCGCACTGGGCCCGCGTGGTGGATTATGACCCATTCCCTCTCCTAGTGAGGAGGCCTGTGTCCCAGCAGTGGGAACATTGAAAGGCTGATGATGATGATGATGATGGATAAAAATACAACAAGCTGATGTTAGCAAAGGAAAAATACGTGATTTAAAAATAAAGCTGATTTAAGCTTTATTGCTTTGTAATAAGGGTTATAACAGAACACATAAACCTTCGCCTATACATTGTCTATTTGACAAGTGGGTGTGGCACGTGTTCAACCAGACAGAGTACTCTATTATTTACTAACACAATGTTCTATCAGACATGACACACGGAAATAAACGTAACACGATCAGCTGATACTAATTCATCAGTTGTTTGTTTACTACTAGTATTTGAAATGATTTCCCACAGGAGTTGTAGTAAGCTGCGGATTGTATTATTGGCTTTGAACGCGAATAAGCGTTATGTGGGTATTTAAATTCGATGTAAGTAAATACTTAAATAAATGTAAAAATTGTCTAAAAATTAGTTATTTACCTCAACAGATTTTTTTGTAGTGGGCAAAAATCATCATCCAATGACGAATCAAACAGTGTCAGACTCTTACTGACTAAACCCCCACCCCGTTCCTTCTCTGCCCTTCGCACTGGGGCTAAGCCTTCCTTTCAGAAACAGAGCCTGGGCTCCAGTAGGCTTCGACCGTTTTGTAGAGTCCCTACGACTTTAACAGATGTTAAGTAATTAACTACTAACTATTTAAATAATCTTTGTACGTCTTCTATACTTAGGCTGATCTAACACACTGAATTTTCCAATTTGATACTAGGCTGTATTACAATATCTTATAGACTACTTAATGTCACGAAGTAATAACTAGGTATGTGCTTCAAAACATTAGGACTAACAATTAACATTGAAATTAAAAAGTAATAAAATCAAAATGGTTTTTATTTCACACTAGCTTTTGCCCGCGGCTTCGCTAACGGCAACAGATTATCCTACTCTACTCCACTCTACCCAACTACACCCTTTTTTTTCATAAGAACCTTCTCCTAACATTAACAAACACAACAAAAAAAGAATTAGTGAAATCTGTTCAGCCATTCTCGAGTTTTGCGCTTACCAACACATTTTGCGATTCATTTTTATATTATAGATAGGCCTACAAGGCCCTAGCTAACCCGTCTATAATAAATCATTAATAATTTATTTATCTTATAAGTGATCGATGCTAAACTCGGATATTATGTATTAATTAACATGGCATTGCAATTTAAATAAATGGGTTGTACAAAATAAAGAATCGTAATCACTGTAAAAGAAAACACTTCAAAGGGAGATAAACCGTGGATCTTGAATTGTAAAAAATAGAATCCCCTTTTTATTGAATATCAAAGAAGAATAAACTTTCCATACGGCCTGTGTAATTTTACCCGTAAAATAGAGCACGAAGAAAAATATGTCAAACGACTTAAGAAATCCAGCGAGAAATCATCGAGATTAAGAGGTAGGTGGACACAGTAAACAAGCTAACCAGAACAAGGTTACAGACACACAACATGATTATTATCAAACGAAAGCATACAACGGATTTTTGGCCCAAATTCAAGGAAAGCAACGTAGTAACGTCTTTGTATTAAAATGACTAATTCTCACGTACAGATTTCAGCGAAGCGTTATGAATTGGAGAATGGAGAATTCTGTGTGATTGCATGTATCATTTGTTCTACAGTAGTTAATAAGGTCAACTGCATTGATTCTTCGGGCGAAATAATCATGGATTCTATGAATACGTGGCCTGATACTTCGAGCTAAAGTTAGGTGACACACTTGGCAGTTATGCGGTTACAAGCTTCTTGTTTCATATAATTTGTATTTGGAGATTGTCGGTCTTTGGCCTCTAGGGGTATTGCGACCAATGCCTATAAAGTAGTCGTGTGTATACCATGACGTCCCGTCGATATTACATCCCAGTTCCATTATTTTTGGTTGTAATTTTTTCTTTATTGATGTGGTCAAACGTAAGATATGGTATTGGTGTAATAAATATATTCTTATTTTTTATTGCACACATACAAAATACAAATACAATAAGACAGTTGCACAAAGGCGAGTGGTTCTGCAGCAAAATATTTTTGTCCTTGATTGCTAACGCTGAGCACTGTTCCAAAGAGTTACCGTAACTCTGGAGCGCTGGTCAGCTAATTGAACACTGATTTATATCAGTAAAACTCTAATACCACCGAGAGCCACCGTAGGCGCGCGCTTGTGGATGGTGAGCAATAGGTAGCTCGCCGTCCAATCGTCTGGTAACCGTCCGGACCAAGCCCAGTCGTCGACGGCGCGCAATTTTCCCGCGCGCTTCAAGGAGTTGTCAGCAAACCGTAGGGACTTTGCAGAAGGGTCGAAGCCAACTGGGGGCAAGAGTTCGCGTCTGAAAGGATGGTTCTGGCCCTGGCATATGTGGCAATGTAAGAATGGGGTAGATTGTTTAGTAAGTAAGAGTCTGACACTGTTTCCCACTCCGCCCAAGGGCGGGTTTCGTCATTGAATGATTTTTACATACCATAAAAAAATACCACCGAGAGCGGGATAACTTATTTGGTGAAGTCTCGAAATAAAGGGCACCTTTATTATGCAAAGATGTCAGCCTAATAGTAACTTCCGAAAAAACCGTATGGTGTGACGTCAATATAAACCGGTTGAACATCAAGTCAATTGTAAATTAGCAAAGGTGTTACTATCGTGGCCATGTCATAGAATTTTTTTTAATCGCTATAAACTAGTGCTTGACTGCGATCTCACCTGATGGTAAGCAGTGATGCCTTCGTTGATGGTGAGGCGCACTAGTTTATTAAGTGCCTGTTCACTCTAGCCCTGAAAACACCTAAATTATAATTGATCACTTCAGGATCGTATAAACGTTAACATTTGATGATCTGTCAATCCTCGGTTGGTCATATCATTGACGTAGGATTTCTATGACAATAAAAGGCGTAAAGAAAGTAGGCCAAACTAGTATTACTTTAACTGTATAAATTTTAACGTTTTAAATGATTTCATCAATTTCTTAGATCTGGTCCATAATATTAGCATCTATTCGAACGGTAATCCTTCTTAAACTTGATCGAAGAACTATTATGACGCTTTTGGATAAACCCCTAATGTCTAATTAGAGTTTTTTATTGTCCTGACCTTTTGAAGACGTTTTAATTTGTGTTATTCTTTATCATCGTATAAAATAATATAATTGAGTTAAACTCTGTTATTTATTTATTGATACGCTTTATTTCCTCATGCTTCTAAGCGGTATTTATCTCTTTGGCGCAGCACCTCCCCCCATTTCGCTGAAAGACGACAACTCACATTTTCTTGGACGACCTTCTATTTTCTTCTCTTGGAATTCACTCCGGTACTTTTTGTCCATTGATCATTCTTCAACCCGTGGTCATGACCAGTCCAGTTCTATTTAAGTAACCCAAGTCTTTTAATCGCGTCCATATTTTTTTTGCTTTACACTTTTTCACTTTGTTTTATCCTCAACATGTTTCGTTCTATTTTTCTTTAGCTCATGACTTATGTTAATCCTCCTATATCATCATAAACTACATTGTTATTGGAACCCATTTCTTTTTTATTTTCGTTTAGCGTTATATGCTTCTTTGTAAGACAAATCAAACCCATTGTACTAAACAATATTTACATAATTAATTTACTAGCATCTAATAAATATGTTATAACTCTATTGGCTACTGAGTCTGGTAATGGCAGGTTTCATTTTCGCTTTTATTATTATTTTACATTAGATCGCAAATAAAAAGTTTTTCTTTCTTTCTTTCCTTCTTTCTATTTCCGTTACCGAATCAGCTAAAGCGCTCTGAATTATCTGTTGCATCTATACTATTAATCACTCTAATCGTTTTTGGCAACTAATTCTTAATATTCAGTTTGCATAATATTTGTATGTTTTACAGTCATAACATTTTTCAAACATCTTGAACGATATTTTGATATATTCCAGACTTTTTATGTAATGATTGCGATGTCGTTCGTTGACTTGTCTACGCCAGTTATTTTGGTCTCCAATGAAACTCAACTGTTCTGAATTAAATGTTGACTATCGTCGATGTAAAGTTCATTTAGAGACTAACGTGAAGGATATTTCAATTACACGAAAATAATCGGCTTCTAACGATCATACTGTTAGTACAGAGGGTCCGACATCTCTGAGAAGAAGACGTCTCAAATAGTTGGGGTCTAGAATCAAACAGATAAAAAGTGGCTACTAATACGGTCCTTATGGGAACTCAGCTATGAAATCCTGCATCACGCAATTACAGTTCTCCGTGCGATTTGGACATAGATACACAACATCCAGGAGTTATCTGTCTGGCGGTTACCCACACTAAACTTCACCCGTCTGGTCGGAAGATCCTCCCTTTAACCTTTAACTTCAACGGAGGTTTGGCTGGACTACATTGTGTTCCAAATACCTCTAAAAGGATATTCATCAGGAAAACGCATGCAAAACAATGAATGTGTACCCACTGTTGCGAAACCGATTATGGCACGTGGCTTGCTTTAATTATTTCATTCTTACGTGACCGACATACCAAACTAATCCATAATTCATGCATATGACAGACAGACTGAGACAAGACCGCTTTGAAGCCAAACTAACGGGATTAACCCATTTACCCTTGTCGCCTAATATTCTTTTATGTCGTACAATAATAATCGATTGCTGTATTTACGGGTTATTCATATTTTATGCTGGTAATTGTCAGATATTATTCTATACAAGGGGCCGACGTTTGGGCTTATCCCTTTACCTAATTGGACTGCGAAAACGGTTATGGATTTGATGATTGTTTTGTCATTAAGGGCAAAATTACAATATGGTTTCGTATATTCAGATCATCTTATTTTGATATACCTACATTAGTTAGCCCATTATGTCCCACTGCTGGACGAAGGCCTCCCTCTCCCTTTTCCACACGCATATGTCCTCGCCCATCGCGAGCCAGTCCTTCTGGTAATTGTCCAGCTCATCTCTCCATTTTCGCCTTGGTCTACATTATTTACAAATAATTTGCAACTACGGATTTTTTTATTAACCTTACAGCCCCCCAAAAAAATAACCTACGAAACTAGTTTGGGAAGCCTTCGATTGTGGGTGTGTGGTTTTAGGCGTTATGAGTACGCCACTGTCCAGTCTGCGTCACATGTGGGGCAGTGTGGGTGTCCATGAGGATTCCCACTCCTGCCACAAAAAAAAACCTACAGAACTAACACGAGCTTTTAATCCATTTAACGGCCTAAACTAAATTGTTAGAGAGACATTTGTTTTTCCCCAAAGCTCCATTGGTTCCATGGCTGGTGGAGCTATATACCTAGGGTGTACATCTCCATCGCTTTTTCTCGTCGTATGCCTGACATTTTAATGGCGGCTCTACAATGCCGAGAAGTCATGCTCGAATTCACGCCATGAATAAACTACACAAGTCCACATTCATGTTCACGCCTGTTCACGGAGCGTCACGACACTAATCTGGAACCACCATAACGCGTCACGGTAAAGCCCCTAGTCAAGCTTTCTATTAACCTTTTCAGTAACGGTTAATCTTGTTTGGAGAACAAAACAAGGACACAGTTCATGAAACTGTATCCACACATAAAGTACAAGCTGAAGCAGAGAGAAGGGCAAAGACTAAAGACCTCGTGTAAACACTTTCACTAAATGATTCTCGGGTTTGTCTCCACCGCAGGAGGTTGTAACTTTGTTAGCTAAGCGTTTAGAGGTGCGTGTAATTCAACAATGTCAAACGCCATCCCATAAGGACGGCGACAATTACAACGCTCTATTGATCGCGAGCGACGTTAGGTTAGGGCTGACCAAAATTTTCGTCAATTTCAAAGTAATTCTCTAAGTTGTAGCAGACCTCAAGATTCTAGCTCTAGTTACCCACTTGAAACGGAGGGTAGGATTGAAAACTTCATTAAACTGATGATTATGTTGCTAATTGGCAAACAACATCACATACCTTAACAGACATGATTTTTTTTGCCATTTTTTTAGATATAAAGTCAAAACGCATTAAATAACCAGTTTTGATGCTGTTTCCAGTAAAATATATTTTTAATTTATATAAAATAACGCTTGACTGCGATCCCACATGATGGTAAGCAGTGTTGCAATCGTTGATGGTGACGCACACTAGTACATAATATTATACAAAAAGAAGCACTAGCAATAATACAACACTTTTACCAGTCGTAAAAAATATTGTATAAAGTATAGAATAGTATAAACTAAAGTAGCTTACCGCTGTGCCTATGTATGCTTAAATCTTTAAAACTACGCAACGTATTTTGATGCGGTTTTTTTTAAATAGATAGTGATTCAAGAGGAACGTTTATGTGTATGCAAAATATATTAATAACTAGCGACCCGCCCCAGCTTCGCACGGGTGCAATGCTGATATTAAATATATTAATTATATTATGCATGTATTATACATAAAAACCTTCCTTTTGAATCCCTCTATCTATTAAAAAAAACCGCATCGAAATCCATTGCTTAGTTTTAAAGATCTAAACATAATAGGGATAGACAGCGGCTTTGTTTTACACTATGTAATGATACACAATTGTCTTGCCAGTCTAATAAACTATACAAAAAGTAAGAAGCACTAGCAAATACACAACCTATTTCTCATGCGACCTCTTTCTACATCACAGAATTGAGTTTGTACAAATTGTTTTTTTTTTATACAAACCAGCGGAAACCCTAACACTTGAATTGCACATTGACCTGAATGCTTCATTTAAGGATGTAATGACAGACAAAGTACCGCATGTAATACATGTCCGCTCCATTGTTTTATTACAACAATGAATTTAACCCACGCGTTTCATTTTTATACTTTTCTTTCTTTTTCATACAAAGCTTCATGAATTTTGTATGTTAATGTCAATGCAGTGTTTTTTAAGATTTGCTTGTTTTTTTCCTAACCAACGAGACCTTCGGACGGTTTTCTCTACATTTTGCTTTTGCATAGCTTTTCTTCTTCGTAAATTAATTAAAACCGGTTCTAGCCGATTCGATGCGATTTATTGCTGATATATTCATTAACGGCTTGTTTGATGCTGCAGTATTTATTGTTATAGATAAGGCGTACCGTACACAGTCACTTTACTCAGGTGATCTGCAGGCCATACAGCTACATTGATGACATTAGTGCAGTATTGACGTTTACGCAGCACGCGCGTGCTGTAAAAATTTAAAAGTTTTGTTAGACGACATAGTGCCAATGAAGCGCTGCAGAGGATTTTTGTATTAACTTTTCAGTATTTTTACAATAGTTTCTATGAATGTGCTTGTCTACTGCTAAGAGAGAGTCGATGGTTTCTTCCAAACCAACTGAATCTTCGGACGGTCTCCTCTACATTTTACATCTCGTTTACTATCTCAAATTTGGACAGTGGCATTTTAATTTGCCATCTGTTATATGTCAAAATGGTTTTAATTTTATTTAACCTCACATAGTCATATCAATGGAACATCAACTTGTTTATTGCTAACTTCTCCGTAAATTAAGCAGCGGTTAATTGGAACCGATTCTTGCTGAATCAAAGCAATACATTGCAGATATATTTAATAACGACTTGTTTTTATAATGCATTATTATTAATAGCTACAACCTTTAATGTCTTAAGTCAAGAGTGAATAGGTTACTTCTAGGCAAGCGTGCTCCATCGTTGACCACATTGACGCTTACCATCTAATGAGGTGTGCTTAGATTTTTTTATTCGAGCTTATCTATATAAAAAAAAACATATTGTCATATCTGTGTGCCCTGTATTGTCACGATTCCAGACACGTAGACTGTATACCCACCAGTGGCAAATTTGTTTGTGTGGTAGTCCCATTGATCTGATATTTATACGTTGGTGGCTAATACTGTTGGTACCAACCGCGTACCGGAAGACACAGCGTTGGAAGGACTCCCCAAAGTGGACCGATGGCCTGGTAAAGGGTGCTGATGGAATCGGATTGATGCAAAATGCAGAAGACCGATCTTTGTGGCGGTGCTTGGGGGAGACCTATGTCTAACAGTGGACGACTGTCGGCTGAATGATGATGATGGAGCTAATGCTTCCCTTGTTGGTACTTCTGCAGGTCTTCCTGAAATAGGGATAAGTTAATTCCCTTAAAAATGAAGGCTTGGCATACATAGTGGATAGTTTACCGGAAGGGATTACTTAAGCAAACACATAATTAAGACCTAGATCCTGCATGCCAGTGCTGGCTTAAGTTTGTCTACCAAGACAGGAGCGTGTATTGGAATGTATAGATACCTATTTATTTACACATTCCAATGTACTCTCCTATCTTCTAGAGTTTCCAAAAGAGGAGGTCTTAAGATGAATATGGACATAACTAAAGTCATGGTATATAAACATAATTATAATACCCACTCCAATCAAGGACAAAGATCCTACACTTGAAGTTGTGGACGACTCAGTAAAAACAAAAAGTTTCGAGTTTTTTTGCGGTCTACCCTAAGAGCTTTCACTTCAGTCGTATTTTTTTTTACCTTTTTGTTTTTGATTCCAGAACTCGCCTGATCCAATTAACAGGGAAAGAGCAAAATGCTTAGAGGGTACGATTTTATTTTAAAGATTGTCATCTACCTACGTAACTTGTCAAAGTATTTAGATCCTGGTGTGTAAATTGTGTATTGTTTTGATTATTTCGTGTATTGATGTTAGTGACGTAATGCACACATTATTGATTTTATAGTTATCGTCGAACGAGAATAGGATGCCACTCATAGATAAAAATTTAGATGTAGGTATTTTCATTACTGCTGTTCATATGTAGGTATAGGCCATTTTTAGGAAGAATATCATCGCTAGCGGCGTGTGTTTTTCAAAGGAAGTTTTATTTGCCTTCCTAATTAAAAAGTTAGACAAATGAGTTTTCTCAATGAATGAGGTAAAGAAGTTCAACCATTTGTTATGTTTATACGCATCCACCTACTTACCATAGCAAATGGTTCAACTTATTTGTCACATACTATACCTGCAGAGAAGTCACTCGACAAGTGACGTGACAGGTTCGTGTACCTATAAAGTTTTGCGGGAACGCTAAAAGTGATTTGTCTAAGCCTGCAGCGAAGAATACTGGTACATATTACACACATCATGCAATTAGAATGTAAGCCGAACCTAATATGTCCCGTAAATACCTCGTACCCCGCGAAAACCGTCCACATTCACGTTCACGCCTGTTTACAGAGCTTCACGGCACTAAAGTCGCCTACAATTTAGCTGCAAGTTCAATTCAACACGGTTATAGCGCTGCTGCCGCGCTGCTGTTTTATTTCACATAAAGAAAAACGTGCGACTATCGCACATTGCGGTTAATTTGATAGCGCCCTTACATGGAGCTGTCAATAGTGTCAATACAGTTGTGAAAAGACTAGGCAACCCGATTAACTCTTTTCCTTGTTTACAGATTGCAAAGTAGAACCGATTTACACCCTATGGAAAGCATGTGATAGAAGGGTGACTAAAAAGTTGCTTTACACTGCTGAGACTTGCCATGAAGAAACCATAGACTTGATGGAAGCTCTAGACAAATGCGTACGAGACACAGGCTTTCTTCAACTCGAGTAGAATTAGAAGCTAGAAAGAGAGATCTTTGATAGGAATGATATTGAAAAGGAACTTTTTGAGTTATGCCTGCCAGTTTTTCACTAGCTAATATTGGACACCACTGCCACTTCGCCCAGACGCCAAGTGTCAACAAAAACAGGCAAAATTCACAAATCTAATTAACGGAATTTTTACCAGGGTTGGTTAAGTTGTTTATATTTTTCACAATCTTGAGACCCCAAGTCCCGGACCTTTGAGAGCCGTAAGGGACGAAGTCCACTTTGAGAGGGCCCTGTTAAAGTATAATATAGGGAACCAACCGATGATTATTCCTATTCTATATATATCTTCGTATGCCGTAAATGCATCTAAGGATATTGCGCAGTTAGTGCAGGTCTATATCGATAAAATATTATGGATTTGAAAGGCTAATCATCATCATCATCGTCCTACCCTTATCCCATTTTATTTGGGGTCGGTGCAACATGTTTTTCTCTTCCACTCTGTCCTGTCACCCGGATTTGAAAGGCTAATGTGGACTGGTTACTATGGGGAAGCTATGGGGTTATGAATTTTGAGGACCAATGTGGACTGGTTACTAAGGGAATTGTGAATTCGGAGGACTAATCTGGACTGGTTGCTATGGGAATTGTGAATTTGGAGGACTAATGTGGAGTGGTTACTGAGAAAAACTGACCACACGGCACCTCTTGATGAACGTTATGAATAATACACAAATGAAGTGGCATGTCGGAGAGTGTTATTTTTATTATTATTTTGTTTAATTTTTATTTTTATATGAACAAATAAAGTTGATCAATTTATTATGGATGAATCGTTTACCGTTTAATAATTGTAAGACTTCAAATGGGTACTCAAAAATTCTAAGAACGAGACTTTGTACACAACGTTTGAATTAACCGAATATTTCATTACAATACGAATCGTTTTTGTGTTTCTGACAAAAGGAAGATTACGTACGAAAATTTCATTTAACAATTTAAACGTTTTCTTGGGAGGACTTTATTAAACGCTGGTTTTCTTAGAAATTGAAAAAAAAAACATTTAACCATCTACTGTTTTATTATGGCGACTTTACATTAGTGCCGTGAAACTCCGTAAACTGTTCTCCGTGAGCTGTTCGCTGTTCGCGGAATGTTCGCGTGGTACAAACTTGTGTAGTTTATTCATGGCTTGCATTCGCGCGTGAATTTACGGCACTAATATAGAGCCGCCATTTAGTGCAAAACTATTTAAAAAATCCGTTGCGCAGTGTGAAGAAGAAACAAACGAAGGCAGAGATATACAGTACCTACCGCGTAGGATCTTGGCGAGTCTGAAGTTGGCTCTGCGAATTTAGCGCTTGAAAACTCGAGATCCGACGGCCGTACTTGTACTATTAAGAGATCAATGAGTACTAGGGTAGATCAATGGTTAGGTATGTCGTAAGGAAAACTTATCCACAGATTGACAAAGACGTAAGAGGATTGAAAGGTGTTAGGAGGATAAATCTTTTGTCCGGTTTACGATTATTTTTAATTTATTTAATTATCTATTTACTATTTACTTCCTTACCTGCCATAATTATCTTCAGCCTGACTTTGTTCGCTTGGCCGTATTGCACTAACACAAGAGAGACAGCAAAGGAACACCATATTGACTTGAAAGGCGATAGATATTATAACTAACTACTTAATAAAAGTAAAGCTCGACCATAACACAATCTGTAATCGATCGTAGAATCCTTGAACTTTATGAATCGAGACTTCAAGCACATAATCCACACGTACACGGTATAATATATTACCTACTGGTAATAAGGCATTCCTTATTGTCGGCATCATTGGCCCATTATCCTTGGGTGTCATCTTCATTAGGACGAAGTTAAGACAATAAAAAAGTGTTTTATAGCCTTATCCGAGCTGATGGTGATCCTTTAGTACAAGCTAATCCATTTTTAGGGTTGCATATCCGAAAGGTGACCCTATTAGGTCTGTATGTCTGTCTGTCTATGAGCGAACTTTACATAAATACCTACAACCTTAAGAGGTAGAAAGTTGAGTTTTACTAATACAATTACAATTAAAGGTTCCCAACTTCCTATAAAAGAAACGTTATTTTAGTAACGGTTTTTGCTCAATTTTAATTTTGTAGGTCCCTTCGTGGTCGGGTCTGATTCGCACTTGGCCAGTTTTTGTATCCATCAAAAATCAGTCTAGTCTGTACAGGGTGTAATTGGAATGGGTGATCATGCATGTTGTTTTAAATATTGCATTTGCCTATTGAAATGAATAAATAGTTCAACCGAAAAAAAACTGACCTTCCATACTTATTTTAATGAGAGGTATTTAAAACGTCCTTTGAGAGCTATTTAGTTATATAGGCAGAAGCAATATCTAACACATACCATTATTTCATCCTACTGCACTACGAAAGTTATTGATAGCTCCCTTTTGTGACACAATTCTGTCTACCCACTCTTTTTAGTGGCTTGTATATTTTATGTAAAGAAACATATAATGTAGTTTATTGTTTTTTTGGTGACATTGATCCCCAGCGCGTAGTGGCAAAACGAACAAAAATATGCATTTTTCGCCTTAAGGGAAAATTCAACAAGTGTCACCTCATCCAATTCCAAGACATTTCCTTAAATAATATTGACCCAAGGCCCTTAGGCGGATGGAAAAATAAAAAGTACGCTCCTCGTAAAATTACCCTAAAGGCACTTCACCCTTTTCATGTTTCGACTGTAGGTACGTATACGTATTATTATTATTGGCGCCCAGTTAGGATTACATCTTACATCATCATTACATAGTATAAAACAAAGTTGCTTACCGCTATGTGTGCTTAGATCTTTAAAACTACGCAACGGATTTTGATGCGGTTTTTTCTAATAGATAGAGTGATTGAAGAGGACGGTTTATATGTATAATATATGCATAATATATTCAATATCGGTACCCATGCGGAGCTGGGGCGGGTCGCTAGTCTGTAATATAAAAATGAATCGCTGAATGTGTTCCTTCTATTTCTTTCGTGTCGATCTGACTAATTTTGTCCTACCAATATTTAGCCACACGGACAGCTTTGTCGTTGGCCTCGCACAATTCAGCAGGCAGGTGGTAGAGCACGCCGGGCAGGAAAGGAGCTGAGACCTATCCTGTGAAGGGGCTCCATACTGGCACTATATTTGCGATGGGTCAAGGAAACCCCATCTGGCTAGATTGTCTCTGCAGCGGCCAACCTGAACCCGCAACCGGTTCAGAGATGTCCAGATTGGTTACTGCAGTTCATATCCCGGTAGCAGATGTTCCGCCGGTGGAATGAAATTAAGATGAGTGGAATATCTTTTCCTCCACAGTTCGGGTCTCTGGTCCGAGCCATTGTTCTCCGAGATTCTCGTAAATCTTAAAAAGCTCTTACGACTCTTTAAGCGTGCACACTCCAGCGATCACTGCACACTCACAGAATTTCGAGAACAGCTTGAACCGATTTCGTTAATTCTTTTTCAATACACTTACTTGAAAACTGCCTCTTATCGCACTCTTATTAGGTTCAATATAGCATGTATATCACCCAAGTGCTTTTTTGAGTTTATCACAACAAGGGCTTTTTTATTCCTTCCTTATCGTCACGGTCACGGGTGATTATTTTGTTTCACTTTGTTTATCGAATCAGGCGCGAGGCGTCCCCCAGAGTCGCTGGACGACCCCACGAAATTAGAAATTTACCAGAGCAGATTTGAATGCTATACTTATATATTTCTTAAATTTCTACTGTATGTTTGAGATACGATTTTTTTTTTCTTTCTTTCTTTATTTCACAAGTAGTAAGTGTATTGAAAAACTTCGTTTGACACACGTGCAGATTTGTCATTGCAGCCCTCGGCTCCATAACACACTCGCCTACGCCTCGGTCGCAATGACAAACTTCCTGCACTTGTATCAAAATGTACTATTATTTGTTGCGTTTGTTATTGTCAGTACTCTTCTCTACTTTTTTTATGAAAGAAAAAAGTATTTCCCTAGCCATTTCTCAAGCGTGTTAGTGGTTTCCAGGATGCGATGAATACCAGTTTCTTCTTTAAAGGAATATTTTGTTTTCATTTTGAGTTGGCCTAAAATGATGAATTACTGGCGTAATTCAGTATTATAGGCCAACTGTTACTATCCAAAATTCAATCAAATCACAAAATGTAGCCGTATATTCGAAATCATTTCGTCGGAAATATTTGAACAAATAACACAACAAATATTTACTAACAATATCAATACCCAATAACCCTTTAAACAGTTAACTTTGTAGTAAGCACAAGTTTTATTGGAATATGTTTTTGGAAACCCTAAATACTTATGTATGTGAAACCAAATTATACTAACTCAACGACTTGTAATGATTTCCAAGAATATGAAGCATTGTTTTGGCGAAAAACTAGGTTTAGTTACTATCTGTCTTTTGTGGTTTAGTCCTGTAAATCTTGGAGCCTCGGGCAGACTCTTCATTAGATAGAACTACCCTCTTCTGAAATTTGCCTTTGAAGCAGTCAATCATCCGTCTACCTACATAAAAATCTGTAATTTAGTAGAGTTATTTTGTCAAAAGCATAATCTATATAATCAGCCTTATAATGTTCATACTGCTGGGACTTTTAGGGGTGAGAATGGGTACTTACTTACGTACTCCACCAAGCGGGCCCATTGCGGTTTGGTGGATGTCACATTGTGTTTGTATTTTACTTCTAGAACATACCATTTCAAGAGCAGTGATGATGAAATAAAGTTATTTGACTAACTGGGTTTAAAACTGCGACCTACAATTTGCAAGTCGGGCCGTTACCACTGGGTTATAACTACTATACTTTCAATTCTGACTACTTCGGTAAATTGTTAGGGTATGTACTGCCATGCAGGGCAAAGCCACCTTTACTTCTTTCTTTAGATAATTAAAATAGTTCATTTTGATACAATCGTAGAAAGTTGCAGTGACAAATTTGCACTTACGACTAGGGCATGCAAAACCGGTTTTCCGGTTTTGTGCAAAACCGGAAATCGGCCACAATTTCTCGATTTTTGAAAACCGGTTTTGAGAGCCAAAACCGAGCTCAGCTCCGGTTTTCCCATTATTGAGTAACAATTAACATTTTGATTTTTATCAACATTGTTGAGTGCTGGGTGTTTCTGTAACAAAATAAGAAGTTCCATGCACTTATATTCTTGAGATCACATTATCAAGAACAGCGATCTCTTGAAAACAAGTGATTTATGCTTTATTTAAATTAGTATACATAGTTGATTACTGATTTGTTTTTAGTGCAATATAAACATGATATAGCACACTCTGTGGAAAGTCCAGGCCGAAACCCAAACTGCGCGTCATGTAGCGTGACCCAATTGTCCAGCTGTCTATCAAGCAGACCGTCCAACACCTTAGCAATAACAGTGGCCAAGGAAATTGGTCTGTAGTTCGCCTGGTCCGATATATCCCCAGTCTTATTCTTGACGATTGGTACCACCACCGTCCTCAACATATCAGATAGCAAGTACGAGTGACTCACACAAAGCGTAAAGAACGTCGTCAACACTCTAGGCAGATGAACCCCAGCAAATTTGAGGTGCTCGATGCTGAAACCGTCATGACCAGGAGACTTACCCCCTTCATACTCATATAATTTGCCTCCTTACCTCCTTGGCCGAAAAACATATTGGCTCATAATCACAACTGATCTCATCATCGCCCCTCAGCTGGCCCTAGCAGTGATGATACCATAAAACGTTCTCTAAACATATTGGCAATATCCTCCGGCGAACCACATTCCCCTACGGTCACAGGGCGGCCCGGCCCAACCTTCAGCTTACTGGTTAACTTCCAGAACTGGGAAAAATTTTTAGATGCCCTATGCGATGCCAAAATGTCCATCTTAACCTGTTCCTGATGATTTTGACACCACTTAAGTCTGTTCCAAAAAGAAATGTATCATACAATTTGTTTTATTTGTAGACTTAGTGGATATTTAAAAAAAATATATGTTTCTTTTTAAATTATACTACATTCGATTTTTTTTTGCCAAAACCGGACCTAGCTCCGGTTTTCGGTTTTGGTTCCAAAAAAACGATGTTCAAAACCGGTTTTGATGACTTTCCGGTTTTGCATGCCCTACTTACGACTCGTGGGGGTTGAGTCAGTGTGTTGAAGAGAGTTTATTGATGCCAGGTAGGTACACAAATCAAACAACGTACATGTTTTTTGCCTTTTATGGAAATCAATGTGGTCAATTTTGGCTGTAAGGACATGATTATGTCATCGCAAATCGCGAGTGCGCGACTCAACCGTTGACTTTGACTTTTAATTAAGTCATCAATTGTATCCACTTAAGACATCACGTTTTATACACGTATTAGTAAATGTTATCAAACACGACGAGTATTTTTTGGCTATCAGCTAGTTGGGTCAGATCTTAAGAAAGACGTGTAATACGTGGCAAATAAGTTGAACCCGATGCGATGGTTACGCGCAGATTGAGTATTTATTATTTTATAGTGAATGATGAAATCGGTTTCAAGTCAATTTGAGTGCTTCTCATTAATTTTTTTTTTAATTTTAGACAAAAATTTACAATTTTATATTTACAGAAGTCGGGGCCTCTGGAGTCCAGTAGCCCGTATCATTTACATTATACCACAGTAGCTACGCCCTGCTACATAAGTGCCTTGACGACAGATTACTAAATAGTTACTACCCTTGACTTTGAGGTGTCTAATGTTACCTGTTTACCTACTTATTGTAAACTCGTAGTAGGAAACTTCCATTTTATATGTATTTCCCCAAGAACCTTATTAGAAAACGATTAATTAATAATTTATTAAAGAAGTTTCAAGTAAAGTAAATACCTGTATAGCATAAAACAAAGTCGCTTTGCGCTGTTTGTCCCTATGTATGGTTAGATCTTTAAAACTACGCAATAGATTTTGATGTAGTTTTTTCTTGATAGAGTGATTTGTGAGCTAGGTTTATGTGCAAATTATTTTTAATATCACCATGAGAACCTCAAGCGGCGGAAATATACTAATCTTGTTGGTAGTTATATTTTCGAGCCGTTTGGGGTTGAAATTCTCGGATCGTGGGGTCCGAGTGCCCACAAGTTGTTTAATGAACTTTCTAAACGACTTGTTGATACCTCGCGTGACCCAAGGGCTGGCTTTTACCTTGCGCAAAGAATAAGCATTGCCATACAGCGTGGCAATGCGGCCAGCCTTTTGGGCACTTTACCAGTCGACAGCGATGCGGAAGTTTTTTGACGCTTTATTAGATTAGGTATTTTTAGTTAAGTTAATTAGGGTTATGTAGTTTTATGGTTAGATATCTAATTAATTATTAAATATTTTCCGATATCCAGCATGTATTAAAATTATATCACTATTGCACCCAGATGTGCACTGGTTCCTAATACCCGCTATGACCAGCTGTGACGAGACTTGTACTTTGTGTTGATGGTGTCCCGGTGGTGACCGCTGTTTTTTTTTTTTTTCGCCATTTTAATCTTCTGTTACTAGAAGTTAGTTGATTCTAAACAAGTAATAAGTAGTGTTAAAATAACATCTTACTAATATTATAAATGCGAAAGTTACGATGTTTGGATGTTTGTTACTCAATCACGCTAAAACGACTGGAAATTGGGCACAGGCATAGGATACACTCTGGAATAGGACATAGGCTTTTTATCCCGGAAACCCCAACCCCAACTCGAAGGCGCGGGCAAAAGCTAGTCTACTATAGGTAATAGCCATATTAGGAATATTTCTTATTCGCGCAATCGTGTCTAATAATCATACCTAACTGACGTTAACCTATTCAACTTGCCGGAAGCGTAGTAACTATAACCGGAAGTACCGCCCGATCAACTCCTTACTTCACTAGGAAAAGAAAATAGCTTCATACGAGTATATCAACTGGTACCTATGTCGTATTTTGACTAAAGGTTTTTTAGCCCAGTCGTTTAAGATTTTATCTGCGGAAAAAATACGATAGTTCGTTTTTTAATCCTAGACTACGATTTGACAACTTAAAATCTCAAACTCCAGAACATTGGGAACATATTTCTAGAGTGTGACATTCTGAGTTGTCAAATCGTAGTCTAGAATTAAAGAACGAACTATAGTGAGCTGAATTCTGTTCTACACCTTTATTACCTAGGGCGTTGTAATGAAAATGTGAAAAACCGACATTGGTGTCGTAAAGGCTAAAATAAAAAGATTAGAGTTCAAAACGTCACAAAAATCAGTTTTGCAAATCGAAACGAGTGCATTTTCATAATATAGTCGCTTTCTCAGCGCTCTACACCGAGAACGGATAATTTTAGAAAAACTCAAAAGGCATTTTTTGTAGATAATTTTACGACGAACAATTTTATAATGACCTTTATTGACCTCAGAGTAATAGGTTGCGAGATATTTGCGAAAAACTGATTATCGTGACCTTTTGACCTTTATAAGTTTAAAAAGCAATTTTATTTTATACTAGCTTCGTCCGCGTACATAAAATATAGCCTATGTCACTCAGGAGTAAAGCAGCTTTCTATTGTTACTAAAATTTTTTCAATCGGACCAGTAGTTCCAGAGATTACCCCCTACAAACAAAAAAACAAACTTTACCTCTTTATTATATTAGTTTAGATTTAGATTTCTATGGGCCCAATTTAAGAGTTTATACTCTATAATATTTCAATAAAAAAAAATTAAGACCGAGATATCGGTGAAGATACATAGAAAAAAATATATATACCTACAGCTTAGCATAGAACCTTCTCCTCGAAATCGTTTAAAAAAAAAAGAAGTGTAGTTCCGTAGAGATCTCTACAAAACACCACTACCTTTTCACCGTGTTAATCATCGTAAATAAATAATGGGGGTACTTTACTAAAGTAATTCCACCAAAAAGGTTTGGTGTTTTATCCCAAAAGGAAATACTATAATTAAGTTAGCGGGAAATCGGGAAATCCCGGTATGGAAACCACAACCTTTTAGAAACATCTTGCATTTTTATGTTAATTGAATTTATCTAGAAATACTCGTAGCGTGCCATTTAAGGTAGCATTTTGCATTAGTACCTAGAGTTGGGAGATCAATTCTTTTGCTTGAGATTTCTTCCGAGTTATGGTCAGAAACTATTTCAAGGGATCGTACCTACTCGTATATTATCTAGGTGCTACCGGATTGATATAATAATTTTATTTGAGGAAAATAAAATAAACTACAACAATAGTGGAGTACCTAGGTCAATCTCAAGCCGTCTTGTCCTCAACTCCTTCACAGTATAAAAAGCGTTTTGATAAAGTTTTCGCTTTAGAAACAACTTAAAGTTAGCTTATGAATCCCATGATCGGGGATACGGCGTGAACGCGCGTGTATGCCGTGAAAACCGTCCACATTCACGTTCACGGAGCTTTACGCCACTTAACGGAGCTTCACGCTACTAATGTGGAGGCATTACAGCCAATCATACTTAAAACATACTGAACTGAACTGACCATCGAATTATTGATCCCTTGTTTATATCCGTCCGTAATAAATACTCGTTCGCTGTCTCACCTTGACATTGCACCTGCAACCGTTAACATTGGTTTACAACTGTCCTACTCTTGCAGTGGAGGTCAGAGAAAAATGACCAGAGCATCGGGACAGTGTTATTTTAATTTTGTTTGATATAAACGAAAGCTTGACTGCGATTCCGCCGTGTAAGCAGTGATACAAATAGTTGATGGTGAGGCGCATTAGTTTATTAAGGAGCCTATTCACTCTAGCCTTGAAGACGTGCAAGTTATAATCGGATGGGAAGACCGCAGCAGGCAAATTATTCCAGTCATGTATGTATGAGATAAATAAAAAAAGGAATCATCAATTCATCAATAACGACTGTCGAGATGCCAAAATTTAGGGAATCGATTTAGTCAATTAACATTCGGAAAGTGCTATTGTCGATTAAGTTTATTACAACATTGAGTATTTTTTTATCCCGAAAGTAATTTAGGGTTTTCTTTTATGGTGAGCAAAAATCATCAAATGACGAATCCCGCTCTTGGGCCATCCTTTTAGAAAGAGACCTCCCCAGTAGGCTTCAAGCTTTTTGTAGAGTCCCTACGGAAGTAATTTAAGGTTGGATAATATATAGATAATTATTGACTTTCACGAAATAAAAAAATATTTTCAGTTACGGTCATCCAAACTTCGTGAGGACAACAAAGATTAATGAAAAGTTTCAGGTTGTTCAAGCGTAGGATGATAAACCAGAAACAGATGCCAGACTACAAAGAAAAGCTCTTGAAATTGTTTTTCTCATTACAGAACCTCTGAAACGCATCCAAATAAGGTCTTACTCTATATTTACTATCACCGTGCGCTCCATCGTCGGGTCAAGCACGAACCTATGTAAAATATCTACGAGTGAAGTCCTGCATTCTATTCTTCAACTCTTGTATCACATGTATCAGGCAGGAGTTCAAATCGTCACGCTATCTTCTTCTTTCTTTTCTTGGGTCCTTCGTGTCACCGGCTCCTGCTGTTCGAAAGCCAGTCAGAGGTTGTTTTCGCTCAATTTCGTAACAAACTTACGACATACAGCATATGTAGACTACCCAGTTCCATTTTAGTTTGGCAGTTCAGTTGCCTGCGTTTGTGATTTGTGTTTTGGAACGAAGTATAGTTCGTTTTTTAATTTTAGACTACGATTTGACAACTCAGAATGTCAACCTCTAGAAATATATTCCCAATTTTTTGGAGTTTGACATTTTTAGGTGTCAAATCGTAGTCTAGGATAAAAAAACGAACTATGTATACTTTTCAGATCTGACAAAGCTAAAATCGCTCAAGGATAGCAAAACAAGTTAAATAATTTTAAATGGTTTACCTACACAGAATATTCGTGTATTTTACATGAAAGAACTTCTTAGAATTTCTTAGACTCGTGGTAAGGATGGCGGCTCCTTTATTACTTTAGTATTATGTTGCTTATTTTGATTTCTTTCCTCATTATATTTGTAAAAGCAATTGAGGAAAATTTTATAAAATCTGGTTGGTAATGTAAAATAAATATGTTAACAGCCATAATACTCGGAATAGAAGGAACCTGAGAGGCTTAGTTTGAGAAAAACGTATTATATAATGTAAGTTAGTCTGGAACACTATAGACCTGGAGTCCTGGCCTTATGGTGACTCCAAATTAATGCTGTGAATTTACGCACACATGTTCACGCAATGAATAAATCATTTTTTTTAAACGTCAATTGTTTTTTTTTTAGTTTAAACTAGATGAGTCCGGTGTTTCCTAGCTGACTTCCTTGAGAAGAAACACCGAAACAAACTCAGGGGTCATAGTCTCTTTTAAAGTCCATACAGCAAACATGTAATAGTCAAATCATATGAGAACAATGATAAATTAATGTTCCTATTTTAAATTAACATTTAGACTGCTACCAACCCTAACGAACAAAGGTCACGTTTTTTTTTTACAAAGAGCAGCCATTTAATTTATCAAGGAGTACTTATTCGCTCAGAAACGCAGGAGCTTTATAATCTGTGGTCGGCCTTTGTGATTCCTTTGATCTATGGTACAATTTCTAATTTATACATTTACGTTGTTTTAAGCTTAAATAATTAACATGTTCCACAAGTTACTTTGCCAAATACTTTCTACAGGTTCATTATAATTTCTTGTTTAGGCAGAGGCCTACAGAATTAATTAGGCATCTTATTCAATTATTATTTTTTAAATTGGGTCAGCTACAGTATTCAGTAACTTGAAAGAGAGAATTCTATAGCTTTTTGCTTCGTCGTTTAAATCGCGAACTTAGTAGGACTGGGACAGTTTACTCCTCCTTTTCAAAGTCGGTTAAAGGGGAGATAAACCACTTTTTATGATTTTAAATCCAACATCACGTCTAAACGGCTGATCGGTATGTTCTGAAAAAATCTGTTAAACTCATCGATCACTGGTTATTTATCAGTGAGCTTTTTAAATCAAAATAATAAAAAAAAATATTTCTTCATAGACGTAGACTGACAATTTAGTGACAAAATAACAAACAAGCGACCCGCCGCGTATTATATCTATAAACCTTCTTCTTGAATCACTCTATCTATTAAAAAAACTGCATCAAAATCCGTTGCGTACTTTTTAAGATCTAAGCATACCTACATAGGGACAGCCAACTTTGTTTTATACTATCTAATGATTGTTTTAAATCAAAATAATAAAAGATATTTCTATATAGATGTATTTAATTTTTATGGTAGGTGAAAATCATCGAATGACGAAACCCGGTCTTGGGCGGAGCGGGAGACCAGTGTCAGACTCTTACTGACTAAAAAACCTACCCCGTACCTTCCTTGCCTTATTCCTGGAGTCGAGGTAACAGTTCTATATAGACGTAGAATGACAATTTAGTGACAATATAACAAATGAATCACTTCTTTTTCCTGTGCCTGCCTACCAACAATCTTGCTTATAAACAAAGCTGGCTTGATCACACGACGTCTCGTTATTTAGTCTAGGCAAGGTTGACTAGCCGCATTCGACCTTGTGGTAAACAAACAAACGGTACATAAACTGTTTATTATGTGAGAGAATTATATAGGCAATGACACATGTGTATACCTTTTAGTTCCGTGGTTCCGTGTAGAAACTAGAGATGTTACGGAGTTCCGGCTTCGATTCCGATATACCGAAACTTTCCGTTGGTTTCAGATCTTTGGTTTAGGCTTCGATTCCGATCATAGATATAAGAAAAGAGCTGTTTTTTTATATTTCTATGGTTCCGATTAATTTGAAGCGGAGGTTATACTTGCTCACCGGTTTTTTATTTTTGTGTCACAGTCACAAATCATGTGTGTTTGACCCGGCCTTAACATAGGTTCTTATTTCAAAGTCAAAGTCAAAATCTTATAATTTCATATACTTAGGTCCAAATACTACACTTATAAAACGTCAGAACCTAGTGCACGGTTCTAAATTGGTCGTTTCCTATGGAGAAGAACCGGCAAGAAACTCCATGGTTATTCTTATAAAATATTTTTTTTTTTTACAATATTTCCATATTACTAGTAATAATACATAAATTATGTAAGGACAGTGAAAAGCGAATATTGAACTTTTGTCACCAACACTCCAAAATTCACGTCCGGTTCCAATTTTAGTTTTGATTCCGATTTCGGTTCCATTAAAGCAAATTTCAAATCTCCGGTTTCGGCTTCTGTTCCGATATTATCACCTCCATAACATTTCTAGTAGAAACCGCTATGGAAGATGTGAAATGAAAAGGAGACGGCTAAAAGTTAATGAAAAAAAATTAACAGTAATCCGATTAACAGGCAGTCTGAAAGAGCGTAATTATCTTGAATTTTTTGATCATAAAATAACATCTTACAGTTCTCCGTATTTGTAAAGAGCTGAAAAAATATTTCAGTAAAAAGTAAACGTACAAATTTTTGTTTATTCGATCTGCGTAAGATATAATATATAATAATATATAAAAATATTTCAATCATGATATATATTTTAACCTTTCGACTTTGGTAATTACAGACACAATTAAAGAACAATAGGTGTGCGACCGCCGGCGTTTGGAGCTTAAAAGAGATTTAAAAAGTTTATCGGAGCAGTGGTGGCCAAGTGGTATTAGCTCCGATTTGAGAGTAATAGGTCACGACGTCAAACCCAGCTAGGCGAATTACTTTGTGTAATACACATCGCCACTGCTCTCAAATCGGTGCAGGAAAACATCGTGAGGAAACCAGCATGACTAAGAACCGAAAATTCGAAGACATGTTACATCCATCAACCTGCACTGGGCCACTGTGGTGGATTGGCCAATTGCCTCTCCTACAGAGAAGGTCTGAGTCCCAGCTGTGGGAACATAAGGCTGATGCTATGCTGTCATCATCATCATCATTTCAGATGAAAAACGTCCACTGCTAGACATAGGCCCTCAATCGTCGCTATAATGAACGATCCTGTGCATCTCGCAAATATCGGATACCCGCAACCCTTGCCAGGTCATTATAGTAGAGAAATTACACCCAGACACAACAAATCATTGAGCTCATCACACAAACATTTATCCTGGATGGGAATCGAACAACAGGCCAGTCATATCGAATAGTAACTATCAAAATAGAAGGGGAAACTGATAAATTTAGATATTGTAGGCACAAAAATAAACACTGGTAAATACCCAATTGTTAGATTTCAGCACCTAAACTTTTTACTACAAGTAGTTTATATCTTATCCTTGACAAGTGAACTGTCCACGAACATTTATTATGATGTCATTCTTCATTTTGTTCATCGGTACACAATAGGTCAACAAAAAATGATCAATTTGTTCATCTTATGATCTCACTCGTCATGTAGGTACAACTTGTCAGTATTGTTTTTCGTAGTATTTACCAGTGGCGGGAAAACTTTATTTTTATTAATTTATTTATGTACACACAAATACTTAAAAAAAAGAAAAGAACAAATACATATAGAAGAGTACAAAGGTACTGGCTTATTTGTAACGAAATTTCTTCCAACAGAACTGAACTTTCTTAATGGGGTGTCAAAAAGTTTAAGACATATGCGAGAGGGCCAGAATTTATACATACAAAAAATAAGTAGGCCTTTTTGCCATGGTAGGCGTGTGCGCAACACTTACTTAGAGCATATTAAATGCTCTAAGGCGCAACAAAATCATGAACTACACCACTAGTGTAGCTTAACTTGACCTGTTCGTTAATTATTCTACTGAGTAGAATCTACATTATACTTTAGCCCTCCTAGCCAAGTTACAATCGTTTCGTTTTGGGTTAGCGCTTGTAGTTGGCCACGCCCCCAATTCCCTTGTTTGGACGTCGTTTCAACCAAAAGAATTGGGGGCTTGGCCAACTACGAGCCCTAACTCCTGGCCTGAATCCCAGCAGTGAGAACATTATGAAACTGATACTATGCTATGCCCTACGCACAGCAGTCTTATTTGCGTTTATGAATCCGTCAAGGCTGTTAAATGTTGAAGGAGAAACAATAAGAACAAGGTTGTTGAAAAGGCAATGGAATTCCAATATAATGCCCTACAATGGTGTCATCGACTTGAATCCAATAAACCTTTCGAAATCTCCAATTCTCAATATGTACCTCTCTAGGACAATGAATTCATCAAAGGTACTCCTATAGTCAGGTTTCATGAGCTATCGGCATTATACACCGTGAAATTTAAATGGTTGTTTTCCCGCGGTAGAATGACTTGCCATAAGAAGTACTTTTGAAGCATACAGTAAAAATAAAAAAATTAAAAGTTTTTTTTTTATAAATAACTAGCTTTTGTCAGCGGCTTCGCCCGCGTACATAAAATATAGCCTATGTCACTCAGGAGTAAAGCAGCTTTCTATTGTTGCTAAAATTTTTCCAATCGGACCAGTAGTTTTTTTTTTTTAGTAGTAGTAGTCCTACAAACAAAAAAACATAAAAACAAAAAAACAAACTTTACTTCTTTATTATATTAGTGTAGATTATTAAAAATATTCATCAACTCAAAAAAGCGAAAACAATAGTAACATTAGACGTAATTTGTAGGTACTACTAGAGTCGCATGAGCAGCACGCCGTCAAAGGAAACCGATTCATTAAATAAGCTCTCAATATTTAAACCAAAATAAGCTCTCGCACATTGTGATATGTCATAATTAGCTTGCACTCTACAGGTCCATTTTTTGTTTTTAATATTTTATTTTTTTATCAAACGTTTGTATTACCAAGACACAACCATTTCGCTGAGGGAAAACAACCATTAAAATTTCACGGTGTATATTTGTAAGAGTATACAAGAAAGGTCAATGTCTTAGGTAAACACCTAAATGATGATTGATATTATTTTACACTGGTATTTTTAGGGGTCCGTACCGAAGTGGGGAAAATCTATGGTATATATAAAACAAAGACGGGTTTGTTACAACACTTATAACTCGAGATCGGCTAGACCAATTTTCATGGCTTTTGGTCCGTTGGATTTATCCCCGCCCCGAATAGCAGAACACATCTTAAAAATAATGAAAACTCGACGAAAACATAATTATGAAAGAAGGGTCTAAAGTTTGTATGGAAAAACCTACTTGCACGCGGGCGGAGCCGCTGGCAGAAGCTAGTATAATATAATAATATATTCCACAACTATCACACAACGCCGTCTAGTCCCAAGCTAAGCAAAGCTTGTGTTATGGGTACTAGACAACTGATAAACATACGTACATATTTCTAAATACATACATAATATCATTACATAGTATAAAACAAAGTCGCTTCCCGCTGTCCCTATGTATGCTTAGATCTTAAAAATTTATCAACGGATTTCGATGCGTTTCTTTTTAAAGATAGTGATTCAAGAGGAAGGTTTATATGTATGTATAATACAATATATTTAATATCACCTTTGCACCCGTGCGAAGCTGGGATGGGTCGCTAGTTATAGATGAATAAATTACACCCAGACACAGACAAATTATCGTGCTCATCACGCAAACTTTTGTCCTGGGTGGGAATCGAACCCACGACCTCCGCAGTCCACTACTAACCACTAGGCCAACAGGCCAGTCAATATAGGATCAATTTATTTGTACGTCTATCCGTTTACCAAGGTCGTCTTTCTCAGGAACGTGTGCAGTTAATGAAATTGAAATTAATATTAAATACTCAAATCCGCTGCTCCAAACAGCCGTGAAAAAATCATTTCTAAGTCAAACGCAATCTAAAGATAAGGCCATCTATGTTTCGACTAGCCTTCTACCAGCGGCTTCGTCAGCGTGAAAATACGGTTTTCCATACAAACTTAAGACCCCAATTGCATCTCTTTAGGAGCTGAATTTTGAAAATTCCTTTCTTAGTGTTCGCCTACGTCATAAAAGGAAGCCTTGTGCAATATTTCACGCTCCTAGGCCCAGTAGTTGTGGCTGTGCGTTGATAAGTCAGTCAGTCAGTTTCTCCTTATAGATATATACGGAGAAACTAACTGACTAAAAAAAAACTAAAATAAACTGTATTATTTACATAAATAAGTTCGAAGCGCGGGCTTGTGGACAGCGAATAATAGGTAGCTCGCCGTCTGACCTAACCATCCGGACTAGGCCCAAAATGTCGACGGCGCGTAGGATTAGTTCCACGCGCTCCTCGAGGAGATGTCAGCAAACAGTAGGGGCTCATTAGGATCGAAGCCTACTGGGGCCCTGGAACGAAGACAAAGAAGGAACAGGAATGAGGTTTTTAGTCAGCAAAACTCTGATACTATCTCCCTTAATAACCCGAATGATTTTCACGCCTACAGGAATAAAAATAAGTTCAGACGGAACCCTCGGTACCTACCTAAGCGAGTCCAATTCTCCGCCGTTTTTGGGGTATTTGTCAGCTGGTAAAATAAAATAAGGGCAAATTTGTCGAGAACAGTTGAAAGAACTGTGAATAGAATATCAAATAGCTTATTAAAGTCTTCAGAAGTAAACATCAGTTGTTTTTCTTTACACGGTGATGTTAACAACCTGTAAAACGTATCAAAGGAAAGAAAAAATATCTCCGTTCGTTGAACCTTCTAAGTACATAATTACATACATTTAGTAACAAATTTCCGATGTTTATTTTATGCAATATCATCACTATATACATATTACTACCTCTAGTCACTACATAGTATATGAAACAAAGTCGCTTCCCGCTGTCTGTGCGTAAGTATGCTTAGATCCAAAACCCAAGCGAGCGCCGGCGCTCGCGCATGATTTCGCGCCAACCGGTTGTCAAATTTTTAAAAATAGAATATACAATATTTGAGATCTTTTTATGGGGTATTTTAATATTTGTCCAAGCACGTAAATAAAAAGTTTTATAGACAAATACAAATTTGGAAAATAAGCAACTTTCCGATAATACTAAAAATATACCTATATTGTTAAGGATGAATCATAGCATAACAGTAACTGAAAGTGACCATAACGCCTGTGGTACAGATTGAATTCTATACAGGCACCGTAATATTATTTACCTAGATTAATTAAAATGTAAGACCTAATGTAAGATATTTATGTACAAACGTAAGTAAATAAATAAATTCGATTGATTGATTGATTGATTGAATACCCGCGAAGGCAGGCGTTCGCCAGGGTAGTTGAAACGTTAAAACTACGCAACGGATTTTGATGCGGTTTTGTAGTAGGTCATGACCATGGTTTAGAACCAATGTCTACATGAATTGAAATTGCTTTTTTTATAGGGGAAAAATCATTTAATGACGAATCCCGCCCTTGGGCGGACCGGAAACAGTGTCAGACTCTTACTGACTAAACGACCTACCCCATTCCTTTTTAGCCTTCATACCAGGGTCGGGCCTTCCTTTCAGAAACTGGACCGGGGCCTTAGTAGGCTTTGGCCCTGCAGTTGGGCCTCTCCATATGCTGACTTGAGGCGCGTGGGAACAAGGCGCGCCGTCGACGACTGGCTTGGTCCGGACCATAGAAACGGTATACGGTATAATAAGGAGTCCTAACATGTTCAAACATTAATTTAATTTATTAGCTAAAATTAATTTTTGAGCTTTATGAAAACCATTTTTATTGTTTTATTATTAATATATTATTTTCTGGACATATTGATTTTTATTTCATTTATTTTTTGGGACCCAAAAAAATAGCACAAAAAAAACGATAATTTTTCTATTTAGTCAATCACTAGCGTAAATGTAAAATAAATTGCTTTTGCACAGCACATCGACGTTTGTTTGGTGCAAATGTGTGCGCAATTTGTTCGGTGAATGGAAAATATACGCTGTGTAAAAGCAATAAAGTTTAAAATTCACTGTATATTATGATCCGTTTTACGAATTGCGGATGTGTGCGCGAGTGCGTAAGTATATTTGCAAACGTGCGAGTGAACGTAGAAGTGGGGATGACTGCAGACAGCGGGTTCCCGTACATTTTTGACTACTCAACATATCTCCTCTTTTCTTATATCTATGGTCCGGACTGATACTAGGAAGGTTATCTTGGTTGAGATCTTGGTGATATTAAGATTTCTGTGGTTGAGACGTTAGTTTTCAACCATCCGGTCAACCCGTACTCACCTATGAACCTTCACTAGCTCTTTACTTTCTAAAGTTTCTAGTCCTACGAACACTCTTTCAAACGAGCCTACAAAGTCGTCACAATACGATAAAAACAATGATGAATTTCAAAACTATTTAGTTTATCTACAAGTGGGTCGATTAAAATGAAAAATTAATCTAAGACTAAATAATGTTTATTAATTGGTTTTTGATAGTTTCCAATTAAAGTGCGTGTGCCTACGTGACACGGAGCCTGAGAGTCTAACTTTTTCTTAATGTTTTAGATCATTAAGTGTATCCAGGTTTTAATGTAAAAAATATATTGTAATGTAGCATGCTGGAATATGCCTTGAAGGCTTGCATAAGCAGAATCAGTTCTTTATGTAACATTCTGGACCAAGCCCAAGTCGTCGACGGCGCGCTCAGTTCCCGCGCGCCTCAAGGAGTTGTCAGCAAAACCGTAGGGACTCTGCAAAAGGGTCGAAGCCTACTGGGGCGCAGGATTTCTTTCTGAAAGGAAAAAAATAAAAAAGGAAGGAAGCAACGGGGTGGGGTGTTTAGTCAGTAAGAGTTTGACAATGTTTTTCGCTCCGCCTAAGAGCGGGATTCGTCATTGGATGATTATTTCCCACTACAAAAAAAAAACAATTCTTTATGTGTGAGAGTGTGGTTCCACATTAATGCCGTGAATTCAGGCCATGAATAAACCTTGTCTTTCTGTTGTGGTGTCCCTGGGGTCCTCAATATGTTCCTTCTTTTAGAGTGTGGGTTTTAGTCAGTAAAAGTCTGTTATCCTAGAGCGAGAGAAAGCATACGGCGTCACCTTGAGAGATTAACTTTATAGGTAACACCTACAAGCTATATCTTTATGCAGAAATCTAAAAGATTATTTATGAGCCAATTCTCCTTTCTTAAAACTTAACATACTTTTTTTATGGTAGGTAAAAATCATCCATTGACGAATCCCACCCTTGGGCGGAGTGGGAAACAGTGTCAGACTCTTGCTGACTAAACAACCTACCCCGTTCCTACATCGGCATCTATACCAGGGCTAGAGCCTTCCTTTCAGACACGAACCATTGGCACAAGTTGGCTTCGACCCTTCTGCAGGGTCCCTACGGTTTACTGACAAAATTTAACATCATTTAATAATTTCGAGCAAACGAAAAAAATCTTATCAAAACAGTCTTAAGCCCCCACTAAATCCAATTACAGGCTTCGCTGCACACCACTTAGCTTGACAGCCATGCCAGCGACAACACGCGGCGCGTCCGTTCACGTGGGCGACCACGTGCCGACTGACCTTGTGCTCCAAACTGCATTGTCACAGTTGTGGCTGAGGGTGACAGGAAACTACGGCAATTTGAATTTAGAACTACATTGCGCTCACGTGGGGTAGGTACGCTAATCTGGGCGCGTCGGTCTCCATACATTTTATATGGCAACTAAACTTGTAGAGCTACATTAGATCCACGCCACGCGACGTCGTTCTACGTACAAATCAGACGTGGTCCACGTGTGCGTTGGTCTAATATAGTTCCCGCTTTATAGAACGTTCTATTGAGAAGGTAGAGAATTCGAGACTAACAGAAAGCAGTATGTCAGCAAAATTGCAGGGGCCTGACAGAGCCGAAGCCTACTAGGGCCAGTGGTCGACTTCTGGAAGGGAAACTCGAAGTCCTGAGATGCAAAAGACCGCAGAAAGAACATAGGGATGGTTTTGCTTAGAGTTACACATTACCGGTATGAAGCCAACGTTACTGCAGCCGTCGACGACTCGACGGCGACCGTTGACATTCCAACAAAAGCAGTGGCTGCCGCCGTCGTGTAAGTCACTTACAGTGGCCGACGACTGCTATTGACAACTTGCCATTCTTGGGTGTTATTAAAATGTGCAGATTTCATCACGTAACCCCCGCAAATGTCGCTTTCATACAAGTATTTATTGTAATGCGTGGAATATGCACATCGGATTTGAGGCGTATTCCGCATCTGTGATGAAATCCGCACGATTTTAAAAATACTTATTTTAAGCTCTAGAATGGAAGAAGTAAAAAAAAACAATATGGGTAATGAGAGTGACCCAGGAATGCCAAGGCAAGTTGAGGAAATATTCTTTTATTTTTTCTGAAATTTTCTTTCCTTTTTCTAAATATTCTTTTTACGCGGGTGAAGCCGCTGACAAAATATAGTTTTAAATATGTAGGTCAACTGAATGTTGGCATCCTCTACTGACGTATGCCAAGAATTCTGAAGACGAGCTACCTATGTGAAGGTGAGACTTTAATAATCCTTAGGGCGCCTACAAATGACGCGTGGCTGTAGATACTTTGACGCAAGTGAAGTCTGTTATTTGTAATATCTTAACTAGGTTCTACTAGTTAAGATATTAGGAATAACAGAGAAATAAGAAACTAATTAAAATTTGTAAGCGCCCTCATATAATAAAAAATAATACCTATCCCTGCCGCGTGCCTCAAGGAGTTGTCAGCAAATGTAGAGGCCCAACTGCAGAGCTGAATCCTACTGGGGCCCCCTGGTCCGGTTTCTGAAAGGAAGGTCCGACCCCGGTATGAAGTCTAAGAGTCTGACAAGGTTTCCAGCTCCGCTCAAGGGCGAGATTTGTCATTAGATGATTTTTCCCAAATTAAAAAAATATGTCTGACCCTGGAATCATGACTTCAGGAGGGAATATGACACCTGTTGCGCAATGGCCCAACCAAACATTGCATTTGTGATAATATAACTATAGGATCGGGTAAGAGAACCAAGATTGCTGACATAGCGAAAAGAGTCGCTAAACTTAAGTGGCAATGAGCAGGGCACATCGGACGCAGAACAGATGGAAGCTGGGGAAAAATTCTGGAGTGGCGACCGCGTACCGGAAGACGTAGCGTTGGAAGGCCTCCCACAAGATGGACCGACGACCTGGTCAGGGTTGCTGAAATTCGATGGATGCAAGACGCACGAGACCGGTCGTTGTGGCGACGTTTGGGGGAGGCCTTTGTCCAACAGTGGACGTCTTTCGGCTGAATTGATGATGATGATGATCGGGTAAGAATAGTGTGTTGCCGATAGTTCAAAGGCTAGCGCGATATACATAGATACAAGAAAATAATAGTCGTAACTCGTAGGTAATTGAAGCAAGGCCCGCTCACGACCAAAGCGGAATCAATATCAATCAATCCAAGATTGCTGCAATCTGCAATCAGAACGCGTCACAGAGAATGGCTGACTGCCAAACGTGATAGTTCCGCCCTGCGAATTAATTTACTTCATTGCAGAAAATAACTGAAGTCCGAACACGTTTTATTGCGCTCATAAGCCTCGAGCACACTTCCTAGGATGTAAAATGAACTGTTTAGTAAATTAATTGAAATTGTAAACACTTGTGTCGTAAATCCACTGGACTGCGAAAAATATTCTTTACTTGCGCTATTTCTTTTAACTCTGCATATTCTCTTCCTTTTTAGTTTGTTAACCTTTCGAATACCGTATTTAGAGACATAAAGTTAAAGTCAAAGTCAAAGTGCACGGTTCCCAATTGGTCGTTTCCTATGGAGAAGAACCGGCAAGAAACTCCATGGTTACCCTTTTAAAAAAATTGTTATCTTTACAATATTTCCATATACACATAAATATATTGTTTTAAGTCATAATAAGGTAAAAATTTATTTAGTAAACTGTACAAATAATTAGATATCTAACCTTAAAACTACATAACCCTAATTAAGTTAACTAAAAATACCTAATCTAATAAAGCGTCAAAAAACTCTTCCGCATCGCTGTCGACCGGTAAAGTGCCCAAAAGGCTGGCCGCATTGCCACGCTGTATGGCAATGCTTATTCTTTCACATAAATTATGTAAGGACAGTGCAGACAAGTCAATATTGAACTCCTACCGTTAAAATGGTAGGAAGGAATCTAAAATTTGTGTCTACAATGTTCTCACATTCACATTATTGAAAGAGGCTATATAAAAGCAAGAAAAATAATCTCAAGTCTCAGTAAGACAATTACATTATATGATGGATTTATAAAATGGTAATCTAGGGAATATTGTATGAATATGTCAAAAAAAAAAAAAATAGATGTCTTATATAAAAAAAAAGGAAAAAGATGGAGCAGTTAACAGACAATCATACAGAATATTAATAAGATAGAAAGATAATAAGATATATAAAGAGGTCCGTAGGAACAAGAAAGATAATAGGTGTGTGAACGCTAGTGTTCGCTTGGGGCTCAAAAGTTGTTTCGGCTGAGCGCCAAAGCTAAGTGGCAGTGGGCTGAAATGATAGTCGATGAGGCCAGAAAGGTCCTTAAAATGGTGATCGCGTACCAGAAGACACAAGAAGGCCTCTCACACATAGTAGGGTATCCGATGGATATGAGACGCATAGGACAGGTCGTTGTGACGACCCTGAACGGCCAATGTATGGTTAGCAATAGTCTATTAGCTGTAATGATGATTGGATTGAACGTTTGATCTTTTGCGCATTGTAAAACTCGTGTTTAGCCCCAAATGCAGAATGGCCGATACATATCGTCTACTAAGTATAATGCATTTAATAAATATCAATTTAAAGAAAAAAACAAAGAAAAGTTCCCAACTCTATGGTTTGAACTTAGAAAGTTGGCAAAAATAGATCTTTATTTTTTTTTACCCAAAATTTAGAACCTCATTTGCATCGAAGACGTATTTGCTCGCATTTAAAAAAAAGTTTATAAAAGGACTGTTCTTTATCGTCAACATTAAGAAAACTCACAATCATCGTAAAAACCAGATCAACTAGCGTCTCATGTATTTAAAGACCAAACAAGATCATTAATCTTCTACGTTTTTAGGGTTCCGTAGCCAAAATGGCAAAAACGGAACCCTTATAGTTTCGTCATGTCCGTCTGTCCGTCTGTCCGTCTGTCCGTCTGTCCGTCTGTCACAGCCGATTTACTCGGAAACTATAAGTACTACAGTGATGAAATTTGATGGGAATATGTGTTGTATGAACCGCTACAAAATTATGACACTAAATAGTAAAAAAAAGAATTGGGGGTGGGGCCCCCCATACATGTAACTGAGGGATGAAAATTTTTTTTTCGATGTACATACCCGTGTGGGGTATCAATGGAAAGGTCTTTTAAAATGATATAAAGTTTTCTAAAAAACATTTTTCTTAAAGTGAACGGTTTTTGAGATATCAGCTCTCAAAGTCGTAAAAAGTATGTCCCCCCCCCTCTATTTTTATAACTACGGGGTATAAAATTCTAAAAAAAATAGAGGTGATGCATGCTAATTAACTCTTTCAACGATTTTTGGTTTGATCAAAGTATCTCTTATAGTTTTTGAGATAGGTTGATTTAACTGTAATTTTGGTTAAGTTATTGTGCACTGAAAACGATGGCTGAACCTTATAAGATAGATCAAAAAATATACTACAGTATTGTACACCTTTAAAAATCCGCGATGATATAAAATCTTTATAATATATTTGCTGCTACGGAACCCTTTGTGCGCGAGCCCGACTCGCACTTGGCCGGTTTTTCCTCCAAACATGTTAGAAACGAGAAAACAGCGCCATAGCCGTCACAAGGCGTCAAGTCGTCACGTCGCGTGAACTACGATAATTGCTTCTACAAAGTACACAGTTGTCCCAAGATTGTAACGTGCAAAGTATATGCGGAAACTGTAGAAGGACATGGCGAGGATAAAGTAGTAAAGTAGGTGGATTGGATCTGGTTCAAGGTTGCAAGGAGACATAGTTATGACAGATGGTGTAAAGGTGTCAATAAATATCCAACCTAACCAACCAACCAACAATCAACCACCCAACTTATCCAACCTATGATATCTGTGCTTATATCATTACATAGTATAAAACAAAGTCGTCTGTCCCTATGTATGCTTAGATCTTTAAAACTAAGTAACGAATTTTGATGCAGCTTTTTTAGTAGATAGAGTGATTAAAGAGGAAGGTTTATATGTATAATACATGCAAAATTTATTTAATATCAGCATTGCATGCACCCGTGCGAAGCTGGGGCGGGTCGCTAGTATATATTTTATTACTAACTAGCGACCCGCCCCAGCTTCGCACGGGTACTAATATTGAATATATTTATACATGGATTATGCACATATACCTTCCTCTTGAATAACTCTATCTATTAAAAAAAGCCGCATGAAAATCCATTGCGGAGTTTTAAATATTTAAGCATACATGAAGGAGCGACTTTGTTTTATACTATACTAGCGACCCGCCCCAGCTTCGCACGGGTGCAAAGGTAATATATTATAGCTATAAACCTTCCTCTTGAATCACTCTATCTATTAAAAAAACCGCATCAAAATCCGTTGCGTAGTTTCAAAGATTTAAGCATACAAAGGGACATAGGGACAGAGAAAGCGACTTTGTTTTATACTATGTAGTGATTACTAATATTATAAAGCTGAAGAGGTTTGGTTGAACGCACTAATCTCAGGAACTACTGGTCCGGTTTGAAAAATTATTGCTGTGTTACATAGCCCATTTATTGAGGAAGGCTATAGACTACTTATCATTACGCTACAAGCTACGGGAGCAGAGCATTAACTAAAGATGCGAGTGCAGCCGCGGGGGACAGCTAGTTGATTTATAAACTAGTTTTAATAAGATTTAGAGAGCAGTGGTGGCCGAGTGATAACGGCCCCGACTTACGAGTTTATACCACCTGTATTCCTCAAATTTTAGACTTTGCGTGAATCTAGAGAGAGATGGGAATTAATTTGCTGAGTAGTTATGATGCTTAGGAGATGTGTTGTACCTTGTATAACAATAATTTAATCCAGAAAGCGCGTATTGTTAGAAGATTCCTCTATCAGGAGCCCTGACCACCTACTGGTGATTTCAAGAAAATAGAGTCCTACTTCCTACTTAGTCTTCTTGTTTTTCTTTTTTTTTGTAATAGTACCTATTAGTAAGCTCATTTAAAATAGTTTTTGTTGGTACAGTTCACACAGAATTACTTCGTAAAGTTAGTTAGGTACATGTTTCAGCAATTTCCACAGTCCTTTAGAGAAAAATGTGTTATGCTACCCCAATTAACTAGAAACAAGAGCAAGAGAATAATGATGTAGCATTTACACCACAGACGGGAATTACGTGTTAATTAAAAAACTTTTAATGGCCTATTAACATAATTTGTAACTTTAACGTCAGCTTCTTTATAAAATGGCGGGTAGGCTAGCTACATAGCCGCCATTTTGCAACCAACTGTCAGTGTCAAGTGTGCTCTAATTAGGGCTGCCATTCGTCCGGGATTTGCTAGTGTTGTCTTAGTTTGAATAGCGACCGGGGTCCGTCAGTCAAGGGTTTTAACAAGTGTTCGGGTGATAACCGGACATTTTTGTTGTCATCCAATTTATTTATGCATATATGTAGTACACTCTCGACTTTGAGAGCAATGGTGCCCGAGTGGTAACCGGCGCCGACTTACGAGTTCAAACCCAGCCACACGCCTTACTTTGTGTGTAATTTATATCATCTCCACTGCTTTCAAAACAGTGAAGGAAAACCTCGTGAGGAAACGTCCTAGAACCAAAAATTCGAAGACATGTGACATTTACCAACCCGCACAGGGCCCGCGTGGTGGATTCGCTTTCTTAGAGAGGAGGCCTGAGTCTGTGGGAACAATAAAAAGACTGATGATGACACTCTTGACGTGACGAATGCGAGTGTCCTAATTGTCCCGCTCAAGCCATCTCACTTCGTTTCGGCTCGTGTCCGGAAAAAACCTAAATGTCCGGAGTTTTTCCGAGTTTATCCGGCGTTGGCAATTTCGGTATTGGCAGCCCTAGCTCTACTCAAGTGCAAGAAATAATTACAGATAGCTGTTGTATGAAATAGAGACAAATGACGTTTATAAATAATTCTATAACCCAGACACAGATTTATAGTCATTCAATCAATTTATAAATGGCTGTCGGAAGTGACATTATTACACTTGTCTTACCTTTACGAGTCTAGGCTAGAGGTACAATTTATCGCAAGAATGTCAGGTACAATTTTATATCATGCTTGGTTTCTATGTATTTGGACTTGAAGGTAGTGTTGAGTATATGGCATGGTTAACTATTCTGTTTTATGGCTATTTTTAGGGTTCTGTAAGTCGAAAGGAAAAAACGGATCCCTTCTTGGATCATTTTGATGTCTGTATGTCTGTCAAGACCCTTTATCTCGTGAACGCGTGCAGATTTACGTTGAAATTTAACTGCGTGCTCTGTTCCCGCGCGCTTAGAGGAGTTGTTAAATGTAGAGGCCTAACTGCAGGGCTGAAGTCTACTGGGGCCTCGGTCCGGTTTTGTCAAAAGAAGGTCCGACCCCGGTATGAAGGCTAAGAGGGAAAGGGTTTGTCGTTTAGTCAGTAAGAGTCTGACACTGTTTACCATCACACATCTCACACATCAGGAAACGTACTCCGGCAGGGAATTCTACTCCTTAGCTGTATGCAAAAAGAATGTGTTTCTAAAACGTTTTGTGCGTGTACGTGAGATGTCCACCAAGTAAATTCGATGTGTTATTTAGAAGTTAGGCTGACTGGTAGCCTAGGTAAGTCATTAAGTCCGCCTTTGTACCGATATGTGCATGAAGTGTTAAATAAATACATATTTTAAACGAACGAAGGAACAAAATTCGTCAGCAATTCAATTGCAGAATCTTGCTGGACTATATTCGGAAATATATTGCATACATTGGTTAATATTGCGTAATAAATATTGCCAACAAAATGCAATTTTTATAGCCCATTTACAGGAGTTTTAAAAGTAGGAAAAACGGTGAAACATTGCACAAATTGCACATTGAATTATCAGGTGTTAGATTGTCGTACTTACATGCTACGTGAGCGTGATGCAAGCAAGGGGAGATATAATGATGACGATTAGCTGATTATGTGCGCGATATGAAACCGTCTCATGCATGGGGGTCCCGAGATTTATGATGTCGCAGCTGAGAGATTTTTTATTTAATGACCTACTTATATATTTTTTACAGAGTACGAAAAAAAATATACAGTACTCGTATGTAGGTCATTTCTTTGTGATTACTTAAAAAAAAACCGTTTAAATCCTGTGGCGTGGCGTCAAACCAAACCTTTGAAGTTATGCCTCCCCAAGCGCCGCCACAAAGACCGGACCTGTACGTCTTGCATCCATCGGATTCCAGCAACAGTGATCAGTCATCGGTTCACCTTGTGGAAGGCCTTCCAACGCTTCGTCTTCCGGTACGCGGTCGCCACTCCAGAACCTTTCGGCCCCAGCGACCATCCGTTCTGCGTGCCGTCCTGCCCATTGCCACTTAAGTTTGGCGATTCTTTCTGCCTGATCACTAAAAAAAAAATCACTTGAATCCTGCGACGTGGCGGCAAACCAAACCTTTGAAGTTTTCGTTTCGAATGCACGCAAAAATGAAATTTAGCGGTGAACAAGCTTGAGGCGGTATTGACATAATAGTTCAGTGCAAATAGTTTTGAAAATGGTAAAACGTGGAACGAAATAGTAGTAGAACGAAACCCATTCGAAAAGGAAGAAAATATAACAAAAATTTAAGGAAAAATAAATTACGGTTGATCTGAGGTCGGGAAGTGGATGGGTGTACGGATTTTAGACTTAAAAACGGTTTGTCTCGATTCCCGGCAAAACTACTGGTTATAGGGAAAAAATTCAAATGGCAAACTTGTAATTCATAAAAAGATCTACAACTTTTGTATCTATTAACACTTGTTTCACATAACGTGAAAATCTATGTGAAAAAATCAAATTTAAAACCAAAAACTCGGTTATTTTTTTGACAATATGATTGGTAGAGTTGATGTTTAAAAGTAGGTTTATGAGAAGAATATTCTGACTGAATGTCTGGTTATTTGCGAGAAGAATGAGTGATATGTTCAGATATTATGTATCTGTGTTATATTTTTCTTCAATGTGTTTTAAGCAATTTGTACTTGATTTAATAGGGTAAAGCCGAGGGCGGGGGGCAATTATCCGGGTTTTACCCTAGTCAATTGGCATTTTGTCGTTCTGGTCAAAAAATAAATAAATGAGGATCAAATAAGCGACCAATTACTGAAGGATCGAAGCGAAAAAATATTAGTTTACTATCCACTTATGATACTGTGAATTAGATCACCAATATAAGTCAACGAGGCGAACTGATAACGATATATTTTGGAAAGCTTTTGTTAATAGGTAGGTAATGAGTTTTATGGTGAGATCACCATATGGTTTTGTAAATATTTATCTTACTAATATTATAAATGCGAAAGTTACGATGTTTGGATGTTTGTTACTCAATCAAGCCAAAACGGCTGGACGGATCTGGATGAAATTTGGCACAGGCATAGGATACATTCCGGAATAGGACATAGGCTATATATTTTTATCCCGGAAACCCCAACCCCAACCCCAATACCACGCGGGCGAAGCCGCGGGCAAAAGCTAGTGTAGTATAAGTATGTAGGTCCTTCGTCAATCGTCAAGTACAGTACGGCCGTAGGGACTCTGCAAAAGGGTTGAAGCCTACGGAGGCACAGGGTCTCTTTCTGAAAGGAAGGCTTGGCCCTAGTGCGAATGGCAAAAAAGGAACGGGGTGGGGTGTTTAGTCAGAGTCTGATACTGTTTCCCGCTCCGCCCAAGAGCGGCATTCGTCATTGGATGATTTTTACCTACCATAAAAAAACCTATCCTCCCATAGTTGCTATCTACATAAGACAGTACCTACATATGTGCCACACATCTTAATTGAAAGACTCCAATAACATGATTCGCAGTACAATTGTTCATTAAAGTAACAATCGATGAAAATTGCAACGATTAATCTGTTACCGGTCTGAACTGGTAAATACTAGTTCAATCTAGTTCGTTCCGGTTACAATTAAACAATTGAACGTTACCGTAGTTGAGAAAACGTGCGCGACTTGTTATGGCTAGATAATTGGTAGGTTTGTCTTGGCTGCTTTTTTATGGTAAGTAAAAATCATCTAATGACGAATCCCGCTCTTTGGCGGAGCGGAAAACAGTGTCAGACTCTTACTGACTAACCAACTTACCCCGTTCCTCCCTTGCCTTCTTCCCAGAGCCCCGGTTTAACGCTTACACACCAACCCTCGGCTCCAGGAGGCTTCTACCCTGTACCTACCTGATCCTACAGTTAGAAAACGTCACATCATCGTCGTCGGTAGTGTCTTAACATTGGGAAAACGACCCACCGTTTTTCCAGCCTTAGTTCCAGGGCCCCGGTGTTTAGCTTTCGCATCAACCCTTGGTTCCTGCTGGGTCCCTACTGGCTGCTGGGTCAGTTGCTGTTGTCACAGTTGCTAGGCTGCTTTGGATCAAGATTTAAAAATTATTTGCGACTGAAATTAGTACTGAAACGAATTTACAGCCATTTCATAACTTTTTTTTATAGGTAGGAATAATTTCTCTTGGAGCGAGAGCGCTTATCTACGGTTATCAGATGAAAAATGAAAAGCCTTGAGAAAAGGCCTGATTTCCATCGAAAAATCCTGAGATTTTTACAGTTCCGCAAAGACGTATTATTCACGGAACGGACCCATCGGTTCTTAGCGAGTCTGACGTTAGGCTCTGTGAGTTTTAGCGCTTCAAAACTCGTACAAAATAAAGTTAAAAAAAAAATTGATGCCAATAACAGTTTTTAACAGCAATAACACGTGAGAACTTGTAATTGGCTTTAACGATTATGGTTTCCTATTTTAGTATGTTTTTATTAGCTGTAAGTTCTAAAAAAAAAAAAAAAATTAAATTAAATTAAAATTATAACAACTGCACATTGCATTTATTTGTTTAAACCATTTATTTTTTCACGAGCCTCACTTCAGACTTGCCAAGAGCTGACGGCCGTACTGTATATTGCGTATAATAACAGATTAGGACGACAAATACCCAACGCGCCGCGTCTCCGTAAACAAGCATTTACGCCTGGAAGATTTGAGAACTAGTGGGCTTATCAAATACAAGTTTTTAATGAAAAAAATTCTTTTTTCATAACAAGCTTTTATAGCAGCGGTCTATAATTATATAATTAAAACTCGTCAAGACGATTCACACGAGTCCAAACTCGACGTGGTTGTGCCGTTTAATTACAGAGTTCCTATGGCTACCTCGTGATTCCATCATCAGATCAGCTCCATGTCATCATAATATTGCATTGTCATGCGATTTACACCGGCATGCAAAATTTCAGCTCAATAGGAAACCGGGAAGTGGATCAAATTTAAGTTGCAAGATTTGATTACAGAACGACAGACAACGGGACAGGTGAGAGTAATTAAAAGCTTGTAAAAAGGATGCTATTTTCCCCAATCATCTTCTCGTTAACTAGAATGGCAATGATTGCCATTAGGTACCTACTTACTTAAGGTGGGCCTTTCCGACTCGCCTATCGTCTACGTCAAGCTTGTTGCTTCATCTAATGCAATCCAAATTCCAAAGTGATGTATGATGCAAAAGTAATGCGAAAAAAGAGGTATAACACCTGAAACTCTGTTGGCATTCAGTAATTCTACGATTAGCTCGAATGTTTCACAAAACTTGTTCCAGGAAATACGTGTTTTTATTAAACCCTTAAGATTTTTTTAAATAAAATGACATTTAGAATCTCGATTAAATGCGCTAGGCTTCTATACAAGTAATTTTTTATATGTTTAATATGAGTAGGTACATTATGGAGCGTCAGAGTTCACATAAAATAGCAGTTTTCTGAGGTGTTTAGTGGATTATAAATTTATGTTTTGATTTTTATAGAAGCCTAGATATTATCCACAAGATATTTTGCATCCAAAATATCTGAAGAAAGATGTGTAATATGTCATATATATCTATGTGATTTGACCAATACATCATTTCTGTATATACTTCAAAACAGACTTTGATCCCTGACTTTGTTTCGATGTAATCAGCTAGGAAACACCGGACTCATCTAGCATCGAAAAAAAATGACGTGTAAGTGTTTTTTTAAACCTACTTGCAAAATAAAAAAATCATGTATCATTTCATAACATCATAATCACGTAAGAGCGGTTGTTTGAAAATGTACGTCGGGTTGGCCGCTCTTAACAAACGCCTTTATAATGGTACAATTTGAGACAAATAAACGCACCTACGTTTGTGTCTGCGCACTGGACCGTGACGGAACTACGGTCTCTGGTGGTTTACTACTTATTATATGACCTTTTGTTCTATCACTGTAGGTCTGTCATCTAACTACTTTGAGATCTGAATAGAGATAAGAGTGCCTTTTTTAATGTAGTTGAAAATCATCCAATGACGAAACCCGCTCTTGGGCGGAGCGGGAGACAGTGTCAGACCCTTACTGAGTAAAAAACCTAACCCATTCCTTCCTTGCCTTATTTCCAGAGCCGCGGTAACACTTTCGCACAAACCCTCGGTAAGAGTGCCTGGTGCGAGTTTGTTTTACAATGCGTTCCAAATGAGAATAGGATAGATTGTCATGTTGTGACGTCACGTCGTACTGTCAAATTAAAGAAATTGGGTAGGGTGAACCGAAAAAGTATAAGTATCTGTTATTTATTTATTCTGCACACCTACCACAGTGTTGTCTTTTTTAACCCAAAGGTTGACTGGTAGACAATGCCTTGTAGCATTAAGTCCGTCTATATACCACTACTGCACATGAAGTTTAAATAAATATATAGGTAAAAAGATTTTTTTTAATTAATTTATTTACGAATCGTGAACGATAAAAATTTAATCAGCATCTATGTACCTAGTTCTTCAATATTGTTTAACTCTGTGTCACTGTGTGATGTGTCTGCGTATGTACGTAACATATATAACAATGTATAACAATGAAAATAAGAAAATAATGTTTCTTTTAAACTGTCATCATCATCATCTCAGCGTTAGTCCCGGTTGCTTCCTTGGCTTTCATCTCGGTGCCCGGGGTCCGCTTTCCAACTCAAACTCCTCCACTTCGCTCGGTCTTTCGCGTCCTTTGCCGTAAGCCCATTGACACGCATATCGTCTCTTACGACGTCGATCCAACGCCTCTTAGGCCTTCCTCGTTTTCCGGGTCCCGGCGGAGGCGGCATGGCGAGGCATCTGTTACCCACGTAGTCTGCCGGTTTTCGTAAAACGTGGCCATACCAGCGTAGGCGACCCTCCTGCAGTTTATCCGCTATGTCACGGACCTGAAGGCTGCCCCGGATGCGGGAGTTTTTAATGCGGTCTTTCCGCGACACTCCCGACATCCAGCGCAGCATATTCATTTCCGTGACACGCAGGCTCTGCTTGTGCCGCTCAAGTACAGGCCACGCTTCACTGCCATACAAAAGGACAGGCCTAATGATGGTCTTATAGACCTGTCCTTTGAGCCTAACCGGCATTTTGGGGTCACAGATAACCCCCGCCACCTCACGCCATTTCGCCCAGGCCGCCGAGATACGTGACTCGACGTCGCAATCGACGTCCCCGGACTCGTGGAGCACCGATCCCAAGTACCTGACCTGTTCCGTGCGCTCGACTGTGTCTTCGCCAATGCGAACAGGAGCAGCGTTTGTTGTGTTACAGGCCAAGTACTCGGTCTTCGCCGCATTAATTTTCAGACCGCCGTTTTCCAGCGATTCCTTCCACGCTGTCACACGTCGAACCAAGCGCCCACTGTCCGAGTCCGCCAGCGCGATGTCGTCTGCATACATGAGCAGCCATGGCGGCTGCTCGTGTAAGTCCCTGATGTTGGAGGACAGGACGTCCAGCACCACACTGAACAGAAACGGACTAAGGACAGAACCCTGGTGAACTCCGACGGTGATGGGGAAGGGTTTCGTATCGCCAACAGCGGTCCGAACCACAGAACCGGAGTCTCGGTACATATCTCGGATGATGTCAACATAGGTCTCGGGCACTCCTTTGGATCTCAGCGCCCACCAGATCACCTCACGGGGGACACAGTCGAAGGCCTTCTGCATGTCAAGGAACAAGAGGTGCAGAGGCGTATTCTTTGATCTGTATCCCTCCATGGTAACCCTTAGGGCAAAGATGGGATCCATGGCGCCATGGCCTGGTCGAAACCCATATTGACACCCCGAGACGGTGCACTCCTGTCGGATCCGAGAGTCAATCACCCGCTCGAAGAGCTTCATGGTGTGGGACATAACCTTAATCCCCCGGTAGTCGCCACACTCCTGCACTGATCCCTTGCCTTTGAAGACTGGAGTGATAATACTCAGTCTCCATTGACTCGGGATCTTTCCGGTGAGGAGCATGCGGTTAAATAGGTGGGTTAAGATGCCCACACCACGAGGACCCATCGCCTTCCAGGCTTCAATGGGGACTCCATCGGCACCGACAGCTTTCCGGTTCTTCATGCGGCGAAGAGCCACATGTACTTCTTCAGGCGTAACCAGGGGTACAAGTCCCTGATTTGGAGGGAGAACCGGAGACAGCACCTCTTTGTGCTGCTTGTTCAGCAGCTCGTGGAAGTACGAGCGCCATCTCTCCTTCACCGCGAGGTCTTCGCATATCAGATTGCCGTCAGGGTCTCTTACACAGCGGCACTTAGTGATATCCAGTGCCGCTTTGACCCTGGAACGTGCCAACTTATAAATGAGCTTCTGCCCCTCAGACGATTCCAACTTATCATAAAGTGGCTGTAAGTGGTCTCGTCTGGCTCTGGCTACGGCCCTCTTGGCGGCACGTTTAGCAGCTCTGTATGCGTCGCGGTCTTCGGGAGATTTGGAAGCTTGCCACGTTTTGAAGAGAGCTTTCTTCTCTCTGATCTCCCTCTGGACTGTGTCATCCCACCACCAAGTTTCCTTGTCACACTTGCGGCCGCCCCTGGACAAGCCGAGCACCGACTTTGCCGCCTCGGTGATGGCAGCCTGAATCCTGTCCCAGTGGCTTTGCACAGGTTCGCCATCGGTACCATCGCACTTATCGCCGATGGCCGACGCGAACGACTGGGACGTGGCTGCATCCAGTCGCCACCACCGTATTCGGCGTTGTTGGCGCTCATCAAACTTGACCCTAGGTTTGACGCGCAAGTCCATGACAAGGAGACGATGTTGTGCAGTGAGACTCTCGCCGGGTATGACCTTGCAGTTGGCCACCCTACTGATAAGGTGCCTCCGTGTGAGTAAGAAATCGATTTGGGTAGCGTACCCCCCGCTCCTGTAGGTAATCAGGTGTTCGGATTTCTTTTTGAAATACGTGTTCACGATGGCAAGGCCGGCAGCCGCACACGTTTGGAGGATAGTCTCCCCTTCAGCGTTACGGCTACCGTATCCAAAGCCACCGTGAACATGCTCAAAGTCCTTGCACCTGTCACCCACATGACCGTTCAGATCACCACCCAGAACGATTCCCTGTGACAGCGGGATGCCACGAAGCACCCCACCGAGTTGATCCCAGAACGCAGCCTTTTCAGCGTCGCTGCAACCGACCTGAGGCGCGTAGGCACTTATCAAGTGGGTTATAACCCCGTCGATAAGCACACCTACGACCATAAGCCGGTCGCTGTAGCGTTTCACCTCCAGGACTGCGTCTTGAAACTCCTCGGAGAGTACAACGGCCACCCCGTTCTCCCCACCGGCTGCACCCGTGTAGATTAATTTGTAGCCATTCCCGATGAGCCGGGACCTGCGGCCTTTCCACCGAGTCTCCTGCAGGAATGCCACGGCCACCCTTCGCCTGAGAAGTAAGTCGGCTAACTCCCTCGCGCGTCCGGTCAGCGTGCCAATGTTCAGGCTGGCGAAGCGGAGTTTCCGGGTTGGGGCTCGCGTCTTTATCCGTGTTCGCCCCAGACACGGTAGCCCTTGCCCACTTGCCACAGGAGTCGGGCGAATCTCCTGCGCGCCGTTTTGCGGCGGCGCCCTATCCGTGGCAACAAACTTTCTTAAACCGTCCATGTTTATTGGCTATTTGTGGCCTTTACGGGAGCGACTGCCGTCCGACCTCCCAACCCTAAGAGGGAAAGCCAGCGCCAGAGCCTCATCCGCTGATCGGCAGGTGCCCCAACTTGCAGGGGAGGTTGACTTGGGCCCCGAAGGTCGTAATGGGGCCCCATATGCACCCTATATTTCTTTTAAACTGTAATAACTTAAAACAATAGTATACCTACCTATTTAGCTAAATTATGTTAAACAATAACGTTTTTATTTCATCTAGAATTAACTAAGACTTCGTAATACAAAGCAAAAAAAAACACTTTATTACGCAAATATGTATTTTATGCAAACTGTACTTTTCACTCAATGTTTGACAGGCCGAGGTTATTGGCTTTCCTATTCTTATTTGAAACGCATAGTATGTTAATGTGATCGACATTTTTTATGACTTAACCAAGGAGACAGCATCTACTTAGCACCTCCTCCGAAGCAGTAATGCTAGCAAAGGAGGAGGCCGATCGCATGAGGCAATGGCGCTCACGCCGCAGTCGCCGCCGCCGCCGGGCTTCCGATCCCGAATTCCGGCCACTGTAGGCGCGGGCTTGCGGATGGCGAGCAATGGGTAACTCACTGTCCGCCTATCCGGTAACCGCATCAAAGCTTGTCAGCAAACTGTAGGGGCCCAGAAGGGTCCGGCCACAGTATGTAGGGCTAATAAATAACAGGGTAGTCTTTACTCAGGAGCTGTCATTGGATGACTTTTGCCCATCAGAAAAAAAAAACCAATCTGACAGCCAAACGAGGTAGACGTTTCGATCGCGTAAACTTAAAAACACCTCCTACTCTGCAAAGAACGTGTCAAAATATCCTAGACTCTTTTTTCTTTTTAGAACATCGATCACTATTGTAGAACTCCGTTCTTTATAAAAAACATGTTTTTTTTTTAGGTGAAAATCATCCATCACTTTTCTGACTGAAATGTGACGATATTTCGTCGTAACCTTGACAGGTGGAAAACTCGCATTCACGTGATGCGCGCCATTTTGTAGGACAAACAACTTTTACTACGGGACCAAAAAGGAAATCGTGAAAAAATCTGCTGGTCAGTACATTTATGTTCGCTTAACTATTCAAAACTAGTGAACTTACTTATTGTTTTTCGCGATTTCAGGTTTGCTCCCATAGTAATAGTACATTTTGATACAAGTGCTGAAGTGCAGGAAGTTTGTCATTGCAGCCCTCGGCTCCATAACACACTCGCCTACGGCTCGTGCGAATTTCGCCTCGGTCGCAATGACAAATCTGCACGTGTGTCAAACGACGTTTTTCAATACACTTACGAGTTGTGAAATAAATAAAGAAAAATGTTTAATCGTGTCTCAAACATACAGTAGAATTATAACAATAATGTACTATTGTTATCATGACTACAATCACGTGTTTAACTATAGGTCGCTAATTACCAGTCACCCTAAATCACGTAAGCAGTAGGAAAAACTCTGACGTTTGCGTATAAATTCGCTGTCATCGAAAAATCCCAAGAGATGTAAAGGTTTGTCACGGTATACGTAAACCAGGAAAAACATTTGTATGAATAGATGACAAGAAAAATGCTTCTGCATTCTTACTAAGTAAACACAATTTAGGTATTAAGCCTATAGACGTACAGTACGGCCGTCGGATCTTCGTCGGATTTTAGCGGTTGAAAACTTCGTAAAAATTACCATTGAGTGTATTTTTATAAAACTTTCACAAACTAAAAGATAACTAAAATTTACTAATACCTAGTTTGATATATGCTGTTTTTATTCATAACGAATTAAAAAAGTAAACTATAAACTATTTTTCGTCTGAACAAAGGAACTTCCTTTTAATTTTTTTATTCACTACTAAAGCTTGACTGCAATTCCACCTGATTCTCTGCGCTTCACACTGAAGCCAAGCCTTCCTTTCAGAAAGAGACCCTGGGCCCCGTAGGCTTCCCTAGTAGGGAACCTTTTGCAGAGTCCCTACGGATGGTAAGTCCCCTGCATAGATATATGTACATAATTTCTATGGTCCTCTGGTACAGTTTTAGTCAATAAAGACGCGTTCCTGCACCATCCTAGAGCGAGAGAAATCATTGGATGATTTCCCACCTAAAAATAAAATCCACTCAAATTATATTAAAAAGCTGTTTACGGTTTTACTCCCATCTATCTCACAGGAACCAGGAAGCGATAATATTTCCGTAGTAAAAACTAGTCTATTGTTCTCCTAGTGAAATAATCGTCTTTAAAGGTATGCGGAAAAGAGCGAAAAGCCCAGAATACCTTCATTTCTTTTTTTTTTTCAATAGGCTTTTAATAAATGAATGCGCCATAAACGTTTTTTTTTATGGTAGGTAAAAATCATTTAATGACAAATCCCGGCCTAGGGCGGAGCGGGAAACAGTGTCAGACTTTTACTGACTAAACAACCTACCCCGTTCCTTCCTTGCCTTAGTCCCAGAGCCCTGGGTTACGTTTTCGCATTAACCCTTAGCCCCAGGAGGCTTCGACCTTGTATGGCCACTACAGAGCATCACTGCTCACACAGTAATTTTTGGGTTGGTCTAATAATAAAAGTTGTCCTTAATGGTGTCCAATATAGATATAAGAAAAGAGGCGTCCAATGATCCTTTTTAAAGAAAGCCCATCTGTCGTATCAACTTTGTATAATTTTATATTTTAAATATATATTTTATTAATCAATTATTTATTAATAATATAATTTTTTTTATTAACATTAAGTTATTAATTAATTTTCTCTCCTTAGGTGGCTTACCACCTTTTATTGGATTTTTCCTATATTTTTTTCTAATTTATACGAATTACCCATTTAGACGTGAAGTTAAGTAAAAACACAACAATATATCTGCTCCTTAAATAACCTAGAAACTTCTACCTACTACAATAAAAGTAATTATGACAGGTAACTATATCTACCTGCCGTATCATAGTACATGTATGTCACAGTTAACGCCAGCTAGGTGTCTACAAGACTAGCAAACAAGTCTGCTGACCTTCCTGAAGGCAAACATCTTAGCTAATATGGCCACAGATAGCGCACAATATGCAATGCTCAATCATGAATAGTCGATATACTTACATTGAATTTTCAATCGTATTAATTAGCGGAATGTATTATAGTTATAATGTATGTAATATATTCTTTTTTTATTGTTGACTAGCTTTTGCCTGCGGCTTCGCCTGCCTGATGTTAGCAATATATAGGCTATCAGCGGCTTCATCGACGTCTGTGGATACTGCTCCGCCCGCATAGGTCATAGCGTGGTGTTATATAGCCCTATCCTTCCTCGAAAATTGGACTATCCAACACAAAAAGAATTTTTCAATTTGAAACTGTATTTCCAGAGATTACCCCCTACATACAAACACCTCTTTATAATATTAGTATAGATAGGCACGCGTTTGACCATAATCTCACTTATGGTAAGCGATGTTGTGGTCGACTATGGAGCACGCTTGCCTATATGTAACCTATTCACTCTTAAAGACCCCTAGGTTGCACTCGTTGCACTGCTCTCAAAGCGAATTAATAATTAATCTGTATGATAGCATATTAATTAGGGCTCAAAACGCGTCATGGTTTATCTTCATTGCCACATCGCGTCATGGCTGTATTGATGTCACACACGACGCGAAATTCGCGGTGTTGGTATTTGGAAGAAAATTAGTGCTGCGAGCAACATTTCTCATTGGGCGTTTTCGATTTTTGAGCCTTTTTTTATTATCTATAGACTGGGGAGATGGCGGGACGACTTGGATGCCTTCCTTGGGAATTGGCGAGAAGTGGCTCAGAACCGGGAGCACTGGAAAGAATGGAGGGAGGCCTTTGCCCAGCAGTGGGACAGTCTGGGCTAGAAATAATAATAATAGACTGGGGCTTGACCTTATCTCACCTGCAAGAAAGTGACAATGTCATTGACATACTTATTATCATTTAAACTAACTTAAGCCCCAAGCCAACGCCGGCATTCGTACATTCGTCTTTCTATTATGTCTTTAATTACGGTATTACTTAGAAGGTTAGGAGTAACCTATTCACTCTTGACTTAAAAATGCCCAGGTAATATACCTAGTTATCAGGAAATATAATTAAGGAAAATTATATAAAAATCTCATTTCATATTACTGTGTAATATTAATTATCTATCTATAGGCAATCAATCTGTATCAGGAAAGTCTTAACTAGCGTATACGAGCTCCCGTTTTTCATTCAGACGTACGGAATCCTAGTAAAAAAAAAATCAGAGATTTAATCAGGGTTTCTGTTCAGTAAGTTGGGTCGTAGTAATACCGAAATGTTTATAAGTCGAAAAGCGCTTTAGTCGAGGAGTTACGGATTTAACAGCCCGAAATAGGCACAATAGAATACAATAACGGCGAAAAGGTGATTGCCAAGAGCTTTAAACCTACTTTGCCGAAACGTGTTTGAGTTTTTTCTTTAATCGTTTGCCTGTAATGCATCTAAAATTGAGGTATGTTTTATAAAATAAATGATTAACATTTTCTTTTTAATTCTGTCTGATTTGCCTCATCGCCAGAGAGAGATACATTTTTTTTTTTTTTTTAGTAGGTATTAGATACGTACAGTACGGATGTCGGATCTTGGCGAGTCTGAAGTTACGGTCTGCGAATTTTAGCACTCGTACAAAAATAACAGATTTTAACAGCAATAACAACTACAAATTGCATTTATTTGTTTTTCCCATCTGTTTTTTACGAGTTTTCAAGTGTTAAAATCGCAGAGCCTAACTTTAGACTCGCCAAAATTCGACGGCCATACTGCATGTTCGAAGTTCGAATTCTCTAATACAGATTTAATTTTAGAAACCTTCAGAACTATCGTGAAATCTATCTGCAGCTATATCTTAGAGTTTACATGGCCAAAACATCGTAGTAAATTACAAATCATAGTGAATCCTATAATCTAGAATTCCAGATGCATTCGCATGAATTGTTTTCACACAAATGTGTTCCTAGATTGTGTTGCCATTTAAGATATTTTTAGAATGCGATGTGGAATCTAATCGTAGTCTAGCTATAGACAAGGGCATCTAAATCGGAGTTTCATTTTCATCTCTACGTGTAAAGGGCATTCAACAAGTGACGAAGGAAGCTTTGTTGAGCTTACAACATGAGAGAGGCCACAATAAAATTCATTTATGAATAGCGAATAATCATGGCTAGTTATTTTTGTTTAAATGGACTTTTAAATCGATTTTTTAATTAACGAATTAGGAAAATTTTAATTAAAACCAATCTGCAGATAGATATTTTTATATGCTTTTGTGTTTCGTACGGATATAGCAACCTCATTTTATTTAACTTCATATCACTCTCATAATGTTCCGTTAGATATCTCTATCGGAATGAAATTGCAGGACTCACGAAAGGTTAAAGGAGTAAAGGTAATTAAAAAAAAAACGTATCTAGGCTTTATAATGTCTGAAACTATAAACCGAACTAATACGTAGGTTTACCAGACCGTAGTACAGCTATTCTTTAAAAAAAAATAAAGAGTGTAACGTAAAATACGAAGGGAAAGTCACTTTTTATTTACAAACATTTGGCGGTCTTGTTTATCTAAGTAGGTTACTTAGATATTTCGTGTTATGGTATGTACGCGCTAAACAATTAATAGAAAACAATAGTTTTAAATGTAAACACTTACCTAAGAGGATGTTATACAGAATTCCTTTGCTTCAATTGCAGAATTAACACAAAATAACGGTGCACATTTTCTTCAGAGAAAAAAAAAGGAAAACGGCGGGAAAAAAATGAAGTCCGTCGCACTTTCAAGTTCAAGCCGACACCATGCACAAAATCACAGTTTTCTTTGAAGTTTTGACAGTTTATACACTCGGAACACAGAATGTTATGCGCGTGTGATCACAAGGATTGAATAAACGACAGTGCGTAAACAAAATCGTGTTATGAATGCGGTTCTGGCGCGAACGTCCGAGGTTATTATCAAAGGCTATTGAACGCAGACAGTATTGTTGAACATTGATAACAGCGCCATCTATGAGGTGTTTTATGAGCTAATCAAAATGGTTGAACCATGTTGGTACATTTTTTGAACTCGTTTTGGTAAACAGGAGGAACGAAGGAAACAACTCTAAGGAATTTGTAAAAGATAAAGATAAGGTAATCATAAAGATGAATGAATCAGTAGAAACCTTTAAACTGAGAACAAAGGGATCGAGATGGCGCTACCGTCACGCGAATAAATCGCTCCGCGTAATTAAATAAGAAAAAATGATTAAAGTGATTGTTTAGAAGTGCAAGCAATGCTAAATTAATCCAGTTATGGTAAATACTCCGAGAAATTGTTATCTTCATGGAACACGCACTTTAATATTGTGTTTAAACTGTTACCTACGAGTAGCTTCAAATTCAGTGTTTATGGTGTTAAAGTGACTCTACAATGTTTAAAAACTGAAAATAACCAGACAGTTTTTAAAAACAGAACAGTAAATAACATTAAAAACAGTGATTTAAACAGTAAATAAAAATATAAACATTGCGTCAGTTTTTTGAATTTGACTCCAAAGAAAGCGTCATAACGAACTTTTAAAATAACGCAATAAACCAAATAAAAAATTCATCCACTTAGCTGAAGTACAATTAGTCGTGACCGTCGGTCACAGGACTGCAGTGTAAAGTGCCACGAGTTCTATTCCCGCGAAACGAGTCGTTCTTTTTGTATCATCAAAACATTTTTTTTTATTATTTAAATGACCTGGACGCGCCTAAGTTTAAAGTAAAACTTACAATATTCTCTCTTTAAGGGCGGCTTGCACGTCTCAGTTAAATCTAGATTTAGTGTGATTTAAACTCGACTTAAGCTTAAATCGAACTTAACGCATTGCACGACATCGGTTTAGCGTAAAGCTAGACTTAAAGAAATGTCAAATTTAAACCGGCATGGTAGGCGGTTTAAATTGCTAATTCTAGATTTAGTGAGTGATATAAACGTCAGTTTGCGTCAAGGATCTTGTATCTTTATCCTACGGATAGTCTGGATTGATGACGAAGCAATATTGCAAACTCTTTATCAGCAAACAGCACGCTAACATGGAGTGTACTCAAAGTCAGTTAACAAAGGCGGAAAGGTTTAACAGTTTGTAAGAGTTTGTCACACTCAAGAACTCTGTGTTCAAAGGCTTTTTTTTTCATTTTTAGGCCAATTTTTGCCAATACTTGTAAAGTTACAACGTGCACACTATTGACCAAACTTTTTGCGACACTAAAAACTTCTGCTAAATATCACCCGGTCCCCGTCTTACCTCGCTATCCCATTTCTTAACCAATCTTCCTTTAAATTATGATTTTCTCATTACTTTTAATTTTTTCATCACTACTGCTCTCAAAACGGTGAAGGAAAAACAATCACAAATCCGCACTGGGCCCGAATAGTGGATTATTGCCCATTCCTTCTCTTAGAGAGGAGCCCTGTCCCGGCAGTGGGAATATTAAAAAGGCTGAACGTCAAGTCTATGTAATTAATGTACTAATAACATATTTAAATTCTTTAGGACAGAGCTCAGAATTTTACAGCATGCACCACGGTGCGAATACCATTGCGTTATTAAATGGATATCTATCTATATCGATATATATATATATTTATAATACCTACATCAAAAACATCTCTAACTTGTTTAGCGCACTTGTTGAACACACTAGATGAACGAGATAAAAAAAAACATTTTTTAACTTTACTCTTCAGAACTTTTTTGAGGTTGTCGTAAGCTTTCCAGTCACTCCTTCATAAAATCCTTGGTTTTTTATATTTGAAACGTTCCATACCTCCAAAACAGGTAAAAAATGTGTACAATATCCAGCACAATTATGAAAAATGGAACGCAAATGAATGAACAAAAAGAATGAAACGTGTTAAGCTAGGTTTAGTTAAGTCGAGTAGATTTCAACACTAGCAAGACGCTACTAATACAGTTTAAGTTAAGTCGAGCTTAATGACTAATGCGACTTTAACAAAATCTAGTTTTAAGAGCAGGTCGTGCAAGCCGCCCTAAAACAATAAACGAAAAATTGAGTTAAAAATAAAAAGTGATCACGTGACCTCAGTGACCGCGACTTACCTACTTCTATCACCACGCGCAAGATTCCAAGAAGTGCACCTGCGCTAACTCCCGCCTTCAATCTAAACATCGCTGTGCTGTCATCGTGCTACACTAAACGCCGACCGCTGCATACATCGCTTAAAGCGCTGGCGCTGTTTGACTAGCAACGATTGTATTGAATAATTGTCAACAAAAACTAATATTATGGCGAACACCTGTGCGTTGTGCACTAAGCCATTAAGGTCAACGAACGCGAAATGTTCGAAATGTTACAAGCTTTTTCACGTCAGTTGTATGAAAGGCGGAAGCCTAACCAAAATAACCGAGGAAAACAAAAATTGCTGGGTATGTCAGTTTTGTCACATTAAGCAGCTAAATAAAGGTACTACCAGCCCTCGGCCTTCCGCGACCGATGAGCAGTCAATTTCGAACATACCAACAAGCTCTGAAAGATCTTATTCCCCAAACACGTCACAGAAGTCACCCAGCAAAGGCAACTCTTCAAACACGATTATCCAATCGCCAATGGTTACGCCCCCTGGCACCTCTGACACTTTAAGCATACTGACATCTGAAATTAAACTACTCCGAGGTGACATGGGAGATCTGAAATCTCACATAAAACAACTGAGTGATCACCTTTCCCAATGTTACGGCCGCCTGGATGAGTATGACGCAAGAATTAAAACTCTCGAAAAACGTGAGGAGGAAATCATTACTTTAAACAGCACAATCGTCAATCTTCGTGAGCAATTAAACGCTCAAGCCCAATCATCCGTTCGGAATGAGCTGGAAATCTCTGGAGTAAATGAATTTAAAAATGAGAACCCACATCACATTATCCAAGTTTGGCACACAAATTTGGAGTAACAGTGGAAGATCACGACATTGACTTTGCTACAAGAGTGGGTCCCCGTCGCCAGGCAAGCAAAGCAACAGCTGAAATCCCCACGCGTCCCCTCGTAATCAGATTCGTCCGCCGCTGCAAACGCGACGAGTTTCTTAAGGCTGCCAAAGCCAGAAAAACCATGTCATCTTCAGACATGGAAATTGACGGGCCACCGAGAAATGTGTACTTCAACGAGCGACTTACACAAGAAAACCGGCAGTTATTTCGTGCCGCTAAGCTGGCTTCAAAGCAAAAAGGATATCGCTTCTGCTGGCATAAGAACGGCGCTATCCTCATACGGAAACAGGAAGGCAACCCCCCTATTCATGTACGCAACTTCGAAGACCTGGAGTTCCATCTTGGCCCGACGACCATGGAGCTACACCAATCCTCTCCCTCAGCTGAACTGCGTGACTGAGAGTCATCCGACCAATAAAGTGTATCTTTTTTTTATTTCTAGTTCTATTAGTTTTTATACTACATTTTCTTATATCGTAATATTTTTTCTATTGCTTTTCAACTTACGTTATGTTTTAACACAACCACGCCAAACACTACACAAACAACACACTAACACTACCACAATATTACTCATATAATACCTACCTGCAATTGTCCACACTACACCATGTTGTCGTGACTAAACCTTCTATGCACAATACTTCCTCAGCTTTTTTCAGTAACTATGCCAATGGCTTCATTTGACCTGCTCCAAAATATAGAGGAAATTACTACAATAGACTGTCACGACCTCAAAAACTTGGAAGATTGCAGGTTGTACACAAATGATTCCGAGCCTAGCTTCAAAATACTTTCTTACAACATCAGAAGTTATCAACGTAATTTCGATAACTTCGCAGTAGCATTCAATAGACTGAAAATTAACATTGACGCCGTCGTACTAACTGAAAGCTGGCTAAGCGAAGGTACTATACTGGATAACTTACCTGGTTATAATGTGACTCGAACGAATTCCCAAAATAATAAAAACGGTGGGATAGTCATTTACACAAAAACTAACTACGACGTAACTGTGATTGAATCTAAAATATTGGATACCGACAGCCTCCTTTTAATACTTAACGACAAAGTGGCTATACTCGGGTTATACCGATCACCGTCTTTTACGAACCTCTCAAATTTTACTGCTTCACTAGACCTTTTCCTTAAAACAGCAAATAAATATCCAACACTTATTATTACTGGAGACATTAACATTGATATTTGCAGCACTACAAATAATAAACATCATGAGTATATGTGCCTTCTGGCCTCTCATGGCTTACTTCCCGTTATCACCAAACCGACCAGACAAAAATCTTGTCTTGATCACATATTTGTTAAGTGCAATAGCAAACCAAAAGGCATAGTCTGTAAAAGCTCCATCACAGATCACGACATAGTAATGGCAACCATTCCTCTTAAAAACTCTTACACTAGCCGCAATAAAAACCGCCGAGCATTTAAACTAAATGAAGACGACTTAGGGCGGCTTGCACGTCTCAGTTAAATCTAGATTTAGTGTGATTTAAACTTGACTTAAGCTTAAATCGAACTTAACGCATTGCACGACATCGGTTTAGCGTAAAGCTAGACTTAAAGAAATGTCAAATTTAAACCGGCGTTTCTAGGCCGTTTAAATTGCTAAATCTAGATTTTGTGACATAAACAAAAGCAAACAGTTACATCAAGGATCTTATATCTTTATCCTACGGATAGTCTGGATTGATGACGAAGCAATTTTGCAAACTCTTTATCAGCAAACGACATGCTAACATGGAGTGTAGTCAAAATCAGTTAACAAAGTCGGAAAGGTTTAAAAGTTTGTAAGAGTTTGTCACACTCATGAAGTCTCCTTTCCATTTTCAGGCCAATTTTTGCCAATAGGTACTTGCAAAGTTACAACGTGCACACTATTGACCAAACTTTATGCGACACCAAAAACTTCTGCTAAATGTCACCCGGTCCCCGTCTTACCTCGCTACCCCATTTCTTAACCCATCTTCCTTTAAATTATGGTTTTCTCACTACTTTTAATTTTTTCATCACTACTGCTCTCAAAATGGTGAAGGAAAAATAATCACAAATCCCATTCCTTCTCTTAGAGAGGAGCCCTGTATCCCGACAGTGGGAACATTAAGAACCCCACGTGAACATCGTCTATGTAATTATTGTACTAATAACATATTGAACTTCTTTAGGACAGAGCTCAGAATTTTACAGCATGCACCATGGCGCGAATACCATTGCGTTATTAAGTGGATATCTATCTATATTGATATATATCTATTTATAATACCTACATCAAAAACATCTCGAACTTGTTTAGAGCAAAATTGTCCCGTAATACGTAGTTAGTGTATGGTCATACTAGATGAATGAGATAAAAAACCCATTTTTTAACTTTACTCTTCAGAACTTTTTTGAGGTAGTCACAAGCTTTCCAGTCACTCCTTTATAAAATCCTTGGTTTTTTATATTTGAAACGTTCCATACCTCCAACAAAATTGTAAAATATCCAGCACAATTATGAAAAATGGAACGCAAATGAATGAACGAAAAGAATGAAACGTGTTAAGCTAGGTTTTGTTAAGTCGAGTAGATTTCAACACTAGCAAGACGCTACTAATACAGTTTAAGTTAAGTCGAACTTAATGACTAATGCGACTTTAACAAAATCTAGTTTTAAGAGCAAGTCGTGCAAGCCGCCCTTAGCCAATGACTTAGCTAAAATTGATTGGACTGATACCCTTAATCAACAGTGTGTGGCATCTGTCGCTGACTCTTTTATTGGAACCTTAGCAAAATTAGTAGAAACACACACATACGAAGTCATAATCCCTCGCAGTAAACGTAATATTCAACCTTGGATCACACCTGGACTCATGAGATGTATGAAACACCGAGACAAACTACATCTATCAGTACGCGAAGACCCCACAAACGAAACAAAAAAACTAATTTACCGCCGTTATAAAAACTTCTGCAACAACCTTTTACGAAATCTTAAGATTGAATATGACAGTCGACAAATCCAAGAAAATAAACAAAACTCTCAAAAGTTATGGAAAGTTCTTAAATCAATGTACGACCCCAGTAGCCGAAATTGCAATACATCTAAATTATTGACAACCTCAGTCAACCCTGTCGAGTCTCTCAACAAATGCAACTCCTATTTCACTTCCGTAGGCAAAAACCTGGCCGACACGATATTAAAAAGATTAAAAGAAACTCAGTTGTCTATCACCAGCAAGCACTCATCACCACTAACGTCACCGCTCTCCTTCTTCCTACACCCTACTGATGAAACCGAAATTAAGAACTTCATTAACCAGTTAAAAAACGACAGTTCCCCAGGTCCTGATAAAATCAGCGTAAGACTCATAAAGAAAACACAAAGCTCTATTATAACACCTCTAACCCATTTGATTAACCTCAGCCTGGAAACAGGAGTATTCCCCGAACAGTGGAAGGTAGCAGCGGTGAGCCCAATACACAAAAATGGCCCTAAGGACAAACCCGAGAACTACAGACCAATAGCACTTCTGAGTATTCTATCTAAAATTCTAGAAAAAGTTGTTAACACCAGACTAGTATATTTTCTTGAAAAGAATAATCTCATATCAGAAAGACAATTTGGTTTTAGAAAAGGGAAATCTACTGAAGACGCGGCTTTGCTATTAACTAACTCCATATCAGCAAATATTGAAAAGGGCAACCGCTGTATGGCGGTCTTTTTAGACTTAGCCAAAGCATTTGATACCATCTCAAAAGATCTTCTTCTTAAAAAACTAGATTCAGTAGGAATAAAAGGAAAACCGCTTGAGTGGTTTCACAGCTACCTCACCAATCGCCGACAATACGTCAAATCTGACAACCTCTCAAGTGATCAACTCCCTATCAATTTTGGAGTTCCACAGGGTAGCCTACTGGGTCCGACACTCTTTATTATCTATATGAACGATATACTCAACCTCAAACTGAAAAACGCAGAGCTAATATCATATGCAGACGATACTGTCATCATTTTTCAGGGTAAAAACTGGGAAGACGCCTACTATCATGCAGAAAAAGGATTAGCAACCATTGCTCAAACCCTCGACCATAATTTATTAACACTGAACGTAAACAAAACCAAACACATTCCATTTTACAAAACAGTTTCATCTAGCCCTCCTCCCAACCTAACATTAAAATTTCATACTTGTCAACGAAACGCAACCACTCCACTCGAAGACTGCACATGCGATTGTATTAACCGAACTCAGTCTATTCGTTACTTAGGTCTATTAATTGACGAAAATCTATCGTTTAAAGCCCACATCAAACAGCTGTCTGGTCGAGTAAGGAAACTTATTCATGTAATCAAGAAACTGAGAGACCGCGCCCCGACAGACATAATGCGAACGGTTTATTTTTCTATATGCCAGTCCATCATTCAATATGGTGTGTCCATCTGGGATGGTACTGGTAAAACAGCAATGATTGAACTCGAAAGGGCCCAGAGAGCTGTTATAAAGGTTCTTTTAAAAAAACCATTTTTCTTTCCTACTGACTCTCTGTACTGTGAATTTCCTGTTTTACGTGTCCGCCAATTGTACATTCTCAATGCCTTCCTCCGCACTCATAAAATCATAAAGCTCCGCCCTGACTATCACACATTGACTACCAAACGTGTTTTTCATGTACCACTGCAACGAACAACCTCCCTCCTGGCTAGACGATGCCCCGCTTACCTACACACCTTCGTGTATAACAAAGTCACAAGTAGACTACCTTGTGATACAAAAACACTATCCCTCGCTATGTGTAAAAAAACAGTAAAAAAATGGCTTTTGGGTCTCTCATACGATGATTCAGAAAACCTTCTTGCATCTCTTAACTCGGAATCCTGACAAACATTTACACAACACACTCACACATTTACACAGTTCCACACTCACACTCTCACACCACATTTTTAATCTCTTTGTCTCTAAGGCTTTTTTTTTCTCTAAATCCTGTGCCAAGTCCAGCACAAATTTTTATTTAATAAATTTTTAGTTATAGGTTACACGTGTAATTGTTTAAAAAAAAAAATAGGCATTAGCTAGTTTTAAGACTCTTTGATCTCATTGCTTATTAATTTAATATATTCATTCTATTCGATTTCTCATAATTTTATCTTAGTAGTACTCTTTTTTTCTGGTACATTAACTACAGTGGCAAAAATATGTATCGGTCCCCAAGATACAGGCTTTGCCGAGTTTGGGGACCACCGTTTATTTTATACCAAAAATCTGTTAATAGTTACTAGGTACTACATTAAGTTACGATAATTTTAAGGCAATTCCTGTAACAAAGGTTCAATAAATTTATTATTATTATTATTCCATTTATTTAAATTTCAATCATATTCAATATATTTTTAAATATTTCCTTAAAAAAATAATTAAAAAAAAAACATTTAAAAATATAAAAAATAGTAGCCCACCGGCATCGAGACAGGGTCCAAGCTACCGGTGGTCAGGGCTCCTGAGAGAGGAACCTCCGGACAATACGCGCCGTGTCCAGGAGTACTGCCTTCTGAATCAGGCCCTTGATCCAACTGCCTAACGAGAGCCTCCTCAGATGTTGGTCGAGGCTCTTGGCTATTAAGCCATTAGCCGTCACAACTATCGGCACAATGACTGCTGTGTCCACTTCCCACATGTCGACAACCTCGCGAGCCAAGTCAAGATACTTAGTTTGTTTATCCTTCTCGGCTTTCACGAGGTTCTCATCATGAGGGACCGCTATATCAACAATCATTGTGCGACGCTCCAGTCGATCTATCACCACTATGTCAGGCTTATTGGCAACAATACTAATAATGTCAGTGATGATAGATCGATCCCAATATAACGTGATGCTGCCATTTTCGAGAACTGGGTCGGGCACATACCTATAATACGGTACTTCTGATTCCACGAGGTTGTATTTAAGAGCAAGTTGCTGGTGGATGATCCTGGCTACAAGGTTGTGTCTATGCAAATAGTCTCCGTTAGCCAAACGAGAACATCCAGAAATAATGTGTCGGATTGATTCACCGGGTCGGTGGCATGCCCGACAGATGTCAACCGTACCGTCCTTCACAATGTATTTCCGGTAGTTATTCGTCATCATAACTTCGTCCATTATTGCAAAGACAAAACCTTCGGTTTCCCCGAAAAGGTCACCAAAGCGCAGCCAGGATACGGACGCTAAGAAGTCTACATCGGGCCCATGTAAGGCCCGGTAAAATCGCCCGTGAAGCTCCTTGCTCTGCCATACTTCCTTGCGTTCATTAGCATCCAATACTACAGGTTTGCGCCAGTTCCCGTTAGCCAAGGAGAGCGGGGTGAGGCCCTTGTCCACTGCTACCATATCTCGGTGCATCCCCACGTCGGCTTCAAGGAAGTATTCCCTGAGACTGCATACCTCACGGTTGTGCAAGGTCTTAGCATTTAAAAAGCCACGACCCCCGCACTTCCGTGGGATATACAGTCTCATAACCGATGACCGTGGATGATGCATCCGATTTGCGGTAAGCAGTGTACGGACCCTCCTATCCAAGGCGTCCAGTTCGGTCTGAGTCCATTTAAGTATGCCGAAAGAGTACATCAACACCGGCATGACCCACCCGTTGAAAGCGCGCACCTTGTTCCCGCCTGATAAAAGACTATTCAGTACTTTATTCAGGCGGTTGAAGAAGCGCTCCTTCAACGACTGTTTCACGTCATCAGCATTGATGCCTAACGCTTCCGACTTACCCAAATACTTATAGGTTTCGGTTGGAGAGAGGGATCTCAGGTTTATGGAATCCGTGAGTTGAGTTCCCACGGATCCCATAATCTCTCCTCGCTTCACATGCATGACTGCACATTTGTCCACACCAAATTCCATCCTGATGGCACTACTGAAGGTTTCAGTTACCTTCAGTAGCTCCATCAGCTGCAAGTCGTTGGGGGCAAAGAGTTTCAGATCATCCATGTAAAGGAGGTGAGATATGACTTGACCACCTCTTTTCAACCGGTAGCCTAACCCGGAGCCCTCCAGAAGTGTGCTGAGAGGGTTCAAGGCTAGACAAAACCACAGTGGACTCAGACTGTCGCCTTGGAATATGCCACGCTCAATCCTTATCGATGCGCTGTTCTCCGAAATTTGTCGACATCCTGGATAGTGAAGGACCGTCCTCCATTGCCCCATACATGACATCAGGAAGGTGCGCAGAGTTGCATCAATCTTATACAGCTCCAGCACCCTCATGAGCCATGTATGTGGCACCGAGTCATAGGCCTTCTTATAGTCTATCCAACATGTCGACAAATCTCTACGAGAACGCCGGACCTGTTGGCTGATGGCAACATCAATGAGGAGCAGCTCCTTAGTACCGCGGGACCCGTTCCTACACCCATTCTGAGAGGCAGACATGATAAAATTTGTCTCAATGTGATTATTAATTTTAGCTCTCAGTATGGATGTAAGAACTTTATAGACCGTCGGTAAACACGTGATCGGTCTATAATTTTTAGGTTCCGCAGTACTACCTGACTTATGGAGCAGGTGGGTTATTCCTGTCGTAAAAAACTCAGGCAGCGACCCTGACTCTAGGGCAGACTGGAATTGAGATGCCAAACGAGCGTGCGATCTTTTAAACCATTTAAGCCAAAAATTGTGCAGCCCGTCCGGCCCCGGGGATTTCCAGTTAGGCAACGGACGAACTGCACGAGCTACATCTTGGGGGCTGATGGTAATCGCCCCCATTTCCGGTATAAGATTGCACGCCCGCTCGACCTCCCGAGTCCAGTCACCCTCGGTGTGACTGACAGGGACCGACCAGATGTTGCGCCAAAATGAACACATCGCATCATCATCTGGTAAGCGTGTATCAGTCACACTTTGGTCCGGTCGCTCCCAAGTCCTATAAACCCACCTCTCGTTGCTTTGGAATGTGCGATTCTGAGTGTAGCGCTCGACTCGCCGTTTGTACCGTCGAATACGGCTTGCCCATGCATAGATCTTCTGCTTCAGGAAGTCGATACGCTCTGTGACGCGGGGTAAATAATCTTGGGAACTAATTTCAGTCCCTCAAAACGCCCGCCTCACAAAGCGCATCACCCTAGGGCGAGTATTGCCCTCCCTGAAGCAGATAAGCTTACCGATGAGTGCTCTAGCCTCAGCAATACGACGCTCGATCCTGCACTGCCAGACTGGTACAGCTGGTCGCGTAGCTCGGTCATTATTAGTAAATTTGACGTGAGCTACACGACATGCCGCTACAGCCCCACAGTACAAGATCGAGTGAGTATCGGCAAGGTCTTTGCTGCTATCAAAACAGTTAGATAGCTGCGAGTCTAGAGCACACACCAGCGCCCTATTTTTCTTATGCATAGGCAAACGCGGTAGTCGAGGTCTAAGTCCAGGTGGTGTCGAGCGGTACTCTCGGAATGCATCCTCCAAAGCGCTCCTCAAACGTGTATTACATTGGGTACTCACGGATATAGCCCCGTCATCATCGTCCTCACCAATGTTGTCGGGTCGCGGTGTAACAACACTGCGCTGCAGCTGCACCGCGGCCGGTGGCGAAGCAGATGAGACACAGCTACTCCGTGATTCTAGGCGCAGTCTATCAAGTACGGCGTCATCCAACATATGATTACGCTGAATGACCCGCACCTGATCCGAAAGTCGTTGGGCTGAGACGTTGACAGCTGGCTCAAGCACCTGAAACAGAGAGAGCATCCGACCACGGTACGCAGTCAGGTTAGTTCCCCCCTCTGTAGCCCCAAAGTATGAGCGCATGACATTCTCATTAATGGATTGTGTCCATCTCATGCGCTGCACACTTCCACCGGCAGCGGGGACCCTATCAGAGGCCGGAGGGCCTCGAGGTCCCAGGCTGGCCGGAGGTCGGCCTCTTCCTCGCCGACGCGCAGGTGGTGGTGTCGTCGGCGGCGAAAAGTATTCGTCGCTCGAGCTCGACGCAACTGCAGCGACCGGAATCTCTGGACTCACGGTTGGTGCTGGTCCCGGCGGCTGCGAGGCGGAGCTGAGCGACGAATCCGATGGTGTTGGATGTGCGTTTCGGTTACGTGCCCGGCTTCTTGTCAACATTTTATACAAACTTCATTGCCTTTTTCATTCTTCATTCATTGATAAATATTTGTTCGAAGGTTCGATGGTTCGATGGTGATGTAATATTATTTTATTTATTTTCTTCGAACTGTTTTGCGGTGATTATTCATTTTAATTATGGTATTAATGAATAAAATATTTGGAAAAAATTCGACAATAAAAATTTGCTGTCAGTCAGTTCGACAGCCGGACCACCGGCTTATTATTATTATTATTATCATATCACTAAGGAGTGGTGAAAAACGCACCGCTTTTTTGCGGAGGCACGCAGTGCGTTTGATAATTATAATCAACTAGCTTCTGTCAGCGGCTTCGCCCGCGTTAAAGTCGGTTTTTTCATAAAAAATTTCATCATCACCTTTACCCACTTGGGCTTTTTTTATAGTGGGCAAAATCATCCAATCATAACTCCCGCCCTTAGGTGATGCGAGAGATGGTGACAGACAACTAAAAACCAACCCTGTTCCTAGGCCTAGGGCCTTGGCACGGCTGGAAGGCTTGGCACCTACAGTTTGCTAACAACTCCTTGAGGCGCGCCGTCGCCGCGACGCGATATGATTTGGGCTCGGCCCGCCCGGTCAGTCAGACAGCGAGCTACCCACTGTTCGCCGTCAACCCTTTAGGCGTAAATCAGCGTAGCGTATATCTACACCTTATATGGAATCTACTGATCTGCCAAATTTTAAGTTAGTACGATTAGAATTAAAACGCATTTGCAGATTTTATATTTTCTGAGATTTCGTGAATAATCAGTGAGTCATATTTCACTTTCATGTAAATACAAGATTAACAGCTACCGTTCACTCGCAGTAGTTTCCATAGGCCTTAAAAATAACTGATGGAAGCAATAAAAGCTTCTTTGCTATCCCTTAGTTGTTTCGTATGCGTATGTATATTGATTGCAGTAGTAAGATAAGGGGCCCTGAAAACATTCGCAACATGTTACCACAACCGTTTCGTAAGGTAAACCAAGCATTTGTAAAAAAGCATTTTTTTTTTTATACGGAGCCCCGTGGGATTTTTGATACGAGGCCCCTGTGGGACCAGCAGCTGGTCCCACAGGGGCCTCGTATCAAAAATCTGGTCACCAGCTACGCCACTGATGACAGGGATACATAAAAATGTGTGACTGCAGTTGCTAATCTTACGGTCTGATCAGTTGCACAAATGCACACAATAAGTCGAGTTAACTTCACACGAATTTAAGTCGTATTTTAAAACAGCATTATTTTCGACTACCTGCAATTCATTTTTTAAGATTTAATGAAGGATGTAACTCTTCGCAATTCATTCTTTGAGATGTAACGCAGGATGATTGTACCTACTCTCCATAAACTTTATTAATTCGATAGGATTCTCTCAAGAAGGCAACTGCTGGATTCCTGATTGAAACTCGTTTTCAGACTTTGGTTCTCTTATGCGTTTGTACGGAACCCTCGCGGCCTCATTCTTGCAACTATAGGTAATAACTACAGCTGCCACTCGTACAAAATTAAACCATTTAAGTTCTAAAGTTCCCTAAATTGAAGTTCGCCAAGTTATAACAGCCGTAACAACCTGTACATAACCTACAAACCTAAACCTACCAAACCCATGACACCTGACACTACGTTAGCATCACGTAAACGGCGGTTGAAGTCGCGAATTCGCGCGCACGTAGGACAAAGCCACCGCGTCGCGTTAACCGATTCCGTGCGGATGGTGCCGCACAGGCACCATGTAAATCTATTGCGTATGGCGTATGGTGCCCGAGAGGATACAAAACTAAAACATAAAAAACTCGGCTAAAACGACATTTGTCAAAAGAGTCCCGTAAATAAGTGTCTTTATTTGTCACCCATATCATGCCCACAGGGTTCGTTTGAAGTAATTTCGTAAATTAGCAGACTTCAGGGGTTGTAAACCAAGTTGTCGAGTCACAATTTATTATTGTTTATAATTTCAATCCAAATAAAACACTTCATAATCATGTTAGTACTTTGTTGGTACAAGGAGAATATTTTTGATTCATTAGAATCGGACTTCCCATTCAGGTATACATACCTATGTTCTATTTATTTATTATACAGTGTTTTGTAGAGAAACAATATTACCATCAAAATAGCGGATTTAAAATTGTTTCCCTACAAAACACTGCATAATAAATAAATATCACCTGGCTGCAAAATGAAATGGTACGTGAACAAATTCTATATAACACTCTTGAATAAATAAATCAATAAAATAAGGCAAAAAGGTTTACAACACCTGGTAGAAATTAGTCCCTTGCCTTCCATTTCCATAAAAACACATAGATCGTTACTTTTAAACGCACTGAATGAACTTACTGACTGCTTACTTTCGATACACAATGGCAAATGACTCTTTAACAAGTGGAAACAGGAGAACAAGCTAAAAGTTACAATTCATGGCGGATGAGTCCCCTGAGGAATCATCAAAGTCTCTGGCGCTTGGTGCCCCAGAGGCATCACGGAATTTTTGTTTGACGCCAGGCACTAAAGATGGCCAAAAAGACCTCCGCACGGAATCGGTTAAATTCGCATTATGTACCGCACCGAATCGCTTTGCGTCAAATTACCCGCGGAACGTCGCGAAATATTGTAAAATGGAAAAATAACAAACAGTAAGTAGTTTTTTTATTTAGGAATAATGCTGTTCTTCGAGGACAGCCCCATCTTATCCTTAGGATTTCTTTGTCCTACTGTGTGTGGCAACACTTGCCCAGCATTCTCTGTGCCCCTCTTAGCCTCATTTGAGCCTTTTTACTTACAGCTAGAGTTGCCCAACTATCGATAGTTTCCCTATCGAATGATGACCTCGAAAACTAGTAACAATATCGATAGTGCTATCGATATTATCAATAATATCGATAGTATTGCTTTAGGAGTAATACCGGCCTTCGATAGTATCGATACTATTGCTTTAGGAGCCTCCGATAGTATCGATACTATTTTTGTATATCAACACTATTGCCCATATCACACTACTGATAGAATCGATACTATCGATAGGCTATAGATACTTTTGATATGACGTCATCTATCGGTAGACTATCGATAGTTTAGCAATAGTCGACTATTGATATGCAACACTACTTACAGCTCACGATTATTACGCCCGTTTTGGAACGCAGCGTATCATTCCGTATTTGGTATGTTCTTTTTATACTCAAAATGCTAGGCTAGCATAGCCTAGCCACAGCTCATAATAAATATAAAAATGTATAATAAAAAGACAGGATGAAATCTTAACTGTTATTTATATTATAATTCAATACATTCATACAAAAGAGATGCATTGGATCCATACCGCTTGCTTATGAACTAAGTTTTGTAGAACACTTGACAGCAATTGAAATAAAAATACAGTACTGGGGAAGAATTAATACAGTACATTCGAATTTTTGGTAAAGATTGTGTACACGCAAAGAATCGCCGTGCCTAGAAACATACAAATATTAACCACTGAAACTGCTGAGCAACTTGTCTTCAACACAGTCTATGCATGTATTTTCACGCACAGACTGTGTTGAAGACAAGTACACTTTGTTAGTATGGAAAATGTTTACTCGGCTGTCTCTAGCAGTATCCAGGAGTCTCTCTCCTTACTCTATGGTTTAACAGTTATGTGTTATTTAGAGCCACGATACTCGTGTAGATGTAAGGTGCCGCGTCATACCACGACACTGTTATTCAGGGGCTGTATCACCAAGAATTTTGCAATCCGTTTTCAAGGAGAGTTTTGCAATGTTGCCAATATTCATTAAGCCCTCAAAGGACACCGGACCACACACCTATTGTCTATTAATTGTGTCTGAAATTAAGGTAGATGAGCCAAGTCTTCATAATTATGATGAATTAATTAGATAGATCTAACACAAAGTGCAAAGTCGACAGTTTACTATACGGAGCAGCCGACATAACTTAACACTGGCAGAATAGTCTACACCTGCTCAGTTGCCAAAGAATTTAAAAAAATAAATACTGTTATCTATTGATCAGTTTTTGTAGTAATGGCATCTATTGGTAATCATGCCCATACCTTTGTCTGTGGAAGTGTGGCCAAGCCCTAAAACAATGCTTTAAACAGTCATTTCTTATTGTAAAACTCCATGTACTGTATTTTATAATTGCCCAGCAGTGAACGATCTCTGTAGACTGCTAGATTATTTGCCGGCAGCTGTGGCCAGAGGGTTTCTTAAGACTAGGATCACTGAGTCTCCACGTAGGAACATTTTTGATATGAATCTGTCCTTGTTCACCGCTTTACCCTGGAAATAAAATTGTTTTATTTGAGATTTAGCTCTACAAAATATTCTGTAGTATTTTATGCATTTCGTCTGGATTCATGAAGTAAGGGACTTAAAATTATGAGGGTATTCTGTGGAAACAATACAGCATTTACCAAATCTCTGCAAAAATGTATAGTATGTGACAAATAAGAAGACATTGATGCTATGGTTAGATGTAGCCCTTCATTTTGATTGAGACCAGAAAAGGTTACTGCATAAGGTGTATTCAATGTTGTCCGCCATGATAGTTCAACTTGTGTCACTAGGATAATATTGAATGTATGATTAAGAGATTTGATGATTTAAATTATTCTTTTTTTTTTATAAGTCTAAGGGTTGAGAAGTTAGATCCTAGACAGTTTTGCAAAATGGACAACATAATAGGTTTAAGCAATGTTAAAATAAAATTTACTTAAAAGCTTTCGAGTATTTTAGGTACTATGAGAAGAATTTAGAACTAAAAAAAATCAGATTGTTAATTTTTATTAATTTTTTTGGACTGAAGTCATCTGTTTTATGAATATGTTATAGAGTGAAACTTTGGTCTGTGACTCGTCTTAGGCGCGGATTTCACCTTATAGTTGAAATCCAAATCAATACATAACCTCTAAACTTACTGTTTGTATTAAGAATAATACCCTTAAAAAGAAGAAAAATGTATAGAATAACAAGAATTACAAGCGATAATTTACCTTCTTGCCTTTGCCTAGCCTTGGCACTTCAGTCCACATTTCCTTAACATTCTCAAGCACCATGTTGCAATGCCGGTCAAACGCCTTCACGCGTCCCAACAGCTTTTTGTTATTTCGACAGTTGATGAGAACTTGCGTATTGTTCTTTACTGATTGCGTGAGTACTGAAAGAGGGCCGGTACTGAATTCTTCCTCTTCAATTTTAGATAATTCCTCTAAAGTCATCTCAGAGCGTGGCTTAGACGTTGATGCCCTGAAAACATATTATTTTGGATGAATTAGCGCTTTGGAACGGTATTTTTCTGCTGTTTAATATTTTTAGGCCTTTTACTTACATTTTGAGATGGTTTTGTTCTAGTTTATCACTGAATAATCAACAAAATTACAAATCTCGTAAAAAACACAATCACACAACGCCAGAATGGATTTTTTTTTAAATATTTGTGACTTTTGTTTTGTTAGTTGACTTGGATAGTGGGTATTTGAGAATAAGTTGTTGCCAGTGATATTATTGTGTATTTTAATTTTAAATAATTTAAGGCATTTTTAAAGTATTTTGTAATTAATTAACTCAAATCTACTGGACCGATTTCAAAAATATTTTTGTCAGTCGAAAACCAGTGCCAGCTATCCCTAAGTGGCATTGGATATTATGCCATGGAGAAATTGCCACGGGAAAGAAACTATAATGTGCTAGTTTTATCAAAAGCAGTTGTTTTAAACTATTTAAGGGACCGCTCGGTAGATTACGGCTCACTCCCTTTACTAGAGAGAAGGCAGTGGGAACATTAAAAAGGTTGATGATGATGATGATTTATGGGATATAAAATTAAAATCAAGTTCTACTTTAATAACATTTATATTCTGCTTGATCAATATCTATTGTTTTTTCATTTAAAAAGGCTTGGGCATAATTGGAAAGACTTCACGGCGTCCTCACCTTCTACATGACGCAGGTTCTACACAAACTCGGTCAGTTCGGGAAGTTCCTTCACTAGATGTGTGTGGAAATGACTCCCGGGTGTCACCACTGAACCGCCTGGAGGACACGGTTGGGGTGAGCCCCGCTTGGGCAAAGGAACCACCCTGTCCTCGCCAGGCTTTGGCACAAGGCCATGGTCCGAAGCAAAGAAGAGTAGCAGGCGATCACCTCCTGCGAAGCCTTATGCTAGCAAAGGGGGAGGCCGAACGCAGAAGGGTCGAAACTTACTGGTGCCAAGGATTGTTTTCCAAAAGGAAGGTTCGGTCCCAGTATGGAAGGCAACGATGAAATATGAGTGGGTTTTTAGTCATTTAGTTAGTAAAAGTCCAATACTATCTCTCACCCCACCCAAGAGCAAGGAACAGAGGATCATTGGGGTCGTTGGATGATTTTTCCACGAAAAAAAAAAATCAAAAATGACTGTAGTTGCACCAATTACCATTACATCTTGATGCCTGTCCTATGATAAAAAGGAAACTAAACAACATGCACACAGCTTCCAACAGTGCGGCAGCCTTGTGTACATGCGCAGTAATACTGTTTAATGCCATTTCTTCCAATTCGTGTGGGATCTTCTAAAATATTATTGTCGATAAAATGATACATAACAGAATCTTTGGTACTGGTCTACCGGTTTTTTCTATCTGCCAAATGTACAAGCCAGAGAGGTATTTCATAGTTATTAAAACATATTTAATTTGTTTGTAAGTGTTACACACGTTTCCACAAAGCTAAAAGTAAAACTTCTGTTTTATTAACCAAAGTCTTTTTACTTTTTAAAAGTTAAATAACTTTTTTCGGACAATAGATACGTAAAAAAAAAAATACATATTTTGTAAAGTAAGACTCAAATCTACAATTTAAAACTGATTTGGTTAGTGTACACAAACTTTCATAAAGCGGGTGATAAACGCCCCATGACCTTTATCAAGTTCAGTTTTGGACAGACGCTTCAATGCGCTTCGACTAAATTGACTCTTAGGGGTCACCAACCGGTGTCAACTTTAGGAAGGACATTTTGTTTTCCTGATTTTTTAGTTTATTTTAGCTATTATTACTTGACATTGGCAATATCATCGACGTCCGTCGATGGAGCCATATTATATTTAAAAAAGAATAAGAAGACCCTTAGGACCAACGCTGCGAATGCGAATACGTACAAGACTCAGTGCGTATTCGGGTAGAATACGCACTGAGTCTATCTAGTATATATCTAGTATATCCCACCTCTAGTCATGATTCCAGTGAGAGATAGATTCGTAGCAGAATTTCCGATACCAAACAACAAATAAAACAAGGACCATTCATGAAATATTTTTATTTATCTTTTTTTTCTGTAATAATAAGAAAAAATGAAGTATTCAACTAGCTTTTAGTAACTAATTTTGATATAATAATTCAATATATTTATAATTCACAGTCTTGGAATAAAAATAAAGGCTAATTTAATAATAGACATTGCCATTTTCATTCAACGTTAGTTTTTTTTCCAACTTGCAACACATTACGTAAACTTTTAATTTAATATTCATACAGGAACAAGCTAAGATGCGTACCGGGATCACACTTACATAAATTTCTTTGGTTATATTTACAAATATTTATGTACTTTCCCTTTAAAAACTTATTTAAATTATCACAACTAAATATTACTATAGCAACACATTTACGAAAGACAAAATAAATACAATGATGAAAGATCCAATCAATTTTTACTCCAGTACGCAAATATTAAAATGATTAAGTTTTAAATGGAAAGCAAGTCTTAGAAATGGGTAGAAAAATGCAATTATAGACGTATAGTGTATGCACGTTGAGAAAATAATGACACATCGTTCTTGAAGTCAGACACGCCCCTTGACCAATTAGGTCACAATAAATCAGAAAGCCATGTTCATTACGATTATGATTAACTTTTTCTATAAATATATTTAAAAATACAGTGAAATGGTAATATTTTTGGGAGTTCACGATTTGTGGCGCCCCTTGCCAATATTTCGCACGATGTCAGCGCGTGTGTTTAAAATGACGATAACTCTAAAACTCATGTCGTTTGGAATCGTTGACAAAAACTAACGTTACGAATACACTTTTACTTTGCGATTGTAATGATGAGTCACTATTTTCTTAATACGCATAGACTATAGAAAAATTACATGGCCAACTGGCAGTGTATAGAATGGTCCATACTAGCCTTTGAGATAATCCAGTATTAGCCATTGTTAAATATATTTTGACTATAAATAGGTTCACTTCTGATTCACACAAATCGTCAAACAGAGAAAATATTACAATCACATTATAAAGAATATAAATTTAATACAGCTTTTCAATACATGAGTTTCGTTGTGAAGCGGAAACCACAGAGCTGCCAAAATAATAATATAAAATTTCTCACAAAGTAAACGTATTTTAAAGCAATATAAAATATGTTTACTTAGTGAGAAATTTTCTAGTCTTTAGGTAGTAAGCACGATTGATTTTTTTTTGTGTTACTTCGGCCCAGTCGATGGTAAGGGAGGTCGCTTACTACGACTTTTTGCACTAATTACCTATATAGAGCATTTCAAACGCTCCATGAAGGGGGCAGCTGCACTTTTAGGGCCTGTGCACACCACGTTTTTAAAACGTTGACGCGGGTAACACGCGATTAGCACGCGAGTCAGACGCAGCCTGAAGACTTCTAATAGGATAAAAGCGCGCCGTCGACGCGCGTATATAAAACTTGCGTCACCGACGCATTTTAAAAACGTAGAGTGCACAAGGCCTTTAACATTTATCGCAATGGCGCGGGCGACGCTTACGCACGAGTGTGTCGCTCCTCCACAATAACAGTGCAGCGTGTAAAGCTCTGCACTTTCCAACTATATCAGTAAAGAAAATAAATTTCCAACTAACAAAACTATTGCTGACTAACATTTATCTTCAAATTTGGACATTAATAAATATATTGAGGTTCATTTGCGACGATCCAGCACCATATTGTTTTGTACCAAGCTGTGGCAGTGATTACTACTATGGACGACAATTATTATGCATCTATTTATTTATAAATTATTGCATTATTCCAATTAAAGCATATCATTGATAGAAATATGGGCAGAATTTTATATATATATATATATAAAAAAACAGCTACCTAACTGACAATTACATTTTTTTTAAATTGATTATAGGTTCGCGCTTGACCGCTATCTCACCTGATGGAAAGCGATGATGCGGCCGTCGATGGAGCGCGCTTACCTAGAAGTAACCTATTCACTCTTGACTTAAAGTTTCCCGTATTGTAGCCATCAGGAAACACAGACTCCGACAATTCCACTCCTTGGCTGTACGCACAATGATATATTCGGTTTAGCTACCAAAGACAAAATACAATAGCTGTCATATCGAATCCTGCCCACATCTCTATTACAAATACATCAAAATTATCTGATTTTTAATATTACAAAAATACGTTTATTATACTATTTTCGGTAAGCATGTTGCTTCGCTGTAGCACCATTTATTTAGTGGAATTAGAACGGTTTATATAAATTATTTATTGTAAAGCATCAACACTCAAGACTAACTAGATTGTGTTTTGACAGTCGCCGACTGAAAGTTAAATTGAAGATTGGTGGGAGGAGAAGTTTAACTTTTACATAAACTTAAATCTATCATTAAAATTCGCTAACAGTGATATCTGCCAGACAACCTTTGGAAGGACTGTAAGACGGTATTACTTGCAAGTCCTCAAAATCCAAGAATATGGCGGAAGCAATTTAAAAATTTTCGAAAGAAAGTGTAACACTGATCTTTCTTTCATTAACCTCTTTTTAAAAAAACTACTGCAACTAACTTTTTAGACTATAGTTACATTAAAATCGGTTCAATAATATTGTTAATACGCTCTCCAGAAGGTAGTACTCTAGGCGTACCATATTATTAATTTCTTTAAATGATTTAAGTAGAACTGTTTCATAATTCAGACGGCGACGTAACACATAGAAAAAAACACAAATTCTCTATAAATCTCAAACATTATAGTCTTTATAAAAATACGAATTAAGCATTATGTACCATAAGACACTTCTCATTTATCATTACTTACTCTATAAGGAATAAAACTAACCTAATAATATATACAGAGATCTCTTATTTATTATTTTAATCAATCGTTTAAGAGTGCGAGCAAATATCGATGCAGGAAATGACAAATTTCGTAAAGGACATGTGTGCTGTATCTATAATATGAACGATTTAGAAATATACAGGGCTAAATTTTGATCGTTTAATTCCCGTGGATGATCATTGGTATAAAACACTATCGATTTGTAGGTAGGTTGTTTAGTCAGTAAGAGTCTGTCACTGTTTCCCGTTCCACCCAAGGGCGGGATTCGTTATCGGATGATTTTTACCTACCATAAAAAAAAGATAAAATTTAAGCGAGTTAGTACGCGATGTCCGACAACTACCTACAGATCATTGGCTCCTTAGCTGATGCTTAAAGAAATTTATTTTGTACACGAATATATTAACATTTAGAAAAAAAAGTACCTACTATTTTATCTTTACAAATCGATAGTGTTTCATGTATCGGATCGACCCTCCATGGGAATAAAACGATAAAAATTTAGCCATGTATAAATAAGTTTACCAGCTCTCTAGTACTCATACCACAAGCTCTACTTAGTTTAGAACTAGATGGCGTTCTGTGATAGTTGTGGAATATTGTATTAAATGCAATTTGGATTTTCATCGTTTGGCTTAGCGCCTAAGGTTGAAAATCCAAGAGTACATTGTATGTCCTTACGATGTTTGAAATTTCCAACGTCAATAATACTTATGTGCTTTGTACCATATCAAGAACAGCTTTAGGACTTAAAGGAAATAAATGAACTATGTGAGAATCGCTGCTAAGGGGGGAAAACAAAAGAGAATGCCGGGATCTTGGAACACAAGGCGAAGAAGGAATATAGCAGTGGATTTTGGTCAGTAAGAGTAGAAATCTTAGCCATCTTGATACTTTACTAAGCCCATAAGCGTGCTACAAACTTAAACACGTACGATCTTACAGTTTAAGTAAAATACATACAAACATTTAGAAATATACTCTACATTTATGTACAGATATTTCTTACCGTCAAAATTGCGTTTCATTATTACAAAATATGAACACTTTCGTTTTATGCTTATATTCGTAACAAGCTGAATAAGTAATAATAAAATAATTTCTTCGCTTTTTTTCTCGTTCTTTTTAACCTTATTATAACTCAATTACTTTATATTTTGAACATTCTTTTCACATGTTGAGTACCTTAAACTTTATCTGATCAAATTTATTTTGCTGTTAGTTATGGCTCAAAAGCCCAGATCCCAAACAAAAAATTGTTAGTAGAGTGCCTAATTGGTATCTAGGCTTTTCGGCCACATTTAACAGCGATTAAACACTCTTTTGGACAAGCAACTTACAATACTAACCAGCCATTGACCAACCAAACCAAATTCAATATTTCAATCAACATACCATTTCGATTCACATAAAATGTTTCATAAAAATCAGATTCTTACATACCTTGTTACGACAAGTCTTCTGTGCTAATGGCCATTTAAATATATTTACAGACTAGATAACTCAATTAAATTACACGCCATTTGTAAAACTACTTTTATTTTTTTGTAACGGCAATCTCTTTGCCTAACGACTTTCTGTTTTCGAATTTCTGCTGTAAACTGGCAACATTCGATGGTTTGGCCGTCAGTTTTGTTTGATTTGGTTTATTGTCTGTCTTTTGGGTGACCGCGGATGGTTTGGGTACTACTTTAGGCTTGTTTTTATTTAGATTGTCTGCTATAGCTTTAACGGAGTCTACTTTTGAAATGGCACGGTTTGTGGGCGGAGTTTTGTCTGTCACTTTTAAGTTAGAGTTGGAATTTACCGGTTTAAGTGGAGGTGTGACTTTATTCGGTTTCTTCGGCTCTGTGGGCGCCGGTCTCAATGGCGGTCGGTTGTCATTCGGTTTTGCTGTCACCGCCGGCTTGGTTGTCACTTTCGTCGTGTCGTTCGGCAGCTTATTATTGTTTATAACATCGGGAGGCTTCACATTTTTCGCGTCGGGTATTGTACAGCTAGAAACAACGTCTGGACTGTTCATTATTTTCGGAGTTAAGTTCACGTTTTTAACTACTTTAGGCGATTGAGGTACGTTTCTGAATGTGGAAGTGTTTTTGAGGGTGGGTGGAGTCACTTGTCTTGAGAACGTTGGAATTTTAGAATTTGGCCCCGGTAGAGGTGGGGGGGCCTTATCTTCCTCTTTTGTCTCATCCTTTTTCAAAAAGGTGGGTACATTGACAGCTGAAGGATGTAAGTACCCACTACTTGTCGTTGACACGTTAGATTTTGCTCCAGAATTGCTATAAACGCTCTCTGGAGTCTTGTAATGTTCCGAATTCATGTACGTACTATCTCTATTGCTCTCTTTCTTTTCTGCCGCGGCTTTGGCTTTTCTTTCCTTCTCTTTCTTTCTTGACAGCGTCGATGCTGAATATATGGACTCAAAATTACGATTCTGTATTTCGTTGACGATCTCTCCCAGTAAACCCATGCTTTCAGTGCTTCCAGAGTTTGAGGGGATCACTTTTGGAGTGTTATACCCTTCAGGAGGAGGCTGAGGTATAGTCTTGATCGGCAGAGGTACTCCTGGTAAAGGCTTCGAATGTTTTTCTGGACTCTCTTCGATAACCGCGTAGATATTGTCTGTAGATTCCTCAGCGATGTGTGCCAAAGGCGCCTGCTTTTCTTCAATGCAGTCTACATAATCAACTGACTTAGCTTCAGGTTCTTTTGGTATTGGTGGTGGGGTTGGGTCTGAATGACTTGGGAGAGGTGGTGGTGGCGCTGTGGGTCTGCCCACGACGGATAACGGCCTAGGTGCGGCTGGTGCCTGCCTCATAGACCCAAAGCTTTGCAAAGCCGGCTTTTGACTAGCAGGAGCTCTCATACTTTGAGCTCTATTGACGAAGGCTTTAGGATCGTCCCCATCTTCAGAATCAGAGACCACAGGCACAGATTTGACTGGTAGCTCAATCTCTTTCTGGAGTATCGGGTTAGATATTTGCAAGTTCCTTAAAGCCACTTTGTCAGATTTTGGTACTTTGATCTGATGGTTTGGATTCTTCGGTAAAGAGTGACTTCTTTCCACCGGATTACGTTCCTTCTCTTTAGGCTTATCATGTTTTAGGAACGATGCTATGCGGTTTAGTGAAATGCCTTCTTTGACTTTCTTCGGTTCTTCAGGGAGCGGTTTTTGTGGTACCCCTGCGGAATGCATGCTTAGTGGTCTTTTAGGGAAATCTGGTGACATAGGTACCGTCGGGGCAGCTCTTATAGGTCCTAGGGTCTTCGATCCTTGCAGGGGTGATATCAACTCTTTTGCTGTGCATGTAGAAGCTTCTAGAATAGGGCTTGATATCACAGGCCTTGGCGGAGGGTTGGCCGCAGTCGACTGTGTTACTTCTTCAGTTTTATCTGAGTTCATTAAAGCTTTAATTTTGTTCTGTACAGTACTATTAGTTCGTTTTACTGATGGACTCGTCTTTGGACTGGTTTTCGTCGTAGTGGGTACAACTGGAAGTGGAGGGGCACTTCTTAACACTGGTTTTAAGACTCCTTGAGGGGCTATATTCTGGCTGTTACTTCCACTTCTATGCACTGGCGTAATTTTCGCACTTTTATTCAAACTTTCCGCTATACTTTTCACTGGTTTTTGCGCAATTGGAGGCTCATTTTCTTCTTTTTGTTCTGCAGCGGTTTTTTCTATGGGGGTTAGAGAAAAGCCTTTGAAATTGCCGAAGAAGTTGACAGAAGGGTTAATATTGCCTGGGGGACTTCGGTCAGAATCGCTGCGGAGTAAGCTAGAGCTCATATCGTCAGGGTTAGACAGTGTGTGTACATTGACGGGTTGAGCATTATTTTGAGTACCGTTTTGGAAGTTAGCGGCGAATTTGCTTGCGCTTCTAGAGATTCGATGTTGTAGGCTTGCTTTCTTCGGTGATGGGGCCCTGTAAACAGATAATTTCAGATGAGTAACGAAAGCTTTGAATTTTTAATTTTAGAATTTATAAATCTAAATCATGCGTGCTGTCATGCGAAGTTTTCTTTTATGCAACATGCATCAGTGTCGTGTGATAATAATCTGTACTTATTTAAATTGAAAGTTGAAAAATTCTGTTTTTGTTTTATTTTGATAACCATAACAAACTAAAATATTCCGTAAAACTTATATATCGCATGACATTTAACAACAAAAGAACCTACTAAAATATTGACGTGTAAAAGTGTTATTTTAAAACCTATTCACAAAATAAATATCATTTACTAAATTCTATCGGAAATTACACCATGGAATACTTTTGACTTTGAATTAGTAAAAATTAATTTAATTATAATTATTACATTAATGATTATATCAGAGCCCAAACATGCTGTTAATGCTAAAAACATGCGCTTAATACTAGAATGCCATGCAACGTTAATGAAAAGCTAAACCAGATCAAATCACTCACCAAAACAATGCAGACACAACACCATGTAAGGAGTATGTAAGTGTTACCAGCTTCAAAATATACTTAATTTTTTTTTTCAATTGGGGTATTTGTGTTTTCAGTCAAATTAAATTGAGATTTTGGTATCATTCATTTTTTCTTTTTAAGTAAAAGGCTTCTTAGTTCAAAGAGTCAGTAAGTAATAAAAATATACTTTACAAACTTAAACTTGCAATGTCAGTTTAGAATAAATTTTGTAAATGAATTTTTAAAAGCTGGTAACACTTCGTGCATAGAAATAAGAAGAATCAAACAAGCAACTAATAGAAAAAAAATAAGAGTATTTAATTAAACAGTGAGTCTTACTACTAGTTAAATTATTATGAGTATGTTACTAAATAGTTTGAGAATTAACAGGACATTGGTATTAGAGAGTTTGTTTTTTTATTTTATTAATATCAATGTATGAGTTAACACTTTATTAAGAATGTCTAGAAGAACTCGGTTTTTGAAAGTTACAAAACAAACAAACGGTCATTAAACTCTTGTACTAAAAAAAAGCTTCATAATGATACAAATTTTAAATTAATTTACTAAAAGAACTTTCAGAAACCGGGGCTTATTAAAGAAGAAAATGCGTACCAACAGAAAGAAAAAAGGCCACAGAAAAAAAGAAATAAGGCATCGTTCACACCAGACGTATTGTTCGCCGCCGACTGTGAGTACGCTCAATATCAGCCCTAATGTGAAAGTGGACTCATTCTGTAGTATGCGCTCTCACAAGCCAACAATAAATACGCTATTGCAAAGAATACTTGTGTAAATAAAAGAGCAGACTTTGCTACGCATAGTATCATAATCGGCCACCGAGAGTCAGCGCCAATGCACTTGTAATCAGCGATTCGGTGTGAATGAAAAGTTAATGTATATGGAAAAGCGATAAACTGCGTAAGGCCTGCTCACAGTCAGTGGCCGACAATACGCTTAGTATGAACACTATGAACAACACCTAATTGTTCTTCAATATTTTATACAAATCGATTTTTGAAGTGAATGAAAAATTATTTTTTTTAAGGTTTACATTTGTGAGTTTTGAGTAGAAATTTGAGCATACACGGAGCACAGAGATGCCGCAATGACTGCTGTTAAAGACGACATTGTTAACAACTACCAAATAATTCGAGTGAGGTGGTGTTACCACACACATGTACACTGAGTACAAAGATTACGATTCTGTATAGTTCATCAAGTTACATTTCATCAAAAAATATTGGGATACTTATTTTTTTTTTTTGGTTGGCTATAATTATCCCATGACAAATCCAACTCTTGGGCGAAGCGAGAAACAGTGTCAGACTTTTATTGTCTAAACACCCCGTTCCTTATTTGCCTTTCGCACTGGAGCCAAGCCTTCCTTTCAGGACGAGATCCTGGGCCCTAGTAGGCTTCGACCCTTTCGTGACAATACATTCATATCATGTGTTCCAATATTTTGTGGTAATCTGACGAACCAAACAGATTATTTTGTCACTTATGCAATTCTGAGTAAGCATGTCACAGACCTATGTCCAGCAGTTGACTTCTATCGGTTGAAATGATGATATGACGGACAGTGCTTTCGATCAGCACTGCTCGTGTATACACGAATATTATTATTTTTATTAGTAATGGCGTTTTTAATCGCTGTCAATGAGGCGATTCTCAGCTCCGATTAATTTTATGATTAAAAGTTAAAAGTAAGTAAAATCTACCTTTATATCTATATTAATAAGAGCTAAATTAGTGTTTTTTAAATTCCCATTTTGTTAATATTAATATCATTAAATACACAGGCCAAAGGTATCACAGTACAGATTAAGTATAATAAAATAAATAAATCCCATTCACTATTTTCCTAAATAATTAAAACTATAGTCCGTTCAAAATAACATTAGGCATGACATTTAAGAAAACCTATGGGTAAATATATTTAATTATTTACCCTGGGAGAGTATTCCCTTGGGATAATTTTCTACTTTCATGAAGGTGTAACCGTTAACAGAAAAGTTTTTTTTTTGGTAAATATTTAATATCAAAATCAATGGATACTAAAGAAATGAACTATAAAATGGGTGAGGAACAATGTGGAAAAATGTGAAGGTAATGTAACCTAACGATTGACAGGATGGCATGAAAACAGCAATACAACAAGTCTAGCAAGATGATGATAGTGATTATACATTTTCTAAGAATAAGAAATTCGGTTTTTTAATTCGATAGTGAATGGGATTTCTTAGTTCTATACTACAAAAATGAATCAATTAATTCTATAAATGCTATAAATAATTAAGTAAAACTACGTAATCTACTTAATAATAAAGAGATTTGAGCCTCAGTCAATAAAAGTTAAAAACTATTTACTACACATACATTGCTATAAGGGATCTTTTGGTACTTGAATGACTACCCACCCCTATTTATAAACAAGTAAAACGGATTACTTTAGCAAAAGTAACTACTTAAGTATCAATTTGTATTCTATTGTTGTTAATAAACAATGAAGATTTCTAAACTTAAGTAATGCTAATGACTTAAGAAGAAATTACTTAGCAACAAGTAATTACTTATTTACAAATACGGGTGTTACTTAGAAAAAGATTGTAATTGACTTTGGTGAAACCGTATTAAAAAAAAACAAAGATGGCGGCATTCCCGCCAAAAGATCCTTTGAGTGATGGCTATAGTGAAGAATAGGGAAGATCTAAGATCCATAAAGAAAAAAGTTCTTATCGTACTTCGATCATTAATGTACCAGATCACGGATTGAAAACAAAATCATAACGTATAAGTAGCCCAGAATTGCTTCAAAAACAAAAAAAAATATTACGTTCGAAATTCAATCCTCATTATTAAAATTGTTCAAAAATTAAACCAATTTTGTAAACAATAAGGTTTAATATACAAAATTAACGATTGAGCTTATTCTATTTTCAAATTAGAGCGATGTCATATCTCAACTCCTACCATTGGACCAAACTGACATCAAATATCATCACAGAATTATTTGTGATGATATTTGTCGGGTCGTTTTGGAAACAGAGATCGGTAATCTAGTACATTGATGATCGAAATTATAGTAGGAGCCAGTTAAATTTGCAATAAGGCCCCCTTTTAAATTTTTTTTTTCTCCGGCTCCGTAGATAGGAGAGTGTTGTGGCTAGCACTCTTGTCCTTTTAAATTTATTGGCATTCTAATTGATTAGTTTGATTTGAGAACGTAGATTGTGAAACGTCAGTTCGAACGAAGCCATATACGAAGATGGAAGAAGTATTTTTTATAAGGTGAAAACTTAATAAAAAGGTGATTATTTCAAGATAATTTAGGTGTATCATTCAACCCTATTTCCTACATATATCTGATGTAAGGGTTCAAAAGAAACGGGAATCAAAACTTAAAGCCGTTTTGAATCGACATCAGTCGTGATCCTTTACATTTTTCCAATATTGTAAAACAATTCATTGCTTTTTTATCGGGTACTTACACAGATATATTAGGGAAGGTTCAATGAACTTTATTGCAAATTTATACGGTTTGAATTCATTTATTTCCAAAGATTACAAATCACTTTACAGAAATAAATACTTAATATTACTAAATTACGTACATTTTTTTTGTCCAGGAGAAGCAAGAGCTAACAATGTTTACATTTTGATATGAAGTAAGAAGGTAGTTCATAAAAGTTTTGTATTGTCTACCGCCGATGCGCTCGCTCTGCGGTTGAGTTCGAAATCTAAGGGCACGTTTACACCAGGAGCAAATAAAATTTATTAGTTAATTTAATTAATTATTGTGTCTTTTTAAGATATGGCATTTAAGTAGTTTTTTGAATAATATTAATGATTGCGTATTTTTAATGTCTTTTGGTAGTGAGTTATACAGTTTTGCCCCCTCATGTATTACTGTTTTTTTTCCATAATTAGTTCTAGTACTAGGTATGTGTAAGTCTTGTGCTCGCCTCAGAAGACGTTTTCGCACCTGTATATTTTTTGTGAATGTGATTTGTGTGTGTAAGTCTTTAGACAGAATTTTACGGACTAAAATACATGTGTTATAAAAATATATGTCAGAAATATTGAATAGTTTGGTTTCTTTGTAAATTTTATGTGTAGGGGTCAAATAGTGGTAATGAAATAAGACTTTTATAATTCTGTTTTGTGCTCTTTGTAGCTTTTCTAGGTTGGTTTTAGCTGCTGAACCCCACAGTTCTATAAGATATTCGATGTGCGGTTTCACCAATGAATTATAAATAGTGCGGCGGACTTTTAGAGGAAAACATCTCACAATACGACGTAATGCCCCCGTCAAGCACAGCAGTTTAGAACGGGTTTTTTCAATATGTGGTTTCCATGTAAATTGATTATCCAGGATAAGCCCAAGATATTTCTCTTCATTGACTTTTTTTAAATTGACTCCATTAATACTAAGAGGTCTGTGATCTGAGATTTTTTTGTTTTTAGCTGCAAATATTATATAGTTGGTTTTGGATGCATTGATAGTTAATAGGTTATTTAAAAACCATCTTTCCAAGATTAAAAGATCTTCTTGTGCATCCTGTATTATGGAGTCAATTGAGTGACCGTAATAAAAAAGGCAAGTATCATCAGCATATAGAGAAATATGCCCCTTCAAGCCTATTTTATCTATATTATTTATGTAGATTAGGAATAAAAGGGGACCACAAATTGAACCTTGGGGCACACCGCAGTTTATTATCTTAGGCTCGCTAACATTGTCACCGATTTTAACAACCTGTCGGCGCCCCTGAAGATACGATTCAAAAATTTTCAATGCATTTCCTGTTATACCGATCGAGGTAAGCTTATTAATTAACAGGCTATGACTAACAGTATCAAACGCCTTTTTTAGGTCAATGAAGATCCCTAAAGCAATGTGTCTCTTGTCTATGTTAGTTTTAAGACTTGTGATTAAGTCTGTTGCTGCTGAAAGAGTATTGGATTTTGATCTGAAGCCATACTGTCGTTGAGAAAGATAGTTAATTGAATTTAAATATAGACTAAGCCGATTATGCAATAGCTTTTCAAAAACTTTAGACAACACAGGTAAGACCGAAATGGGTCTATAATTTCCTGGGGAGAGTTTGGAGCCAGCTTTAAAAATAGGGGTTACTTTGGCGTACTTTAATGTGTCAGGAAAATGACCTTCACTCAAGCACTTATTGATACATTGAGTTAGACTCGGTAAAATGAGATTTTTTATACATTTAAGTGATTTCACACTAATGCCATCTAAACCTGTGCTGGTGTTTGCATTCAGGTTATCAATTATTTTCCCAATCTCGTCAGCCGTAGCTGGTGTCATCTGAGAAAGTGTAGCTGCATCTACGGCTTTGTTTGGCGTAATAATGTTAGTCTGGTTATTGCGATATTCATCAGGTATCTGATTAGCTAGCAGTGTACCTATACTAGAGAAGTAATCGTTAAAACACTCACATATTTCCTTTTCATCAGTAATCAGCTCTGTAGATGATTGTAATTTATCTGGCGCCTATTATAGTATTCATAGATATATTCAGGGGCATACTATGACGTATTAAATTGACAGGCATGCGAGAATGAAGGATGGCGCTATTCCTTTAACATTTCAGTTTAGGTCGACAAATGGCTCGCGTTTAGAGCTCATGGTAAGGCCCCTGTTCAGCCAACAAAGACGTGCGTTCTCATGCAAATGCACACAAGAAATCCCATTTACTTTTTAAACCTATGCTGTTTGAGATTCGCGCCAACATTGGCATTGCCAACTTGACCAGCATTTGCAAACAAACTACTCTTGTTACCAACATTCCCAACATTATGCATTCTATGCTGACTGTTCGCTACCATTTCGTTAGTCGTAGAAGCCAAACCCTGCTTTATTATAACAACATTAGGTTTATTTCCCTGTGGACTTTCCAAGACCGGTTTCGGCTTAACGGGAGGTCTATTGACTTTGATATCAGTTTGACTAGCTATTTGTATGTCATCTTTGTTGATTTTTTTGACAGGTTTCTTTAGGGGGACTTTAGCTAGATTCTTCTCAGGGATTACCGGTTTTTGTACAGTTTTAAGTTCTTCTAAATTTGAATAAACCGGGCTTTCAAATTTTGGTGGGTCTGTGCAGTTATTTGTGATAGAATGTGTGCTAGCATTTCTTTTGATGCTCAAAAGGTTTTTGAGGGAAGAAGTGCTGTCTTGGAATTTGGCGAACTTGCCAGCGAACAGTCGTTTAGTGTCAGGTTTGGTGCACCCGTTACAGAGGTTGTTTACGTACGATTTCCTTGGTTTCTTCCACCAGAGGAGGACGTTGTGTCTTGAGTAGTAGATGAGGAACAGAACCAGCAGGATCGCGGGGATGATGCCGAGGAAGATCACGTACATCGCCACCATGAAGTTACGTTGGACTGTAAGAGAGAATTTGGGTTAGAATCCAGTGTTATTTGAGTTAGTTTGTAGGAATTTTGTTGTTTAGACTGAAGCATTTAAGGTATGTTAAAAAAATTTCGCACTTCCATTCAGCACTTAGTTTCTCTGTAATGAAGTTTTTGATCTGTCAAAATAACAGGTGAATTGCGTGTTACGCCGTTAATCGAACCTAGGACTTCAAGTTTTACAGTTGTGCAGGCAACTGTAAAACTTGACGGTGAATAGTTTGTCGCAGGTTCTGCCTGCGGCGACGCGAGGCCGCGCGCGGCACCGCGGGCGGTCTCGCAACCTTTTCAAGCTATTCACGCGATAGTGCTCCTTTATGTATAGAGATAAAGTTCAAAATGATTTCACACTGCAACTGCACGTCGCGACTTGTGTCTCGACCTTTAGGCTAAGGAGAAAGCACTTACTGTTAGGATCAGTGGCAGGCCCGGAGCCGTAGGAGCCGCCCGGGCCGGGCAGCGCGCACAGCGGAGGGGCGAAGCCCGCCTCGCAGTGACATTGTCCTGGGAACAAACGAACAATTATTATTTGACATAAAATATGAGGTTGAAGTGTTATTCCTTGCGGCGGGTCTGTGTTTTCTGGTTGCTACTACCTGGAGGTTTTCAAGTCAAAACTGAATAGGATACTTCTAGGAAAACGTGCTCTATCGTCGACTATCATCGCTACGTCACGCCGATCCAAAATTAAGAAAAAAAACCAATAGAAAATAATGCAGTTTAATTTTTTTACAAGCTATGACCAACAAAGAAAGAAAGAAAATCTTTTTATTTGCGGAACGCACGTAATTACACTATTACAGTAATATAATAAAGAGGTAAAGTTTGTTTCTTTGTTTGTAGGAGGTAATCTCTGGAACTACTGGGCCGATTGGAAATAAACTAGGAATAATAGAAAGCTGCTTTACTCCTGAGTGACATCTTACTTCTTACTAATATTATAAATGCGAAAGTTTGGATGTTTGTTACTCAATCACGCCAAAACAGCTGGACGGATCTGGATGAAATTTGGCACAGGCATAGGATACACTCCGGAATCGGACATAGGCTTCTTTTTATCCCGGAAAAACATAATGTTCCTGTGGGATTTCACATTTCGTTTAATCAAGTGTAAAATTATCATATTGTATAGGGCAACCCCAATACCACGCGGGCGAAGCCGTTGACAAAAGCTAGTAAATTTATTTCATTTATTTTCGAATTTTTCTGTCTCTCTCGTTTTGCCTGAGACCCAGCAGTGGGAACATTATAAAGCTGATGCTATACTATGCAAAGTCTAAATAGGTGACCCCGACGTGATATGTTAGTAATATCATACCTGCAGAGTTACAGACGCCATGTCCGGAGCAGTTGGATGGGCAGACGGAAGACTCCATCGCGGCTATGACGGCTCGCAACGCAGACACGGGTTTGCATTCTTGTTTGTAACACATCTGTAAGGAAACAGGCATTATTACTTCTGATTGGCTAATAAGCTACTTGCCATAGACTTTTTTCCGTTACCTTTCAAATAATGTAGTTAGATACATAATAGAAAGACAAAAGGTATGCGAACGCCTGCGTTTGCTTGAGGCTCAAGAGTTTAAAACTTAATAGATAGATAGATATACTCTTTATTGTAGGTACACCATAAACACAACTTGGTATATTAGGACACTTAAAATAACACTTGATATTCAATCTAATAGCTTCCCCATGGCGCTATAGTATCTTGAGCTCCTCTACTATTGGAGTGAACAACAAAATTACCAAATGTCCAAACAACGTTCAAGTGATATTCCTCTTTTTTCGCGTTGCCTCTTTATCAAAAATTGCGTTGGGTAAATCAACAAGCTTTCAAACCATGATCAGGTTGGAGACGGGTCGGGAATGACTCTTCCCCTTGACTCTTCATCATTACATAATATAAAACAAAGTTGCTTACCGCTCTCCCTATGTATGCTTAGATCTTTAAAAGTGCGCATCGGATTTTGATGCGGTTTTATTAAATAGATTCAAGAGGAAGGTTTATGTATATAATACATGCATAATATATTCAATATTAGTACCCGTGCGAAGCTGGGACGGGTCGCTAGTCAGAAATAAATACATACCATTTCATCGCCACAGATTGCTCCGTCAGGCACCAGACCAGGATCCACGTCACTTAGTCCCAAGTCTATGATGGCCGTCCGACATGCCATGATCACACCTAAAATCGTACCAACGTTTTAATAAACCACTTCGGATTGAGAATTATAAACTCTATTTCTTACAAAACAAGGTTCATATTCGCTTGCAACTCATATTTGTCACTTAAAAATAGGGTGTCATTGACATCGTAAAAATGGTGTTTTTTTTTACCTGTATAAAATCGTTATTCTAACCAATCTAATATGTTTTCGTCCTATGATGAGTTCCCTGACAGTTCTTGTCTGACAATTACAGTGAAGTGACCTAACGAAATTTAATCGATTTTTTTATAATATCGATTCAGTTGGCAAAGAAAGTGGAATCGGATTGCTAATTTTCGATTTTTTTTCCTACTAATATCCTAATGTTATAAATGTGATAGTTTGTGGATGGATGTGTACGTGGATGTTTGTTACTCTTCCACGCAAAAACCACTGTACGGATTTTGATAAAACTGTAAATAAAACGCAATATGTTTAAAATATTAATAATTTATTTACTCTTCACTATCGAACTTGATTCTTGATTAGAGCTTATGTCCATATCGGAAGGATACAAGGCAAACGCACTCGTACTGTCGCGATACGGTCGCGATTCCAAGATGGCCATTCCGATTCATCAATTTTTTGTCGATTAGGTAGTGTCAATCTCTATAGTCAGAAGTTCCGTTCAACGCATTACACATTTTCTAAATTTATACTTTTTTAATTTATGTACTTAATTTTATATACTTAAATTATAATCACGATAATTTACTTTGTAATTTACAAAAGGCAGTATTTTTTTATCATTCAGTTTGTAATTATTTTGCCAGATTATTTTTTTTTAGTCTAAAGTAGTATGCGTGCCACAGAAAAAAATGAACTGTCAGGGAACTCATCTTAGGGCGAAAAAACATTAGGAATAAGGCAAGGAAGGAATGGGGTAGGTTTTTTAGTCCTAAAAGTCTGACACTGGTCTCCCGCTCCACCCAAGAGCGGGTTCGTCATTCGATGATTTTCATCTACCACAAAAAAAAAACCAATTCCAATAATATTTTTAGATAGTGTAGAGTAGTGACTTTACATGTTTGTGAACGCACCGACAACACAGGAGTAATTCACGTTAAACGTCAAAGTTATCTTACTAATATTATAAATGCGAAAGTTACGATGTTTGGATGTTTGTTACTCAATCACACCAAAACCGCTGGACGGATCTGGATGAAATTTGGCACAGGCATAGGATACACTCCGGAATAGGACATAGGCTACATTTTATCCCGGAAACCCCAACAACAATACCACGCGGGCGAAGCCGCGGGCAAAAGCTAGTTTTTATATATTTACCTGATGTCCGACTAGCGCTGTACACCGATGCAGACTGATCGCGAAAGTGACCACTTACGATTTTTGTACGTAAGCTAGGCACGCGAAGTAGTTGCTCTTGCGTTATCTTGGTATATAGATATACTAAAATAACGCTAATCTGTGGTAGTAGGATTCCGTTAGACCTTTTTGCAAAATAAACATACCGTTGCTATTGATGAAGGTGGCAGACAACGTGGAGACGGACTCCATGCCGAACTCCAGGCGCTCGTTGAGGTGGCGACACTGCAGCGTGCCACATTTGGAGTCGCGCAGTGAGCACTGCTTGTAGCGTTGGTTCAGGCGATCGTAGCCGCAGTTGCCGCTTCTGTAGAAAAGAATAATGTTTTTGACGTGACAACGTCTTATAATTCGATGGAGCCGACTGCACGCATGAAAAAACATAACTCATGCGGCGTTACCTCACTCTGAGGCGTTCCATTTAGAATTTAGTGAAGTGCAAGCGAGAGCACGCAACGAGCGACAAAGAGGCACAATCGGCCTCGTTCGGCAGTGTTCGACATCTGTTTCTCTCCTACTTGAGTGAGCGATGCGTCTGTTCATCACAAACCATTCCATCAGTATTTTCTTATGACATTGTCACGTTCAACTAACGTCAGTAAACCGACTTTACAGACAACCGATTTTTTTTTTATACCTACTATCACACTATAGTTATTAAAACAAGTTTTGTAGGTATGTTTATTATACCGTTATCCCCAAAGAGATCTAATGAATCTCGCTTTAGGGCGGAAAAAGCGTGTCTGACTAAAACTCACCCTATGTTCTTTTTTTTAATTTGCTATAAACTGGTGCTTGAGTCGATCCTACCTGATGGTAAACAGTGATGCAATCGTTGATGGTGACGTGCACTTACTAGTACACCTCACCATCAACGATTACATCGCGACGCAAGGCAATGAACGAATAGGCTCTTAATATACTTATTAAGAACCTTTCCTTTCTCCTTTTTAGGAGTTTTCCTTTTAGAAACGAACCCATGATTTCAGCACAGCGTGCAGCGTTGGCGTGGCCTCAATCAGGGTGGATCGATGACTTGGTACCGACCCTGGTATTGGCTTATGTCCCATAATGGACATCTTTCGAATGAAATGTAAGTATAATACTAACTTGTTCCCTTTAACGTTGGTGCTGTTGTAGCACTGGTCGGGCGAGCTCTCGCCGGTGGTGCCCCACAGCAGGCGGCACTGGTCGCTGTGCGAGCGGCATGATCCCTTTACGCAGTACGCTTTCTGTGGACAAATACAAACTTATGTGACGTTTCTGTTTGTTTTACATTTGGTTTAACAAATTAACAAAACTAAAACCGCTTATGTATACACCGTTAAATTTTAGTCGTTTTAATCCCGAAGAGGATCGATCCAGTACATGAAACACTATCGATTTGTGTTGATAAAATAAAAAAATAACGTACTTTTTTTCTTAATCTCTTATTGATATACGCATTTACGAAATTAATTTCTTTAAGTAAACGAGTCATTGACCTTGTAGGTAGTTGTCGGTCGTTGCGTACTAACTACCTACAGGTCATTGAACTAGCCAAGCTGACGTTTACTTAAAGAAATCAATTTAGAACATGCCTAAATTAATTCGAGTTTTAAAAAAAAGTACTTTGTTTTTTTATTCTAACTTTACCAATCGAGTGTTTCATGTACTGAATCGATCCTCCAAGGGATTAAAACGATGAAGATTTAACGGTGTATAGGTTAGCTGGTAGTTAGTGACAGATAAACACGTGGTTGTAGTCATGATAACAAACAAATTTTACTATGGGACCAAAAATCAACAAGTTCAGTACATTTTGCCCAGTTATGCGAACGTAAATGTACTGAAAATAAATCACTAAAATCATGCGGCGCGGACTCAAATCAAAGTTTTCAAGTGCATGCAATTAACTTAGCAGGCGGAAGCTTCGTTGTTTAATAGTACAGTACTGCCGCCGAATCTTGGCGAGTCTGATGTTTTGTGACCATGAAGCGAGGGCTCGTGGTGTTCCTCGCAATGTGCGCGTTAGCCATCGCCATGGTGCCTAGAGATAGGGTGAGTGCCTTTTTTATGGATAAAGTGTTCTCTTAGACCATTCAGTTCGTTGTGTTTCAGCCGAATGGTTTCATGTGTGGTGCTGCAGTTTCCGTTATTGTTATAGACTCCGTGAATTTTAGCGCTTGAAAACTTGTACAAAAATAAAGGTTTAAAAAAAAAATTACAGTTTTTAACTGCAATAACAACTGCAAATTGCATTTATTTGTTTACAACATTAATTTTTTACGAGTTTTCAAGTGCTAAATTTCGCAGAGCTTAACTTCAGACTCACCAAGATTCGACGGCCGTACTGTACATGCTCGGTTTGTGCGCGCGCACAGACCACAATGAAATACTTTACAACAGTCTGAACCCGGCTTATGGAGACCCCTTTCTTTGGAGCCCTGATCATAGCACGCCACCGACACCGGATAATAGTACATTTTGATACGCACGTGATCTGCACGTGTGTCAATACACTTACGACTTGTGAAATAAAGAAAGAAAGAAGATATATTTAGTCGTATCTCAAACATACAGTAGAAATTTAAGAAATATATAAGTATAGCATTCAAATCTGCTCTATTTCTAATTTCGTGGGGACGTCCAGCGACTCTGGGGGACGCCTCGCGCCTGATTCGATAAACTAAGAAAAAAAAATCCCCCTTAACCGTGACGATAAGGAAGGAATAAAAAAGTCCTTATTGTGATAAACTCAAAAAAGCACTTGGGTGATATACATGCTATATTGAACCTAATAGAAGTGCGATAAGAGGCAGTTTTCGAGTAAGTGTATTGAAAAAGTTTTTTTTTTTAATATTACTTGCGATATAAATTAAATTTATTTAGATGAATAAAGGAATATAAAATCTGATTATGATTACGTATGTATATGAACGCGTACCGGAAGACGTAGCGTTGGAAGGCGTCCCACAAGGTGGACCGACGGCCCTGTCAGGGTTGCTGGAATTCAATGGATGCGAGACAAACGGGACCGGTCGTTGTGGCGACGTTTGGGGGAGGCCTATGTCTAACAGTGGACGTCTTTTGGCTGAATTTATTGATTGATGCATATGAAAAGAGTTTTGTTGTCAATGCCAGTTGTCAAAAATTCAGCATACCTCGGTCCCCTTCCCGCACTGGGTGGTGTCCATCTTGAACAGGTCGTCGGGACAGAACTCGGAGTGGCCGGTGCAGTACTCGGGCAAGTCGCACTCGCGCTCCGCCGACCTGCACTCGGTGCCCGCTGATTTTGGACGACACGTCTGAAAAGGTACAAATCATCAGCCTTATTAATGTTTCCACTGCAGGGACACAGGCCTCCTCTCTAGGAGAGAGAATGGGCCATAATCCACCCTGTCTTCGAATTTTTGGTTCTAGGACATGCGGGTTTCCTCACAATGTTTTCCTTCACCGTTTTTTGAGCAGTGGTGATGAAATAAATTACACAGAGTAATGCACCTGGCTGGGTTTAAACCCGCGACCTACAAAACTTAAACCGTAAGTCGGGGCCTTTACTACTCGGTCACCACTGCTCAAAAGTGTATATACTAACTGTAAAGGTAGATACATTTCTCATTAATACTGGAAAACTCATTCATTAGCCAACTCATCAACGCAAAGCGCAAGAATTTGTGTTGATGAGACTTACACATGTATTTATAAAGAAGTAATTACTTGTTGCTACGTAATTTCTAATTTTGTCATTACTTGAAATTTTCTTTTTTATTGTGGGCATCAATCATCGACTGACGAATCCTGCTAATAGGCGAAGCGGGAAACAGTGTCAACTCTTAACTTTACTCTAAATTTTTCTTAATTATACAATAAAGATGGTTGCTCTGGTCATTATCATAACTTTTATATAAAAGTCACTACTTAACTTTTATATAAAAGTTATAATAATGACCATGATAAGCTATGATCGTGCTAGTATAGTGCTATCGCTACTCGTAGGATAAAAGTCGATGGACATAAAGATTTTTCTTATAGTAAAGCCTGAATATTTAGATACTAACCAGCAGATCGCAGCACATGCCGGCCCCGCAGGTGGCGTTAGCACGCAACATGCAGGTGGCGGGGTCGCAGCACGCGTGGCACGGGTTGTGCGCCGCGGGGTCCGCCATCTTGCCGCAGTCGCACTGCTCGCCCGGCTCCGTGAACCCGTTGCCGCACGTCGGCGAGTCGAATAGCAGCTTGGGTTTGTTTCTGGAAGAGATATAACAGCTATGAAGATGTGGAAAGATAACATGTTTATTGAGAAAACATATTATAAAACATATATGACTGGCCTGACTGGTTTGCTAAGCCGGAGGTCGTGGGTTCAATTCCCACCCAGGACAAATGTTTGTGTGATGAGCACGATCATTTGTTCTGTGTCTGAGTTTAACGCGTACGCCGTAATTAGAGACACAATTAAAAAGTTATTGTGTCACGCATAGATCTGCGTAACGAAAGGTTAATTTATCTATAATATGTATATATGTTTATGTCGTTAGTATGTATATCAGTGTGCAAGTATGTTTATCAGTTGTCTAGTACCCATAAAGCACGCTCAGCTTAGCTTGGGACTAGACGACGTTGTGTGATAGTTGTGGAATAGATATTATTATATAGACACAATGAAGGAACCATCGATATACATGTACTACGCACTAGATAAGGCATACCGCACAGTCACATTACTTGACTTAGGTGATCTGCAGACCAAACACTTTTACATTACACTTTTAACGTATAAGGGTGCGTCCACATCTGGCGAATGTGCCGCAAATGTGCAGCACGCGAGCCGATTGCGAGCTGCGCGCGTGCAGTGACTGCAATGGTTTGGTGCGCCTCTTTAGCGCAACTCATGCAAGGCTCGTATAGAGCGCGCGAGCGGCGTGCGGTCTGCGCAATTGCTGCATCATTAGCTTTTATATTACTGATAAAAAGGAAAAAAAAAGAGACAATGGCGTTGGTGGCAAAATCCTATTTGAATTATTTAATAACTAGCGCGCCTCCCGCGCGCTGATCGCGTACGGCGCTTAGGACGCGCGCGAACTGCACAGAAGCGGCGCACGAACAAAAATGCAAGTGCGCAGCTCGCGGGCAGGTCGCAAACGGCTCGTGAGCTGCACATTCGCGGCACATTGGCCAGATGTGGACGCACCCTAAGAGCTGTAAGTTTTAATAGTTTTGTTAGGCGACCAGAGTCAGAGACAGAGCAGAACCATCAAGTGTCATCTCTAATCTTTTTGTTCTAAGGTTGTCTGGTAGATATCGCTGATAAGACTGCCTTTGTATTCATATAAATTTCTGTGAAATTGTTACTTTTTCGGTGTACAATAAAGTATTATTCTATTCTATTCTTTCGTTTTGCCTATTTATCAACACAAACCTCCATGGTCCAGAGTTCCCGAGACGCTGTAAACCGTGTCAAGTGGAGACGCATCGCGGGAACCTCACTAGCCAATGCAAATAATATAATAATATGTCCACAACTATCACACAACGCCATCTAGTCCCAAGCTAAGCAGAGCTTGTGTTATGGGTACTAGACAACTGATAAACATACTTAAATATTTCTAAATACATACATATCATAGATAAATTACACCCAGACACAGAACAAATGATCGTGCTCATCACACAAACATTTGTCCTGGGTGGGAATCGAACCCACGACCTCCCGCATAGCAGTCAGGGTCACTAACTACTAGATTGACAGGCCAGTCATTTCATTTTCATAGTAAATGCAACTTTATCAACCACGACCACTCTGTCAAGAGTGAACGACTAAGGAGGGATTCATCAAATGAGCCCCGAGCGGACGGCGTTCGCATACCTATTGTTCTTTAATTTTGTCTGTATTTACGGTAGTCGAAAGGCAAAAAACCAGTTTGAAGATAGACGAATCGGGAAGGGCCCTCTTAAATACCGAGACTCGTAGTTAATTTACATTGTACTTGACATTCAACTATTAATTGCGACAAAGAGACATTTAATTGCAAGATGCACTTCATAGCGAGTCACTGACCATTCATTGAAGAACTGTAACTCGATATTTATTACTTGCCTGACGTTGGTTTCATTACTAACTGTATATTTTGTTTCCTGTTACTCAATTCGTTTCTCAGAATATTCTGCATCAAAGATATAAAGGAGCTTAGATTGCGGTTTCGTAGAGTTTAAAAAAAAAAGTATAGAAATAAAACATATTTAATTTATTAAATTAAATATGATATAAGGGCGTTCACACGTTATATCATATTTCATTTAATCATTACATAGTATAAAACTAAGTTGCGCGTTCCTATGTATGCTTATATCTTTAAAAGTTCGCAACGGATTTTGATGCGGTGATTCAAGAGGAAGGTTTATGTGTATAACACATGCATAATATCAGTACCCGTGCGAAGCTGGGGCAGGTCGCTAGTTTATGTATAAAAGGTGAAACTGACTGACGTATCAACGCAAAGCCGAAACTGCTGGACCTAGGAGCGTGAAATTTTGTACATCGTTTCCTTTCATGATGTAGGTGGTTAAGGAAGGAAAGGAGGGTTCTATGTTTGTTTGAAAACACTTATTTTCAAGCGGGGCAGAAACCGCTGGCAAAAGCTAGTTTATTTATAAAATGATAGAAGTGCACAAAAGTACGTAGGTAGGTATTATTATACAGGAAGAGACAAAAATGCCAGCTTTTTAATGTTCCCACTGCAGGGACACAGGCCTCCTCTCTCTAGGAGCAGGAATGGGCTATAATCCGCCACGCGGGCCCAGTGCTAATTGGTGGATGTCACATGGCTTCGAAAATTGGCCTAATGTATAATAATAATTTAAAATAACTAACTGACTCAGTAAACGTCGTTCAAAGAAAGATTTATAAGAAATATGGGTGGAGTATGTTGGAAAAAATCATACACATCAGTTAAGCCGTTTCTGAGGACTTCGATAACAACCACTGAAACCATCGCCGACAACATCGACGCTTTCTACCAGGTGTAATACTTGTCATGCGGGAGCCTGTCTATAAAAAAAGGAGTATCTAAGACTAACAAGCATTCAAAGAATAAATTTCAACTCACCTCAAACAGTAATCCATTCCTCTTTCAAAGGCCAAAGCCAACGAATTCAAGCTGCACGAAGACCAATGTATCGGAGTGACCGACGTGCTGGAAGGGCTCATAATACACTTGGCATCAGGACATTCACACAGCTCATCAGTGTCATGTTCCAGGCCGAAATTGTGGCCCATCTCGTGGGCTATAGTCGTCGCTACTAGGCCAATCACTTCAGAATGGTTGGTGGCCACACCACCAGAGAACTCAAAGGTACATATGGGTCCTTTCAATGCTTTGCCGACCACACCGTCGTTGAATTTTTGGCGGCTGAAAATGTAAGGGTTTTGTTAGAAAACTGAAATATGTTCTGGGATATACAGGTCCCATAGTAAAAGTGGTTATCATGACTACAAACAGATGTTTAAGTCACTAATTACCAGTCAACCTAACACCGTTAAATCTTAATCGTTTTAATCTAATAATATAACAGCTGAGCGGGTTCAATGACCGTAGGTAGTTATCTGTCGATGCATACTATGTAACTACCTACGGCCATTGAACCCGCTCCGCTGTTATTTACTTTAAGATATGAATTTAGTATACCTACGTGTAAATTAATTTTAGTTTAGACAAAAAGTACTTTATTTTTTATTTTTATATTTACAAATCGATAGTGTGTCATGTACCGGATCGACCCTTCTAGGAATTAAAACGACCAAAATTTAACGGTGTATGTTCTGCTATATTAGAAACAATAGTAAAAAAAATCATCATACTCACGTCAACAGCTGAGCATTGTCATTGGGTATGTCCTTCACCAGCACAGTCTTCCTGTACCCCAGGAAGTTGTTCAGGGTCCTGTCTCCGTTCTCCTCGAGGATGATCTCGTCCGTCTCCGTCCAGACCACCACGCCGACCAGGGCTATGAAGATGTTTAGAGGAGAGTATACCTGGAATGTTTGGGATTATTTTACTAGTTGTTTCTTGACTAGCCAGTTGGCCTAGTGGTCGTGAATGTTATGCCAGAGGTTGTGGGTTTGATTCCCACCCGAGACAAATACTTTTGTAGAGCAAGATCATTGGCTTCGTATCAAGGTGTAATCTAATATAAAATTCTCGTGTCATAGTGTTTGTAACAACACTCTTTCGAAACGGCTTAATCGATTCTTATGAAATTTTGTATATTCTGTAGGTCTGAGAAAAGAATGTAAAGAATTTTTAACGATAAGGGTGGTCAATATTTTTGTATTGGGACAAAATTAAAACCGTTTTTAATGATATTTTAAGAGCTATGCCGCAAGAGAGTAAAGTCCCACATATCTCCTAGACGTAGACCTGACAGATGTTAAGTCTAGTGGGCTACTGCCCCATAGATACTTTGGGCTGTTCTATACATTCAAATTGCGCGGAGAACTTTGACTGCGCGATACAGAATTATTCTTATGTGAAGCCAGAGATGGTGCTACAGGACAGTAGATAAGACTAATGTGAACGATGTCGCGGGCAATATCTGGTCTTCATTAAAAACTTTTATTTTTATTTTTTTTTATTAGCCTGTTCTGTCCCACTCCTGGGCAAAGGCCTCCCTCCACTCCTTCCATATATCGCGGTCCCGCGCTTCCTCTTGCCAGTTCGGAGGGAATAAAAACTTACCGAATTAATAATATTAGCGACGTCCTTCAGTTGCCGATGTACAGTGTTCAAGTTCTCGCCATTCGCCTTGTACTCCCTGTTGTCAGCTACCAGCACCAGTTCCACATAACGGGACAACTTGTTCGCGTTGTACGGCCCCCGGACTTGCGTGTCGTCTGGCGCGGATCTTTTGTACTGGAAGGTAAAGAAATCATGTTTAATATAAATAATATCCTTCTATATATTATAACTAACCTTCTTATATCGAATCTGTTACTGCGCGTACAAAGGCAACTTGCGTGAGGAGGTTTATAAAAAATTATAAGGGCTACGTGAAACAAAGCGAATGGTTCAAGTTATTTGCCGCGTATTACCCTTAGAGCAGTGTTGGCCGAGTGGTAATGGTCCCGTCTTACGAGTGGTAATGTAGGTCGCGGTTTCAAACCCAGACTTACTTTGTGTAACTTATTTCATCACCACTGCTCTCACAAAGGTGAAGGAAAGCATTATGAGGAAACCGGCATGTCCTAAAACCAAAAATTCGAAGACATGTGACATCTACCAACCCGCATTGGACCCACGTAGTGGATTACGGCCTATTTATTCCCTCTCCTCGAGTAGAGGACTGAGTCCTAGCAGTTGGAAAATTATAAGTCCGATGCTATGATAGCATAGCTTAACTAATATCCTTCTGTGGTAATGAGTGGTACAATAAGCGGCCAATAACTCGAACTATACGCCATGGTTACGCGCAGTCCCACTTCAACCCCTAAATCTGATCCTGAGCATTCAAGGTCAACTTGTATGACGAGGATTATAAGGGTTGCCAGCAACTATAGCAAAGGGTTCAAGTTATTTGCCACGCTGCACTATAAACCCCAATTCACGTACAATGGTCTACATAGGATTGAGTGCGGAAACCATACTTAGACATAAGACATATAAACCCTAATGCCCTTTGACCCTCAAATGCAACCAAGCTCTTTTGCAGCATGAATTCTAAGAAAATGCAACTCCGTCCTGATCTAATTAACCACAAAGATCACACCTTGCGCCATACTTAATTACCTCGTTAAATCCAATTGAACCTCGACTTGATAACCGGTGATTCAACTAGGAACTATTCACTATTTAGCTAGCGGTTTCGCAATCGTGAAAGCAGTTAATTATCCCAATGGAACATACAATGCGTTCCGAATGAGAATAAGATCGATTGACAGGATGTGACGTCAATGACGTGTACCAAATGCAGTTCTACTTTAATGATGCTGTTTTTTTTATTGATTATAGGTTTGCACTTGACCGCAATCTCAACTGATAGAAAGCGACGATGCGGTCGACGATGGAGCGCGCTTACCTAGAAGTAACCTATTCAATCTTGACTTAAAGATTGTAGTCATTAGGAAACAGACACCGGCAAGGAATTCCACTTTTTGGCTATGCGAACAATGAATGTGTTTCCAAAACGTTTTGTACGTATTTGTGGGATGTCCACCATGACGATGATTGGTAGTGAAGGACGAGGCCGACCGCATAAGGCAAAGGCAACGGCGCACTCTCGCCGTAGACGCTAGCTTGCGGACGGTGAGAAATGGGTAACTCCCCGTCCGGTTATCTGGTAACAGTCCAAACTGAGCCCAAGTCGTCGACGCACCTCAAAGAGTTGTCAGCAAACTGTAGGGGCCCTACAGGGTCGAAGCCTCCTGGAGCCGAGGGTTGGTGCGAAAGCGTTATACCGGGGCTCTGGAAATAAGGCAAGGGAGGAACGGGGTAGGTTGTTTAGTCAGTAAGAATCTGACACTGTTTCCCGCTCCGACCACGAGCGGGATTCGTCATTGGATGATTTTTACCTAACATAAAAAAAAATCCATGACGACGATGTTATTGACTTACACGACTGATCCTACTTTTCTGCTGTTCCTTCTCACTATGGTGCTTCTGGTGGAGTTGAGGATCATAGCTGGCGTTCTTGGTGACTCCACCGACGTAACCGCAGTGGTATTCGTTGTTCAAGTCTGCATGGTCGTAAATGTAGTGGTTTGATTGGATTTCGGGTCCTGGGAAAGAAGAAAGACCATTAGAAAATAGATTACGTTGCTGGTGAATTTGGACTAGTTAATAGCAATTGGCTGAGGGACTCATGGTTTAACATATAAGTCTGCAGGAGAGCTTAGGTGCGGAGGTTCTTCCGCATCATTTGTTAGGAGCGGACCCACTGGTACCAGTAGCTAAGGACTTTCGACCGCTTGGTATTCATCACTCTTTTATTGTAGATTTTTGACAGTCGTTATGGGTTAGAACTGTTAGAAGCTAGAAAATTTGCATCTAATTTTGCCAGGAAGCTAAAGAGTATAATTTAGGGCCAAGCAAACATATTTTTTTGGCGAAGACGGTACGGTGCGCAGCCCTTTGTAGACTAGTCCGACTCGCACTTTATTTTTCTTTAATAACAATCTTTATTTACAACCAGTCATTTGTCAGTAAATTACCAACTGCATAAAGCTGGAATAAATAACTTTCGGAAGCATACCTTCAGCAGGCTCGATGTACTTCATACTTTCTCCATCGTAGACGATTCCTCGGACACCATGGCAGGTGGACACCGCCACTCTCGAGCCAGGCTTCCCTCGGACTGTCCCTGAGTATTGACATAAGTCTATATCCTGAAACATGACATGGAGAATTTAAATGTAAGTTAAGGTTGCCAAAGTCAATTGAAGAAATGTGATTTTATTGAGATAAATAGATATACTCTTTACTGTAGTTAAGTACAGCCGTCGAATCTTGGCGAGTCTGAAGTTAAAGTAAAATTCGCAGAGCTTAACTTCAGATATGCCAAGATCCGACGGCCGTACTGTACACCATATATGCAATTATAGTAAGAGTTTAAAATGAATAAGGTGTGGGCGGTCTTATTGCTGAAAGCGATTTTTTGGACAACTAAGATGGGAAATCATGAAATAACTCCCACCGTTCTGGATGGATAGAGTGTCAGACTTTTACTGACGAAAATCTACCCGTGTACCTTAAGCTGCCCGTTGCATTTCAGAGTTGCAGTAAATAAGCGCTTGGTTAATTAATTTGGTCCAAAGTTCCAAACCTAGCAAGTAAAACTTGGGAGTCGTATAGGAAACCTGGCAAGCAAAGCACCATAGATTTAGTGCGTCAAGTGTTCTATAGTTCTTATTATCATGCCTGTAGACCAGACGGTTGTAAGCCAACGTCCCAACCTTGAGGTGACCTTGCTAGTTTCAATTCGTGTAGACATTAGTTGTAAACCATGATCTTCGACGACCTTGGTTGATAGACCATTTTCCTAACCAGTGATTGAATTGAACGTGTTGGCTGATTTATATCCATCTAGCCGTAATACAAACCAAGCTCCAATCAAGGTCTCCTTCGAAGGTCGCTGGATTGCAACCGTGTGGTCCACTTTTTTGTCATTAAACTCATTAATGTTTAGTAACATGAATCTGCCATTGTTCTTGTCTCATGGCCTTAAAAGAAGCCTATGAAGGAAACATAAAATTAAGGGGCACTTTCAAACTGATAATCAACCAACCTTGGTTGACCATAAATTGATGTCGCAAGTTCACAGGTGAACGATTCTTACGGTAACCATGGAGAATCATTGTCTACGGGGTACCATCAAAATAGTTACGGTACTTGGCATCCGGGCTCTTAGGGCCTGAACACAACATGTTTTAAACGCGCCGTTGACGCGCGTTTGTAGTGATACAAATGAAATAGACACGCGAGTCAGAAGCAGCCTGTAGACCTAGAAGATAAAAGGCGAGTCGACGGCGCATTTAAAAATTAGGCCCTAAGAGCCGGGATGCTTGACAAACGGCCAAGTACCGTAACTATTTTGATGGTTCCCCATGGACAATGATTTTCCATGGTATGTCCAAAAGACTGAACTGTGGGTCCGTAAAACTCAGGAGTGGTGCCGGACAGACCTGAATGTCTTCCTTGGGAATTGGAATGATCGACGGGCCCCGCACGGTGAGCCCGGATGGAGCACTTTTGAATGTGACCGCGCGGGCTACCGCTTAACGCAGCGTTGGCCCTTAAAGTCGCATTAGTTGCGCTATTTAATAAGCGATTGGATAATGAATCTTTTATCCACGCCATCAGCTTAAAGCTATAGATGGTCGATTTTCTATTTGTGTGACAAACTCATCCAAATCCGTTCAGCTGTTTGAGCGTGAAGGAGTCATAAACATACATACAAACTTTTACCTATAATGACTGTGTCAAAAATTATTATCATTATTTCTAGCCCATACTGTCCCACTGCTGAGCAAAAGCCTCCCTCCATTCTTTCCAGCGTTCTCGGATTTGAGCTACTTCTTGCGAAATCCCAAGGAAGGCATCCAAGTGTTAAAAATATACAAAGCAATTTTTCCAGCTTACCTCTTTCTTAGGTTTGTGTACAACAGTCTTGCCGTTCTTCTGGTACCTTACTACATGGTCCTTTGTGACTAGGTCCTGGTTCAGCCTCAGGTCCAGGACGTACTCCTGCCCATCTATGGGGACCGTTATCGTCACCTCTGGATGATGTGCACCGTTCTGTAACAGATGATTGAGGATTAGGACCTGAATTACACGATTGAGGATTCGGCTGTTATTGTTTAGCCCATAGGCTATACCTACAGGCTAAATAATTATAGCCGCATAAGTCGATCTTCGTTGTAGATGTGGAATTGTGGACAACGAGCATGAGCAACTCGGCGTCCGGCCGTTCGGTAAACATTCCGATTGCGCCCGAGTCGTCGACGAGGCGTAGTGTTGCCAGTTGTGCCTCAAAGAGTTGTCAGCAAAACCGTAGGGGGAGGAGCATCGCTGTTCTAGAACGCGAAGGGCAACTAAAGGAACACAGGTGTAGATTTTAGTCAGTAAACGTCTGACATCCCTTCGCCCTAGAGTTAGAGAAATCGGAAGATCTTGTTGAGGTCGATATTATACCCCGGATTTGTGACTTCAATTCAATCTCTCTGTCATGTCCTGGAAGCAAGTATGTCATATAACCTGCCAAACATGGTATAGCTAAAAACCTACCCCGTACCTTCCTTGCCTTATTCCTGGAGTCGAGGTAAACATGGCATAGCTAAGGAAGGAGCAAGGAGTGGGATTCCCAGTCGGAGTCAGTGTTTCCTGATAGCTACAACTAATTCTTTAAGTTGGGAGTGAAAAGGTTTGGTTAAAGGTCTAGGCAATCATGCTCTCCTCCGTCTTCCACATCACTTAGGATCAGGTAAGATAGTGTTCAAGCGTGTCAGCAAAACCGCAGAGACTCTGCAAAAGGGTCGAAGGCAACTGGGTTCCAGGGTCTCTTTCTAAAAGAAGGCTTGGCTCCAGTGCGAAAAGCAAAGAAGGTATGGGGTAGGCTGTTTAATCAGTCAGAGTCTGACGCTGTTTCCCGTCCCGCCCAAGGGCAGGATTCGTCATATTTTTTATCCATCATAAAAAGAAATCCTTTGTTTCTTGTCCACCTTAACGGCCGACCCCTCAAACAGATACAAAACGATTAGGTTAGTCACCACAGAATAATGGACAACAATCAGAAGTAATTCCAACAGAGCCGTTAGAAACCACCAATATTACCGGTGGACAAGTACTAGGCTGACAGAGGTCAAAAGCATGTCTAACTTCCGTTCTAAATGGTGTTCCGCAGTTGTACTGTGAAGTGACGGTATTTCTGTACGGTGTTACACGCGATCCATGAGCGAAGATAATGTGAATTGTGAACCTTCCACTTATGGTAATGTGTTTAGCATTGGGTTGTCACCTGACGCGTATGTGCTTGCACTTGATGATATTTCATTTAAATTACTTCTATTGTCGATTATAAAGAAGATTCTTAATCTGGATTTAACTATGTTAATTCTTTTCCCATCCTATTTTTACTTTACTTTACGTTCATGAGTATGACAATGAACAAGTTAAAATGTATCTAAATACTGATACGAGTAAATTTTTAATATATCGCTATGGTGTTTCTTTTTATTTATATTACACTTTCTTGTACACCAAGACTAAAAATATATTGAAATAAAAACTTATTACAAAACAAAAACATACAATCGGCGGCCTTATCGCACTCGGCGATTCCTTCCAGAAAACCTAAAATAGATAGAAATTATACAGATTTTACCTACTCATAATTCAGGCACTTTTCACAGAGTTTCAGACAGGTCTTCGTTTTCAAGTCAGTTTAGCAAAACAAAATCAGAAGTTAACGATGTTCTGAGTTACGTATATTTCAATCTAAGGATGCGAAGAGTGTGGAAAGCCTCGTGAAAAAACCCATTAACAACGCAACTACACCGTTAAATTTTAGTCGTTTTAATCCCGAAGAGGGTCGATCCAGTACATGAGACACTATCGATTTGTGTAGATAAAATAAAAAAATAAAGTACTTTTTTACTAAATCTCTTATTGATATACGCATTTACGAAATTAATTTGTTTAAGTAAACGAGTCATTGACCTTGTAGGTAGTTGTCGGTCGTTACGTACTAACTACCTACAGGTCATTGAACTCGCCCAGTTGACGTTTACTTAAAGAAATCAATTTAGAACATGCATAAATTAATTCGTGTTTAAAAAAAAAGTGCTTTGTTTTTTCATTCTAACTTTACCAATCGATAGTGTTTCATGTACTGAATCGATCCTCCAAGGGATTAAAACGACTAAAATTTAACGGTGTATACACCGTGAAATTTTAATGGTTGTTTTCCCTCAGCGAAATGGTTGTGTCTTGGTAATACAAAAGTTTGATAAAAAAATAAAATATTAAAAACAAAAAATTGACCTGTAGAGTGCAAGCTAAATATGACGTATCACAACGTGCGAGAGCTTATTTTGGTTTAAATATTTAATGAATCGGTTTCCTTTGACGGCGTGCTGCTCATGCGACTCCAGTAGTACCTACAAATTACGTCAAATGTTACTATTGTTTTCGCTTTTGTGAGTTGATGAATATTTTTAATAATTATTTATAAAAAAAAACTTTTTATTTTTTTATTTTTACTGTATGCTTCAAAAGTACTCCTTATGGCAAGTCATTCTGCCGCGGGAAAACAACCATGTGTATATTCATTCAGTCGATGCAGGTCACCATAACATTATGCCTTGACTGACATTTGAGAAAACTGATGAAGATTACAATGGCACGGATCCAAAATAATTAAATAATAACCGCAACGTTAGATATGATTTTAATAGCTGGATATACCAGCAATTAAAATCATACCTACATATATTTTTCAATATTTTCACAGTTCCATGATTCAGATTTGCGGCGATTAGAACAATATTTATAGTTCTAAAACTAGAAATACAAACGTCTAAGTTAACTACGTTGATATGTGTTCTCAATAAAGTAGATTTTCAAAAAACCACAAATAAATAGAAACGTAGATTTGCAGTCTATCACCACAGAACAGTTCCACGCGCCTCAAAGTCAGCTGACTTCTCGTTCATCTCTTTGATTTTATCAGGGTCTATATCTCGCGAAGTTGCCTCGACGAAGTATTCATCGAAGTTGATCGAAGTCCGAAGTATGTGACTACACACTCATGGAACCTCGCGAGGAGCACTTCGAGTTCTTTGACTCTGACGCAAAAACCGACAACGACTGGAAGTCGCCCGAAGCGAGGAGAGGTTGCACGAAGCAAAGCGAAGTACCCTTCTACACTAACGTATTCGTTCAACTTCAACCAACTTCGGGAGTAGTGTAGAGCAGGTCAGCAGGCTTATGACTTCAATGTCAAGCAGCTGTTTTCTTTAATGTAGTAAAGAATTGTTTGTTCTTTCTTACCGTGTCTCTCGTTGTCGATATTTCTCTTTTCGTTCTGCCATGATGAACAATAGGCTGGACCAGTCTGTGCTTGTTGAAATCTAAGGCTGGTGATCCTGAAACAATGAGAATGTTATATTAGTTTAGTCATTTGAGGTCCTTCTTCACTAAAAAACAATCAGGAAGACGCTATCTATCTACTCACAGTAGAGATTATATACCGACGACATTCTGAACTAAATTCTTGCTCTCAAAATGTCTTCGAAATCAAATCAGATGGGTGCCAAGTGTAAAAAATAATCAGCAATTAAGTTAAAAGACAAAAAAACGTATTCTGTTAGTTGCAATAACTTAGCATATCATTTTTTGTACTTTATTTACATTTGTTTTTAAATGTGTAAAAGAAGATTTAAGTAATAACCTATGAGTAAGTGACTGTAATTATGAAAAAAAACTGCATCATTTTTCGTTTCTGGAAGATATCAGCGATTAGACCGCCTTTGTAAGTTTGTACCCATAGAATAAGATTTATGTACGTTTAGATTATTTTTTTGAAGTATACTATAAAGTTGTAAGTTCCTATTCTATTTTATTTCGTTGAGCTATAAGTAAATGCTGTATGTATTATGCCCTGCCGTTTGTAGCAGTCGCCAGCGAAGCGTATCGGCGCTGTTAGCTGACAAGATCACACCTTATTTTCCTACGGAAGTGTTAGCAGCCAATTCCTGGCCGGAAAGTTCATAGTTAGATAATTATACATTATTCATATTTCCCGTTTAAAGAACACGAAGGCAAGATTAAAAGATAGAAGCAAAAGGCACAGGAAATACATTCACTTTGCCAATAAAGTGATTCATTAGTAGAATTTTAATTTGCATACACCATTGTACCGTTACCGCGAAGTCTTTGTTTTAAAACCGTAAAGGTATGGTGGATGATGTCGATATGCAGTTTTTCTTTATTAATTTATGACGTAGGCAATCGTTTGTAATCATTCTGATAATCTGTCTTACCAAATGTATCGTTTGATGGGTCCGATTCTAAATGGTTGACCAGGTGGTTTTAAACCAACTCAAAGTCCCTTGCCAAGGTCACCTTTCCCGCGTTGGAACGCTATCGCTAGAGCTTGTAACCGTGTGGTCCAATTTCAATTCCAAAAAAAAGAAAATATATATTTATCCTTTTTTTTAGACTTAATTCTACAAACAAATTCAATTCAAACTATAAATAATAACGATTAAGTTTTTAATGTTTGTGGATAAACAAACCTACACAATAAAATTGATATCAAAAATCCGTTTCCGTTCTATAATTAAATATGTGTACATGTTATTATTTGTGGAATTTACGTACATGTATTTAATTTATTTTCCTCTTACGCACAATTATAAATATTATTATTTAATTATGTATTGTGCCTATCTGCCAACTTTTCCCCGTTTACGTTGGGGTAGGTTAAACCACATCGGATGCAGATTGGAAAGTATTGAGCAACATCCCGGTAGGTAACGGTATGAAGAAAGAAGGCATGGGAAGCAGTCACCTTCCGCTTTCTGCAATCTTCACATCCCAACCGCCTAAGGAGACTCCCTGTCTAGTGTGACTTGGGATAAGGATCCGCCCGACGTTCTATAAGGATCCAGATGTCAGGAAACTGTAGGGGCTCTTCAGGGTCGAAGCCTTCTGGAGCCGAGGGTTGGTGAGAAAGTGTTACCGCGGCTCTGGGAATAAGGCAAGGAAGGCACGGGGTAGGTTCTTTAGTCAGTAAGAGTCTGACACTGTTTCCCGCTCCGCCCAAAAGTGGGATTCGTCATTCGATGATTTTTACCTACCATAAAAGATAAGGCCCAGATGGTACTCCACGTGTATCAAAGAGATGTCATCATGATTATCGGAGCCAGTTAGGACCGATGCCTATGATACCGAATACCAATGCTGAATTTTATTATTTGTATTCTTTTGATTTTATTATTACTGTATCTAAAAACTGAACTAGTGTATTAATTTGTACGCTTTTCTAGGCAAAACATATACTTAGAGACATTTTTTTTTCATTTTTTTTATCATTTCAACTGATTTGTATCCAAACTTTGACAGTAAAATTTATCTTTTCTTAGGACCGCGGGGTTGTTCTCTAGATACCTAGAACACAAAGATGATGAAACAAGGGTGGGTTTTAGTCAGTAAAATTCTGACACTCTCTCGGTCCATTCCGACCGGGAGAACTTTAAGATAATTCATGAAGCAACATAACTAGGTTTTTGTCAAAGTCAGAAAAAAAGTAGCCCAAAGAAAAGAATAGGATAGAATTTATTTTTTGATTTATCTAATAAATATAACTGATTAACCAGTCATTAACATGAAAAAGCTATCGAAATGACCGGGAAAGTTAGTAAATCCAATAAAATCTTCAACCAACAGATGTTTCTATTATAAGATCGCGACAGGATTCCTCATAGAGCGCACAATGATGCGCGTGCGCCTATAGCGCTGACCAGTCACGTGGCAGACAGAATTATAGCTAGGTTAGATCAACGACCGCCTTTTATTGGTCACTTGATCTGCTCCCGCTTGGTACTAGTGTTAGTACTGCCCGCGGTAAATAAGTTGGACCTGTTGCTATGGTTACGCTCAGCTTGTAACTCGATTGAGGCCCGAAAACTGGTTACTAAGCATTCAAGGTCGACCACTATGATAGTTCAACTTGTGTGACGACGGTTTATCAGTTGCATAAAGCATCGAAACTTTGATTATATTTAAGTGAAATAAATATGAATGTTTAGAGCGGACATTTCGAATTTAAGATATGCAGTTTGATTAATAAACATTTTAGTGTCCGAACATAGCCGGCACATAACGATCTACTAAGGCCGACCAATCAGGTACAACCTTTGGACAGTAGACAATTTAACGCACGACAGATTGTGATTTAACAGTCCGATAGATTATAATCTACCGAAAAATAATGCGTTAAATTGTATACAGTATGTTAGAGTAGCCGGCACATCATAATAAAACGTTTTTGAAGCTTAGTGTTGCATCGGCCTAATAATGTTCCCATTGCTGCCCATTCTCTCTCCTAGAGAAGACTCTAGAAGAGGGAATGTTGCGACAGTCGTTGTCGCCATTTCACCATGAGATCTGTCCGCCACGCCTCGACTTGTTGAGGCAGCGAAGTTTCGCCCCGGCGTTGCATCTCCACGCGCAGATCGTGCATGTGTGCAAGGACAGTTGTCTCCAGATCCCATGGTGGTAGGCCAGCAAGGAGGCTCGCCGCCTCGCATGACACCGTGCGGTATCCCCGCACCATCCGAATGGCCATGACCCTCTGCCATCAGTTACGGATGTATGAACATGTGGAAATAATATTTAACATGGTACAAAAAAATTCGCAATTAAGTAGTGCAATTAATTAGACGGACATGGTTAATATTTTTGGAGCTGTCATAATTCAAAATGGCTGTGGCATTGTAGCGTTAGTTTTTTGTCGGTCTGAGCTGTAACGTGTATTAAAAATGAAACCGTTTTCATCCGGTTTTTTGCAGCAGAGTCATCACTCTCACTTTAGTCCTAATGGTACATAAATTGTAGTCGAATGAGAGCAAACTGTTCAGACGAACTAGCCTAATCATCTTAAGCTAAGCACGGGTTCTTTTTTAGGGCGAGAAATCACGAAATAACTTCTGATTGTCAGACTAGGGCCTTAGTAACTCTTTTGAATCTTGCAGCTCTAGAAAGACTATACGCCGCGCACTGGTCCAGTCATTGTGGTGGTGGTGGGTGTGATTTTTTTTCGTGTTCTTTTGATTTCAAGATGGGAAATCTTGAAATCAAAAGAACACGATAGGTCATCACTTAAGTTACTTCTAGGCAAGCGTACTCCTTCGTCGGCCACACCATCGATTACCATCAGGTGATATAGTGGTAAAACGCGAGCCCATAATAAAATAAAAACAATATAATGTTAGACCGACAGAAGGAATTACCTGGAGCAAAGTGGCCCAAGAAAGAACTACGTGGAAATGACTGGAAGAAGGTTTTACCGCTATCTAGAGGGCCTTGTACTAAATAGATAATTTAATATCTATTAAAAACTAAATTAAAAAAAAGAGACACTAAAGCTAAATAAAATTATAAGATATTCAATCTCAATAGTCAAGTAAGGAATAAAATTGTCATTGTTGTTGGTAATTAAGCTATTTTTATTTTATTTTTATACTGTTTTAATATATAAAAATAGAGTTGAAAAAAACTCAACTCTTGAGCCCCAAGGGAATGTCGGCAATAAAGACAATAGTCTTTCTATTAGGTCTCTAATTACGGTATTCGGAAGGTTAAGAGAACCTCAAAATCTCAAGACATTCAACAGTGAGCTATAAAACAAATTACCTATAGCAAGTAGTAACAAAAACCGTGGCGAGCGCACCTCGTTCTCCACAGCACAAAGACACATTGTTGTCGACTAAAATGGTGTCAGTAACACTGTTTAGGCACTTCTCTGTAGATCTTATCTTCGGAATAAAGAAGCTGTAAGTATAAATAAAGAAGTTGTTTGTATAACTGTGGAAGATAAAACGTTTTTTGTTCAAATCTGACCACTGGTAACCGTCCGGACCAGTCGTCCCCGGCGCGCACTGTTCCCGCGTGCTTCAAGGAATTGTAAGCAAACCGTAGAGACCCTGCAGAAGGGTCGAAGCCTACTGGGGATAAAGGTTTGGGTCTGAAAGGCCCTGGCCCTGGTTTATAAGGTGACGTAAGAACGGGATGGATTGTTTAGTCAGTAAGAGTCTGACATTGTTTCCCGCTCCCTTCAAGGGCGGGATTCGTCATTGGATTATTTTTATCAACCATAAAAAAAAATCCTGGTCAGTCGTCATCATCATCATCAGCCTTTTTAATGTTCCTACTGCTGGGACACAGGCCTCCTCTGTAGGAGAGGGAATGGGCTATAATCCACCACGCAGGCCCAGTGCGGATTGGTGGATGTCACATGTCTTCGAATTTTTCGTTCTAGGACATGCCGGTCAGTCGTAACAGAAGCAAATGATCTAAAACGAGCGTTTGTTATTGTTAGATGCTATCTACCAAAATTAAGAAACTGTTTACTCCGAAGAAAACTATATTGTTGAGCATATGAAACGACATATTACTATAAAGTCAAAGAGAAGCATTTACGATGATATGTTCACGTTCAAAGACCCCCAAACGATCATAAGGTGAAACTTGCCCTTGAATTACCTACGGCAAAGCGCACGCATGAAAGACCACACTCCACTTGGCACAAAATCGTGAACAGTGGAAAATGAAGGTAAGAAGGACCGACACCAAATAAATGGGATAAGGTCTAGTCAGAAGAAGAAGACATGGTACTAGAACTGATCACAATGTCAATACATACGATTTTAATATGAAACCAATGCTCTAGCGCTCCTGGACAGCAAAGCCCAACTGAAGGAACACCAAAAGGCTAACACTCACTCTCACTCCACTCAGATCTGCAGCAATCATTTCTCAATCCCAAGCCCATTACTTACAGAGCGTTCAAAAGTAATAATCTCACAGTATTTAACCTTACCAATTTTATTAAGTAAAATTACTTACTGGGTAATAAAATTAATCCATTTTTGTCAAGATCAAGTGTGCAAATAATTGGACCGGATATAACGCCGTCAGAATAAAATGAAATCGACTTGGACATACTAATTACAAGTTAATTTAAGACTGAGCAACCAGCCTCGTACTCGAACATGACAGTGGCTCCAAACTTTTTTGATTGGGGACCACTTTGGTTTCTTTTTCATTAGTACGGACTAGAAATCCAGAAGAAAACCATCTATTATTATACATTTGAAAAGCCTGAGGATTTTGTTCGCTTAAAAGCGCAAAGTCCCCGACTTACGAGTTGTAGGTCGCGGGTTCGAACCCAGCCAGGCGCATTACTTTGTGTAATTTATTTCATCACCACTGCTCTCAAAACGGTGAAGGAAAACATCGTGAGGAAACCGGCATGTCCTAGAACCAAAAATTCGAAGACATGTGACATCCACCAATCCACACTGGGCCCGCGTGGTGGATTATGGCCCATTCCCTCTCCTAGACAGGAGGCCTGTGTCCCAGCAGTGGGAACATTGAAAGGCTGATGATGAAAAGCGCAAATCTCGGAAAATACTGGTTCTAATTGAGAAATTTTAGTGTCAGATAGCCTGTTTAGTGCTAATCATAAAAAAGTAGTATCACTAACTTCTTATAGCTCACTTATTCTTTAAAATAAAAATTACTGCCATTGTCATAGGAATCACATTTCTGATAAAAACTTATAATAATACTAGCGACCCGCCCCAGCTTCGCACGGGTATTGATATTGAATATATTATGCATGTATAATACAGATAAACCTTCCTCTATTTATAAAAAAAACCGCATCAAAATCCGTTGCATATTTTTGAATATCTAAGCATACATAGGGACAGCGGCAAGCAACTTTGTTTTATACTATGTAATGATAATGATGTTTGCATATTAGTACCTACTTTTATATTGGAGAGTTTTGAAATATGTAGACCTTTCGGGGACCATTATGTAGCTCTTGTAGACTAGTAGTATTCTGCGGACCGTGAGTTGAGCAACACTGACTTTCATGGACGCTATAGTGCATGGTAACCTTAAAACAATTTGGCATTGAGATCTTAATTATGATATCAAAATTACAGATGGCATACATATAAACTAGAGGATGTCCTGCGTTTAGAACAAAGACATTGTTTGGTATGCTAGAGCGAATTCGTCGTTGCTCGTTGATTTGGGTTAAACACGGAAGATTTTTTTACAATGAGATCGTTAACAATGATTATAAAACGAGAAACTGACTGATTGACATATCAACGCACAGCCGAAACTACTGCGACAAGGAGTGTGTAATTTTGCTCAAGGATTCCTTTTATGACATATTATAGCATTGCGAGAGGATTTTCCAAAATTCACCCCTTCCTTCAGAAGATAAAATGAGGATTCAAAGTTTATGTAGAAAAACCACGCGGACGAGGTCGCTGGCAGAAGCTAGTTATACAAATTAACATTAACCTATCGACTACCGTAATTACAGACACAATTAAAAGACAATAGGTGTGCGAACACTGGTGTCACAAGTGTCCTCCTAGGGTTTAATCAATTAATTCATAGAGGTTGAGCGATGGCCTGTTGCGTTGAGCGTCGCGGCTTCGAGTCCCGCACATAACAAATAAATTGTCCGAGCCAGGTAGTTGTCCCTGGTCTGGGTCCCTTATTGTCACCCGTCCAAATTTGGCACACAGGTAGTCCATGAATAGCATAAAGGATAGTTTTATCCCAAAAGTATGTTAAATAAATAAATGTTCCCTTGGGATAATCCGGTCCGGTCTAATACTAAGTTAATTTTTAGTTTTGCCTCGTCGTTTATCCCGCGTACATCGAAGGACTAGAACCGTTTGCCTCCTGCGGTCTTTTCGTCCGATTATAATTTAGGCACGTTCAAGGCTAGAGTGAATAGGTTCTTAACAAACTAGTGCACCTCACCATCAACGATTGTATCACAGCTTACCATCAGGTGGGATTGCAATCAAGCACTAGTTTATACCAATAAAAAAAAAATACTTTTCGTCTCCGTAGCAACTAACAATTAGTAGATATTGTTGTAGACTTTAGAACCTGCCATAACTTCATACAATTTACACATGTTTCTACTGGCGACTGAAACAAAAGGTTCTTGACACTGCGCCTTGTACATAAACGGTAAATTTTAAAGGACATATTTGTCACATTTAATTAAGACTTAGACACTTATGTCCTAAATGAGCAAATAGCTGAATACCACACGCATGGCGCTCCCGCGAGTTTTGGGCTGGCCCAGTTAGGCGAGCTAATAATAAATAACCTTCCACAAAATATTGTGATGTGTACAATTTTTTTTTCCTTTTCTGTAGACATGACAATGGAATCTTGTTCAATAGTGGAAAGAAAAAAATTGTAGAAACGTTACTGACCATTTTCGCTGTCACCTGTATCCTTTTTTTTGTGGTAGGTGAAAATCATCGAATGACGAAACCCGCTCTTGGGCGGAGCGGGAGCCAGTGTCAGACTTTTACTGACTAAAAATCCTACCCCATTCAACCCTTCCTTGCCTTATTCCTAGAGCCACGGTAACACTTTTACATTAAACGGCGGACACCCTGTCCTGTACCCTGTGTTTGTTTTGCTTGGAAATGTCGCGCCAATAAAGGACTAGGATCAATTTTTATATAAAAAAAATATTCCCATTAAAAAAAATAATTCATTTATAAGAAAACAGTCGCCTTCAAGACCTAAAAGAGGCAAAAGAATTTTCAAGTTCTGAACTCGGTGTTTTAGACCTCCTGGTTTTGGAAGTCTGTTACAAATAAGTGCAAATTGATCAATTGTGCCAAAAGTGTACGATTCTTAATTACATTAGTACCTTTCCAGTTAGTCAGACATTTTAGCACTTCGTATTTGGTACTAACAAATACTGAAATTATCACCAACGTTATCATACCTTTCATATCATTTTGGGAAGTCAAAAAAAAACACCAATTACTTGGAACCGTAATTTGAACACAGCATCGGAGGAATCCTTTTTTGTTATCTATAAACTAACCGACGACCTGGATGTCTTCCTTGGGAATTGGAACGATATGGCGAGCGACCGAGATAAATGGAAGGAATGGAGGGAGGCCTTGGAGTGGAGACAGGAAGAGTGGGACAGCACAGGCTAGCAATAATAATAATAATAAACTAACCACCTGATGGTAAGCAGTGATGAAATCGTTGATGGTGAGGTGCATTAGTTTGTTAAAAGCCTATTCACTCTAGCCTTGAAGACACCTAAATTATAATCGGATGGGAAGGTGTATTTTCAGGTCAAGTTGAAAAGTCTTTGAAACTTAAGAAACATTTAAAAAAAACTGGTTTCGAATTAATCCCAAAGACTCTCCCCATAAAAACACCAACTTGGACAGTAAATTTTACCTCTTTGTTATACTATTTTAATTTAATGAGATCAACCATGGAAACAAACATTTATATCATGCATGACTATCAGGAAACAAACGACAATTATTACTAATGGAATTACGTTTAAATGAATTAATTACATAGGTATTATTTATAGGCTTTTAATAAGTTTCTGAATAATACAGCCTGTTAGTGTAAACACCGTTATCCTTAAAACCAGTGATTTGGTTTCAGTTATAGAGCGTAAATTCATCGAAAAAAAAATACATTTTTTTTTTTAGGAAAATCTCCATTTTTCCTCAAAATTATTTTACCCTACACGTAAGCCAAATACGACGACTATAACGGAGCGCGGGAACACACAGAGCGCTAGTACAAACAGGCCGCCGCGGCGCTCGCGGTTGTGAGCGAGCCCGCCGTCATGACACCCCTTCGGCCCCTCAGTCTGTCGGCCGCCTCGCTATCGATCGCACGTCACGTTACGGTTGCTCGCAGCGCAGCGCCCGCGCCCGCGTCGCCCGCGCACGCATTGTGTACCTAGGTTATTGTCCTTTAGGTTCATAACGACAACTTTCCCAAAACGTTCACACTCCCAAAACGTCTACTTCCCAAAATGGTAATTCCCAAAATGTCTATTTCCCATTTCGTCTACTTTCCCATAACGACGACAAATCTATAATTCCCGAAAAGTCCACTTCCCATAAGGTCAACTCTCAAAACGTCCACTTTCTAAATAGTTTTTTTTTGTATCAAAATTTTACGGGTTCCAGTGGGAATTTAAATTTTTGTGTAAAATTATTTTCTAAAATCATAATTATAGTAGTTCGCTATTGTAGTAGCTCAATTATTCAAGATATTCAAGTTCAAGCTCATAGTTCAAGATATTCAAGTATTCTTACTTGTCAATTTTCACAATTCTTTGTTTTTCTCTTATAAGAACCTTTACAAACATTCGAACTGAGAACCTCCTCCTTTTTAATTCGACTAAAAAGAACTATAAAGCGATTCTTTTAGTTTTCAAGAAAATATTGGACAAGTGTTAAATTTTATGAAGTAGACGTTTTGGGAGTAGTCGTTTTGAGAAACAGACTATTTGGGAATTGGTCGTTATGGGAAAGTAGACAAAATGGGAAATAGACATTTTGGGAATTACCATTTTGGGAAGTAGACGTTTTGGGAGTGTGAACGTTTTGGGAAAGTTGTCGTTATGAACCTAAAGGGTTATTGTGTAGTGATTGTGTCGTACACAAACGTACTAGTACAGTGGACCAAAACGATTCGGCTTTACGCCGCGTCGGGTGATAACATAAACGAGGCTCGAAGAATGTACACAAAGTTATTCCCTGGACAACCTGTGTCAAACCGAGAAACTATGTTGGCGGCTACTCAAAGTGCGTGTGTGTGTGGGAACCAATAGCTGCCAGTTGACCTTTAGGAACGCATACTGAATTTCTTCGCGGAGAACCCAGAGGAGAATACGAGGTACCTAATGATGTGGTTAGTTAAAACTTATGTTGAAAGCTTGTTGTTAGGTCAACGCCCTTTGCAGAGTTACGTAACTCGAGTTAAAACTTATGTAGGTAGTTATAACGGAGCCCCAGGTCAACGTCCTTTGCTGTGTATTATCCATGAATTTACGGACGGTGTCGGACCTAAACATTTTTTATTTTTATTAAAGAAAATTTGATTATTAATTTTTAAATTCAAATAAACATTTTTATAATTAAATCAACTACCTATGGTTTTAGTGACAACGGTGATTAACCTTACAGGCGGTATAATATTTTAATGTTTAAGTTATCAGTCGTAGGTAGATAGAAATATTAATAAATGAATATATGTGTTTGTTGTATATTATTAAAATACAGCAGTAGTCGATATATAAGAATCAACAATGGAAAAAAAAGAGTTTTAATTTATTTATTTAATACTAGCTTTTGCCCGCGGCTTCGCCCGCGTACATAAAACATAGCCTATGTCACTCAGGAGTAAAGCAGCTTTCTATTGTTGCTAAATTTTTTCTAATCGGACCAGTAGTTCCAGAGATTACCTCCTACAAACAAAAAAACAAACTTTACCTCTTTATTATATTAGTGTAGATATGTTACATTATTACAATAAGTTGAAGTGTGTCTCGTGGGGAGACGCATGGGGATCTTTTAGCATACAGCCTGATATGATAAAAACAACAAAATTGTGGCGCAAATAAGCACGCGCACTTTTCCGCACTAGTGCTAAAAACAGTCAATTGTGTGCCTAGAAGCGATAGAGATAAGAACAGATTTTCAAGTAAGTATATTGAAAACTTTATCTGACGTCACTGATAAAGAATTATTCCACTATTTCGCCACACACCAACTTTCTACAAAACGTTTTCTGAGATAAAATGTGCTCCACATCCTGTTTTGAAGGAACATAAATCTTATGTTATCGTACCTTAACAGATTTAAAGATATTTAGTACCGAGGTAAAGGTGGGAAATGAGCTAATATTATAAAGATGTTTTGTAAGTTTGTACGTAGGGGGTAATCTCTGGAACTACAGTATCGAATTGAAAAGTTATTTTTTGTGATAGTCCATTTTTCGAAGGAGGTTATACGCTATATAACATCACGCTATGACCTATGAGGAGCAGTAACCACTAAGCTGGCCTAACAAGCAGTGCCTTCATAAAGTACCAAGATTTATAGCATGTCCTAACTAGCTTTTGCCTGCGGCTTCGCCCGCGTGATGTTAGCAATATATAGGCTACCAACGGCTTCACCCGCATGAAAATAGATTTTCAGAGTCAGTCAGTTTCTTATTTTGTATATATACATTATATCCAACCTGTATTATCTACTTCTTGTTAATCTCTAACCATAGCGTTGGGTCTTAATAAATTAAAAATTAAACTACTTACATACGTTAACGTTTCATGCCCTTCCATAAAGCTCAGCTGATTATATTATAAAAACAGCATAAAGTATTTTAAACCAAAAATATTCTCTCTCAAATATATCTTTTATACGAATATTGCCAATCCAAAAGTTATGGCAGAGAATCTAGTATGTCAAAAACCTTCCAATGCACTTGCAACTTTAAAACTTATAATGTAAAGTTCAAAATTGAAGAGCTTGTATTCCAGACTATGCAAATCACATAGCCATATAAAGTCCTTTGGCTTCATAATCTAGTTTGTATGGCGGAAATTGCTATGGCGTTAAAAACCATAGCAATTTGTGTTAAAAGGATTTTTTATGGACATATGTGCACTACGTAGGTATACCGATCCCACTTCGTGACTAAAATTAGCGTGAAATGTTTCATGCTGCGAAAATTTGTATAATGCTATAAACTGAAGACCGCATGGTGGAACATAAAAAGGTAATATCAGAGAAATGATGGACGAAGCCAGTGCTAAACAGAAAACAAGTTTACAATGAAAAATTTTTTTTTATTACAAGGTTTTATAGCGGTGGTAAGTATAGAACTTATATAATTAAAACTCGTCAAGACAATTCACAGGAGCCCTAACTCGACGTGGTTGTGCCGTTTAATTACATAGTTCCTATGGCTACCTCGCGATTCCATCATCAAATCAGCTCCATGTCATCATAATATTGCATTGTCATGCAAAAACAGACCACCTTAGGATCGTTTCTTATCGTTGTCATCGATATTTTAAAATTTGTAAACCATATCTTTGCTTGATTTTTAGTCCCTAAAATTCTTCTCGCTCAAAACCACAGCGGGAGAAATTTTTTGATAATTTTCCACTTAAAAAAAATCCTTTTGTTTCTCTGAATAAATGCTTATATTATAACAGCATAAAACTAGATTATAATATTCATAATAAAACTGTACAGATTTATCACCTTGTATTTCTGCAATCTGCATTCCTATTCAAATCATTTTATACTTCATAAATTAAAACAGGCTAATGTATTGTCATGGACTGAACGACATATCACATTCTTAAGCAAAGTACCGATGGGCCTGCAAGACACAACTATAATAAACTTAAAATGCAAGTCTATTTAAAGCTATACACTCAGTTTTGTATTGTTAAGCCCGCACCATAGTCGCAGCTCAAACAACCCCTATGCCTTAAACAATATTTAAACAGTGCTTAACAATACTTAAAAAAACTAACACAAAGTTCTTTTTTAACAACAATACTTAGCAATAATAAGATACGGTAAAAAACTGCAACAGCAAACTCCTTTAATTGTTGATTTTGAATGCAAACTATACCCACACTATACGTGTTGATACTAATCGGTGGACAAAATGGATGTAAACCAAAGTCCCAATCAAGGTGACCTTGTTAGTTTCAATCCATGTAGACGGTGGATGTAAACCACGACCTTCAACGCCCTTGGGACTTGCGAGGCGCGTTTCTCCAACCACAGTGATTGAATTTCGAACGTGATGGCCCGTAGTTTACCTTTAACTATGTAGCCGCAACACAAATGTAACACACAAATTGAGCTCCTCAAATAGTAACCAAAAATTTGATCCAAAATTTTCAATCATCCTGAGCATTGTCTTTAAACCAATCAAATTGAGTTAGCAAACACTTGCTAACTCAATTTGAAGAGAGAGAAGAAAAGAAGCTTTTACGAATCCACAAACGTTTTGGGTATTAATAATATGAAGATTCCCATTCAAGAGAGTAACGAGAATTCTCCTTTTTAGACGCTGCATAAAATTACAATCTTATTACAGTTTTGTTTACGGAAAACCGTCTCGCAACTTGGTCATACCATAACAGGGCGGGTAGTATACACAAAGACAGAAATAGTTGCTCTCCTAGTCACCTTCTATGTGCAAACGCAATCAACATTCTGCGCGAGATTGCCATAATATTACACTGATTTAGCTTTTAAGTCGGGCTGCTGATTATATTGGACTTAATGGTTGGTTTTGATCATAAATCATTTTGTTGACAATCAGCTGGCATGCTTATCTTCCGACAGTTTGTCAAGAAATAAACAGCGTTGAAAAAATTGTCAGACACAGAGTAATCTCTCATGAAGATTTACCACAAGAGAGTGATGTGTTCCCAGTTAGTGATAAGTCAAAACACTCAGCCTCGTCTAAGCTAAGTTGCGACAAAGATAACAAGGAACAAAAAGTTGTGCCATTGCCCGCTTTTGATGAAAGTAACAAACCGATAGCCCCGTTAAAGCTGAACTTTGGCCGAATGTCTGGCCCACTAACAAAAATAATTGCAAGGAAAGATCTCAAAACAGCCAAGTACACTTTTCATTTTAAAATTGACAACTTTTATGTCTCATTTCTGATTTTTATTGGCCAGTCAGTGCACGCATGTGAAGGGCAATAAAATTGCAATAAACATCAATGAAATATTAATGTCAAAGACAAATCACTTGGTTTTATTGCGCAAAAGTAAATTGCGTTACACAGTTTTCAATGGCCTGAGAAATACAAGCACAAACAGTTTGAAGGCCCAAAACTGTTACAGTACTTTTTTTATTATTGTTATAAAGCTGATGTCTTCCTGCAGGGTAAAGGCCTCTCTCTTTTCTTCGATAGTATTTTGCTACATCTGGCTACTTTATGTGGAAGTCTACCTTGTCACTTCATCTTCTTGTTGGCTGTTTCGCCCAATTTTGTTGCAACTCATGGTAGATATGGTCAGCCCATTTCTATTTTATAGTTTAAAGGCTGAGTTACCTACGTCTGTGATTTATGTTTTGGAACGAAGTATACCGTTCCTTATTGGTGGTCTTTGATTTTAACTTTTAAAATACTTTGTTCCATTGCTCGCTGGCAAATCCTGAGTACAAAACTTGCGAATTTTTGTAATAACCATATTTTCGTAAGAATGATAAATAATTCCTCTCACTTTGGATGGAACAATAGGGAGTTTCAGGCTTTTACTTACTGGAACATGTATTCCTGCAGTCACCATTTGCATTCCAGAGCCACAGTGCCTTTCAAACAATCCCTAAAGACCTAAAACCAATTTCAAGAACCTCTCACAACCACGGGAAAGGATCTAGCTATTCTTAGACAGAAACTACACGACCCTCCACACTAAATCTATATTTATTCACTAAATGACAGCTCGTTCCTCGAATAAGCGAAATTAATGACTGTTGTTCCGCTACATTTCGGTTTCTTGTACTAAATCATAACAAACATGGATGATCTGAGTTTCGAAGTTAGAACCAGAGAAGTTTAAATGTATTTAGATCAGCCGATTGTGAGATTAGCAATTTAGCAAAACAACCTCTTTGACTGAATGGGTAAGTCAAGGAGGAGGGAGAGTGCATTAGAATAGACTCTGCGAGTACTAATATTACTCACTAGCCTTCTGCCAACGGCTTCGTCCGCGCGAAAGCAGGATTATCCATACAAATTTTAGACCCCCATTAACAGGGATTTAATGGGGGTCTAAAATTTGTATGGATAAGGAGCTGAATTTTGAAAAACTATGTCTTAGTGTTTGCCTACGTCATAAAAGGAAGCCTTGTGCAAAATTTCACGCTCCTAGACCCAGTAGTTTTGACTGTGCGTTGATATGTCAGTCAGTTTCTCCTTTTATTATAGATAAACATTTGTCGCAATTTAGGCTAGCGAATCCAACTACTATCCTTATTTTTTTATGATGACTTCTTGAAGGTTTATGAGGTTGTCGCCTACTTAACTGAACTTAAGGACGAGTAGAGAAGCGAGTACTTAATAAAATTAAAGAACTTGTAGCCAAAACTGTTTTAAACAACCTTGCACTAAATTAAGCGGTTACCCCTCAGGGGGTTGCCCTGTGGGGTACTGAGTAGAAGACAACAAGGCATGATTTTGCTAAAAGATCCTTAAATAAATAAATTAAAAAAAAGGATGACTTTTCAATTCTTTCTTCTTTTTCTTTATTTTAAGTACTTCTTTTTTTTTATTTGCTATAAACTAAGCTTGACTGCGATCCCACGTGATGGTAAACAGTGATGAAATCATCGATGGTGAGGTGATTTCGATCAAGATTCGCGTTTAATTTCTATTGATTATCAATTTCTATAAAGAACTGAAGAATATGGAACCAAAAAGAATTATAAATAATTTTATTACAATGAATAAGGTTAAATTTTGAGTCCCGAGCGAACTCCGGCGTTCGCACACACACATCTTTCTATTATGTCTCTAATTACGGTATAGGAAAGGTTAAACTTCCAACTGCCATGAGGCGCGAATTCACCAATGCGTTAAGTATTAATTAGCATATTTCGAACTGGCTATCATAATAAAGATCAACGCACTTCCGTTCCGATGAGTCACGTTACCGGAAACCACGGAGGACTAATGTTTGGAGTAGCTTTTATGAATACTAAGCTAATATTAAACCTTGCTTATCCTGGCACCTATGTCACTCCTATCAAGACATTTGACATGAAGGTTGTCGAATGTTAAAGAAGAGAAAGAAAATTAAAATATTTACTTGGCAAACACAGATAATGTAGGAATAAATATGAAGAAACTTGAATGGACTTGATTTGGACTAATTCCTGCCCAAACATGAGAGAAGTTCCAAATGGTTCCTACATATTGTTTTACATAAAAAATGTTTGTGTGATGAGCACGATCATTTGTTCTGTATCTGGGTGTAATTTATCTATAATATGTATGTATTTAGAAATATATAAGTATGTTTATCAGTTGTCTAGTACCCATAACACAAGCTCTGCTTAGCTTGGGACTAGATGGCGTTGTGTGATAGTTGTGGACATTTATATATTAATAAATAAATAAACTATTTCAAAAACCAAGTTTCTGAATGTTTGTGCCTTAGGAACATAACCAACGTATGCACTGTTTATTCTAGGTAACATTTGGTCCAACACCCAGAGATGAATGGTCAATGTCCTTTAAAAGACTAACATTTTGTGCACGCAATAGAAAAACCTAAAACTGACCAAAACGAAACTATATCTTAAATTAAATGTATTATACAGTTTTGTTTGGTGTGAGGTAAATAAGCATTTAGTAGTACATAGGTTGGTGCAGGAAAAAAGTATTTAACAATAGATGCGCCAGAAATAGGCGTATATAATTTCCTGTGTACAGCTAAATTCTATCACCCATCGAAGGGCATATCCCGTAATATTTTTTTCACTTTATAATAAAAACTTCTAGTTTCCACTTCCATACATTTTTTGACAAGTTTTTAACATTGAAAGCCTCCGAGATGAATAACATTTTGTATGTTTTAAACCAGAACTAACCTGAATTGTAATACTAATGCTATTTGAAATAGTAATAGCATGTTTAAATATTCTAATATTTTCCTTTTTAATACGAAACACATATTTTAAAATGTAAAATTTAACTAGAATGTTACGTTGATGATTTTAAAATAATTTAATTATAAATAACTAGCTTTTGTCAGCGGTTTCGCCCGCGTACATAAAATATAGCCTATGTCACTCAGGAGTAAAGCAGCTTTCTGTTGTTGCTAAAATTTTTCCAATCGGACCAGTAGTTCCAGAGATTACCCCCTACAAAAAAAAAACAAACTAACAAAAAAACAAACTTTACCTCTTTATTATATTAGTGTAGACTAGTGTAGATGTAGATTAATTAAGTAATGTATAAATTTGTAATAATAATTATATAAGTAAGTCACTTTAAATGTTAGCATGCTGATTGGTAAAATATGGCTGAGCTAAATATAATCTTAAAAAAACAATGTACTACCCACATTTACAAAATTCTAACCGTCTGCTCTGAGTTTCAACATGTTTCATACAGAAATAGGTAGTATACTGCTATATGTAGTACGCTGTGTAAAACATGTTGCTATTACTAAGCATAGTGATTTTAAGCGTAAGATCGTCCGGTTTAGCTGTAAACTGCAGTCTTATGAATTCTGAGAAACGAAGTATACTTATGAGTAATAAGAAATCTGCATCACCGGATGTTTTGTATTATGCAAGTGTGACTATTAGTCAATTTTAGTTAAACAGTACAATAGTGTAGAAAGAAAATAAACAAGTTTTCAATGAAAATATTATTTTCATAGCAAGCTTTTATAGCGCGACTAACCCTCTGCCAGCGGCTTCCCCCGCGTATAGTTCTCTAAACAAACTTTAGACCCCATTACATCCCTTTAGGAGCTGAATTTTGAAAAATCCTTTCTTAGCGTTCGCCTGCGTCATAAAAGGAAGCCTTGTGCAAAATTTCACGCTCCTAGGCCCAGTAATTTCGGCTGTGCGTTGATATGTCAGTCAGTGAGTTTCGCTTTTTATATATAAGATATACAGCGTACTGTAATTACAGAGTTCCTGTGTCCCGGTTCCATAATCAGATCAACTCAACGACGTAATAATTTTGCATTGTCACCTGATTTACACTCGCATGCAAAATTTCAGCTCAATCGGTAACCGGGAAGTGGGTCAAATTTTATTAACAAGATTCGATCATAAACATGGGAACAAGTGAAACTAGATAAAAGCTTGTAAATAATTAAAATAATGCTCTTCATCTCTTCTGCTATTCAAAGTTTCAAACAATTATGCAGTACTCGTCAAGATCCATAACCGTTTCTGTTTATCAATATTATTGTGAAAAGATTATAGATTTTCAATATCTCTAAGTAGGCCCGCTTTCCTTACTGTAAACAGCTTTCTCCCAATCAGCACAGCAGATTATCAGACGCGGGAAAAGACGGCCATGACAGTTCCACAGATAACTAATTCCCGCCAGATAGACCATAGATATAATAAGCCTTTATCTATGGTAGAAAGAAACTATCAATCCAGAAATATAGGCATTGAATAAGAAGTGTGGTCCATAAAATGTTTACGGCCCATTAGTTCCATGAAATAGCTTCTAACTTTATATTTTGCACGTATATCGTGAAGAATTCAATTGTCATAATTTATTTTATGCGAGAACTTTAGTTGAAGTGAACGCCAATTTCAGAAACTTTCAGTCGAGTGAATTGAATGATTCAAAAGAAAAATATTGTACATTTATTGTAGGTAATGGAAATATATATAAAAGTGGTTACACTTTTACAATACGACCAATAGCAGAGTCGATCATGTATTCATGTAGAGTGGATCAAATTAAGAACCCTTTACGAACGCGCGCCGAACATTCGGGTCGTGCTCGACAATGCTCGGCCAATTTCGATCATGTATTCATATAGAGTGGATCAAATTAAGAACCCCGAACGAGCGCGCGCCGAACATTCGGGTCGTGCTCGACAATGCTCGGCCAATTTATAGGTAAGTTAAATATAGACAAACAAAAAGGCACTAGGCTAGCAATACATTCAAGGGTAGTGATCATATGAGATGCACATGGTACTTTTTTTTGGTGGGAAAAGTCATCTAATAACAAATACCGCTGATAGTGTCTGATTCTTAGTGACTAAACGACCCACCCCGTTCCTCTTTAGCTTTCATACCAGTGTCGGACCTTCCTTTCAGAAACTGGACCAAGGCCCCAGTAGGCTTCGGCCCTGCAGGCCGCAGCTGGGCTTCTAGGTTTGCTGACATGATACTTTATATCTACACTTGACGACAAGCAGAGCGTTTTTGCTCGTATTCGATTCGACTCGTAAGTTTATACGCACAATAATATTAGTAGAAAGAAGTAGAAAGTAGTGTTCTCCATACAATCTTTAGACCCCCGTTACATCCCTTTAGGAGCTGAATTTTGAAAAATCCTTTAGTGTTCGCCTACGTCATAAAAGGAAGCCTTGTGCAATATTGCACGCCCCTTTGCCCAGTAGTTTAAGCTCTGCGTTGATATGTCAGGCAATCAAGTTCCTCCTTTTATACACATATATGGATTACGAAAAAAAAACTACCATACCCAAAAATTCCATTTTTAAAATTCCCCAGTGGAAATACCGGTCCTCCAAAACGTTTTCGAGGGTTACTTTACATAATAATGCCATGCACCGATCCGGAACCCTCCAATGCAGTTGTGTGACGCGAATTGCCATTGTCCGGGACTTTTGACAGCCAGCCAACCTTAACAGCCTTCGTTTACTACACCTGGTACAAACGATAATGAACTTTGCGAGGTAGTATTAAAGATTAAGGCGTGTGAAGATGTAACTTTGTTTGGTTGCCTTCCGATAGGTCAGTGACATACGACTTTTAGAACTCTATTCATACGCGATGTTCAGTTAACAGACTGACATGTAAACTGTAGTAATGAGTTGGTAATAGAAAAGTTAAAAACAGGTTATTTTTCATTTTAGATGTTGTTTAGATGGAAAAAAAAAATTAGAAATCTTTTCTTACACTAAAATATGCTAATTTATTCAAAAGCTATCACTATTTATTTACGACTGCAGTAGCATAACATTATTCATCGAGCAACGCCCATAACCAAAATATAACGACGATGCAGCTATTTAAACGCAAACAAAACACATCTTTAAAAACAAACAACATCTATGTTTGGACTATTCGAATTTCGAATGAAACACGTGATACCTTTTTTTAATAACCAGTCCCGGCCAGTGGCATTAAAAAAGTAAAATATCAAATGAGTTCGCGCCTTTTTTAAACTTTTTTACCACAGAGTATAATAATCACTACATTCTTTTTTTACGCATGACGCACGGTCTGTGAACTTCCTTCCATTGTGAGAATATCTCTGGAGCCAGTTCGGGTTTGGCCTAATACGGTAGTCAGAAAAAATAAATGACGAACTATTTACGTCCTGTGCGACTTGTATGGTGCATGTAAGCTTGAATCCTTGAGGAAAACACGAGTTTTAATACGAATAACAGCTATCGTGCTATAAAAGTTTTTTAAAATACACGTCATGAAAATTAAAATTCACGAAGCGTATAACGTTAGAATTTATAATGAACAGTCTTCAAACTCATCATCATCATCATCAGCCTTTCAATGTTCCCACTGCTGGGACACAGGCCTCCTCTCAAGGAGAGGGAACTGATATTTTTAGTCTTCAAACTGATATTTTAAAAAACAAACGGTTATCGGATGTATTTTAAAATATTATGAGACGTTATAATGTATTCGATTTACAGTAATAACAATGATTACAGTTCCTATACTCGTGTTCACGATAATGCAATCAGTTGTTACATCAACTTTTCACCATTTTCATTGTGTTGGTGTTGCTAATAAAAATATAATTAATAACTAGCTTCTGATAGCCTCTCCCACGTGGAAGGCACAAAATTATCCCAAAGGAAAACACGCCAAAGATAACAAATAGCCCATTTCAGAACATAGACCATGTCCCGTGTTAATTTTTATCCAAATTCGTTCAGTTCAACCCTTCGACTTTGGTAATTTCAGACACAATCAAAGAACAATATGTGTGAGAACGTCGGCGTTCGCCTGGGGCTCAAAAGTTTAAGACCTGAAAAGGGTAATAAATAAGCAGAGTTACTATCGTATTTATATTTTTTTTATGTGGATCAAAAGCCTTTCCTAGCCATGTCCTGGTATATTATGCTCTATATAAATGTAATGATGTACCTATCTATATTGAAATGGGCAATTAACACTTATACGTCATAGTTACAACTGCGGTCAAAGCGCGGAAAATTGGATCGTTTAATTTGCTTATGCGAAAGCCCTATCGTCTGACACTATGAGACTTGTCATATGAATAGAGAAAACCCATAATATAGTGTTCACAAATCTACATCGGCATCAAACGCAATGGCAGCATCGAAGTGGCATCGAATAATAAATAGTTTTAAAGTGTAAATAGTTTTGGGAGACCATTGCCCAGCATAGAAAGATGTTGACGATCCCAGACTCGGTACAGTCGGGATCTTTACATTTTCCTGCATATAAGAATAGAGGGAATCCGAAGAAACTGACCACAAACGTCAGAAGGTGGGAAAATGACGTGACAACTGGGAGATTTACGGAAAAAAGAACTTTAACGATGATAGCGCCGAGGAGGCTCCGGAAAGGGATATTAGAAGTTTTGCGAAACCCATCGCTTAGCATTGGCTAAAAAAACGTAATGATAGAAAGATGGAGAGCCCGGGTTACTAAAATAATTATGATTTTACATGTGAATGGATGGATAGGAAGAGGAAGGACAAAGAAAGAATGGATGGATAGTGTGAGAAGTGATATACGAAAGACTAGGCTTTGCCCGCGTGAAATTAGATTTTCCATACAAACTTTAGACCTCAATTTCATACCTCTAGGAGCTGAATTTTGAAAAATCCTTTCTTAGTGCTCGTCTACATTATAAAAGGAAGCCTTGTGTAAAATTTCACGCTCCTAGGCCTAGTAGTTTCGGCTGTGCGTTGATTTGTCAGCCAGTCAGTTTCTCCTTTTATAAATATAGAAAAGGGAGTTAGTGATAGCGTGACGGGTGACAAGACAGAATAGAAGAAATAACAACCTGTTGCGCCGACCGGACCCCAAATAAAAGGGACAACAGCTGAAAGAGGATAATGACATAAACATGACCATAAACCCTGACATGGCACTGTTTTTCAACTGGAATTCATTCATTTACTTCTTTACTAGCAACCCGCCCCAGTTTCGCACGGGTACAATGCTGATATTAAATATATTATGCATGTATTATACATCTACACTAATCTACACTATCTACACTAATATAATAAAGAGGTAAAGTTTGTTTTTTTATTTATTTTTTGTTTTTTTGTTTGTAGGAGGTAATCTCTGGAACTACTGGTCCAATTGGAGAAATTTTAGCAATAATAGAAAGCTGCTTTACTCCTGAGTGACATAGGCTATATTTTATGTACGCGGGCGAAGCCGCTGACAAAAGCTAGTCTTTTATACAGAGGAAGGTTTATTTCTCTTGAATAATACTATCTATTAAAAAGCCGCATCAAAATCCGTAACGTAGTTTTAAAATTTTAAGCATATATGACAGGTAGCGACTTTGTTTTATACTATGTAATCATAATGTACCGCCTACCATGCAGCCTCCATATTTTGTATCCTTTACCTTATAAACACAGTAATATAATCCTGTTATTACCGCTGCACAGGTCCAGCGCTACAGGTCATATTTTACGTAATACGAGAGAAAGTAAATTGACCAACTGGGCGACCTTGCCTTAATTAGCGAGCAGCGAAAAAAAATATACAAATGTGGTAATAATGCTCTACAATCGTGAGCAATTGTTGAAAATATAATTATTAAAATGTAGAATAAGATATAATTTATTTGAGTGTTGTAAAATTTATAAGTAGTGCGGAAATTAGGATCGTTTATGAAATTTAATTATTTTGTTGCGAGTTTTTTTTTGTTCTTATTGTTATGTAAGTTCATTAATTCTTTGGTATTTCATTTTTAGGGTTCTGTAATCGGTCTGTCTGTCACCAACCTGTATTTCATGAACCATGACAGCTACATAGTTTAAATTTTCACGAATGATGTATTTTTGTTGCCGCTATAGGTATTACAAAGATTAAAAACAATAATAAATATTTAAGAGTCATATTTACTTAGACAACAATCGTGATTTTGTATACCTTTCGTGCGCGAACCCGACTTACACTTGGCCAGTTTTACATAAAAAACTAAATGCCAAAAGACCACAAATTTCAAAATTCTCAGTTGACAATTTGAAAGTTCAAGAACCGAAACCAATTTCTTCGTCAAACCTTTGAACAAAAAGCTTTTGATTCTATTGTAAATGAAGAAAACCTCAGAACTATGCCTAAATTTGCTTAACAACGTAGTTCAATCACGAAACATTGGCAAAACAATCATGGTCAATGACAATATTTCGCGGCATTAACTTGAACAATCCATAAACAATAACTTAACTTTTATTGTTTTAAAAATACGAAACAAGAACGAGGCCAACAATGTTCAAAAGAGACCATAGACAAAATCCATTACAAACATAGAAGTTTGTCTAAAGCTCTGTTTTTATTAATTATATAAACTAGTGCTTGACGGCAATCCCATCTGATGGTAAGCAGTGATGCAATCGATGATGGCACTAGAGCTTTTTTATAGTGGGCAAAAAACATCCAATGACGAATCCCGCTCTTGGGCAGGGCGGGAAACAGTGTAGACTCTTACTGACTAAACACACCACCCCGTTCCTTCTCTGCCCATCGCACTGGGGCCAAGCCTTCCTTTCAGAAAGAGACTCTGAGCCCCATTAGGCTTCGAACCTTTTGCAGAGTCCCTACGATGGCACTAAAGCTTATAAGAGCCTATTTACTCTAGCTTCGAAGAAACCTAAATTGTAAAACGACAGGAAGATCATAGCAGGCAAATTGTCCAATCCTTCGATGTACCATGCGATGTATGAACCAACGAACAAATGTAATTTACGTTCAGGCATCACGAGGAGTGTGTGACAACTGGGCATATTTAATCGATTCAACATGCTTATTCGACGCGTATGCTTCACGATTTAGCGTGGTCGTGCTCGTCAGTATTATATTAAAAAAGACGCTTTATAATCCAACGTCTCGGTCACGTTCCATTATCGATGAAGGATTCATTATTTCTATATAATTTTGATTTATATCAAACTAGCGACCCGTCGCAGCTTCGCACGGGTGCTATGTGACATTAAATATATTGTATTACTAGCTTTTGCCCGCGGCTTCGCCCGCGTGATATTGGGGTTGGGGTTTCCGGGATAAAAAGTAGCCTATGACCTATTACGGATATTAATTTCATCCAGATCCGTCCAGCCGTTTTGGCGTGATTGAGTAACAAACATCCAAAAATCGTAACTTTCGCATTTATAATATTAGTAGATAAGATACATATAAAACTTCCTCTTGAATCACTCTACCTATTAAAAAAACCGCATCAAAATTTGTTGCTTAGTTTTAAAGATCTAAGCATACATAGGATCTAAGCAACTTTGTTTTATACTATGTAATGATGATAATAATGTTGCAGTTTTTTTGTTTTTGTAATTGATATAAAGTAATGCTCTGTGCGATCCCACCTGATGGTGAGGCTCACTATTCACTCTAGCCTTGAAGACTAAATTATAATCGAACGGGAAGACCACAGAAGGCAAATTGTTGTCCAATCCTTCGAGTCTGCAGTTACAAATAATAGAATTGTTGAAACCACCAAATGATTAATAGTCTTATTTGTTGTTGCTGGTTTAACAAGAAAGTTCTTGTATGTAATTTCAAGCATACAATGGCAATGTTTTCTAAAACCTATGCTGAATTAAACGGAAAAGTGTCTCGGATAAAAATTACATTAGTAAAACACTTTCTCTGGTTCTTATCGCGAACGAATCTGGTACAGTCGCCATTGCGTATTGCCACCTGCTGAGATTTATTAGTGTTTTTGCTTTTGTGTACTGGTAACACCAATCTTGGTATTGTCATGACTACTTTTCACGGATCGTCAAACCAAAATTAAATTTTGTTTGTCCCTTCCATAAAAGTAATCATCGAAAGTTTCTATTTTCTTCAGAATCAACCAGACTTGTACTCTAGTTTATCCGAAGTATTTTTCTGACACTTCTGTCATTTCTTAACACAAATAAAGGTTATGTTCAATATCTATGGAGGTAACCTACTTCAAGTCTTACTAAGACATTACATTCGTCATGCCTGAATGAAAAATGAACGTGATATATTGGTCATCAAATCCATTAGTTCCGTTTCTTGATATGCATCATAGCAATGAGTCAGCCATAATAACAAATGCAAATCAACATACACATCCCTTACCCCAATTCCGAAGATTTGGGGCTGTTGCCTATCTTCCCCTTTACCCGAAAAACAAATGACGAAAGCCATCCAATAAAAGAGGTCTTACTCCTCACTTCAGCCATTAACCCAATTCTCACTTAGACCAGAGACAACAAAATGACTAATTTGGCGCCAAATTAAACGTCAATGTCAATAATACCGCGTAAAATTCTAAGTAAATCGCATCACAAAGCTATTAAAAGATGACTATCAACAAACAAATTATCACCTGTTATGATAGAAGACGTTGAGCAATATTTTATGAATGAATGAGTGAATGACTCCCACATTTTCCCGCCATTAGCTTCGTTGTTTTTTTTTATCGTGTCTGTTGAGATGTGACAAACGCGTCAGTGTGTAGTCATTATGTAAGCGAATCGACTTTGTTATTAAGATGGGCTTCTTTTGTAATGTTTTCGGCTTAAAAAGGTGCAATTTAGAATGAGAAGTTTTAAATGATTGCGTTTAATATTAGTACTTAGTTTGGGAAGGACAAATTGCACGCACAGATGGCCGCTGGGGCCGAAAAGTTCTGGAGTGGCGACCGCGTACCGAAAGACGCAGCGTTGGAAGGCCTCCCACAAGACGGACCGATGATCTGGTCAGGTTTGCTGAAATCCGATGGATGCAAGATGCACAGGACCGGTCTTTATGGCGGCGCTTGGGGGAGGTATATGTCCAGCAGAGGACGTCTTGCGGCTGAAATGATGATGATGATGACTTGGTGTGATCGTTCGGACGTCATCTCAACAAAGAAATTGAGGGCGTGGCTATCTACAAGCGCTAACTCTAAACGAAGCGATTGTAGCTTGGCTGGGGGGCAATCATTATTATTGGTTAACTGGTAGAGAATGCCTGATGGCATTAAGTCCGCCTTTGTACCTTTGTTTGCATGAAGATTAAATAAAGAAATTGATTATTTATTGCTAATAATAAAAAATAATTCATTAGGCGGTAACAACTTGCTATAAATTTCCTACCGACTAATTAGTTATTTAATTAGAGTTCTGTGGTTATCCTGTTTCTTAGCAAACTAACAGGTAAATTACAACCAGGCTACCAGGAAGAGGCAACTTATTGTTTTAACTTTAATTGGAACTAATAAGCCCCGGTGGAATAGAATAATGAGCCCCGAGAGAACGCCGGCGTTCGCACACCTATTGTCTTTTTATTACGTCCGACGTACTAGCGACCCGCCCCAGCTTCGCACGGGTACTGATATTGAATATATTATGCATGTATTACACACATAAACCTTCCTCTTGAATCACTCTATCTATTAAAAAAAGTCGCATCAAAATCCGTTGCGTACTTTTAAAGATATAAGTATACATTGGGACGGAGTGACTTTGTTTTACACTATGTAATGATGATGTCTCTAATTACGGTATTTAAAAGTTTTAGGCCAGGTTCTACTCATTCTGAACTTTTATAAACGTTTGGAAATCCACAAATATAAAAGAGAGCAAAGAGGCTGATTGGTGATCCAGATTTGGTTGGATCCAGTCTTCAAAGTCTCGAGCACAGGCGCAGAGTAGCCAGCCTTGCGGTTTTCTACAGGATGCATTTTGGAGAGTGTGCGCAGGAATTGCATGATTTGATTCCGCCATCCCAATTTCACCTTCGGACATCCCGGCGTACGGCAAGTATCCATCCTTACGTTGTTGAGACACCTGCGGCCCGGACTAAGCGTTTTGCCTCGTCATTTATACCGCGTACATCGAGAGATTGGAACAGTTTGCCGACTGTAGTCTTTCCGTCCGAATATAATTTGGGTGTCTTCAAGACTAGAGTGAATAGGCTCTTAATAAACTAGTGCGCCTTACCATCAACGATTGCATCACTGCTTACCATCAGGTGGGATCGCAGTCAAGCACTAGTTTATTGCAAGTAAAAAAAAAAAATAAAAAAGAGAACATCTTAGAAAAATAATTTTATTAAAATTGAATTTATGAGCAAGCGCCAAAATGAAAACTTGATATATAAGTAAATTAGTTGGCACGTGTATCTCCACGAAATTACGTCACGAAAATATAAGTAAGTTACAAAAAAAAATCAAAACTTGCTTTTTAAAACGGATCTCGCAAAAACCAAGCATAGCATAGCATCAGAATCTGCCTTACAATGTTCCTACTGCTGGGACTCAGGCCTCCTCTCTAGGAGAGCGAATGGGCCGTAATCCACCACACGGCCCCAGTACGGTTTGGTGGATGTCACATGTCATGCAAAAACAAAAATCTTTAATAAGTTTTATTTTTTATTTTTATTTAAGTAAGTATTAAAATAAAACTTTCCGATTATAATTTAGGCGTCTTCAAGACTAAAGTGAATAGGCTCTTAATAAACTAGTGCGCCTCACCATCAACGATTGCATCACTGCTTACCATCAAGTGGGATAGCAGTCAAGCACCAGTTTATCTACACTGATATAATAAAGAGGTAAAGTTTGTTTTTTTGTTTGTAGGAGGTAATCTCTGGAAATACTGGGCCGATTGGAAAAAAATTAGCAATAGAAAGCTGCTTTACTCCTGACTCAGGAGTCCTATGTCACTCAGGAGTCCTGAGTGACATAGGCTATACTTTATGTACGCGAGCGAAGCCGCTGACAAAAGCGCAAAGTCAATGTAGTTCCGGGCGGAGTACATATAAAATACTTGACGTATTTAGTGGTGGATGTAAGACCTAGGAGGAAAAAGCGAGAGTGGTCGTTAAATACCTACTTATATCCATGGCAAAAAGGCAGTTTAAAGGTGAATAAACGGGGAAGGTTTTGTATGATTCATTTATACATATAACAAGTAAATAAGAACAACAATGTGTCCCGATTTATCTCCAAACGATACAAAAGCATTGTTCCCGTGTTATCAGGGGTTATCAAGGAACGTTGTGTATTATTTTATATATTTAATTAAAACACAAAGAAGCTCATAATGTTTTATAAACTTACTAATTTTTCTTGTAATTAATTTTATCGTTTATTTTGTTGTTATGACGATTTATATTTAGCTTATCAATATTAATTTATTAAAAACTGTTTTTTTCCATTTTACAAGCTTTTTATTAGCTTGCAATGTAGGTAACTATGTAATGTTCGGCTCAAATGTTGCAACTCAATTTTGAAGCAGATATGTTCAACTGATTGAGCTTCAATTTTGCATGCAGGCGTAAATCGCATGACAATGCAAATTGTGATGATATGGAGCTGATCTGATGATGGAGCTGGAAGGTAGTCATAGGAGCTCAGCAATAAAACAACTCAACCTTTTCGTGTTGGGATTCATTGGATTTATATGGACGAGTACTTTGATCCTACATGGTAGTCAAGGTCTGATGGTTTTTTTTTTTTTTTTTTTTATGGTAGGTGAAAATCATCCAATGACGAAACCCGCTCTTGGGTGGAGCGGGAGACTAGTGTCAGACTCTTACTGACTAAAAAACCTACCCCGTACCTTCCTTGCCCTATTCCTGGAGTCGAGGTAACAGTTTCCCACTTCCCTCTAGAAGGTCTGATGGTGGAGTTGTAAAGTGGCCATAGAAACTCCGTAATACAATTAGATAGGTAACCCTAACGTGTTTGTAGTTTTCGGAAAGCTCTTGATGAGCATTAATAATAAAGGTAATTAATTGCCGAGTTATAAAAGCTTGTTATGAAAAAATATTTTCATTGAAAACTTGTTCCATACAAAGTTCGAGGGGGTATTACTCCACTGTTTGACATTGCACATCTGGCCCAGCAGTGGGAACATTTTAAGGCTGATGCTATGCTATGTTACTTAATCTAGTAAACTATACACCGTGAAATTTAAATGGTTGTTTTCCCTCAGCGAAATGGTTGTGTCTTGGTAATGAAAACGTTTGATAAAAAAATAAAATATAAAAAATGGACCTGTAGAGTGCAAGCTAATTATGACGTATCACAACGTGCGAGAGCTTATTTTGGTTTAAATATTTAATGAATCTGTTTCCTTTGACGGCGTGCTGCGTATGCGACTCTAGTAGTACCTACAAATTACGTCTAATGTTACTATTGTTTTTGCTTTTTTGAGTTGATGAATATTTTTAATAATTATTTATAAAAAAAAAACTTTTTATTTTTTTATTTTTACTGTATGCTGCAAAAGTACTCCTTATGGCAAGTCATTCTGCCGCGGGAAAACAACCATTTAAATTTCACGGTGTATATCAAATAGTACAATGAGCAAGAACTCAGGTGAATCTATATATATAAAAATCAATTGCTGTTCGTTAGTCTCGCTAAAACTCGGGATCGGCTGGACCGATTTGGCTGATTTTGGTCTTGAAATATTCGTGATAGTTCAGGGAAGGTTTAAACGGTGAGAACGAAAAAAAAAAAAATAGGCGAAACGAAGTTTGCCGGGACAGCTAGAACCGATTTAGCTGAAAATTGGCAGGGAGGTAGTTTAGAGCCAGGAGAATGACATAGGATACATTTTTTTTTTTTTTATTTAGAGTAGGGTAGAGTAGGGTAGAGTAGGGTAGAGTAGGGTAGAGTAGGGTAGAGTAGGGTAGAGTAGGGTAGAGTAGGGTAGAGTAGGGTAGAGTAGGGTAGAGTAGGGTAGAGTAGGGTAGAGTAGGGTAGAGTAGGGTAGAGTAGGGTAGAGTAGGGTAGAGTAGGGTAGAGTAGGGTAGAGTAGGGTAGAGTAGGGTAGAGTAGGGTAGAGTAGGGTAGAGTAGGGTAGAGTAGAATAATCTGTTGCCGGGAGCGAAGCCGCGGGCAAAAGCTAGTTACAAATATACCTCTACCTAGTTACCACGAAATGACTCACATCGCGTTACTCTTGACATTATCATGTGAAAAAAAATTGCTATAAAAACGTATTTTAAAAGACATGGCAAAAAAGAACTACAGTTATAGCCTTATTTTTTGTAGTTTTAACACATGAAAATCGTTAGTCACGACGTAGAATATCACTGCAAGAATATTCGCAAGGGTTACCTTTTTTATGGTAGGAAAAAAGGAACCTGAAAAGTCTGCCCTGGCCTGGGAAGAGACCTTTTTTATGGTTGGTGGTTTGGTATGGTGCTATTTTTTGGTTATTTTTTTTTTATGGTGGGAAAAATCTTGGGCGGAGCGGTAAATATTGTCAGACTCTTACTGACTAAACTCATCTCGATCCTTCTTAGCCCTACATACCGGGGTCGGACCTTCCTTTCAGAAATTGCCATGGTCTTCCATTGCCTTTTGCGTTTCAAGGGTCATCATCATCATCATGTCAGCCGAGCGACGCCCACAGCTGGGCATAGGCCTCCCCCAAGGATCTCCACAACCGTTTCAAAGGTAATTGAAGACAAAACTGGGTTTTAGTCAATAAAATTCAAACCTGTCTTTACGCTGCTGCTTTAGAGCGAGAAGATTGAATATGATGTCTATAATAAACTGTGAGGAAAAATGAAACGTAACAAAAAGTATCGCACAGATTTTGCGTCTCAGTTTAATCTAAGCAATCCAGAGCAGGCCACACAGTTGATAACCTAGTTAAACAAATTTCCTCGGCCCCGTTAAACAAAGCCACCTGTCAACATTCGCTGCACGTCTTTCAACAAACGCAGGATGAATCAACTAGTTTGTGCTGTGGTATTCAAACTTTTTTTTTGCCATGATCTACACTTCTACACTAATATAATAAAGAGATAAAGTTTGTTTTTTTTTTTGTTTGTAGGAGATAATCTCTGGAACTACTGGTCCGATTGGAAAATTTTTAGCAACAATAAAAAGCTGGTATACTCCTGAGTGACATAGGCTATATTTTATGCACGCGGGCGAAGCCGCTCACAAAAGCTAGTATTTGATATATTATAAACTATTGGGTAACATATTTTGGAAGAGGCTGATTCTTCCCTGCCCAATATATGCGTACTTGTGTATGTCTATTGTTGTTGGAAATTAGACGTATTTGTATACGTCTAACTTCCACAACAAAAACAAAGCAAACGACGCGGACGGCGCTATCCAGGTGACTTGAGTTAGCTTCATGGTACCTGAACAGTCAAAATTTGAGTCTAATAAATACGAAAAGAGGAAGAAGAAGGATAATGACAAATAAAATGCATGATGTGGAGGACAATGAAACGAATGGCATGCACCATGCATCAGTTTGAGTACCACTGCGTTAATGAATCAATGGAGATCGCAGGATGCGCGTAGGCGTCGCTTACAAGCAGCTCGGTGGCGTTTCGAAAGACACGTTTCATTGGGGTCTAGCCTTTGCGAAATTAGCTCCTAGATAATGATCTTCACGCTCTGGTTATTAGCGGAAATGCTGTTTTAGAGCAATGTTAGGTTGTGCTATTAGCATTCAGGGCTGAATGCCACAGGGAACAACCAAATACTCCTATTCGTTACTAGCCTTTTGCTTCTTCAGCTTCGCCTGCGTGAAAGGTTCTCCATACTAACTTTAGACCACCATTCCATCCTTTTAAGAGCTGAATTTTGAAAAACCCTTTCTTAGGTAGTTCACCTACGTCAAAAAAGGAAGCCTTGTGCAAAATTTCACGCTCCTAGGCTCAGTAGTTTTGGCTGTGCGTTGATATGACAGTCAGTCAGTTTCTCCTTTTATATATATAGATAACAATACATTCGTTTTTTATTCCAGATGCCTAACGCCGTAAGCGTCAGAAGCCTCAGACCAGGATGTCTTTACGCGTTTTTTCGCAGGTAAATAATACTTGAATATAGGCTTTTTTATTGTAGGTAAAAATCATCGAATGACGAATCCCCTCTTGGGCGGAACAGGATACAGTATCAGACTCTTGCTAACTAAACAACCTACCCCGTTCCTCCCTTGCCTTAGTCCCAGAGCCCCGGTGTAACGCTTTCGCACCAACTCTTTGGCTCCAGGAGGCTTCGACCCTGTAGGTCCCCTACAGTTTGCTGACAACTCCTTGAAGCGCGCGGGAACTTGAATATAGGTAGAGAAAAGTTGCAAAGTGATAGGTTATTTTGATATTTCATAAACCTCAAACATAAGCATAGCTAGGTCTCTGACGCTTATGCTGTAGTAGGCAGTCTATGCAAGAGTAGGCAGAATATTTCTGTAATGGAATGCAAACCCACATGTTGCTAATGACATCACTTACCTCGTGAGCTACTATATTAATCTCTATTGAATCTTCTGTGGCCTCATCAGAAGAGTTGAAGTAACCCAAGTGACAATGGAGGGGGTCGTGCTAGGAGTTTCCTTTTGTGATCACATCGAAAATGAAAATATCTGCACCAAGATAGCCCGAACTACCAAACTTAAGTGGCAGTGGGCAGAGCACATTGCTCGCAGAACAGAGGATGATGGGGGACTAAAAGAGTGGCAACACTGGCGACAGGTTACTTGAAGACCTAGCGTTGCAAGTCCTCTCACAATGTGGACCTATGACCTGAAGAAGGTAGTAGGGATCCGATGGACACGAAACGCATTGATGGACAGGACCGATCGTTGTGGCGACAGCTTACTAGAAGACGCAGCGTTCCAAGGCCTCCCACAAGGCGGATCTGAAGAAGGTAGTGGGAATCCGATGCGACACGTAACGCATTGATGGACAGGACCGATCCTTGTGATATCAATAAGGAAAGGCCTATGTCTAGCACTGACTAGACGTCTTTCGGCTGAAATGATGAATGTTCAAGTAAGCCTTCCCGTTCCATTCCCGCGCGCCTCAAGGAGTTGCCAGCAAATGAAGAGTCCCAACTGCAGGGCCTAAGCCTACTGGGGCCCCGGTCCGGCTTCTGAACGGAAAGTCCGACCCTGGTATGAAGGCTAAGAAGGAAAGGGGTGGGTCGCTTAGTCAGTAAGAGTCTGACACTGTTTCCCGCTCCGCACCAGGGCGGGATTCGTCATCAGATGATTTTTCCCACCATAAAAAAAGCCTTCTCTCTTAATAACTTTTTATCTGCTTTGTTTGATCAAGTATTTGCTACTGTTTATTCATTAATCAACCGTATCAGAACAATCTATACACAATGGTTCGGACTTGAATCAGACTTGCGAAATTCGCACTATCAGTACCAGCCCACTAAAGGGAAAGCTGGTCGCAGAAACAGTTACCTTCGAAATCGACGTGTTAAGCCTTTGTGCTGAATCAAGTCAATAGTACGCTATTGGAGACAAAAAAAACTATTGAAAGTAGGTAGCTGATAGTAAATTTGTTTAGTATTATTTTATAAGCACCAAAAAAAATTGGTGCTTACCTAGAAGCCACACTATAAAGATGAAAGTTTGTATGAATGTAAGTATTTGTTACTCCTTCACGCTTCAACGGCTGACCGGTTTTGGAAATTTGGCATCAAAAGTTTATATTCCAGGGGTATATTCCCTTGGTTTGATTTTCTACTGGTAGAAGCTAGTAAGAAATAATGTTAGGGAGAGCAAAAATCTGAATCATAAAGTTACTTGATCATATGAATACTTCCAGTCAAAAACTGAATAAAAAAGAGGTTTTATTAATCGGTTGCCATAAGTTAAACCCCAGCCGGCTTAAGCTAGTCAGTATCTCTCACATTAAGGACCTATTACATTTCCGAATAGCCGCTACTTCCTTAATAAATTCAATAATGGAACTGTATAATGTCCATAAAATATCGTAAGTCTGTTAACGGAAGCTTAATCACAGATGGTGAAACCGACCCTTATGCACTAAACATACTCAAATCGAATGACAGTTATTAAACCACTTCTCAGCCAACCGGTCTACACAACTGTTTCTCATGCACTATGTCGTGGTACCATGACAAGTGTGTATAATCAGCTTTATCGAGAAAACAAGCTTATCAAACCCTAGCTAATGAGTATCTCTCACATTAAACTCTGAGCCCCGAGCGAACTTCGGCATTCGCACACCTATTATCTTTTTTTTTTCATGAAGTATGTCTCTAATTACGGTACTCGAAAGGTTTGGGCCTATTACATTTCTGAATAATCGCTACTCCCTAAATTCGAAAATAGAACAATAGAATTTCTATGAAATTTTCGTAAGTCAGCTAACGGAAGCTTTTACAATCACAGATGGTGAAACTGGCCCTTTTATACTAAGTAAGACATATTCAAATCCAATGACAGTTACCAAACCACTTCTCGGCCAGCCGGTCTACACAGCTGTTTCTCATGGTACCGTGACAAGTGTGTGTAATCAGCTTTATCGAGAATACAAGCCCATCGGATGGTACTCGACGAGTCAACGCCAGTTTTAACTGTAACTACATCGCGAATGCAACTAATTGTGGACAAGTATCAAGACACATAAGACTATACGCGACATGATTTGTCAAAACCACTTCTATTACAAATACAATAAGGTTGATATTCAATTGTGTCGGAGTGTAGATACGTCATTATGAAAATTACATGTCAGTTGTGAGTCAGCGTTCAAAACGACTAGACGTAAGTTCTTGACCTCCCGCTATTGTTTGTGGTTTCGCTTACGAACAGCTGTTAGAGACAAATTTTTTATTTAGTTCATTAAGCTCCAAGAGGTCATTCGTATCCGCACACCTATTGCCTTTTAATTGTGTCTGTAATTACGGTATTCGAAAGATTAAGACTTGTGTAGAAAGAGGCGTAGTTACAGCCGGGCTCACGCGCTACAGGGACCCGTAGACGTAGGCAAACATTTGCAACATGTTATCTACAACCGTCTCGTTAAAGCATTTGTAAAAAAGTCCGGGACACCCGTGGGACTTTTGATACGGGGTCCCTGTGCTACGCTAGTGGGACTTGATAATGATCAGGTTACAAAATCGAGCATCAAGTACTCATGCTGGCAAGCTGTTGTAGCGACGGCATAAGTGCATAAGATTGTTACAAGATAAAGTCGGTTTGCATTTACAAATATAAAGGACACTCATTGGCTAGACGTTTAATGATCTGCAAACGTAATAGCTGGTTGGACCGAAACGACTCGTATGAAGATTTGCAATCTTTAGGAATCTGAATTCAACCAACGATGATCGAAGGGACCCTGCAGAGGGGTCGAAACTAACTATGGCCAATGGTTCGTGTCTGAAAGGAAGGCTCTGGCCCTGGTATAGATGGCAACGTAGGAACGAGATAGGTTGTTTTGTCAGTAAGAGTCTGACACTGTGTCCGCTCCGCCCAAGGGCGGGACTCGTCATTGGATGATTTTTACCTACCATAAAAAGGAAAACCAACGATGATTAGCCAATGAAATTACTAACTTCGTTAAACAGCAGTCCACGATGTCACGAAATCTAGTCCATCTTCAAGTAGTTTCTTAGTATTTTTCACACACTTAACACTTAAACATATTTGCGTAAGTGACCTCACAAATGTAGTCTACATTACTGCGGATATAAATTAGTATTCTTAGTGCATTCGACGAAAACTAGATCACAAGACTTTGGTGTGAAAGCCTGCCTTTGATTTACTAAAGCAAAATTTGCATTTTAAGTGTACCTAGAAAAAAATGTGCAACTAACTTATTCAGGTTATACTTAAAAACATATTTTTTTTAAATTTGTAAACAAATAAATCGATAGAATGTAGGTATTAACCAATTATCGCAGATTTAATTTACTGCCAATATTTTTGTTAGTACTGAACCTAACATAATTCGTCTTGGTTTTCTCATATCTAAAACCTCGGACCCTTCTTTCTAGGTAAGTGTACTCCATCGACAACCACATCATCGCTTACCATCAGTTCGGCGGTCAAGCGTGAACATATCAACAAAGATAAGTAGTCAGCTGATGTATTTCTTTGCCTTCAATATTTGATTAAGCCGTACTTTCGAATAAAGCGGACATACCCAGTAGGCCAGGGAAACTAAAACTTATAATTATGCCCAATTTAAACAGCCACGGTACGCTGCTTCAGGCAAGTCAACCCGGCTTTCGCTGAATAATTAGATAAGTACAATACCGTACTGTACACTTTCCTATAATTTCCTATAAGGTCTAGCGCACACTATGCTATATTGATGATAAGACTGCATCAGTGCAGGCAAATATGGGATAGACAACAGCTCTCTAGTATATGGTGGACATCCTACCTATAGGTACAAAGCGTTTTGGGAATACATTCATTGTCCGACAAACTAAGGTGTGAAATTCTCTGCTGGAGCTTTTGTTTTCTGATAACTACAACCTAGGAGTCTTTAAATCAAAAGTGAATAGGTTTCTTCTAGTCAAGCGTGCTCCATCGTCAGCCATATCATCGCTTACCATCAGGTGAGATAGTTGCTAGGACAGAACAGAAGTAGAAAACATGTTTATCAACCCCCATTAACACAGCAAAGGAAGATGATGATGATCGTTGCCAAAATGAAAAACAATAATCAAGATTTGTTTTACAAATGCTATCCTTTGCATGCATCTGCCATATATTCTCTCCACTTCCTAGAGTTGACTGGTAGAGAATGCCTAAGGCATTAAGTCTGTCTTTGAATCTTCCAGCCCATGTCCACTATTAATTGAGGCCAGCGTAATACAAATTAAATAAAATCTGTATACAGCTATTAGCAACCAAGCAGGATACAAGAAAATGGCCAGAAGGTGACCCTGTTTTCCCAAAACGAAAAAACGAAAGCGAACGTATACTTCCAGATTTTATTAGACAAGTTTACTTCAAAGAGCACTTTCGTGTGTGCCGTGACGATTGACAGACGATCCATCAATGTAGGTGCGACTTTAACGCACATTTCAGTCATAATGGCTGTTAGGGTCCTAGCAATGACAAACGTCTTCAAAAGCCTACGACTTTCAACAATACAGAGATGAAAGTTTTCGGTAACTTAGGTAATGATAGGAGAAGTATGTAAGTATAATAAATTATGTGTAATGAATATGACAGTGACCAAGTAAAGCCAAGGGCTGTAAGAAGAAATGCTGTTGTTGCCATCGCGAGTAAAACTGCGCTGCTCCACCGGTACACGGTGGACATCAGACCCATATACACACTCAAGGAGTTGTCAGAAAACTGTAGGGGCCCTGCAGGGTCGAAGTTTCCTGAGGCCGAGGGTTGATGCGAAAGCGTTACACCGGGGCTCTGGGACTAAGGCAAGGAAGAAACGGGGTAGGTTGCTTAGTCAGTACGAGTTTGACACTGTTTTCCGCTATACCCATATACACAAAACGTTTTAAATCATATTCATTGGACGTACAGCTAAAGAGCAAAGTTTACTGTTGGAGTCTGTATTTCCTGATAGCTACATAAATCAAGAGTAGAAAGACTGCTTCTAAGCAAGTGTGCCATGCCATCATTATGGACTACATCATCGCTTTCCATCGAGAGAGATAGTGATCGAGCGCGTTTCGAAGAAAACAAATTGTGGATGATGAGGTGAGTCTTTCTATTTTTAATTTTCATAATCTTTGACATTTCTTTCTCTAGGCCCTCATCTCATATTTGTCTGCCTCCAGTCGCTGATCGCCACCGCATGATCGAGCGTCTGCACCAGGCGTTATCCACACACTTTCGCAGTCAAGATTATTCATGCTTGAATCTAAACGACCGGATAACATGTCGGAAACGTCTATAATTAGCACTCAATGTATAAAGATTGTTCCGGGGAATAATAATGGCTGAACAACCATTGATTAGTGTTTATGGCACGTTTCGTTAAAACCATTCTCGAGTTACTACCTTAGTACTTCGAGCAAAGGTATATTTTCGTCTTTGACTCGATATTAGTATTAATTTTTAGCTGTTTACTATCAACGCCCACTGTGCAGAGCCTGCATGGAGGAGGAAGAGACAGCAGCACATCTGCTTCTAAGCTGCCCAGCCGTCGCTGGATACAGGGTAAATTACTTCAGAGACCCAGGTAACCTCAGTGAAATGGTCAGTAATACTAAGGGTTTGCTGTCCTTCCTCGAGGAGCTGGGGTGGATCGAATGACGCATTTGTTCCACCCGTACGCAAAATACGCGCTTTAGATGTGGAATTGCGGATACCAGCCCGATATACTATACTATATCAACGTATTTCTGCCCTTGTCCTGTGTTATTTAGGATTGACGCAACACACACGTGTTTTTCTTCTATCTGTCCTGTCACGACATCACTACCTTTTCTTTCATCACTCCATATACAATCCATGAATCTATTGTTTGGACTCTCTCTGTATCCATCCACATGTACCTTTTAACTTATTTCAGCATAATTTGTATTATCCATTCTCTCCACATGACCATACCAAGACAAATGATTCCCTGTCAACTTTCAATCAACTAATTCCTCAATTTATCAATTCTCTCACACTACACAATCCTCTTCCCCCTGGACCGCCAACAGGTGTAGACGTGTAACCAAACCGTATTTCTATAATTATTTAATAAATAAATTCAAAATTCAACTCAGTTAAATCACATATAAAAATAGGAGTGCATAAACCGGAAGAGCCACAGTTCGACCTACGAGTTGCTCCGCTCTTCGACCTCTTCGCTACTCCTGGTACCCTGGTACATCGAAGCAAATCGGCCAATCTAAAGGTACAAATCATTCTTTACCTGCCCAAGCGCACAGCAACGCCCCTAGGAAGCGCAAAGCCCCACCTACCTGAGCATCATTGGACCTTTAAGGACAGCCCAACTGTGAGGTGTGGACCATCTGCTGGGACGTTGGTTTTGCACAGTACCTCCTTGCTTTTATATTCTCCTGGTGTGCAAAAGTCGTTTTCACTAAATAACTGTAGCTAGACGGACAAACAGCATTCAACTGAAAACCGGTTGAAGCAAATCTTCACTGATTTATCTATCATCTCTGGTACTCGTAATGGAGGAAATGAGTGGCAAATCCCTTTCCGAGTCGAACATTTCCGATCAACATGAACAAACCACCCCTCCTAACTATTTAGCTCGATGTTACAAGAGGTCGGTAGGTGATCTTTATAACTACGAATCTGACTTCCGCGCTTTGAAGGAGGAAGTCAAAGAACTAATGTCATCATTAATGGCACCACAACAAGAGGAGATTAAGAGGATCTACCAGACTCTTATGGAAATCAAAACCACAAATAGCAACATAGAATCCTCCATGGCTTTTCTGGCGGCACAAAATATAGAATTAAAATCCAAAATTGAGCGTCTTGAAGAACAGTCCAAAAATGATAGAAACTGCATCGCAATCTTAGAAGACAAATTAGAAGACCTGCAAAGAGGTAGCAGAAAGGCGAATTTCGAGATCAAAAACGTTCCAAAAATAGCTAAAGAATCCAAAGATGACCTGATAAAAATGACACTATGTTTATCCAATGAAGTAGGCTGTATTATCACAAAACCGGATATTAGTGACATATATCGTGTAAAAAAAAATATACGTACTAGCATAAAGAATAGCCCTATTGTAGTTGAGTTAAAGTCGACTATTCTTAAATCGGATTTCTTGAAATCAGCTAAATCCTTTAATAGAAAACAAAATGGAAAATTATGTGCGAAACATCTTGGATTTAAGACAGATGAGAATACACCAATATATATATCGGAACAGTTAACTGCAAGAGGCGCTCGATTACACTTTCTTGCGCGTGACCTGGTCAAATCTAAGGGTTATAAGTACTGCTGGACAGCCTACGGGAAAGTGTACGTTAGGAAGAATGATGATTCACCTACAATTGCTATAAATTGTGAGTCACAGGTACAAAACCTCTTACAGCTTGAATGACTAGTTTTCATCAATCAAGCGACATACTATTATTACTATATTTTCTTGCGATGTTTCACCTATTTTTTAAATTTTCATCGATTTATTGTACTCTTAAAATTAATTAGAATTAAGTTAAATACTAAGTTAAAGGATAAGTTTTGTTTTGTTTACTATTCGCGCCTTAACAGTCATTCATTATCACTCAAACCTTCATTTAATTTGGATATCAATTTCACAAACTTTCAAACCACACATTCCTCTACACACTCACAAACATACACATCCACCCACACCACACTAAATAATAATACGAATATGTTTACGTTATCCTGCATCTATAAACTCATATAAATGGATAATACTCTACTCACTTTGAATGACATCGATAATACTGAAATAGCTCAAGTGTTTGATTGTGACATTACTGACTTTACTAAGCTAATACCACCTAACTCTTCCGGCTTTACCATAGTTTCACAGAACATTAGATCAGTCTATTCTAATTTTAACGACTTTCAATTGAATTTACTCAGTCTTGGAATGGAGATTGACCTGTTAATCCTCTCTGAATGTAGGCTGAACTCAAACAAACCAATACCACAAATAACTAACTATAACTCGTACCAAACTACAAACCATCTGAATAAGGCTGACGGAGTAGTCGCCTATATTAAAAGCACTCACAAACATAAAATAAGAGAAATAACATTATCTCATGCGTCTTGTTTAGAGATTATAGTTGCGCCTAATATAATAGTTATTGCAATTTATCGATCCCCTTCAATTACCAACGCAGACCAATTTATTCAGTCCTTAAACAATCACCTGGCTACCCTTGCACCAAATAAAAATATTATAATCACCGGAGACATAAACATTAATCTGATATTCAATGAAAATGAACAGTCATATGAACGAACAAACAGACTTAACTATCTCAATATGTTAGCAATGCACGGTTTACTCCCTGGTCACTCACTTCCAACGAGAGACAAAACCTGTCTTGACCATTTTATAATAAAACTCAAACCTGGCAACCAAACTGCAACCATTGCAGTTATTCACACGACCGTTACTGACCATTTCATGACTTTCTTAAAAATCTCGGACCATACTAACTTAAAAAAATGTTTAAAAACAAAAACAGTTTTTGATTCGGAGAAGGGACTTGAGCTACTTAAAGCCAGTAACCTTTTGGACCTTTTAAACCTAGATAACCCTAACACGATTGCTAATAACTTAATCGAAATACTGCAAAATTGTGTCACACTCAGTACAATTACTCAGAATATTCCCTTAAAAAATAGAGTCCTAAAACCATGGATGACGATTGGTTTGCTACGCTGTATTTTGAATAGAAATCGTATGCAAAAGAGGCTTAGGCTTGAACCACACAACGAGGTGCTAAAAATCACATATAAAAGATATCGTAATTACTGTTGCACTATTATTCGAAAACAAAAACGTAAACATGACAGAGATCAACTTTCTAAAGCATACAGAAATCCTAAAAAAACTTGGGCTATCATTAACAACATCACACAACGTAAACCTAAAAAAAAACAAATAATTCAGAACTACTAGACATACACAATACACCACAAAACTCTGTGAACAAGGTCAATGACTACTTTTGTAGCATAGGCAAACTTCTTGCTGAAAACATCACTTCTCAGTCCCCAATAGAACATAATATCAACCCTGACTTAATCTCATCTGACAATCCTTTGGCCACATCTTTTGTTCTTCTCGACACAGACCCTGATGAAGTTCGAGCCACTCTAATGAGCTTAAAATCAGAGAGTGCTCCCGGCTGGGACAAAATACAAGTTAACTTTCTTAAGTCAGCACACGAGCAGATTGTGCCAATCATTACTCATTTAATTAATTTATGCTTTAAGCAGGGACTTTTCCCCGATGCTTTAAAAATAGCTCTTATAACGCCTGTGCACAAGTCTGGGGATAAGTCTGACCCATCCAACTACAGACCGATTTCAGTACTACCATCTATTTCAAAAATCATTGAGAAACTTATAAACTCTCGCCTCATTAAATTCCTTTCTAAATATAAAATATTATCGCCTTCTCAGTTTGGGTTTAGACAGGGAAAATCTACTGAAGATGCAATTCTATCACTAACTTCAGCATTGGTAGACGGTGTAGATGGAGGAGCTAAGTGTCTTGCTGTTTTTCTTGACATTAAAAAGGCTTTTGACACAGTGTCAGTTCCTTTACTTTTGCAGAGGCTCGAAGGGATAGGCATAAGGGGACCTGCTCTTGAACTTTTTAAATCGTACCTCAAAAATCGCAAACAAAAGGTTAAAATTATGATGCACACCAGTTCTGAATTAACAGTCACTTTCGGAGTCCCACAGGGCAGTGTCCTTGGGCCGACCTTATTCCTTATCTATATCAATGGCCTCTGCAACATGAAGATTGATGGCGGCCTCGTTTTCTCATACGCCGACGATACTGCCATTGTCTTCACTGCTAAGACTTGGGAAAAGGTATTTGGGTTGGCTCAACGTGGCCTTACAAAAATAGCAGCCTGGTTAAATCATAGTCTCCTTACTCTGAATGCCTCCAAATCCAATTACATCTGTTTTACTAAATATAATAACTCGCAACCGTCTCAAGATTTCCAAATAAAAATTCATAACTGTTCCAATACCATAACCCCCGGATGCTCTTGCTTAATAATTGACAGGTTACAACATACCAAATATTTAGGTGTTATGATTGACCAGCGCCTATCTTGGCACATGCACACCGAACTTATTATGAAAAGAGTTAGAAAACTGATTTGGACGTTTAAAACACTGCGGCATGTGGCTACAAAACAACTTCTGAAGCAAGTATATACATCTCTTGCTCAATCTGTCCTTATATACTGTCTCTCTTGCTGGGGAGGGACAACAAAAATAAAGTTCTTGGAACTTGAGAGAGCGCAGAGAACATTACTTAGGGTCATGTTGTTCAAGCCCTACAGATATCCCACCCACAGCCTATACCAATTATCTGATGTTTTATCTGTAAGGAAGCTTTACTTGCTTCAACTAATATTAAAAAAGCACACATCCCTCCCGTATGACCCATCTAAGCCAAAAAGTAGAAGAAGCTACTTAGTCGCTCCAATTGTCAAGGTTAGATCTGCTTTCGCAAAAAGACAATACGCGAGACAGTCATCTGCTCTATACAACTTGCTGAATAAAGAATTACATATATATTCCATGAAGCTACGGGACTGTAAAAAGGTTGTGACCGATTGGCTTAAAACCAAAACTTATGACGATATTGAGTCTATTGTATCCGCTTTAAATTAACCAATTCGGTTACATTTGGGTTGATATGCACATAGTTAGCGAGAGAAGAAGTCTTGTTTAGCATTGAACAAATAGATATGAATACCTTTAGAATGAGATAAGTGAACTAACCATTGCTTACTATCACCCACTATAACTCACACCACACAACCGCACCAGCCATACTCACACACACACACACACACACACACACACACACACACACACACACACACACACACACACACACACACACACACACACACACACACACACACACACACACACACACACACACACACACACACACACACACCATCAATTACTACATATACCACACCTACATGTGCGATCTGAGCTTTGTATTTGTGTATTATTTTTATCCGAATCTGAAGAGAGGGTTTTTCTTTTCTTTTCTTTTTATTTTTATTTAGTTATTTATTTTTAATCTGTTTAATAACAATAAGTGCATCAACATTGTCTACATTTCGATTGCATAAATATGACAAGTGGAAGCGCGGAGCCGCCTAATACAAGCAATTCCTTGCTTAAAAGGTGATCTCCAATAAGATGTATCATAATGCCTATTGTAATTGAAATAAACAATTACACATCCATCTCAATATTGTCATCTGCGCTTATATGCAATATTTTTGCATCTAGGTTGTTCATAGCTATAAAGATTTCACCTGAAATTACTAAGTTAAATAGTTATTGTCCGCGTCTGGTATTTTCCATAACGCAAATGTTTTCCTCAATAAACTTAATAAAACATGTTATTAACAAAGTTAACGTCACTGGTCACACTTTTTTTCATTTAACCAACGAATTATTTTATTTTTAAGTTTATCTCAACCGTCATTCTTACCATCATTATTATTATACATAGTATAAAACAAAGTCGTTCTGTCCCTATGTATGCTTATATCTTTAAAACTCCGCAACGGATTTCGATGCGGGTTTTTTTTTCAATAGATAGAGTAATTCAAGAGGAAGGTTTATATGTACAATACATGCCTAATAATATATTTAATATCAGCATTGCACCCGTGCGAAGCTGGGGCGGGTCGCTAGTAATACATATTACGAAAATGATTCATCTAGTCATATCTGACCTTGACAATGGTGTAAACAAATATCTGTCATAATAATAGCAGAGGTAAAATATTTAAATAGGAATTTTGTACCCGGTAGAGGCAGCTATTTAGACAGTCTTCACTAAACGACAACTTCCTTAGGTAAATAAATGTTAAGTTTTTAAATTGATGTTTGCATAGAACAAAATCCCATACTGCCTTCGTCTGTTCAGGTTCGAGAAAAAAAAACACTACTGAACAGATTTTCATCCATAGACAGAATAGTCCATGATTCAGGTGTACGTGTATAATACATGCAAATTATAGTAGAGAAAATCCGAGAATTTCAAAAATTTCTAACAACCATGTTGCTTTCCATCAGGTGAGATAGCGGTCAAGCGCAAACCTATAATCAAAAAAAAAAAAACCAAGCGGAACTGGGGCGGGTAGCCAGTCAATCATAATAATTTTCAACGAGCGCCTCATGCGCCGCCAATCATCGTCGAGCGGCGCCTAAATTTCGGTGCCCCAACAATCAAAGTCACAGCAGTCCATTCAATAAAACCTAATCACGCGACCATATGATCAACAATACGTACGAATAGTATGCCATCCATATATGGAAGCTTGTTATTGAATCTTAAACAAGATTAGAATTCGATGTACATCGAAAGATATGAATAGGTACGACAGATGCTGAAACAAACAGATGCAGCAATGGAAGATCGTCTTTTGTTAGAAGCTGATTATACTCAGAAGTTTATTATACATTGAACACTATCGTGTACTTCAATGATATTCTTACATAATAAAGAAGCAATGGATGTAGGCTATATCGTTAGTATGGACCATCTTGAGAAGGCAGTCGTGATGGCTATCACCATTATAGCTGTACAATAGATGATATTAAACACCTGTGAATATGTTGACAATGAACTGGCTCGTAATTGGCGACATTGTGTAAAGAAGATTATGTTTGTATTATGAGAAGCTAATGAATAGAGTTCAGTAGGTTACATTGTTTATACGTAATATATTTTCTTCATATTTTGAAAGAGTTGCCAGAATTCAGGCTAAAGCGCGACAACGCAATGTGATTTTTTTCAGAGGTCTTTTGGGTTAGTTTTACATAAAAAGGTTTGCGTACCATTCATACAAACTTTGGCCTGCAGTTGAAAATAAGTGTCCACTACGATTTTTAAATTTATAGTTTAAAAATTAATGAACCTGTTACAACTATTACAAATTTTAGTAAAAGTCGGAGGAAATTAGTTTTAAATCAGTTTTTCTGTGAGATGCTGGAGTTATTAAGAGAAGTGGCAACTGAGTCCGAGATACAGTAGACGGAGTCATTGTAGTCCATAGCTGACTCAGAATCCATTGGCAGGCTAGAGTCGTCAAGAAAATCAGGTACAGTTCATTATGAAAATGAATAGTTGAAACAGTTACAAACTGAAATATCGCAATTCAACTGTAGCTAAACTGATAAGTGACATAAAACAAATATCGTATTTTGAGATAATAACCACGAGACATGTGTTTCCAAAAATATACAATAAAATACCTAAAGAAGGATGTGATATATTAATGTCCTTATCACGTAAGAGTGGTGAGAATGGGAATATTAGTACCATGGGTAGGGTGTTCTAGTGTGCTCTTAAATTGAGAAAAAATAGGCTAGAAAGGAAAATAATCCAAGAACATTTAAAGGCAATAAAAAAAATAACCTCTACTTTTATGTCTAGGCAACCTGCAAAACCGTGTAAATTAATTAATAACAAAATTGACAGACGTAAAATGAATGACCACTGATTTCCCTAAATGAGGAGCTCCCCTATTCGACCCACTGACTCATCAATCAGCTAATAAACGTGATTTGTTTAAACACTCCCGTTCGTTATGGTAATTTGTGATGGTAATAAAACCTTCGTCTGACTTCCAATGTAACATAAATAAAGATATTGTGGTCGTGGTCACTGAAAGTGTCGTGGTTCTTACAATATTTTATACGCATCAGAGACCAGACATAATTATTGAGTGAAGAAATTTAATTGTTTCTTGATTTTGCTTTTAAAATTTAACATTGGGCCTCTATTTCTTTAAATTATATTGTGCTAGCGACGTGCCCCAGTTTCGCACGGGTGCAATAGTGATATTAAATATAGCATGCATGTATTATACCTATAAACCTTCCTCTTGAATCACTATATCTATTAAAAAGCAAACTTTTAAAGACTTAAGCAAACATAGGGACAGCGATAAGTACCTTTGGTTTATACTATGTAATGATGATGATATATCGCAAAGAAATTGATTTTGGGCAAGGTCTTGTAAAGAGAAGGGATGAAACGCATGTTACTACTATTAATAAACAAATGTATACTCATAACCCTTAAGTTAAAAATATGCTGATACATGTGGATGTAGATGTAGTAAGATGGTGTGAGAAGAAATATGAAAGAAAAGGAAGTTAGTGATGCGTGACTCGATTAAATAGAAGAAAAACAAGTTACGTGGACCCCTAATAAGACAGTGACGGGACTATTACAGGAAGATGATGATCACGCAAAGAACTTTATCTATACTGGCCACCGATTCACAGACCGACCTCATCATATGGCATAGCTTAGTAAGACCTAACCTTTAATGTCGACCATGATCAGTGGAGCTGATATTATTTTGATCACGAATTACATTTACAAAAGAATGCGGACAATATAGTGACACTAGCTGCTACAAGCGACTTCACCGGTGTAATAGTGGAAAATTATCCCAATGGAAAATATTCTCGGGATAAGCCCAAGTGTGAAGAATAATAAACAAACACAAAAACATTCGATTATACAATATTACTGTGATATGAGTGACTGATGATGAAGACGATATCTTAAAACATGGCAGAACCAGATTGACTTTCTCCTCAGCATGCATTACCATCTACAGTGCACCCTGATGCAACACCCAAGCGACCTTTAAGTGTTGTAGCAACGATATATGACTTGGTCCAAAAAGTCAAAGTAATTACGCGATTGGCATCTTAAAGTTATTTTGCAGACCGTCTGAAAAGATGTACAGAGATTATTGCTTAAATAGGAAATGTTATTTAACTCGATTAAACATCACATTTGGAGATCAGTGATGTCTGCTTACTACATATTACATTAAACCGGTATACTACACTGATTTTTATAGAAACTGATATTAAGTATTCAATAGTAAAAAATGATTTCCGAGTAAAAAAATAATAATTGAAATAGAATTATCACTAAAATGATTCATAATCTTGAAAAGTAAAATTGCTTACAATTTGAAATAGTAAGAAATGATTTCCGAGTAAAAAAAATTAATTGAAACTGATTCATGATCTTGAAAAGTAAAATTTCTCACAATTTGAAACTAGCGAGTTATAAATCGTTTTCTTTGCAATTATTTGATCTCAATCGCTCTAACAAACGAAGAACACTCGAAATCAGTCAAAAAGCTAAATAAAATGCGCAGAGTGCACCAACCATAGAAGAAGAATGAAGGAACATGATGTCATACTTTTTGTCCAGAAAATGGTCCAGTGTCGTCTAGAGCTTCTAGCTAGCCATATATATCTAGACAATGTATAGAGATCACGGTGAAGTTATATTGGTGTTTCCAAGCAGTACCGGTGTCCAACAATGATACCTGTGTTTCAAGTCTGTCTCTCAAACGGATTAGTTCAAGGCAGCCTTCGATCCTTCATCGCTCCACAATATATATGGATTTATGGATTTACTTTAGACAAACGTGAGGCACACTTTTTTGTTTATGATCCTTTTCTTTTGTACTTTTGAAACCATTAACTGTTGCCAAATAAATCTTTCATCAATTTATATTCCACACACTGTCTACTGCGATTGCGGAAACAAGAGACAATCGCTTTTACATTTTTTCATGTGGTTGTGTTAACCACATAAAAAAATGAAAATGAAAAATGTTTTTATTTTATCTCAAACATTGCTTTCTTAACATAAAATTGAGGCGGCCCCAGTAAGTTACCGAAGTACTTGTGTTGGGGCTACGTCGCTTCTTTCCTTACATATCTAATATAACAAGTGTTGAGACCGTATTACAGGTGACAAATGAAATTAAAATTAGAGAAAAACAAGCTAAAAATAAATAAGAAGAAAGTAGTAAGTGTATGTGTTGTGTTTGTGTGTGTACATTTCTGTACAGTTAAAGCCTTTCCCTAAGACCCATCTCGCTGGCTTCTTCCGACCCGTCAATTTGTACTGGCTGTAATACTGCAAGTGTACAGTTAACTTGATTCTACATTACTTAACAGTTACGTGCGCAGTGCATTCTTACCTAACGTCCATTGAGGCCGCGAGAATCAATTCACATTGTATGCAGTGACTGTACCAAATTATACTTTAAGATGGTCCGTTTTTCACGGTAAATTAGACACGAAAGTTTGAAGATCCGATTGAAGGAAAGTGGTGTATCTGATTTGATGGTTTGATCTGCTATTTGGGTAGTTTGTGACCTGGTTTTCGGAAATGTGATTTGGATTTCCCTTGTGTTATAGAAATATCATTACTTCATTAGTGATGCACGAGTTCAATCAATCTTTCTAGTCTTTTCCAAACTGTGTTAAGGTCAGCTTTCAGTCGAACCGATTGCAGCTGAATAACAAATATCTGACTTCCACAACCCCTTTATTGGGTAACACGACACCCCTTGGCAAGACTTGTCAGATATCCTGACTTCTAAGTATCCGTAATGACGGTTAAAGATATATAGAGGGTTGGGGTTACAGTTTCACCGGTTTCCGTTGTTCGGGATGTAGTCACTTGTTGGTTTCACCCAGTTCTGTTGCGGCGTTTGCTCAGTGTGGCAGCCTAGTTCCATATTAGTTTTGTGTTTCGGAAAAAAAGTATACAGTTCCTTATGTGACGAAATTTTGACTCCAAAAATACTTTCGTTTTACTGGGCGTTGGTAGATACCGAGTGCAAAGTTGCGACAAGGCAAGCTTAACCTAGCAACAAAAACCTTTGTAGCTACAGTCACATTTCTAGTAAAAAAGCAAACATCGTTACAACTTTTGAAAACAAACACAAACGAAATAACTGTGATTCATGTAGCGTGGAGATCTATAATGGTCCAAACTGGGCTAACTGAAGACAATGAAAAAATCTATGCCAATGACTTGTTTGGTCTAAACTCTAGCAAAGAATACGGGCCTAGTACGAGCCCGTTTGCATTAAATTGAGACTTCCTCTGTCCTAGTCTCGGTAAAACAAGAGACTGACAAGGGCCGATGTCTGACAAAAGGGAAGTCCTCAATTTAGAAATTAAGGAACGATCTTACCTTTATCCTTAAGAGTGCTTGTACCAATTAATTGGTCATTTGTGTGGTTGTACACAAGAAGATAATGACTACAAGTATGACAAGGAAAAAGACGAATTTTGGTATCGATGATAGTTGCAATATAGGTGTAGAGTCTTCATCATTCATTTTGACGTGTAAAAGAGTTTGTAAAAACCTATTTGCAAAATAAAAATAATTTATCATTTATCATCTGATGCAGGATTGTTCGAAACGATGCTAACGCGGCTCTAAAACGTAAAAGTCAATTGGAGGAAGATGGATGGTTTTTAATAGGTAAAAATCCGATAAAAGAAGATAGTAGAAGCTATTTTATAATTTCCCAATAAAAAAAAAAGATAACCACAGATCAAATGAAATAGTAAGTAAGGTAGCTTTGAAGTCATTAAAAACGATTATCGATTTTGAAAAATTCTTTCACCATGACAATGCTACTTTATTACTGAGTGACATAGGCATATATTTTCTACATTCACAGAGGCAAAGTTATTGCCAGAAGCTAGTATAAGATATTTTGTGTTACCTTGTTTTTTCATAAGCTTTTTATTAGCTTGCAATTTAACTATATATGTTCGGCTCAAATCTTGCAACTCAATTTTGAAGCAGATTTCTTCAACCGATTGAGCTGCAACTTTGCATGCAGGTGTAAATCGCATGACAATGCAATACTACGATGACATGGAGCTGATCTAATGATGTAATCGCGAGGTAGCCATAGGAACTCTGTAATTAAACGGCACAACCACGTCGATTTTGGGCTCGTGTGAATCGTCTTGACGAGTTTTAATAAGTTTAGACCACCGCTATAAAAGCTTGATATGAAAAAAAATATTTTCATTGAAAACTTGTTCTATCTTTATGTCAATAAGTTGGCAATTTGGCATAACACTAAATAAATTCTCGCAGCTAAAGTTGTAACAACCGAAGCTGTAAAGCCGGATTGCTAGTGCAGCAATGGCAGGTTGCCTGAAGCTCTATTTTTAGTTGGCTATATCACAATTTACAATTGAAAACGGTTCACGGTCGGTCGTAGGCCTCATGAAATGATGGCTGCTTAATTTTGGAGAGATAACTCTTGATGATCACATAAAGTGACGCAATCGTAAAAAAAATCGTGTAAGTAAATAAAGCTTGTAGAAAGTACTAATAAGTATTTTTAATTTTAATTTTTTTATATGGTTTATGGATGACAGGACAGAGTGGAAGAAAAAAACATGTTGCGCCAACAACAAGTAATATGGGATAAGGGTAGGATGATGATAATGATGATGGTGACTGGATATTAGTGACAGATACTCAAACACGTGTTTGTAGTCATGATAACAAACAACTATTATAAATTTATGTAACACCTTTTATACTTACCTGTGTTATGCAAATAATTTAAAAAAAAAAAAAAAAAAAAACACTATTACTATGGAACAAAACTTTAAATCTCGAAAAAAAAATCAGCAATTTCAGTCTAATCGATCGTCGACTAATCAAAATCCCCGATGTAGGTGTCCAGCGAAACTCTTATATCTGAGTGGTTATAAAAAAAATAACCGCTTCTAACCTAACCTATCCGAATCTGAGTGATGTAGCATTATGTTAAATCGTCATTTACTAGCTATGTCGAGCTTCAGAGTGACGCAAAAGCGTGCATTCGAACTGCTTGTGCATTTGCGCCAAAACTACCGTAATTCAGTAGTTTTGTCGCACAAGCGTGAATCGCACATACATTTGTCGAGCTTATGTAGTAGGTACATTTGTTTTTACCCGTCTGAAAGAAGGATAAAGTTTTTTTCTATACAGGTGCTCATATTTGTAACGTGCCTAAGTACTAGACTAAACACGCCCCATAGCTTCGTACTGGCGTTAAAAATCTTTGAGATTCTCAGCTTTTTTAACATCTAAACCTTCCTTACAAAACACTGTCTATTGTCAGTAGTTTTTAAGTAGGTACTTAGAAATATCTAAAACAGCATGATCGATTCAAATGATTCAATTTAAAACAGAAATCGTAACAAATGCGGGTAGTAAACATTCAATTACTGTACTGTCACGAAGAGCACAGGACAACACTAAGGCCCAGCGCACACCGCTGGAGGCGCGGCGGATCGCAATTTGAAGACAGCAATCTTACTAATATTATAAATGCGAAAGTTACGATGTTTGGATGTTTGTTACTCAATCACGCCAAAACGACTGGATGGATCTGGATGAAATTTGGCACAGGCATAGGATACACTCCGGAATAGGACATAGGCTATTTTTTATCCCGGAAACCCCAACCCCAATACCACGCGAGCGAAGCCGCGGGCAAAAGCTAGTTTAATATAAACCTTAACTACCTTAACACGGCGCTCGGAGCGCCTTCAAGCTGACACAAGAGCATGCGCGCGAGTGTTTGTAGACCGTATGTGAAGGTAGTTAAGGTTACGGTGAGCAACGGGCAGCTCGCCGTCCGCTCGTCTGGTAATCGCCCAGACCAAGCCTAGTCGTCGACGGCGCAATGTTCCCACGCGCCTCAAGGAGTTGTCAGCAAGCCGTAGGGAAGGGTCAAAGCTAACTGGGGTCAAGGGTTCCTGTCTGAAAGGAACGCTCTAGCCCTGGTATAGATGGCGATGTAGGAACGGGGCAGGTTGTTTAGTCAGTAAGAGTCTGACACTGTCTCCCGCTCCGCCCAAGGGCGGGATTCGTCATTGGATGATTTTTGCCTACCATAAAAAAGGTAGTTGAGGTTTATTTATTTATTTATTTAACAATTCATGTACACACAATATATAGTAGGAGAAAAAATACAGAAAACAGGAGAATAGGTACAAAGGTGATGCTTATTTCTTAAGAAATCTCTTCCAGCATACCTGCGAAAGGAGAATTGGAAAAAAAAGAGATGTCTTCAATTCCGCTCCATCGCGCCTCCAGCGGTGTGCGTTAGGCCTAAACCTGTCTTCAATGACACTAAACCTTTTACAGCTTCACCCGAAGCAAAGAAACCAAAAAGCTAAATTTAGGTTTAGGGCGTACTAAAGAACAGGTATGCAGTTGATTAAAATACCAGGATGAAAGTACGTGTTCGCTAGTAAAATGATCGTAAATGAAAGGAAAATTAACATTTCTGAGATATTCCAAGTGAATCATGGCCTGTCGAAATTGTTTACGCAATTATAGACCGTATAAACTATAAGTTAGAGTTTATATTGCTCCTTGTTTATTGTAAAGGAGTCACTGACCGGGGGTAGTTAGAGTTTTCAAGAAGTCTGTGTCATGTCAGGCTTGTTGTTGCGCTCTGAGCTGTGAAGCGAAGTTTTTGCCTGAACGCGTGTCGAACTACAAAGTATTTTATTTTATAATAAACCGTATTTTTTACTGTGATGATTCAACGGAGATTCCAGATCTTGTAAAAATGTTTAAAATTCTGTTCAACATAAAATAAATTTACATACTTAAATTTTCAAGATGTTACAGGCTGCATTTTGGAATTACACGACTTGATTCGCCATCGCCTTAATATCATCGGATAACCCGACTTTCCATGAGTATTATTTGTAAACAGCGCTACGGTTCGAACTAAGCGTTTCACCTCGTCGTTTATACCGCGGACATCGGAGGATTGGAACAATTTGCCTGCAGCGGTCTTCCGGTCCCATTATAATTTAGGTCTGGCTCTCAATTAACTAGTGCGATGCCTACCATCAGGTGGGATCGCAGTCAAGTACTAGTATATTTTAAAAAAATGTTGCATTTTCGTCCTCTAAGTCCAAACTTATTATAGATTGATAGATACAGAGAACTTGTCAACAAACTAATCAAAAGTCCAAACAGATTGACTACTAGTTCTTTGAGCAAACTTGTCACAAACCGGTCAAGCGCGAGTCACCTTGCGTGACCAGTGTCTCTATAATAATTTAAAAGTTTCTACTTTACAACTGTCCCGAGAAAATGGCTAACGAACCGTGAAAACGTTTGAAAATAACGCCTTGTTGAATTACTAGAAAATTTCATACTGAAGTAAGTACCTATTTGAAAAAGTTATTGACCTATAAGGCACTAGCCACAAGAGTACCAGTTCTAAAAACTCAAACTCGATCATCATTATCATCATCATCAGCCTTTTTAAAGTTCCCACAGCTGGGACACAGGCCTCCTCTCTAGGAGAGGTAATGGGCCGTAATCGGATAAAGTGCGGATTGGCGAATGGTCTTCGAATTTTTGGTTGTAGGACATGCCGGTTTCCTCAAGATGTTCACCGTTTTGAGAGCAGTGGTGATGAAATAAACTCAAACTCAAAATAATTTATTACAAATAGACCATTTACGCCTAAACTCAATTTTTTTAAATTGTTGATATAAACTAGTGCTTGACTGCGATCCTACCTGACGCGACGGTAAGCAGTGAGCTGAAGCGCACTAGTTTATTAAAAGCCTATTCACTCTAGCTTTTAAAACAGTTAAATTATAATCGGACGGGACTACACTCCACTCATATCAACAGTACATTTTGGAAAACTTTATTGATAATTTCCCCCAAACTGAATTTTTGAGTTTAGTTAATTTTACTCTAAGGATGCGAATTTGGGATTCTACATGCCTTGCTTTAACAAGCGCAGACAGTTCGATTCTAAGTACAAATATAAACACAGATAATCCTGAGGGACCTGTTACACGAATATAAACTATTAAGCACAGAGACAGATAGTAAAAACCATTTTAAACGAAGTTGTAAAATCTCAAGTCTATTATAGGACCTTAGCTTTCTCGTCTCCGTATAAAGATGCTGTTCAGAAGGTGCACAACCAAGTAATCAATGCCAAACTACAATTATAAATACTCATCGACATATATATCCTAGCGATAAACAAGCACGTTCAACGAAACTATTTGTCAAAATATTGACAAGTTAATACGAAAGTCCGCTGCAACGCATTGGCATTATGTCGTCTATCAAGACTTTTAAAAATTACAGCGCTGATGCATCAAAACTGCACTAATGTCATCAATGTACAGGTGTATGGACTGCAGATCACCTAAGTCAAGTATAGTGACTGTACGAATTACGATACGCCTAATCTCGCGAATTTGATCTTTAGCTACAATAGAAGTTTTAAGACACAAGACTAGAAAATGTCCATGATTATTGCATTTTTACAAGCTTTTTATTACTTTGCAATATAACTATGTATGTTCGGGTCAAATTTTGCAACTCAATTTTGAAGCAGATAGAATATGGGCTCGTGTGAATCGTCTTGACGAGTTTTAATTTTATAAGTAAAGACCACCGCTATAAAAGCTTGTTATGAAAAAAATATTTTCATTGAAAACTTGTTCTAGCTTTTAATTATGGAATTCAAGTTATTAATAGAGTCTTCCCACTCTGAGTTCATCATCTCAACAATGAGTGTTTGCAGTAGGTGGTATGCAACCTTCATGAACAGTAAACAAAGTCAGACATCAATCCGGGAAACACTGATACTGATTACAGACTTCACGGATATTACAGAATAACAACACATGCAGGATAATGTTTATCGAAGGATGCACACCAGGGTGTTAAAGGATTTGAGGAGATAATGTGATGATTTGATTAATCTGTTTACGAAGCAACAGTACATTTAAAGTTTAAACAAATATTCAATGATTTTTTTTTCATTGCAAGCTTTTATTATCTATAATTATATTTAAAACTCATCAAGACGAATCATACGAGCCCAAATTCAATGGGTTTGTGTCGTTTAATTACAGAGTTCCTATGACCACCTTCTGGCTCTATCATCAGATTAACTCCACGACATAATAATTTGATCGTCATCTGATTGACACATGTACGCAAAATTTCAGCTCAATCGGTGACCGGGAAGTGGATCAAAAATTTACAAGATTTGATTACAAATATCGGGACAGATGAAACTTAAAAAAAAGCTTGTAAAATCCTAAACCACGAATCCACTTCCCGCCAAAATAACAATGATGGCGTCAACTGTCACTTCCAAGTTCAAATTAGCCGTTAATTTTATTACGGCCGCAATTTTTTGTCGCCACAGAAATTCCGCGAAGAACTCGCGCCTAACCGGTTTTTGTTGATCTGATAAATGTTATAATAAATGCGTAATACATATCATTGCGGTGAGGACAGAGAACCTTACTAAACTGTCGTAATTAAATCCAGCTGTGTTCGATAGGATTCAATTGCATAAAACTTAACATACTTTTAAAATACTTATACCTGTACCCAGGAAATAGATTATACAGCTATTAATAAATTATCATATTACTTGTAAATTCGTTCTAGTTTTAAATAGCCTAGAGCAGAATACATCTAACCAAGCAAAAAATAGAAAGAATTTTAATAATGAGCGTCTTAAATGTAACGTATCTATTTGCAAATACTACTCTACCATGTAAACATTTCATATTGACATATGATATCTGTCACAAATGCGCATCAATATTTAAACGATTCTATTATGTCATTGCATGTCTTTAGGCTCAGGTAAAGACAGAAATTGGAGCCAAGCCCTCGTTTAGCACCAAAATTGACGTTTCTAATACGTGGTTTGCTCAATCCATAGGATGAAACAATTCGATCAAGCTAAGGCCTTCAAAAGACAGCTGCCTAAAAATCTTGCACTAATTTCAACAGTTCATTTAGAAAGATAACGGGTCGGTAGTGTTGCAACACACATCTGCACGTCTTCTGTCCCTTTCACATCCACGAGCTTCGCCGAGTGCCTTGTTTTGCCTCCGAGTTTGTTTGCTTATTTTTTTAAGATACCCATGTCATTTGAGAACCTTCGCACCTTTCAATATTTAGGTTGTGGCTGGCATCTGCGGGTTTCTTTTTGTGCGATAAAACACATTTTATATTCAACTTATTTTTAGCCTCAATATAAAATATTGTGACGATAAAAAGAAAATAGTTTGAAAACTTGCGTTTGATGACCTTCCTTCTTTCAGTGTATTAAGAAAAAATATTTATGATCGATAAAATCTTCTAACGAGAAGAAAAATAAGCAGGCGTACAAAAAATGAAATAAACAATCATCATCAACATTGCCGCAGTGCACGAAAATTTCTAGTTATAATAATAAACAAACAATTTATTACCATAATTCAGCAGAATCAGACTTTAATAACCGTAACAAAGTTGAACGCATTTTAAGTGGGTCTTGTTTAATTTCAATACACACCTGCGTTAACACAATTAACAAAGGCAAGGTGTGTCTAAATACAGAAATTCAAGGCACCAATTAATTTATATTTTATGTTATAGCCAGCTTCGCAAACACCACAGTGAATGCACTTCTCGAACATGGCAACACAGCATGCTCAGACGCGCTACGCGGTTTTAAATTTAGAAATGCTTTCCATCTGACATCTCAGTGTTTCAAAATTGAGGAGGTTAGGAACAAAAGGTGACATTTACGTATCAGCTTCATTTTTTTTTATGTTTTTTTTCTTACTTGGAAGGATAAATTCTATCATTATCTGCGAGACATTGGTTCTGAAGGTGCTTAATTTCATAGAAAAATCAACTTGAACTACTGCTTTTGAAACAAAAAGTTACATTTTAATTCAATCTCAATAGTGATTTGTACATAATAATCAAAAAGTGTCATTTCCTTTGTAAATATTTCTGAGGCTTTTAAGGTCGGATCAAAACGGGTACATTATTTTTAAAAAAATAACGATTTGCCCAAAATAAATTATGACGACAGGTCGAATCGATATGTTTAATCGAATAACCTTATTATATGGTGGCAACATTTTAATAAAAGAGTCTCCAGCAACTTTAAAAGAAATTCAGATTGTTTTTCCTGTGCGTGGTCACTCCTTTTTACCTGCCGATCGTGTATTTGGTCGCGTAGAAAAAGATTTGAGAAAAAAAAACAGTAATTACAAACAGAGAAGATTATCATGACCTATTATTACAGCATGGAAGAGTAAATATTTTAGGCAAAGATTGGAAGTATTATGACATCAAAAACCTTGATAAACATTTTAAAAAAGTAGAAGGTATAAGGGACATGAAACGCATATGCATAGAAAAGAAACAAATAAAAAAAAAGAACTGAGGCAATAGTTAAATGTTTCAGAAACTTCAGATTTGAAAATGCTGGAGAATCAAAAGGAATAAATCCTTTAAAGAGAAATACAAACCTGTTGAGTATCAAACTTGTTGAGAAAGAACTGGGACATTTCATAAAAGGTGCAAAGAAAAAGGATGTAGAAAGTTTATTAACTAAACAGTTTGGAGAAAACTGGAAAAATGATCCTTCTTTAAAATGGTATTGTGATATCTTGTATGAAAATAATATAAGTGAAAATGACAATGAAAATGATGAAAATGGATGTGACTGCTTAGAACCTGATTGTGGAGAACTTCATGTATAAGAATTTAAAATAATAATAAACACATTTTTTGTATGAAAAATGTCACTATTAGAAACAAAAACAAATCAATATGATTTGTTTTTGTTTCTAATAGTGACATTTTTCAGACAGTAAGTTTCAAAAGGTAACATTTTACAAAACTATTGAATCAAATGGTGACATTTACTTGTGACTTGATCAAAAGGTGACATCTGATTTGTTCTTTATTTAATTTTGTGTAAATTTTAAAACATACATGAAAACTTTTAATACCTTGTAATCTATGTCTTATTAACCCATAATATTAAAAACAAAAAAAAAACAAAACACATAAAGTTCAACAAAAATATTTATTTTCTTAATTAATTCATATAATTAAAAAGTGTAAATGTCACTTTCTGTTCCTAACCTCCTCAATTAGAATAGTGTTTGACGGTTCCTTTTCTTGCCTGCCAGTATGAAATCTGGGCTCTAAGTTTGAGTCTGCGGGTACGAAACTTGCGACGGGCGGAGCGACGGCGGGGCGGGGCGGCGCGGCGCGGGGCGAATAGATAGCGGTGTCTAGCGTGTGTACGAAACAAACTTCCGCGCAGTCGCGCACACGTAGTGTGGTGATAAACATGGTTTCACGTCGAAGAGAACTATTGGACCCCAGTCTCCTAATGATAGAATTTTTATTACCTAGAGATGGTGTTCATCAAATAAATCAACGACGATGCAATTTGGGAGAATTTTCAACACTTTATTACGAGCTACGTTGTCATTCAAGAAAGTCCTACAATTACACAAGAATGAGTATAGAGACATTCGATTATGTTTTACAGAAAATTAGAAGTAAAAATGCAACACTACGTAGCCGCGCGAGCGGCGAAACCAAACTAGTTTGTTTTCGTCGCCCCGCCCCGCCACCGCTCTACCGCCGCCCGTGCATCGCTCGATCGCGCCGCTCTGCCGTCGCCCGTTTCGTACACAGCGCTTAATGTTTTAATGCATTTGATTACATCGCTGTCGCGCCGCCCCGCCGTCGCTCCGCCCGTCGCTAGTTTCGTACCCGCAGACTGAATGTTAAAATTACAACAGAGTCTATAATTCCTTTTTTAATCCTAGACTACGATTTGACAACTTAAAATGTCAAACTCCAGAAAATTGGGAACATATTTCTAGAGTGTGACATTCTGAGTTGTCAAATCGTAGTCTAGAATTAAAAAACGAACTGTAACGTGAATTTTAGACGATAGCAACATTAATGGTTTGAGGAGCTTTTTATCTGGGTCCAATAAATTTTAATGACCGTTCCATATGTGATCGTACATTACATATCAACATGACAACCACTTAAAACATATCGTGCCGACTATATATATTGGCGGTTACGAGCATTGAGTACATATTAAAGTGAACTAAATCTCACTTGTTTTGAATTGCTCCTATTTACCATACGTTCGGACAAGGCCAGTTGATAGATTATGATCTGCAATCGTTACAGAACTTGACCGTTCACTTAGCAGAAAGCCGTGTAATTAAAAAGGAAGGACTAGGTAGATTTTTTTTATATTAAACGTAAATTTTAAGCAAGATGGTAATATAGATAGAGCGAACCAACTTCAAAGATTGAACTTGGTATCACAGACTGGCCTGTTGGTCTAGTAGTTAGTGACCCTGACTTCTATGCTGGAGGTCGTGGGTTCGAGTCCCACCCAAGACAAATGCTTGTGTGATGAGCACGATCGTTTGTTCTGTGTCTGGGTGTAATTTATCTATAATATGTTTGTATTTAGAAATATATAAGTATGTTTATCAGTTGTCTAGTACTCATAACACAAGCTCTGCTTAGCTTGGGATTAGACGGCGTTGTGTGATAGTTGTGCAATACCTATATACCTATACAGGCAGAATAGACAGAAGTTAATCAGCCTGTTTAGAGTTTTAGTATTATATTTTACAGACTATTTTTTAATGTCAATATTAAAGGGTGTAGAGGCGAGAATATCACACCAACCCTTAACTGCAATCAAGGAGTTGTCAGCAAACTGTAGGGGCCCTTCAGGGTTGAAGGCTCCTGGAGCCGAGGATTGGTGCGAAAGCGTTATACCGGGGTTCTGGGAATAAGGCAAGGGAGGAAAGGCGTAGGTTGTTTAGTCAGTATGAGTCTGACACTGTTTCTCGCTACGCCCAAGAGCTGGATTTTTACCTACCACAAAAAAACCCTAAACTGCAAAAGTAAACGGTTGTTCTCTACATATTTGTTAGTTAGCAAATATCGATTTATCGGAACTTTTTTCTTTAAGTTTAGGTTTATCACAAGGTACCTACTTAAAATTATCATATCCAAAAACCTTTAAAATATTACCAATACATTCAAATCGTTACATCAGCAAAATTTGAAAGAAATGAATAAAATTGTATATATCGGTACACTATCTGAGAGAAGGCTAGACCGCAATATGGCCGTATCGCGGAAGAGTACCACTGTACCAGTTTATCTCCTTATGCATTACAACATAAGCAGGATCAAAGTATTAGTATAGTACGTACTCGTCTTGATCAACAAGATTACACGAATATCTCTAAAGTTACATCGTTAAGAATTTACCGTACCTACTGGTACATTATGATTTTTATTTTTAATTTGGATATCATCGAATGATTTTTCCAGATCTAGGTTGGAGCGGGAGGTTATACTTTTACTGACTAAAACCATATTTGTGTTTTTCAGTTGATCTTTGATTTCTAGGACCACTGATTGCCTCTTCAGAAGTTCCCTAGGTTTTGCTGATAACTCTTTGGGGTGCGCGTGAATTACTAGAGCCTTACGAGCTTTAGAAGGCTTAAATTATCTAATGATTTTTGACCTCAAAAAAATGTATTGATAGATTAGATTCTGAAGTATTTCTCCGACACCTTTCTTCGTTTCGCCACCGGTTCACCTACAGAACGATTCGTTTTTAATTTGTTTCTCCGACAGAACGATTGATTTTTATTTTAACTTTGTACCATTATTGATGACTAGCTTTTGTCCCCGGCTTCGCCCGCGTACATAAAATATAGTCTATGTCACTCAGGAGCTTTCTATTGTTGCTAAAATCTTTCCAATCGAACCAGTAGTTCCAGAGATTACCTCCTACAAACAAAAAAATAAAAAAACAAAAAAACAAACTTTACCTCTTTATTATATTAGTGTAGATGTATATTTATCCTGAGATATACCAAACAGTAATTAAACATAACATTACTAGTATCACATTACATACAATTAAGCACAACTAAGTACCTACTTACATTAAAAACTGCCGTACAAAGAGGAAGTCCATTTTACAAAGCCACTCTGCCCTTATTGAAACCCACGGTGTACAACTTCCATGCCGAGCGAACTACCTTCCTTACAAGTTCCAATAACTAATGACGCTAATTATTGCAAGAACAAACATGGCGTTTTGCTAAAATCCACGTAACTTCGCACACTCATAATAATGTTCTAATTCATTTCACCTTTAAAGTTTTTGAAGTGTAAACAAACGTATACACATACATTTAAGTTGGAGTGATGGACTCTTGCCAGGGTTGTATGTGTCACCGAACAATTGGATATTTTTGTTTCTTTTAGGTCGAAATCATTAAATAACTTCTCCTAAATTGGAAGGATCGAGGACTGTCTGACCTTTTCTGACTCTGCAAAAGGGTCTCTTCCTGAAAGGAAGGCTTAACCCCAGTGCGAAGGGGTGGGGACGGAAGGGGTGCGAAGAAGGAACTGTTTAGTCAGTAAGAGTCTGACACTGTTTTCCGCTCCGCCTAAGACCGGGATTCGTCATTGGATAATTTTTGCCCACCATAAAGAAAACCTATCTATCGTAAAATTATGAACCTAAATTTTCACATATTCAGATTTTAATTTCGCAGTTCTCATTACATAAATAAAGTTCGTTAAACATTTCTTTTCTGGCTTTTGACCTTATGGTATCGATTGACCTTTCATGAACTGGATTTAAAGCAGACTTGCGTCGTAAAATAATTAAAAGTAAGTCACGCTAATTGCTCAATTTTTAATTAGCAAGAGAGGTTTTTGGAAGAGACTTACATACAAGTCGAAGTGATTTTGTGATTAAATTTGTGGAATTTGTTTTATAAGTGCCCATATAGGCTCATGTGGAATAAAAATATTTTGACTTTGACTTTGAAAAAACCTGAATTTTCTGTCAGATATATTATGGCCAACACATTTGATCCGACTTTATTTCTCTATTCCGTGGACCCAACAGATAACGAACTTATAAATTACTAAACGGGGAGTTTCTTGCTGGTTCTTCTTTATAGAAAACTAGCGACCCGACCCGGCTTCGAACGCGTCTGATATTTAATATATTACGCGTATACACATAAACCTTCCTCTTGAATCACTCTACGTATTTAAAAAAACCGCATCAAAATCCGTTGCGTACTTTTAAAGATCTAAGCATACATAGGGACAACGGTAAGCAAGTTTGTTTTATACTATGTAATGATTACAAATTGGAACCGAGCACTAGCTTTTGACATTTTATAAAGCGCCTATATGAGATAAAATAATTCGAATTTTGAAGTTTGATGTGCTGTACATCTTCCGTCAGATAAGCGGGTGTACTACGCCAAATCGAATAACAAATAGTCGAATATCAATTGATCGACCACTATAAATCCAACGTCTAAATACAAAAACTGACCTTAGATAACGGCTTCACCGTTTATCATATGTCCCTATCCTGTCGAACACCTCTACCAAACCCTTTGGGAACTGCCTGCGTGTCGGATGTGCCCTAATTTCTCGTTACCTGCCATTTACATGTCAAAACATGATTGTTAAGAAGGGTCCACTGAATCATGTATTTCAACAAGGTTAATAAACTCAAATTATGGCTTTACATAGTTTTCGAGACACTCAGGGCTGCAACTGATCATTTCCTAATAGAAAAACCCAATATTAATTCGATTTGACACATCTCGAGTGCTAAAAGAGGAGTCAATCAAACTTGAACAAGGAAAACGAGATAATAACACAAAAATAAATGCATTATTCACTTCAACTTTTAGTATTTAATTAATTATTTTAATGACTAACTAGCGTGCAGTTGAAATACCCATTGATAATAAAAGCGTATTGAACTTAAGCATGACAAACAGGAAAAAACCAACTTCAAGGGAAAAGAGAAAAAAAAACAATGCATTAATATTAATTAATCAATTTGTAGTTCTCTCGGCGCCTAGGCAGGCCTAGATGCAGTTTCCATAATTCATCACAGCTAGCTCGCCATTGATTATTTTATTTTTGCACTGTGGTAGCAAAAACTGAACATTCCGGTTGTCCAGATTCTACCTGGCTTGGAAAAATAGTACAAGCAAAAAAAAACTGTTAAAAGAGCACGGCTCAAAACGCGGACAAAATTTTAAACAGTTGACCTTTTCAACGTTCGAGTTCTTTTGCTGAGATACTAAAAAGCAATATTTATTTCAGTTATCTAAAGAAACGATATGCTTTTAGATTTTTTTTAAAGTGACAATTTTTTATGACCTTTTTTGGAAAAATATCAGAATCCGGCTCGAAGGACCAAGTGTATCGTACAACCTGATAAGGTTATGTTTCTGGGATAAGAAATATCATTTCTAACACTTACAGAAACCATTCTGGTATACAGAATGGCATAGATATCGGGTTCAGATTATGTGAGTCATTTTAGTCACCCTCATGAGTCTCCCACTGGAATAATCCCGTGAATCAGAAGAATCTCCGTTGAATAAAAACAGCACTAAAAATATGTACATCTAGTTCACCGAACTCCTGGACACCTACAACTCGATACTATAAGCCCAGACATACAGTAAATCATGCTAAATAATAGTGCAGCCTAGGAGATCAATGAACGCTGTTTATTTTAGTAACTATGTAATGGATCTTTGTTTACCCATTAAACATGGGTTGCCTAACGTTGGCCATAAGCCAAGGAGTAGCACTGTTTTGCAAGTGTTACCAACATCCGGATTTTTTCGTATTTTACCACTGCTATCCTAGTACTTTAAGTGCCAAAGTTTATTCAGAAATACCGAGAAAAAGACCCATAATGATAAAAAGTGATAAGGCAGGTTTTTACTCGACGCAATTTGTTTACACATATTACAGAAGGTAATAACACAGCTCAATTGTGAGTCATTTAGTGCTTTGTTATCGACGGCAGGCTAAGTACTAGTTTTAAGTACTTATTAAGAAATAAATCAAGTGTGTTTGCAATTCCAAGATAAAATGTTTATTGGCAAACTGTACGAGATATTGAAGGCAAAATATATTCGATCATTGAACATGAGTACGGCGGAGTTTCAAAATACCCACATAAAACGCTAGTAGTAAATCAATGTTGGTTATCCATTTAACACCTCAAATAAAAAAAGCATATAAGCCGGAACGTACGTTAGTACAATTGACAGAAACTTTCACTTCGTTTAGATCCGTGGAAACTACTCAATACTGCAAAATACAGTTTAAGACCCAATCTCTGACCATTAGTCACTGCGAGCTGGTCTAAAATAGACTAATCCAGCGACAACAATGTAGAATATAAATTACGGCGAACCATCGCGTGCAGATCCTCTTCGATCTAAATTAGCCCATCCTGCTTCAAGTCCTCACTTTCCAGGTGTAATTTACAGCCAAGCCAGAAACATTTTTACTTAGCCCCATTAGCTATCAATTTGCCTAATTGGCCACCATTTGCAGCCATATTTTTGCCTAAATATGTAACTAAGTAATGGGATCTATCCGTGGGCTTGGTCTTTTGTTTTGAAGTAGAAATACTAATTATGGTAACAGTATCCAAATTGGTTCTAGAACATTTGAGTCATAGAATTGTAAATTGGTTTTTATCAAGGTTGATGTGGATTGGAGATACTAAGAAACGTTAAGAGCAAGTGTAGATTGGGAGCAAAAAACTGCGGGGTATGATTATTTTAGCAAACCCTATATTAGAGGAATTTCCAAAGCTGCTCGATTTTAATCTAAAGCCCATCAGAGGCAGTGATTATTTCGTCATTAGTATAGAAATAAAGAAACTTAGAGCAAGTGTTTTAATATCTAACGACCACAAAACTATCATGATGTAACTTTATTATCTCTTAAACCAAAATGCTTTTGATATTTATTTGAAGTGCAAATTGACTTATCAAATAACATCTCTGTGTTTGGATGGAGTATGAGCGAGTGTTAGACTTTTACCTACTAAAAGGTTCTGCATCTGTTTCTTACTTTGCCATGGTAACTTGCAGACAATCCCGCAGCTATACGTTCATTATAATTATTTAATGTTGTTGAGCAATGGTAACATTTGCGAATGCAGTTTGCACGTGCGTTGAAGTTTCTATCTTAGTAACAAAGAGGAATTGGTTTTGCATGCCACCTTCTTAGATATAGTAGAACCAATTTTATTATTATTTAGTTACTGGCTGACCTGATCAAAACAGACTTGATCAAAAAATCGAATTAAAAAAAAATATTAAAATTGCGATTAAAAATGGAGGATGAGGGTAGGAAGGAGAAAAATTCTGTCTGACCTAATCTCATATCTGGACCAACGGCTTTATTTGTTTTCCGAGGCACAGGATATCCTAGATATAATTAGAAAAGTATATAAGTGGTAAATTCAAATTGATACAAGGACTAGGTTTCGAACCCGAAGGTATAAATTTAATGGGACCGAGCCTAGCCTACAACACACACTAGTACTATGACGAAGCTTAAAATTGTAACAGTCCTGAAAACTGCAAAAGCCTTTATTGTAAATATGTAAAGCTAATATGAACTTTATAACAAAAGGCAAAAGGACCAAAAAACAATGAAGGTATTCCTAAATGACATCACTTGGTAGCTAATTGAAAGAGGCTTGGCGCCAGTTTGTTGTTTAATCGAATTGGTTTGCTCTCCTTTGGTATTTTATTTACTTTATTAATTCATCTCAATTGTTTCTGAGTTCATATTGTTTTTCCAGGAAAAACATACGAACAAATTATTTTAACCTTTGTTTTATGGACTTGTACCTATATCTTCAACATGGCATTGGATATAAACCACGAGGTTCGCGTTCGTCGAATTTTCGTAGAAACTATCATCCCGTATCCCTTTAGGAAAATATATTTTCAGAAATCATTTGTTACGATGACACCTTTCATACGATGATTATTAGTATATCTAAAATATGTAGTCCTGAAATCTAACTAAACTGACTGACTGACATATCAACGCACAGCCAAAACTACTGGGACTAGGATCGTGAAATTTTGCACAAGGCTTTTATTACGTAGGCGAACACTGAGAACGGGTTTTTCAAAATTCAGCTCCTAAAGGGATGTAATAGGGGTCTTAAGTTTGTATGCAGAACCCCACTTTAACGCGGGCGAAGCCGCTAGCGGAAAGCTAGTAGCATATAAATCTACACTAATATAATAAAGAGGTAAAGTTTGTTTTTTTGTTTGTAGGAGGTAATCTCTGGAACTACTGGTCCGATTGGAAAAAAATAGCAACAATAGAAAGCTGCTTTACTCCTGAGTGACATAGGCTTTATTTTATGTACGCGGGCGAAGCCACTGACAAAAGCTAGTGAATAATAAATTCGATTTAACAAACACCGACACCGACCGCTAACACCGACATTGACATATTCAGGACTTAAATAACTTATCAAGTGTTCTAGTATGTCTTAGGTACTGCCTCTCGCCTAATCTAGGTGTCCTCTATCGTAAGAAACTAAATTATAAACCGGATTAAGCCGTTGGGACTGAGTCAAGCCGTGTTACTTCGACCTTAGTGATTTATGTTTAGGTTTTTTCTTTCAAGTATCCGGAGTCTGGAATCCGGTTCGAAGGACCAGTTTTAAGGTCATCAAAATAATTTTTTTTTTCTTTCGCGATTATAACTGCAGATATAGGATTTTATGAATCTTTAGTAGTTTTAAAAGGTATTATTGTACACTATAATAAAATAAAGAACTTTCTAGACGAAACAAATACGCTATTTAGTCTTCTAATTCAATTTTCAGAAGGTATAACCCAAGTATCACTTGAGATATTGTATTTAGTGCTAGTCTAGTCTTTGTATATATAACATATCAAAATATGTACAACCTATTTAAAAATGTTGTATTGTATTGTATTTCGGGCTTCACGTTTATAGCGCGTATTTTCGCGTGCAGCAATATTTAAAAATGTAATCTCATTATTACTTAGTTTATTATACTATACTGCAATGGATATTTTAAAGAAATAAAATATCGAAAGACCGTTGAAATTCGATTATTTTCACGTACGTTAAAGTCTTAACCCTCCATCACTCGCGCGGTTTTTTACCTCGTGAGCACTCGCGGGGTGTTGGGGCCACCCCACATACTCAAAGTACATTTATACAAATATAGTAGAAGTTAATGGAATTACACCTGCATTTTATTATTTTGTGTTGTATAACGTATGTAAATAAAAAAAAACTAAATTTTATAATCAACTTTATTACTGTTCTACAAAACATTATAATAACCAGCCTTTTTAGTCATAATATTGAGACCATTTCTCAAAAAGAAACAAAAACAAAAAACTTCTTCGTTTTTAACATAAATTTTGTTATTGAAAAACAAAATATAAGGATTAAATAACAAAATGAAATAAAAAAATCTTATTTTTCGTAACAAGAACTACAAATTAACTTCATGTGTTTTGACACATGATTTTTTTACAAAAATTGCAGTGACTCAAAGTTTTGATGTCTTTAGAACGTGGACAAACTATACATCTCTGCTTTTTTGTAGGCGACATTCCTTCAGTGTTTGATCCAGGAACATTCAACATCCTCTTGTGTTCCCAACTCATCTGAAAACAAAAAGATTTGAAAAAATAATTACATACCTACGAATACAGGAAGGTACCTAATTAGAAGTGTGTGCTAACCAAAACCATTAAATATATGCTTAAAAATTAATAAATAAACATTTATAGTAAATAAAAACACAACTAAATAATTTATGTTTACAAAACAGTTGAAATCACATACCTTGATGATAAAATAACCTCCTCAAAAGTATAACACGAGCGCTCGCGGGGTGTCGTGGCCACCCCACGCAAACTTTGAAAGGTCCTCACACTGCGAGCGCTTGCGCCACACTACCCCTCCCGACCCATTTCGATGCGTTTAAAGGTCACTTGAAGGTACTGAGACGAGCCGATACATAACTGAAGAAATTATTATCCTTTTTTACGTTAAAAAATGCGTGGGGTGCTGATAGCACCCCGCGCGAGTGATGGCGGGTTAAGTGCATTCTTGGTCCCAGGCGGATGAAACTTCCCTACATTATCGCATCACAAAAAATATCAAACAAACTAGCTCCCTCAAGTGGTGGAGGAACCGAGTTATTTGTTGAGTTGACAAAAAAATTATAAAAGAGGGCAGTAGCTACATAAAGAAAACAATTGAATAAAAATAATGTTAACAAAAACATGTTTTAAAACTCTGATATAAACTACAGTATATTTATTTTCTACTTGAAATTAATTAGAAAATAAATACACCTATAATTATTATAAATTACATAATTATTTAATTATACCTATATTTTTTCACCACGGCAACCCAGTGTTTTGTTTAGGGGAAACTAGTTCGTTCATATTTGAATGAAGTCGTTTGTGGTTTCGTGCGTTTTGCTTTGAGTTTATTGTCTTATTTATTACGGCTTGGCTTGATTACGGATTTTCTGATATTCTACGTGTTACGACATCACCTGGCTTGTTACTTGGACCCCGGACAGATTGCATAACTGACAACTTGGCGCTTAGTAACCTACACGGACTTAGTTTTTATCTTTACGGACTTGGTTTTAAAAATGCCGAAAACGACACAATTAAAGTGCTTTTTTGGATGTGTCATTGACGGTAAGTGATAACTTACTTTAATTATTCATTAGTAACTTATGTATCCTATAGGTAGTTAAGTAGGTACTTAAAAGGAAACCCAACAACTGAGATCTAGTTCTAACTAGATCTCAGTTGTTGGGTTTCCTTTAACTCTAGTTACCATTTTGCACCCAATTACATTAAGGTGGATGTTACGGGTTGCTCATTGCCATGTTCAAGTTTTAAGAACAAGTTTTAAATTTAATACTAAACTTCATTTTGAGCTCTCTGGCAATAGCTCAGCTTATCCTCAACTTCAAAAGGCTGGCACTATTGTATCGTCATACCAGAGTCCCAACAAGCAAAAACCTCCTAAAACAACCAACCCCAACACTTACCCAAGAATCTGATGATTTTGCCATTGCAAGTGGAACTGGTTAGTGTTTTGATAAGAATACTATAATTCAGTGTTTGTATGGAACTCAATGTCATGTATTTAAACTATTGAGCCCCAAGCGAATACTGGCATTTGGTCACTTCCTATATTTCTATTATGTCTCTAATTACAGTATTGAAAAGGTTAAAAGGGATTAAATAAAAACAATGGAAAATGCACTCTATCAGAGTAACCAAATATTAAAATGAAATATTGCCTCATGAATAAAAATTTACTTAAATTGATTGTTTATTGATCTAAATAATTAATATTATATTTTGTTCTTGCCTAAAAACTTATTTTTTAATATTTTTACATTACCAATCCAGCAGATGTTATAACAGTTACTGGTAAATGCTGATGTTTATGATATCTCACCTGTTGTGCATATTGCAGCTATGTAAAACAGCTAATGTCCATCTGTTTTATATTTCACATTAAACATAAAATAAAAATTTGAAATTTCAGGACCGCTTCACCGATTCCCCAAATGGGAATATCCTCATATGGAGAAGTTTAACCAGTGGAAATCCGTACTTGATAATGCAACTCAAGAGAGAGGAATCAACTATATATATAATTGCATACGTATTTGCCATCATCACTTTGAGGATTATTTTAAGTCGCCAAGCAGACGATTGACAGGAAATGCTATCCAAACATTGAATTTAAGTAAGTTCTACAAAGTCTTGAATTTTGCATATACTTCAAAATAGTCAGATTTTATTAAAAATTTAATAAAATACTGACATTAATTAACTAAACATTTAGTTATTATAGTCACGCTGCAAATCATTGTATCAAAGAATACCTACAAATACCCAACAAGCCCAAACCTCCTAAGACAACCAACCCCACTACTTACCCAAGAATCTGATGATTTTGCCATTGCAAGTGGAACTGGTTAGTGTTTTGATAAGAATACTATAATTCAGTTTTTGTATGGAACTCAATGTCATGTATTTAAACTATTGAGCCCCAAGCGAATACTGGCATTTGGTCACTTCCTATATTTCTATTATGTCTCTAATTACAGTATTGAAAAGGTTAAAAGGGATTAAATAAAAACAATGGAAAATGCACTCTATCAGCGTAACCAAATATTAAAATGAAATATTGCCACATGAATAAAAATCTACTTAAATTAATTGTTTATTGATCTAAATAATTAATATTATATTTTATTCTTGCCTAAAAACTTATTTTTTAATATTTTACATTACCAATCCAGCAGATGTTATAACAGTTACTGGTAAATGCTGATGTTTATGATATCTCACCTGTTGTGCATATTGCAGCTATGTAAAACAGCTAATGTCCATCTGTTTTATATTTCACATTAAACATAAAATAAAAATTTGAAATTTCAGGACCGCTTCACCGATTCCCCAAATGGGAATATCCTCATATGGAGAAGTTTAACCAGTGGAAATCCGTACTTGATAGTGCAACTCAAGAGAGAGGAAACAACTATATATATAATTGAATACGTATTTGCCATCATCACTTTGAGGATTATTTTAAGTCGCCAAGCAGACGATTGACAGGAAATGCTATCCAAACATTGAATTTAAGTAAGTTCTACATAGTCTATTTCGAATTTTGCATATACTTCACAATAGTCAGTATTTTATTAATTTTTTTTCCAAGATATTTCACAAGAGAGTTAAAACACTGTCAATTAAAAAAAAAACAAATGTATTCAAAGCCAGACCATAACAATTTAACAAACCATGGATCTTAGTTGAAGAATACAATATGAATATTAACAACATATGAAGTGGCTCAAAAATTTAACAAACTTCACATACTTAGATTAGGGTTGTTGTTGATGCAAATGTCGTAAGAATTGATATATATTTTATTTACAGCCTTGCCAAGAAGTACACAAAGTACACATCTTCAGCAATTTCCTGAAGTCGTAACAATTACATCTGGTACATTGCAATCAGAAGCAGAGCCAATAACCTCACCAACTGGTACGTTATTAATTTACTTTTTATTTAAAGAAACAAAAACATGTAACAACAATGTAACATTACATTTTATAATACTTATTCTGTTTTACCATCATCTAAGCTATGTTTTAATTTTAAGTTACATACAGGTTATAGAAAAAACCATTACTTTTTTCTTCTATTTACAAAAAAAAAATACATTAAATTAAATCAATATTTTTGATTTGCAGATTTACTGCAAACTGACCAAATTATCCAGCCATCAACTGAGCAGTTCCCAGTGGTGGAGCCATCAACATCCAGCTTTGCACAGTTTGAAGTAGAGACAGAGTCAAGAGCATTATCAAATGGTTAGTAAACTTTTAAAAAAATAAAATTACATGACAATACTTTAACACAGTATATTAACTTGCTGCACAAATTTTAATAAAATAAAGATAATATCTTTCACATGGAATAGAATAATACTTTAACGTACACTAAAAAAGTAACATTTTCATTGAAACTTGTATGAAAGGGTACAAAGGCGGTCTTATTGCTGACAGTAATTATTCGCTTTAGCGTTAGTCACTCTATATATATATCACTCAGGACTACTTAACTTGGCTCTAACTGATACTATGTTGGTCTACCACCGTCTGACACATCAGTGATGGTAGTACCACAGTAACTACCTCTTTCTACTTTCCTTATTGTTTTTTTTTTAATATCCTTATTATAGTACCAATTATTCTTTATTATATAATTACCTCCAGTACACTGTATTTAAACTTTCTATTATTCTAAGTATTACTTATATATTTTATTTTCCTGCTTACCTTTGTATATTTGAATGGCCTGCCAGTCTAATAGTTAGTGACCTTGACTGCTATGCGGGAGGTTGTGGGTTCGATTCCCAAATAGGACAATATATATTTGTGTGATGAGCACGATTATTTGTTCTGTGTCTGGGTTTTATTTATCTATAATATGTATATACACACCACACATACACAGTATATACTTATATGTAAGTATGTTTATCAGCTGTCTAGTACTCATAACACAGACACAAGCTCTGCTTAGCTTGAGATTAGATGGCGTTGTGTGATAGTTGTCGAATATTATATTATTATTATAAGAACTAGTTTAGGCGGCGTATTGTCTGCCAATCAGTGTGAATCATTTTATTAAATAGACTATTTGTTTTTTTCAGCAGACCCAAAGAAACGCTTTTTGAAGCAGGAATTTTCGTTTAATATTATCCAGAGGAGAAATGGGCAAAATGGGAACACCTAAAAATGTTTTTGGAAATCGATGTTGGAGACGACGAGATTAGACTGGTAAACAAATTAACAGAAAACCATATCATAAAAGATAAAATAAAAAAATGAAAGTGAAGTTAGCTGCACAAGTGTTCAGTCAACGAGTATCGTCTGCCATTCGATTTTCAGCAAGTAAGTGTAAATTACATTACATAAATTTTTGGTGGCAATCTAAACACTTACAAGAGAAGCTCTAATTTACATTAAGTATACTCTCTCTATTTTCGCTCTAATTTTAATACTCTAAACGTCCCATTCACCATTTATAAATCTGGATATTTTATTATAAATCTTTAAACATTGTCTGAAAACATTGTTGTATCTTTAAATTGTGTTCATTTATACAATACTTGCTGATCCCCGTGGTTTCACTCACGATCCGTTCCTTTGAATGTATGATGTCATGTTTCTACATAACATCATGCTATGACTACCACCATATTCTTATGAATGTGTCATTCTGGTGCAAAATCTATTTGTTACTGTAAATGTTCCAAAAGTCGTTCAGTAGCTCTCATTGATTGAGTAATAAATGTTCAAACATCTTCACAAACTTTCATATATATAATGATAATAGGATAAAAGAGTAATTAATAATATGTATTTTCTTTTTCAGGACATGGAATACTACCAGCAGAATGTGAGGGAACAGCAGATTTCCTCCTAATTTTTGATAGATTTTATTTGACTCTTTTAATGGTCATTCCTACAAAGATGACTTCAAAATATATAAAAGCTGCATCAAAAGAAATTCCCCTTACTTCCAACTTTGGGATGATTTGCTTCCAATTTTAGAATCAATCAAATTTGAATCAATAAAATAAAGAAGTGGTGTTAATCAAGTAAAATATGAGTCGATTCCTTCAATTAAAAAATGGATTACAAATATAAAAACATTTTTGAAATGTGGGAATACTTATCAATCACTCATAAATTTACTAATATCGTAGCTAGAAATTTTAATCAGGACCCATTAGAAAACTTTTTCGGTTCTACTAGAAGTAATGGTGTTAGAAACAATAATCAATGTTTTAAAAGCATTTATGAATTGTAATCAGTTCATAAATGCTTTTAAAACATTGATTGTTAATACCTAATCATAATTCACCTCATTCTGCAGGAGCGAACTGTGAAGAAGACTTTAATACAATTAAGCAATCACTGTCCCATCTGATCAGTAACAATCATGATGATTCTCACACTGTTGATTTTGCATGTAATATAGATTCGTTGCCGAATATTATGTCAGAAATTAAAAATAATGACTACTGCATGCTGAATCAAAAAAATATGTAACGGGGTATGTGATTAAGAAATCAAAATCAAAAATCTTTAAAAACTGTTCAAATTGTCTTGGTAATTTATGTAGATCTAGTATTGATTTTTATTCATTTAATTATGAAACTGATTACACTAAAAAATCATTATTTCATCTAAGTGATTGATTTATAAATTTATTGAATAATTGCATGCCTCAGGGATAATCCCACATCAAAATGTATAAAACATCAATTTTTTTATTGATTCTGTGTGTGATTTTAGTATTATAACTTGTGAAAAACATAAAGTTGATTTGGTTAATTTTATTTGCAATTTATCTATTAAAACGATTGTTCACAGTTGGTGTCTAGGGGTAAAGATTGATTGTTAAATGGCAAAAATCAGTTTTTGATAGGAATGACCATATAAAAAAAGGCTTCTGAATATTATATTAAAAGAAAACGATGAAGTTAGTTAATAATATAATTTTAACCCATAACCACTTGACGTCAATTTTGGAGGGAATTTTGTTTTTTTTTTTTTTTAACAAATACAAAGCTGGCGACTGACATGATTATTCGCTCGATATGAGCACGTTACAAGAGCATTGGCACGAGCCAATGCTCATGTCTTTCGCCAGCTTCAAAGTCGATCAGTCAGTATTTCTGCAATTGAAAATTCAGAATAGTTATTCCAACTTAGATGTTTCACTTAGGATTGTTGCATGCCAATTGCATACTTAATGCATATCAGCAACAAAGAAAATATGCATTTAGTTATATTGTAACCACTGTGCTTTATACTGCATGCATATATAGTATTGATTATATATTTTTTCATTTTTGTAAGTTAATAAATTTGTTTCCTAAAATGTGTTATGTTTATGCTAAGATTTTTATTTTTGCTTAGTGTGTGAACTTTTGATGGTTAAAAATGTAGTTAATCAAAATTCATATCAAGACATAAATTTGTTTATTGTAGTAATTGAGTTTTATGATTTTTAAACATGGAAAATGCGAAAAGTTGTTTTCAGGATTAATAGTTAATAGTTTAACTGTAAAACCTTGTCTGTACACCAAACTGCGCGTGTTGGATTACGGCCCATTCTTTCCTAAGAGGCATGAGTCCCAGCCGTGGGAACATTATAAGGCTATGTTTAACTGTAAAACGTCAGGTGGCTGAGGGTTTTTGTTTACATTTTATTTCATAATAATGGTGAATTATGTTTCTACTTAACTCCACCATGTTTGTACTTAACTCCCATATTTTAATAAAAATTACAAGTACATAAAACTGGTGTTTAATTTTTATACTGGCGTATTCTTAATCAGTAAATTCTTAAAAAGTACTTGGAAGTTTGGTAAGTATCTTACTTGCCAAAGTTCCAAGTACTTTTTAATAATTTACTGATTTATTAACTCGAAAAATCTATTTAGAAATTAATACGTAGCGCCCTCTGGCGGGTATCTGCGAAAACACAATTGTAATTCGCGCCATCTGGCGGGTATCTGCGAAAACACAATTGTAATTCGCGCCATCTATGTGTGGGGGATACTTTAAGCTTACTATTTTTGAACTCCGAGTGGCGCATCTATACCAGTATTAAGTGTATAGTCTATGCTTGGTCCTTTCTCGTCGAGGTCACCAGAATGCATGTGTATGCAAATGTCAAGCCATATGGTTTCGCGGGCATATGACGTCGTTTGAGGAACAATGTCAGCAGTACGTGTGAATCGGGAATTGTATCGTCTGTCATTGTGTTGGCTATCTTGACTATCTCTTCATAAACAATCACAAATCGTACATCTATCTATATATATATAATGGGAAACTGACTGACTGACATATCAACGCACAGCCAAAACTACTAGGCCTAGGAGCGTGATTTTTTACACAAGGCTTCCTTTTATGGCGTAAGCGATCACTAAGAAAGGGTTTTTCAAAATTCAGCTCCTAAATGCACGTAAGGGGGTCTAAAGTTTGTATGGAGAACCCTACTTTCACGCGGGCGGAGCCACTGGCAGAAGGCTAGTTAGTATTATTTTCTTTGCTTCTGTGTAAAAAAGTCTCTGAAGCATAGCTCATTTTGGTTATTTCTTTTTTCGGTTGGCCAAAATCGCAAAAATGTGACAACCAATCTTGCATGAAGTATCTATTTTATTACCTAGTATCTAACCGGGTTGAGGAGGTCTGCTAGGCAGTTGCTTCATGTGAAAGTTTTCTTGAGACTTGTTTTCGAAAAATTATATCACGTGGTTGGAAGGTGCGGGAACGGAGACCGTGTACCAGATAATATAACCTTGAAAAAAGTACCAATGACCTGGTAAGGATGGCCGGAATCAAATACATAGATTTGAGACGCACAGGACCAGTCACTATGACTACACTACGGGAAGGCCTATGTCCATCGGAGGACGTCTATCGGTTGAAATGGTAATAATTACTACAAAAATTTCCCTGAGTTTTCAAGGCTATTCTACATAAAATATTCCCTTAAAGTTTTGGCGAAATGCATTTAACTTCCTATGAAAAACAAAGGTATAATTCGACCCGCTGATACAGTTCTCAATAAAGAGCCGAACATTATGGCGATTATGTCTTTTTTATTGTCAGCAAACAAAACGGCTCCCCTAGCCAGATTCCACGCTTACCTTTAAAGTCACAGTACATTGGTATTATACATACTTTACATCAACTCCCTCTATTTTTACCGCTGGATTACATAACATAAAAGGAAGCTAAGCAGGCATAATGACGTCACATCAAACGAATCATGAAAACAAGGCAACCGATCTTCATGCATTTCACGGTATTGATGCAGCTGTTAAGACATTCTCCGTAACTGAAATACGCAATTGTTTCTGAAGAAATTATACAATTATTGATTACAGCTATGGAATAATAGAACACACCTTTACGCTAATTATGAACACTTGCTGGATTTTCAACTTCCGAGCTAACCGGAGCTTTGTGAAATTCAACAGCCCGTTTTTATACTTTTATCTTTTATTTATTTTCTTATTACTGGTAACCTGAATAATCCGGTATTTTATACAATTCCAGGAAATGTAAAGTATATCTAAAGCATGTAGGAAACATAAGAAATATTATTTATGTTATAGTTTGCCTAGGAACTTCTAAGAACTTTCTGAATCACCCTCGTATAGTATACTCGTATAGTACAGAATGTGCAGACAGTAATGTGTTTTTATAAGAAAACAGGTAAAGAGGTGAATTTTGTGAATGAATGACGTAATTTCAAAGTCAAAGTCAAAGCATTTATTTGTATAAAATGTGGTACAGAAGATGGTAACATTTATGTTATAAGCGCAAAGACACATTTCGCCATTATCTGGCATACAAATATTAAAATATGAGATGCTTGGAAAGCAAAACTCAACAAAATGAAAATTATCATTTCATAGTACGAAAAATATATAAAAACCTTCTGAATTTAGGACAATTCAATATTACCTATATCTTAAGACAATTATCGTCACTTACATACCCGAAATAAAACTATAAAAAATAACAATTAGAATTTCCTTAACCAAAACTAACCACTAACTAAAATAACAGACTATAAAATATAATATAATAACATAAAAGAGATAATATAATCAGATACAATTTGGCAAAACAACAAAAAAAATATGCAACAACAAGACAGTACCAAAACAATCTACAAAACATTTCTGTAATGATAAGACTGACAAGAGCCTTTTTTGAGAAATTCAGACAGAGAATAAAAACTTTGCGAGATGAGCCACTTTTTGAGTACTTTGCAAAATTTTCCGTAAGGTAAGTTAGTTATAAAATTTGGTATAGAGTTATAAATAAGTGGGGCCATGTATACACAACTACGTCTAAATAGTTCAATTGTTGGTACTGGCAATTGTAAATGGTAGTGCGTGACTTTTCGTTTTTTATTATTGTTTTTTGTTTCAAACATAGAAAAATTACTTTTAACAAATTTTGCGATTTCATATACACTTCTCATCAAAAAAATCGAAACACCTTGCAAGTTTACGTTTTGTCAGGATTATCAGAAAAATGTGTACATTTAGGAATAAATGTTAAATGTCGTTTAATAGTGAGTAATATGAGCTTATCAAATCTTAATGTTAATGTTCTAAATTTAAATGAATTTTTCATAGGTTTCGTATTTTGTTAAATGAGTCATTTTTATTCCGTATGGAGTATAAAGGAAATGGATAAAACAACACACGTAAATGAAAAAAAAAGCTAAAAAATGTTTATTTAATAACTTGTATTCCCTCCCCGAGCTCTAATTACTGCTTCCATACGGTTCTTCATCGATCGGATGAGAGTCACGATCACATGCTGTGGTATATTGTCCCATTCCTCTTGGATTGCATCTTGCAGCTGGCTAAGTGTTTCTGGGGCAGGATCTCTTGCTCGAATTCGTCTCTTTAATTCATCCCATAGATGTTCAATGGGATTCATGTCCGGGCTTCTTGCTGGCCATTCCATAATAGAGATATCGACTTCGTTAAGATAATCTCGTACGACGCCCGCGGTGTGAGCCCTAGCATTGTCGTGCATGAATATGAAGCCGTTGCCAATAAAATGTGCATAGGGCATCACATGAGGCTCGAGACACTCTTCGACGTACCGATGACAGTTTAGTGCAGGCAGACGTGGCCCAGACACGAAAGCAAGCTCTGTCTTACCGTCGGCGCTGATTCCTCCCCAAACCGTCCACGAACCGCCACCATAGCTGACCTTTTCTTCAATGCAGCATTGTGCATAGCGTTCTCCGTCTCTTCTGTAGACCTTGTTCCTTCCGTCGTTACCATACAGCATAATTTTACACTCATCAGAAAAGAGAACTTTGCTCCACTGTAGGTATGACCAATTTAGGTGCTCACGTGCAAAGTTAAGGCGCGCTCTTCGATGGTCTGCAGTTAATTTCGGCCCATTTGCTGGCTTATGCGGTACCAGTCCACGATCCTTCAACCTTCTTCTAATTGTAGAGTCACTTACAGCCACCCTTCGTACAACACGAAGCCGCTGCTGCAGTTGAAAAGCGTTAAGGCGTCGATTTCTTAAAGAAGTTGTTACAATAAATCGATCATCTCGCTCAGAAGTGACCCGATTCCTGCCAGATCCTGAACGGCGCGTGAACAAACCAGTCTCCCGATAACGTTTATAGACTCTATGAACAGATGACAGGCTTAGATGCAGTCTTGCAGCCACAACACGCTGACTAAGGCCAGAATCCAGCAATGCCACAACTTGGGCGGCTTCTGTGGGCGAAGTATCCATACGTTTTAGAAAAAAAACCTTTTTTCAGACGTCCCAAAGTCACAGTATTGAAATAAAAAACAAAAAGTTTAAGGATAGGCGCCAATTTTTAGTTTTTAAACGCTAAATGTACTCCAACCCTAAACACACATTTGTCTCAAAACAGTGATTCATTTCGTTTATAAGATAAACAAATGAAATTCTAATTTTGAATTTAGAATTTTCGCTTATTACTGTAATGGCCAAACTGCCAGCTATAATATATGTATTTTTTTTCATCGTATGAATTCTTTTTTGTGTTAAATTCGGACAGAAACAATGAAAACGGAAGTGTTTCGATTTTTTTGATGAGAAGTTTATATACAAGGAACTGTGAGAAGGTTGTGTGATTTATATACTGGTCTACAAGAGTCCGTCCATTCCATGTTAAAAATTGCACGAGTGCATTTTTTTTGTGCTAGTAGGACTCTAGAAATTTCCGAGGAGTTTCCCCAAACAATAATACCATATCGGATTACGGAGCAAACATAGGCATGATATACCATTATCGCGCATAATTTTAGGACACCCTGACACGGATAAGTTAGATAAACACCTCTTGTCTTTTACATAAGTTGATTATAAGTAATAGAACATGTTTCGTTTGTCCTCCATTTTAAACGTAGGTCCGATAACATTGATAATTTTTATATACTTAGAAAAAAAATCCATTCATTTTACTCATTTCAATTGAACCAGCAGGTAGGCCATGTTGTATAAATACCTGATTATAGATAGAATGCCGATAGCCTTAATAATATACACTTCTCATCAAAAAAATCGAAACACTTCCGTTTTCATTGTTTCTGTCCGAATTTAACACAAAAAAGAATTCATACGATGAAAAAAAATACATATATTATAGCTGGCAGTTTGGCCATTACAGTAATAAGCGAAAATTCTAAATTCAAAATTAGAATTTCATTTGTTTATCTTATAAACGAAATGAATCACTGTTTTGAGACAAATGTGTGTTTAGGGTTGGAGTACATTTAGCGTTTAAAAACTAAAAATTGGCGCCTATCCTTAAACTTTTTGTTTTTTATTTCAATACTGTGACTTTGGGACGTCTGAAAAAAGGTTTTTTTTCTAAAACGTATGGATACTTCGCCCACAGAAGCCGCCCAAGTTGTGGCATTGCTGGATTCTGGCCTTAGTCAGCGTGTTGTGGCTGCAAGACTGCATCTAAGCCTGTCATCTGTTCATAGAGTCTATAAACGTTATCGGGAGACTGGTTTGTTCACGCGCCGTTCAGGATCTGGCAGGAATCGGGTCACTTCTGAGCGAGATGATCGATTTATTGTAACAACTTCTTTAAGAAATCGACGCCTTAACGCTTTTCAACTGCAGCAGCGGCTTCGTGTTGTACGAAGGGTGGCTGTAAGTGACTCTACAATTAGAAGAAGGTTGAAGGATCGTGGACTGGTACCGCATAAGCCAGCAAATGGGCCGAAATTAACTGCAGACCATCGAAGAGCGCGCCTTAACTTTGCACGTGAGCACCTAAATTGGTCATACCTACAGTGGAGCAAAGTTCTCTTTTCTGATGAGTGTAAAATTATGCTGTATGGTAACGACGGAAGGAACAAGGTCTACAGAAGAGACGGAGAACGCTATGCACAATGCTGCATTGAAGAAAAGGTCAGCTATGGTGGCGGTTCGTGGACGGTTTGGGGAGGAATCAGCGCCGACGGTAAGACAGAGCTTGCTTTCGTGTCTGGGCCACGTCTGCCTGCACTAAACTGTCATCGGTACGTCGAAGAGTGTCTCGAGCCTCATGTGATGCCCTATGCACATTTTATTGGCAACGGCTTCATATTCATGCACGACAATGCTAGGGCTCACACCGCGGGCGTCGTACGAGATTATCTTAACGAAGTCGATATCTCTATTATGGAATGGCCAGCAAGAAGCCCGGACATGAATCCCATTGAACATCTATGGGATGAATTAAAGAGACGAATTCGAGCAAGAGATCATGCCCCAGAAACACTTAGCCAGCTGCAAGATGCAATCCAAGAGGAATGGGACAATATACCACAGCATGTGATCGTGACTCTCATCCGATCGATGAAGAACCGTATGGAAGCAGTAATTAGAGCTCGGGGAGGGAATACAAGTTATTAAATAAACGTTTTTTAGCTTTTTTTTTCATTTACGTGTGTTGTTTTATCCATTTCCTTTATACTCCATACGGAATAAAAATGACTCATTTAACAAAATACGAAACCTATGAAAAATTCATTTAAATTTAGAACATTAACATTAAGATTTGATAAGCTCATATTACTCACTATTAAACGACATTTAACATTTATTCCTAAATGTACACATTTTTCTGATAATCCTGACAAAACGTAAACTTGCAAGGTGTTTCGATTTTTTTGATGAGAAGTGTATATCTAACATAATATATTGTCTCAAAATTTCAGGTCGGAAGTCAACTAATCAAACATTTCCTGAGGGAGTGGCATTCTTTAAGAGATATAATATTCAAAACATTTCCCCAGATATATCCGTCATTCCACTAGTTTCCTTTGCAACTGGATTCTTTTCTAACGTCAACCAATACGAGACTATTTTCTCTGACAAACTAGCTGTTTTTCTTGCTCTGAATATCCTACAAGAACTTTTGTATCATGAAAGAAATTACTAAATAGGTTCAGTATACTTCCAGTTATCAATCTATATATTATATAAAAATCAATGCCAGTTTTCGTTGTAATTTTATAACTCAAGAACGGGCTCACCTATCCAAACCAAACAAACCATCTGATAATTAGTCAGAACAAAGCCTAAACATGAGGCCAAGGAATCCTGAAAGGAAGGGTCTGGCACTGGTATATAATACAATACACACGCTACGTAGGAATGAAGTAGGTTGTTTAGTAAGTAAGAGTGAGACACTGTTTCCCGTTCCACCTAAGGGCGGGATTCATCATAGGATAATTGCTACCTACTATTAAAAAAAAAACATCTTAAAGATTCGCTGTTGCAATCGTCGATACTTAAGACGTTAAGATTAATCCAGTAATTGTAACTGGTAACAAGACGTGGTCAGTAGACATAATCACGTAGGTATTCAATTAATAATAAATTCCAACTACCCACGCAAACAAAACCAGACTACGTAATTAGAATTTTACTAGCAGTTGTACGAGACGTGTCTACAAACTGCAGCGTTCGCCAAAGATGTTCGTATGTAAATGACTCATATGTAAACATGTTTTATTGTGAATCATTTTATTAAAAGTAAAGGAAGTGGATTTGGAAAAACAAAGATTCTACAGATTTTTAAAGAGAATCTTGAAGGACTTTTTACTACAGAGCGAGAGTGTGTAATAAACAAGAATACCTACGTAAAAAGAGATGACACGCATGCAATGAAACGAAATTGAGAGTATCATACACCTTCATTGTATAGCTTAAACAGAGTAGGCGGGTTTTTTGCGTAAATTCTGCTGCGGGCGACACTGCCAATGATATGTTTCGTCGGCCCGTAAAGTTCGTAAAAAAGTCGCACTTAACGCAGTGCAATTTATTTATGTTTGACAGCCAATGTATGACAAGGTGGACCGATGACTTGGCCAGAGTTGCTGGAATCCTATGGAAGCAAGACCAACAAGACCGGTCGTTGTGGCAGGGCTGGGGGGGAAGCCTATGTCCAACAGTGAACCTCTTTCAGCTCAAATGATGATGATGATGATGAACCAACGTATCACTGGTGGCAATTTTAAAAAACATCAAAGAAGTCTCAATCGCCTCTAGCGAAAAGACCGCCCATTGTGATATCTCAGTAATTTTAAGTTCCTAATGTTCTGTTTCTAATGTAAGTTGTGTTAATAGTGTACCTACAATAAAGAGTATACCTATCTATCTATCTCAATTTTATTGTCAATTTTCGCACATCCGACCAACACGACAATGTATGGAAGTTAAATTAGGTTATGCATTACCCATTGTTTATTCATACTTGTGGAGTTTGTCGGTTATTAAAAGGCTGAGTGGGTCATGCGAAGTGCGAACGACCCGCGGAATTTATTATGATTGTTTTCGCCCAAGCTCGTTTATTACTGCTGCTATCCTAGTTTATGTTATTCGGGTCGAGCTAGAGAGTTCAAATTTTATCTGAACTTGTATTGTTTGGAATATTTATAATATGGAACTTTGATATGCGATATAGGGAATGATTTAATGATGAAAGCAAATAATGTAATGGTACAGAACTATAAGATTAAAAGGGGTAAAATTTGAAGGCAAGTGGGACGAGAACTGATGCTAACACCCAAACCCTTTCTATTCAGCCCAAAGAAACGATAATTTTAATGATGAAAGCAAAAAAAATCATGAAAAAGAACTCGAAGTATGAATCAAGTAAAAGTTGAAAAGTAAAAAGATACGAGAACAGATGCTAACAGTTCTTACCAAATCTAAACAGAGATATATCTAATTATCATATTACTCTTTAGGAAACAAAGGTAACTATTAAAGCGAAATTAGTACATTCTAACCCCTGTGACTTAAAGAATGCATAGTTTGCATCAACATAACAATATTTACGTACCCACATCCACAAACATTTGGTAGCCGCGTAACGAAACCAATGTTGACAATAAAGATGCAGTAATTTCATAAAACTCATGTTCTATCGGACGTGACGTCACCGAAAGGAAACGCACCGTGTCCTGGCGGGGAAGTCATCATTCCCATATCGTCTCTAACACAGTTACATCCAGAAATACACACCACCAATTGTAACTGATCCTTTGATTCCACAAGAAACAACAAGTAAAGAGATCAACGGAAATTGGTCAGTTCTAAAAACAGCTGTTGACGAAGAGCGTCTTTTAAGTACAATATTTTTATTTGTCAGAGGGAGACTCCTTTGGATTTTAATTAAATGAGTTTTGGAGTAGCTAAATGTCGGGAATAATTAAAATAAAGCATGTGGGGAAGAAACAATGAGATTGTGTTCTGCTCTACACCCCACTTTTATGTTTGACGTACGTTTTAAAATATACCAATTTAAACTTAAAACACCAAGTGCATAGGTATTCATATCATTAAATGATTTTAGATCTTACCTAGATCTGTGAAGAAAATAGTTACATTTCCGCAACGATAATTATCTCTTAACACCAACCAAACTGGTCCTTCGAGCCGGATTGTAATTATCGGGGAAACTCAAGAAATTGCGTGTCTAAGCTATCGAGTCGATGGTTGTGATTAGCTAAGTAAAGTCAAGTATAAATTAATGTGTAGGAAGGCCTTCCACAGCTGGGATATTGAAAATCAATTCCTGTACATTGAACGAACAGTTTTTTTGGAGGATGTTTCTGACTTCCCCGTGAACAGATGATAACAGTACAATTTTATTGTTTCCATGCGTCCCTTCATAGCAGGAACATTAGTTGAAACGACATAAGTGCATCAGTCACCGGGCTACGCTCATAAAAGTCTACGACGAGCAATAACTATAAAAAGTTAGTTAAAAAACAAACAGGGGATCGCATCAATGTGTACACGACTCACGCGCATATGCTCTGACGTAAACTAACGCCATATTGGTGCATGGCGTTCCAAATTCAATTTTCGTTTTAGGTATTCTTTTTTTTAATGTTTAAATGCATTTGGTACATTGAGTGAAAATGGTAAATGAGGCATGTCATTTAAGTTTCCACAGACGACAAAAACAATCTGACAATGAACTTCTAATAGCAGACACGAGACATTCAAGTCCTCAAAATAATGAGTTACAAGAAGAAATGATGGCTAGTATTGAATAATAAGTGGTAGCACACAATAGTAGACAAATTAGCATATTATGTATTGCCAATGAATCAGTGGTCAGTCAGTCGGAAACTGTCCATGATTCACTCTGATGAGCAGTGGTAGTGCAGAATAAAAAATAAAATGTCTATTAATCACATCCGCAGAGCTTACAAGGAGGGTACTTATAAATGCTAAGCATAGACTGCTTTTGTCCCTTATACCATTACACTTAGCAGTGTTGAATGCACCTTTTCTTTTATATCTGATCTATGCTAATATTATAAAGAAAAGAAATTTGCATTTTTATAAATAAATTCTAAACTACAGGACCGATTTTAAAAAATCTTTCACTAGTAGAATGCTCCTTTATCAGTGAGTAACATAGGCTATATTATATTTTCCACTTGCGGGTGAAGCCGCAGGCAAAAGCTAGTTTTAGGTACAACCATTCTGGAGAAGAACTAAGTTAAAATAATTACAACACACCACAACACTACTTTTTCGTGTAGCTAATTAGTTTTTGATAACTTTTAAGTTGTAGTAAGAGTAACGTTAATGGAATAGCATAAAAAGTGTCCTCATTTTTTGTCATGAGAATAGAAATGAAAGTTTTCGCAAAGAAGTCTTTCGCTTTATCATAAAGGCATTCAAGGTCGACCGCCATTATGGTTCAGCTTGCGTGTTGAGGATTATATTATTCTATAGTTCGCTTTTTGATTCTAGACTACGATTTGACAACTCATAATGTCACACTCTAGAAATATATTCCCAATTTTCTGGAGTTTGACATTTTAAGTTGTCAAATCGTAGTCTAGGTTAAAAAACGAACTATAACACAGGTCCTGCTATATCCACTGCTGGAACTCAGGCCTACACTCTAGGTGAAGGCATGGGCCGTAATCTACCACGCGAGCCCAGTGCGAGTTGGTGATAGTCACATCTTCGAATTTTTGGTTCTTTGTCATGCCGGTTTCCACACGATGTTTTCCTTCACCATTTTGAGAGCAGTGGGGATGAAATAAATTACACAAACTAATACGCCTAACTGGGTTTTTTTACGATAGGAAAATATTATCCAATGACGAGTCCCGTTCTTGGGCGGAGCGGGAAACAGTGTCAGACTCTTACTGACTAAACAGTAAACACCCCGTTCCTACTTTGCCTTTCGCACTGGGGTCAAAAACCTTCCTTTCAGAAAGAGATCCTGGACCCCTCCTGTAGGCTTCAACCCTTTTACAGAGTCCCTACGATGCGCCTGGCTGGGTTCGAATTCGCAACCTAAAACTAGTAAATCGGGGCCGTTACCACTCCAGCACCACTGCTCACACACAGGTCCTGATTAAAATAAAATGATGTACGTTTCCGACAGTGCAGCTTGCCAGCTTGCTACATTAGGCTAGCGACGTCCATGACCCTTATGGCAACTGTCAGATGGTCAGATATGAGCTTCCCCTTGCAATAGGCTGTATGCAAACGACTGCCATGGCGGGTGCGAAATAATTTATGACTTTGGTTAGCAGACTTTTAAGGGTTCGGGTTAATAAACTTTGCGGAATATAATGTGCTTTCCGGTTTGTTTCGTGTTGAACTGCGAAGGTTCATAGACGTGTGTATTTTTAATATTATTTTTAGCACGCCTCAGACCTTTTTTTATGATTGTAAACATCGTCTAATGAGGAATCCCGCCCTTGGGCGCGTATAATAGGTAATAATAGGTGTCGCTACAGCTTATTTAGAAGTAACCTCAACAATATATTTTCGACTTAAAGATTGTAGCTAAGAAAACAAAGATTTATTTAAGTATTTCAATCGGGAATCTCACTTCTTGGCATATGTAGCTGCTAAAATTAAGAATTTCGATTTTTTCAAATAAACATTTTAAAATGATTCTCATAAAACAGTTTTTATTTGAATGAACTTTTCATTAATTTACGTTCTTCAGTGTTACCAGATAATTTTGAAAGTAAACATAGCACCGTAAAAGCGAACGTAACGTACAAACTAGCGCTATTAAAGGAAGCATTCCACACTTTATGATCGCACCTATCTATTGTCGCTAATGCAACAATTTCACTACTTCCGCGACATTGCATAACAAATGAAAACTACTCTATTTTAGTGTTCCAGTCAAATTGCTAAAAGGTGTCACATTGGCAGAAAGCTTCATGCACAGAGTCTTCAAAGCGACCAGAGTTGAGAAAAAGAAAAAATACAAACGAAGATACAGCCTTATGCTATTCCCATATCTGGGACTAAGGCCTCTTCTCAAGGAGAGGAAATGGGCCGTGCGTGATCCACCACGCGGGTGGATGATACGTTTTCAAAGTTTTTGGTTCTAGGACATGCCAGTTTCCTCACAATAGTTTCCTTCACCGTTTTGAGGGCCGAGGTGACGAAATACATTACATAAAGTAATGCGCCTTGGCTGGTTGTGAACCTGAACTTACTGAACGTAACTGAAAAAATACACTTGGTTTTAAGTCAGTAAGGGGGTCAGACCCCCTTCTTCCATTCAGATCGGGAGATGTCATCTCATAATTTCTTAAGTAAAACCATCGGATTTTATAGGAAGGTTCTACGCAGTCAGTTCTCATCATTTATTTTTGGTTTCAGTACATAAAAAGCTTTCACCAATCGATGCGAAAGAATATATAACGTCGAATACATAATACATAGTTACTCGTATCTAGGCCCTTTAGTTGACCTGGTTCGAATTGCGGCCAAGATCTAAGTCGCCGATCAAAAGTTAGGTCATTGTGTTTGGACTACTGAATGGCAATATCGTATGTAACACATTTAGGCATATGAGGCAATTTTATCCCGACCGTTCCAGAAAGAATAAAAAATCATAGCATTTATTTTGAAACTAGCGACCCGCCCCAGCTTCGGACGGGTACTGATATTGAATATATTATGCACATAAACCTTCCTCTTGCATCTATTAAAAAAAAACCGCATCAAAATCCGTTGCAACTTAAAGATTTAAGCATACGTAGGGACAGCGTACTTTGTTTTATACTATGTAATGATAATGATGATGATAAATCATTTACAGGCACTTCTGAATTGTCAAGAAGGCAGTCAAAAAAAAAAAATGTGCTAATGGCATATTCCTAAGCGTAGGTCTTTATGGAAAAGAATGTACAAGAAACTCTGTGGACACTCTTTTGACTTTGGAATGTGCAATAAGTATGAGTGGTATTGGAGCTTTATATATTTACTTAGTATATTTTTGTTTTATTTATTTTTTCTTTTTTACTTATGTGTGCCTTTGGTGTCCGTGGCATCACCAGGCCCTATCAGAAAACCAGCGCTGCGTTATTTTACACTCTTATTAAATATCGCAGCATATGCTGAGGTAGGAGCCTTTTTGGCCTCGCACAGAGCATAGTTGATTTTTCCTATTTTAATTTTACTTTTCTGATTTGTTGTAAGTATAAGTTACATGATATAGATTAAGTAGTTATTTTTTATTTGTCCTGTGCGTGTCAAAATAAATGTTTTTCTTTCTTTCTTTCTTTCAATATTTGGATACGATAGTGCATCGACTTTCTTGGAGATCTATGCTTTGGAATGAGCAATTAGCATCATTTTGACGGACTTCTTGACAGTTCAAAAGTACTTGTAGGTACAGTACGGCCGTCGAATCTTGGCGAGTCTGGAGTTAGGCTCTGCGAATTTTAGCGCTTGATAACTCGTAAAAAAATAAATGGTTACACATTTTTTTTTTTTTAATAAATGCAATTTGCAGTTGTTATTGCTGTTAAAAACTGTTATTGGCATTTATTTTTTTAAAACCTTTATTTTTGTACGAATTTTCCAGCGCTAAAATTCGCAGACTCTTCAGACTCGCCAGGATTCGACGGCCGTACTGCACATGGTTTATTTTAAAGTGAAATGTAAACCCCGGGGCCTTGGAACGAAGGCAAAGAAGGAACAGAAATGTATCTTTAGTCAGTATAAGTCTGAAACTAGCTCCCACTCCGACAAGGAGATATCATTGGATGATTTTCCCATCGAATAAAATGCCCTAAATTGAATGGTAAAGCGATCATTTTACGTAATTTTTTTTACTTTTGTGTTTTATTTAATTACTTTATTCGATGTACAACAAACGCCGCGTTTGTATTTATCATACCCTAATTAAGTTAAGCAGAACTTCGCAACAACGGAACCGGCCGGCGGAAGCTGATGATACTGCTTTTACTAAAATCTCACTTGTTTTCATGCATTTCATTCAACTTTTAACCTACTTTTTATAGTAATTATAATATGTCATATTGTTCTGTCCAGACATTCTATGTCCATTGATCCATTTCTGTCCCCCTAGCCAAGTTTCGTTAAGCGTGAGCACTTGGACTTGGCTATGCCCGGGTGCTGTAATTGGGTTTTAATTAGTTGAACCTATTGTGTCTCTAATGACCGTATTCAAAGAATAATTTATTTCTGACAATAAGCTATCAGTTAGGCCAACACCTGTGGGCAGTACTAGTTAACGTATACAAAATTGAGATTACGATGAAGAGAGCCATCTTTTAAGGAGATGCGACTTTCGAGCTACAAACATTTTGCTCTGAATCATAGAACGAAAGTCACCATGACCCACCTGTCTTCTAAGCTAGAGTGAATAGGCTCATAACAAACTAGTGCGCTTCACCTTCAATGATTGCATCACTGGATACCATCAGGCAGGAACATAGTTGAGCACTAGTTTATAATAAAAAAAAGACCAAATGTCAATGTCTATATGAAACACATCTGCTTATAGCTGCTAGTATGTCTTACCAAATAATAATAATAATGTGTAACGGTAAAATGACATCAGCAAGTTCACCAGACGTCTGGCCACAAACAACCAAGTGTGACAGACGTGATTAGGTTTACCAGATGTCTAGGAAATCTAATGAGTGCCAATGGTATATCTACGTAGTGCTAACGGACACTTATACTTAAAGCCACTTATAATGTTATACATATGAAGTTTCTATTGGTTTTCCGCATTCTGTACAAGCTTCATCATTAGCCACTTCATCGCTAATCATTAGGTGAGATAGTGGTCAAACGTGAACATGCCTCAGTTTAAAAAAAAATGTTACCAAGTACTTACTTTTTTAAATATTATTTAGATGACCTAACTTCTAAAATGCACAAAATTAAAAAAAAAACATATAGGTACTTAATTTTTAGGGTTCAGTTGTCAAATTGCAACAAAATGGAAGCATTATAGATTTGTCATATCGTCTGTCTGTGTGTCACAGTCACTTTTTTCAAAACTCTCTCATGTTTGTGCTCATCACACAAACATTTCCTGGGTGGGAATCAAATCCACCAGCATAGCAGTCAGGGCCACTAACCATTAGACCAAGAGGCCAGTCAAAGTTATACAGTTGAAATTTGGTAAGTAGATGAATTCTGTAAACCGCATTAAGATTATTGCACAAAAATTGAAAAAAATAGATAAGTTTTGAGGTTTCCCATACATAGAACTAAATTTCAATCTTTTTTTTATTAACCCATATGTGTGGGGTATCTATGAGTAGATCTTCAAAAAATTATATTGAGTTTTCTAACATCGTTTTTTTTTTTCTAAACTGAATAGTTGTGCAATGGAAACATTTCCTAAGTGATAAAATGTGTCCCGGTAACTTGCACTTGCCCAAGTTTTACGCTTAGAATTAAAAACAAAATGAAAGCATTATTTATATCATAATAATATATATTTCAAATTTTTGCCAATTCTTTTCTATGAGAAACAACCAACTGAAACTGTAGACTAGCTTTGAAATTTTTTAGCAATTTAAATGAACAATTTTCAAAGGAAACTGCTAGCAGAAATGTAATCTATAGATTAATAAATTTTAAGAAAACATCACAATTGCCAAAGTATTAAAAGCCACAAGATAACAGTTTTAATTAGAACAAATGCATTTTAAACAAGAGGTACACACAACTTCATCAAGAATTTTATGCTACATTTTAACCATTTGTTTTGATTTTATGATATTATTAAAAACTTTTACTAGATAATTTTTATTGATTGTAGAAAGAGGACTATGTTTGTTTATAGAGAATTCATTCAACATTTACAGGTCCAAACGAAAGAAGTTTCATTATCTATATCACAACAAACATAGGTGGGTGATCAATAGTTAGAACTTCAAACTTTATCTAACTTGCTAATACGATTTCATAAACGCTTAGCCTAATAATAAAATCTTAAGACTTACTTAGATCCTGAGCTTCCGCAGTGCCCTTTGTCAGCGCTAATAATATAAAAAAATACACCAAGCACATAACACAAATATTATCACTTAACATTTTCGCACTAAAAGTTTTTTGTGACATTGTTAAAACGAAACTAGTACGGTGAGCTAGAAAACAAACATGTTACTTAAAAATAAGTTGCATTATGTCCAAGCAACAAGGCACTGCACATTACACTTGTCCACATCCAAACGCAACACAAGCACGGCTTGCTTTGCTTTGAGTTCGAGTTTCGAGTAACAAAAAAACATTGACTGACAGGCAGACGTCACTGCGGGACACAGACTATAAATCTATATAGACTTTAGTCTATGGTAGGCGAAGGCACCATAAATCTATGACAGCTACAATCGCACGGGCCTTATAATATTCTGTCTGAATGATAATTTCATGTACCTACTGCAATTCTAGTACCAGTTTCGGACAATAATTTACCATTCACCATTGAAATTAGAGTTCACGCAAGAATGAGCAAAGCTAGCTCGAAAACTAGCACTCTTGCAGAATTATAGCTTTGACTATAAAAATAAGAACTTATGAAACGATGGGGCGCAGAGGTCGGACACTTGACTAAAAAAAACAGAGATAGTTTAGTATTTATCTTATGAAAATAAAGCGTAGTAGTACGCTTAGAACTAACATTTTTGAATTTCGGAAAAGAAAATTAAAAATCATTATTTTGTAGAGGATTTTTAGAGGTTTGGGGAGAAATCGTAAATGTCGTCTGGCAACACTGGCCATAAATACTTTTTGACATTGACAGTGACGTGATTATGTCAATTTTGCTTTTTTTGATTTATTGTCCATGGGAAATTAGTTAATAAATGTAAAAAATATAGAGAAACAAAGGTGTTAAAATTGTGAGTAGTATTTTGGAAACAATTTGTATTAAGTATTTACTTTTTATTTTATTATAACCCACTTAACTCCAAACCTTTTTGGTTTTGGTTTGCTTTGGTGTATAATAAAGATTCAAAACATCTCTTTAGAAAACCTGCTCTTTAACAGTAGTTTAATAAAATTAATAACAATGTTTTTTTTTCAGGTCAAGCTTCAGTAACTATTATAGAACAAAAGATAAATATCAATATTTTCTCATAAGTACACTATTATCTTTAATTAACGTCAAACTAATCTAAGATGTCTATAAAAAATAATAAGAATCGTGATGGCCAGTTCTAGAAAAACAAACAGCTATGGTATATGGTATATGGTATATGATATATTATCAGCCAGTAATTTTAATAGATTAAAAACCTGTACAAAACCTTTGTGGTGCCAAACGAGACTTACAATGAATGAAGATAAAATAAAACAAAAAATGACACAAGCAAAGAGATTTAAAGATATAGATGTTACATACATATGTACAATATATATTGAATGTCTTTGGACACAAGAATTTTCACAATTATATTTATAGAGCTGTAAGTCAAAGATCATAAAGAAAGCTGTCTTTTGTAAGCATGACGTTCAAAAAGTATTAATTTGTGCTGAATAAATACATAGTTATTAATCTATCACTTTTTTGTTTTTTTTTAATGTTTGTCTAATTTAGATTTAAGATATGTGTATTATGTACCTAAATACTGAGTTAAGGCCAACTCTGTGTAAAGCGGGAGCCTACAAGCATTCAGATGCGCCCGTCAAGTCTTTTGCTATTCGATATTACAATAAAGTTCTGCGGAGGACGGCCACCGAGACACCCTCTCACAGCGTTGGCCTGACTAGACAAGACAACAAAGAGCCTCAATTGCATTGTTGGCTCTGTGGTTGTAAGCACTATTTCATAGTGTCTGGGATTGGTTTAGATTCCCAACTAATGATTACCATTGCATAGCATCCTAGTAAAAACTGTGCTAAACCTGGACTTATTAGCTGCTCAAAGTCTAAATTTGTGTCCAGTCGATAGTATAAGACTTCATATTTTAACCTGGGACTAATCGGCTTGAATATGGGTGAAGTTAGGTGCACTAGTGTTTAATACTTAAAAGTATAGAAGTCAGCTGTAAGAAAAACTAGAAGTGCTAAATGGATAATCCTTATGTCCAAATAATGCTAGTTTCTTTTTTACTCATTGCCTTAATTATGATCACCCCTTTTACCTCACTAAAAACAAAGTTTTGTGTGTTGTAATATTTGTTATAAAAAAAAAGTTAACACACCTGCTTCTCAAATACCTACCTACATAATATGGTGTATACCTAAGGATTGAAGAACCTAAATGTGAATTGAAAAGGACTAGTAGATATTTATCTATACCTATAGAAATTCATACTACTACTAATTCAGTGGTGGTAGCGATATCTACGGCGTCACAGAGGAACTAAAAAAGTCGAAATCCTACATATGCACAGCTCACACAATAATTTGAACATATACCGTCCAAAATCATCTATCAGGAAGGTATTGTAATAACACCTGTCTGGTTCTCCCTTTACAATGGAGGTAGGTATGTAGGACAGTAGGACTTTACAACCAAACCCACATCCCTCCAAACTGGTGACCTACGAGAATAAACGTCAGTACAACCATCGCAGCATTTCCGTCGTTTTTTTTATGGTAGGTAAAGTCATTGAATGACGAATCCCACCCTTGGGCGGAGCGGGAAACAGTGTCACACTTTTACTGACTAAAAAAACTCATTCCTTCCTTGCCTTAGTCCCAGAGCCCTGGTGTTACGCATTCGCATCAACCTTTGTCTCAGGAGGCTTCGACCTTTTAGGGTCCCTACAGTTTGCTGGCTTCTGAACTTCTTGAGGCGCGCGGGAAGAGTGCGCGCCGTAGCGTTTACGTCGTAACGTCATCTTTACGTCCTCAACCCTTCCAGAAGCGGACCATACAGCCAGCGCCCATAACGTTAAAGGATAACCTACTAAACCTAACCACTAGCACGCCTACCTGTGCATATTGGGTCATCACCTCAGCCTCATCAGCGACATTGGCTAAGCACCCTGCACCTTCACACATGAAGAACCTCTCCTGGCCGACATCAGCAGTCAAGCCACCAAGTTGAATAACACTGTTGTGACTTTTTTTTTATTAGACACAACTCCATCTAGTCCCAAGCTAAGCAGGGCTTGTATTTTAAGTACATACTAGACAACTGATAAAACATATTTACTTACATACATACTTAAATATATTTCTAAATACTTATGTACTATAGATAAATTACACAAAGACACAAAAAATGATCCTGCTCATCATTAAACATTTGTCTTGAATGGGAATCGAATCTGCAACCTCCGGTTTAGCAGTCAAAAAACTCTCCGTGCAATTTGAACACAATTATAACAGTCCGAAATAATATCGGGCAATCCCCAGGTTCAGACATAACACCCGGCTGGTTGGATTCTCCCTTTACAACGGAGGTTTGTGAAACTTTATATTCAGTTCAATATACCTCTGACATATGCCCTAGCAATACTTAAATAAATAGTGTGGAGCGAAAACTAGAACTAAAACTCATCCCTGCATTCATAAAGTTCTAGTAAAATAATATTTTATAGTACGTGGCAAATAAGTTGAACTAAAATGACCGTCTTTGCTATGGTTACGCCCAGCCCCCTACTTCGATTGAGACACAAATATCTGTTACTGTGCCTTGTACGGCAATCGCCAATTTGGTTCAACTTATATGCTGCGTATTGTACTACTGTATAACATTATTTTCTTTGACTTATTTAAGATATTCACTTTATTTCCAATTTATTATGCGTTCCAAATAAGAATAGGATCGGTTGACAGGATGTGCCGTCACGCCGCGCCGTACTGTCAAATCGAAGATATTTTTGCTAAATTGAAGAACTCAGAAATGAGTAGAATTGAAAACACTGGATTCTGATTAAACTTTTTTCGTTCACAGTTCGTAAATAAACTAAACTTTTCTAATATAAACTGAATTTTTAAAATATCTTGTCTCGATTTGATAGTAAATCACAATCACGTCACAATATGACAATCGATTCTACTCTCATTTAGAACGCATTGTACAAACGGAATCTTAAATCTTATTGTACGCAGCAAATAAGTTGAACCCGTTGTTATGGTTTTTTGTTGTTTTGGCCATTTTTGATCAACTTGTTTGTCACGTACTAGTAGGTACTTACTATAATATTGGAGTCACTTATCTAAAAACAACGACGTACCTTGCTTGATTCTGCCTCTGCTACCATTTTGTCTACGTCATACCTACTTAGCTATATATCTATACCTGAAACGTGAGTCATGTATCGCACATGCAACCTAATATTGTTATCTGGGGGAATTTAGCGACCATAGTGTTTTGTTCATAACTTGTAATACGTTGACTGGATTATGAGCATATTGGCAAAGTAGTGTCAGTCTAGGATGTTATATCTCTACCTTACGGATAACCCCTTTAATTGCCTTGGCTTCAGTAGACTTCAATTACTAGCTTCTGACAACGTATTTATTCACAATCTAAGAACAAAATATGCATTTAAGCTTTAAATAGCATTTATTTGTGAAAGAATTTTAGTACTTAATTCTTAAAAATATAAATCACGAAATGATGCACACTATATCAGGTAATTTTCAATACTGGCTAAATCCCCATAACGTTAAAGTTTTTTGACTACTTTTGAAAATTACCTCCTTATTTCTGAACGCATCCATCGCAATGAATAGACCATAGACAAATTTCAACACAATATAGAACCATAGACATTATGAAATTGTAGAGCAGTGCTTGGATTGTCTATGGTACGGGTTTTCCTAAATGTCCGTGCTGGCATTACATAGTGCATTCAAGTATTTCGCTGATAACTTGAAATCAGTTGATATCCTGCGTGAAGAGTGGAGCTCGTCCGGTGTAATTATAAATAATTATTTAGTGTTGTGAAACGTATTGTACTAAGTAGTGGTCTACTAGTGTCAAGAACAGTTTTAAGCGGAAAAATACTGAATACTGTGAGTAATTATATTTTTAAGCTTTAATTATCATCAGAGATAGGGGAGAGAGGCCTTCCAACGCTGCGTCTTCAGACTTCTGTCACGTGGTCGCTATTCCTGAACCTTTCGTCCCCTATCGACCATGTGTTCTGCGTGCAATGTGTCCCGCTCTTTGCCATATCCGAGCTATGTAGTTAGCCTTGATTCTCTTGCTAACTGACTGTCTTTATTTCTGATGTGATCTCGCAAGGATACTCCGAGCGTAGCCTTTTTCCTTGCCCTTCGATCAATAATGTTATTTTTAGCATGTAAAAATGGACTGACCCGTAAACTATAGGAAGTGAAAAAGCTTACTTTAAAGTGATTCCAATTTTATTTTATCTTTGTAACCTTGTCATTGATGACTATATATGTCTATATCTGTTCACGGTTTCATAAAAGGTTGAGTGTATGAATCATTCGATAAAAATATATTATTTCATAATAATTAGTTTTTATTACACAAATAATAATACTTTTTTTAGATTCGGGAGTTTACGTAGATACAGTTTTTTCTTTTATAGGTATATAAAAATCAAGCAAAAATAATCCAGTGATGTCTCCTTCTCCTATACTTGGGAGCACTAAATTATTTTTATTTTTTTTCGATATGAATTAACTGGCTTGACTGCAATCCCATCTGATGGTAAGCTATAGTGTCAGGCTTTACTGATTAAATAACCCACCCCGTTCCTTCGTTGCCTTTCATACGGCTCTGGTATGAAAACCTTTCTTTCAGAGGCAAACTATTGGTCCCAGCCAGGCTTTGACTTTGACTGCTGGCAGGCTGGGCTCCCACGGTTTTGGCAAATCCTTGAGGTGCGCGGGAACAGTACGTGCCGTCGACGACTTGGGCTCGGTCCGGACTGTTACCGGACGGTCGGATTATTTTAAAAGTTTATCGATTTATCAATTTGAGAGATGATTGTCTTATCGTAATTTTATTCTTTACATTATTTTATAAAGAGTAAAACGAGACCCAATTACTAAAAGCGGTTTCGCACTACGTCTTAACCGAATCCAAACCCGTGAAAGTATGATCCATAGTAGTCGTAGAACTATTTCTATGGTAATTTATGTATTTATTCAGAGTAGTTAATTACTTATTTTAAAAAAAAATTACAGTTCGAAAAAACTAGATAATTTGATCAAACCATTTATAATAGTTGGGTTCGGATCGGATCCGGATCGGACAAAAAGCAAACAATCTGCTTCATGGGATCGGACGTAGTGCGAAATTTCTAAGTCGGTCCGTTAGCTTGTCTGTCAATCTGTCACCAGGCTCATTATCTATATATTTAAATTTTGCACAGGACCTGTGCAAAATTTCACGCTCCTAGGCCCAGTAGTTTCGGCTGTGCGTTGATATGTCAGTCCGTCAGTTTCTCCTTTTATACATTTATATAGATTTCAGACTAATAATCATTGTATGAAAGGTGTCACCTACGACATACGGGGAGGCCCTTATGACGTAGGTGAACATTAAGAAAGGATTTTTTAAGCTATGCATAGCTTTTATCGCAGGCCTTGAGCGCGGGGACTAAATCCAGAAATTCCGTAACGAAAAAACCTCACGCTCCCCACTCCGACGGGCACGGAGGTGTGGCTTGAAGGCCGTGCATCGTCTAACGTCGTGTCAGTTCGGCAGTCTTCGACACGGCGCTGTGTGTCGTGCGAATATAGTAGAATTTCTTTAAACCCGGCCGCACACCAGGCATACAATTGTTTCTCCACAATTGTAGCGCCACATTTGAAATGCGACACATTTATCGCCCTCATATATTCCAACGTGAGCCCGCACACCGAGGAAACATTTGTAGCGGGCGCACTTTGTGGCGAGACGTCATCCGCGCTACAATAATTCAAGATCGAACCGGTTCGTTTTTTGTGTCGCATTTCAAATTTGGCGCTACAATTGTGGAGAAACAATTGTATGCCTGGTGTGCGGCCGGGTTTAGTCTGCGCGCGCCGAAAAAAGGAAACTAATCATTTGCCGTCATCTTGACATTTATGTCAGGTGTCAGGAGAACGTGTTGTGTTCTGTGTTTTTAATCGTTTTCTAAAATAAATAATCGTCATCATTATACCGAAAGTGGTTAAAAGTGTTGGTAAAGATATTATCTTGAAATTCAAACGTGCTTGTTAAGAGGAATGAGAAAATATCGGGCCTACGATACGATTTTCCAAAGGTGGACCATTTGTCAAATATTTTTTTCGGGTGACCAGAACAACAAATTTCCCTGAATATTCGTACCCGAGTGGTTCCTGACAGAAAAACAGAGTTGGTTGAAAATGGACTGCTACCATGTATTTGATTCTTAACAAGTGATTATTATAACGTGCTATTAGAGTTTGTTGAAAATGGACTGCTACTGTGTATTTGAATCTTAATCAAGTGACTATTATAACAAGCTATTATATATTAAATAAAGTACTTAATTTTCTAAGTTCTCATGACTTTTTTATAATAATTAAACAATAATTCAATCTATTTGTTTACTTTCATTAAAGTAGTAGTTATATAGATTTGGATCTATATCAATATGTATATATATAAAGATCAATGCAACTTTAAAAACGTCCAAATGTTTAGGCTTTGTTCGGACTATTTTGTAGATGGTTCATGTGAAGTTTGCACAAAATCGGTCAAGGGGACGGTCTTCATTTTTCTGATACCGGAAGCGAAGCCGCGGGCAAAAGCTACTAATATGTAAAAGCGAAATACCACTCACTGATTAATCACTATATCTCAGAAACTATAACACCTACAACTTAAAATTCGGCAGGTAGGTTTCTCACAGGAAGTAGACGTCCGTAATTACGTAATTACCTGTGCAAATAGAGTTGATTTGTTTAAATACTAGCTGAAAAGAATGTAAACAATCTTGACATGTTTCTTTATCTAAAAATACTATTAAATTTACATTTCTTTAAAATCGCTACATCGTTAACTAATCGTCATCTAGAATTTTAGAAAACCTGAAGAACATACTAAAATGTAATAATATGTAATGAAATTAATCGTATTTCCCATGATTGATTTCAAAACGTATTTCTTGTGCTTTGTTTACTTTGTATTTTTTTTATTATATGAGGGAAAGTAGATTAATTACACTGGCAACATTAAGCACGCCCCCAGCCACGCGCAGACTTAACGTAATCCAATTCTAGACGTATTGTACGACTTTACGGAACTCGCCCGAATCGAGACGAGCTGCTCCGAAATCGGACGAATACATAATCAGCTGTTGGTGAGAAAGTATATAGGTGTATAAGTATTTATCTACAACAGTGAAATGCTGTACTTGTGAAATTTGTGTATAAAGTGTTTTGAATATGAATGAACAAAGTGCAAAAAATAAATAATTATAATTGCATAAGTTGATACAGAATGCTATGCAATAGCTTTACCGCGGCAGTCCCCGAGTGCCACACGTATTTTTTTTTAATTCAGCTACTAAAGGGATGTAATGGGGGTCTAAAGTTTGTATGGAGAACTACTTTTACGCGGGCGAAGTCGCTGGTAGGGGGCTAGTATTACATAGCTCAGTTACTGTACTCGTGGGGGATACCGGCGGCGGTGATCTCTTGCGCCAAGCCTTGGTACAGGTCATGGTCCGAAGCGGGGAGTAGAGGCATCTGGTCGCCTCCTTCTGCGAAACAAGGTCTTATAACACAAATATAGGAATAAATCTGAAAGCAGTAAATTTTATGTTACGTCAACGAGCTAGTTATTGCTTGTCGTCCGGAAATACGCGCCTTTGGTGGCTGGAAATCGGGATTGAATTGCACCTATTTCATCATCCGCCTTTTTAATGTTCCCACTACTGGGACTCTCTAGGAGAAGGACTGGGCCGTAATCCACCACGCGAGCCCCGTACGGGTTGGTGGATGTCACAGTATGTCTTTGAATTTTTGGTTTTAGGATATGACGGTACCTATTTATCTGATTGTTATTAATATCCACAAAATATTATTTCCTAGATCAGCATGTCATACGAGCTGCATAGGAGCGGGGTCGTGACCGGCTCCCTGAACTGCTTCTGTCTGGCGTGCGACGCGCTGCTGCAGTGCGCGCACGACGCCGCCGCGCACGTGCGCACCGCGCAGCATCAGCACCAGGCCGGCGCCGTGAACTTCTGCGACAAGTTCCCACATGAGCATATTAAAAAGGTGAGTTAGGAATTAGGATAGTGCCTATAGGTACGTTAAAATACAAAGATTAATGAGAATGATACAATTTTGGTTATCTTCACTTTCAACTAGCCCTGGTACTAACAGTCCTACACATGTAATGTAGGTAATAATCATAGATAGTAATACTCGTGATAATACTTTACTTAATAGGTCCTTGAGTCACATATACTAGATTCTATCAGTGAAAGTCCAAGAGATACCTTTTATAAACATAAGTAAACAGTTGAAAGTATTCAATTTATTTATTTTCCAGTTCAAACGGGGCTACTACTGCGAGTTCTGCAACGTCCTGATGCCAATAGCGTCCAAAGTGAATGTACATATTGCTGAAGATGAACACAAGCACAACAAGGGAGTTCTCCTGCTGAAGCCGCTGGCGCTTGATGTTGTGGCGTTCAACAACGTTCTTATTGAAGAAAACGCTTGGCACGGCCTGATGCAAGGAGTCTGCTCACTCTGTAACGCAGAGTTCGAAGATGAGGCTGATCATAAGGCTGAAGCAGAGCACTCTTTGAATTTGGTTCTGAAACCTGTTCAGTTTGGGGCTAATAATGCCATTTATCGTCATGTAAGTACAAACTTCATTTTGGAATTCCAACTACCCATATAATAGAATGGTTAAAAGTTAAAATTCGAAAAACTTCAGTTAGACTTGCCTACAAATATAGTTTATACATATTTATATACTAGAAGGAATATTACCACCTCTAGTAATCCCTCATTATTTCTTATTTGTGATTCAGTGTTTTGATTAAACCTGATGCTTTCTACCTGTACCATCAGAACATCCATTGTAACTACTTCCAGTGTTTAATTAACAACCTGACTGAAATTCATCAATTATTATTTCACAACAAAATGAAGTAACGAATTGAACGTTTTTATGATTACAGTTAGATGACACAGCTGTCCAATGCCTGACATGTAACAAGTTGCTAGCTCCTGGCAAGATGAGCAAACATTTTATCGACACAGATCATCTCGAGCTTTACGCGAAGCGACGCATAGAAACTAATGGAGCCTGCCAAGGAATCGAAGCTGAAAAAAACCGTCAAGAAAAAGTAAACGACACTACTTTAGTCACAAAAAATGAAGCTGAAATTAATTTGAAGATAGACAACGAAGGCCAGAATAAAAGAGCGGATAAGAATAACAATGAAAAATCATCGACTAAAGACAAATCTAAAATTCTCGAATCTATTGTCAAGTACCAAACTAAAGGAATCAACATTCACTTAGAAACAGAAACCGCTTTCTGTAAAAAATGTTCACAAGTTGTGCCATTTAGTTTGGATGAGATAGAAAACCACATTGATAACCATTCATCTGCTACTGTGGTTGACTCTGACTTGCTATACCCATCAAATCTGGATCAACATTTGAATCGAGTCGATATTAATGACAAAACAACACAATCGTCTGACGATCAACGTAATGATGACGTAAACTTCTTAAAAGCTATACAAGATAATGTCTTGAACGATTCTTCAAGTGAGGAAGATAATGACACCGATTCAACTTGCTCAGTTGGAGACTTAGACATTCCCTCGACCGAAAACTACAATAAAGATAACGAAGAAGAAGCAAGTGACTTTGCAAAAGCAAATGACATAACTTATAACAAGAACATTAAGCAATCTTTTTGCCGCATTTGTGAAGTACACCTGCCGTCTTCCTTTAAATCACTGAAGGAGCATGTAGATGGAGCGCATCACAAAAGACTCGTAGCTTCCTCTAAGTCTTCTATAACACAGGTTCTGCCAAAGGAGAAAACGATAGAATTCATAAATTCGTCTTACATTATAAAAACATTCTTTTACACTGCCAGTTTGTTTAACGAGAAATATTGCATCTTTTGGGATAGTTTTTATTTGATATTTAAGAATGGTTCAAGAATGAAGTGTTTTGTATGCGACATTAACTTGCCACCATATTCGGACGCTGAGGACCATGTGAAGACATTTCAGCATACCAACTTGTGGAAAAAAGTGCCTGTCATAACATCGGAAAAAAACGAATTCATCAGAGAGGTATAGTGAATCAGCAACTTAGTCTATAGTAACCTCATTTGCTACCCTATCCTAACCTGGGTTAGGTTAGGTTAGGTTCTTAAAAACTTAATATTTAATTTGATTTGGTATTAAACTTTGGTTTATGTCCCAAAATATCATATTTTGATATGATATTTTGGGACATGTGCCTGAACAGACTCTTCGCATTATAGCCTTCCCCAAATTTTTCCTATCTAATTATGTATTTCGCTTGTCATACTGTAGATTTTTTTTTTTAATGTGATGTTGTCTATAACGTTACAGGTTCGTCCCGGACTGTATCACTGCGGGTTTTGTCACCTCCTTGTCTCTGGTTGGACCGACATGAAAAAACATCTGGAGTGTTCCGATCACCAGAAACATAAAACTATTTGGGAGTCCCGACTGAGGCTGCATTTGCCTGAAGTTCAGCAACACAGGATGCAAGAACAAATGGAGTATTTGGTCAGGCGAAGATTTTGGAATATGTTTAATTGACGTCTCTATACTTACTTGATTGAAATTAATTTATAAAAATATTATTGTTGTATTCTTTTTTATGTTAGGTGGATACCTAAACAGGGATCTGTTTAAGTCGTAATTCGCGCCATTATGAACACTTCTATATGACACTTACACTAGTCGCATTTATTACTACACCGTAAGATTGTAAAAGATTCGAGTAATTTTAAACAGTTTTCTAAATAAGGCATGGTTATATTGAAAACTAATGAATTTAGATATAAAACGATTTATTCATAATTAATCGATAAATTATAACCTATTAAGGATTTATTACAATCTTGCACATTCTTCTCCATAGAGATCTACGCTTTGGAATGTGCGATTAGGATTATTTTGTTTTTGTCGGATAGACAGACTTACCTTTCAGAAGTGCCTGTAATGGTTTACTTGAAATAAAACGACTGATTTGATTTGATGTAACTTATGGTGTTTATAACTTTCCGGTGACATATACATACCATTTATGCTGGTCGCGTTGGTTCATCTCGCATCTTTCGCTCTAGTTTAAGCGTTCTTTATATATTTGTTTTCATTAATTTTGCTAAAAATATTCTGTAACTAATTTAATGATATAAATAAAATAATGATTTGATTCAATCAATAAAACGATTAAATGATTATCTACACTAATATAATAAAGAGGTAAAGTTTGTTTTTTTGTTTGTAGGAGGTAATCTCTGGAACTAATGGTTCGATTGGAAAAATTTTAGCAACAATAGAAAGCTGCTTTTCTCCTGAGTGACATAGCTGGCTATAAATTATTTATATAACATGGATGTTAACCGAGCTATCACTAATTCACTACAAGAAATTTTCCGCGGACGAAGTCGCGGGCAGAAGCTAGTATTTTAATAAAAGCAATCAATTACAGAATATTTTTAATATTATAATTTTAGCATAGCATCAGCCTCATTATGTTCCCATTGCTGGGACTCGGCCTCCTCTGTAGGAGAGGGAATGGGCCATAATTTTAATTTAATGTGATATGTACATGTTTTTGTGTACCTAAATGTAATCTGTAGTACTCAAGTATTTTTAATTTTTGTACGTATGGTATGTAAACTTTTAAAAAAAATTCTTCATAGTAATTACGACAATAATTTCCTGAATTAAATGATAATTATTATAAAACGATTCTCTCTCTTAAACTCTTAATAATATAATAATAATAAACATTTATTTCAGAATCAAGTTCCATATTTTGTTAGTAACAGTATAAAATGCCTTATATCTAGTGTTAGTGAATAAACTAATCCAATCTAATAGGTAATTATATTTTAGCCATCGAAAATAGTGGATCCACTAGAGACTCTCCCACCCCAATCTACTTAACTGCATGGAGTCTTATCCAGCGTTCTAGAAACGGAGTCCCAGCGGTCGGTAACTCTTCATTAATACGTTACCGTTTACGTTTACAGTTCACACATCGGTAGATATGCTGTTGCAAAACTTCAAACCACATGACACTTTTCCATCGAAATATAGGCGATATGTTTTTCACCGCTTCGATGGCGCAGCCATTGAAATCCTAAAATATCAACCAAGTTTTTTTAAACTAACCAACCAATTTTTTTACAACTTTTAGTAAATTTAAATCTGTGTTTGACAAGAAAACTTGTTCAGTAACTTATCACCAATAACATGTTCTTCAAAATTCCCAAGCGCGGCCAGTAGTGACAATTCTTAAAATCTAGAATTTCCTGTATATTTTTATTTATAAATTCTTTAAGTAAGACTACTTAAATTTAAAGTGTTGTCAGCGCTTTAATTTAGCTCTCCGCGTTTCAATGACATGGTCACATTCAGAGCCTTTTTTTACTTTTTAACCAAAACTATACACAATTATGGTTTTGAGAACATTGTAGTGTTTTAATAAACTAGTGCGCCTCACCAAAAATTTTTGGATTATTCTTCGATTTATAAGTTATTGCTACTTCTACTTTGACCAAGTGGCAAAAACAGAGTTCGGTCAGAAATTATCAACACAAAATGGTATCCATTCCCTCTTGTGTATTACTTTGGAAGGCTTTGACAAATGTATTAGCAATTAAAAAACCTTCTTAATTATCAGAGGATGGCATTGTATAGATGTAGGAGAAATAGTTGGAAAGTCAATTGGAGAGGTGAGTCGGTAATGCCTTGCGATAAATTGGTCATTTGCTCAAAAGAGTATGATTCTTTCTACATACGTCCACATAGAAATGATTAACGTTAAGTCCTTATCTCATGGTATTTTATGATGCGACTAGCTTTCTGCCAGCGCAGCGGCTTCGTCCGCGTGAAAATAAGTTTTCGCACAAATTTTGGACACACGTTTCATCCCTTTTGGGGGTGAATTTTGGAAAATCCTTTCTTAGTGTTCGCCTATGTCATAAAAGGAAGCCCAATGCAAAATTTCACTCTCCTAGTCCCGGGAGTTTCGGCTGTGAGCTGATATATCAGTCAGTCAGTTTCTCCTTTAATAAATATATATAGATCACTTTTTCCATCTCTTCTCCTTTAATATATATAGATGAGATGGAAAAAGGGGCCTAGTAGTTTCTCAAAGGAACTTATCTCCTAAATTCTATAGCTGCTTTTTGCGTTCTCAGTCTTAATTCTCAATTTCACTTTTAAAATAAAACTGTTACAATTTTATGAACTGCTGTAGATTTCCCTGATAATTTCATTTTAAAATAGCTTCGGGCCCAACTTATTTGCCGTATACTATAGGACGGGGTGGAACAGCAAAGAATGATAAGGTATCGCACTAGTTGTCACAAGTCTATGGCTCTAATGAGTGTCATTGAGAAAATTAAACGTGCCACAAGAAGACGCGTGCGTCTGTGTAGGTAATTTAGTTCATTATTAAAAAGTAAGTAAAACAAAATCTTCACGAGTCTCCTAATTTACAGGTTGTATTACGGTGTTATATTGGTGTATTGTAGTACGGTTATTATTAAAGGTGGTATAAATATTGTCAAGTTGTATATGGACCCTGTCGGGCGCAGCAAAGTTAGCAGAGAGGACAAAGACTAAGCAGCAATTCGTTAAATTAATTAATTATTGTTATAGGTAATCAGATGTACATGTATTGGTGGTGGTTTTATTATGTGGTGAATTATGTTACATATTTTAATTTACTTTTATCATCGTTATTCTAGTTCACATTATTTTTTGTGAACGCATCCATAACTCGAAAAACCATAGGCAATTGATAAACAAACCTCATCATAGAGTAATTTAGTGCTATGTGACAGTGTGACCAACGTCGGCGATTTGTCGCCATTTAGGCTAGGTACTCAAAACAAAAATTGGCGATGAAAAAACGTGAAAGTCGACTGGGCGCCTTTTAGACTACTTCAGAGATGAGCTATTTAAATTATTCTCAACCATAATTATAGTCTGTAATATTTATAAAGAATAATAGTCGTCCTATAAGTTAATGATTAGCTAGTTTCGGGGAATTAAGACTGAAATTGTCTTATTATATATATTATTATGATACCCATGTATTTATTTAGCTGGTTATGCTGGCCATAATTATGTATGTTAAACCGGTTAAAAACTTTGGAAAAAAATAAATTATTTATTTTCATTTCAAAGGATTTTTTTTTGTCATACAAACTTTAGGAAATATGAACAATAAAAGAAAAAGAAAAATTTCTGCTAATATTGCTGTTTCTCATAGCTCTATTCACAGCATCGATCATTTGGCAGAAGTATAATACTTGTAGGACAAGAAATCTTCTTGGAAAAATTCTTGGAAAAACTTGCCATGTCCCTTTTTTATACATAGGCTCAATTTGATCACTATCTCACCTGATGTTATGCGATGATGTGGTCGATGAAGAAGCATGCTTGCCCAGAAGTAACCTACTCATTTTTGACTTAAAGACTTCTGAGTAGGTTAGCAGGAAACATAGACTCCAGCTGGGAATTCCACTCCATTCCATCCGTCCATGTGAGAACATCATCATCATCATCATCTCAGCGTTAGTCCCGGTTGCTTCCTTGGCTTTCACCTCGGTGCCCGGGGTCCGCTTTCCAACTCAAACTCCTCCACTTCGCTCGGTCTTTCGCGTCCTTTGCCGTAAGCCCATTGACACGCATATCGTCTCTTACGACGTCGATCCAACGCCTCTTAGGCCTTCCTCGTTTTCCGGGTCCCGGCGGAGGTGGCATGGCGAGGCATCTGTTACCCACGTAGTCTGCCGGTTTTCGTAAAACGTGGCCATACCAGCGTAGGCGACCCTCCTGCAATTTATCCGCTATGTCACGGACCTGAAGGCTGCCCCGGATGCGGGAGTTTTTAATGCGGTCTTTCCGCGACACTCCCGACATCCAGCGCAGCATATTCATTTCCGTGACACGCAGGCTCTGCTTGTGCCGCTCAAGTACAGGCCACGCTTCACTGCCATACAAAAGGACAGGCCTAATGATGGTCTTATAGACCTGTCCTTTGAGCCTAACCGGCATTTTGGGGTCACAGATAACCCCCGCCACCTCACGCCATTTCGCCCAGGCCGCCGAGATACGTGACTCGACGTCGCAATCGACGTCCCCGGACTCGTGGAGCACCGATCCCAAGTACCTGACCTGTTCCGTGCGCTCGACTGTGTCTTCGCCAATGCGAACAGGAGCAGCGTTTGTTGTGTTACAGGCCAAGTACTCGGTCTTCGCCGCATTAATTTTCAGACCGCCGTTTTCCAGCGATTCCTTCCACGCTGTCACACGTCGAACCAAGCGCCCACTGTCCGAGTCCGCCAGCGCGATGTCGTCTGCATACATGAGCAGCCATGGCGGCTGCTCGTGTAAGTCCCTGATGTTGGAGGACAGGACGTCCAGCACCACACTGAACAGAAACGGACTAAGGACAGAACCCTGGTGAACTCCGACGGTGATGGGGAAGGGTTTCGTATCGCCAACAGCGGTCCGAACCACAGAACCGGAGTCTCGGTACATATCTCGGATGATGTCAATATAGGTCTCGGGCACTCCTTTGGATCTCAGCGCCCACCAGATCACCTCACGGGGGACACAATCGAAGGCCTTCTGCATGTCAAGGAACAAGAGGTGCAGAGGCGTATTCTTTGATCTGTATCCCTCCATGGTAACCCTTAGGGCAAAGATGGGATCCATGGCGCCATGGCCTGGTCGAAACCCATATTGACACCCCGAGACGGTGCACTCCTGTCGAATCCGAGAGTCAATCACCCGCTCGAAGAGCTTCATGGTGTGGGACATAACCTTAATCCCCCGGTAGTCGCCACACTCCTGCACTGATCCCTTGCCTTTGAAGACTGGAGTGATAATACTCAGTCTCCATTGACTCGGGATCTTTCCGGTGAGGAGCATGCGGTTAAATAGGTGGGTTAAGATGCCCACACCACGAGGACCCATCGCCTTCCAGGCTTCAATGGGGACTCCATCGGCACCGACAGCTTTCCGGTTCTTCATGCGGCGAAGAGCCACATGCACTTCTTCAGGCGTAACCAGGGGCACAAGTCCCTGATTTGGAGGGAGAACCGGAGACAGCACCTCTTTGTGCTGCTTGTTCAGCAGCTCGTGGAAGTACAAGCGCCATCTCTCCTTCACCGCGAGGTCCTCGCATAACAGATTGCCGTCAGGGTCTCTTACACAGCGGCACTTAGTGATATCCAGTGCCGCTTTGACCCTGGAACGTGCCAACTTATAAATGAGCTTCTGCCCCTCAGACGATTCCAACTTATCATAAAGTGGCTGTAAGTGGTCTCGTCTGGCTCTGGCTACGGCCCTCTTGGCGGCACGTTTTTGCAGCTCTGTATGCGTCGCGGTCTTCGGGAGATTTGGAAGCTTGCCACGTTTTGAAGAGAGCTTTCTTCTCTCTGATCTCCCTCTGGACTGTGTCATCCCACCACCAAGTTTCCTTGTCACACTTGCGGCCGCCCCCGGATAAGCCGAGCACCGACTTTGCCGCTCCAGTGATGGCAACCTGAATCCTATCCCAGTGGCTTTGCACAGGTTCGCCATCGGTACCATCGCACTTACCGCCGATGGCCGACGCGAACGACTGGGACGTGGCTTCATCCAGTCGCCACCACCGTATTCGGCGTTGTTGGCGCTCATCAAACTTGACCCTAGGTTTGACGCGCAAGTCCATGACAAGGAGACGGTGTTGTGCAGTGAGACTCTCGCCGGGTATGACCTTGCAGTTGGCCACCCTACTGATAAGGTGCCTCCGTGTGAGTAAGAAATCGATTTGGGTAGCGTACCCCCCGCTCCTGTAGGTAATCAGGTGTTCGGATTTCTTTTTGAAATACGTGTTCACGATGGCAAGGCCGGCAGCCGCACACGTTTGGAGGATATTCTCCCCTTCAGCGTTACGGCTACCGTATCCAAAGCCACCGTGAACATGCTCAAACTCCTTGCACCTGTCACCCACATGACCGTTCAGATCACCACCCAAAACGATTCCCTGTGACAGCGGGATGCCACGAAGCACCCCACCGAGTTGATCCCAGAACGCAGCCTTTTCAGCGTCGCTGCAACCGACCTGAGGCGCGTAGGCACTTATCAAGTGGGTTATAACCCCGTCGATAAGCACACCTACGACCATAAGCCGGTCGCTGTAGCGTTTCACCTCCAGGACTGCGTCTTGAAACTCCTCGGAGAGTACAACGGCCACCCCGTTCTCCCCACCGGCTGCACCCGTGTAGATTAATTTGTAGCCATTCCCGATGAGCCGGGACCTGCGGCCTTTCCACCGAGTCTCCTGCAGGAATGCCACGGCCACCCTTCGCCTGAGAAGTACATCGGCTAACTCCCTCGCGCGTCCGGTCAGCGTGCCAATGTTCAGGCTGGCGAAGCGGAGTTTCCGGGTTGGGGCTCGCGTCTTTATCCGTGTTCGCCCCAGACACGGTAGCCCTCGCCCACTTGCCACAGGAGTCGGGCGAATCTCCTGCGCGCCGTTTTGCGGCGGCGCCCTATCCGTGGCAACAAACTTTCTTAAACCGTCCATGTTTATTGGCTATTTGTGGCCTTTACGGGAGCGACTGCCGTCCGACCTCCCAACCCTAAGAGGGAAAGCCAGCGCCAGAGCCTCATCCGCTGATCGGCAGGTGCCCCAACTTGCAGGGGAGGTTGACTTGGGCCCCGAAGGTCGTAATGGGGCCCCATATGCACCCAATATGTCCATGTGAGAACATAATTGTGCCTTATTCAACCTTTCAACGTTGGTAATTACAGACACAATTACATAACAATATGTGTAATAGGCGTGCGAATGCTGGCTGCTAAAGCTAGCCTAAAGAAGCCGAATTTTAGCTTCTGTAGCGTACTACAGGAGCTAAAATTCGCCATTGTCGCCATTTTAAACAGCAAGAGTGTTTAAAATGGCGACATCAAACTCAATAGCAGTCTTGCCAAAAAGTTACTTTTGTAACCTTTTAAGTGATTTTTAAACTGCATTGGTTACTTTTTACACTAATGAAAAGGTTACTTTTAGGTGATTTTTCGGAATATTATTTTAGGTGATTTTTCGGAATATTATTAACTTTCAATTTCTTCCATAAAACAATGAGAAATGGAACGATAATATTAGAATTTTTCATGTTGGTAAACTTCGTTAACAGTAGAACTAAAAACGTCTTTATTGGAACAACACATTGTATTTATTCACACTTACATCATTTGTATCTCGCGCACTCGCTCGATCAATCGGTTCGGATTAGTATGTTGATTAAAATTTCATCGATGTTTCTGAAAGTCAAAACAACTAATATTCTTTTAACTCAACTTTTAATACTTTTCTTTTTTATATTTTAGGTAATTTCTGATAAGACCCGATTGGTAACACTGCTCAGAAGGTATTGTTTGCAACACTGGTAATGTCTATGATCAGGATTTTCCAGATATTTCGACTTCCACGTCTTGGCTTTCCATATCGTTGTTCAGATTAAATAAATTTAGTTATTATTCATTCGTGTGGAACTTATAGTGCTGAGCAGTCATACATTTCAAGATCAATACTGCGGCAGAATACTTTTACTATAAGTAAGTACAAAAATTGATGTTATTACGAAAACGTAGAAATCTTATTATCTACACTAATATAATAAAGAGGTAAAGTTTGTTTTTTTGTTTTTTTGTTTGTAGGGGGTAATGTTGGTAATGTCTGGAACTACTGGTCCGATTGGAAAAATTTAAGCAACAATAGAAAGCTGCTTTACTCCTGAGTGACATAGGCTATATTTTATGTACGCGGGCGAAGCCGCTGGCAAAAGCTAGTAATTGATATTTGTTGTTTAGGAACAAAGTTTAACTGTTTTATTGTACCTACATTAGTTACCTACTAACGGCCGACGGATCTTGGCGAGTCTGAAGTTATTTTTTGCGAACTCAAGCGCGTCTGCATTCGTAAAAAAAATGCTAATAACAGTTTTTAACAGAAATAACAATTGCTAATTGCATTTATTTATTTAAGTCCCAGATATTTTAACCTCTTACATCTGTAAGAGGTTAAAATGGCCTTGTGGGCGGGGCAGGCGTGCTTCAAAGTACAGTGCGTTCCAAATGACAATAGGATCGATTGCCATGTTTGATGTTGTGAACTTGTGACGTCACGTCGTACCTACTGCCAAAACAAAGAATTTGGGTATGGTGAACAAAACAGGACATATTTTAGTGTTTTAAAATTAATTGATTTACGAACCGTGAACGAAGAAAGTTACAAAGAATCCAGCTCTTCAATTTTGTTTATCTTTTTATCACTGGACCGCATAGTATGATCATATGATCATACTATGCGGTCCAAATAAGAATAGGAAAGTCAGTAACCTCGATCTGTTAAATTTGGAGTGAAAAGTATGGTTTGCAAAAAAATCTTATTTGTGTATCTATCAATAAACAATTTTTTTTTTTGCTTTTTATTACTAAGTCTTAATAAAGTCTAGGTTAAGTAAAAACGTGATTATTTAATATAAATTAGCTAAATATATTGTTTTAAGCCATAAATAGTTTAAAAGAAAATCTATTTTCTCTCTTATTTTCATTGTTAGGAACATCTCGCATGTTTCTTCCATTTACTCAGGCACATCCCACAGTGACACTGAGAAACCAAATTGAAAAACAGGATTCTGATTAAACTTTTTTCAATTACGATTCATCATATTTTTTTAATATCTTATTTTGTTCACCCTACCTACTATGCCTTCCAAATAAGAATAGGATCGATTGACAGGATGTGACGTCACGCCGTACTGTCAAATCGAAGATATTTTTGCAACATTGAAGAACTCGAAGATATGAGTTAAATAAAAAAAATTAGATTCTGATTAAACTTTTACCGTTTACAGTTCTAAACTGAATTTTAAAAATATCTTGCCTCGATTTGACAGTAAATCGTAACGTCACGCGTCACAACATGGTAATCGATCCTATTCTCATTTGGATCGCATTGTAATTTCTTCGATTTGACAGTAGGTACGACGTGACGTCACAACATGGCAATCGATCCTATTCTCATTTGAAATTGAACAACAAAGTGGCGTTAATATTATTTTTGTTAGCATTCGAATATACCTATATTTATTTATTATTCGAATATTCGATTGCAACCTCTAGTCACAACATGGCAATCGATCCTATTCTTATTTGGAACTTTTTTTTTAAATATATTCCACAACTAAAGCCGTCTAGTGCCGAGCCAAGCAGAGCTTGTGTTATGGGTACTAGACAACTGTTAAAAATACTTATATATTTCTAAACACACACATATTATAGATAAATTACACCCAAATACAGAACGTGCTCATCACACAAACATTTGTCCTGGGTGGGAATCAAACCCACGACCTCCAGCATACAAAATCCTCGACTTTCTTTAATTAATGGGTCCGACCGTCTTTCTACCTTTTTTTAAGTATGATGAATAACGTATGCATAATTAAAACATCATTATCAATTTCTTGAGTGAGTAGTTAGAGTAGCTAGTTGAGGGTTCTTTTTAGCTCGTTAACGGAACTCTAAAAATCTTTAATGGTTGTCGTTACTTCGTCATAATCATAAGTGCACCAATTATGATAAGGAAAAGGATGTTAGTGTATTGTTTTCATCGAAATTGTAATCAGAATGAGCGCATTCATAGTCAGACTTATCATTACATAGTATAAAACAAAGTTGCTTAGCCCTATATGTATGTATCTAAATGTATGTATATATCTTTAAAAGTATTTACGCAACGAATTTTGATGCGGTTTTTTTTTAATAGTTAGTTTTTTCTTTTTAATTGCAATAAACTAGTGCTTGAGTGATTCAAGAGGAAGGTTTATGTGTAGTACGTGAATAATATATTCAATATCAGTACCCTTGCGAAGTTGGGGCGGGTCGCTAGTACAAAAATATAATGCTATGCTTTGTTCTGATGCGGGAGTAGTAACAATGTTTGTTGTCGATTCGATTCAAAGAATCACTTCTGTGTTTCCGGATAGCATTGTTAGTTAGTTAGGGGTTTGAATTGATCCAGATTTTTTTCGGGGATTCCTCCACTAGCACTAGATCTGCTCTATGTAAATTCGGGGACTCCCACAAGAGAGCCTGACGCTATCCTTTTCCTTCTCCTCCTGATCCATGTCCTTTATCATATAAAATTTATTGCTTTTTACTTTCGATGGCGTGACTCCTCCAACTTCTGCACCGGGTGCCATCCAAAGTAGCTACTTTGGGTGGCACCCGCGTACCCGGTGCGTACGCCACTGCGTGTTGTGTTCGGTCAAATTGCAATTATATCTGTAGGCCTACCTAGACAAGATACGACCGTTTCGCGTCGATTCTCTGTCGACAATCGGTAACGCTTCGGCGCGTATGCGATTTTAGAAAATGATACTTGCCATGTTGACGCACTAGAGTCGATCGCTCGTCCTACAATAATTGTAAGTTGCCTACCATTTATAGAAAGGTAGGACTGCAATGCTCATACGTGTGCCACACACGCTATACTAAACTTGTAGAGCGACATTTCATCCACGCCACGCGATGTCTTTCGACGTTACCGAGGCACACGTGGAACACACCGAAATGGCACGTAAATTAGACGTGTTACATGTGACGTCGGTCTAACGTCGTTCGAGCTTAAAACTACTATGCTATGAACATTGTCGAATTAACATAAAAACCGCTTGGCGGTATGATGCAGTGAGAGTTCACGTTCACTCTGAAGGCAGCAAATAAGTAACTTGACTCGAAATTTTATGGTGGGGGAAGCTCCCCCCACCCATAATTGTATATATCGTGGCCAGATCATAGAATGATGATGATGATGATCATTTCATGATCATCACCACGATGATCATTTCATGATCATCATCATTCATCAGCCTTTTTAATATCCCTACTGCTGGGACACAGGCCTCTTCTTTAGGAGAGGGAATGGGCCGTAAAAGGCCACCACGCAGGCCCAGTGCGAGTTGGTGGATGTCAACATGTCTTCGAATTGTTGGTTCTACGACATGCTGGTTTTTTTTTCCAGGCCGCCATGGCATACGAGCTGCATAGGAGCGGGGTCGTCACCGGCTCCCTGAACTGCTTCTGCCTGGCGTGCGACGCGCTGCTGCAGTGCGCGCACGACGCCGCCGCCCACGTGCGCACAGCACAGCATCAGCACGAGGCAGGCGCCGTGCACTTCTCCGACAAGTTCCCACATGAGCATATTAAAAAGGTAATATGGTTAGAATAGCATTCCGATGCGTTTTTGGTCACAGATTCATATACTACGATTGTATGAGTAGGATTTTTCACCGAAACTTTGGGCTCCCGTTTCATCACCTTAGGGGAAGAATTTTGGGAAAACTGTGCTAGAGCATTCCTACGTCATTCATAATTACCTTAAAAAAAAATTGATTAGCAATAAATTCCACTGAAGGCGCGGGCTTGCGGACAACGAGCAATGGGTAGCTCCCCGTCCGGTCGTCTGATAATCGCCCAGACCAAGCCTAGTCGTCGACGACGCGCACTGTTCCGCGTACCTCAAGGAGTTGTCAGCAATCCGTAGAGACTCTACAGAAGGGTCGATGCCAACTGGGACTAAGGGTTCGTGTCTGAAAGGAAGGGTCTAGATGACGACATAGGACGACGGCGTAGGTTGTTTAGTCAGTAAGAGTCTGCCACTGTTTCCCGCTCCGCCCAAGAGCAGGATTCTGCATTGGATGATTTTTGCCCACCATAAAAAAACCCTCCAGATTGCCATAACCTTTTAGTACGTGTTCAGCCGGCGCTGGTAGACAAACAGCTTTAGGAGGAACTGCCCCCACACCAAAGTTCCATCTTTTCTCCCGAGAGATACTTTTTCATTCAATTTTCAATCAATTAATTTATGTTTCCAGTTCAAACGGGGCTACTACTGCGAGTTCTGCAACGTCCTGATGCCAATAGCGTCCAAAGTGAATGTACATATTGCTGAAGATGAACACAAGCACAACAAGGGAGTTCTCCTGCTGAAGCCGCTGGCGCTTGATGTTGTGGCGTTCAACAACGTTCTTATTGAAGAAAACGCTTGGCACGGCCTGATGCAAGGAGTCTGCTCACTCTGTAATGCAGAGTTCGAAGATGAGAGTGATCATAAGGCCGATGCACAGCACTCTTTGAATTTGGTTCTGAAACCTATTCAGTTTGGTGCTAGTAATGCTATCTTTCGTCCCGTAAGTAAAAACTACTGGTAGTCACGTAGGATATGTTATGTTTTGTAGGAAATGAACAATTGCAGTTGGACTAACCTACATAATTATAGCGACGTCCCCAGACAATAGGTTAGTTGCAGCAAAAAATTGTTGATTATTATTAACTATAGGGTAAAACCAGTAAGTAATCGATTTTTTTTGCGATTTCCGACTTGTTGGCCGGGGACGTCGATAGTTTGTCTTTACCTACAGTATCAAATTCTGTCAAACTCTAATCTTCCCTCATCATAACTTACTTAACTAATATTTTCCAATAAAACATTTATAACACAAGAAAGAGAGTTTCTAAATCATCAAATCTGAATTCACAATGAAAAAAACTATGATTATAAATTATTTGTATGATTTCAGTTAGACGACACAGCTGTCCAATGCCTGACATGCAACAAGTTGGTAGCTCCCGGCAAGATGAGCAAACATCTTGTGGACGCAGAGCATTTCGAGCTTTACGCGAAACGACGCATAGAAACTAATGTTGCTTGCCAAAGAACCAAAGGTAAAGAAAACTGCCAAGAAAAGGCGAATGTTTTGACCTCAGTAACAGAACTTGATGACAAAATGAAGAGTTCGAAGATAGGCAACGATGTCAATACAATCAATAAGAGAGAAAATAAGAATAACAATGAAAAACCATCGACTAAGGACAAATCTAAAATTCTCGAATCTATTGTCAAGTACCAAACTAAAGGAGTCAACATTAATTTGGAGACAGAAACAGCTTTCTGCAAAAAATGTTCAGAAGTTGTAACATTTGATTCCAATGAGATAGAAAACCACATAGACAACCATTCATCTGCTGCAGAGGTTAATGCCGACTTGCTATACCCATCTCACCTGGATCAACATATGAATCGAGTCGATATTAATGACAAAACGACACAATCTTCTGACGATCAACAAAATGCAGTAAAGGACACCTTAAAAGCTCTAAAAACAAATGTGCAAAACGATTCCTCAAATGATGAAGATAATGAGACAACTTCAACATGCTCAGTTAATGAGTTTGACAATCCCTCAACAGAAAACTGTGAAAAAGACATCCAAGAAGAAGATATAAATGACTTTGCGAAAGCAAATAAAGTAACTTATAACGGAAAAAATAAGAATTCTTTTTGCCGCATTTGTAGAGCAAGTCTACCGGCTTCTTTAAAGGCAATGAAGGAACACGTGGAAGGCAATAATCACAGAAGACTCATAGCTTCCTCTAAGCCCTCTTCAACGCAACCGAAAACTCCGAAAAATTTGTCAAAGCAGACAACGATAGACTTCTTAGAAACGGCTATCCACGTACGATCATTATTTCATACTACCAGTGTGATTAATGAGAAATATTGCATTCCTAAGAATAGTTTATTTTTGATATCGGAGAATAACTCAAGAAGGAGGTGTTTTGTATGCGACATAAACTTGCCGCTGCATTCGGACGTCGATGATCATGCGAATTCGACTCGGCATCTTGACGGTTGGAAAAAAGTGCCTGTCATAACATCGGAGAGAAACGAATTCATTAGAGAGGTATAGTGAACTCAGTAACTCTTAATTCGATTGCGGCTGTATATTAATAAATGAGTAGAATATTGGATGCTCCTTGTAAAGCCTATGCCTGAACTATTGACATCTTTTTCATTTAAAAAGAGCAGTGCTTGTATAGGTAAATATTCTCACCTTGTGAGAAAATATTATTTATCAGTGAGTTTTCTTTGATGACCATAGTCAATACATGGTATTATATGCAGGCTAAGAATGCGAGTCTTAGGAAGCTAATGAATAAGGATCTTTAAACCGCATGAAAATGCATGATTTTGGGTTTGTAACCTAGGGCCCTAGTCTGTCATTCTAACACGATTCCATTGTCATTTTGCTCGTAATCTGTTAATTCATAATGCTGCCACGCTTATGATAATGGCAGTAAGTCAAAAGCCAATCATTGGTGGGTCAGTGGTCTCGTAATAGAATTGTGGTACCTACCACCTAGTCTTGTAACGAATTAAATAAAGGCAATGATATTCTGATGGCAGGCCACCGATTGAAGGAGCTGTAAAAATCTTTCTTTTTTAATAAATTATGATGTTTGCATTACAGGTTCGCCCCGGCCTGTATCACTGCGGCTTTTGCCACCTTTTGGTCTCTGGTTGGACCGACTTGAAACAGCACCTGGAATGTTCCGATCACCAGGAACAAAAGTCTCATTGGCAGTCTTTGCTGAGCGTGCATTTGCCTGGCGTGCAGCAAGAAATTGGACGACAACGATTGATGAGAATGTTTGGTATGTTTGGACACCTCTGAGTAACAGAGAACTTGATTGAGATTATTTGAAATCGATACCTTAATTCTGTATTAAATATAGGTAATATTGAAAAGTCATAATGACTCTAGTATTTTAATAGACTGCCAAACTTGTCAAAATCAACAATTATGAAATCAAGTATATGTATAGAAATAATAGACAAGAAATATAGAAACACCCAACTAATTAAAACTAGGTACATATTAGATGTATGCATTTAAGTATGTATTTATTATTTGTTTCTTTTTTTGTTTGTCTGTTTTTCTTTGAGTTATACCTACCGTGTTTTGTTTCTGCACCACCCCAAGGTCGACTGGTAGAAAATACCTATGGTAGGCCGCCTTTGTACTTATTATGTGCATAAAGTTTTTATAAATTAATTAATAAATTAGACCGTCATTGTACCCATAGATTTAAGTTTTGTATAAGTTTAATCTATCTACATATATTAAGGCCGAGTTTTATGACGCCATATTTCTAGCTGAATATGGCGTCATATAACTCAGTATATATATTATTTTATGTTAGCCTATTTGTTGAAACAAGGTGAATTATGTTAGTAGAGGTACTTTAAGTACTTGTCTATTGGCTTCTTACATACTATTTTCACAGCGCTAAACTCATTTTTTACTGTCGAGGGAAATTGAAGGGGCTGTGTATTGATAAAGCCCCTTCAATTTTGAAATGTGACATTTCAATATTGTGAATGACATCACTATGTCACTCACAATATTGAAATTTGATATTTGTATAGTTCGTTTTTTAATCCTAGATTACGATTTGACAACTTAAAATGTCCAACTTCAGAAAATTGGGAACACATTTCTAGAGTGTGACATTCTGACTTGTCAAATCGTAGTCTAGAATTAAAAAACGAACTATATGGAATTTAAATAACAAATGAATTGTAAATAAGTGTTTCGAGGTGTTCGAGATCGCTTCATTTTTCTTCGATGCAACTAGTCGGAGCCAAGACAGTAGTAGGCCTTTCAAGTACCTATTTTTAATACCTTTTCGTAAAAATAAGGATGAATCAATTTTTTTCGTATCGTAATAACTTAATTCTAATTATTAAGTACCCGAATATTTGGATTATATTCTTTGACTGATTTTAAGTTTAAGCTATGAGGACCTACTGCGAGCTCCATTTTACAGACTTAAACTGCGCTGTCTAAAGGATGAAGCCGCACCCGTAAGGGTGTATGATAGCTCCATCTCTCCTTCTCGGTCGCTCGCCTTAAACACGTCGTGGTATGACCCTGCAATGGCCATACTCAACCGAACCTGGTTTTCATTGCAAGGATTCAGGAGCTCCGAACCACTACTATTTATCACTGGACAGGCCATATATTTGACACCTAATTTTTTGTTCCTATTTGAAGCGCCACTCGCGTGCGTCCAGAGAACTAATTTGACTAATATTATATATGGCAAGACCACACCAGTTTTAGTACCGTAGACACTCGCTACAGTCACTGTGGCCGACAGTGCCAATATGGCGAATATGAAACGCGCACAAAAGCTCTTTGATGGCAGCCAGTCCAATGTGATAAATAATAAAGGTTCAGAAGTTATAAAACTGTTCGCACCGAAGTAACAATGCCCGTACTATGTCGTATCAAATTGTCAGGCGTGCGAGTGAGAGAGAGAGATGGAGCTATACACCCTAAATAGCTCCATCCCTTTAACAGTTCAGTTCAGGTTGTAAAATGGATCGCTCCTGAAGAGCTCCTGTTAGGACCTCAGTTGACAAAATCTGTTCATCTCGCATCGTTAACGCTTCAGTTAGATCGGCGCTTTTAATACTTGAAATTCTGTTATTTATCCATTTTAATCTTAACTAATCCTACTATCTTGTAATTTCATTATGAGTCTTTTTTTTATTTTGTTATTATTTTTATTTTTTTTTTTTGTTTTAATTTGTGTGTCTTAAGTCTTAATAAATAATTTTCTCTTTGCAAAGTTTCTTAGTTTCTACCTTTGAAATTCAGACCCCGAGATAGGGCCGGGCCGGCTTTATCTATAGTGCAGAGTGTACGGTGCATATGGGCACCAGGTCTTAGGCCGAACGCTACGTAAAGCGTGAGCCCACGCGGGCTCATACAAAATTGCTCCAGCCGGCCGCCTGGGGAGACGGACGCCCGCGCGGACAAATCCACTCAATAAACGGGTTTAAATTCAACTAGCGATACTGTGTAAGAAAGGGATGTCGCAGGCCCACGGAAACCATCCGTACGCCGTTTGCCCGCCCAGACGGGCGCCCCGCTTTACGCAGCTTTTGGTCTGGGCCAATGCTACATAAGTTCCAAGTAGCATTAGCCCTAAGACATTCAATCTAACGTCACCTCTCAAGCTAAAATGCAACAAGCCATTTTGGGCTTTCGGGCATATCAAAGAAATCTAAAATACAAACAGATACTTGAAAAACCATAATCCTCCTTCTGCCTGCAGTCGAAAATCCGCAACCACAACAGTCACGGCATGGTGGATAGAGTTTCAGAGGGTTCTCATGACGATATGGTGACCACTGTTGTAATCCTGAACTGGTCAATCCGCGATTACGGCGGAAAGTAGCTTCTTTGAGGAGTGGCTGGAGATGAGCCACAGCTACCTCACCTTCCGTATGACATAGGTCTTCAACGGACATGCTAAATTCTGAAAATTTCTGGGTGTCACCAATACACGAACCGCATCGAGTCTGAAGCCGCGAACCGGCCATAAGCGCCTAAACGCTGCGTTAACCGAGCGCCCGTGTGGGTCATTGCAGGGCGCTGCTGCTGCTATGAGACCACGTGGCGCCCGCTTGACACAGCCGGCAAATGGAAGATATCTAAATTATAATTGGACGGGAAAACCGCAGCTGGCAAATTGTTCCAGCCTTTCGATATACGAGGTATAAATAACGTGATGAACCCATTTACCTGTGGTCTGGCACATTAGTAGCGCCACTATCTTATATGCTAAAGTAAGAGCCAACGCAGCGTAACGCGGGGCCACGCGCGGTGCGTCCGTCCGCATCGGACGCTCTCCGTGCGTCCGCGACGGGCCCCGTCACAGACGCAGTGTCACTAGGTCAGCTTTAACGGTGTGCCTTTACAGTCGTGTTGAAGGAGAACTTATATACGTCGACGACGAGCAATAAAAAAACGACACCTAGTAGTCCCACCCGTTTATTGCTTTGATTAGACCGCGCGGGCCTCCGTCACACCGAGGCAGTTCCCGGAGCGTGGGGTGCGTCTACCCGGTGTGAGCAATTTTGTATGAGCTAGCGCGGGCTCCCGCTGTGTTCCGCCTAACATAACAACTATACGTTTACCTAAAAATAGTAGGACCTGGTGGCAGTAAATAATAAAAAGTTATCATACATAACATGAATTTATATCTGTGGTACTAATAATAAATAATAATTATCTTGGTGTACCATAAACTGTATTAGAAATAAAATAATAATGTCCTTAAAAAAAAAACAGCAGATTGAACGAGTCGCAGTTCCGTAATACCCTACGGATCCGAAGACGCATTCTCGCATGCGTCTGCATAAAAAAAAAACTTTGAATGTCTCAAAATATTTTAAAAGGTGACATAATTTTTTTTGGTGAACGCACCTATAATAACTAAAAAAAAAACGATAGACAAACTTTACCAAACCATAGAGTAGATTAATGCTCTATGATGTCTATGGTCTGGGGTTTCCAGAGATTTCGATATCTTGTTGACAAATCTTGAATTCTTCATGAAAAGTCGTTCAATGGTGTTATCTGAATAGATAAGGGTGTATTGATAAAATAATTAGTATAAATACGTAAACAAATACATATTAAGGACCCAAATCATATTTCATTCAAAATACAACTTGACACTGACGTAAGTGAATTCGAATTTCGCGGCTTACTCTGGGCGGCGCAGCTACAAAACCATAAATTTTCATTCTTTGTTCGTTCAAATTAGTTCGAAATGTTCTAATGTTCATTCCTATATTTCCTATTTGCTACATATGGTTCATTCATTTATTCGTGTGCTGCGTGTGCAACTCACACTACTCAAGTGGTTAGCGGTCATATTCAGTATTTCAAGAATATTTACGAAGCGGCAGAAGAATCCTTACTGTAAGTGCAAAGAAATGGTTTTTTATTTACAATTCAATTTGTCAACCATAAAAGTTCTATCTTTAATTTATTGTTAAGCATATAGTGTAGTGACTTCGAGAACGAAACTTCAAATAGGTAGTTTAGTTTTATTATCGCTGTGAAGGCTTGGTTTTCTGCATTAGGCATGGATAGTACCTACGCGGCAAATTACTTGGACTAAAATGGCCGCCGTCGTTGCTATGGTTACGCGTAGCCCGCTGTGTCTCAGTTCGATTTAGACCAACTTCTATTGCGCGCGTATTGTACCTAAGTACCTACTTACCTAATACCATATCACATTGTTTAACTGATTTAACTTTCTTTTTATATGTGGGTACCTATAATAGTTCCTTTTTTTAAATAGTTACAGTTTTAAAAGTAATGTCAATTCGAATCCAATATTTAAAAAAATATATATTCAACGACTTTTTCAATGTTAGGTAGGTATAATTTTTTTAACAATCTATTAAATTACACACTGTAAACATAAATTCATCTAGGCACTATGTGTTTTAAATGAGAATAGGAAAGTCTTCATCATCTGTGAAATGTTGACTGAAAAGTAGGTACCTAACAATGATGTATAAAACTATAGATACGTTGTCCGCGCTCTAAAATGACAACATGAAATGAAGGCAATTGACAACATCGCGCTTAGTTACGCACCAACCTGCCGCGACGACGCTACGTTTGTTTTTAATTTATATCGTATGTGTAAACCTGTGCGAAACATAAAGAAAGCATGCCGTCGTGTATGTTCAGACGATGTACAAATTATACCCCAAAAGTTAAAGACAAAAATGTGTCATTTCATGCGTAAGTTCACCAAACAACCTATTTTTATTTTATTTTTCTTGACGCCGCCGCCCGCCATCTTATGGCGGCCGGCGCATGAAGGTATAGCTACGTCACTCATGCGCTCGACCAATGAAAACGTAGTTTTACTATTACTTATCCTGTGATGTAACTGAAGATGTATATTTATCTCTCTCTAGCAAAGGCGTTCCACCATACGATGTCATATTTTCTTTCCCTTTCTTTACGCGTATAAGTAGTTATCTAGTATTTTCGCCGTTTTTAAGCGCCGCGATGTTAGTTCATGACGTGTCTATATATAATACGTCATTGGTACCTAAGTTTTGTTTTGCAGAAAGAACTTATTTGCGTATCAATAAACCGTTTTTTAAAGTCTTCATTAATTTCTGGGTGACGTAAAATTGTTATTGTTTAATATAAATTAGAGAAATATATTGTTTCAAGTCATAATTAGTTAAAATAAGAACTTCTTTTTTCTTATATTCTTTGTTAGGAACAATTTGCCTCTTTCTTCCATTTGCCACTACTCAAACACATTACACAGTGTCGCAGAGATAAACAAAATAAAAGAACTGGATCCTGATTAAACTTCGTTTCGTTCACGATTCGTTAACAATTTTTTTTATGTCGTTTTTTGTTCACCCGTTCCAATTTCTTTGATTTGACTGTATGACGTGACGTCACAACATGGCAATCGATTCTAGTACAAGTAGGGCCGTCGGATCTTGGCGAGTCTGACTCTGAAGTTAGACTGCGAATTTTAGCTCATGAAAACTATAAAATTAAAGGTTTAAAAAAATCCAATAATGGTTTTTAACAGCAATAACAACTGCGAATAGCGCTAAAATTCGCAGAGCTGAGCCTAACTTCAAACTCGCCAAGACCGACGGCTGTACTAAAGGTACTCTAATGAAAAACGTAATGTAATGTGTGTAAAATACGGACAATTAAGACGATACCTTGTTGCGAAAATGACAAAAAGTGTGAAAGTGATAGAACTATGCGATAGCAACGTAAATAGATAGAGAGAGGAAACATGCAACCTGAATAACGTAAGCGCCATACTAAATAAAAATGTATTAAAAATTCAATTTCATGTTTCTTTAAAATATTATCTACATTTTTCATTATTTTAATGTGACAGAAAGTACATGACTACGGCATAAAATTCATAAAATGTTATTTTTAGAAGTAAGTTCGGATTTTTTTTCTATCGAGGAAAGTTACTTGTTTTATGTTTTTGTCTTCGGATTAATGGAGGTAATATAGTCAACAAACACATATAAAAAAAAAATATTCAAACAAGTATTCTTAAATTAAAATTAACGTAAAAAAATTGTTTAATTACGAGGACTCATCTTAAGATAATGGGAACAAAAATTGATCGAAACAAAAATAGAATTTCAATATGGATTCTGTAATGGGGGTAGATGGATAAGTACCTATTTTAGAGTACTCACATTTCTTGTTACATTTTGTGCACCAATCATAATAACAACTTGAAACCTTATGCTGTCAAGATTAAGAAAGCTGAGTGTGAGTTCATGAGTTGAATTGAAACGTTTACCACGTTTAAGGTCTCTGCAAGGCGCGGGCGCGGCGCGTTGGGACCGGACGGCGACGCGACGACGCCATTGCGAGGTTACCAGTGTTGCCAACTGCACCGTAATTACGGTAAAAACACCGTAATCAGAATAGATTTACCACCTACCGTAGGATTATAATTACGGTAGCAAAATACACCGTAATACCCAATGAAGAGCGTATTTATTTTTAAATGTTGTAGATAAGTATGATTATCTATTTACAAAAGTAATTTTAGCGTGTTTTAATGATATTTTTTTTTTATGTTAGGGTATTTTCCTTTACTCCTACCGACAACACTGTTTCATGCTTCTAGAATTCCCCAATACTTCCGTGCAGATACTAAAACGCAGTAAAAGTATTGTAAAATACGCTATTTTACTGCGTTTTAGTGTCTGCACGGCAGAATAGCGCGGTACCGGAATTACACAAACGATTTCGGTAGTACTGTATGTATTTGAATTTCAATGTATACTTAGAACTATTTAATTTGCCTAGTTTATTTGTATCTTAATTGACTGACATTTCATTCACATTAGGTACCTAAAAGTTTCATGTTTTGTGTTGTGTAAGATCTGAAAATTGTACAAGATGGAGAGTGACTCTGACCCTTTACGTGATACCAAAATAATCAAAGTAATTCTACCGTATTTCAAATATACATATTTACAACGTAATTTCGGAAAATCTACCGTATTTTTAGAAGAATTCTACCACCCGCTAGATTTCAAACTTGGCAACACTGGAGGTTACCGTCGCGTCGAGCGGGACGGCTCTGTGTGTGGCGTCGTCCGTAATATCTAGTACATTACAACTGCTCAGCATCGCGTCGACGTCGCCTTCACGTCCCGCCGCGCCGCGCCCGCTGTTTGCAGAGACCTTTACGCATACGTTTCGCCATATTCATGTCGATGATTTACTGTAGTAATTAACCGCGTTTAACTAGGGTTCTCCATGCGAAATTTAGACCCCGACTACATCCCTTTAGGAGCTAAATTTTGATAAACCCTTTCTTAGTGTTCACTATCGTCATAAAAGGAAGTCTTGTACAAAATTGCACGCTCCTAGTCCCAGTAGTTTTGACTTTGCGTTGATATGACACTCAGTCAGTTTCTCCTTTTATATGTGTATGTATACCTATAGATATACCTTTCTAAGTGTTTTCGTACTCTTGACCGTGAGGACCATATTCATCGATATCAGTGGTGAGGACTCCGTTGAGTGTTAGTCCTGTGTTTTGTCAAGATTTTTGGTCTTTTCAATATTGTGACTCGATTATTTCTCGACAGATATATTCATGATTTCGTTTCGTTTTTGTTTTATGATTACTCGTATTTCTCGAAAGATCAGTTTGCTATTCATCAGCATAGCCAGCCATGGGCTCAGGGTGGGGCAGCAGTGTAAAATAATATGAGACAATCAAATTAGTTTTTTTTTTATTGCTTTAAATTAGTCCTAGACTACGATCCTACCTGATGACACGCACTAGTTTATTAAGTTATTAAGAGCCTATTCACTCTAGCCTTGAAGACTTCTATATTATAATCGGACGGAAACACTGCAACCGGCAAACTGTTCCAGTCCCTCGATGTACGCGGTATAAACGACGAGGCAAAACGCTTAGTCCGGACCGTAGATGTCTCAACAACGTAAGGGTGGATATTTGCTGTACGCCTGTCCGTTGGTAAAAGTGACTGCTACCGTGCTCTCTGACTGACGGGCTTTTCTTAGATTATAGGTACTATACATCCAAGGAATAGATTCTTCTATCAGATAAATGAGTCAAAGGTTCTTGTTAGCTCGTAAACGGAACTCTAAAAACGTTTCAGGTTACTTTGTTAGAATTGGTCCGGTTCTGATAAGGAAAAGGATGTTTATGTATGTTAGTATAATTGTATAACTGTTATATACAATCTGATGTTTTGTTTCGATATCTGTCGTCGATACAAAGAAATAATTGTCGAGTTTCAAGAAATTTTCTAGGTAGGTGAAATGATTAAATTGTAGTTTTTTCGTGTCCTCTCACGGACGCACGAACATTTTCCGATCCCGGTTACCGGCCACAGAAGACGCGGGCTTGTGGACGGCAAGTAATGGGTAGCTTGCCGTTCAACCGTCCGGTTCGAGCTCAAGTTATCGACGGTGTGTGCGCGTCACGTGCGCCTCAAGGAGTTGGCAGTATGCCGAAGCGTCCTGGGGCCATGGACCGACTTCTGAAAGGGAGGTCCGGCCTCGCTATGAAAGGCAAAGAAGGAATAGGAGTGGGTTTTTAGTCAGTAAAAGTCTGACACTGCTTCCCGCCCGCAGTTCTGTCTAATTTTTTTTTTTTTAATAATATATACCTATGTCCACAAATATCACACAACGCCATTTAGTCCCAAGCTAAGCAGAGCTTGTGTTATGGGTATTAGACAACTGATAAACATACTTGTATATTTCTAAATACATACATATTATAGATAAATTACACCCAGACACACAGAACAAATGATCGTGCTCATCACACAAACATTTGTCCTGGGTGGGAATCGAACCCACGACCTTCCGCATAGCAGTCAGGGTCACTAACTACTAGACTGACAGGCCTGTCAAAAATTGTTACTAACAAGAGATAACAAAAAATTGTTTTTTCTTTTATTCAGCGATCAGGCCGCCATGACGTACGAGCTGCATAGGAGCGGGGTCGTCACCGGCTCCCTGAACTGCTTCTGCCTGGCGTGCGACGCGCTCCTGCAGTCCGCGCACGACGCCGCCGCCCACGTGCGCACAGCACAGCATCAGCACGAGGCAGGCGCCGTGCACTTCTCCGACAAGTTCCCACATGAGCATATTAAAAAGGTGAGTTGGTTTAAGTGATGTGCGTAGCGACTGTAGCAACTTCATGGTAGCAAAGGATGAATTTGAAAAGAACCAATAGAATCGCTTTGTTTACCTCGCCTCTGTCAGCAGTTGGTTCTTTACAAAGGATGTGCAGGATGCTAGCTGATTGTCTTTTAAGGTGAAGGCACGGGACTACATTCGCGAAAAGCTGGCGGATTTATCTCAGCAATGATTTGTTGGATTTGTTTTCACAATGACCTTGCTTATTTATATGTATGTATTATATTTTGTTTGTGTGTGTTAGTATATATATTTTGTTTCTTTTCTTTTTGTGTATCTTTTTAAGTTGCACCTACTATGTTATGTATCTGCACCACCCTAGGTCGACTGGTAGAAAATGCCTAAGGTATTAAATCCGCCTTTGTACGTGCATAAAGTTTTAATAAATAAATAAATGTGCCCTCGCAACACATCACGCACATCTCTACACATAAACGCAGCCTTAGTTGCTTCTTGTAACATCTGTCAGCCTTGTCAAATTCGTTCCAACCGTTTCGGAGATGCTCCCCGGAAGTACGAGCCACCTCGGATGTGCTCAGTACACCCCACCCAAGTTTATTCACATTCCATTTAAACTGATTTAAGCTCTTGAGCCCCAAGCGGACGCCGTTCGCACACCTATTATCTATCATGTCTCTAATTATGATATTCGAAAGGTTAATAAAAATATGGAATGAAGGGAGGCATTTGCCCCGCACTGAGGCAGTATTTTTTTTTAGCTAGAACTCAGCTCGCGACATCGGTGGACTTGAATTTCTATTTTTTTTTTTAGTGTTTTATGAAATATTCTGTAGAATATTTCATAGAAGTAAAGAAGAGAATAGTGTGTAGTTTGGAAGCTTCTTCAACCCCCTTGCGCCCCCTTTGGAGGTTGAGTTTCGTAAATCCGTTCTTCGCGGATGTCTACGCCCCATAAGAAATCAACCTGTCAAATTTTAAGTTTGTATGTGTTAGTTATTCTGAGATTTCGTCATTAATGTATAATGCATTTAAAAATGTTTATAATATGTACAATACAAAAAGTAGTAAACAAAATAATAATAACTACATAGTCAGCACATTCAGTCTCATAATCTCATTTCCGTTCTCATTGCGTGCATGTACGTGTTCGGCCTGTCCGGCTTTTGTCAGGCTTTTTGTCAGAGTGGCGATTCGTACGACGGGCGGACGAGCGCCCGACCCGAGCGGACAAGGGCGAGCGGAGAGCTAACTATCTTCCGGCCCGCGCGTCGCACACTTCATCTTCGATCCCATCCTTACTTTACATCACGTATAAATACTTTTGTCAACAGCCCAGATGTAAGAACATTATGTTTGACAAAACATGTCCGGCTTCTAGGGCAAAATGGCCGGCCTTAAATAGTACGTAATCCGGCCTTTGCATTTTATGGCCTGGCAACCCTATCCGGGGACTACCCCGTTTGCCTAACAATGCTTTGCCTGGCAACCCTATCAGTGATTCCCAAAGTGGCCCAGGTGGACCCCCAGGGGTCCACGGGAGACTTGTAGGGGGTCTACGTAGGCGTGAATAAAAAATGGGGGTGCATAAGATGTTAATGGGGGTCCACGAATCTGCTTTGTTTGTTTTTTTATTTTGATAGCAAAAATGTAATGTAAGCACCTAACTAAACAGATAATATTTTAATAAGGCAGGTGACTGTTACTTGTCCAAACTTGCGTATTCGATATTACGTACAATTTCATGTACAGACTTGCAAAGCGCTATCCGCCCGAAAATGCTTAGTGCTTGTTCAGACATGAACTTGATCACCACTATAATAAATAGTTGATGCTTTTTCGACTCCCCATACAAAATGACCAAGTTACGTGACCGAATTTGTATAAAAGTTGAATTTTTTTTATGCGAATTTCGAAAAGTCATAGAACAAATGTTGTTCAAAATGGTTGGTAGAACACGTAGTTGAAGGGATGTAAATTGTCACAGATATACCCTGTATAGGGACAGACCTTAGAAACGACACATTTTTTTATTTTTTGGCGACTATGCGAATGTGATAGAAATGTAGCAGCAGGGGGTCCACCGAAACCAGTAAAATTTTGAAAGTGGTCCAAGAGAAAAATAAGTTTGGGAACTACTGCTTTATATCAACGTTTTGATACTTGTACTTACAATGCGTTCCAAATGAGAATAGGATCGATTGCCATATTGTGACGTCACGATTTACTGTTGTATAATGACAGGAATGACATACAGGCACCATAAAGAAGTGCACTCAAAAAAGATTTTTATGTTTTAACAAAGATAATTTTTTTTTGTTCAGTTTATTTACGAAAAATTTAATTTATTTACAAACTGTGAATGAAAAAAGTTTAATCAGAATCCAGTTTTTCAATTTTACTAATCGCCGAGTTCTTATATCTTGCAAAAATATCTTCGATTCGACGAACGGCGTGACGTCACATCCTGGTTATCGATCCTATCCTTATTTGGACGCATAGTATGTGCATTCTTTCTCATTCTTCAGCTTTCCCCTCTGTTCTTCCCACGTCGTCCTCTCTGGGACTTAAGCGGCAGGAAGCGTTAAAATCTGTGGAAATATCGAATCGAGTTTTCTCCTACAGATAATCTTTTATAAATGTAAATAAACAGTTGAGAATTAAGATGATTCAATTAATTTGTTTGTTTCCAGTTCAAACGGGGCTACTACTGCGAGTTCTGCAACGTCCTGCTGCCAATAGCGTCCAAAGTGAATGTACATATTGCTGAAGATGAACACAAGCACAACAAGGGAGTTCTCCTGCTGAAGCCGCTGGCGCGTGATGTTGTGGCGTTCAACAACGTTCTTATTGAAGAAAACGCTTGGCACGGCCTGATGCAAGGAGTCTGCTCACTCTGTAACGCAGAGTACGAAGATGAGAGTGATCATAAGGCTAACGCAGAGCACTCTTTGAATTTGGTTCTGAAACCTATTCAGTTTGGTGCTAGTAATGCTATCTTTCGTCCCGTAAGTATAAACTACTGGTAGTCACGTAGGATATGTTCCGTTTTGTAGAAAATTGAAAAATTGCAGTTGGACTAACCTACATAATTATAGCGACGTCCCCAGACAATAGGTTAGTTGCAGCAAAAAAATGTTGTTGATTTTTATTAACTACTAGCTGTGCCCGCGACTTCGTCCGCGTGGAATAGTTATTTTGGGCATCATATTTATTTTTGCAAACAACCTCAGCTTTATAAATTATAGCTGTTACCCACGACTTTGCCCGTGTCAATTTTTGTTATTAATTTAGTAATTAAGTTTTTAAAAGAACATAATTATTATTATCTAAAAGTACTTCATAGAGCTACACCCTCCACTTGGGCACGCCATAATCTCGGTGGTAAGTGCCCTCTTTGAGGCGTGGTTGGATAGACATCATGCAGGACATGACGCAGGTTCTCACTGGACATGGGAAGTTCAGGAGATTCCTGCGCCGGATTCGTGCGGAAGAGACGCCCGGGTGTCTCCACTGTGTGGCCAGCACGGAAGACACGGTGGAGGTGTGCCCCGCTTGAGAAGAGAATCGCCGTGTCCTCGTGGGAGTGATCGGCGGCGGTGGCCTCTCGCGCCGGGCCTTGGTTCAGGCTATGGTCCGCAGCGAAGAAGAATGGCAAGCGGTCGCCTCCTTCTGAGAAGCAGTAATGCTCGTAAAGGAGGAGGCAAGGGCAAAAGCGCCCTCGCCGATCCCGCCGATATCCGGCCACCGTAGACGCTGGCTTGCGGATGGTGAGCAATGGGTAGCTCGCCGTCCGGTTGTCTGGTAACAGTCCAGACCGAGACCAAGTCGTCGACGGCCTGCACTGCTCCCGCGCGCCTCAAGGTGTTGTCAGCAAACTGTGGGGCTCTTCAAGGTCGAAGCCTCCTGCAGCCGAGGGTTGGTGCGAAAGCGTTATACCGGGGCTCTGGGAATAAGGCAAGAGAGGAACGGGGTAGGTTGTTTAGTCAGTAAGAGTCTGACACTGTTTCCCGCTCCGCCCAAGAGCGGGATTCGTCATTGGATGATTTTTACCTACCATAAAAAAACCCCTCCGCGCCGCCCGCAAGCAACCCCTCTCCTCGCCCGCCGGCCAGGCGCAGCGTCATATTTTGCAAATCATGCGGCGTATGTGAATTTTATATCGGAGTATTTTAAAATTGTTATATCTTCTAAGGTGTTCATTGAAAATAAGTGATTACAAAGACAATTTTGTTCACAATTACATACTCTTAATCAACAACACATTTATTTGGATAAAATTTAATATATATAGTTAATATATATAGTTTAATATTTTTTTATGTTGATACAACTCTAACAAATAATTGGTAATAATGCATTAATTTCGGCCAAATTTGATTCCCATAAAAACGGTTCTAGTGAGTTAATCTTAAAAGATAGACATATACTGTCGCGGACATTTTTTTAGATCATTTTAAGAGGAATAATTCTTTTGTACATATTTTTTTGGTATCTTCTACCGTTTTCGCAGCGCACGCAACGGAAGCCCTCAAAGATGAATATTATTCCCCGTTTTTTCCACATTTTCCATTGTTTCTTCGCTCCTATAAGTCACAGCGTGATGTTATATAGCCTAAAGCCTTCCTCGATAAATGATCTATTCAACACAAAAATAATTTTTCAATACACTTACTCGAAAACTGCCTCTTATCGCACTCCTATTAGGTTCAATATAGTATGTATATCACCCAAGTGCTTTTTTGAGTTTATCACAACAAGGGCTTTTTTATTCCTTCCTTATCGTCACGGTCACGGGTGATTATTTTGTTTTACTTAGTTTATCGAATCAGGCGCGAGGCGTCCCCCAGAGTCGCTGGACGACCCCACGAAATTAGAAATTGACCAGAGCAGATTTGAATGCTATACTTATATATTTCTTAAATTTCAACTGTATGTTTGAGCTACGATTATTTTTTTTTCTTTCTTTCTTTATTTCACAAGTCGTAAGTGTATTGAAAAACGTCGTTTGACACACGTGCAGGTTTGTCATTGCAGCCCTCGACTCCATAACACACTCGCCTACGGCTCGTGCGAATTTCGCCTCGGTCGCAATGACAAACTTCCTGCACTTGTATCAAAATGTACTATTTCAATTCGAATCAGTAGTTCCTGAGATTAGCGCGTTCAAACAAACAAACAAACAAACAAACTCTTCAGCTTTATAATATTAGTATAGATAGGGTAAAACCAGTAATCGATTTTTTTTGCGATTTCCGACTTGTTGGCCGGGGACGTCGATAGTTTGTCTTTACCTACAGTATCAAATTCTGTCAAACTCTAATCTTCCCTCATCATAACTAAACAAAACATTTATAACACAACAAAGAGAGTTTCTAAATCATCAAATCTGAATTCACAATGAAAAAAATTATGATTATAAATTATTTGTATGATTTCAGTTAGACGACACAGCTGTCCAATGCCTGACATGCAACAAGTTGGTAGCTCCCGGCAAGATGAGCAAACATCTTGTGGACGCAGAGCATCTCGAGGTTTACGCGAAACGACGCATAGGAACTAATGTAGCTTGCCAAAGAACCAAAGGTAAAGAAAACTGCCAAGAAAAGGCAAATGTCTTGGCCTCAGTAACAGAACATGATGACGAAATGAAGAGTTCGAAAATAGACAACGATGTCAATACAAACAATGAGAGAGAGTATAAGAATGACAATGAAAAACCATCTACTAACGACAAATCTAAAATTCTCGAATCTATTGTCAAGTACCAAACTAAAGGAGTCAACATTAATTTGGAGACAGAAACAGCTTTCTGCAAAAAATGTTCAGAAGTTGTAACATTTGATTCCAATAAGATTGAAGACCACATTGACAACCATTCATCTGCTGCAGAGGTTAATTCTGACTTGCTATACCCATCTCACCTGGATCAACATATGAATCGAGTCGATATTAATGACAGAGCGACACAATCAAAGGACGATCAACATACTAAAGAGATGAAGGACACTTCAAACATTCCACAAGAAAATGTTCAAAACGATGGCAATGAACAAGATGACGATGAAAAAAGTAACCAAGAGGAAAGGGAATTTGCAAAAGCAAATGAAATAACTTATAACGGGCACAATAAGCAATCTTTTTGCCGAATTTGTGAGGTACAACTGCCCGTTTCTTTTAAGTCTATGAAGGAACATGTAGACGGCAACAATCACAGTAGACTCGCCGCCAATTCTAAGCCCTCTAGCTCTACACCTACAGCACAACCGAAAACTCCGGTACATCTGTCAAAGCAGGCAACGGAAGAATTCTTAGACACGGCTGTTACTGTAGAAACACTTTTTTATAATGGTAGTGTGATAAATACGAAATATTGCATGCTTGCGAGTAGTTTGTTTTTGATATCGGATTCGGATTCAAGAATGAGATGTTTTGTATGCGACATAAACTTGTCGGCACATTCGGACATCAATGATCATGCGAATTCGACTCGGCACCGCGACAAGTGGAGAAGAGTCCCTGTCATAACATCGGAGAAAAACGAATTCATTAGAGAGGTAAGCGCCAGTACAATGCGTTACAAATGAGAAGAGGATCGATTACCATGTTGTGACGTCACGTCAGGCTGTCAAATCGAAGAATTATTAGGGTAAGCAAAATAGGAAACTTTAAAAATTTAATTTAAATGTACTGGAGTACTGTTAACGAAAAAAAGTTTAATCAGAATAGAATCCAATTCTTTAATTTTACTCATCTTTGAGTTCTTCAATTTTACCAAACTTTCTTCGATTGACAGTAAGACGTCACGTCACAACAGGGCAATCGATCGCATTGTTATTTTGTCTTGTGACTTTGTTTTACATAATCTTTTTATCCAATTAAAAAAAGGAGGTTCTCTTTTGTCTCTTGTGTGATGATAATTTTTAGCTTGTAACAGTTTTGATTACATACAGGTCACGGAGTAAAGAAGTGTCTCTCTTTACTCCGTGATAATTTAATATTAGCGACCCGCACCTGCGTACGGGTGCAATGCTGATATTATAGTACATTATGATACAAGTGTGTAATGTAGGAGGTTACCGTCGAGGCGGTATTAAGACAGCCGTGGCGAGGATCTTAAGAGAGCCAAGAACGGTAACCTTTCATTACTCACATGTATTATTTTTTTGAGTATATATATATATATAATTGTTTGATAAAATGTATATATTTAGTTTATGAAATTGTGCTTATCTCATATATTTTTATTGTACATTGATTAATTATCATATTCACATGCTTTTTCTTTCTTTTGCACCTGCCATCATGATTCTCTGCATCACCCAAAGGTTGACTGGTAGAAAATGCCTTAGGCATTAAGTCCGCCTTTGTACTGTTATGTGCATTAAGTGTTAAATAAATAAATAAATGTTAATGTTGTAAATCATACTTTGTTTTTCAATACACTTGATAAGAAAAGTAATTTAGCTAACTATTATTACAACAGTAAAAGAAGTAAAATTTTTCATAACATGGCGGTACAAAAAATAATCTGTTTTCATATGCGCGCACATTTAATTTTTTTTTTGTTACCCATATGTGAAGACTTTGGATATACATATAGTCTGTTTTCATGCGTAAAAATTTTTTATGGTAATGTCATTCGTAGTGACAATATTCTATTGTTCGGATGAAACATTTCCTAGTGTATTACAAGTATTTGATTTTATTTAAATAATACAGCCAATCTTTACTCGAAAAAATAACACCGAAAACCGCTACCTTCTAAATGTTTTTCTTTTTTTAATAAATAAATAGTTTTACAAGTTATAAAGACCTAAATAAAATAAAATAATTAAGTAAGTAAGAATTGAATGAACACGATAACCTAATGTTTGCGAACCAAAGAGGTTGAACTACTAGTGCGGAGAGCCACTTTCTGAGCAAGTGTATTGAAAAATATTATATTATGCATGTACATATATAAACCTTCCTCTTGTATCAGCCGTTACGTAGTTAAGGATCTAAGCATACATATGGACAGACAGCGGGAAGGGACTTTGTTATGTAGTGATTCATCATCATCATCGGCCTTTTAATGTTCTCACTGCTGGGACACAGGTCTCCACTCTAGGAGAGGGTCCAGTGCGGATTGGTAGATGTCACGTCTTCGAATTTTTTGGTTCTAGGACATGCCGGTTTCCTCACGATGTTTTCCTTCACCGTTTTGAGAGCAGTGGTGATGAAATAAATTACACAAAGTAATGCGCCTGGCTGAACCCGCGACCTACGACTCGTAAGTCGGGGCCGTTACCACTCGGCCACCACTGCTTTCGATGTAGTGATTATCTTTTTACAAACACATAAAAGAGGAGGTCCTCTTTTGTTTTTTGTGTGACGATTCTTTTTTGTTTGGAAGTTTGGTTATATCCAGATTTTTTTATATTACTTACAGGTTCGTCCTGGAGAGTTTCACTGCGCGTTTTGCCATCTCGTAGTCTTTGGTTGGACCGACATGAAAAGTCATCTCGAGTGTTCAGAGCACCGGATACATAAAACTCTTTGGGAAATGCGACTGAGGGAGCATCTACCTGACGTACAGGCGCACATAGTGAGAGAACGTCTGATGCGGTCCATGCTCATGGGGAGAATGTTCAATTTCTTTTCGTCGTAATCGTTTCTTTGAATAACTGTTAATTTTATTAAGATGATTTTAAATTTTATATTAAGTATATATAATATTTAGTTTTTTTTTTGTTATGTTGTTGAAATAAGGTTAATTATGTGGTTAAACTTTAAAGTTTTTTTAACAATCGGGTAGTAGTGGTACTTTAAGTACTTCCCTGCTAGGTAGCTTCAAATGTACTACTTCCTCAGCGCTTCCACGATTCCATACAAATTGAAATCTCTTATTTGTATGGAATTTATGCCCCTATATACGCCTCGCCCACAGCGGCTATAGGTACAGATACACCAACTTATCTGTGAACCGAGTGGTAGCGACACCGTCGTCGCTTTAGTGTTGCAAATTAATTAAAGTTACCCATAGGTTAGTCAGATAAGAAACTAGGTAAACATATAACCATAATTTATTATTTTAATATTTTAATACCCAACATTGTTTTATAATAATAAAATGCGGTGCTGTCGCTCGTTTCGTCAGCGTGGCGACAGCATACTGTCGTGGTAACTAACGTGCGTTATAGTTCGTTTTTTAATTCTAGACCACGATTTGACAACTCAGAATGTCACACTCTAGAAATATGCTCCCAATTTTCTGGAGTTTGACATTTTAAATTGTCAAATTGTAGTCTAGGATTAAAAAACGAACTATAGTCATATTTGCAACGCATTACAAAAAATAATGCGTTACAAGATTGCGACTGTATTTAAGTGGAGCGGGGTTTAAGTGCCACGTGGTTGAATTCTTTTTCTTTCCTTTGACACATCTTAGAATTATGTGTGCTATTATTTATCATTAATTATTCTAGCTATTAGTCTATAATCTATATTTTTATTTCTTAGTGCTACAAAGTTTCACACTGAGGTGTCGGAAGCCTCGAGGCAATTTTTTTGAACACCTATAGACAGGTTTAGTTAGTCTCGCATCATACCTACGAGTACACTTCATTTTGGCACTTTATTTTAATTTCCTTTCATTTTAAAATCATAATCTAATTTTATACCGTGTAATTTCTCTATGACTATGATCTGATTTTTCTTTTTAATACTTTTTCTTATATTTGTGAATTATAAATTTTAATAAAAAGTTGATAATATTATATAACGTTTGTTTTTTTTCTTTTCCAAACTACTGCTAAAACTGGCGAACGCTGCGTTAAGCGGGAGGCAGCGCGGGCACCCGTCGGGTGTGTAGTTTGCGCCCCGTAGTGGAAACCAGATTATTGCCTGCACAGTGTCGCACGTTCTACATTAAGAGTGTGCATGTAGTCGTATCGATAGAGAACTTAATGTATTGTTACGTAGCAAAACGTGCGAGGAGCCCGGCGAAGCCCGACGGGTCGCTGCGACAGAGTACTATTTGCCTGAGACGGCGCGGGCGACAGCTTAACCGATTCCGTGCGGATGGTGCCGCACAGGCACCATGTAAATCTATTGCGTTTGGCGTATGGTGCCCGAGAGGATACAAAACTAAAACATAAAAAACTCGGCTAAAACGACACTTGTCAAAAGAGTCCCGTGAATAAAAGTGTCTTTATTTGTCACCCATATCATGCCCACAGTGTTCGTTTCAAGTAATTTCGTAAATTAGCAGACTTCAGGGGTTGTAAACCAAGTTGTCGAGTCATTTTTTATCAATAAAAATACATTTACATTCTTATCCAAATAAAACACTTCATAATCATGTTAGTGTTTGTAGGTACAAGTAGAATATTTTTTATTCATTAGAATCGGACTTCCCATTCAGGTATACATATGTTCTATTTATTATTCAGCGTTTTGTAGAGAAACAATATTACCATCGAAATAGCGGATTCAAAATTGTTTCCCTACAAAACACTGCATAATAAATAAAAATATCACCTGGCTGCAAAATGAAATGGTACGTGAACAAATTCTATATAACACTCTTAAATAAATAAATCAATAAAATAATGCAAAAAGGTTTACAACACCTGGTAGAAATTAGTCCTTTACCTTCCATTTCCATAAAAACACATAGATCGTCACTTTTAAACGCACGGAATGAATTTACTGACCGCTTACTTTCGATACACAATGGCAAATGACTCTTTAACGCGTGGAAACACGAGAACAAGCTAAAAGTTACAATTCATGGCGGATGAGTCCAAAGAGGAATCATCAAAGTCTCTGGCGCTTGGTGCCCCAGAGGCATCACGGAATTTTTGTTTGACGCCAGGCACTAAAGATTGCTAAAAAGACCTCCGCACGGAATCGGTTAACACAGTTTCGGCCCGAACTGGGGTTAATTGGAAAATGCCTTTCATTTTTAACACATCTATCAACCAATGAAGCCAGTTAGTAAAGTAAGTTTCCTGCTACTCACTTATATTAGTTGTGGCTTCCAGCCAAAATAAATTGGTTATCTAGTACACAGATTTCCAAGTTACCTGGCGAGATACTATGCGTACCAAATAAGAATGGGCAAGTTAATAACCTCGATCTGTCACATAATGAGTGAAAAGTACGGTTTGAAAAGAAAACTTATGTTTTATATTCCTTTTTTTTACTTTGTATTAACAAATCTTAGTTAAATCAAGGTAATAAATACTAGATATAGTCATGTAAATAGTTTAAAAAAAATTTTCTTCGATTTGCTATCTAGGCAGTGATGGAGAGATAAGAAAAATTAAAGAACTGGATTCTCATTAAACCTTTTTCGTTCACTATTCGTAAATATACAGCGTGTCTTTGAAATCGACGCAAAAACGAATACCATGGATCCAGTACTTGATTCTGGATGGTGGAATTTTTGGCCGGTTTTTTCTTAATTATTTTTAATGAAATTTCTAAGTTTTTTTTTTAATTAAACTGTATAAAAACGTTATTTTAACAGTGAAACGTTATCTTAGGTTTGATTAAAATATCGACTTTATTTGCCTCCAGCCTTGATGATTTTTTTATTTCTAATAATATCATTAGGGTTGGTTAGAATGACGATTTTATACAGGTAAAAATTAATAAGAACACCATTTTTTTATTTGAAAAATCTGGTATTCGTTTGTTCGACGATGTCAATGACACCTTATTATTTTTAAATTTCTTGTTTTGCTCACTACCCAATTTATTTGAGTTTTAGTATGACGTTATGTCACAACATGGCAATTATGCCTTTTTATTTTATTTGTTTTTAGTCTTTAGTCGTAATTCGAGTATGACAGCTTCATTACGACTTGAGCTTGTCTTCACTAGGACTAGATAAAATACTCTGAAATACTACAATGTCATTTCTGGTTTTATTATTCTTATTAATATTGTAATTCTTATTTGGAACGTATTGTACTGATGCAGAGAGATTGAGAGCAGTGGTGGCCGAGTGGTAACGGCCGCGACGTTCGAGTTGTAGGTCGCGAGTTCAAACAGTTTGGCTGGGTTTGAACTCGCGACCATTACTTTGTGTAATTTATTTCATAACCACTGCTCTCAAAACGGTGAAGGAAAACGTCGTGAGGAATCTGGCATGTCCTAGAACCAAAAGTTCAAGGACATGTGACATCTACCAATCCGCATTGGGCCCGCGTAGTAGATTATGGCCCATCCCCTTTCCTAGTGAGGTGGCCTGAGTCCCAGCAGTGGGAACATTAAAAAGGCTGATGATGATGATTATTGTAAGTACTGATAGGATTGATAAAATAACCATAATTTATTACTCAATTTACACATTGTTTTGTGATTACACACCATCTTACTATATAAAAATAAGTCGGGTTTTCCTTCCTGACGCTATAACTCCAGAACGCACGAACCGATTTCCACGGTTTTGCATTCGTTTGAAAGGTCTCGGGCTCCGTGAGGTTTGTAGAGTAGGGTAGAGCAGGGTAGAGCAGGATAGAGCAGGGTAGAGTAGAGTAGAATAATCTGTTGCCGGGAGCGAAGCTGCGGGCAAAAGCTAGTAGTAGCATTTATAATGAAACAAAAAATATTTCAGTATTGTTTTAATCAATCTTAGCTTTGCCCCCTTTTATCATTATATGGGTAACAAAGTAAATAAAGACTACTTACTATTTGTCAACTTAAGTTTAACGCAGTACAAAAGGAATAACTTTTAGGCCGAGATAAATACACTTTAGTACATGGCTTGGTTGAGTGCTATACCTGTCCTTGTCACACAACTGTCAAACTACAAGTGCAAGCAAGACAGAGACGGAAATATATTTCGAAACCACAGGCAGAGAGAACTGGATTGCGCATTACTGTTTCAAAACTGACTTTAGAAAGGGAAAGCGATGATGTTTTCAATACCTGTAAGACTTGCCAATATCATTATGATGAGAGGGAGACGGAGTTATACAGGATGCATAGTTCTATCTCTATTCCACAACTTTCGATATTAAGTCCGATCTCCACGTCTATGGGTTGAACATTATACCTGTCACTGTTGCACAACTGTCAAACTGCAAGTGTCAGATAGAGACAGGTATATATCTGAGTCTAAATGTGTATTTATCTTAGCCTTAGACTCGGCAGAGTCAGGTGATGGCCAGCCACACATTTTTCAATACAGATACAAACAAATGCTATGTAGTGAAGCACTTTTATGCGCACTTTTTAAACTCTCGATCGCCTATCTTCTTATACCAAACATTAACAAAACAAGGTGATTTTAAATTTAAGAAGCTATGGGTAAGTTGAAATATTTGGTAATAGATACAATATACCTTATGTTTTAATACAAATAAAGTGCATTTTACAAAGAAGTCATACATTTATTTTGGCTTCCACATAGTGTTTTGTGTAAATAATAAACTAGGCACAAAAAAATTACGAAAAATAAAACCGTTTTCTGAAGCTTCAACTACCCCCCTTTTTATGGTGGGATATCATCAGTAAAAAAATCCCGCTGTAAGTGGCACGGGAGGTAGACTGTTATCTACTAATCCATCCGTGATCCTTCAGTAGCCCTCTGCGTTCCCGCAGACTCTTTGAAAGTTTTAGTCTGTACACTATCACTGACACTAGTTCATTAAGTCCCAAGAGGACACCGGTGTCCGCACACCTAAAGTTTTTAATTGTGAAAGGTTAAATTTTTTAGAAAATGATGGGTTGAAATCAAGTTATTAGTGTTTTTCACTATTCCTATAAAAACTAGCGAATAGTCCGAAACACAACCGTAAAATAGACTCTCAGTCATAAAAAGTGCGCACAAAACCGTTCATATTGCAATCCAGAGAGACCACACACACTTCACACACAACCTCGAAAATATAATGATAATTTAAAGTCACAATATATACAAAAACACTCGTTTTTCGCTGTCACATCACAGATCAATTAGCAAGGTATTGGTGAATTATTTATTGAGGGCACCACTATTAAAAAAAGGATTTTGTATTTTCATTTACCACTGTATTACTTATTCTTAGGCCTCGTTATACATAAATTACTGATTTTATTTTTGTTCGTTCTTATTGACACTAGGGAAAAGCTAAATGTCTGCCATATAAAGGGTGTGAGTTGTTGTTACAGAACATGGTTTAAAAAAATAAATGCCATTAGCAATTAACAATTGTTAATGCTATTAACAACTGTCATTGGCTTCGATCATCAATGTACTAGATCAAGGATTAAGAACAACATCATAACGCATAAGTGGCCCAAAATTGCTTCAAAAACAAAAAATATTACATTCGAAATTCAATTCTCATTCTGTTCAAAAATATTTGTTGAAAAATTAAACCAATTTTGTAAACAATAAGGTTCAATACACAAAATTAACAATGGCGCTTATTCTATTTTCAAATTAGAGCGATGTCATATCTCATAAAACTTTTAGCTGCCGCCTAGTGTCAATGAAAACATGTGCCATCTCCAAATAACACACCAAAATACAAAAAAAAAAATACGAGTTATTTGGCTCTAATCTTTGAGCAGCGCACTTTAACATACAAAACAAATTAGATACCTACTAAATCAAAATTTGTGTTGAAAACTCGTGAAAATGTAACAATATTGCGTAACCAAATGGTATAAATAACAATATTACGTTGGAATAACGTATGTCGTTGTCACCCTTGGCAACAGTAAACCTTAAACTATTTGGACTCAGTTGCCCTTATAAACATATCAACAAGTTGCATAACATTGTTGCAAACATAATTTTCTTGTATTGAAAACATTTTTCAAACTATGATAATGATAAGTCATGTCTTGATAATGATATGTCTTAATAAATCAAGTTTAAAACTTAGGCACTTTTAACAGTTTCTATAAACAATGTTACAAATGAAAACCATTGTTTGTAACAATGTTTTGCAACTTGTTTAAATGTCGATATGAACAAATGACACCTTCAATTATACCCATGTACTAACAAACCCAGGGTGTCATCTACATTTCTTTTTACAATGAAATCATACTCCAATAAATATTGTACTCCCTTTAAATTGAAACAATTTTAAACTGTTATTTTTGTTTCAAACTGGACCATGAGGACTTAGACTATTATAGTATATCTTTGGTCAGGAATAAAAAGTTTTTGTTAAACATGTTTGTAAAACACTCTCTTAAAGAAACTTTGCTGTATGAGGAGTTTGGTTCTACAAGTTAAGGCCGCCTTATTTCAAAACGCGATCGATAATAGTTCCAGAACTAGTACTAGGTTTAATTAACGCCGGCTTTTGCACACCAACTGTTCTTTATTAGTTTATTTATTTATTTAATCTTCATGTACAGTAGTGGTACATAGGCGGACTTAATGCACCAAGGATTCAGCATCAACCTTTGGGTTAAAATAAACAACACTGTGGTAGGTGTGCACTCTAAATAAATAACAGATAATAAGACATAATTAAAATATAGTGTAGTATTTGTGTATGTAATTACCAAAGTCGAATGGTTAAACGGTTAATGATGTACTTGTTACGTCGAAACTCCAAGATCTTGAGCATCGACGCTGAGTAGCTAGTCTGTCGGTTTTCTATCGATTACATTTCGGGAAGTGTGCAATGGAATTGCACAATTTAATTCCGCCAAGCCCGTTCCATCATCGGACCAATAGCCGTACAGCGATGCGCCACCAGTACAAGGTGGACATCCCATCCATATGTACAAAGTGTTATTGGGAACACATTGATTGTGTGTACAGCTAAGGAGTGGAATTCCCTGCTGGAGTCTGTGTTTCCTAATAGTTAAAACTTATGGGTCTTTAAGTTAAGAGTGAATAGGTTTATTCTAAAAAAACCTAGTAATAGTTCAGGAAATAAATCTATCGCGTTTTGGAAGAAGGCGGTACCTGTCCATGGAAAGTTCCAGGACAGGTATTGAAGAGTGTGATCTATTGGCGATTTTCGGTTAAGAAACTATCCTCAAGTAAATGAAGAATAAGAAAGTTTTTTTTTAATAAACCAATGAAAACCATTTCACTGAACTTAGTTTTAGAATAGTGTTTTTTATTTCAAAAGAACATTGTTAGACACAATTTGCGTTTATTGCAAGTATGGGTTGTTTCTTCCATAGGCCAAAATATATATGATAATACCGTTCTAAAAAAAATATAACTTATTATTCATACAACTATTGATTTAATAGAATTTTTTTACAATATTAAAATATTTTCATAAAACTGTTTGATTATGGAATAGAAAACACACTCTTGCATAAAAAAGAAAATTGTTATTTACAATGTTCTTATTGAAAAGGTTCGATATATTGACTTTTTAATCGCCTACGGCCAGCGTCACACATCTACGACCAAACATTCTATTTTGTTAGCTCTTCTGTCGTCTATAGAGAATAAAGAGTTAAAGAAAATGGAATACCCAGTCACAAAAACAGGACACTGGCGGATAGAACACAAAAACACTTGTCGAACCAATTTGACACACAACATTTGAGAATATCCTACACATTGGACTTAACATGTAAATGTGAAACACTTTTCGCCAATTTTATAGAACATACGTAACTATAAACAGAATGCCGCATCAATCTTGATTGAAACTAAAAATTTGTCATATGAAAATGCGATCATAAACCCACCTGGCAGCCGGTAGTCGTATTTACAAGTTGCTTCTTTGAAATGCTGCCTTCTTCACTTGCCGTACAAAAAGTACCGTATTTATTCACATAAGCAGTCGAATCACTGGCCTATAAGTTCAGTTCACGTAATCACTTGGTATTTAATAAAGGAGTGTCCATGTTGAACTTGTAGACGTTCTGGCAGACGTCGTGTAGTGCCTGCGGACTGTCGTAGGGCGTGGACACCCGCACGCGGCGCGAGCGACCCTCGCTGTACACGTCGACCACGCCCCACTGCCGCAGCAGCCGCAAGCAGTTGCTGATCGCGTCCATTGATACGGCTTCGCCTGGAAGTTCCAAAAACAAATAAATAAAATCTCTTTTTTTTTTCAGACATATTTGGTCCATAATATTGGTACCCTAGTATTTAATTTAGTATATTTAATATTGGTAGTAAGTAGTAGTATTTAAAAATATATGTTTGACAACTTCTTGAGGCGCGCGGGAACAGTGCGCACCGTCGACGACTTGGGCTCGGTCGGACTGTTACCAGACAACCGGACGACGAGCTACCCATTGCTCACCGTTCGCAAGCCCGCGCCTACGGTGGCCGGATATGGCCGCTTGCCTAAAGTACAATGACGAATAGCAACACTAGATAAAGATCTCCCGGAGCTGAGGGGTTGGTGCGAAAGCATTACACCGAGGCTCTGGGAATAAGGCAAGGAAGGTACGGGGTAGGTTCTTTAGTCAGTAAGAGTCTGACACTGTTTCCCGCTTCGCCCAAGAGTGGGATTCGTCATTCGATGATTTTTACCTACCAAAATAAAAAAAACACTAGACAAAGAAGTAAATCGTACCGTAAACCATTTTGTTGTGCGTGAAGTCTTCAGTGAGCGAGTCGAGCGTGTTCTTGATGACTTCCTTCATGGTGCCGGGCGCCAGGCCCCGGCACGTGGCCGCGTACGCCTCCAGTACGGGCCGCAGCGTTAACAGCAGTCTTCGTCTGGAAAACCACGTCATGATTTAGGATAAGAATATGTCGGAAACGAGATACAGACAAGAGACAAGACAAGGCTCGCCATCTAGTGGCAAATAGAAGAACTAAACAAAGGCAGCGCGCCTGACAGAGTCAGTGACGTTTCCGCTTTGCTGCGAGCATGCGGAGAAGGGGAACCCGCCCGGGAAGCTGACACTCTCTCAACCAAGCAGTCGCAGTGTCAAAACGTTATAAAACTGTTTATTTTGTTGTCTTCTTATAGTTTTCATTTAGAAGTTGTTGCCTTATTTTTATGTCTTGGTGAATATTTATTTCAGAACATCGAAACCACATTTACACGTCGTGTATACATCGAGCGGTAAATTAAGATCACATTAGATCAGTATTCAATTTTAAGGCCTATTTTGTGACGTGCGGAATGACGGCGACACGGCATTGGTAGATAAGTCGCTCACGGTTCTTGGGTACTGTTGTATACAGCTCGTGTTAATACGTAGTGGTAAAACTAAAAATAAAATTTAAAAACCGGCTAGCCGGAAAAATTGTTTACAACGTGAATTATTACTTTAACAAAGAAATTAATGAAATCGTGGGTAATTAAAACAGGTTAAAAATACATAAAATTTACTTGTTTTTAATTTTTCTGAATTTACCTACTTGCAAGATAAATTACAAATAAAAACTAGTGTTATTATATGTAAAGTTACTAGCGTTTAAACATACGAAATAAAAAACTAAAACATGCAAAGGATTTCTGTGTGCGATTGTACAGATGCGCCGACAATTTTCACAGAGCGATCTTAATTCACCGCGCGACCTGTATTACACTGATTATTCGTTGTGTACGCGATGACAGCGCCCCTAGTGGCCGCAACTATTCAGGACTTGTCATCTGTCAAATCATGTCAACTAGATGATAAGATATTTTTGTGATATTGATTTTCGACTAGTTTTTCAACGAAATTGAAAATAATTGTGTAAAAAGTGAGTGTGTGTATTATACCTAGCGATTTTCACATTACATGGATTTCACATTACACAGCAGCTATCCATTTTTGTCTTTGCTGTAATGTCCACTTTGATGTTGGAAACGAATAAAACTTTCACGAACTGTTTTTCCCATTGTTTTTACAATTTACGACACAGCATGTACTATGACTCATATCGCAAATTTTTACGTTATTACTTAAAATTATAAAGGAAGTTATGAAATTAAAGCAATTTGACACATGACAGCCCAGAATTAATTCACATTTCTGCCACGTCGTGCGCTACGATCGATTTGCCGTTCCCCACCACCCACTTAGCACATAGACAATACCAACCGCTCGAGTCGACTTTCGAGCGCATGAGTGAATGATTACCGACCGCGCGAGTACATCACTTCCAATCACGTGGGTGCATGACTTCCCGATCACGAAGGTACATTTCGACTGCATGGGCAAATGATGATAATAACTCAGTGCAGTGTAATTGCTACTAACATAGTCATAAGTTTTATTTACTAACGATAAAATGTATTTACTTTATATATGTTAGTCTATAAGGTATATATCTATGGGCCAAGATGCCTGAAAATAAATGATTTATTATTATTATAAATGGCATTTGACTGAACGGGTACATGATGTCAGACTAGCTCGTGGGCAAATCCAGTTAAATAATAATTAAGCACAATAACCTCTCGGCGATGGCTTCCGGCGTATCGGACACGGTGTAGCACACGCGCTGCGCAGGGTCGGGCCTCTCGCACTCATCGTCGTCCTCCAGGCGCCGAGCCATGCGGCGGGACCACTTCTCTTCTTCTAGGTCGAACTTTGGCTGTCAAACAAAATTTGTAACGTCAAAAAAACGTGTGTAAACTATATTATTTTTAGTATACGCGAAACCTGAATACTTCAGTAACTGAATCAAGTCTATTAGTTTTTAACACTTTTATATTTTTTACCCAACATATTTAAAAAAGGTTGAAAGTTGGACACCACCAATAGTATGTAACTAAGTGCTTATTCAAGAAGACGCGGCGCGTTTGGCGGACGTTGTGTGAAGCTTTAGCGCTTGTTCACGTTGACTCGCGGGCGCGGTGGCGGGCGCGGTCACGAAATATCAAACATATGGCGTAACATCCAAGTGTTCACGTAGGAAACGCACGTGCGGGCTAAGTAGCGGGCAACGTTAGCGCGTCACAGCGCGCAAACCCCTGGCGGCCAATGTGAACACGAACTCGCCACGTCTTCGCGAGCGCACCCGCCACCGCGCCCGCGCGTTCCAACGTGAACAAGCACTTAGGCCTAGCGCACACCGCTGGAGGCGCGGCGGAGCGCAATTGAAGACAACCATTTAATATAAACCTTAACTACCTTGACATACGGTCTTAATACTGTTATTTTTCTTGCTTTTATATAACTTCTTTCAATAATGTAAATGTGAAAACATTGTAGACGCAAATCATAGATAGTTTGATATCTTTACGTTTATTTTCATTGTGGTCTTGAATACAGTATTGACTGCTCTACACTGTCCTTACACAATTTATATGTTAATACTATAATAATATGGAATTATTGTACCAAACCATTTTTTTAAAAGAGTAACCATGGAGTTTCTTGCCGGTTCTTCTCCATAGGAATCGACCAATTTGGAACCGTGCACTAGCTTCTGATGTTTTATATGTGCCCATGTAGGCCCATGTGAAATAAAATATTTTGACTTTAAGTCTTAGCTGAGTCTATTGATTGATCCGGCTCGAAGGACCAATGACGAATAATTATCCGGCTCGAAGGACCAATGAGGAATAATGTACCTTGTCTCTAATAATAAGCTGGCTGGCCTCGAGCGCGTCGACGGCGTCCAGCATCCGCTCCTGGATGCGCTGGCACGGCGCGCACACGATGAACTCGTGCGACAGCACCTCGCACAGCTGCAGCGACGCCGACAGCAGATCCGACTGCCGCACCTGGGTTGATGATGACGAGCACACCAGGCTTTCTAGGGCGGTTGCTGAAATATGACAAAAAGTTTCGCGTTCTGAGACAGGTGCGGGCGGTAGGGGCGCTTAGTAAGATACATACGAGATGACATGCACCAAGTTAGTTCCTAAGATATGTGACGTCATAGGAAATAAATAGTGATTTATTTAATGAAAAATTATTAATTAATGTAGATACAAAATTGTTATGTAAATATAAAAGTGTTATATAAATATTTGGTAATAAACTATTGTACTATTTATTATATAAAAACTCAATACTTAATATGTTGTATCCACAGGGTGTCATTGACATGTTAACGCAAACGAATACCATAGATCCAGTACATGATTCTACACCCCTCACTGGTGGAATTTTTTATCGGTTTTTTCTTATTTATTTTTTTTTAATATTTTTTTTTACATTTTTTAAATTAAACTGTATACAAACGTCATTTTAACATTTTTTGTGAAAAAAATGAGTGCATTACATTTCAAATTAAAAATGTCATCGGGTTTGATTAGAATAACGACTTTATTTGCGTCGATCATTTTTTTTTTTTTGTAAAAATAATTTTATTCTTTTTTTTTCTAAAAATATCATTGGGATTGATTAGAATAACGATTTTATAGAGGTTTTTTCGAAAATTAGAAAAAAGACCGACGAAAAATTCCACCACAGGGGAGTCCAGAATCATGTACTGGATCTAAGGTATTCGTTTGCGTAAACATGTCAATGACACCCTGTATATTTTTCGCTTATGCGGTGTAGAATAAAGAGTATAATAAATGCTTGTGCTCACCGACGATGGCGGCGGGCGCGTAGTGCGCCACGACAGCGTTGGCGTAGTACGCCAGCTCCAGCGACGCTGCGATAGACGTATGTGGCCGCACCACGCCGCGTGAGCCGCTACCTTCACGGCGGATCAGGCCACGACCCAGCATGTCCAGCTGCCAAACAAATTCATTTAAACTTAATAGACTATTTTTCTGTGTACTAAATAACAAATAACACTGAAAAGAAAACTTTTCCTGAAATCAGAATTGGTCTTTAAATAAAACAGTAATTAATATTTTTAATCTTGGTTTAACCTTTTCAATCTAACAGAACATCGAGCATTCGCCGTTTTTATATTTGTCGAACTGAACAACGAGCCGAGCCAAGCATTGCTACGAACATTTTCTTCATTCTAGTGAACGCTGAACGGACCGAAGCTTGGCTCGCCAAATAGGTCGAAGCAATGCTCGCTAGAATGCTCGCCAGAACGCTCGATACAATGCTCGCTAAAATGTTCTCGTATTTTTCTATGATGTAACATTCGCTAGAATGCTCATTACAAGTGAATGCTCAAGTTTATCAGCATTTTTAAATAAATAAATAGTTGGCATTTCTTTTTTTCTCTTTTTTCCGGCAGGAATGGGAAATCTTTCATCCTTCATGGACGTCCCAGGCCGCCTCACAAACGAGCCAGTCTGAGCAGTGTCAGACTCCTACAGACTAAAACCGCACTCCTGCCTTACATTTAATCCACAGACATTAAGTCCGTGCCCTTGTTTGTTATTAGCCGCGAACTGACCAAACGAGCAGCCTCGCGAGGCAAATCCTCGGTCGGTCAAGACGTGCCTCAGCCTAGGCAAACGCATGCGCTGCCTCGGCCGAGCGTGCCGCGGCCCGAGCCGAGCGTTGTCGGTTTTTGTCGATGCTCAAAGGCGCCTCAGTAAGTTTGCCGCGCTCACTCAAGACGGTAGTGTTTTGCCTCGCTTATTCGTTGCGTGTTAGTTGTGCGTTCTATTCCATTTCTAGTTAAACTGAGCGTCGATACTCACGGTGGCTCGGCCTTGCCGCGCGAGGCAGCCTCCTTACAGGTCGAGGCCGCCTCGCGCGGCATGCGTACTGCGGCAAATTTCCGAGGCTGCCAAGCGAAGCCGCTCGCTTGGTCAGTACGCGGCTAATTATAATTTTTTACTTCTGGGCAACTCCATGTGCGTGTTGCACCACTCCAGAGCACCTATCTACTCACGGCATGTTTGACCGCCTGCCTCGCCTCCCCCGTGTAGCCGAGGTCGCGCCCCTCCGCCGCGAGCGCGGCCTGGCGCGCCGCCACGCTGGCCGTGAGCGCCGCCACGTGTAAGGTATACACAGTAAGTACTCACGGCATGTTTGACCGCCTGCCTCGCCTCCCCCGTGTAGCCGAGGTCGCGCCCCTCCGCCGCGAGCGCGGCCTGGCGCGCCGCCACGCTGGCCGTGAGCGCCGCCACGTGTAAGGTATACACAGTAAGTACTCACGGCATGTTTGACCGCCTGCCTCGCCTCCCCCGTGTAGCCGAGGTCGCGCCCCTCCGCCGCGAGCGCGGCCTGGCGCGCCGCCACGCTGGCCGTGAGCGCCGCCACGTGTAAGGTATACACAGTAAGTACTCACGGCATGTTTGACCGCCTGCCTCGCCTCCCCCGTGTAGCCGAGGTCGCGCCCCTCCGCCGCGAGCGCGGCCTGGCGCGCCGCCACGCTGGCCGTGAGCGCCGCCACGTGTAAGGTATACACAGTAAGTACTCACGGCATGTTTGACCGCCTGCCTCGCCTCCCCCGTGTAGCCGAGGTCGCGCCCCTCCGCCGCGAGCGCGGCCTGGCGCGCCGCCACGCTGGCCGTGAGCGCCGCCACGCTGGCGCCGCGCCGCGCCTCCGTCAGCAGCACGTACGAGATCACGTTCGTGCACATCAGGGCCGTCGCTTGCGATGCGTCTGTCAACATAAACGATATTTATCATATTTGGGAAAGCAAACATATTATGCCGCATTTATATTCAGCCATAGTGAGCATCGAAGTAGGCAGGACGAGTGTGTAAACGCGATACATCTCATGCCACTGCCATTGCCACTCGCGCTGCCCGGCGCTCCCCAAAATGGCGGTTTTTTGTGCGAAGTCAAAGGACCGGCAGCGCAAGCGGTAGTGCGTGTTTACATTCTGCTCCGACGCTCAGTACTCGCCAAACGCCTGGAGGAAAAAGACCATCTACCATCGTCTACGACGAATATTCTTTTTTTGTATTCGATATCTTTTTAACGCACGCACTTTTTTTTCGCTGTAATTGAAACTTGAAAGCGAAGTGAGTGATAGGGCAGTATGTAAACACACACTCCTCTCGCTCCTGCTGCAGCAGTATTTAGGGAATTATCGCCGGGGCAGCGGCAGGGGCTGAATGTAAATGAGATATTAAACGTAAACAGTTGTCTTAAGGTGGGCTTTAAGTTGTAGGATTTAAGTTGGGCCTACCCGAATCGTCTGTCGTCTACGTAGAGCATGGTTTAAAAGCTCAGCTTAATCTAAAGCAATCCTATGTGATGTTTGATGCAAAATTAATGCGAAAAAAGAAAAATAACACCTGAAAACTCTGTTGGCATGCAGTAATTCTACGATTTATTCGAATGTTGCACAAAACTTGTTCCAGGAACTACGTATTTTTATTAAGAGGACGAATTGGAAATTTTGGCATCAGTGATCTCTATTTTTGTCAGTAATTACGAAACGAATAAAAATATGAGTTGGTGACCTGAACAGTTCATGATGAAAACCTTATTTTGTTAGTTTTCATTACATGATTAAGTAACTTTTGTAACAGAGAAAAAAATATCAAACATACCTCTTTTTAAATAGAGATTCACATTTTATGGGCAAACGGGACCGATTTTAGCCTCTCAACTTGCTATGTAGACAAGTCTATAAGTACTCCTTAAAATTGTTGAAGGAATTTCTCAAGTTATCATTTCCGACTAAATAAAATAACAAAAAGCATTTTGTCGTTTACGTCGTTTTGTTATAAGCTAACGTGCATATGCAATCCTCGCCCCGCTGAGACGCTCAGTCCCCCCTTGACCATTGTCAGCGACGGTTCTGTGCTAGTCGGCTTCCGGACTGTATCGGCGATTGCGTGATCAAATTTAGCGGTTTTATTGAATAAAAATGGGAAAATTGAAAGAAAGATGTTCCAAAAGGAAAAGAAGAGCATGTCTTTTAGAAAAATGTGCAACAATGACGAAAAGAAAGTAAGTTTTCATAATTAATTGTGAAATGTGATAGTTTACTAAAAAAGATGACGTTCAAAAAGTCACTTTGACTGTGACTTCAATGATGTTTATTTTTGTGGAGAACGAAACTATGGAGTCGTCAACTTGCAACAAAAATAAAGAAATTACAGCTTTTTTTTAGGGTACGTATGAAAAATTCCTAAACCTTCTAACGTTTTGTAAAAGCTATAGGTATTATTATTATTGCTAAAACACTTTTTCTTGTATCTTCTAGAAATGAAAATGACGCTTTACCGTAATTATGCAGAGTTGCAAAATGTGTTGCCCGTGTAAGTTTTTGTTGCTATGTATATTATATTATTTGACAATTTTGTTCTTTATACATAACCGGCGCATTAGTCGAAATATGTTATCCCTGAAGTTGGTACTAGGCCCTAATTTATTTATATTTTCAGATTAGCAGACAGTGTTCGAGTGATATTGTTTCTATAGAAATGACGATTGAACGCCCTGACGACTGAGGCACCAGTAAGTACTCGGATTATAAAACACAATAGTTTGTCTGATTGAGGTTGGAAGCAGGTTTCAATGGTTGCGTAGATATGAGAACCAAAAAAAAAAAAAATTTAAACATAATCAATATCTGTGAAGTGATTGATGTAAAGAAATAAATAAATACACAATTTAAAAAAAAAAAAACATTTTCCTGCGCCATGCTATCACATTCCATGTACGATATTGATACTTATGTTTTTTATTTGTTTCAGATGGAGCCGGAGGTACAAGATATAAGCCATAGAATAATAGATGTGAACCACTTTGTAACAGAACTTATAAAGTTCTCTGAACACAAGTCTTTAGCCACATTAAAATTTGAGTGTGAACATTACGTAGGCTTGCAATCAGAATTTACATATGTTTGTTCATTGTGTGGTTACAAAAATAAAATAAAATCGTCATTGGCTGATGTAAACAAAGCCGCCGTTGCTGGAGTTATGGCTGCTGGTTGTGGTCAAGTACAACTCAATCAATTTTTGTCTGAAGTAGGTTTACCTAACATGTCCGATTTTACTTACAATAAAATGCATAACGATCTGTGATGACTGGGAAGAGACTGCATGGGATGAGATGAAAAAGGCTGGCGATAGAGAAAAAGAAGCTGCAATAAAGGAAGGGAGAGTTAATAAAGACGGTATACCGCTAATAGATGTCATTGTAGATGGCTGTTAGTGTAAGCGATCTAACCGGACTAATTATGCGGCATTATCAGGGTGTGCAGCTATAATTGGTAGACGTTTCGGCCAAGTGCTATATATGTCCGTCAAAAATAAATATTGTTGCATTTGCGCTCGAGCTGGGAAAAAAAAAACGCCAAAAGAGCACGATTGTTACAAAAATTTCAATGATGCGTCTACTGCCATGGAGTCAACAATAATAACCGAAGGATTTAAACAATCTCTTGACATGCATGGATTGATATATTCAAGATTTATCGCCGATGGCGATAGTAGTACATATGCAAAAATAATAAATGCTCGCCCATATCCAGGCATTACAGTCACAAAAATATATTGTCGCAACCATTTGCTGAGGAACTACAGTAATAAACTGCCACAAATGGCCTCCAATACGCAATATATTGCAGCAGACAGGAAAAATTTAACACAAAAAAAATATATTGTGATCAAGAAAATATATTTGTGATGCTATAAAGCTTCACAAAGAAACAAAAAATGAAGATGGTTTATACATAGACATCAATGCGTCCATTTTCATGCTTTTGATATTCATGAAAATTGTAACCGCCAATTATGCCAACATATGGGTCTAGATGATACAAATCCATTTTTTGGCAGTCTTCTTTGGCAAAAAATTAAAACAGTTGTTGCACAATTAGCTGATAAAGCACACAGTTTAATTGAAGACTTAGACAGCAATTTTGTTGAAGGATTTAATGGAGTTATAGCAAAAATGGTGGGGGTAAACGTTTTAATAATGCTCAAAGACGTTCTTATCAGGCAAGATGTCCGGGTGTCGCCACTGTGTCCGGGTGTCGCCACTGTGTGGACCGCCCGGAGGACACGGTGGAGCACACGGTTGAGGTGTGCCCCGCTTGGGCAGAGCATCGCTGTGTCCTCGTGGGAGCGATCGGTGGCGGCGATCTCTCGCGCCGGGCCTTGGTAGAAGCCATGGTTCGGAGTGAGGACGAGTGGCAGGCGGTCGCCTCCTTCTGCGAAGCAGTAATGCTAGCAAAGGAGGAGGCGGACCGCATAAGGCAACGGCGTTTGCGCCCCAGACGCCGCCGCGATTCCGATCCTGACTTCCGGCCACCGTAGGCGCGGGTTTGCGGACGGTGAGCAATGGGTAGCTCGCCGTCCGATCGTCTGGTAATCGTCCGGACCAAACCCAGTCGTCGACGGCGCGCACTGTTCCCGCGCGCCTCAAGGAGTTGTCAGCAACCGTAGGGAACCTGCAGAAGGGTCGAAGCCAATCAGGGCCATGGGTTTGTGTCTGAAAAGGAAGGCTCTGGCCCTGGTATGTATGGCGATGTAGGAACGGGGTAGGTTTTTTAGTTAGTAAGAGTCTGACACTTGTTTTCCGCTCCGCCCAAGAGCGGGACTCGTCATTGGATGATTTTTACCTACCATAAAAAAAAATAAAAAAAAAGGCAAGATGCGCAGGAGCTCCGATTTCATTTAATACTGGGAAATTACTATCAACAGTTCAGCGAAAAGTTTATGGGACAAGCCCCAGATTGTTCATAAAAAAGCATGAAAATGCAATAAATGAAAAAAGGCTTAAGGTCAAACTCAACTTTAGAAAAAAAATCGGACATTGGTACCAAGACCGCTAAATTTCGATTATGGTGAAGTAGTCGACAAACCAGACTTGGACAAAGATACTCTAGAAAAAGCAAAAAAGACTTTTATACAAAACTTATCAAAAACTAATGAAGAACGAAAAGAAATCGAAAAAAGGACTATCCTACAAAGTGAATCTGGCGAATGACTTGAACTTCGTCGCAACATGTTAACCGCATCTTGCCAAAATTTAGTAAAAATTTGCTTTATAAACCCAGCATCTACCATGTTCAGTGTATTAGTCACGGAAAAAAATTATGATTTGATAAGTTTTGTACAAAAGTCTTTTTTGCTTTTTCTAGAGTATCTTTGTCCAAGTCTGGTTTGTCGACTACTTCGCCATAATCTAAATTTAGCGTTCTTGGTGCCAATGTCCGATTTTTTTTTATAATGTTGAGTTTGGCCTTGAGCCTTTTTTCATTTATTGCATTTTCATGCTTTTTTCGGAATTTTAATTTCTTTTATTCTTCATTTTTGTAATAATTTCTTATTACGGTAATAAATATTGTACGAAGTGTAATATGTGTTTTATTGTAAACTAGCTTTTGCCCGCGGATTCGCTCCCGTGAACTGACTACTCTACCCAACTCTACCCTATTATACCCTATTTCTTTTTCTTCATAAGAACCTTCTCCTAACAATAACAAACGCAACAAAAAAAGAATTAGCGAAATCAGTTCAGTTATTCTCGAGTTTTGCGCTTACCAACACATTTTGCGATTCATTTTTATATATAAGATGATATCAATGTAGAATAAATTATGTTCCTTATTAGAATAAATAAACACACACGCACTCACAATAATTTAATACTTACAAGGAAAAGGTTCCAGCCTTAGAATACTTATGTAAAAGTAAATAAAGATATTTTGATCGTATAAAATATTACAAAAATAAAATGATTTAAAAAAATATTTTACTTTAAAAAGAGATGTGCTAGTGTTTTTCAAATCACGAAAATCTTAATTTCGTTATTTGAATAACATTAGCACGTGTTAGTTTATTTCCGAAAAGACAATCAATAAAAAAGTCATAAGTGAATTCATTAAAAAATATATAAGACAACTCCAAGGTGTCTATGTTCCGCGCCGCCATCGCCGCGCGCCGCTCGCCAGCGCCGCCCGTTGTCAATGCATACGTTACTTACCGGGCTGCGTGCGGGTTGCGGGGTGCGCACGCCTGGTTTTAGAATTATTGTTAAACAATTCGTCGCCTTAAACGCTTAAGGATTTTTGAAAAAAAAGACTGTCCAAGTTCACAGGAGGTTGTTGTTTGTACTCACCATACACTAGATGTCTGCCGATGGCCTCGACCATCGTCTTGTGGTCAGTGCTGACATCGGCGCCGTACAGCGACGAGTGGCTGTGGTTGTACAGGATCTGTCTGTCCAAGTTCACGGCGAGGTTGTTGTTTGTACTCACCATACACTAGATGTCTGCCGATGGCCTCGACCATCATCTTGTGGTCAGTGCTGACATCGGCGCCGTACAGCGACGAGTGGCTGTGGTTGTACAGGATCTGTCTGTCCAAGTTCACGGCGAGGTTGTTGTTTGGTGGCGTAAGCGGAGACTCTATGGGCGATTTGTAGTGCTGGTATTTCTGGAATGATGTTACTAGTTCCTGTCGAAGATAAATAATCATTAAAAAATTTGATATTAAAAATTCACTGTTCGAGAGACTGGAACAGTTTGCCGACTGCAGTCTTTCCGTCTGATTATAATTTAGGTGTCTTCAAGGCCAGAGTGAATAGGCTCTTAATAAACTAGTGCGCCTTACCATCAACGATTGCTTACCATCAGGTCAAAAAAAAAAATGTTTAAGGGATCCTAATATTCTAATTTTCATTCTGTCATTCTTTATTGACTCTATATGTGCATTTGGCAAAACTCATTATTATTCTACAACTATCACACAATGTCATCGAGGTTACTGGGGCCCAGGGTCTCTTTCTGAAAGGAAGGCTTGGCCCCAGTGCGAAGGGCAGAGAAGAAACGGGGTGGGGTGTTTGGTCAGTAAGAGACTCACTGTTTCTTTTCACTTTTGTCTGTTGAATTCGTCAATGGATGATTTTTAATCACCAAAAAAAAAAACATCATCTAGGCTCTACGTAAAAAAAGTACACAAACCTTGAGCGAGATAGGCTGGTTGAAGTCGACCCTGATGCTGCCGTGGTTGGTGTTGAGGGTCCTCCAGATGCCACGCAGCGCGGACCAGAAGGTCTCCATCTGCTTGGGCATGCCGAGCTGCTCGCGCACGAAGTTGCCGTCCACCAGCTTGTCGTAGTTGAGGGTCGCGGGCACCAGCAGCGCGTCGTCGATGGTGCCGTCCAGGTAAGCGTCCATTATGACGGAGAGTATGCCCGCTGGACGAAAGGAATTTATGTTAGTTTATACAGATACAATTTGTGTTAAGAGCCAACCCCCTGCCTCCCTACCCCAGTTACTTTTCGTCTAGAGTGAGCGCTTGTAGTTGGCCACGCCCCCTTGATCGGACGTCATCTTAACAAATTGACGGAATTGGGGGTGTGGCCAAACCTAAGCGTTCACGTTGCACGAAATGATTGTTACTTGGCTAGAGAAGCTGGGGCTAAATAACATGGACAAGGAGAGGTCATTTATCGAAGTCTCTTATCCAGGGACTTCAATAAATGACTTCTTCATATAAGTTGTAAAAATTTGATTTTCGACTACCGACTTATTGTCCGGTAATAAAGTCTGTATTCGAAAAAGGACATAGTGACTACAACAGTCAGGATTCATTAAAATAACCTAGACAAAAATTATTCTATCTGATATGGGTTCTTGACGACAGTTGCAGTCAACATGTCCGTGGTTTCTACGCTAATGTTAACTTTCACGCTCAAAAAAAAAAAAAGTTTTTCGTTACTATAACAGCACGAAACACGATATCACAAGTCATCACGCTTAAATTGTGTTCATGTAGAAACATACCCGTTACATCTGCTTTTATGTGATCCAAGTACGCAAGAACATTCAAATACATTAATTAAAACAATATACATAATTAGATAAGTGGCAAATGGCTTATCATTACATAGTATAAAACAAAGTTGCTTACCGTTGTCCCTATGTATGCTTAGATCTTTAAAAGTACGCAACGGATTTTGATGCGGTTTTTGTTAATAGACAGAACGATTGAAGAGAAAGGTTTATACGCATATTTAATATCACATTGTACCAGTGCGAAGCTGGGGCGGGTCGCTAGTAGTAAAATATAATTAAAAATAACTACATTACAGTCACTAATTTTAATTTCTAAATAGTACAGAAATTAAATCAAGTAATTATACTGCAGTTATTTTTATTTAGAATTTGTTTTTTTTTTTGTACTTTGTATAAATAGGATTTTATCTATTGAATTGCCGTTTTTAAAACGTTTGCTTTGAAGTTTTAATTCTTTGTTGTACACTAAACTTATTAATAAATATAGTTCGTTTTTTAATTCTAAACTACGATTTGACAACTCAGAATGTCACACTCTAGAAATATGTTCCCAATTTTCTGGAATTTGACATTTTAAGTTGTCAAATCGTAGTCTAGGATTAAAAAACGAACTATACACAAATTATCGTTTTAAAATAGACCAAAAAAAAAATAGTAATACATACCTTTAGGAGTCTGTGGTTTCCCGGTCCTAGTGCGTCCTCCTTCAATGAAAAACTCCAAGTTGTTACCGGCAGCTAAACTGTTTAGTATGTATGCCCTGTAAACAAAATACATGTTAAGATATCGTATTCGGAACGTGCACGGCAGTAGCGCCATCTTGCAAACGCAGTTTTAGGGGCATATGTCAAAAAATAAATAACAAGAGTTTGTTTATTTTGTACAGATTAAAGTAAATAAAATTAATTTAGAAAGACAATAAATGTTATTTTAGAGGAATTATTTAAAAACTGTTTATAGAAAAATGAACGTTATTATAAAAACTGGTTTTGAGAGTGTAAAACACACAATAAGTTTCCAGCCCCAAACTATGTTAAAAGGAAATAAATTGGTGTTAGCAGGACATGTAAGGAATGAAGAAGAACTGAGAACTAATAGGAATAGTTATTTAATACGAGCCACCATCATTCGTCAAACATCGGTGACCTTAACACCCTATAAAACAAGTTTAAACCTAAGTACTCTCCTAACCTAAAAATATGACTAAACTACTAAACATTTAGTTACATAAAGTATGCCAAACATTTTTTTTAATTTATTACAGATCGATAATGCTCGGATTGTCACTGGAGTTAAATGCAGTTGCGTTTATAACCAGAGCGGGAAGTGCAAACATGTTGCTGCTTTAATATGTTACATTAACAACAAAGTTAGTTATTCAAAAACGAGCAGTGAACGACAATGGGGAAAACCCAGTATTCGTCAATTTGTTGATTGTAAATATTCCAAAGGGAGATATTTTGGCTAAACTGTACAATACTGGACGCGGAAATTTTGAATTTAAGGGGGAGGGGGAGGAGGGGGGGAAGGCCCCTCCTCCTCCAAACCCCCTCCCAAATAAAGAAAACTCATAGTTTTGGAGATATTTAAAATTAAAAATTTTGAGGTTAGGTATCAGAAAATCGTACATTTTATGCATTTTTTGAGGAAAATTTATGGGTTTTTGGAGGGAGGGTCACTCTCAACCCCGAGATCCATCCCCCTGTAGTAGCAAATGTATACCTATAGGCATTTAAAAGTAAAAAAAATAATTGTCCGGGAGCGTTCTACATTGTATATAAATATTTGTGCACAGACAAAGTAGCTAAATGATGATTTAGGTTAAGGTTATTTTTTTTTTTAAACCACGCACACTAAATTTAGGGCACCCCGATTAGGATCGATTTAGGTTAGGGTTATTTTTTTTTTAAACCAACCACACTAAATTTTTTTTTTTTTTTTTTTTTTTATTGATTATAGGTTCGCGCTTGACCACTATCTCACCTGATGGAAAGCGACGATGCAGTCGACGATGGAACGCGCTTACCTAGAAGTAACCTATTCACTCTTGACTTAAAGATACCCGGATTGTAGCTATCAGGAAACACCGACTCCGGCAAGGAATTCCACTCCTTGGCTGTACGCATAATGAATGTGTTCCCAAAACGTTTTGTACGTATATGTGGGCACCCCGACTTGGATAGATTTAGGTTAGGGTTATTTTTTTTTTAAACCACCCACACAAAATTTAGGGCACCCCGACTCAGATTTAGGTTAGGGTTATTTTTTTTTTAAACCACCCACACTAAATTTTGGGCACCCCGATTTGGATAGATTTAGGTTAGGGTTATTTTTTTTTTAAACCACCCACACTATATTTAGGGCACCCCGACTCGGATAGATTTAGGTTAGGGTTATTTTTTTTTTAAACCACCCACACTAAATTTAGGGCACCCCGACTCGGATAGATTTAGGTTAGGGTTATTTTTTTTTTAAACCACCCACACTAAATTTAGCGCACCTCGACTCGGATAGATTTAGGTTATGGTTATTTTTTTTTAAACCACCCAGAAAACTTTCAATGCACAAATATTTAAATACAATGTAGAACGCTCCCGGAGATTTTTTTCTTTTTACTTTTAAATAACTATAGGTATATATAATATACATTTGCTACTACAGGGCGATAGATCTAGGGGTTGAGAGTGACCCTCTCTCCAAAAACCCACAAATTTTCCTCAAAAAATGCATAAAATGTACGATTTTCTGATACCTAACCTCAAAATTTTTAATTTTAAATATCTCCAAAACTATGCGTTTTCTTTATTTGGGAGGGGGTGTGGGGGAGGAGGGACCTTCCCCCTCCCCCCCCCTACCCCTTAAATTCAAAATTTCCGCGTCCAGTATTGTACAGTTTTACCGATATTTTCAAGAAATGTTTGGATCGGTATCCAAAACTGAAAGTTGTGGTGTCTGCAACATGGTTCTTCGTTTTATCAGGCGTGTATATCTAGCTAATGCATGTGACTCATTAATCTTCTGCCGTCGATATACTTTAGGAAATATCGTGGGAACATAACTCGGACTTGCTTGCGCATCTGATTTTTTACCTCCTATAAAATGCTCACTGTAAATTTTGTCGTCGGGTTTTGGAGACCATGGTGATCCATCAACACTATAACAATAATTAGGTACTCAATTAATATTCTATAAAATGTACATAGCGCAAATGAAATAGATTTGATTTATATTGCAATTTTAGGTTACATCTAATCACGTACTTTTTCCTTTTTACAGCAGCCATCCATTTATATCTTTGATCTAATTTCCAGGCCGCTTTAGGAAAAATATAAAATTTGCACTGACTATTTCTGCTGTTATTTTTGCAGCCTACGATACAACAACAATAATGACCCATTATTTTCAAAAATTTCAAAACAACGTTATCAAGTTTGATTGTTTACTGATTGACGTGACGTGACATGACTGAGCCCCTTTTGTTGCACATTTTTGCCGCAGCAAGCGCAGCGATCGTTCTCTTTACCCCTTCCACCCACTTCGCACGTAGCGAATAGCTGGAAAGCAAACTATTAAGGGCAGTGTAAATTAAAAAAAAAGAATAAAATGAAGCGGCACGGTTAGAGTTCGTTAGGAAGCATAAATTAAACAGAAGTGACATTGGAGTATTTCAGAGTATTTTATCTAGTCCTACTTCGGAAGAGGCCAATGAGCTTTATATATTTTGTATGCAATATATCCATAAGAAAGCCTTAGTTTAGTATCTAGTGTAAGACACGAGTGTAAGTTACAATGAAGCTTCTTCTTTTCGTTTCGATTTGACTCAAATTTTGTCTGACCAATATTTAGTCACCTGGACTGCTCTGTCGTTGGCCTCGTACAAATCATTAAAGGTGCAGGTGGTAGTGCACGCTGAGCAGGAAAGGAGGTGACGCATATCCTGTGAATGGGCTCCACACTGGCACTGTACTTGCGATGGATTAAGAAAGCCATTTAACATTTGGCCAGATTATCTCTGCAGCGACCAAATTGAACCCGCAGTCGGTTTAGGGATTTCCAGATTGGCCACTGCAGTTCGTGTCCAGGTGGCAGAATGAAGCTTTCATAGTTGAATTAAGACAAAAGCCTCAAAAAGAGTAATAAAAGAAAAAAAAGGCCAGTGTATGGTTTGAAGAACATAACCGCGTTGTGGCGCAGTGCCGCTAGAATAGGCAGTGCGACGCATCCGTAGCGTACGGGCCGCACTTCTAATTTTATCAGCGCGGCGCTCAACATGGCTATATGTTTCTGCACAACAACGGCCTTAGGCTGCTTTTCCACCAAATATGTACTAAGCAGTTCTGCTGGGAGTATGTAATAGCTAAGCTGTGAAACTATGTAACCCATCCCACTGATACTACACTATATAGCGGTGCGAGTAAGATTCTGAGCACGAGCTAAGCGATGTAGGGAAGGTACTCTGCTCTGCACATAGCTACACCTCTCTTTCATAGCACGCTTCTATAGCACACATCCTACCTTATAAAAAAAACATATCTGTGTTGCATCCATTTCAGTGGCGTAGCTAGTCCCACAGGGTTCCCGCAACAAAAAGATCGAGATATAGTTAAAACTATTCTTAGGTAACCCAGTGTCTACACTACGTATTAGACTTATTATATGAAAATTATATGAAAATGCATTTTGCATTAATATACATAATTAAATCACCTACTATTAAATACTAATGCACGTACCAATATTATGTCAATTATCAAAGGAAGTGTTACGAGTATGTGACAATACTTGAAGAAATAGACGCCTACAACTATAGCACACTATTCTGCTTACCTAAGAGCTGACTTGTATGTAGGATCTCCATGATATTCTGAGCCTTCCACTCTTCGCCTGATGTAGAACGCACCACAGCCTCGCAGGAACCAACTGAAACAATAGTATAACACTATTAGAAAGAACAGAAAATGTTATTTACGTGTAATAATAAAAAGTAGATCACAAGGGCATTTTACGATCGCAGCAGAAACTAATCTACACTAATATAATAAAGAGGTAAAGTTTGTTTTTTTGTTTGTAGGAGGTAATCTCTGGAACTACTGGTCCGATTGGAAAAATTTTAGCAGCAATAGAAAGCTGCTTTACTCCTTAGTGACATCTACACTAATATAATAAAGAGGTAAAGTTTGTTTTTTTGTTTGTAGGGGGTAATCTCTGGAACTACTGGTCCGGTTGGAAAAAAATAAGCAACAGTATAAAGCTGCTTTACTCCTGAGTGACATAGGCTATATTTTATGCACGCGGGCGAAGCCGCTGGGAAAAGCTAGTAGGCTATATTTTATGTACGCGGGCGAAGCCGCTGACAAAAGCTAGTGTAACATATTATTGGTACAGTTGTAGACCGCTACACTACTCCTTTCTTGAGACAGTGGCGGTAGTAATACGAATAGGGGACAGTTCGACTACTATGCGTTCCAAATAAGAATAGGATCGATAGACAAGATGTGACGTCACGCCGTACTGGCAAAGCGAAGATATTTTTTCAAAATTGACGAACTGAGAGATGAGTGAAATTGAAAAACTGGATTCTGAATTAAACTTTTTTCGTTCACAGTTCGTAAATAAATAATTTTTTTCGTAAATAAACTGAATTTTAAAAATATCTTTGTTGTTAGGATTTACTGTAATATGTAAATCGTGACACACAACATGGCTATCGATCCTATTCTCATTTGGAACGCATTGTAGAAAACATTTTGTGTTGTAGAGCCTTCCTTTCAGACACGAACCCTTGGCTCTAATTGGATTCGATCCTTCTGAAGAGTCCCTACGATTGTATGTAAGCTTCACGCGGGCGCACACCAAGTGTATAATGACGAATCTTACTAATATTATAAATGCGAAAGTTACGATGTTTGGATGTTTGTTACTCAATCACGCCAAAACGGCTGGACGGATCTGGATGAAATTTGGCACAGGCTTACTTTTTATCCCGGAAACCCCAACCCCAACCCCAATACCACGCCGGCGAAGCCGCGGGCAAAAGCTAGTAAACGATAAAGCTACGCGTGTCCATGGACAGAAACTAAGGTAGAGCTAAATGACCATCGATACTAATCGATACATATATGTAATATGCACTATATTGGGCGTGCCGTAAAGTCACTTTGCTTCACTTACTGATCTCTAGGCCATACTCTTTTAAACTGACGATATTAGTGCAGTTTTGACGTTTCAACACTATAATAAGTTTTAAAAGTTTTGATAGACGACAATGCCAATGAAGCGCTGCAGCGGACTTTTGTATTGACTTTTCGGTATTTTTTTTCTGGTTGAGGAACAGAGAGTTAAGTCCCACATAGCTCCGTTGAAAAGGGAGGATCCTCCGATCAGACAGGTATGGTGGACTACTGCCCGATAGCTGATTTCGGGCTGTTGTATAATGTTCAAATCGCGCGGAGAACTTTGATTGCCTGATGCAGGATTTTTATAGTTCTTATGTGGTCCCATAGATTGCGCTACATACTCTTTATTGTAGGTACACCATAAACACAACTTTGTACATAAGAAACTTAAAACAGCCCGTATCCAAGGACCTTTCGAGTTTGACACTGTTTTCCAATCCGCTAAACGGCAGGATTCATCATTAGCTGATTTTTCTCACTATAAAATAATAACACTTACCCGAAAAGGGTCGAAGCCAACTGGGGCCAAGGGTTCGTGTATGAAAGGAAGGCTCTAACCCTGGTATAGATGGCGATGTAGGAACGGGGTAGGTTATTTAGTCAGTAAGAGTCTGACACTGTTTCCCGCTCTGCCGAAAGGCGGTATTCGTCATTGGATGATTTTTACCTACCATATAAAAAACTAGCTTTTGTCAGCGGCTTCGCCCGCGTACATAAAATATAGCCTATGTCACTCAGGTATAAAGCGGCTTTCTATTGTTGCTAAAATTTTTCCAATCGGACCAGTAGTTCCAGAGAATACCTCCTATAAACAAAAAAAAAACAAACTTTACCTCTTTATTATATTAGTGTAGATAACACTTACCCGAAGAAAGGTATCCTCATATTATCGCCGGCGGCTACCAGCGGCGGCCTGAGCCCCGTGAGGTAGAGCGCGAAGGTCATGAGGATGTAGTCGAAGTGCGAGCGGTGCAGCGGCACGAAGACCAGCGGCAGGCCGGCCGCGTTGGCCTTGCGCAGCCGCTCCACGCCCGCCACGCGCGTGCCGCAGCCGCCGCCCGCCACGCGCCGTACGGCCTTGTGGCACACCCACGCTACGAATCTGTACACAAAGTATACAATAATATAATCATTACATAGTATAAAACAAAGTTGTCTTTTCATTTTACATAGTAATAAGCAAAAAAAAAAGAGTCTGAGGTGGACTCGCGTAGTTTTTAAGCTTAGCTTTAAGTAAAGATAAGGGGCTGACGAATGCCATTACAAAAAAAAAATACTGATAATTATCATGTATACGATAGAAAAGTGCGCGGACCACCATGTCTGCGGCAAAATAAAGAAAAAAAAAAGTTGTCTTTTCCTATGTATGCTTAGATCTTTAAAACTAGAGTGATTGAAGAGGAAGGTTTATAATACATGCATAATATATTCAATATCAGTACCCGTGCGAAGCGGGGCGGGCCGCTAGTAGTGATGTTCAAATCTGCTATAAGCTATGAACATGCTATCGACTATTGAATATATTTTTATAGCACGCTATTTTATCTGCTATTTTTATAGCATGATGTTATCATTTTATTTGGCGACGCGCTAAACGAGCGCATCAAATGTTTAACTTGCAACGCATTGTTGCCGAAAGTTTATAAGTAAGAAATGTTGCTATAAGATAGCACGCTATTTTATCTAGCAGATAAAATAGCACGCTATTTTATCTGCTATTTCTATAGCATGATGTTATCATTTTATTTGGCGACGCGCTAAACGAGCGCTACAAATGTTTAACTTGCAACGCATTGTTGCCGAAAGTTTATAAGTAAGAAATGTTGCTATTTGCTGAGCGAGACGATATAAAATAATTTTCTACACACGTCGCAACGTGTTTTATGTTGCTATCCCGTTTAACCGCACTCATCATCTTCCTGCCCTTGTCCCGTTTTATTTGGGGTCGGCGCAATATGTCTTTTTCTTCCACTCTGCCCTGTCACCCGTTTTGCCGCACTATTGATGTTTTATTGAGTGAGATGCTATATTATAGCACGTGTACAGTCTCATCGCCGTACATTTTTCATGCTTACTTGTCAACCTACTTTCGACCAACGATGCGCCTCATACTGTTCCATAACATTAAACAGATTGGAAATAGCAGATGCTAAATGCTATGTTTAAATAACATGCTATATTTTGGCGCTATACACTATATCAACCATCACTAGTCGCTAGTAGTTTATAAATTGTCTTGGATATACTAACACTCTATGGGCCAGCGATGCCTGACAGTAAAATATTTTTATCCTTTTTTTTTTCCTTTTTTTTACTTTTTTTTATGACTTACTTGAGCACGTTATTCGACATGGCCGAGCTGATGTCCTGCACCACTTTCATGGCACGCGCTTCCACACGCTGTCGTATGCTGTCATGAGTCGCCCCACCCTGGCCCTTCTCATTGGCCTTACGTAGCTCATCTTCCGTGGCTTCCTCGATAGCACGCTGGAAGCTTTCATCCTTTACCACCTGAAATGATTGGAGATAGATTTAGTACAAGTTAAAGTTTCGTCACACGTCTTCGAACTTTTGGTTCTAGGACATTCGAAGACCTGTGATATCCACCAATACGCACTGGACTCACGTGGTGGATTAAGACTTATTTCCTCTCCTAGAGAGGAGGCCTGTGTCTCAGCAGTGGGAACATTAAAAGGCTGGTGATGATGATGATACTTATAAAACATTTTTTTTAATTGATCTAAACTAGTGCTAGACTCGTCCGTATGGTGTTCGAACGTAAAGAATGGCATCATCCCATTTCTTCCCCTGTCGTAAGAGGCAACTAAGGAAGATACCAGAGAATGGGCAAGAGCATTCTCTATGGATTTTAAGAACCATATTGCAATCGTCAATCCTCCTTCCAAGCCTGGCGATTATGGTAACGTCTTTCGGCAGAAATTATGATAATGATTGCTAGACTGCGATTTCAGCTAAGCAAGCAGTAAGAAGTGATGTGATCATAGATTCAAATATTTGCTCCATTCTTTTTTTCTTTAGAATTTTATCTAATCAATTTTGTAATTGATTGTAATTGTTTTTGATTGATTGGATTATTTGGGACTGGCCTGTTGCTCTAATATTTAATGGCCCTGACTGCTACGCCCGCGCCGGAGGTCGTGGGTTCGATTCCTACCCAGTACGAATGTTTGTGTGATGAGCACGATCATTTGTTCTGTGTCTGGGTGTATTTTATCTATAATATGTATGTATTTAGAAATATATAAGTTTGTTTATCAATTGTCTAGTACCCATAACACAAGCTCTGCTTAGCTTGGGACTAGATGGCGTTGTGTGAAAGTTGTAAAAGACAAACAAACAAACAATTTTTGGTTACTTGTTCTGAGCCCATGGCTTCTTAGACTGGGGGCCCGTCATACCGGGGGCCCGTCATACCGGGGGCCCGTGACATTTTGCCAGCCTTGCCACCCTATAGCAACGCCACTGCCATTATAATATGTAGACACAAAATACCACTTACATTAGGAACAACATCCTTATAGTCATAAGTGAAGAGGTTGCAGCACTGAGCCAGGTCGCAGAGGTAGCGGGAGACCACGCCGCCGTTGGCAAAGTTCTGGCGGCCAATGTCCAGGACGTTGATCACTGCGCCCGTGTCCTTGGCTTTGGGCTCCTGCCATGATTCCTGCGAACAAAGGAGAGGGTACGTTAATTTCAATTGGTATATACAAACACACAAACTTGGCCAGAGATCGCCCAAGACAGGGAAGTTTGGAAGGAGAAAGGGGAGGCCTTTGCCCAGCAGTGGGACACAAAGTAGGCTATAAAAAAAAAAACGAACTGGACAAGTGCGAGTAGAACTCGCATACTGAGGGTTTTTTTATGGTAGGGTAAAAATCATCCAATGACCTTGGACGGAGCGGGAAACAGTGTCAGACTCTTACTAACTAAACCACCTACCCCGTTCCTACATCGCCATCTATACCAGGGCTAGAGCCTTCCAGTATTTGCAAACTTCTATGGTTGCTAAGCCTATTTTTTCCTGAACTTGAAATATTGTGAACGATTATTTTTTGGTGCCAATAAACGATTTTTTTTTTTCAAATCTGGTATAAAATGAATCTATCAAGCAACATAAAAAGGACATACAAAGTATAATGAAATTTAGTTCACAAGCCCCAAGAGGACACCAGTATCCGCACACTTATTGTCTTCTAATTGTGTCTGTAATTACGGTAGTCGAAAGGTTAAAAAGAAATAGCGATATTTTTCTACCACACGCCCACTTTTCTTTATCCGTGATTTAGTAAGAAACAGTGGCACAAATTTTACTACCAAGTTTCAGTAGTTTTAAATATTTGTACTGGCAACATAGAAGTATATTTGGCAACATTCTAGCTGTCACTTTGATTTTATTATGTTGGTATTGTTGGCACAAACTCGCATACGTTTGTTTTGGCGCCAAAATAATCATAGTGAATGATAAAGAAATAAATTAACTCAGTGAATCATCACTATCAAGTATTTGTCTCGAGTTATTTATCAGATTTTAATTTGTTTTGTTTATGTAGAATTTGTCTTTGAGTATAAGGTACAAAATAATCATTACATAATATAAAACAAAGTTGCTTCCCGCTGTCCCTATGTATGCTTAGATCTTTGAAACTCCGCAACGGATTTTGATTGGGTTTTTTTAATAGATAGAGTGATTCAAGAGGAAGGTCTCAGTCGGCCACCACTGCTCATCACTAGATTATCAGAGTCATGAAAATCAGCTGTAAAATGTCACGTTCTTGATTCTTCCACTTGACTAAGCATTATGCTGTTACCTAAGCTGGTTGGCGTTACACAAATACGGCATTGCCAATAGCATTGCGGTTTAGATGCCAAATGTGCCCGTAAAATACCTGATTTATGAGAAAACACGTTTGTTATTGTTATGCTGGGAACTGTAATGCAGTCACTATTCTAGTCATTTTCTATCAACTACCAGTTAACATCCAAAAATAAGTACTTGTTTACGGAGACGCGAGCGTTGGGCGGTCGTCGTACATTGCCATATGTTTGTGTTAGCGCGTGCGATGACGCGTCCCGCTGCTGCAATGAACGACGGACGCCCAACGCACCGTCTGCGTCTCCGTAATCAAGCGCTAAGTGATACCGTGGCACTGGATAGCAAAAAGCAACTGACGGTAAGGGGATGGATTTTAGTCAGTGGAATTCTGTCATTCCCTGTCATTACATATCTAGTATCTACAACAATTAATATGAAGCGGATAAGTGTTTTAGTTTCTTAAAACAGGCTAATTACACAGACACATTACATGACCACGACTGAACGTTGAGATGACTTAAGAAGAAAGGAATTGGGGGCGTGGCCAACTCTATGCGTTCGGCGTCAACGAAACGGTAACTTGTTTGTAGCGTCACGTGAAGTCGCATGGCGTGTATCTAACGTAGCTCTACAAGTCTAGTTGTCATATAAAATGTATGGAGAGAGTGACGCGCCCAGATTAGAGAACATTGTGCCCTATGTAGTTCTACCTTTTTTGTTGCGCAAATTACCTTGATAATATTTAGAACAACGTCTCTTGATTATCGCAATTACCTAATTTTATTAAGAGAAAATTTAACCTTTATAGTAATTAATCAACGGAAACTAATTGTTGATTGACGGGTTATATTTTAACGATTACTAGCGAGCCGCCCCAATGCTGATATTAAATATATTATTATTATGCATACTCTTTCCTCTTGAATCACTTTATCTATTAAAAAAACCGCATCAAAATCCGTTGAGAAGTTTAAAAGATCTAAGCATACGTAGGGACAGACAGCGGGAAGCGACTTATTTATGCTACGTAGTGTTGTCAGCAAATGAAGGCTACTGAAAGGAAAGTCCGACCCTGCTATGAAGACTAAGAATGAAAGGGGTGAGTCGTTTAGTCAGTAAGAGTCTGACACTGTTTCCCGCTCTGCCTAAGGGCGGGATTCGTCATTAGATGATATTTCCTACCATAATAAAAGAGTGATGAAGTATTAAAATTATTTACAGTTCAAATAACGCATCATTCGATACAGTAGACGTCTAGCCCACTCTTATGTATGTAAATAAGTTCATATACATCAGTAATATGGTAAACAGTTGAACAAATATTAAATTGTAACGAAGAACTTGCAAAAGGTCGGCTTCTCACACATTAGCACAGTTTTCTCCGCATACGTATGCCACGTTTTGATAAAAAAAAGTAAATATGTTCTGACAATGACATAGATTGATAATCTTGTGATATACGACTAAAAGACTCTCAAGATTTTGTCAAAGAAAATTAAAAATCACACCACATGGTATCGTACGAGTAAAATTATGATAAGGTGAGATAAGATGTTAATCTAACTGCATACAATCGTATATTATAGTACGCCTTTGATTTAATTATTATACATACGATTGCAAGGAAGTCATTAAGCCAAGCTAAGACTAAAAACAATCTGAATTAATACGAAGTTAAAACTAAAACTCGACTCATCATCATCATCATGAGCCTTTTTGATGTTCCTACTGCTGGGATACAGGCTTCCTCTTTAGGACAGGTAACGGAATGTGTCGTAATCCACCAAATTCAATGTTTTAGTTCTACTACATGCCGGTTTCCTGACAATCTTTTCCTTCACCGTTTGAGAGCAGTGGTGTTGAAAAACTTAAATTATACAAAGTAATGCACCTAGCTGGGTTTTAAATCTCGTATGTCGGGGCTGTTACTACTCGGCCACCACTGCTCAAAAGTTTAGCGCCAAGAGCCCCATTTTGTTACGTATTTGAGACGAATCTAATAATATCTTAACCTTTTGAATACCGTAATTAGAGACATAAAAGAAAGACAATAGGTATGTGAACGCCGGCAAAAGTTCAAAATATGTCTTAAACTATTCCTTCGTTTGGAAAATACGAGATAGTAAAGATTACATATTAATACTAGCTTTTGCCAGCGGTTTCGCCCGCGTACATAAAATATTGTAAAGCAGTTTTCTATTGTAGCTAAAATTTTTCCAATCGGACCAGAAGTTCGAGAGATTACCTCCTACAAACAAAAAAAAAACTTTACCTCTTTATTATATTAATGTAGATTTACAAACATACATACAAAGAAACACGCGAAAAACATAACCATTCGTTGGCAGTCGGGTAAAAAAAAAGAAAAAAGAAGAGAAACGTGTCACTATAGCCATACGCTATGGGTTATCGACCTGTCCTTGACTTTTAATTACGTACAAGCTGAGTAACAGTTGCAAATTGTCGAATCAACAAGTTTTTTGCGGCGTTAGAAAAATTTGTGAAGTTAGCTACGTTAGCAGAGATATAGTAAGAAATGTTTACGTTTTTTATTAATAACTAGAAACTAGCAATAGCAACCCGGCCAAGCTTAGCATTGATGTTAGAAATCTTTTAGAGAGATCTCGCTTTTCTCTAGTACATATAAAATATAAGTATATCTATAATACATCTAAACCTTCTCCGTGAATCACTCTGGTCTATTGATGAAAAATACAACCTTTCGACTACTGGAATTACAGACACAATTAAAAGATAATAAGGTGTGCGGACACCGGTGTCCTCTTGAGGCTTAATGAACTAAAATCAGTTCAGTGTTTTTTAAATTTATTACTAACCAACAGACAGACAAATGATAAAGGTGGTCTTATAACATGCAATCGAAACTACATACCAAAATAATATTACAAAAAAAGAAAACAATTTACAAAAAAAAAGTCTTTTATTACATCATTCTTTTCAATGTCACGAAAACAGTAACACGTAATGTGAAAACGCGAAAAGTCGTAACTACAAAATTGGTTTAGCCAAAATGACGTATGTACACTTGTTCAGTAAGAGATGTGACACACGCAGGAAATAGGGAAATTTTATATTTATAAACGAAAGATCAGGTGGTCGGGCAACAAAATTGTTTATCGAGTATATAAATAAACTGAGTGGAAGACAAGTTAAATGTACACGTGTGAGACAGATAAGGACGCATGCGTATAACACGGGGACTACAATAAATACAATTTACTTGACAATAGGTATTGTAATGAAGAGTGCACTTAGTGTACATGACGAAATGGCTGTTAGCTTTAAAGAGTTTAATTACTGTCTAACATCTGACGCTTGATCATTTTAATTAAAATTTTGAATGAAGTGCTCCGAGCCCTTGTATTAGGGATCCAATTACAAGCAATTTAAAAATTATAGCATAAGATGAACTTGATTATATTATAAAAGCAGCTGTATTCATCAAGTGTATCTGCACTAAGAGCAAAGACATTCTATTGTTTATGCCAAGATAAACAATTAGGTGTTCAAAGATGCGGAATTTCGTATAATAATCGAATACAAGGAGGATTCACGGAGTATCGATAATGAATCGATTGTTTAATCGTATCGGCGCGGAGAGGTCGACGCACTAGCCGCGCGGGCGCCGCGCGCCGGTTGGTCGCGGCGGAGTCACGCCACCGCGCGCCCCGCTTTGTGTTTAAATTTAAAATATAAAGCGGCCATTTTCAAGAGTCGCTCGATCAACGATGAATGAATGAACATTGTCAACATTGAAGCTACTTGTTGCCATACTTTTGTTATCTACTTCTTTTATATAAGGTATTCGGTCATTTGTTAGTGGGAGAATAATAAAGGTTATCACCGGTATATCGCACGGCTACGTATGAGTCAGCTGTCTTTTAAATAAGACGGTTTGTAAGTAAGCCAATAGCTATATTATTGCACTGCAAAATTCAATTTCAAATATAATTTGAAAGCATTTGGAATCTTATAACTCCACGTTTTCAAGCACGTGTTTCCTCAGACGTTGTTTGGTTTAATCGTGAGAAAAATGATGTCACCTCGTATGAATATTGCAAAAAAATTACACTAATAGAGCATTTCTTTGAGCGGATAAATTATTTCAGTCTTAGAAATATTCAGGTTAGGCCAAAAATCGCGTAAACCCAAAAAGGTTTATCTTAAATAGATGGTTTAACGATAGGAACAAGAAACTCTTTTTAGCACTCTTCCGGGTATTTAGTGTAAGTATATTTGGCAAGGTAGAATACATATAAAAACATTTAGGATAGCGTTATGTCAATCTATACAACATTTTTCGCCGTTGGGTCGTAAATAAAAGCGGCTAAATACAAATTAAATTTAGCAATTCAGTACAAAATTTATAAAAAAAACATGAGTCTAATATCAAGTTTGATCGTATAGATATAATTCCTAACAAGTAAATACATATTTCAATACAAGACAAGAAAAAATAAAGGTTAATAAAGTCATTTTGAGGCCGTAAGGTATGATCGTCACATCGAATATGCACTTGCAATAATACAAACAAGAAAAAATATAACAGAGATGTTCATTTTTTTTTTTAATGTTGTTTTGTTAAAGTTAGACTATGGTGTACTACCATAGACTACCCGCTTTTTTAGTTCAAGCTCTTATACTCCATCCTAAGGTTGTCTGGTAGATATCGCTGTCAGCGAGAAGACCGCCTTTGTACCCATTCATATAAGTTTCTGTGAAATTTTTCATTTTTTTGGCGTACAATAAAGTACTATTCTATTCAATCATGGGATATCTACCTGAAATATTATATGAGTGAATTACTAAACAGCATTTGAAGGTTTTGGCTAAAATAACGACGATTATGAAGAGTAATAAAAAATAAATAAGGTCTTTAGATTTTTTTATGGTGGGAAAAATTATCGAACAACAAGGATGACAGCTGAACTAAAATTGCATATATAAGATGAGGGAACATAAATTATGTGAATGCGAAAGCCATCATCCGCACTATCTTCTAGCAATTGTCATGTAAGTGGAATCATTTTTCTGTCAAAATTTTCATTAGAACTTACGCAAATAGAATCACTAATTTCCATAGTACAGGTTTATCTGGTTTCGGAATAAGGGGTGTGTTTTACCGCGTCACGCTTTGCTCTTTTATCCATTTTCTCAATAAATTGGATCTAGATTTATAGTTCTACTAGCTTCTGTTACCGGCTTCGTCCGCGTACATAAAATATAGCCTATGTCACGCAGGAAAAAAGCAGCTTTCTATTGTTGCTAAAATTTTTCCAATCGGACCGGTAGTTCCAGAGATTCCGGTACTTCCTTCAAACAAAAAAAGATACTTTTTTACTACTTTATTATATTAGTGTAGATTAACATATATATAAGATAATTGTACAGCAACATAACATACAGCAAAATACATTCTTTCACAAAACTATGGTTAGGTTAGGTAAGTGTTCTGCTATCAAAGCAGGCCACTAGTGATCAGTAATGCATTCCATTGCATCCTAATCAGGCATATCATATTTCCAATATATACGTATTCTACTTAAATATATTGAAAACTGTATACTTGGATGCTCTATACGTTTCATGTCACCTACAATTTGTAATTTGCGATCACTTCCGTGTCAATTAACTAAGTATTTCCTCATTGAATTTTTGATTCACGCAAACCTTTTTAAACGTTACCGTCTCCAATAGAAAACAGAGTCATTACATTCATTATTTAAGACTAACCTCGAATTAAATGATGGAGGAAACGCAGAGGTAAAATTAAGAACAATAGGTGCAAGTCCTCAAGCCTTGATGTAAGTTTTGTGTAGCATACTGACGAGGCACGACCTCAGTGGAAAAACTAACATATCTAATGGGGACTGATAAAAATGTACTACAATGTAGCTATTATTTTCCTTTGATAGATTCTACAGTTTTTAAAGAAGAAGCATAAGAATAGCATATCAGTCTTATAGTGTTCTCACTGCTGAATCTGAGGCCTCTAGGCGAGGGAATGGACCAAAATCCACCACGTAGACCAAGTGCGAGTCGTCCACTATTTAAATATTTGACCCAAACCCTTTTTATTTATTTATTAGTTTTATATCAAAAATACAGACAGAAAAACACAAATATATTGTTTATTCAAAAGAAATGTCTTCAGTGATAGAAAAATTTGATGAGACATGCAGATACAATTTAGTGTTATTTTATGAGTAGTCTTAGATAAAGTAAAAAAAAAATAGTCGTTCCAGGACCCGTGGTAAAGGAAACCACGGGTCCTGGAACGCTAGGCAAAGAAGGAACATAAAAGTGGGATTTAGTCAGTAAAAGTCTGACACACCCTCCCGCATAAATCATTGGATGACTTCCAAAAACAAAAGTGTATTAATATTTTGACCGGTCGTAAATCGTAAAAGCGTTGGTTATTACCGGACAATACTGTACTTTCCCGTAAAAGCGTTGGTTATTACCGAACAATAGTGTACTTTCCGGTAATAACCAACGCGTTTACGATTAACATACGCTGAGACGTTCTCTCTCCATGTAAGTTATACCTCAGCATAAGGCTACGACCGTGACCCGACCTTGTCCGCTAGTTACGTGACTCAACCGTGATATCTTCTGAACTTACACCTGTTAATACCCGATAGTGATTTAATTAGAATGCGTTTATTTCCACTTTGAACTCGATAAGAAACGTGTGATTTATTAAAACGTGATTATTAGGTATTTTATTTTTATTGCTTGTTTTAATGTTATTATTTTAAACCTATCTTAAAGATAAGGCTATTTAAAGGTTTTTTTGATAACTTCCAGTATAATTATAAGTGCAGTGGCGTAGCTAGTTAGCTACCAATGGCCCTGGGGTAAAAAAATATATATTGCGTCCCCTCTTTTACGTAGGAAAAGATTCTGGGTGGATATTCTGGGTGGAGCAGCAAGGAGTATCTGACCTTTATTGACTAACACGAGTTACCATGTTTAGTGTTGCAAACTATATCATTTAGATTTTTAAGATTCAATAAAAGCTTTGTTTACGAGGTTTTGGGGGCCCCCCAGCCATGAAGGTCTCGTAAAAGTTTTGCAAATAAGATTTTGGAGGGCTCAGGAGAACCGCATAGCCTTAGGTAACTACGCCAGTAAATATATAGTTATTTGTGCACGTATCACCTGGCGAAATAACAGGTGCACTGTGCAACGAATTTATATATAGAACGTCCAGAATTGGACAAGAATAATAAGAGGCTAGAAAAACAATGCCACAAACTAGTAAGCGCCTTAATTTAATAGCAACCGCCACATTACTAACATAGTTTTATGTAAATATTGTTATTTATTTAGAATAAATTCATGCAACAAAAACGTACCTACACAGGCGGACTAAATACCTACTTTCCCATGCCCTTATACCTTGTTACTAACCCATTTAAGAGAGGAAAACTTAAATCAAATTCATCATCATCATCAGCCTTTTTAATGTCCCCACTGCTGGGACACAGGCCTCCTCTCTATTCGAGGGAATGGGCTATAATGCAAATATAAATTATATTATTATAATTAAAACACTTTCGTCTCGAAATCCAAACATTTGCGTCAATAAATAACCCGAATAGCTATCCGAATCCTTTCAGTGGCGGTCCCTTCATACAAGCCCAAAAGCCCGGCATGCCTTAATAAAATGCACGATAAGAATCAATATCAAACCCGAATAATTTAAAAGTTCGCGCGCTTAATTCTTATCAAAATAACACAAAGTATCTACTTAGGCCCGCCCGCTGCATTACACATCGCGATTGTTCGCGCGCTTCGCTTATTCTCGGCACTATATATAGCTATCTCGCTTTCACTTACCGGCTTTTACCGGGCTTTCAATGTCTCTTTCGCACTCATAGCGATGTGCCGTATAAGTACTTAGGACGTTTTGCGTCTAAAAATCGATCAGTATAGAAGATTTAAGCCGGGATTGCGCATGAAGTTGACCGCGCATGCGTGACCTTGTCAGTTTGTCACACTTTAGTGTTGCCGTTTTAGCAACGTTGTGAGATCTTGGAGATTTTTAACGAGTTTGGAGACTTTTTTTAAGATTTAGCAACAGTAAAAACTAGCGACTTTTTAAAATAACTAAATTAAATATTCAAGCATTAACTTAAAAGTAAAAAAAATGCGACATTTAGCCAGATTTTTCATATATCTGGCGACTTTTTTTGCCTAAATGACAACACTACAACTTTGCGTAAATAGTTTTTGACACTCGAGTGCAACTAACTTCAGTTTTATTTGTTTTCTTAGTTAGTAAGTTTTTTATGTGTTTTCTTAGTTTTCCCAGTGTTATATGTAACTGTTTTGGTGACTTACCTACAACAATGGAGCTAATTGTACCTTGTGAGGATTTAAAATGCGTTCGAGTTTTGATTGGCGAAGATAAGGTAAAATCTTTAAACTTTGCTCAGAAAAAACAGTTAATTTCTTCATTAAAACCGACGCCTAATCTGTGTATTTCTCAGTCTAGTAAATCGCATAAACGGAAATTTAATAGATCAGTGTATACCTATATAAATTACTCATATTTTCCTACAGAGGGATTAAATTCATTATTTGACATTTATGCAAACTATTTCCACAAAAAAACAATAAAAAGTTAATTGATTTGCCTGTATTCTAGTCCTGATCTAAAAGATCGTAATGTTTTGGAATTAATTGATTTCATTCATGAGAATAACCTCGAAAAGATGCCTTTCCTGAATTGTTAAAATTAGTGTATCTTGTTTTAACTATTCCGGCTGTAATGTAATTTAATCATTTCAGAAAGATAGACAATTCCTATTAGAATATAAATAATTAATTTAAATACCTTTTTATATTCTATGAAGGTATTTTTGTTTTTTTTTTGTCTGTAACCTGTTAGTCCTGTTATGAAGCAATCAACTACTTACCATAACTTTGTTTCCTCAAGCAATGAACCAAATCAAATGGCTTTTTTCAAAGCCACCGGAGGTATGCAATTGCTGATATGTTTATTATATTCAATCTAGTACTAGCATGCCTTCAGTGAGTGAAATTGAATAAAAAATATGAAAGAAGATTGATGAATTCACTTTTAATTTATTGTATCTAACCAGTAGTTTATGAGAAAATTGCAATGATCCATACGTAGGTACTTACATACTCAGTCCAAAACTGAACTTTCTTTTTTTGAAATTGGTTAAAATTTTTGGGCTTGCCTTATATTGAAACCCTAGGCACGCCACTGAATCCTTTAATCCAAGTTCTTAATAATCGTAATCATAGTAATCCCTGCTTAACACGATGGCTGCAGATATTACGATAAGTTTGTTTTCACCATATATGTGATTATTATCTTACTAACGTCATTCAGAAACGTGAGTTAGGTCTTTGGGGGAGGGAAAATAACTTAAGGGTCATGACTGGGGTATCGTAGATGTTTAATTAATAATATTACTTTAATGACCATAAATATTTTCTAATTAAATTTATAAACATTATAAATTTATAAGCAACGCCTACAGGTTCTAACACTTTGTTATTCGTGTCTTTTTAAATGTAATAAATTACGACATTTTTCGTAGTCGGCAAATCAACTGTTTTTAGGAAGAACGTCGTAAGCGACAATTTGCGTTTTTTATCGAAAGGGTTTTGTTTCTATATTAATTAAAAACTACATATTATTATAGAGATATGACTGGTTCTTAGAACTAATGATCTATTATAATAGATCCTGTGAACATTGTCATTAACCCTTTTTTTCGAAAAGAAAATGTATTATTAAATTTTCTGCAAGAAACGCATACTGTCGGTTACGACATTCATCCCTGAAAGACTCGAAATGTTGGAAGCTAGCGATTTTAGTAAAATTATTTTCACTTATGACTTTTTTACAGTTCATTACCCAATTTTGACATTTATATGACGAAATTATTATTATAAATAAAAATAGCACCTCAAATCCTAAATACGTATGTACAATTGCAACTGCAGAATAAACAACTGGGTGAATTATGCAATTGTAACACTTATGTATACTTTGTAACTTTTACATAACATAATGTAGGTACATAGTTGCGTTTGATGACTAGTCTTGTGCCTAAATTGGTATTTGAATGGTAGATTTTAATGGGTGCTATTTAAACAGGCTTCTTTTTAATATCATAATTCGCCCCCAAAAATGTAGGTTGCCTTCTAAATTACTAAGTCAGCCACAATTAACGAGCATCTAAATAATACTATCATAACCACTATTTATGTTCTATGTGAACCACTCTAAATAGAACTCAGCACGATAGTTATTTTTTAGCATCTAAATTTGTAACAAGCATTGTAACAGTAAACTTCTAAAATACTGTTAAATGACATCAAAAAATATACTTATTTAGCTTCTAATTTTTTAACTCAGTACGTTTAAAATGTAACTCATCCCATATTAATTGATCGTCAAAAGTTTGCTAAAAATGACATCGAATATATACTATTGGCCACTAATATTACCAGAAGCTATTAAGGAGAGACAAAACAATTTACTTTATTTTTGAAAAATCATTTTTTTTTTATTGAATTATCGTCATTTTACGTATAGTAAATAATAGAAACGTAAAGAAAATGTAGGCCCCTTCCTAGACGTAAAAGAAAATAAAACCATTATTGGTTAATTAATGCAGCTCGCGCTTCAGTTGGCTATCCACGCTTTCTTTTTAATCCCAGTGGTTGTGACTTTGCCTCTAATGTTTTTTTTTATGGTAGGTAAAAATCATCCAATGACGAATCCCGCTCTTGGGCGGAGCGGGAAACAGTGTCAGACTCTTACTGACTAAACAACCTACCCCGTTCCTTCCTTGCCTTATTCCCAGAGCCCCGGTAACACTTTCGCACCAAACCTCGGCTCCAGGAGGCTTCGACCCTGAAGGGCCCCTACAGTTTGCTGACAACTCCTTGAAGCACGCAGGAACAGTGCGCGCCGTTGACGACTTGGACTAGGCCTGGACAGTTACCAGATGACCGGACGGCGAGCTACCCATTGCTCATCGTCCGCGAGCCAGTATCTGCGGTGGCCGGATATCGGCGGGATCGCGGCGGCGTCGGCTACGGCGAGGGTGCTGTTGCCTTATGCGTTCGGCCTCCTCCTTTACGAGCATTACTGCTTCCCAGAAGGAGGCGTCCGCCTGCCATTCCTCTTCGCTGCGGACCATGGCCTGAACCAAGGCCCGGCGCGAGAGGTCGTCGCCGCCGATTACCTCTGTAGCTGTACTTGCGACAAAAGTCTGGACAATCACAGCAACCAGTAAACCACTCGGTCTAATTGTTCGGTGGTATTACGCTCCAAGCTGAAAAATACACTTTTTTGTATTCTTCAAAACTCCTGAATTTCTTGTCAGCTTGATTAAAATTGAATGAGTTGTTGCCTGGAATTAAATACGTGGTGCTGGCTGATGTTGAATGTAAGACTCTAATTTTGGTATCAGTTTTAGCGATAAAAGAATATGATGTATTATATTACATGCGAAGTTATAATAAATGATGCTTTCTGTCGAAGCTTGAATTATATTTTTTTGAGGACAGTGTTTTGAAGCTATAAAACATAAAATAGTGACGAGATGTAAAATCCGTGGCCGAGTTAGTAAATTAGGTGGCAATGTATAAATGAGAAGGACAAGTCACAATAATTGATGATCTTTACTTGACGCTTTCTATAGCATATTTAGTTGGCGGTGTAAAAAAGTCGAATTAGTTTATTAGAGGCTATGTTATTTTCCCGTTGCTTAGTTATAAAATTAGAAGTTTAATCTAGTGTCCAATAAATAATTTTGTGGCTAGACTTATAATTTCCCGATTTTAATCCCACTTTTTTGTTTTATTCATTGTGTTCAGAAATCCTTACATGGGTACTTTTAAAACGTCAGAAGCTAGTGAATTATAACCTTTATACAGTTTTTTATTTGTTTCCTTCATCCACAAACAAATAGTTAAATGATTTTAATTCGTTATTTCTTACGGAGAAGTGGCACCAGAAAACACGGGTCTTTTTGAAACTTTGACAAAACTTTGATGATCGAATTTTGAAAGGAAGAATAGAGTACAGTACGGCCGTCGGATCTTGACGAGTCTGGAGCTAGGCTCTACGATATTTAAGGCTTGAAAACTCGTAAAAAAATAAATAAATATCACCCGGTTTTCTATACTAATATAATAAAGTGGTAAAGTTTGTTTTTTTGTTTGTTGGAGGTAACCTCTGGAACTACTGGTACGATAATAAAAATTTTTGCAACGATAGAAAGCTGCTTTACTCCTGAGTGACATAGGCTATATTTTATGTACGCGGGCAAAGCAGCTGACAAAAGCTAGTTTTTAATATTAAAATTTTATAAAACTATTCGAATGTGAGTCAATTCTGAAAACGTATACCTACCCAATTTGTTACAATAAAAAAAAACCAAATTAAGTCGTAGTTCTTTAAGCGCATTTTCTAGAACTATAGATTTTGCTATTTTAATTAATATCATTTGAGTAGAGTTAGATAGACTGTCATTTACATAACTCCTTATCGCGAACTCGATAAAAATGCAGCAGACTTCGATTTTGTTAAGCAGAGGATACACTCAAAGCGTAGCCTTGAGTGTATCCTCTGCTTAATACCTAAATAAGTACTAATTTCATGTGACAACCGATTATGGGTAATACCAGTAAATACAAATAAACAAGTTTTAGTATAATAAAAAGTTTATAAACTTCTTTAAATGGTCTTTTTTTTGTTTCCTGAAAAAAAAAAAAAAACTTATAGAAAAAAAAACTGATCAACCTCAGTTTTTTTACTGAGCAAGCCCTTCAAGGTTATGGAGATGTATAATATACTTAGGCATTTTCTGTTCATAAAGTAGATAATATATAGTTATAAACCTCCAATTATTATACATATACAATTTACCTAAATGTATACATCGTACAATATTATGCATATATATAAGTTGTCTAGTACTCATAGCACAAGCTCTGCTTAATTTGGGACTAGATGGCGTTGTTTGAAATTCGTAAAAAAAGTATTGATCAGAATTTTCTTAAAAAAAATGCGTTGACCCTTCCGTGAATCCAAAGACCAGCTAAGACAAAGAAAAAAACCCAAATCTTCGTATTTTTAAAGCTATCGATGCCTCCCACGTAAGTTGTTGTAACCCCAAAAATGCAATTTTACAGGAGAGCGTTTTAAAGATACTTTTTGCGATACAATCCACATTTTTCAAAGAATCTTTTTGAAATTCGGTATGAGATTATAGTTTTTAATATGTTATCGTTTACGATATGTCATTATTTTATCATTTTAACGGTTTCTTGAATTTAGTTGTTACAACGGTTAACCGCGACATGAGGTCCTTGCAAAATGTTGTAACTATCACTTACGTTATTATACACGGGAGTTCAAGAGCCGATTTTGATCATATATGATACTTACATCATGTTATAACTTACTTTTGCATATCTAGCATCGACGTAAAAAGTTGTATATATCACTTAACATCAAATATTTTTAAAATTAACAACGTAAATTGTTGTATAGGATCAATACCACATTTTAAATGGTTATCATGTCAGTTAAAGATAAGATTGAACGGAATAGTAATTACTAGAATATTAAATTAACGACATAAAAATTGCATGAGAGGTGCGACCGGCAGCAAATTCCAGCGTAATCTGTGATATATGTCACATACAAAAGGCGCGCGTGCGCTTTTCCCCGTTGTAAACCATTGCAAGTAATAAATACTACAGTCTACGCCGGAATCGTTCGAAACATACAACATTATACGTTTCAAAAGTACCTTAAATGATAGGTTTTTTTGACTTTTTGTTTTTTTGTACGATAGTATACATAAAATTAGACACTTTTACATAAAAAACCCAAAATCGCCATTTTGTGGGTTACAACAACTTACGTGGGAGGCATCGCTATATCCTTTATCGTACAATGCTACGGCCAAGGACGAGAAGTACAACACACAAATATAGGAAAAGGAAACATATTGTTTAATTTATGTCTTTGTTTTACACGGAAACACATCCTTTGTGTTTAACACGCACTTTTATGTTTTGAAATACTGTATCAATATTACATTAATATTTGTAAAAGCATTGTGTCGAATGGTTTTCCCAACGGAAAATGTTAAAAACTAGCGTTCAAACAAAACGTTTTGGGAACACATTCATTGTGCATACAGCCAAGGAGTGGAATTCCTTGCCGGAGTCTGTGTTTCCTGATGGCTACAATCCGGGAATCTTAAAGTCAAGAGTAAATAGGGTACTTCTAGGTAAGCGCGCTCAATCGTCGACCGCGCCGTCGCTTTCCACCAGATGAAACAGCGGTCAAGCGCGAACCTATAATCAATAAAAAAAAAACTTTCGTCCCAATTCAACTCCCATCACAAATTACCCTGGAACACAAATTACATGGGTGGGTTTTAATTATTAAAAGTCTGACAGTGTAGGCTGCCCAAGTGTTAAAATTAAATGGGACTGGGCAGGACATATATCCCACATGTCTAGCGAGCGGTGGGTCAGTAAAATACAAGATTGGTGTCCAAACACAGCGACGTGTGGCTGCGGCAGACCACGAAGAAGGTGGGACGACCTGGATGTCTTCCTTTGGAATTAAACCAGAAAGCTAGTAACCGAGATAACTGGAACGAATGGAGAGAAGCCTTGGCCTAGCAGTGGGACAGTACAGACCAGCTATAAAAATAAATAATAATTCTGAAAAAAAAAAAAATTGTCCGGTTGTCTGGTAGATATCGCTGTTAGCGATAAGACCGCCAATGTATCCATAGATTTAGATTTGTGTATGTTTTTTTTTTAACTATTTTGATGTAGGTACAATAAAACATAAACTTTATTCTATTCTATTCTTTCCATAATCAAAATATTTATCAATTTCCCACGCTATAATGAAATCATAAAGAGACGAATTTTGATCTCTCTAAGAGCATCACCTCGAATTTAATATTAAGAATACAGTCGTCATTCTGTTAAATTGTGCGTAATATATAAAGTTTATTACCTAGTTTTTTTTTTGTGCAACAGTATCTTATTTTAAAGTAGACTAACTTCTGCCAGCGGCTTCGTCCGCGTGAAAATAAGTTTCTCCGTACAAACTTTGAACACCCATTTCCTCCCTTTAGGGGGTAAATTTTGAAAAATCCTTTCTTTGCGGTCACCTACGTCTAAGACTTTTTTCTTTTTCTTTCTCTTTTTACAAGCTTTTTATTAGCTTGCAATGTAACTCTGTATGTTCGGCTCAAATCTTGCAACTCAATTTTGAAATAAATATCTTCAACCGATTGAGCTGCAATTTTGCATGCAGGTGTAAATCGTATGACAATGCAATATTATGATGAAATGGAGCTGATCTGATTATGGAATCGCGAGGTAGCCATAGGAACTCTGTAATTAAACGGCACAACCACTTCGAGTTAGGGCTTGTGTGAATCGTCTTGAAGAGTTTTAATTATATTTATAAGTATAGACCACCGCTATAAAAGCTTGTCATGAAAAAAAAAATATTTTCATTGAAAACTTGTTATATAGACAGATAGATGACAGTATTACGACTGATACTTAGTGTAACATTTTTTTACAATTAATATAAATGTACATAATCACAATACGTCTACTGAATTTTTTTTTCGATTTCGTCCGCAATGCCAAATTTATTTATACCTTAAACAACACAGGGCTGTATTAGTTACTTGAAGTTAATAAAAACTACCAAATGGGAATCTTTTTCAGTTAGTAACCGTGTGATTAAAAAAACAACTGTTGACGCAATTAAAAAATCTTTCTCACAAAACAAACATCAAGTTCACAATAACCGGACTCGTTCGAGGCATTTGCGCGATTGTCAGAAGTCTCTCGCGCATTGTGACGTCATTAATTTAAAAAAAAACCTTGTCTTTACGGGTGCCGTGTTACAACACTATATCTTCGGGTCATGGGATGGGCCTTATTGAGGACGGCGAGAATACTCCGAAAAGTCCTCATATGGGTACGTAAAAGATTTAAGTTGGGCCTACCCAACTTGCCTATCGTCTACATCGAGCATGGTTTACAAGCTTGTTGCTTCAGCTAAAGCAATCCAATGTGAAGTTTGATGCAAAAGTAATGCGAAAAAGAGATAACACCTGAAAACTCAGTTGGAAGGAAGTTTTTTTATTTTATTTATTGATTATAGGTTCGCGCTTGATCGCTATCTCAACTTAAGGAAAGTTTCACAAGACTTGTTCCAGGAAATACGAGTTTTTAGTAAATCCTTAAAGATTATTGAAAAAAAAAATATGACAACATTTAGGCTTCTTTAGGAGTACTTTTTTATATTTTTAATATAGGAGTCCATAGTGAAGAGTCAAAGTTCACGTAAAAAAGCAGATATTCAGTGGTTTTTACTGGATTACTCTGACACAAATTTATGTTTTGATTTCTATAGAAGCCTAGATAATATTCACAATAATCTGTGTATCCAAATTATGGAAAGAAAGATGTGTAATAACATCATAATCACGTAAGAGTGGTTGTATGAAAATGTACGTCGGGTTGGCCGCTCTTAAGAGGTGTTATAAAATATTGTGCGAGTCTCATAAATTAATACGCTTTTTTTTTACAGGTAATTTATTTTTTGACTGCGTAGATGCCTGGAGAATGTAAAGTATAATTACAGGGCACGAAATCTGTACTTATTTACAAGTAACTATCATATAATTTTGGTGGTTTAACTCAATGTTCGAAGGTCGTGAAAGAGGAATCATTTTCTACATGCGTGTGTATCCGTGTGCTTCCGGACGTCCCCTCATAGCTCATAAACTGCTCGACTGATTTTGACACATCTGTTTTGTCATTTGATACGTTCAATGATACTGATATCCCGTGTGTCAAGGTCATAATTTTCCGTATTACATATTTTCATTGGGATCAACTAGGGTTATAAGCTTTTTATGCAGATAAAGTACATTGGGAGTTCCTATTGTTCATTTTTATTTTTGGTATGCAATAAAGAATATATCTATCTATCTATTGGTTATCAAAGGCAAGAAAAAAGTCAGCGTTTGCTTTCGTCTTGCCATTTGCTATTTCATCCCAGAAACACTCTTTCCCTGAATGTTGAACTGGCGGAAATAAACGATATTTTTTAGTTGCAGCACCAATCGAATAAATTTCGTTAAACTTCGACAAAAAAATTACAAAATCTCAAAGAAATCAAATCATGCGAAATAAAGTATTTCCAAGAACTTTATTATTCTCTTGAGTATACAGTACAATTACCTGAAAGTATAATACTTTATTATAAAGTACGGTTGGCAACCCTATCTACAACGATAAGCTATGTAGGTATTTGAAAGAAAATATGTATTCAACATTAGAAATTAGAATTCGTCAGAGAAAACTAGGATGTTGAACTGAATAGAAGTTTACGATGCCTACAAAACGTTCTTAACGCGTAGGTATTCTAAAGCACATTACACGCACAAAGTCACTGTCCTCGTCAACAACTAAATTGTGCAAATATCCCTTCATTCCTCATAGCATGTGCCTGACTGAGGTCAACGTACGAAATCGCGGCAAAGTGGGCGTGTCTGTGCGTAACGGTAATCGAATTATTCATAGACGATCTTGCTAATAAATATGAATAAGCATTATTATGGAAAGTTATTGAGCCGTAAAGATGTTTTTGTGATATTTTTTTAAAGTTACAGGAACTTTAGAAGTAGTTTAAAAAGATAAAATGCGAGAAAATAGGTTAACCGCTGGATAAAGATATAACGGAAAGATGGCATAGACTTTAGAATGGTTAATGAAGTTAATCTAAAAACAAAACTAAGTACAGTCGCACTGGTTGACTGCCAATAATAAGTAGCCATTGCCTAAGTCGGTCCATGGATGGCTGACCATCAGAACCCCACGAGATTCCTCTGCGAAGAAATAGTCTTGCGCATAGTTGATGTATGTACCATTTTAGTCGAGAGCTCCTCAACAAACGAAGTCTGCTCTCGTCTTGAACCGAAAGGCAGTTTGTTCACACGCTATCTATTGTTTGTAATATAATTAAAGTATATATATTTTCTGCTATATGTGTACACCTACTTCTTTTCTACTAATAGTAATTTAAAACTGAAATATTAATGTAGAAATAGGTATTAATTACTTCTTGCTAAACTTTAATAGATGGGGCTTTAGAGACGTCAACGATAAAGAAAAAAAAAAAGAAAAAAAAATGGCTAGTTAGAAGCCAGGAAATCTGACACTAGTTTTACCAAGGTGATTCCTGTTACCTACCAGCTAAGCCTTCCAGTTACTGGGTTGGGTTACCAGTAACTGGGTGCGGTAAGGCATAAGGCCAAATTCAATTAGTTATTAATAGTCAGAAATGATAAAGGAAAAAGAAAGATAGTTGTAGCTGAGGAAAATTTGTATTGCTAATCACTGAGTAGTAACAATTGGAACTTAAAATTAAGAAAAGTATACAAAGAACTAGCACTCAAAAACACACCCACTTATAGTACTAACAAACATTAAATTGAAGAAGAACCGAAAGAAAACCACAGATCTTCTTCACTGATCATTCAACAAAATTACAATGGCAAGATCTTTCTAAATTAAATTCAATGAGTCATAACAGTGTCAAGTTATGAAACGAATGCTAGTGCGATTAACACCAACACACACTCTACAATTAGATGACATAACATTGTGATAATGTACTTGAACTCAATATTATATTTTTTGCGGTTGAAATAGCAACAGAGTAAGTGGAGACTAGAGGAACGATGGATGAACTATGTGAAAGACGATATGCGCAGAAGAATAGGTGGGAGACTATTGAGACTATGATATTAATAGACAAGTTTGGAAGAAGGAAGAACTCTAAAATAATATCTGCAACAGGCACACACGCACATTAAGCAACGCTTGACGTGCTCATAGGCGTTAGGGGAGGAGTGAGTGGGATGTGTCTAAAGCCTACGTCAACATGGTTTTGACTTCCACTTCAGGATGCCGATTCGAAATTCTACAACAACACCAAAATACTGAACTTCAAAGTAGGAGACCATCTTCAACATGCAGATGTTTAGCATGCTTTCCGAGGCATCCTATCCGAGGAACAGGTTCCCCTGTTCCTCGGATAGGTTAACTGTGTTAGTTGTTAGCTAAACTGGGTTCAAGGTCCTGGCTGTAATTTGTAGATCGTTGATAGTCTTTATGGTTTAAAGATTTTTGTATTTTGTATTGTATTTGTATTTATGGTGAGTTTGAAGCCAAGATAACTCACACAAATCTTGCGAAGAGGCATGTTTCTCATTTACCAGGTCGTGAAGGTTATATAGGAAGTTGCTTCATGTAAAGCTGAACCAAACAAAATCCATTGCGGAGAAGGCAACAGATAAATTTTCTGTTGCCCTTTCCGCAATGGATTTTGTGTAAGGTGCCACAGACTCAATGGTAACTGTGATGCCTAGCAGCTGATGTTATATAATAATGATTTAATTACTTTTGATAAGCGAAAACGAGGTCAGGAGAATATCAAATATTAATTAAACAGACAGTTAGCTGCAATTAAAACATCATTTGATAAGAGAAATCTGGAGATGCTGCACCTGATGAGCATTAGTGGTCCAGTGGTAGGCTTAGGCGACTGAGTGTTATGGATACAAACCTAGGCAGATATTAAAACGTAAAGTGTTTCAACACCACTGCCCTTAAAACAATGAAGGAAAACATCGTGAGGAAATCGGATTGTCCTAGAACCACAACATCAACAAAATAACGTGACGGCCACCAAGACGCACTAAGTTTGCATGGTATGGAGGCGAGTCTTAGCAGTGAATATTATTATATTATAATAATATTTTATAAGGCTAATTATGCTATGATATATTTTATAACACTTAATTATTGGCTTACACAACTGGTATACACGCGTTCTCAAACGAAATATTAGGATTAATTTATTTTAACATTTTGGATATGCCAAAAAGGTATTGCATACATAATATAAAACTAGTGCGCCTCGCCATCAACGATTGCATCACTGCTTATCATCAGGTGGGATCGTAGTCAAGCACTAGTTTTCCTGACCTAGAAAGACCAATATATACCAATATATGTAGCGCAATCTTCCCTGAATCTTTCGGATACCGTAATAACAGACACAATTAAAAGACCATAGGTGTGGGGACACCAGTGTCCTCTAAATCCACTTCTTTAAACTGTTTGGATTTCATTTTCAGCAGGCAGTGGTATTATATCTGCTAGAGATATAAGAATTACCGAGATCATTAAGAATCAATTTAGCTACATACAACTCAAGATTTTGATGTCAACATATCTTGATCAAAGGACCAAAACTTACATTACTGACTGAGATACAGAATTTATTACGGCAACAGAAATTCCAAGTTCGAATCCTTGACAGTACTGTTATTTTTATATTTTAAATTCCTACTCTAGACTTTTTTTACATATTTTTGGTGAAACAAGTTTTTATTTCCCATTTCTCCTAAACCTTTATGTAGATCTTTACGTACGAGTACATTACAGGCTAGAAAGTTACAACCAATAGTAGAGCTGTACCTTGACGCCTCGTCTTTGGAGCGAAGACGAAGGGGGTCGGGTCTCTCGCATTCACACCACGCACGACCACAGAGAGTACCGTAAGGTCGGTATTACATTTGTAAATTACAAAGAGTTATACAGAAAATTCGAATGGAAGGTTCATTTTGTACAACAAATTAGAGCTTTAAGAGCTCTTCTATCTATGGAATGTTTCTCTCTTCCTTCTCTCTTTACCTTCTGTACACCTAATGCACCCGAGACAAATCTTCATTGCACGCCAGTCTACACGGCTTTGGATTGGTCTCCTGTATTCAATCCTGGCCATTCACTTTGACTAAGTCAATAATGCTCAAATCCAACCAAGACAGAAAACGCACAGACACAACTGTGATATGTCTAGAAGTATGGAATATTGCCCAAGGGTCCCTTGTATAGAGAAGGCGCTCTTTCTTCACTCTTGAGCCCCAAGCGAACGACGCGTTCGCATACCTACTGAATTTCTATTATGTGTCTAATTACGTTATTCGAAAGGTTAAGAAGACAAAAATTCTTAAATAGAGAGAAGATAAGGCGATACAACTTTGTACAGAAGTCTATGTTCTTTTTTGCGATGGGAAATGTTACTCAGTTTTTAATACACAGTAAAAAGTTGTGGAAACAAATCAAGAAAACAAAACCACTTACTGATATTATGAGAAGCAACGAATGTTTACTTTGTACAGCGATAACTTTTTCTGCAGTGGCTGAGAATGCTCAGACCACCTTGCTCAGTACATGGAACCGGTCGGCAAGGTGTCATTTGAAGAAGGCCTATGACTAACAGTGAAAGTCTTTGGGCTGAAATGATGATGTCCATGATGAGCCTCTTTTTCTATCATGCTGTTATGATAAAGGTGAAAGTTTTTGTGTAAGCGAGTGTGTATACTTATTACTCTCCAGTCTCTAATGGGTGAATTGATATCATCCAGATGGCATCGGCTATAATTTACAAAGATGAGAAGTGAAGTTTCAATTAGCCTTCATTTCTGATCATCTATTTAATTTTACCCTCGTCTTAAAGCTCTAATTATATATTTTTTCTTTTGTTCGACTTAACAGTGACCGTATTATTGAAGAAGTATTATAATCATGAAGCTTCTGCACATTTTTGTCTTCTGATTCACATTCCGAAGTTATGCGGTCCTCAGTGAATAAGGACCTCGAAATAGGAGTCGTACAAAGTATCTAAGTAATAGATCTATTTGAACCTATATTGTTATCTGGCGGACCTTCAACGTCTTTAGAATTGACATCAGATTTGCTGGCCTGTTGGTATACTACCATTTATATTTCTAGGAGTGTGCATTGGAATTGCACCAATTTAATTAATTAAACCCAGACCACCAGACGTACGGCAATGCGCCAGCCATACATGGTGTGCATCCCATACATACGCACAAAACGTATTGGGCAAATATTCATTGAGCAGTAGATAAAAAGTGGAATTACATGCCGAAAGCTGTATTTCCTGCTAGTTAGCTACTTCTAGATAAGCGTGCTTTCTTTGACTATAGCATCGCAGATAAGATAGTGATCAAACGCGAGCGAATAAAGAAAAAAAAATTTGCGAAGTGAACTTTTGGCGAAAACAAGCACGATAGTCGGTACGCTATATTTCTGCTGACTTATGATGCGTAATATAGTCATGTTTTATTAAATATTTGGGTAAGAATACAATAGTCTGTTTTGCAGCCACCTGAGTGTCATTGCCGACAAACTGGATTGTCCTATAATTTGATTTCTAAGCCAGCTTCATGCTCCTGTACAGCCACGTACTGTTTACTAACATAGTTGTTAAGTTTAAATGTTACTAGCATCTGGGTATTAAGTTTAAAGGCAGTAGCATGGATTGTATACATTCGTCAACTACATGTTTTAATAGAATATTTACTTGGCGAATTTTATGATCATCCTTATCAGTTTTCTTTAAGTCAATTCGTTTGCATTTCCATTGTCTAGAAAACCGCCGATACGGGAGATTCAGCTAGTTAACGATCATTGATAAACTCCATTTCATTATTGCTATATTATATTACAGGCATAGTCGCCATTAGACCTTGTAAAGCGCGGTTACGCCAATTACTTCGGCTGATGATTGGTTTATGTGCTACTGGTATGAACATAAGGAATTGTGGGCATATATGACTTTTTCTTTAGTATGATCTCCGTTATGCAAAGATTGTTTAGTGTTTTCGAATACCAGAAGGGTTGAAGCCAACTGGGGCCAAGGGTTTGGGTCCGAAAAAAAGGCTCTGGCCTTGGTATATAGTACAGTATAGTACAACGTAGGAACGGGGTGGGTTGTTTAGTCAGTAAGAGTCTGACAATGTTTCTCGCACCACCCAAGGGCGGGATTCGTCCTTGGATGATTTGATTTTAACTCACCATAAAAAACAAATTAATAGTTAGTAGTTAATAGTAATATATTAACAATTTTAAAATTGCGTCATTTCGTACAAATTGTTTTTCAACATTACACGACCAGTAGCATTTATAGCAAAAGAAATATTTTGGGCCTAAGCAAGAGGGAATGTTACATTTTTGAGGTATTAATCGCTGCTTAACTATTCAGGAAAAGTCGTTACGACGTTGTAAAAAAAATTGAGGACACGATACAAAGTCGAACAATACAAGGCATTTTTAATAGTATGATGTCAATGACCGCTAACAATAACATTATCTCTGATAAGATAAATATTATGCCTACTGTTAAATGAAAGATATTCAATAAACAAGTTGCAGAAAAAACAAAGATCAGTCGAATAGTAAACACGGTTATAGAATACTGAGTGGTAAAAGAGCTGAGATCGCACTCTGATTTTAATAGACCTGGGAACCCTAGCCAAGTTACTATCGTTTCGATAACGTCGAACGCTTGGCGTAGGCCACGCCTCCAATTATTTTTTCCGACCACGTGACACGTTGAAACGTAAGAACAAAGAAATTGGGGGCGCGGCCAATAAAAGCGTTCGATGTTAACGAAACTGGCTGGGTACCGATTTCGTTTAGCAAACTACGAAATCTTTAGTCTTTTATATTTTATACTCGATAGGTTTTTACATGATGGTCTTATATTACCGGCTTTGGTTCTACAAGTGACCGCTAGAGGCGCTGTAAATGCCAAACAAAACATTTACGACATCAATAGAGTTCTTTTTGTGTACGATATTGAATAAATAGACAAAGAGCATATATATTGCTTCGTATAAACAAAACGGATGTGCCGTTATGTTATCACTTATCAGAAATTATGATTATCATATATACATATATAGCCTAGATTCTATGGACTGTAGGTAGATACTGTAATATCTAAGGGGAACGCATAAAAAACTCACATACGTTGTTATGATAAATTATATTATAAAAATATAATTAAATTGTCTGTTTGTAATAGCAAAAATTAAAAAAAAGTTTTTTTACTAAATGCATGTGAAATTATACTCGTCGATAACTATGACAAAAACGCAATTTTTTAATCAATTATTTGACGTACTTATGTGTAAGAGTGTTTGATATAATGTTATGTCATTGTCCCGAGTTGGCATAGTCTATCTCGGGACATATTTTTAATTACTAGATATTTTACTGACGATAGATTCGCGATTTTTCACAAATTACCTTATAAAATACAAATGCATTAAAATAACAAAAGCGATAAAAGTACCTATTTTTTATCAGCAAGTAATCTACCGACTTACGAGTCGTAAGTCGCGGGTTCAAACCCAGCCAGGCGCATTACTTTGTGTAATTTATTTCATCACCACTGCTCTCAAAACGGTGAAGGAAAACATCGTGAGGAAACCGGCATGTCCTAGAACCAAAAATTCGAAGACATGTGACATCCACCAATCCGCACTGGGCCCGCGTGGTGGATTATGGCCCATTCCCTCTCCTAGAGAGAGGAGGCCTGTGTCCCTGCAGTGGGAACATTAAAAGGCTGATGATGAAGTAATCTACCGGGGATATAGAATTTTAAAATATGTAGATATATAAATATGCTGATTTTTTTTAACGATCAATCACAGTCTTATATTTTCGCACATAGAAAAAGATATCTATAGTCTATTCATGTATGTACTTAAATTGTAATCTAATCGTTGAACCACATTTGACAAAACAGCCTATTTTATTATGTACCTAAATACATAATCTAGATTGAAATATTAATCCTCTTGATAATATGATTCTTACATCCTATTTGTTAGCTAATGAGATTTACACCGTTAAAATGTTGGTCGTTTTAATCCCCTGAAGGTTCAATTCGGTAGGTACATGAAATAGTCTTATATATAAAAATGAATCGCAAAATATGTTGGTAACTCGAGAATGGCGAAGGTTCTTATGAAAAAAAAAAAAATACAGTATAGTTGGGTAAAGTAGGGTAGAGTGGAGTAGAGTAGAATAAACTGTTGCCGGGAGCGAAGCCGTGGGCAAAAAGCTAGTACTTAATATAAGTAATGAAAAGGCAAAAGTTTTTGTTTGTTACTTCTTCAGACTCAAAGGGATTTGATTGAAATTTGGTACCTGATGGGGTAAACCATATCCCGAAATAACACATAGCATAGGAACTCTATTTTTTCGCGAAGGCGATGCCTAGGATAGGAGAAACTATGGCCTTAATATTATAGCTAGCCCGTATTGTGGGCTTTTGCCCAACAGTGGGACAATACTGGCTAGTTAACTCAAAGACTTCCCTCCATTCCTCCCAACGATCACAGTTCTTCGCTTTCTCGTTCCAATTCTTAAGGAAGACATCCAGGTTATTTTTATGGTAGGCAAAAATCATCCAATGACGAATCCTGCTCTTGAGCGGAGCGGAAAACAGTGTCACATTCTTACAGACTAACACCCCATGCCGTTCCTTCTTTGCCGTTCGCACAGAGGTCAAGCCTTCCATTCAGAAAGAGACCCTGGGCCCCAGTAGGCTTCGACCCTTTTGCAGAGTCCCTACGGCTTTGCTGACAACTCCTTGAGGCGCGTGGGAACAGAGCGCGCTGAGAAAGACATTTAGGTCGTCCCTCCATTAATAGTATAGTACCTACCTATTGCAACCTTTGTACCTAAAGTCAGTTTTTTTTTATCTTGAGGTTATCACTAAGAGACATTTAGGTATTAATTTATAATGAATGCCTTACGATAAGTGATATGAGCAGGAATTTAGATTGTGATCTTAAATCCTGCTCCTATCAGTTATTTCAGAACGAAACTGTCAAGTATGACTTAGCATCATTCTAGAATAAGGCCCCCTCTACTTTCTTACACAATTTTAATCTTGTTTTGAAAACTTGTAATCTTTAGTATCGTGTCCTAAAAATTCATAATTAGGCGTATATTTAATTATCTCTATGGAAACGTTTTAATTTAGACACGTAGGTAAGAATATGTATAGAATATGTTTGATTGATTTTTTATTTTTATAGATAAATTCATGAATCACAAATCGTGAAGAACAAAAACATGTATAAAGACGATTGTATGGCACTGGTACTAACCTAACAAGATACACAAGTACCTTTGTACCTAAAACAAAATAAAAAGGCATCATCTAATGTATTATTAATATAAAAGGAAAAACTGACTGACTGAAATATCAACACACTGCCGAAACTACTGCGACTAGGAGAGTGAAAATTTGCACAAGGCTTTTTTATGGCGTAAGCGAGGACTGAGAAAGTATTTCCCGAATTTCGCCCCCTAAGCCTAAGGGGATGAAACATAGGTCAAAAGTTTGTATAGAGGAACTTATATACACTCGGGTAAAACCGCTGGCAGAAAGCTAGTTGTACTTATATTAAGTTTTGTTTACAACAAAGAATTAAGAAGGATTTTTGATCTCATATACAATTTTTAATCACATATAATTAAGAAGCCATTTTTTTTTCTCAAGTCATAATGGGCAAAGTAATTTGATCAAACAGTCGTTCTGACGTAATTACATCACGTCTGTTTAGAAAAACTAACTAGCACCTCTTAAGCCATAAAGTGAAGTCACTGACCCACGGCGCAGCCAATCATATGGCGGATCGTAGGTAAGCTTACGAAGGAAGTATTCGGCGAACATCGGTTTATTAAACGTACTACGTAGATATTTTTTGCATAATAATTATTAAGTGAATAATTAACAAAATCGTACTAGCTAATTTGGTTATAATAGTAATTTAGAGGCCGAAGAAGAGATAGATGGATTGTGTAAGGAGTGATATGAAAGAAAAGGGAGTTAGTGATAGTGTGACGGGTGACAGGACAGAGTGGGAGAAAAAAACATGTTGCACCGACCCCAAGTAACATGGAATAAAGGTAGGATGATGATAATTATGAGTAGTTTACTGAACAAAAACATTTTGTAAACTTAAACACAGAGAATAAAGAGATATGAGAGAACAAGAAAAGTAAGAAGTAACTATTAAGTACCTATTTGTAACGAATCTGATACCCAAGGAAAGATTTACCGGGATTGTCTCACTATTTTTACATTACTTATGTTTTTAAAGCCGCCTGAAAAAGTTTAAATCTTGTAGGAACTTAGCACTATCAATATGCGAGTTGTAGATATTCGTACCAGGACAAATGACGTCAACATTCATGTCGTCTAAAAAAGGTCTCCACTTTAGAAACCGTTCATCTACACTTTTATAACAAAGAGGTAAAGTTTGTTTTTTTGTTTGTAGGAGGTAATCTCTGGAACTACTGGTCCGATTGGAAAAAATCTTTTTGTGTTGGATAGTCCATTTCACCAAGGAAGGTTGTAGGCTATATAACATTATGCTATGACCTATGGGGGCGGAGCAGTTACCACAGACGCGGGTGAAGTCTGTGGTAGCCTATATATTGCTAACATCACGCGGGCGAAGCCGCAGGCTAAAGCTAGTAGAATAATACTATTTTACGATAGGAGAATGAAAGTGTGTGATGCAGATGAAGTGACTAAAATATTTCGGACTACAACAACTTGATGAGCGATCAGTGTAGCGATTGCTCATCGTTGAACATAAACAGAGCCATGTGACATCATCAAAAGAGTGTTTAAGCAGTAAGAGCTGCCTAGAGGCATCCGAATCAATTTTTACATCGTTTTGAAGCCATGGACGAAACATTGATTTAGCACAAAACATTAAAGACCAAGGAACACGGCTGTACACGTATAGTCATAACAAAAATCCAGCATATGCTCCAAACCTAACCCCTATGACAATATGCTGTCAAAATCTGATCAAATTAAGGTAATTTGGGTTTAATGAAGAGGTCATATCTGAAATAAACGCCAACACAATGAAAGGATTCAAAAAGAAATGGAAAAACAGAGAAGACAATGTTGCAAAAAAAAAAAACACTTCATTAGATATATCTTGTCAATAATCACTAACTTATTAAAGTAATCTCAGACGCAGGGGTACAATTAAGATGTTGCACTGTTCCGCTAAAGACATATAATTTTTACATTAACATTTCCTAAAGGATCAAAGGAACCAAAAAAACGACCGCTAAAATAACCAGTGACCGAATTTGGGCACTGAACAGTAATCGAAATGCAATTAACTCGTCATCAAATGAATCCTTTATAAAGATGACGTAACCTTTTCAGTTATTTACCGCCCACGACTTTCTCTTCAGACCATAACAAAAGTAATGTCAATGACTGCTAGTCAGTGTGAAACTGTTCAAGCGTATCATCAAAATTTTAGCTGAAAAACGTTTATTGCCCGACGTAAAGCCTTTGTACAACGATGTGGCATAGATAGGTACTATGATACTCGTATCTAGCGGACTACTAAGTGTAACATGTCAACATTGGTCAACGTTACGGATGGATTCGAAAATGCTGACTCTTTAAAGAACCATACGGCACCCCCTGGTAACTGCTCCATACTTGTACCAGGGCACGATGACAATAAAGACAGACAACACCCTGGCATTTCAAGAGATTATAATGGTTCAAGAGATTTTTATGCCCCAGTTTCTGTGGAGTCGGCACAGTCTATCTTTTCTTTTGTATATCCTTATTTCCATACAAGACATCATCATCACTTTGGTGTCTTTGGAAAACTTCAGGTGTATCTAACGGAAACGTTCAAATACCCAACAGTGTAATTTAAATTCAGCATCAAACGTCGCACATACAACAAATTCTAGGTCAAATAGACGGATAACCTTTAACGAAAATAGATTCACAGCGAGCATTTGTTCCGGTCGCTCACAGGGACTAGAGTTCCCTTTATTAACCTCGAGTAATTACAAGACAATTGGCTTCTTGATGATAATCATCGTGTACCATTGATAGTGATAAGAAATATGACGCGCAATTGGTATGAGACATTCATCAAAATCTGTGCAATATATCACACAAGCTAGAACTTCTCAAGGATTCGAAGACTAGTCATTAGCATATAAGGCATCATGCTAACTTATAACATGGGATCGTTTAAGAGAGTTACCGTGACTCCGGAACGCTAGTAAAAGTCTAGCACTACCTCTCACTATACCTAGAGCATGAGAAGTTATTTAATATTTCCCAAACTAAAAAAATGCTCGCCTTCTGACTTGAGTACAGTTGGGACAGGCTTTAGCATATTTTACTATGAATTTTCATTTGAAGTTGGAATTTATGCAAATTGCTCCTTGAAGGAGTAATTTTGAAAATATTGGGATAAGAAATAGAACGCCTTATATCACAGGAATGCATCTACTAGCCAGAAAGATTCTGTCGCCATCTTATATTGCTTTATAAAACCATCAGTTCTTAGAGCTGTATTATGATTTTGTTTTGTGCTAATGGAATGCATATTGTGTATTGTCTTAGCTATGTTATTGCCATCAACGACATGGCCATCAGTTGTTATAGATACTGACGGTCACGGACTGAGGTCTTAAAATGACTCGTTAAAGGAAAAGTCCTTCTGTATGATATGTGTCAAAACGTGCCTTCATGTAAGGACACGGACATGCATATGATTACATTGCAGTTGATTCATTGATAGCATCGTCTTTTCCGGTGTGTAGATGTAGGAGAACAATTTGATTAGAATTTTCAGGTCAAATGAGACCAGTATTTATTTTAGCTTGTAATGTCTCCAGTACCACTGAGATTCATGCCTCCTTTTTGTGACAGATATTGGCTACGTGGCGTGATTACATTTTTGAAGGGATATACCGGTTATATCTATTCGTATTCATAAATTTTTCTTACAAAGATTAATAAAAAAATATATTGTCAAGAATTTGCTGTTAAAATACTTGGATGTTTAAAACAGTTCTTTGTTTTCTCAAAAGAAATTCAGACTTTTACAGTGACATAAAACATCAATCTGATTACGAAGTTTAAAATACGCATGGATATGTGGAAACGCAATACTAGCGAATAGATTTCAAGTATCTATACTTTTTAACTAAAGTAGCACATATTTCAATTCTTTGTTTTGTTGTAAATTATAAACTAGTTAGTAAGAGGCTTGGAGAAGTGGAACAAAAACATAATGTTCTGGTATCCTAGAGATAGGAAAAGAAAACGAGGCAGACAGTTTAGAAGGTAGGACGATGAAATAAAGGCAATAGTAGGAAAAACATGGGCGAGGAAAGCGCTAAACATAACCGAGTGGAAAGAGATAGAGGAGGCCTTTACCAAAGCTGGGCAAACAGACGAAGCTGTCGGTGTCAACGACTCAACAGAGTCTCTAACTTAATATTATTTTGTAAACTTTAATCTTGTCTGAATAAAGGTTTATATTATACATTATTATTATAAACTAGTTATTACGTATTTTAATCAAATTATTGTACAAGTACACGAGCATTAAGCAATTTGTTTTATTTTCCTTCGTCTGTGTTCTACTGACGGTGCGTTGTCAGACGCCCAGCAAATGCTGAGATATAACTTTACTTGTACGGAGACGCTCAGCACAATTTTACTGTATCATTTATTCTCTTTTACTTTTTCTTTTCTTCTCTTTTACCGATATGTTATGTCTATATAGATTAAATTGTTTTCTATTCTATTTTTTACTATATTTATCTACCCAATTGTGTTAGTAGTACAAAAGATATCAGTATCAAGTAAACCTACAAATAATGCGTAGTTCGTGTTTTACATATTATGGTCGATCGAACAAAAAACTGTTGCGGAAGACATTGCTCTTTGAGCCGTGATATGATAACGGACAATACACTTTGTACTGCGCATTAATGAATCTACTCACATAATGTCTTTGTTTAAAATTTTCATTATTTATTAAAATATTATTTTATTAAAAAGTAAAATACGGAGGATTAACAAAAGCTTTTGAAATAAGTGTATAAAGAAAATTCGCTACACAAAGCAATGGTAATAACGAACGATATATTTTAAGCACCGTATACAGAGAAGCATTAATAAAAAAACAAACAAGTTTAGAGACAATCCGGCTCGAAGGACGCAATTTAGATTTGTTTTAATTTTTTAAGCCTATTATAGAATCACATTTTACACCAATATAATAAAGGCGATTATTATCCTTATGTTATTTCCATTGTACTGGCAAAATAGAAATTCGGGCCACGGTTCAATAGAAATGTCAAAATTGAATTTGTTTCTTTTATATATTTAGACAGCTGTCAGTTGAAAGTAAAACTCCTTAAAGTTTTTATGTGTGTGTTTACGTGTCATTCTTTTATGCTCAAACGGCAGAACCGATTTAGATGAAGTTTGACATATTTGTGGGAATATTTATCTTCTATACGGGTGAAACCACTACAGGCTTAGATAAAAATATTTACTTACATGCTAAAATAACCTTAATTACATGATTGTTAAGATGGCATTTGTAATTATCTGATGAATTCACTCTTCCGTTCAGATATTATCATTGAAACTTAAACACACAAAATGCATACTTAAAAACAAATAAAACTAACACACTTAACTTTAACTACACTTTAAGTCTTTCAACGTACAAAGCGTTTTGGGAACACATTCATTTTGTGTACTGCTAAGGAGTGGAATTCCTAGCTATATCTAGGGAACTTTAAGTCAAGAGTGAATAGGTTACTTCTAGGTAAGCGTGCTCCATCGTCGACCACATCATCGCTTACCATCAAGTGAGATTGTGGTCAAACGTGTCAAAAATCAAATATAAAAAAACCAAAACAGCTGAAATATGAGAACTGAATTGTAAGCAATTTCCTGATTTTTTAGTGTTGCAAAATAAACAGTTGCGATTCAAAATATCCAGTTCAAGGCAAAAAGTAGATAGGTAACTGAGTATACCTGTACAACGGTACTTTACTTGTTAAAATGACTGAAAAGATCGCTTGGTAAAAATAATTTACTGCAGTATTTCCTCTAGTGTGGAACTTAAGCCCAAAAAACTACTTTATTTATTTATTTATTTATTACTTACTTACTTTTTTTTTCTTTACTTATATTTTTAATATTACTTACTGACGTATTTTAAGATCTAGTCTTTTGGGTAATTTTCCAAACCAGAGTGTGGAATGTTACCCAGAGGACTAAATTACTTTTAGTTTTACTATAAATTACGAATATTAATTAATGAGATAAAACGGTTTCAAGTTTAGTTTTGGGTGTGCACTGTCAAACAGTGGAGTAATAAAACTCTGTATGGAAAAAATATCGACTAGTGTAGCCTTAATATACGCATGTAAGAAATTCATTTATTTAAGTAAATATTAGCTGGCCGAGTCCAAAGACCTGCAGGTAGTTATTACACAACGTTCGACATCCATCTACAGGTCATTGGACTCTGTCATTATAAATCTGAAGTCTAATTATTTTTGTAAAATGATAACTTTATTTACTGTATTACATTAGTCTTGAAAAGTTTTTTTGGCGTTGTCGGTACGACAGTAAGTACGTAATATTTCTATTTGGCTATTGATTGGGAGTATATTTTAATGTGGCTAATATAGCAAAAGGTTTATACATATAGAAGCTTACCCTGGAAACAGGCGCACATCTTCCGCAAGCCAGACCAGCTGGCGGTCTCGTCTGCGGTTCAGGAGCTGGCACTACGGGACCTTCCTTTATTCTGAACAGCGAGGATCTGCGGCACTGTTGACAATTTATTTAGATAATTAGTTATCCTAAAAACATTACTTATACTCTAAACACAATAATTCCTTGCTTAAATATGGCATCAAAAAATTCCTCCGTAACGCTGTTGACTGGTAGTGTACACAAAAGACTGGCGGCATTGCCACGTTGTTTGGCAATGCTTACAGCCAGATAAAAGACAGCCCTTGGGTCACGCGAAGTGTCAATAGTTCCTCTGAATAATTCTTTAAAAAGCATATTATGAGCACTCAGACTTAAGCCAAGTGTTTAAATTCTAAACGACTCTAAAATATAAATATTGTCTTGGACTTATTGTCTTTAGTGTTTATATACTCGTAGTTTTAATTTGTTGTTTTTATTTTACTTAATCTACACTAATATAATAAAGAGGTAAAGTTTGTTTTTTTGTTTGTAGGGGGTAATCTCTGGAACTACTGGTCCGAATGGAAAAATTTTAGTAACAATAGAAAGCTGCTTTACTCCTGAGTGACATAGGCTATATTTTATGTACGCGGGCGAAGCCGCTGACAAAAGCTAGTTTATTATAAATATGATAATATATTTATTGTCCAATTCTTTATTTATAAAGCAGTTTTTGAAATGCACCGATCGCATTAAGTGTTTCTGGTGAAATTAGATCTAATTCTGTTTAAATAGGGGAAAGCGTTTTTAGTGGGGATATCACTCAATGATTTCTCCTACTCTAGTGCGGAACGAGAGGGGACTCAGACCTTTACTGTCTAGCGATCGCCTGCCATTTCTCCTCGCTCCAGACTAGGGTAAAGCGCGAGAGGTCGTTGCCATCGATGAAGAGGAGAGGCGTGGGATCGACAAAGAAGGAATAAGCTCCAGAATTAGTACAGACTGATATACAAGCATCATAGGTATTAATGTTGTTTTTGCAGAGGCCAAAAAAAGGAAAAAAATATTCCTCAGATGCATTAAATTGGTAAAGTAGCTGGCAGATCATAATAAAATTGTAACAAAAATATTCAGCGCAGTATTAAATACATATAAAAGGAGTGGAAGATCCATTTATCTTTAAAAGGGACAGCCATTGCGCATCAATTAGCATATTTTCTCATTTTGTCCAACATAAATAAACGACATCACGGAATCTGAGTCACTTAAGCATATTTTTACCGATACACAGCATACTGACGAAAACTTTCGAGGAACCAGAAGGAAAAACGTGACTTAGAAAATCTAATAAACAAACATGACTGATACACATTCAAATTATCCTATTCATAAATTTGTTTATCGTCAAAATGATTCTCTATGAACAAATCACGGCTATTTTCGAAGAAACTAAAGACGAGAACGTCGCAAATGAACTGTTTTCCAGCTCAGACTAAGATGCTAAAAATACAAAGAAAGCCACGTGTAAGACGAAGGTTAAAAATATAAGAGTGATTTAAAAGATTATTGCAAAAAAATATTTCGCAATAATGGCGAAATTGTTGCTGTTAATGCTGTTAAAATGTTTCGTGACGAATAAGAGTCAGATATCACAATAATAATGAATATAATAACGTTACTTCATTCGTAACTAGTGGATAACGTAACAGATATGAACACTCAATGACAGAGCCATTGAGTTCACTGATGACTATTGCCACACTCACTGTAGCAAAAACTGAGAATAAAGATGTAAAACGGTATAAGAACTGTGTTGATAGAGATATAATTTGTGACATTACATCAGAGGAGGTGGATGGCCAATTAGTTAAAAGTAAGGAAAGTTAGGAAACGAAAATTGACTCACATGCGATAGAGTGTTATAAAAACGGCGGTACATGATAATGACGAAAACAAACTAGACGATTTAGAACCAAACACAAAACTATTAGAAACAAAATAATCTAATTTAGATATCCTATCTAATCGGAAAGTATAAACTCAGTTCAATAGTCATGATACTCACGATGTAGTGCAATTCCAGGTGGGTTCGCAATCAAGCACTAGTTTATAGCAATTAAAAAAAATCTTATTTGAGGATTAATACATTTTAGTTAGAGTTATAATTTCATGGCCTTCACGATTTGAGGTTTTAGCTACTTACTTTAACAAAGCAAGTTTTGATGAACGACGAGTTTTTAGTAGGGACATCATTACAACAAAGGAAAGCGGAAATTATGAAATGAATACTAATACACGACCGGCTCGTACGGTTGCTTCAACGGAAACAGTACTAGTAAACCAAACATCTTTAATCGAATCTTTATTTTATTTTGATATCAGACAAAGGTTTTATTTTAACTTTGGTAATTTAAATTAGACTCAGAATATCTGTTGCAAATACGCAAGCATAAAAAACTGTGGAACTTGAGGTGTGACTTGCTTGGCCAGCCCCTAGATTCTTCTGGTTTGACATCATCAGACTTTGCTAACAAACTCAAATTAATTTCTTGCTGGGATGCGCTTTATATCGAAAGAGTAAGTTGAGAGGGTCGTAGATGACTATTTCATGGCCAGACTCACACTTGCGGGAAGGAATAGTGTCGATCGAGTAATGCTAGACAAAATGGATATGGAAAAATAAAATCAGTATTCTTTCATCATTAGGCCGAGAACTATTCACTTCGAACTCGTAATATACTTGAAAGCACTTTTTGGAAAACATAAGCCCCAACAGACGAGACAGGCACAGAAAGGAAAACAGAATATAGATGATGATGTTCATCACCAACCGCAGAGTATATAACCTGACTGCAAGATTCGAGTCTATAAAAACTGGTGGTTTATTATGTATACTTGTCATACCGTACGACGTTGGCCGTTGTAAAAACAATCTGACAAAATGGGGCTTCCTCGACCCAACACTAACATAGTACCAATTTGGAACCGCTGCATAACATGCACAACGTTCTATGTTCGCCATTCTACCCAATCAGCTGTATTCAGGATCTATACGAAGCCAATAATAGAGCCGAACAGGTTGTCAAATACTGGTCAGGAAAACTTTGAAGAATGGAACATCGACACTAAAAGAATAAGAAGAGCGTAACATCTAGAAAGCATTAAATGGGCAGCAGGTAATAATAGCATTATAAAGAGCAATAGATGATGACATGAAAGGCAATGAAGATCAATAACAACATCGTCGTCAACTCACAATAATTTCAGTTTCAAACTTGGCATACTCTTCGGATTGTCGTTTTCTGGCCCGCACTGCTTGTCGCAGAGAACTGCTCGTATCTCGGCCACACCATCCTCCGACGCGTTCGCCAACCACCTCCAACATGTCGGCAACGCGACTGCGGACAAAGGAAAGGAAATTGAGAAACTTGTAAAGCGCATGATGCAGCATTCATGGCAATATAAAACTAAACATAAATAAATCTAAATTTGATTTAAAAGAGTGTCCATGAAGTTTCTTGCACGTTCTTCTCCATAGAGATCTCTCAATTTGCGCGTTGCAAGGCGTAGATACGCCTTGGAACGCGCAAATTAACTTCAATTTTGACATTACAAAAGTGCCTGGAAATGGTCTATCTTACTAATATTATAAATGCGAAAGTTACGATGTTTGTTACTCAATCACGCCAAAACGGCTGGACGGATCTGGATGAAATCTGGCACAGGCATAGGATACACTCCGGAATAGGACATAAGCTACTTTTTATCCCGGAAACCCCAACCCCAATACCACGCGGGCGAAGCCGCGGGCAAAAGCTAGTGGCAATATAAAACTAAACATACATAAATCTAAATTTGATTTAAAAGAGAGTCCATGGAGTTTCCTGCACGTTCTTCTCCATAGAGATCTACGCCTTGGAACGCGCAAATTAGCTTCAATTTTAACATTTCAAAAGTGCCTGTAAACGGTCTATTTGAAATAAATTATTTTGAGTTTGAGTTTGAATAGGCTACTGCATAGGGCAAAAAAGTGATTGATGAAATGTGGGTGTGTATCTATAAATATACAGTAAGCACCTTGGTTCAAATCTAGGCATGCTGTTTTGATATATTACTATAGAGCAACGGTACACATCATTAGGTTTTTAGCTTAAAGTTGAGTCATTGTACTCCAAAGCATTTTGGCACGCCCACTATGGATTGAGCTTTTGATAAATCTATATAATTACAGTTCTTAAAAGTTTTGAATTTGATGAGGTTTTTTTTTCAACTTTGTCGTATACTAGAAATTAGTCATGTACCGTGGGTGCGTTCCCAAACACTTAAACGCATAAACACAAGACCTAGATCCGGAACGAGTATATGTAAGCCATACAAATATTTGTTTCGTGCGAGAATCGAATCTGCAACACATAGTAGGTACAGCAGCCAATGGCTTAATCATGCCGACAATTTTGGCTTGGATGTTGACAACAATAGGAAACATAAACATATCAATAAACTGATAATTTGCTTCTGTTAGTGTGTCAAGTCTTTAATTCTTTCGTATTCGTATTTAATTCTTTCGCATCTTCAGTATTAGTCGTTACATATCTAAGAAAACTTTCAATAGCTTAATTTTTAGCTTCAGCAAGACGTGTATTGTTTACCAGCCCACCTGGATCAACCGGTCCACTTTTCTAAACTTGAAAAGTCAATAACCCTTATCTTTAATGACGTAAAAGGCTGTAAACTTATCATTTAAGAATATACGTATAAAAATTGATTTTAGAAACACTCTGATTACTAATCGCTTCCGAACATTAATCAGTGAAGTTTTAAATCTATAATCGTAACACGTGATTTTTGATGATAACACTCTTTATAATATTATTTGTATTAAAGTATTGAGGAGGTATTATATTTGTGAAGGTTAACACATTGTATCTCCATAAGCATTTGACTTCGTTGTTCTTTTGTTATCTTGGATCATTGTTTAGGCATGTTTTCTTCTCAATGGTATGGATAAACGACTAAAGGATCTAATGATATAATAAAGAGATATAATTGAAATTCGCATAAATTAATTAAGGCCCAAGGCGATATTTCGCGTTTTCACATTACGTGTTACTGTTTACGTGACATTAAAAAGAATTAAGTATGAACCTAATAAAGATTCTTTTTCTGTAATATTATTTTGGTATGTAGTTTCCTTGGATGTTATAAGACTACATCTAACATTGGTCTGTCTGTTGATTAGCGATGAATTAAAAAAAAAAACACTGAACAGATTTTAGTTCATTAAGCCTTAAGAGGACACCGGTGTACCGCACACCTATTGTGGTTTAGTTGAGTCGGTAATTACGGTAGTCGAAAGGATAAGAATAACTTGCATCAAATAAAGATCTAGAGAGAGTGTATCATGCGAAATGGTAAACTAAGTTCAGTTTTGTAACTGCAAAAGTAAAACTGTGTAGGTATAAACTGTGCATTAAGTGTCTAAACACACTATGCCGAACGTACGCGACCGAAGTTCCGCGGCTGATTTTACGTTCCATCGTACTTATTCGGCTGATATGACACACCATAAGTGCCGAACTTACGCGGCAGAATTAAGTTGCGCAATTTTGTGTGTATATTCAGTGTTTCGAGCGCTGTCGTGGCGTCGTGTCGTGTTATTAAACAGCCGGACAGATAAATGCAAAATAAAACTTCGAACTTCGGTCGCGTATAATGTGTGTTCTACAGAATACGTTGCCGCCGAATTTCCGCTGAACTTACGCCCGACTGAAATTCGGCTGTACCCATCGAACAAATATGATGGCTGACTTGAAAAAATCATAGCAATAAAAACAATCAAGTTAATAACATTAATAATATTATTAAATCCGCATATCCTTTATTTAATTGCCAGATTTAATTTATTTAGGTTTTATGTTAGATGCCACCATTACTTAAAACCGTAAGATACATTTACAACCACACGAATACATCAGGAAAATAACCACATGTCATATACATTAATTGTATTTCTTTCATCTCAGATCGTAAAATTTTAAATAGCGTAGGTACAACATAAAAATAACTATTAAGGTTACGGAAACACGAAAAACGATTAAAATATCAGGACATTGGGCTTGACTCATGTCTGTGGTACAGCATATATACGCCAAGGCATAATCAAGATCTTCAAGTGTTTTGAGATGATGATGATATAAACACAGTAAACTTAGCTGAGACCTGTTAGGTCATGAGTTAAAACCTGGCCAGGCACATTAATTTGTGTAATTTATTTCATCACCACTGCTCTCATAACGATGAAGGAAGACATCGTGAGGAAACCGACAAGTCCTAGAACCAAAACTTCGAAGACATGTTCGCATCCACAAATCCGCACTAGGCCCGCGTTGTGGATTATGTCCCATTTCGTCTCCTAGAGAGAAGACCTGTTTTAGCAGTGGGAACATTTAAAAAGCTGATGATGAAACTAAGCTGGTCTACTCGGATAAAACTTTATTAAGGTATTTTTTACATAGCTTGGTTAGGATGACAGAACGACGAAAATATGCATCTTTAAGATGAGAAAAAAAGGAAGCTAGAGGGAATGGCAAGCAGTAATATCAGTACCCGTGCGAAGCTGGGGCGGGTAGCTACTTAAAAATAAACCACAGATCGATGTATTTAATACTGAAAGTAAAAGGAATGTAGTCCTAAAGTTCAGCAAGTATTCTATATCATGTCACTGTTTTTTCTCTGTGGATACAACCAAGAAAATTTGTAATAGAAACGATAGAGCATTTCAAATCACACATAGTCAATATTTGCATTACACAAACCTTTGTTATTTCTTTCAGTGAATAAATTAATATAAATCGAACCATAACCTTTCTCAAGGCACAATACATAGAGGCGTTTGAAGATTTCTTAGCCTATTACAATATACCCTCATTTTAAAGCTACATTATTCAACAGTGACATTTCGTATATTTAATTCAAAATTTCGTATATTTTGTTTCTTATATGACCATGTTTCTATTCATTGACTGAATAAATTCCTGTTTTGTTTCCTTTTCGTTCCGTAGCTTATACAATATTCAGATAATATACGAACACTGTACGTTAAGCATCAATAAAAGTACTATTATCACAAGCTACTACAGTTCAAGAGTCGTTGGCATGTTCTGTATTATTGATCTATTTAAATAAAAGGAGAAACTGACTGACATATCAACGCACAGCCGAAACTACTGAGACTAGGAGCGTGAAATTTTGCACAAGGTTTTCGTTTATGGCGTAAGCGCGCACTAAGAAAGGATTTCCCGAAATTCACCCCTAGAGGGATCAAACTGGTGTCAAAAGTTTGTATGGAATACCCTGCTTACTTGCGGGTAAAGCCACTGGCAGAAAGCTAGTCATGTCATATGAAGCAACTCTCTCACTCTATGTGTTTTTATTATAAGGGGCGCGGGAATATTTAATTTATTTATCAACACACTTAATACACAATAACACTAGTCCTACTAATACTTCTTATATGTAACTATATCTAAAATCTATATCTAAGCCCTCAAAAATACACCAACAGAACAATAAAGACCTCTTTATTTGTGGATACATGCTTAGGGTAACAATTCAATACCACGGGATGTTTGTGTAAACTTGCTCTATTCCAGTGAAAGTATAATAATAGGTAGGTTTTGACCGTGATTAAAAATTTAGAATCAATAAAGAAAACGATATATGTTGCATTACAAGACATGATTATCTTTGAAATAGATGGAAGACTATCGAAATTCTATTCGAAATGGATGTAAACGGGAAAAAGTAAAATACTGTGAAAAATATAATAATTTATGGGTTATATTTTTTTATTTTTATTAACACAATTTATAATAATACTAGCCTTCTGCCAGCGGCTTCGCCCGCGTGAAAGTAGGGTTTTCCGGACAAACTTTAGACACCCATTACATCCTTTTACGAGCTGAATATTGAATAACCCTTTCTTAATGTTCGCCTATGTCATAAAAGTAAGCCTTGTGCAAAATTTCACGCTCCTAAGCCCGTTAGTTTTGGCTGTGCGTTGATATGTCAGTCAGTTTCTCCTTTTATATATATAGATGATATCAACTACTATGCATATTTGTATTATCAAGTGGACTACTCATTTCTACCATGTCATCAATTTTATTTTTTTTACGCAGTGTTTCATATAACTTACGTTTCTTTGTTTTTATATCACAAAGCACAGTATGTTTATAAATATTGTTTCAGACAGAATTGAGGTCATTAACATCAACCAAGTCTTTTATTATTGTCCATGTTTTCAGATTTTTATCGTTTGCAAATATGAGTGTGACTTATATTGTTTTTATTATCTAGACATTCATTTCCGATCAAAGTTCATAATAATGTATCGTTTAATTATTTATTAAATAAAAACTAACAATGATTTTTACAATTTAATACCTTATTAATAATAAGGACGTGACATGTGTATGATAATTCCAAATGTAATTGATATAGAGGATAACCTCTAATCTATATGTATATATAAAAGGAGAAACTGACTGACTTACATATCAACGCACAGCGAAAACTATTGGGACTAGGAGAGTGAAATTTTGCACAGGGCTTCCTTTTATGACGTAGGCTAACACTAAGAAAGGGTTTTTCAAAATTCACCTTCTGAAGGGATGTAGGTAACGGGGTCTAATAAAAGTTTATATGGAGAACCCTACTTTCACGCAGGCGGAGCCGCTGGCAGAAGGCTAGTAGGAGGATAAAACTGGAATCCCTAAAAGGATAAAACAGTGACAAAAATATACTTTCGAATATACCTGTAGAACTTATCGTGGAATTTACTTGCCATCCAGGAAAGCAAAGAAATGCTCACGCAAGCACTACCAACGACATGGATTTCCGCGTAATTATAACTGTTTGACTACGATTGACCTTTAGATAAACCAATTAGTGCAACCACTGTAAGTTTTCAATTAAATAAATTGTATAGCAGTAAAGAAGGCAATCGCTTTGAACGATCTGGGAGCAGGCTTCGAGAGAAAGTATACCAACGAGTAAGAATGAAAGATAGAAGTTTGAAAACGGATTTTTACAAGCATTTTATTAGCTGCAATGTAACTATGTATGTTCGGCTCAAATCTTGCAACTCAATTTTGAAGCAGATAACTTCAACCGATTGAGCTGCAGTTTTGGATGCAGATGTAAATCGCATGACAATGCAATATTATGATGAGATGGAGCTGATCTGATGATGGAATTGCGAGGTAGCCATAGGAACTGTGTAATTAAACGGCACAACCACGTCGAGTTTGGGCTCGTGTAAATCGTCTTGACGAGTTTTAATTATATACCTAAGTATTATATAATTTTTTTTTTTCATTGAAACTTGTTTTTAGTGATCGTGGATCGTAAAGAAAGACGTAAAAAATGAAACTTTAAGGAATAGAAAAGAGATTCGAAAGGAGTTTCCGGCTGGATTTAGATTGCCAGTTAAAATAGCTTCAATTCATTCAGGGCATTGTAACGATTGTTTTTGGAAAAAAATAAATACCACAATTATCTGGTAGGTTGAAATAACAGACTCTATATATACTTAATCCGCGTTAAGACTATACATTTAAAGAAACCTTTTTCACTGTTTAATCAACCAATTTTAACTTCAATACCGTAGGCATAAGAATGGCATTAAAAGCAAAAAAAAATGTTAAAAAACCAACTATTTATTGCAACCGCCATTTGTCATTTTACCAACGTAATAAAACTCAAAATCGTTTGAACGGACTGTAAAAAAAGGTTTTCTTAAACGTGTAATGTTATTTTGAACGAAGTATAGATAGTACTGGTTTAGCTAGTTACTGCACTTTGTGCACAATTAAACAGAGAAGTAGGATGAAAAAATTGCATATTTGAAAATTGTGAAATAAAGTATAATTAAAATACAGTTTGCGTCGGCTTTTTACTTTATGACTGCAATGTGTTTTAATTTAACAGCTGTGTAGACCAACTGACCAAATTTCATCCTTTTTAATAAGAACACCGGCATTACTTTACGTAAGTTTATTGTATATGTCAAAATGTTTCACCAAAAATCTTTGTAAGAAATCTTTAGAATAAATTCACTTAGAAACTATAAGTCTGTTCTAATTTCTCGTATCAGTTGTAGTTTCCGCGAGACCAGTACCTAATAAACTATTCGAAATCAACTACCGGACAGTTACCCAGACCAGGATTATCACATGCCTGGTTGAAGGATCCTTCTTTTTCAATGGAATTTTGCGGGACGTTAAGCCCTTTATTTATTTATACTTTATTGTTCAATGCATTACAAATATATAGGACAAACATTCCCTTCCCTATAACTACAATAATTTAAGTTATGATGTATTTATTATATCTTAATGAATGACCTCTTTTGATTTTGAGGTCTCCATACACGTTTTAACCTTTCCTTGTTGTAAACTTTTCATGAAAACACAATTGTATTTAAATTTTACACTTTAAAAACCTATTTAAGTTGTCACAATTTACCCGAATTTACAGTTCCGCTTGCGTTCTGCTGAAACTGTTACCTACTTATATTTAATTACTTTGATTACATTTATGTCCTTTTGTGTATTGTTTCACACAGCTAAATGTATTTAGTTACAACATCTTAAATTACATAATTCTGGCAGTTTCGAACCTCATTTTAAAATTATATATACAATTTTGGTCATAAAAAAATTTGTAGCTACAATAGTAAATTCAAATTGTTTTTTTTTTCGGTAAAATAATAATTTAAAATAAAATAATAATTTATAATCAGGAAGTTCAGTACTAAGGGAAGTTATTTCCGTTAAAGCAGAAGCGATTGCTGAAGAATACAGACCTGGACGTAAAGAACCAGTAGAGGATAGCCGTGAAGATGGCGAGCTCGGCGGCGCCGCTGGCCACCCGCACGTGCTCCACCATCGTCCACACGCTTATCATCGTATCCATCTCGCTGCTGTTGTGCACCGCCACTACATCACCAGCCGTCCAGTTCCACAACGCACTTACTTCCACAATCTTGGACGAAATCTTCACTAATTATATTTCTCAATTTATAGATTTCACTAAAAACCTCGGAGATTTACGTAACTAATCTTTATCGAGTTCTAAAAAGATATCAAATAATCGATTTCAATTTCTTTGCGAACGGTGGTAATACGTGTTACCGCCTTGAAAGTCGGAATTGTATTGACAGTGTCGCCCTGCAGATGTAACCATGTGCACTCACTGACCTATGTCCGTTGATTTGCCCGAAGCGTTTGCACTAACGTGATATATATCGACGGCAATAGTTTCAATGTGATATCGATATGAAAACAGTAATTAATAACGACCTAATTGCTTCGTGATAAACTAATGAACTGTGAACGGGCAAAGTAAGCGCGTGAAGGAGATCACGATTGATATGGATGGCAAAATTCGCGCTGGCAACCAGTAGGGAGCGCGTACTCAAAGGACAATGAAGGGGGACATATGCTGTGGGGCTTGAACAAATACACTGTGATACAGTACTTCAGTGCTAGATAAATATTACGCGTGGTAATGATAGATTGGGTGTTATCAAAAAGATGATTCCAGAACAACAAGTTAATCCCAACGATAGAATCGATAAAGAATAAAATTAAAGTAGATATTAAAGAGACAAGCACTTCCACTGATACAACAAAATGGATCGTTTTTGCACCAAGATGCGAGGTGTGTACTGAGCTTGACATAACAAACCGGTTGGAGAGATGGAAGGTCGAGAGCACGAGCAAAAAGTTCAGGTGTCACAAATATTTCTTCATAAGAAAACATGTGGATTCGGGCGTGGAAGATAACGTTCATCGAATGGTCATCGTGTGATGCGTAATATTGTTTAATTGAGTGTCAAACAGCCAAGAATTAAACAAATAACTTTTATGATGAGAAAGAATCCGAGCATATTTACTGGACTCCTTCAGAGTAAAAATTAATTCGGATTGCGAAGGAATTATTTTACGTATTTGGCAAGATATTTATGGTTTTAAATAGAAGGTTCACTTAGAATCCACACTAGAATTTAGTCCAACTATTTATTGAATTCGTTTTCTAGTTAAACTTGGAAGTAATGTAAACGGTGAATATATTAGGACTTGACTATTAAGTACTGTCACTTGCGCAATAATCGTATGTGCTACTGCTTTAAATAGATTTATTAATTAATGGAATTTTTGAACAATTATTTGAATATATAGCACGTGACGAATTTCCTGGTCTTGGGTTTATTTGTCATAAAAAATTATTACTATACTGATGAAATCTGCTATAACATTGGGATACCTAGCAATTTTGATAGTTTAATTGATGCATAGTGGACCATATAAAAATTGTTTATTTATCGTTACTTCTCGCAGAATCAGCAACAAGAGTATAAGTTAATATGGCTAGAAAGGGCACAAGTATACAGATGATATTAATAGAGAAGTGTGGAAGAAAGAGATTTGTTACGTCGACTGCAAGTAAGGATGGCACAGAGTGATGCTGATAGAATGATTGAAATCGGATCATTTTAAACATTCCTAGAAGCAGTCTATGAACTTTTAGCGATAAACTTCTTTGCTTTGATGGATGTTTATCTAACCTTTCCTAACACGCTATTTTGGCATGAAGCTTGGTATGAGATGCCTTGTGATATCTCTTGGCTTTTACCCTTTTTACAATGATCGACATTGAAGTATGAACTCATTTCATTATTAGAGGGAGACATTTATTTTTGTCGGTAACATAAATATCGACTGAAGTAGTCTAGCCGGATTCCTCTGGCTGAACATATTTTTGCCCGTTCTTTAATTTAGTCCTACGTGACGCATTGTATGCTACACTCTGAAACGTGTCTGTTTACAAACTATCGTAGGTGTGAATTGAAATTGTAAACGAAAGCATTACATTAGCTGCTCACTTAGTGCTACAATAGAATGAATCAGTCATTGTACGCAAATTACAATTTGTACAGATAGATCGTTTGATTTGATGCAATCATGTTTTATGGGTCAAATAGAATTTCCTCTAAAGATATCCATCAACAAATCATTTGGTAACTGAAAAATCAGGTATTGCAATGTATGAGGTAAATAACTGAGAATGTTCATTCGCATTTTGCGAAACATTACAATTGCCAAAAAGAATCATCGAGTCGAAACGGCAAGTTTACTACGACAGCCAAAATACTTGACCGTATCTATCTAACAAGGTTGAGACAAGTTTATATTTGTTATCAACTATGGTATCAAATAAATAATAATTGAATAAAAAATGTTCTATAGAAGATACGTTATCTGACAATCCAAAGAAAGACGCACATGGTGAGTTGTTTGTGGTTCCAAGTTCCAATGTTTAATGCGAATTGCCAGAGGCCAAGAATTTTCGCTTAAAAAAACATGACATGAATTAGAATGACCATTGCGAAGAATAATCTTAAAAGTACAGATAAATACGCCATATTTTTGTGAATATCTTCTCTTTTAAGAGCTGTAGGGTCGGAAGTTTCAATAATGGCACTGCAACCTTTTACAGACGTGGCGTATGTTTTGTTGACTATAAAGAGGTTTTTCAACTTTATTTAACAATCCGGTTTATACTTTTCTGTCTGTTGGCACATTAATAAGCCATTATTATCCTTTGAAGGCACTTGTGCTACCTGTTCCGAACTATTTAAAACCGTTAACGTAGCTTCATTTAATAATGTTACTATAAGTTTTCTAGTATCCACGCGTAAATCAATCTTTCCTTTTCAAATTATAATTCAACATTAGAATTTTGATGAAATGTTTTATCAGGCCGCACTGTATTAGTATGTAGTATCGTTAAAATTTCACACAACGCACCAATGCTGCGGTCATGTAATGAATGCATAAATAATTGTTGATCAAGAAAGCGAAAATTCTACGGAAGCGGTCACAGTAATTGGAATGAAAAGAATACATAGTGTCATGTGGTTTTCATGGAAATGGAACCGTTTTCTTTAGTTTACAGATATTGATGTATTTGGTCAACCAACGATCAGATTACTAAGGTGTCTATGTAGTAGGTTATTGTGACTGTTGGCTACTGGATAATTCAAAAGAGTTATTGAGGCCTTGGAACGCAATGGGTAGTTAAAGGAATATAGGTCTCTTTCTCTACTCCTCGAATTATTTGACGATTTCCCACCAAAGAAAGTTACTACAGTTAGCTATTACGACAGTTAGTTACTTTACTACTTGATTTTATTGAAACAAATGAAAACATACAATTCATTACTTACAGTATACACTTAATATTGAGAATATGAGTCCAGTTTCCTCGCAAGAGAAAGGAAGGTAAGAACATCGATGAAAGAAGAAATTTTAACCATTTCACACTTCAGTAAACAAAGTATATGGACGATATAACCGCTCGAATTCTATGCATCTTTATGAATGAGGTAAAACGAAGCAATCAGGTCGAAACTAATGTATGAGTATCATGCGGTCTGCTTGCTATTATCATTCAGTTCTCAAATAACCATTTCCAGCAAGCATTGGATAGGTAGCCCGGTAACAGTATCGTTACAATATCAACTAGCTGACTGTAGGGGTGTCATTTAACAATTCCAAATAACAGCTCCGACGTTGGCACAGAAAGTGAAATCGACATGCAAGCATGAATGCTCGCGAATACTGGTGTTGTGAAAAACTACATAGGTTGTTTTCTATGCAAAAATTACTTTTGGATACTTTACCGAATATTTTTCCTCAAAAATACAACGTTACGCTTGGAATGTAAGAAGATTTGAGTAATAGTTAATTAATTTTGAGCACTGATGTGACTTGTAACAAAAGGCGAAAGAATGCGAATTTTTATATAACACAATCGTGATCGAACATAAAAGGGTTCGCGGACGCGGTACGTGTAGTCACGCGCGCGGACGACGCAATACTGAGGCCGAGCAAAACGCCGCCGCCGCGTGCGCACGTCAGACGAGCCACCATTCTATTACAGTGGTAACAGTGATTGAGTTTTAACGCGTAGAAGAAATGGGAGCTCCCATGTTGGCTTGACCCTTCTGTGCTTTTCATGGTGGAGGCCACGGAACTAATTCATGTCATCATTGTCATCATATCCTCTATTGCTCATATTTTAATTTACACAAGCTTTATCTCGAATATCAATCATCTGTGTGTATTATCTCCTAAGACATAATAACAAGCATAAGATGTTTCAAATTGTTTCTATATGTAAATTATCTTTTTTTCTAATTCACGTTTTTGTATACTTAATTATGCTCAGCATGCTCTTGCTCCTCTATGCGGGGATTTTAAATAGGCAAATTTAATCTTCGATTATTATAAAAATCACTGTGTGGTCTGATAAAAAGAGTTCATTTCCTTGGGAACCTAGTTATGACATGGCGGATTGTTTTATCATTAAAATAATATTCATTACGACGATTTATCAAGAGTTCTAAATTTACACGTAGATGGATGGAGAGGAAGAGTAAGGCCGAAGTAAGAGATAGATGGATTGTGTGAGGAGTGATATGAAAGAAAAGGAAGTTAGTGATAGTGTGACAGGTGACAGGACAGAGTGGAAGAAAAAAACATGTTGCACCAACCCCCAGTAATATGGGATAAGGGTAGTATGATGATGATACGACGATTTATCACAATTGGGAAAAACCATAGTCTGAACCACTAGACAGCGAGCTTGTAATGTTTGGAATAAGTGAAGAAAAAAAAAGACCGGTACAATATGACCCTTGACACATTATCTTTGGACATAGTCAAAACAGAATATCGTATGATTCGTGAAAAGTTGCCGAATTATCATGCGATTGACGATAAGTAATCGAATGATGATGTTAGCCGTAATGTTACACTAATGGAGGTGTTCAAGGATTTTGATCACGTGCATGTCATAGAATTCACAAGCAAACGACTAAATCAATGTTGATAGATATACTTGTTAATGATAATGTAAAGCATTTGAACAGGGTCCCGAGTCTGCTATGTCTGCTGCTAATATTGTCATTCCAACAAGATCCCATAATCATTTTGCTAAAAGTTCGTGATCTGTTAATTTATAATGTTCGATCATTGGTCTCGTAGCAGAATTATGGTACGAGCTGTCTTGTAACGAATTAATGGTAGGTCACTATTCAACGAAACTGTCAAAATTTGAGCCGATAACCCCAAACGTCAACATTCATTTGACATCATGTGCGAGATTACCATTCTATGTCATTTCTTTCATTAGTGTCAGTGGTTGATTATTGGAAAGTCATAATGACGCTGTTGTATTAGTAGATTACCAAACTTGACAAAATTAATAATTATGAAATTAATGACTATTCTGACACTATTGTATTAGCAGACTTAAGGCCCAGATAAGACAGTTTCAAAGCTATCAGTTATTTCTACTCTAGATTTAAGAATATCTAGGATGTAATATTCAGGTACAAAATCAAGAGAACCTCGTCCAATATTTTCAAGGGCAGCAGTTATATATATAATCATCTTTATTTACCTCGTCATTAGCTATTTTCGAGCTGGACGTATCATGAGGGTGTCATCATCATCGTCAGCCTTGTCAGCCTTATTAATGTTCCCACTGTTGGGACACAGGCCTCCTCTCTAGAAGAGGGAATGGGCCATAATCGACCACGCGGGCCCAATGCGAATTGGTGGATGTTACATGTCTTCGAATTTTTGGTTCCAGTTTCCTCACGATGTTTTGCTTCACCGTTTTGGGAGCAGTGGTGATAAAATAAATTACACAAATTAATGCGCCTGGTTTGGTTTGAACCCACGACCTTCAACTCGTAAGTCTGGGCTTTTACTACTCGGCCACCACTGCTCTTCATGAGGGTATAAAACACTGCAATAATAGTGTAGATTTCACCGAAATCTAATAAATTCACTATATTATTGATTACAATTCCGAATCGATTCCCGTTAATCTAATTTTAAACACAAGGTGTAATACTGCATGAAAACCGAGCAAAATATGTAAAGAGTTGAATGTTTATAGTTGGTTTAGAAAACATTTGCGTGGATAATAATGGGAACACTGAGACCGGTCTAGTTATTGAAACGGAAACATTTCAGTGTGCTGCGGTTTGCTCGAAAGTTTTTGCTTTCTTGTATCCAACTAATAATCTGGTTCTAATTATTGTTTTTTAGAATAGAATAGAATCAAATAGATACAGCACAATGATTACAAAAATAATGTTTTTTTTTTACCGGCCTGTCAGTCTAGTAGTTAGTGACCCTGACTGCTATGCGGGAGGTCGTGGGTTCGATTCCTACCCAGGAAAAATGTGTGTCTGGGTGTAATTTATCTATAATATGTATGTATTTAGATATATATAAGTATGTTTATCAGTTGTCTAGTACCCATAACACAAGCTCTGCTTAGCTTGGGACTAGATGGCGTTGTGTGATAGTTGTGGACATATAAAAAAAAGGAAAAATAGAACAGAATTACAGAAAACGCTGAGCGAAAAGGTGACCACCTCAGCATTTGCTGGGCGTCAGACACTCGGAAGTGACGCACGGACAATGGTTTTAGGCGTCCGTACCTCAAAAAGGAAAAACGGAACCCTTATAAGACCACTTATTGTCTGTCTGTCTGACTGTCTACAAAGCACACCTCACCATCATCATCATCATCCTACCCTTATCCCATTTTACTTGGGGTCGGTGCAACATGTTTTTTTCTTCCACTCTGTCCTGTCTACAAAGCACACCTTTTGTTTTTTAATTGCTAAAATTATCAATCGTTAATTATGTATACCTAATTTTAGGCTTGATAAAAAAGAAAAAGTATTTGTTTATTATTATCTGGACCTTGACCAAAAAAGTAAGTTTGTTTTATTCCTGTTCCTGAGTGTGCAAGTGACAGCGTTAGACACGTTGTCTAGCGCCGTCTCTCTCCCACCGAAAGTAATATCGACTGCTATAAGGGCTTGTGGTTTTTTTTTTTATGGTAGGTAAAAATCATCGAATGACGAATCCCACTCTTGGGCGGAGCGGAAATCTATGTCAGACTCTTACTGACTAAAGAACCTACCCCGTGCCTTCCGTGCCTTATTCCCAGAGCCCCGGTGTAACGCTTTCGCATCAACCCTCAGCTCCGGGAGGCTTCGACCCTGTAGGGCCCCTACGGTGTGCTGACAACTCCTTGAGGCGCGCGGGAACGGTGCGCGCCGTCGACGACTTGGGCTCGGTCTGGACTGCTACCAGACGACCGGACGGCGAGCTACCCATTACTCACCGTCCGCAAGCCAGTGTCTACGGTGGCCGGATATCGGCAGGATCGCGGCGGCGACGCCTACGGCGAGTGCGCCGTTGCCTTTGCCTAAGGGCTTGTGGTAGGCCTCCTGTTCTTGTGTTATAGAAAATACTGCGTAGTTACAGGTTGCTAATGATAACCTTCTAGTTACAGTAGAATAAGTATTAGTTACTCCAGATGACATTCCGGTCATTGTAAGCTTATTATATTAAAGTATTTTATCCATCAATTATCTGCATAACAAGTTAATCCATATTAAATGTTGGTATGATTATAAAATTATTTATTACTGATTATCAAGACACAAAAACAAAAATATTTGTTATCCTTCATTGACAATCATTTTATTTGTTGACAATGAAACAAAATATACAGGTTATTGTATGATAATAAGACGGAATGAAAATACACAGGACGTCTTTCTAACATACACAAGGATTAAGTTGTTAGCTTGACTTCTTTTTCTTAGCGTGTAGATCGCCAAACTAGTTCAATTCATTGCCAGGTCCTGTGTTCGGTCAAGGCAATGCTGTCCCGTGTGTTAGAACAGTGGTAGCCGAGTGGTAATGGTCCCGATTTAGGAGTATTTCTAGGGGTTCAAACCCCTCCAAGCGCATGACTTTGCGTAGTTTATTTTATCACCACTGCTGCAGCTACTCTCAAAAGGTGAAGGAAAACATTGTGTGGAATCCAGCATGTCCTAGAACTAAAAATTCGAAGACATGTCACATGTCTTCATCCACCAGTCCGTACTGGGCCTGCGTGGTGGAATACGGCCCATTCTATCTCCTAGATAGCCCTGAGTCCCAGCAGAGGGAACATTATAACTCTGATGTTATGCCAAATAATTAATGTCTATGATGAAGACCCAGCAGACATACCTACATATATTTTTTTTTTCAAAAATTTTATTTTGACAGAGTAGAATGGAAGAAAAAAACATATTGCGCCGACCCCAAATAAAACGGGACAAGGGCAGGAAGATGATGATTCTTTACTATAAAGAAAACCGAGAGATAATTAATCGAGAGAGCTGCTACGATAGCGAAGTCTATAATTTTAATTCATCAGTCCGTGTAGTTTTCTGGCAATAAACTTTATTAAATAAGTATATACTGTAAATGAGAGCAAGCGTGAAAAGTGAATGAATAACATTACCTAAATAGTTAAATGGACTGCTTTTGGTGTTACATTATTATCCAATAACTCGTCACGTTGCGTATGGAGCAAGAGTAAGTGCCAGACTCTTACAGACTAAACCCACCCCTGTGTTCTTCCGCAAGTAACAGTTCAGACCAAGCCAAGTCGTCAACAGCGCGATCTGTTCCCGCGCGCCTCAAGGAGTTATCAGCAAATGTAGAGGCCCAACTGCTAGACTGAAGCTTTCTGGGGCCCTGGTCCGGTTTCTAAAAGGAAAAACCGACAGCGGTATGAAGGCTAAGAAGGAATAGGGTGGGTCGTTTAGTCAGTGAGAGTTTGACACTGTTTCCCGCGCCACCCAAGGGATTCGTCATAAGATGATTTTTCCCACCATAAAAAAACCCAGGTCATCAGTCCATCGGTCCACTTTGTAAAAGGCTTTATTATCAGCCTATAGTACATTCTTTTTCAGGAACGAGGCCATGTCAAGTTCTGACACATATTACATAAAGCGCCGCCATTTTGCATCAAAGTTTACACACTACACTCACCACGATCCGTTCAGCCTTTATCTCCGTCTAAATTTAAATACCTTGTGACACTTGTTGATTGATTGTAACCAAATGTAGTTCATAACTGCTCAAAATACTGGCCAAGTGCGAATCGGACTCGGGTTCCGCAGTGTAAAGGTGCTGATAAACTTGAGTATTCACTTGTAACAGAACATCGAGCATTTGCCGTGTTTAAAATTTGTCGAACTGAACAACGAGCCGCGCCAAGCATAGAGCCAAACATTGCTATGAACGTTTTCATGAGCATTCTAGTGAACGTTCTAGAAGATGCGCGCCATTCTTCACGAAGATGCTCGCTTAGAATGCTCACTAAAATGTTCTCGTATTTTTCTATGATGTAACATTCGCAAGAATGCTCATTACAAGTGAATGCTCAAGTTTATCGGCACCTTACTAGGAATATCACAAAACACCGTGAAAATTAAGTATCTTGTGCGAGAACTTCCTTTAATTTTATTATTTGTTGCTGTAGGTGCATTAGAAACACACATTCTATGAAAATTTCAACTGTCTACCTCGCCACGGTTCATAGCCTTGAGCCCTTAGTAATTCCCCGAGTACGTTGATGGTATCGTTAAAATCGCTGGTTGAACTTGAGTCAAAAGATAAATCTACATATATAAAAGAAGAAACTGACTGACTAACATATCAACGTACAGCCAAAACTACTGGGACTTGAAGAGTGAAATTTTGCACAAGGGTTCCTTTTATGACGTAGGCGAACACTAAGAAAAGGTCTTTCAAAATTCAGTTTCCTGAAGGCATGTAATGGGGGTCTAAAGTTTATATGAAGAACCCTACTTGCACGCGAGCGAAGCCGCTGGCAGAAGGCTAGTCGGAGATAAAACACTAGTAGTAAATTGGTAGTCTTTCACTCAATCCCAAAAATAGCCTACATAATTTATAATGGACAGGACCGACCTAGATCAACCGGAAGACACGGCGGCCGTTGAAGTTCGTAATTCTATCTCGTTGACCCATTATGACCATTCTTGGCTAGCAACATTGATATTTGTTCGTTTTTAGAGTTCCACACTTAAAATACCAGCAAACTGTAGGCGCTCTACAGGGTCGAAGCCTCCCGGGCCCGACGGTTGGTGCGAAAGCGTTACACCGGGGCTCTGGGAATAAGGCAAAGGGTAGGTTGTTTTGTCAGCAAGAGTCTGACACTGTTTCCCACTCCGCCCAAGAGCGGGATTCGTCATTCAATTCGATTTTATCTACCATAAAAAAACACTTAGAAGATGCCAACGAAATCGTATTACTAAGCCTCCTCTATTCTATCTGTTCGTTTGTCAGAGGACTGTACCTCAACCTTTCGGTTACCGTAATTAGAGACACAATAGAAAGGCAATAGGTGGGGTAATGCCGGCGTTCGCTCGGGGCTCAAGTTTAATTATACACACCTCAAAACAAATTTTCAATGAAATTATTTTTATCAAACTTGTGTAGGGCGGTATACTTACCTATATATTTAAAACTCGTCAAGACGTATCACACGAGCACAAACTCGATGGGACTTAGTCATTTAATTATAGAGTTCCTATGGCCACGTTCTAGTTCCATCATCGTTAATCTGATGATATCCACGACATACTAATTTTGCATTGTCATGTGATTAACACATACATACAAAATTGCAGGTATATCGGTAACCGGGTAACCGGGAAGTGAATAAAATTTAATTTACAAGATTTGATCATAAACATCTGGACAGGTCAAACTAAATCAAAGCTTGTACAAAATACTTCCTATACAATAGTTGTTCATACGTAGTAATTCAAGTTAGTTGAACTTGTAGTTATGTAAGGTATTTACTAACAAAACTGACCTCTAGAGGCATCGGATTATATAACCGTGTTCTCATGGTTATTTACAAGGTTAACATCTATTTAAACAATCTGATTTTTCTTATTTAATGTGTTATGTTATAGATTTATATTTTTATATATAAACATAAATAGCCCTAATTCATTTTCTTTACGTACATAAAAATAAAAGCGTGGTATTTATTTTACTGTATTTATTTTACTATGTGTATGTATATCATCATCACATAGTATAAAACAAAGTTGCTTACCCCCTATGTATGCTTAGATCTTTAAAAGTACACAACGGATTTTGATGCGTTTTTTTTTTAATAGATAGAGTGATTGAAGAGGAAGGTTTATGTGCATAATACATGCATAAATATATTCAATATCAGTACCCGTGAGAAGCTGGGGCGGATCGCTAGTATTAGTATTAGGTATATTATAAACCATAAATTGTTAGCCTTAATCCATTTTCTTTTTATGTACTTACATAAAAATAAAAGTGTGGTATTTATTTTACTATGAATTGTATATATTTATAATAGCATATTTATGTTTATATTTTATAGTATTTCATTCACAATTATTGTGTGCGTATAATTTTCCCTTTTACGGTTACACACTGTGTCTACATCTCTATTTTTCTAACTCTCCTTTCGCAGGTATGCTGGAAGAGATCTCTTTAGAAATAAAACATCAACTCTGTACCTATTTTTCTGTTTCCTTATTCTTTTCTTTTATTCTTATGTGTACATATGAATAGTGAAATAAATAGTTGCTCGTTAGTACCGCTAAAACTCGTGAACAGCTGAACCGTTTTGGTTAATTTTGGTCTTGATATATTCGTACTCAGGGAGGATTTAATTGTAAGGCATAAACGATGGACAAATATATTTACTTAAATAAAAGGAGAAACTGACTGACAGATTTCATCTCATAGCTAAATTTACTAGGATCACGAGTGTAAAATTTTACATTTAGGTTTCATTTAGAAACTAAGGAGAGTCTTTTGCGTTAGAGCAAGAATTTTTCGAAATTCACCTCTAAAAGGGGACATAATAATGGTTTCAAGTTTAGAGAAGTTAATTTTTATATTATTATTATTTCTAGCCCATACAGTCCCACAACTGGGCAAAGGCCTCCCTCCATTCCTTCCAGTGTTCTCGGTCTTAAGCCACTTCTTTGCCAATTCTTAAGGAAGGCATGCAAGTCGACCCGCCATCTCCTTCATGGTCAACCGCGACCCCTTCGTGCGATTTCAGGGCACCAACTTTTTGTTTTACTGGCCCACTGCTCGACCGGCATGCGGCAGACATGTCCAGCCCAGTCCCACTTAAGCTGAGCAGACTTCTGAGCCACGTCAATGATTTGTGTTTTGGAGCGCAGTACCTACAGTATAATTTTTATTATATACTTAAAAGATTTTAAATTAATACATAAGTATTCTAGTCAAACAAAATTAAAAAAAAGTCTATTCTATACATCAAACACGCCACTACTTCTAGATAACCATCATACAAAACTCATTACAACAAAAGCCTTCTGTTTAAAAGTTAACTTGTTTTCTTTTTATTATTCAACTTGTGGTTTTCCATTGTTTATAATACAATAGCCTTCATATTAAATATAGATTTAATGTACATACATTTATACTGAAGTATGAAATTATTATTTAACTAGCTTTTGTCAGCGGCTTCGCCCGCATACCTAAAATATAGCCTATGCCACTCAGGAGTAAAGCAGCTTTCTATTGTTGCTAAAACTATCCCAATCGGACCAGTAGTTCCAGAGATTACCTCCTACAAACAAAAAAACAAACTTTACCTCTTTATTATATTAGTGTAGATGTAATCACAACTCAAGTTTCCAAGACACAGGTTCAACCTAGTTTAGTGACTAAAGTCCAAGAAGAACTGAGGCTCTACTATGAGCTCGATCCATTTGACAATCCTAACTTAACTGTTTAAAGGACCAACGCTGCATCAAGAAAAGAAAATCAAAGAGAAAATATTTGGATAATAAAAACAGAATACTTTAATTTTATGTCATCATCATTAGCCTTTATAATGTCTCCCCTGCTGGGATTCAGGTTTCCTCCCGAGGAGACGGAATGGGCTGTAATCCACTACGCGAGCCCAGTGCGGATTGGTAGATGTCACAAGGACATGTCGGTTTCCTTACGATGTTTTCCTTCACCGTTTTGAGAGCAGTGGCAATGAAACAAATTACACAAAGTAATGCGCCTGGTTGGTTTGCATCCGCGACCTACTACCTACTCATAACTCGGGACCGTTACCAGTCGGCCACCACTGCTCTCTCGTCATCTCTGCTCAATTTTATATAGATAATCATTACATAGTATAAAACAAAGTTGCTTATCCCTATGTATGCTTAGATCTTTAAAAATACGCAACGGATTTTAATGCGGCTTTTTTAATAGATAGAGTGATTGAAGAGGAAGGTTTATGTGGGGCGGGTCGCTAGTAGAGAATCAAATCCCCTTTTAAATTTTATCCAGGCCACTTAAAACCTCTTCCCCAAGAACTTCAATATTGACATGAATTGACCAGTAGTGTACAAGTGCTAATAAAGATACAATACATTATCAGAGAACACTGAACACAAATGAACTCAATCGTGCACCTTTATCGGTGGACTTTGTATCCACCTGACGGGCAAGTGGTGGAATATTTCCAAGCAATTGGATTGCAGCAATTATAAAAAGAAAAACACAAGAAATAATTCAATTGACCAAATCGGAAGCCTCACAAAGACTACTGGGGCCCTGGGTATCTTTGAAAAGAAGGCTTGGCCCCAGTGCGAAAGGTACAGAAGGGACGGGGTGGGGTGTTCAGTAAGTACACTGACAGACACTGTTTCCCGCTCAGCCTAAGAGGGATTCGTCCTCACAAAGTCAGTGGAACCAACACCAAGAGCTGGACTTGGTGCAAAATAGCAAAAGGAGAGCATTTGTTAAAACCTAAACAGCATCACCAAAATCGACTCACTCGACAATAAGGCAACTCATAGGTACAGATGACTGAGCCTAGTTCTGCCCAAATTACCAATGTCCAGTTGAAATATTAGCAAAATCGCAAAGCATAATCCTTTCAATTTCCAGGGATCAGGGATGCCGTGCAAGTGGTCGTAAATGGCGTACAATTGTCATCTCGACTTCCAATGGGCCGGCAATTGCCTCACACTGGTGTAATTGGTGGTCTCGAACGTTCCTGACATGCAACACTGAGGGCTGACCGATATTAAACACATTATATTGCAAGATAATATGATCGGGATGGATTATAGGAGCGAGGGGAATTAACGTTTGATTCACGAGAACTTTAGCTCTCAGTTTCATTTAACAACGATGATGTGTATGATTACTACACATAGCCATACAGTTAATCTACACTTGTACACTATCTATCTACACTAATATAATAAAGAAGTAAAGTTTGTTGTTTTATTTTTTTGTTTTTTTGTTTGTAGGAGGTAATCTCTGGAAGTACTGGTTCGATTGCAAAAAATTTTTCACAGATAGAAAGCTGCTTCATTTCTGAGTGTCATAGGCTATATTTTATGATAATGAATAATATAATAAAGAAGTAAAGTTTGTTTTTTTTTATCTCGAGAAATTGTATAGGAACAGAGTTAAATAAGTTAAAACAAGAAATTTTCCGCGGACGAAGTCGCGGGCAGAAGCTAGTCTTCTATATACACCGTGAAATTTAAATGGTTGTTTTCCCGCGGCAGAATGACTTGCCATAAGGAGTACTTTTGAAGCATACAGTAAAAATAAAAAAATATAAATAATTATTAAAAATATTCATCAACTCAAAAAAGCGAAAACAATAATAACATTAGACGTAATTTGTAGGTACTACTAGAGTCGCATGAGCAGCACGCCGTCAAAGGAAACCGAATCATTAAATATTTAAACCAAAATAAGCTCTCGCACGTTGTGATACGTCATAATTAGCTTGCACTCTACAGGTCCATTTTTTGTTTTTAATATTTTATTTTTTTATCAAACGTTTGTATTACCAAGACACAACCATTTCGCTGAGGGAAAACAACCATTTAAATTTCACGGTGTATATAAAAGGAGAAACTGACTGACATATCAACGCACAGCCGAAACTACTGGGACTAGGAGAGTGAAATTTTGCACAAGGCTTGCTTTTATGACACAGGCGAAAGAAAGGATTTTCGAAAATTCACCCCCTAAAGGAGTTAAACGCGTGTCCAAAGTTTGTTCAAAAACCTATTTACACGCGGGCGACGCCGCTGGAAGAAAGCTTTCTTCCAGCGGCTAGTATGATAATAAATTATTAACATATTAATAACAAGTCATTAAATTTCATGAGCATAGCATAATAATAAACCGAATAATTTCCCACCGCTGGGTCTCACTCAACCCTCCCCTGTAGGGAAGGGAATGAGTCGTGAATATTTATCACGTGGACACGGTGCGGATTTTTAGGTATCAGAAAGAAAGTAAAACATTTTATTTGCCGGGAAAATGCTCATACTTAAAACTAAAACATATAAGAAAATATATAATATGCACCACGCCCGTACAAAACCACCGAACGCTCAGAACAATACTATCTACTACACTACTATATCCACACGCAAAGTGCGACGAGTTAACGGCGCTGGTTTTCAGCGTGTGCTGGTGACGGTGTCGACTAGCGGATCACATGTCTGTCAATGTTTTTAAATTTTTCGTTCGAGAAGGACGGTTTCCCCGCGATATTTTCCTTCATCGTTTTGAGAGCAGTGGTGATGAAATAAATTACACAGTGTAATGCTGTTAAAGTAGTTGGAAGTGTTCGAGAGAAATTAGTATGTTACTTGTGACCCTTAAATATTTTTTGTTTGTGTAAGGCGATTCTTGGTACTTAAATAACATAAGATAAGACCAATCATCAAAAGACAAAACACGTCCACTGTTGGACATAGGCCTCCCCCAAGCGTCGCCACAACAACCGGTCTTGTGCGTCACGCATCTATCGGATTCTCGTGACCCCAACCAGGTCATCAGAACAACACTGAATCAAAAATCTAAAGATAAAATCGATCAATGATGCTCACCAATAATATATTTAATACATAAATGCTAGTAAATACAGTATCTTAAGATAATGAAATGCAGTGTGACGCAAATGTGCATATTATGTACTTATGCACTGTCATAAAAATAATTAGTGAAACAGAAACTGTCGCTAACTCAAAAGGAAAAAGTATTTAATGCAAATGTTCAAATTGTTTTGAGACTATAGATATAATTTATTTGCACAGCCTGTCAAAAACATTGTCAGAAGTATAGCTTGTCCTAGAATAAAAAAACCGGCCAAGTGCGAGTCGGGCTCGCGCACAAAGGGTTCCGTAGCAGCAAATATAATAAACTTATTATGTCAATTTATACACCTGGTGAATGGAGCCTAAACTCTCCCGATATTTTGCCTTGTACTTATAGGTTCAGCCATCGTTTTCAGTGTAAGCACAATAACTTAACCAAAATTACAGTTAAATCAACCTATCTCAAAAACTATAAGAGATACTTTGATCAAACCAAAAATCGTTGAAAGAGTTAATTAGCATGCATCACCTCTATTTTTTTTAGAATTTTATACCCCGTAGTTATAAAAATAGAGGGGGGGGGACATACTTTTTACGACTTTGAGAGCTGATATCTCAAAAACCGTTCACTTTAAGAAAAATGTTTTTTAGAAAACTTTATATCATTTTAAAAGACCTTTCCATTGATACCCCACACGGGTATGTACATCGAAAAAAAAATTTTCATCCCTCAGTTACATGTATGGGGGGCCCCACCCCCAATTCTTTTTTTTACTATTTAGTGTCATAATTTTGTAGCGGTTCATACAACACATATTCCCATCAAATTTCATCACTGTAGTACTTATAGTTTCCGAGTAAATCGGCTGTGACAGACGGACAGACGGACAGACGGACAGACGGACAGACGGACATGACGAAACTATAAGGGTTCCGTTTTTGCCATTTTGGCTACGGAACCCTAAAAACCGAAGACATAAATATAAATTATTAGCCTTTGCCCGCGGCTTCGCCCGCGTGGTATTGGGGTTGGGGTTTCCGGGATAAAAAGTAGCCTATGTCGTATTCTGGAGTGAAAGTGAAAAAATAAAACCGAGTTGTGTAAGATCAGTACCCGTGCGAAGCTGGGGCGGGTCGCTAATCTTATCTTACTAATATTATAAATGCGAAAGTTACGATGATTGGATGTTTGTTACTCAATCACGCCAAAACGGCTGGACGGATCTGGATGAAATTTGGCACAGGCATAGGATACACTTCGGAATAGGACATAGACTATTTTTTATGTTAAAAAAGTTAATTTGACCATGTGCTTGTCGAAATAAGAACACATGCTGTGTACTCTGTTGGAACGATTATAGGCTTATTACTGATCATATACACTGGCAGAATAGTCGACACCGGCTCAGTTGTCATAAAGAAAGAGAAAAAACTGATTATACTATAATGTCTGTCTAGACATGCCCATAGACCGACAAAGATATCAATCCACAGAATCCACCCTATTTGTCTTGCACCTTGGCCATTTTCCCACGAATTACTAAGAGAAAATAAATGGTTAATAAGACTGTAATTTCTTCACCACCGGAGTCACGGTACTTTCATGGCGTCATGATCTTTAATAATTGTGGTTTAAGGACCAGAATGGTGTGTGCGGTTTTGCGAAACTGAATAATTGCTAGCATGTGGTGTAACAGAGCCACTGTGTCTAATGATGTTAAATTGGCACCTTCAGGCTTTTTAGGGTTCCTTGGGAAAAGAGCGAAGCTTTGTTTGTTGTGAGGCATCATGAGAAGGGATAGTACTAATCACACTATTATTATTAAGGCAGAAGTTTGTATCATGTATGTGCGTATGTTTGCTACTCCTACACGCTCTAATAGCAACAAGTTTTCAATGAAAAATTTTTTTTTCATAACAAGCTTTTATAGCGGTGGTCTATGCTTATATAAATAAAACTCGTCAAGACGATTCACACGAGCCCAAACTCGACGTGGTTGTGCCGTTTAATTACAGAGTTCCTATGGCTACCTCGCGATTCCATCATCAGATCAGCTCCATGTCATCATAATATTGCATTGTCATCCGAACTAAACGTGTATACCAAATTTCAGCTCAATCGGAAACCGGGAAGTGGATCAAATTTAAGTTGCAAGATTTGATTACAGAACGACAGACAACGGGACAGGTGAAAGTAAATAAAAGCTTGTAAAAAGGATTTGGATGACATCTGGCACACGAGTAGACAATGTCCGGGATTAACGAATTTTCTACTTCATGTAGGTGAAGTCGTAGGTAGAAACTGGTACTAAATAAAATTAAATATTAGGCTAATTTATAGATAGTCAAATGTCTTTTTAATCATAACTTTCGTGTGAACAGTGGTGAAATTTGTTCTATTCATGTGGAATAGAGACCAGTTGTAAGTCTAAAGAAGAAAGCTAAATCGAAAAAGTAATTAATTTAATGTGAAAGCGAGTAAAATAGAGGACAAAAAAGCCACAGCAATTCCAGAATAAATTATAGATAATTTTAATTTGCTATAAACGCTTGACTACGATCCCACCTGATGGTAAGCAGTGATGCAATCGTTGATGGTGAAGCGCATTTATAAAATAAATACCAAAGAATACCGTAGGTACATAGATGTGAACAAGACCACAATCGCAACATTGATTACCATCTCATTAAGGTGGGCCTTCCCGACTCGCCTATAGTCTACGTCGATCATGGTTTAAAAGCTTGTTGCAATCCAAAGTGATGTTTGATGCAAAAGTAATGCGAAAAAAGAGAAATAACACCTGAAATCTCTGTAGGCATTCGGTAATTGTACGATTGACTCGAATGTTTCACATAACTTGTTCCAGGAAATACCTACGTGTTTTTATTAAACCCGTAACGATTTTTGAAAAAAAATGACAACATTTAGAATCTCGATTAAATGTGCTAGGCTTCTATAGAAGTACTTTTTTATGGAGAGTCAAAGTTCACGTAAAACAGCAGATTTTCAGCGGTCTTTACTAGATTACTCTTACACAAATTTATGTTTTGATTTCTATAGAAGCCTAGATAATATCCACAAGATATCTGTGTATCGAAAATATCTGAAGAAAGATGTGTAATAACATCATAATCACGTAAGACCTGTTGTATGAAAATGTACGTCGGGTTGGCCGCTTTTAATAATAAGAATAATTCAATTAAAAATGGCAAAAGCAATAAACGATACGAAGACATAAAGCAGTCAGTCAAACCGTACATTAAAAAACCTACAGAACCATATTAAAAGGAAGCAACAAATTATCTCTGTTAATACAAAACGTGCGAATAAAAACCACAGGTGGGTATAGAACCTGTAAATCTAAAGAGGACTGGTTTATACGGTACGATATTATGAGTTACTCCTGCCTGGGAGGCCGGTTGATGCCATTTGCATGGTGAGTATAACCTTGGAATCTAGATATACATATAGCAAACTAGCTGGTACCCGCGACTTTGTCTGCGTCATTTTTTCGCAATAAAAGGTAGCCTATGTCCTTTCTCACGGTCTAAAGATTGTCTGTGCCATATTTCATCAAAATCGTTTGAGAGGTTTAAGCGGGAAAGCGTAACAGACAGACAGACTGAGTTACTTTCGCATTTATAATATTAGTATGGATACAGCATAATCAGCCTTACAATGTTGTCGAAAGTGGGATTGGGCTGAAATCCACCATCCGGGCACAGTCGATGTCATATGTCTTGGAATTTTAATTCTAGAGCATATCGGTTTCCTTACGATGATTTCCTTCACCGTTTTGAGAGTAGTGGTGATGATATAAATTACTCAAAGTAATGAGCATGACTGGGTTTGAACCCGTGACCTACAACTCGTAAACGTTCTCAAATTAGATATAACCCTGTATTATAATGGTTCCGTCGATACGTCAGAAAATACTCTATAAAATATTAATGTAGAGAAGGAAAATCATCAAAAAAAGGTGGTATGAGTATTACTAGCTAAAACCCACTTATGTCCCTTTGGTTAGTCGTTTCGTTCCAGGATCACGGTAAGTCTTTCGAACACTTCTACCACTACGCTAATGGGGTAGACAACAAATTGTACCTAAGTGCTACATAATTATATTGAATTGACCCTTTTGAGGAAGAAAGTCGTAAGCGACAGTTAGCGTTTTTTTTTGCAGGAATAGGTTCTTGATAGAATATTTGCTATCAACATATCAGATCATATATTCATATTAAATAACCCATTCCTGCAAAAAACTCTTCTTCTGTTCTTCCTAAAAAGACTGGATATTAAGCAGGGTATCGTAATATTATAGCAACATAATAAGTACGTAAAAGTTTCCCATATAATTATCAGAGGGAGTTAACCAGATTAGCACCTGCGAGGTCTTTAATTAGTGTTCAAGCGTGAACTTAGAGATTTCCATCGCATCTAATTAGCAATGGTCGGAACCGACATAACATTTTATTATCTTATTCATCAGAAAAAAAAAGAAGAGCCTTAGGGTCAGCACAGACCGAACTGCAAAATACTCGAACATGCGCGAGCCATCTCTGTTAAATATGGTCACGGGTTCAAACCCAGCATTACTTTGTGTTGTTTATTTCATCTCCACTGCTCTCAAAACGGTGAAGGAAAACATCTTGAGGAAACCGGCATGTCCTAGAACCAAAAATTCGAAGACATGTGCGATCCACCAATTCGCACTGGGCCCGCGTGGTGGATTACGGCCCATTCCCTCTCCTAGAGAGGAGGCCTGTGTCCCAGTAGTGGGAACATTAATAAGGCTGATGATGATGGTCTGACAATACTGACTGATTGCAAGCGGCGCGCGGCAGCTCGAGCGCGCTCGCGCATTTAGAATGCATACTCGAATACGCAGTCTGCTTGCTCGAGCATGGTCGAGCATTAATGCGAGCGTGTATTAAATTTTGCGATTTATTTATTTAAACTTCATGTACAGTAGTGGTACGTAGGCGGACTTAATGCTACAAGGCATTCTCTACCAGATATAGATATCATAAGATATTTTTTAATGGTCTCAGAAAATGCTCTGCTCTGCTCTTGGTGTGCGCTGCCCCTTTTCGTGCGTATCCGGGCTATTTTCAAACTAGTTCAGATATCGAACGCAGGTGATATTCAAGCAAGTCTAGACCAGCGAGATAGTATCTCGAGAAAAATTGCTAACGATGAGGAGACGAAACTAATTATAGTCACTTGGACTTGAAGGAAATTACAGTCAATTTCGTCTGATGCAGTCTATAATTGGTAAATATCTTGAAAAGTTTTGAACAGTCCGAAGGATTGTCGAAAATTGGACAAAATTGACCACGAGAAATTAGTAGCGCGCTCTACTGACTTAACTTTATATCTTTTTCCGGACCAAGCCCATGTCGTCGACCCATGATGGCGAGCTGTGACCCATGAGCTGTTCAGGCGCGCCTCGAGAAGTTGTCAGCAAAACCGTAGGGACTCTGCAGAAGGGTCGAAGCCAACTGGGGAATGGGGTCTTTTTCTGAAAAGAAGACTTGGCCCCAGTACAAAAGGCAAATAAAGAACGGGGTGGGCTGTTTAGTCAGTATAAGTACGACACTGTTTCCCGCTCCGCTCATGGGCGGGATTCGTCACTGGATGATTTTTACTCACCATTAAAAAAACTTAAACCATTTCTTATTCTTTATTGCACACAAAAACATAAACATAGGTAAGTAATAAAAATGTGTAGTGCGCCGGTCTGTAATCGAATGTCGATAATATCGACAAATTATATTGAAGCATTCGTCGGTTAACGGGTCATTACATACCTACACTATTATTTTTTAAATTTATACATGCATAATTACTGAACGATACGTTCATCCGCCATTATGGGTACTGAGCTGTCAAACGAAATGTCACTACTCTTTGACAAGTTGAAAGCAGAACTAGATCAGCAAACAATACAAATAACAGAAAACATTACAAAAACGGTATTAAAAGTAGTGGATGAGAAAATACAACCAATAATAGCGGAAAACAAACGACTTACACGTGAAGTGGAAAAACTGAATAAACAGCTACAGAATCTGGACGTAAATGCAAGGAAAAACAACATAATTTTACACGGGATCCCAGAACCTAGCACCGAAAAATACGAAGATTTAAACGCTTTGGTAATTAAAACAATAACGGATTTGGATGTACCACTCGAAAACAGTGAAATAAATAAAGTACAACGCCTGGGCAAAAAAATGGATAGTGAAAAAATAAGACCTATTCTGTTAACAACAACAACGATACAGAGAAAAATTCAAATTCTTAAGAACAAGAAGAAAATGCAAGAAAACACATATATTACCAATGACTACTCTAAGGACGCCTTAGAAAAACGCAAAATAAAAGCAGCCAACTTTCGGGAAAGTGAAAAAAGGAAAAGAATCTCGGAGACACCAAGCCCAAAAGAGACAAACGACAGCGCTAGTAAGAAAATCCAACGAACGGACGCATTTCAACTTATGCGCGAGCGAGCATACTCCATGCCCGAAAAAAACACTTACCGCAATAACTAATTGGAAACGAGAAATCACACAATCGAAGACAAATACAACTATTACAAAAAAACACACTACATTCCCCAACCCGGCTGGTCTCCGTGGGGAATTAGACCGACACCCTCCAATAATAAAAATTAAACAACAACATGACATTATGGACAACACCCAACCAACTCTACCCAGGCAAGAAACAACCATGAGGACTAAAACCAATAAACATACAAAAATATATATTGCTGCCCTAAATGTACTAACATTGAGAACAGAAGAAAGCCTATCAGAATTATCATTGGCACTACAAAACACTAAGTGGGATATCCTTGGCTTAAGTGAAGTGCGAAGAATAGGAGAAAACATTATAGCATATCCAGACTTCATACTCTATCACATGGGCCAAACTCCAGGAAAACATGGCGTCGGTTTTCTAGTAAAAAAATATCTAGCGAAGCACATAATTGGATTCTATGGTGTATCTGAGCGTATAGCACTGTTGAATATAAAACTACCAGAATACAAAGACCCATGGACCATTATCCAGATCTATTCGCCAACAGAACAAGCAGAGACCGAAACAATGAGCCAGTTTTACCAAGAACTGAATAAAACTCTACAGACATATGCTCACAAAAATGTTATCGTTATGGGCGACTTTAATGGTCAAATTGGTGACCGTCAATGGGATGAAGATGCAATCATAGGACCCTTTACATACAGTTCAAAACCCAGAAGCCGGAATGGAAAAATGCTTGCAGGCTTTGCGATGGAAAATAACTTGACCATACTGAACACAATGTTCAAGAAAAATAAAAACAGAATGTGGACATGGCTGTCACCTGATGGCAAATCAAAAAACCAAATTGATTTTATAATGTCCAACAAACCTAAGTGCTTCACAAACATAAATGTCATAAATAATCTAAATTTCAACACCAACCACCGTATGGTCAGAGCTGAACTAAATTCATCCCAACCAAAGAACCCTAGACCAAAAATAAATCCTGAAGACATAAAACTCAACAGATATTCAACAGAAGAAAACGTCAATTCATTAAACTTAAAACTTAAAGAATACAAGAGAGAAACAAAAGACGCCGGCATACAGGAAAAATACAACTGGTTAGAACGTACAATTAAAAACACTATTAAAGAGAATAATACCAAGAAAGAAAAACCAAACAACTGGATATCGGAAAAAACCACCAACCTTCTAGAACAAAGATCAGCTCTAATAAGCGCGAAAATGACAGACAATAATAGAAAGGAAATAACAAAGATTAGCAAAGAAATAAAAGAAAACATAAGGAAAGACAGGAGACAACGGCGGATGGAAACAATTGAGAGACATATCAGACAGACAGGAGGTATAAAGAAGGCATATAAAGAACTCACTAATAAAAAAGAATGGATTGTGAAGATGAAAAACAGCAACGGAATTAAGAAAATTGGTAGAAAGGAAATACTAAACATCGCTACAGACTACTACACCGAGCTATACAAGGACAATACAAATGAAAGAGAAATAGAATTGCCAGATAACGAAATTATACCTTACATCCTGCAGGAAGAAACAGAAAAAGCTATTAATACCCAAAAAAGTGATAAGGCTCCAGGACCAGATGGCATAAGCAATGAAATACTGAAGCAAATGAAGGCAGATTTAATACCTATACTCACAGAAATTTTCAACGGTGTTATTAGCACAGAAATCATCCCAAAACAATGGACTGAATCCAACATAATACTTCTATTCAAGAAAGGGAACCACTGCGATATGGGAAATTACCGGCCTATTAGTCTAATGTCTAATATTTACAAAGTTTTTGCCAAAGTTATTTTGAAAAGAATAGAAAGAAAATTAGACGAGCAACAGCCAATAGAACAGGCAGGATTTCGCAGGGACTTCTCAGTACTGGACCATATTCATACTGTAAGGCAAACTATAGAAAAATACTCTGAATACCAACTTACATACTACATAGCCTTCATTGACTATAGTAAAGCGTTCGATTCTCTGATACATCCAAAAATTTGGGAATCCTTAAAAGAACAGGGTATAGAACACAAATATATAAGGATTATCAAGAATATCTACAGTCACAGTACAGCATGTATTCACTTAGAGCAGAAAGGAGAAATGTTCCAGATACAAAAAGGCGTGAGGCAGGGAGACCCCCTCTCGCCAACACTTTTCCTGGCTGTTCTAGAAAACATCTTCAGGAAAATTGAATGGAGAGACTTAGGCATAAACATCAATGGCCGCTCAATAACACACTTGCGATTCGCAGATGATATTGTACTATTTGCAAAAACACCAGACGACCTAGGAAAGATGATTAATGACCTAGCATCAGAAAGCGCAAAGTTCGGACTAAAATTAAACCCGGAGAAAACAAAAATCATGACCAATGGCAAGAAAGATCCTGTAACAGTGGAACAAACTCAAATCTCCTACGTCGACGAATACATATATCTCGGCCAACTGATATCCCCAGAGGATAATATAAACAAAGAAGTTGAAAGAAGAATTGCGAAAGGCTGGAAAAAATACTGGGGCGCTAAAGAAATAATGAAGGACAAAAACCTACACATTTCAACTAAAAGTAAACTATTCAACACATGCATCCTGCCCGTATTGACATATGGAAGTGAGACATGGGCTTTAACAAGAAACATTGCAAAAAAACTATCCACTTGCCAACATGCCATGGAAAGGAGTATGGTAGGGATCAAAAGAAAGGATAAAGTAAGAAATAGCAACATCAGAAGCAAAACTAAGGTCCAAGACATAACCCTGAAAATAAGAAGGCAAAAGTGGAAATGGGCAGGCCACATGATTAGAGGAAAAGACAAATGGAGCAAAATAATCACACAGTGGTACCCAAGGGATGGAAAAAGAAAGAGAGGTAGACCACAGAGAAGGTGGGATGATGATATCAGACAAGTCGCCGGAACAACATGGGGTAGAGTAGCCATAGAAAGACGGGAATGGAGAAGATTGGAGGAGGCCTTTGCCACCTGGCAAACGGACATTCAAAACATGAATAAAAGGAACATGTATGAATATTAACTAAAAGAAAATGTCTGATTAAAAGGCTTATAATATAATACATGCATAATCTATACACATAAAAGGAGAAACTGACTGACTGACATATCAACGCACAGCTAAAACTACTGGGACTAGGAGAGTGAAATTTTGCACAGGGCTTCCTTTTATGACGTAGCTGAGAACGAAGAATTTTCCAAAATTCACCCCCTAAAGTGAAGAAAGGTAGTTCGAAGTTTGTATGGAGAAACCTATTTTCACGCGGAGGAGCCGCTGGCAGAAGCTAGTTTAACATAAACCCATGCCTTTTGTCTTTGGGTACACCACAAACAACGAGGTAGCTCTCTTCTTTAACTCACCTTCCGTATGACATAGGTCTTCACGAAACATAGTAAGTTCGGGAGGTTTCCTTGTGGATTTTGGCGAAGAAACGACCGCGTGTCAGTATTGTGCGGATCGTCCGAAAAACATACACCGTCAAATCTTGATCGTTTTAATCCCTTGGAGGATCGATTCAGTACATGAAACACTATCGATTGGTAAAGTTAGAATAAAAAAAACAAAGTACTTTTTTTTTAACTCGAATTAATTTACGCATGTTCTAAATTGATTTCTTTTAGTAAACGTCAGCTAGGCGAGTTCAATGACCTGTAGGTAGTTAGTACGCAACGATCGACAACTACCTACAAGGTCAATGACTCGTTTACTTAAAGAAATGAATGTCGTAAATGCGTATATCAATAAGAGATTAAGAAAAACAGTACTTTATTTTTTTACCCGACTACGGCGAAGCAAAAGGAGGGTTATGATTTTGACCTGTATGTATGTATGTATGTATGTGGGTATGGATGTTCATCTGTTCCCTCGTAACTTCTAAACTACTTATCAGAATTCAACAAATGACATATCATTAGAAGCGTCTTAATTGTCCGCTGGTTATAGGCTATATGGGATTTCACAAAATCTAATGTGGCGCCCTCTAGCGGACAAAACATACGAAGTAAAAAAATAAAGTAAGATAAATATGCCGTGTTTGGTATCATTTGAAAGCGCTTTACTTGTACATTTTGAATATATGTATATATATTACTAGCATTTGCTTGTGACTTTACCTGTATTCATGGGCTGAGAAATCAATGAACCCAAGATTAACCTATTTAGAACTCCAAAATATGTTAAATAAAAATAAAGTTTAAAAACTAACACCCGACTACTTAAAAACACGCTCTAAAAAGTACGAAACAAGAAAACAAGAAAGCCGTGGTCGTATGCCATAAGAATAATAAATTAAAAAAAGTGGTATACGACCACAGCTTTCTTGTTTTCTTGTTTCGTACTTTTTAGAGCGTGTTTTTAAGTAGTCGGGTGTTAGTTTTTTTATTTTATCTACACAAATCGATAGAGTTTCATGTACTGGATCGACCCTCTTCGGGATTAAAACGACTAAAATTTAACGGTGTAGTGGTGTATCGATTGGGCGGAGACCGTCCGTGTTTTTTTTTTGTGGGGGCAATCGTCGACAGCGACCTCTAACGCTTTGCCCTGATTCAGGCCATGGTTCGGAGTTGGAGCTGTATTTACTTCTTTCTATTCAATGTTTCATGAGTGTGTCTTTGGCATCTTGGCGGGCCCTCGCAAAATACCAAAGCTATGTTATGTATTGTTTTCAAATATGGAGCATCTAGGTGTTTTGGTATCAGAAATACCAACGTACTGAATAGAAGAAAGGGGCCCCCGAAATCAGCATAATTACCTACCACAGGTAGGTAATGGTCCGGGGCTCTGGGACTAAGGCAAGGATGGAACGGGGTAGGTTAAAGACGAATCCCGCTCCACCCAAGAGCGGGTTTCATCTTTTTATTTTTACCTACCATAAAAAAAGGTATTAGGTACAAGTGCATTGGCTTAACGATCATAAAAAAAATGTTTTAATCTTAGATTTTCATGTGGGCTTCGAAATGTCCAGTTGGAAAGCCCAATATTTAACTTTAAAACTATAACAATGATTAATTATAGCTATCTTAACCCTCTAGACTATTATCCTATCCCTAGGAGATCAAGTACGATTAACCGTATTATCAGAGACCGGCACGTGATAAATAGAAATAATTTTATTTATAACATAAACATTTCTAGATAAAAACATTGATTAGTTGACGTCAATAGGTTGTTTGGTGAAGTCAACGTGCGGATTTACACGAGACTTGGCTTTCTTTTTGCCTACCCTGGATTTAAAGGGGTAACATTTCTGATAAGATTGTTTGTTATTAAGATAGAGAAATGGTAATACCCGTCATTTTACTTTATCTTATAAAGGGTTATTCACGGTTGCTGTAAAGGTTAATACAATGTGAAATATGTAACTCAAAAACGTTAAATTTCAATTTCAAAACAAAGTCGCTTCCCCTTGTCCCTATGTATGCTTAGATTTATAAAACTAAGCAACGGATTTCGATGCTGTTTTTTTTTATTAGATACTTGCACCCGTGCGAAGCTGCGGCGGGTCGCTTATATTGTATAAAATACTTGTAACTTGTTTAAACAGCCAACCCTATGAGGGCCAGGTCTCCTAATACAAGACGAGAAGTCGTTAAATACAGGCCTGACAATTCGACATAGGTACTTAAAAAGAGGCAAAACTTATTTAAGTCAATGGTTGTAGAAATAATAATAATAAAATTTAATTTGGATCAGGAAAACAAACAGAAATTAAGGATAAAATAAACTGCTTCCTTTACATTTGACCGCTTTTGGTGATACAATGATTTTTAACGGATCGGTATAACATTGTTCCAACAAAACTTTTAGGAAAGAACATTATCAATATTTTTGATCATATATTTCGATGCAACTGAGAATAACCCGACTTAAGTTTTATAGAGCATTAATTAATAAAAAATTGCACTTTAAATTTCATTGATAATCATGGTTGGCTAGACTTTGTACCGGATTGATACGACATTAAATTGACCGACAACTGCCGACGATGACCGAACATTCCTAACTTCCAAAATAGTGCGAGTGTTCGCATGCTGCGTACTAATTAAATGCAAATACTTACACTAGTATTAACCGTACATATACATATATTTGAGGCGTTAGTTAGGTAGCTAGTCTTTCTTTACAAAATGAATCTCTGGATAATATTAGAATATGGGTCAATCTCTGCCATAACTTGGTTAGTGTAACAAAAATTGTCATGAAAGTTTCAGGCATTACAAAATGTCTATAAAGGTAGAAAGAACGATTGAATAGAAGGAGGCTTGTATGGATGATATATCAGAAATGGGATAATTGCAGAAATTACTAGTGAATGGAGGCCAGGTCGTCTATGGCACGTACTATTCCCGCGCTCCTTAAGGAGTTGTCAGCAACTGTAGAGGCTTACGAGAGCCGAATGCTATACGACCAGCTTCTGAAATGGAGGTCCAGCCGCGGTATGAAGGGTTAAGAAAGAACGGGGTGAGGTTTTTAGTCAGCAAAGCACGTACTGTTCCCGCGCTCCTCAATAAGTTGTCAGCAACTGTAAAGGCAAACTAGGGTCGAACGCTATATGGACCAGCTGCTGAAAGGAAGATCCCGTCCTGGTATGAAAAGGTTTTTAGTTACTAAAAGACTGCCACTATCCCCCGCTCCGCACAAGGGCGGAAGATGCCATTACATAATTTTCACCTAACACAAAAAAAAACCAGTTGAAGTGAGGATTTCTCCCTAAAAAACCAGAAGTATCCGAATCGAAAGTGCAATATAAACCGGTATTGCAACAAACGTACCTACATGAATGGAAAAAGGATGCAATGGAGTGGTTTAAAATAAACATAGCAACTTTATCTCCAAGGTCGAATTAACGAAGACTGGTGAAGGGAAGAACAGATGCGATGCAGCACCGACTGGAAATGGTTTAAGATGAAGACAGGATGAAAAAAGATGACACACTGGCTCCGAAATAAAACAAGTGCCTCCGGTCCGTCGTTTTTCAACTGTATGAACATTGGAAGTACAATACAAACCGGTATTCCCATAAAAATAACTGAATAGTAAAGAAAAGGAAGGATGTAATGAATCGAATTTAGGTAGACATAATAATTTTATCTTCAAGGTTGCTAAACAGCTAAAGAGATTCCTGCGTGCCTCTGAAAGCCGCTTGTTTAGGTAACAAGGTAACCTTTATTTTTGTACGAGTTTTCTAAAACTTCTTTAACTAAAATTCGGAGAGCTTAACTTCAGACTCGCCAAGATCCAACGACCCTACTAAACTTAACAGCTATCATAACGTATTGTGTCGAACTCGTGTGTGTGTGTTTCATGTATTTTCACATGCTCCTAACCAACCATGAATTCACTAGGAGTAACTATAACAGAATTATCATAACCGCGCAATACCACGCACTTTGATGGGGCCACAAAAATTACGTGCAATATTACCTACTTCTAATCTAAAGGGCTACTAGATCAACAGCATTATTTGGTAATTACCATTTGGGTATGTAGTACTGTTTTTTAGAACTTACAGAGAAATGAAAATAATTTAGCAGCAATAACATATTGCTGCAAAAAGAAGCCATCATCTCTTTTTGATTTCTCATGGAACTTCTTTTCCCTGTCTTCTTAGTTAATTGTCTGTGAATTCTGTTGGAATTCTCTTTAGTTGCCACTTAGAAACCGTCATCTTTCCATTAAGTGTGTGTTTATAGATTTGCTCGACCGGCTGATCAGATTTAGATGAGATTTGGCACATGGATAGACCATGACCTGGAATAGCTACTTATAATATAACTTATACCTACTTTAAATACCATATATTTATTTAGTATGTTTCCTTAAGACAATTTCCACTCTCACACGGGCGAAAGCGTAGGCAGTAGTTTGTTATTTTACAACTCCAATTTGGCGAAACGGAAACACTCAATAACAAACCGTAAATATTCGCGCCGAAAGATAATTTACCATCTGATAGTATCTGTTTGGATATTGTTAGATAAATTGTTGTATTTATCTACTTAACACATTGGCAGTCATATTTCATCATATCCGTCGACTCAGTGTTTACAGGGCATAGGTTTATCTTGGCAATTCATAGTTGTCACTATCACAGTAGAAGTAAACGAACAGTAGGGAAACTGCCTACAAACGCTCGGAAACGGTACACTCACACAAACATACGCATCTACGAGACCGATAAGCTATTCTCGCAGTGCTCATAGTAGTGCGTGTCGCGTCAAGACGAGTGGTCACGTTTGAGTTTGCTTTGAGTAATCTTTAGAAAAATGCCCGGAACGTATTGCATACCCGTAAAAGGTTACACCATATTGACAAGTTTAAGATCTCAAACTTGTTGTATCAATATTAAAATATTTTCCATATTTTTAAACTATTTTGCTCAGGTTAACCGACGCGACGACGGCGACGTCACGAGATTACGATTTAAATTTTATTTATAATCTAGTTACCTATATAATTATCTATTCAGTTTGTTGATCACTACGGAACATATTTGTTTTTTTTTTTCATAATAACAAACAATATCAAAAACATTAAGTAATAGTGACATCCCTATTGCTTTTATGGAGCGTAGGTATTTATTTTATAAACAAGGCCTAGTTTCTTTACTGTTCGATATTTATTCTGTGTCACTATACTGTTTGCACTTGGGAGTTTTAGTATCAACAATGTTTCAAATCTGATAAACATTACTTATTTAGTGCCGTGTTTACTGCACTGAAATGACCTCCAGCAAGCATCATCATCATAATTTCAGCCGAAAGACTTCCACTGTTGGACATAGGCCTCTCCCAATACCTCCAGCAATAGGCATACACAAATGAACATAACGATGGCCCTGGGTAGTCAATTCTGCACAATGACGTAACTAGCAAAGGTGTGGGCGTGACTGGGCATGGGGCCCCTAAACTCAGGGGACCCTCAAACTCAAGATATACCAAAAAACTACCAACAATTTTATTGAACTAGCGAAAAAGTTTTCAGACCAACGAAATCTAAATGAAATATATTGTAACATTAATCATGGCGACTCGTTATAGTTAGTAAAAGTCTGACACTTCAACTCACTCCCTGAGTAGGAAAAGTTATTTGAAGATTTTTGACGTAGGTAAAAATAAGGGGCCCCAGATTTTTTTGCCCCAGTGCCGTTGGTCATTTACGCCACTACTCGCGTAAATATGTTTACCCCGATAGCTCATACGCACGTACGAATTATTTTTTCAATTGCTAGAAAAAATGGAAGTGTGGCGTAAGTGGCGTTCATCTGACTAGCAAGATAAATTGTAGACGCCATGTTATAAATTAGGTGTCAAAAACAATCTGGGTATTAAGTTGGTAGAAATCCGACGTCGTCCTCCACATACAGACAGTACACGTGAGAATGTACCAACATTAGAAAAACAACACGTGCGAGCAACAGTTGCGCTGAAGAATGATGGTTTTCGTGCGTTAGAGTGAGTTTTATTTCAAGTAAAGCATTTTTGAAAGGTCAAAAAACTGTCTATCCGAAAAAAAGAATGATGCTAATTGTAGACATCTATGGAAAATGGAGAAGAATGTTCAAGAGATAGAGATACCCATTACCGTCCTAATATAAGAGTACATACACATATGTATTTCGCAACAACAGAATTAATACTTTTACACTTTATAGATCAAAACGTAGTATGGACTGAATGATGTATGTCTTTCTTATTAGACACTATCTTTTGGCAGCGGCTGCGGCCGCGTAAAAGTAGGTTACTCCATACAATCTTTGGACTCCCGACTCATCGCCTTAAAGGGTTAATTTTGGAACATCCTCTCTTAGTTCTCGCTCTTAGGACAAGGTTTCCTTGACCTAAGTCAAGGATCAAGGAGGAGACCAAAATGTCACGTGGCCAGAGTCAGAGTTGTTTTGGTCATACGTTCATAATCGACCAGTCAGTTTCTCCTTTTATAAATATAGATTGGGGCCTTTCACAATAAATCATTTGGTGACACTAAAATATTCCAGATTCCTGATACAAACACACACAGAGAGATATGTTTCGGTTAAGAAAATGAAAAATGGAGAGCGCAGACCCCTAATAAATTTCAGTAAAAGGTAAATGATTTCCAAACGAAAGAATAAACAGAAAGTTTCAGCAGTTAATAGACAGTTTGAAACTGAAAACAATTTAAAAATAAGTTGTCTACAAAAGATATTTCGTAATGTCCATCCGCAATGACGTCTAGGAGCGTTATTTTTAACTTTTTACCGCGGAATTTTTTCAGAACATAATATTTTTAGTGTAAATATGTATACGGCGTAGATTATGTGATCCTTGCGAACGGTGAACACGCCACTGATGAGGTATATAATCACCTGTTTCACGGAAATAATGTACAACACTACACTAACATTTTAACACATACTTCGTAGGGTCCCTGCAGAAGGGTCGAAGCCAATTAGGGCCGCTAACGCGTTTGTCCGTCAAGTTTTTAGGACCCGCACGATGCAGGCGGATTGCTAGGGTCGCTTATAGGTCATAATTTTTACAAAGAGTTTGTCATCATCATCATTTCAGCAGAAAGATGACTACTATTATACATAGGCTTCACCCAAATGTCGCCACAATTAACGGTTTAAGAGTTTTCACTAATAGCGACATAGAGATAGTTTTATAAAGAAATGTTGCACTAATTCAAAGTAAATAAAACATCAGGAGGTTGACGGTAATCCCACTGGGAGCGACGAAAACAAAATACACAAGCACAAAACAGGTAGGTACGGTAGAAAAATATGGAATGTAAACTCGTATAAAAATAAAGCTTTAAAAAAAAATGCCAATAACAGTTATTAACAGCAATAACAACTGCAAATTGCATTTATTTGTTTAAACCATTTACGAGTTATTAAGCGCTAAAATTCGCATAGCTTAGCTTCTTACGCGCCTAGATCCGACGGCCGTACTTAGCCGAACTTAGCAATAATATTTTTTTTAGTTCCACTAAATTACTGACCTCTAGTGTTTATCACTGGACAAGCTGTTTCGTATGTTTGACAGCTCATTATTTGTGCCTATTTGAATCACCACTAGTGAGCGTCCAGAGAACTAATTTGACTAATATTGTATGCGGCGCGACATTACCAGTTTTATTACCGACAGCGCCAATATGGCGAATATCAAACGGGACAAAAGCACTTTGATTGACGGCAGCTAGTCCAGTCAGATAAATAATAAAAGTCAGTGCACTAAATGTACTAATTTTTCCGGTAAATAACAGTAAATCTTTTATTAAACGAATAAAAAGAAAAATAAGTAACTAAAACGTTTTAAAATACTGCTAGCCGCCAAAAAACCCTGACAGAAAGAATCTAAGCACCGACGTAAAATCACCTGATAATGCACCCACTCAAACGAGTGTATACGTGTGTGTGTAGTCGTACATAACAAAAACACTATACAATTATACATGTGTGTGCACTCAATTATGTATTTGTCATTCAAGTAAACAGCTGTGTGTTTACAGCGAGTACGCTTGTACGCAACGCACTCGTAAATGGTCGTCTTCAAAATTCTCACGAAGCCATTGGTCTGACAGCAGTGGTGGGTGAGAGGGTCAATAAACTAAGCCAAGCGCATTACTTTGTGTAATTTATTTCATCACCATTGCTCTCAAAACAGTGAAGGAAAACATCGTGAGAAAACCAGCATGTCCTAGAACCAAAAATTCGAAGACAAGTGACATCCACCAACCCGCACTGGGCCCGCATGGTGGATTACGGCCCATACCTTATACCAGAGAGCAGGCCCGAGTCCCAACAGTGGGAACATTAAAATGGCTGTCTATGCTATGCTATGCATTCTCGGTTTTTAAATCTCTACAACAGGCGACATTTAAGTTGAGCCAAAATAGACCTTCAATGAGCAGCAACAAATTTCCGGATCTCAAGCAAAGTGGTCAGCGGGCACTGCGGGGGACTGCGCATAAACATGGGAAAGACCGCCATTTTTTTATTTCAAATAGGCTAGACAAAATAATAGAAATTGTTTTGACGACGACCCACATCCACAAAATTAAAACGGACAAGAGAAAAACGGCCTGACATTAATTCCTTTTCAAATATCTTCATTATCCATCAAAAATTTCACAAACTGCTTAGCATTAAATTTATGCTAAAGAACGTGCTAAAACCGTACCAAAAAAAAAAAAAAACTATCCAAAACTCTGCTTTCGTTATTTCATGAGCTATTTCAAGAAACAATGCAGACAGGAGCAATCGAACCTCGCAACTCGCTAGCATGCAATTATACTATGCTGATTTTAGAACAAATGCAATAACAGCACAAAAAACGGCAGTTTTGGCAAACGTTCAACCTGCACCGTTTTCCCCACTATTCTGCGTCTCCTGCTATCTCAGTTTCCCATAACATAGCTACATCGACTTATATCCTAGCGATAGCCAAGCACGTTCATGGAAACTATTTGTCAAAATTAATACAAAAGTTTGTACAAAAGTTAATACAAAAGTTTGTACAAAAGTTAATACAAAAGTTTGGCATTATGTCGTCTCAAAACTTATAAAACTTACAGCACTCTCACAATGCGTGAATGTCAAAACTGCACTAATGTCATCAATGTAAATGAGTATGGCATGCAAATCACCAAGTATATTGACTGTTCGATATGGCCAAATTAGTGCGTAGTACATACGAGTGTTTATCGATGGATAGCTACAAAAAGGAAAGAAAAAAAAACATTATATTTATATTTGCCGGAAAAAACGCAATCTTACAACTATTATAAACATTGTAAATGAAAAATATGCGCAAACTCTTCGAAAAACGGCCGAACGCTCAGCATAAAGCCGTGATCACACGTAAAATGTGACAAGTGCCCAACGCTGATTTTCAGCGAGGACCGTTGACATATAATTGTAGACTAGAGAATTTCGACAGAATATCATTAGTATTTCAGACGGCATAGTAAAGGAAATAATGATGTAGTTTAATTATTCTCATTCAAAATTACATGACTAATTAAGTCTTCATCTCATACATAGTCAATTGACTATTGTTTCGAAATCGGGTAGACAAGTGAACTACACAAACTCCTTTTTAGGTGACACAGATACCAACTACTACGCCTTTATTTGTGAACTGTTGCCTTTGGAATCTAAATAAGGAGGAAAGTAAACAACCAAACATTTTTACGACAAACAAGTCGAAGGTTGAAGGAAAATAAGGAGGAACTTTACAAAGATGGTCAGTAGAAGTCCGAAAAGTTGGTATAACCCGACCACCTTGTCAAGGTAACGCCATTGATCGAATTCGATTAGGATGCGGATTGCGTATTCGTGATCCTCATTACCGAGAAGATCAGAGATTTATGACACGAGTGTTTCGAATATCTACATTTCGCAACTTAAATTTGAATCGAAAGGATGCAATTACCTGGGACTAATCTTTACTCTAGGACACTATTCAAAAGACTACAATAGAAAAAACTGTTAAAAATCTGAATGATGTCCTGATTTAGATACAGTGATTGTGTTTGCTACCAGCAAGGCTGAAAACTAGGAAAATTACAATAGAAAAATCGATATTGATTAACTAGAGAATCACACTTGCCCAGATCAAGTTATGATAAAGCAAGAAGACCCTTTAAAAACCTAGGAAGACATCAAATAACTTACGATGATGGCAACCAAACGATGGTGTCATGCAAAACGCATTACGGCGGTGCAACATTAGCAGGCATTTCGCAAATGATCGCGGTGTGTGTACGCCGCAATCTTCCGCCCTGCGTCGGTGTATTGCGAAATGTACTGCTCACATGTCGCACGGTTTGTATGGCGTGGTGCGTTAGGGATGCCTGTTGGTTGGTTAGAACAATAGACGAGATTTCAGAACATAATCATCATCAAATCATCGATGACCCTACAAAGACCATTGACTCTATACTACATCCAAATGCACTCAGATTTAACCTGGCTTCAAAGTTAGAATAGATGACGAGTTAGAAGAAAAATAGGTCCAGGGTCGACAAATTAGGGAGACATCCGTCGCCATATCAATTTGGCCCTTAGATTATGGTGCCCGTATGTATGGGGAAGTGTTTCCTCAATTTGGAACGAGGCTCGCGAGCATCGGTCTACCGCTAGCACTAGTCCAGGGCACTGAAAGTCACATTGTACTCGCAGTCCCCGACGAAAGTATGAGAAGGAACACCGGGGTGGTTTGTAGGCAATAAGAGGCTAACAGACCGTTCTAACCACTAACGGGCAGAGGACATCGATAAGGACATCTTACTAATATTATAAATGCGAAAGTTACGATGTTTGGATGTTTGTTACTCAAGCACGCCAAAACGGCTGGACGGATCTGGATGAAATTTGGTACAGGCATAGGATACACTCCGGAACAGGACATGGCTACTTTTTATCTCGGAAACCCCAAACCCAATACCACGCGGGCGAAGCCGCGGGCAACAGCTAGTTCAACCATAAAAAGAAAGACTAAAGAAATGATTTTTGTAAATACTGCGAAACAGTACAACTGCATAAGATTACAAGGCAACCAAGAAAGAAGATTCAAGTAACAGTTTCCATCATCAAAGTAACACAATAGCTTCTGTTATGATAACAAAACTGATAATATGTAAGCAGTAAAGATTTTATATATATCATCTGCAACTTGATGCAACAAAGACATATTTGAAGTACGAATAACAATCTGAGCTTATTGCGTTTGTTCAAAATGATTCAAATTCAAGCACAAATCAACTTGAGAGCAGTATTGGCCGAGTGGGAACGGCTTCGACTTACGAGTTTTGGGTTGCGGGTTCAAATAATAAGTAAATAGTAATTTATTTCACCACCACTGCTCTCAAAAAAGGTGAAGGAAAACATCGCGAGGAAACCAGCATGTCCTAGAACCAAAAAATCGAAGACATGTGACATCCACCAATCTCTACTGGGGCTGCGTGTTGGATTATAGTCCATTCTGACTCCTAGAGAGGAGGCCTGTGTCGCAGCAGTGAGAAAATTAAAGAAAAGCTGATGATGATGATATAGCACAACTCTATCGCTTTGGGATTATTCAAAAAAGTAAACGCATTTTTGGAACGCAAGGAGCAAGTAAAGGGCGGGTTTTAGTCAGTAAAAGATAGACACTTCCTCTCCCTCCAACCAAAACAAGAGAAGCTATTTGAGGAATTCCCAACTAAAAGAAAAAATAGCATAACCCTAACTATTGTTATGCCGATTGTGTAAATTCATAAGCAATCGGTATGAATAATGTTAGTTGACAAAACAAATAGGAAATTGTACATCATACTTACTTATTGATAACTAGATGTTAGTCGAGATTTATACAAGTATCCTAGGGAAACCATTGCGCGCGAGTATTTTACTCGTATCCTAGAGTAACCATTGAACCAAGAAGAAACCGGGAGGGTTTTTAGTCAGAAAATCTCCCGCTCCGGCCAAAAACGGGATTTGTCATTGGATAATTTAATTTACTTGTTAATTAAAATGTTCAATTTACTGATTATGTGCAAACTAGGGATTTTTACTGTATCTTAACTAAAAAGCAAAGCTTTTTTTTGTTTTTGTGCTCACACCATTTTTTTATGTACTACACGTCTATACGTGAGAACTTGTAATTGGTTTTCTAACGATTACGGTTTTCTATTTTAGTCTGTTTTTATTAGCTGTAAGTTTTCCATTTGCTAAATAAATAAATAGTTTTTGCCAGCCATAACAAAAAACCAGACCGAAAAAAATATTTTTCTTTTGATATTTTTTTTGTATCCTCTGTCAAATCCACCCAAAGGTATAACCGAGTAACCAAATATAATTCAAAAGTTTAACAGTAGAGGCGTGGTTTATTTAAACGATTTACTAACAATACCTTCTGAACGAGATCAGTACAGTGCAATATTCCTTTGTTACTTTTAGTATAATGATTCGAGTACATGTTATTTAAATAAGACTTTGGTTACAAAAAGATGTTGGGATGTTACCGCTGTTCTTCTGAAATATCGACCTATATTAATCATTTACTGACTTGGGAGTATTGGGATTACAAACACTTTTTAGATTAGTAAGATTGTAGAGACCTCTATGGCACCACATATCCATACGCCATAGAAATACATTCAATACGAAATCCTGAATCGCGTAATTATAGTTCTCCGGGACATTCGGAAATCATCTATCGGGCAGTTGCCGACACCAGACATAACACCAGTCTGGTCGGAGTGCCCTTATATATAAGCTTCAGACATATAAGTTGAATCAAAATGGCGATTACTATATATTTTATGGTTTCAATGGAAGTGCGGCATAGACGGCAACGACTGCTATATTAGTTCAAATTATTTGCCTCGTACTATAACTTGCTTAACCCTGACTGAAGCATAATACTTTTGATAGATCAATCCATCCGGCTGTTCATAGAATTTCGAAGAATTTATGAGTCCTGGATATTGTAAAAACCAGACGTATTTTATTACCTTACGAATTCGGTCATCACCCGACCGGATTATATTTTGGAAGGTTATTCGTCCATCTAATTAATCAAATTGCTAATGACCTTATTATACTTTATAGTACATCAAGATAATAATGAACACAATAAGAAAAGAAGAAAAAATCGGCCAAGAGCGTGTCGGGCCACGCTCAGTGTAGGGTTCCGTAGTTTCGATTTCCCAAAAGAGAGATAAGGATTTCCCAAAATTCACCGCCTAAAGGGAGGAAACGGCGGTTCAAATATTGTATAGAGAAACCTATTTTCACGCGGGCAAAGCCGCTGGCAGAAGCTAGTATATTATAAAAGGATAAACTGACTGACATATCAACGCACAGCTGAAACTGCCGGAACTAGGAGTATGAAACTTTGCACAAGGGTTTCTTTTATGAGGTAGGCGAGCACTAAGAAAGGATTTCCCAAAATTGACCCCCTAAGGGGATGAAGCGCGAGTCAAAAGTTTGTATGTAGAATCCTACTTACACGCGGGCGAAGCCGCTGGTAGAAAGCTAGTATATATACATATGAGTTTTACGTGTTTGTAAAAGCACCGAAACAAGAGTAATATCTAGTGTTGGGTTTTTTTATGGTGGCAAAAAATCATCGAATGACGAATCCCGCCCTTGGGCGGAGCGGGAGATAGTGTCAGTCTCTACTGACTAAACGACCCACCGTTCCTTCCTGCCTTAGTTCCAGGGTCCCGATGTTCAGTGTGGGGGTAACGCTTTAAAAAAATAATAATTAGCAATTATCTGATAACCAATGCGTATCACAAAGAAACTCAAATCGTTTATTGAGGTAAAGAGGGGTGAAAGTGGGGGGCGAGCGTGCACTTTGATAACCATGCGGGTAATGAAGTATTGTACTATCTTATTTGAATTCCAACAATCTTACGTATTCACTACTGATTACTTGACAAAGAGTGTCTTTATACGAACAATAAGTTATCCAAATTATGAACGATAATTATGCGTGTAATTTAGGTGTCGGAATTTTTAGTTCCTGATAGTTATAACCTTCTAGACAAGAGTGAACCATAGTAGGCCATCGCATCATCGCTTACCAACAAATAGTGAGATAGCGGTGAAATGAAAAATAACGCAAAATAAATATTATGGGATTCACACAAAGTGATCGAAATCTATAATTAGTTAGTACTATTATTGCATTGAAAAAAAAAAAAAATTAATGATGCTGTTTCGTTATCATCAAAAATACACATTAAAAAAATAATTTAAAAAAATAACTTAATTGATTAAATTGTTACTATTTTGGTGTACAAAAAGTTTAATTGCATGAATGATGATAATTTTTATTTTGTAAATAAGTTTTTACAAACTTTTTTACACGTCAATTTTTTTTAGTCGGTTGAAATTTTACCCTTATTTGATAATACTTGCGCTACATACTATCTTTTCTTGCATATTATTCCTAACAAATACCGTCCAATTTTTCTTCAACCTACTTCTCCGTTTACTCAACCACTAAAAAACAATTATATACTCGTAAAACAAAAATTTTTTTTTTCACATTTGTCCATCAATGACAAAATCATCATCGTTACGTGTACACCCCAAAAATCTAGAAACAAACAATACAAACTGAATGCTCGTCAAATTGGCAAATAATGGCACAGTTTGTAACCGTATCTACTTTATGTACGGTCTTAATAGTATACATTTACATAACTTCAACTACTGTTAACATAATGATTAATAGTTCTCAGCTTAGCACATCTGAATTCATTATGTGAACCCGCGACCTACACCTCGTAAGGCGGGGCCTTTACCTATTTATTTCTGTTTACTAGAGAGAAAATCTGTGAATATAAAAAGCAATATACGAAGTTTGCTAAAAGACTGACCCGATGAAAAGAAACAAAACCGATAAAAAACTCATCAGATAGCAGATGAATCTTTATAAACATTGTTATCAATAAAACCGCGCAAAATGCTTAAAATAGGCCAAACAAACATTGCTACTTTTAATTAATTAAAAAATAAATATGTAGGACATAAAACTACACAATACCGTAATTTGTGAAGATCTCTAGTTAGATAATATTTGCGTCATATTGCGGAGAAATACTGACACGACCAGCGAGCATGCTTGACCTAAGATAAAAGACCTACATACGCACAGAACACATCGTTAAAACAAATAAGTACCATAGGGGCAGTTCACACAGAGACGCGGCAATGCAGGAAGAGGCCAGTGATTTCGCGCTGCACCGCGCGGAGCCGCGAGAATCCGCGAGACGCTTGGTAACGTTGCGAGGCGCTTAGTAAAATCACGCCGCACGGACCAGTGATGCACCGCTGCATCGCGCTACGCCGCGAGGCGTCACGAGGCGCAGCGCTGCATGGAGCAACGTATTCCAAATTCTCACAATGAAAAAATGTGTATCTTTTCGCGTAGAAAATAAAGTTCTATTTTGAGTCACTCTATTAAAATGTGCGTGCATCGTCGCGTCTCAGTGTGAACTGACCCTTAGGGTTCAATGGTCAGTTAATATTGTAACAATTTACGATTGTATTGTTATGATTGAATTACTCTTACTATTTGATTGTACTTGCATTTTCTAATCACGTTTCTTAGTAGTGATCGCTAGAACCACTGAACAGAGAATACAGCCCCTCTAGCCAAGTTACAATCGTTTCGTTAGCGCTTGTAGATAGCCACGCCCCCAATTCCTTTGTTGTGATAACGTCCGAACAGGGGAATAGGGGGCGTGGTCAACTACAAGCGCTAACTGTAAACTAAACTATTGTTATACCGCGGTAAAAATCTCCCTATGTGCTATTCCAGGACATAGCATACCCGTAGGCCAAGTTTCATCGAAATTTCATCTTTCGAGCGCGAGCGTGAATATGTAACAAACATACACTTATATTACAGTACAGCCATCGGATCTTGGCGAGTCTGAAGTTAGGCTCTGCGAATTTTAGCGATAACTCGTAAAAAAAATAAATGGTGTACTGTAAACAAATAAATGCAATTTGCAGTTGTTATTGATGTTAAAACCCGTTATTGCATAGCAATACAAATTTTCAAGCGCTTAATAGAATCTACGATCTATTCACCATCTAAAGAGGCTCGCCAAGGGCACGCATCCTAAACTCCTTGTACTTGTCATCAAAATTACCGGCATCTCGACTTGACCCAATGAGATGACTGATGACTGACATTCGAGATCGCGTGAGCTTCAATTACCGTCGCAATGCCACTTATACCAAATACTTCCTGCGCTCGTTTTCTGTGTAATTAAAATTATTTCGCGGAATTTTCAAAGGGATCTTGACAATGGACTTATAAAATACTTTGACTGGCCTGTCAAGTTAGTAGTTAGTGACCCTGACTGCTATGCCGGAGGTTGTGGGTTCGATTCCCACCCAGAATGTTTGTGTGATGAGCATGATCATTAGTTCTGTGTCTGGGTATAATTTATCTATAATATGTATGTATTTAGAAATATATAAGTATGTTTTTCAGTTGTCTAGTACTCATAACACAAGCTCTGCTTAGCATGAGACTAAATGGCGTAGTGGAATGGTTAAAAAAATATAGGGTGTTGTGTAGCACATTTTTATAATGTCTAAAACTTGTGTATAGGAATGCTGCATACATGCAGCCCGAGAATGCAAAAGGCAACTGAAGAAACACAGATAGATAGATACATTTCTTTATTGTAGGTACACCATAAACAGCACTATTTTGATCGTTTTAATTTGTGGAGGATCAATCCAGTAAATGAAACACTATCGATTTAAAAAGATAAAATTAAAAATTTAAGTACTTAAATTTTTAAACCTGAATGAATTTACGCATGTATGAAATAAAATTCTTAAAAAAAATAAAAGTCCCCACACTCAACCCGAAGCAGGACTTTGTTTCCTGTTAACTATAACGTAGGGGCTTTAACTTTTTGACTTTGCTAATTACAGACACAATTAAAGAACAATAGGTATGCGCACACCAGCATTTGCTTGGGGCTCAAAAGTTTGAATCAAGAATGAATAAGTTACTTCTCAGTTTACGTTTCTTCTTTTTTTTATAATGTCAATGTGAGAACACAGAACACAGACTCTGCGGATTTATGGATTACAATTTTTATTATGCTTTGTACCCAGCAAAGCTGACTGGTGTACATTATCCACTTATATCTACTAATTTTGTAATATGGAAATATTGTATAAACAATAATTTCTTTTAAAGAGTCACCATCAAAGTTTCTTCACCATCAAGAATTGAAGAATGTTAGGTAAATATTTGTTACTTCGTGGTTTTCTTTTTGAAAATATTTGTTCTGCATGGATCACCCAGTCAGTTAGGGATGTCAATATTCTTTATATGAGGCTATGTTTAATATCCAGATCATTGTTATGTAGTGATTTAGAGGAGTATGAAATATTTCACTTATAGCTTTATATACTTAAATAGACTTTTTTGGGATTGATGTTATAAAAAAAAGTTCAAACTTTCAATTATTTTTTAATACAATTTTTTTTTAAATTTCCTTATGAGACTTAATTTGTTGAAAGATTGCTTTAAAAAATTATGACTTGATATTTGTTATTTTATGTGGGTAACTTAACAATTTATCAAGCATCCCTGAACATCGTTTGCGCAAGAACGAATAAACTGTGGATTGGAAGCCATTGTTGTTTTTCTTTGAGTTAAAACAATACAATTTAGGAATATCACAAGGAAATAAGAAAAAAGCGGGATGCCGGCACTTTACGAGTCGTCAATAACACGGTATACTAACATTAAAAACAATGCTTACGATTAAAGGCTATCCTTCACCATGCGTTGATGGTCATGCATGGTAGCGAATTTACATTTTCAGCCAGTTACCTAGTAACCTCAAAAAAATCCATTAAGAGTATTTGCTACTAATTTCTAACGCAACAATAATAAAGAAACTGAAACATGCTGGCTAAGGTCAGCATTCGCAAGATTATCACAAATATAGATCGTCTATAAAAAGATATGCAAACTGCCGCCGGGTTTTATGAAAGAAAATGAACTTACCTTGTCTTTTTAGAAGCCGAAAAATGCACTACACTTCTTGCTTTATTTGAAAATAATTATCACTAAGTCACATAAAGTTTATTCTATATGAAAATAAAGAAATTAGTTTCAAATTTCGCACCGACAACAAAATATTTGTGTAACTGAAAGGGAGTGAAAATATTCAGTATTGCAAGTTTTATTTTAAATTCCACTGACTAAAATGAACATAATATTTTGATAATAATATTATGTAAAAATATACAAAGATCTCGTTTATCCTAAATAGAGTATTTAAAAAAAGTATTGTTTTTCAAGTTAATTTATTATAGATATTTGTTTCGGATTATTTTTTTATTAAATTAAGTCAGAATTCCCCACTTAAAACATTTTTAATTAGTTTTGGCAACATTAATGTAATGTCAAAATTGTCAAAACGAATGACAATGACTCCAACTCACGAAGCGTTTGCGTTGTATACATCTGTTTATGTAAAAACAATGAATTATGTTAATAAAAACATAAGGTGGTTTCCAGATTTCAGAACTTAAATCTTATAGTATAAAAACGGCCACAGTATAATTAGTGCTGCTTTTAGTTGTACTTACAACTTTTTAGTTTCCTTGGTCAGCTTATTTTCTGCGTATGTAAGAATAGTGCACTACGATCCATTACAAGCATACATATAATAGTTGAGCGATATCTGTAAGTTATTAGAAATAGTTTTATTGTTCATAATTCAATTTACCTTGCCACGTTTCGCATCTCAGCTTAAAATGACGATATTATCTTAACACACAAAACGAATTAGTTGATAAAATACATTTTAAAATAAATAATCTTTGAGAAGCTACGTGTCACACAACTGTAACGGAATGTTTTAGTGATGAAGTCATCGCTTGTCAAAATTTGTCATAGTTTATGTCAAAACAAATTAATTTCATTTCCGAATTAAAAAATAAAATCAGTATAATTGTACAAAATGGGTCTTTTTGGGAAATCTCCAGAGAGAAATCCGAAGGAAATGGTGCATATTCTATCCAAACCGTGAAAACCGATAAATACTAATAGTAATTTTATTAATAAAAATTGTAATGTTTTAGGTAAACGAGTGGTGCCATAAAATAAGGAAAGAAGGATATAACTTAGATAGACAAATAAGAGGTATGCCGTACGTCTTCTGTATTAACTCTAGAATTTAACAACTTAACTCCAACAACAGAGAATAACCTTGATTTACACATGATAGGAATGCCAAAAACTTGTTTATGCAGTCAATTGAGCCAAGGTCAAGACTTTGTCATGAGCTTCTTTTAAATGACACAATTATAGAAAATCTTGATCAGTGTTAAATTGAAAAGTTTTTCATGATATAACTAGCTTTTTCTAGTGACTTGGTTTGATTGAAATTATAAAATAAATATGTAGCCCTTGTTATTCAGTGTAGATAAAGGGTCAGTGGGTCGTCTTAGGGGCAATTTACATTAAACTATTGAGCCCTGGGCCAGGGCAGTGGTGGCCGAGTGGTAACGGCCCCGACTTACGAGTTGTAGGTCACGGGTTCGAACCCAGCCAGGCGCATTACTTTGTGTAATTTATTTCATCACCACTGCTCTCAAAACGGTGAAGGAAAACGGCATATCCTAGAACCAAAAATTCGAAGACATGTGACATCCACCAATCCGCACTGGGCCCGCGTGGTGGATTATGGCCCATTCCCTCTCCTAGAGAGGAGGCCTGTGTCCCAGCAGTGGGAACATTGAAAGGCTGATGATGATGATGATTGAGCCCTGAGTGCCGACATTTGCACATCTATTGTCTTTCTAGTATGTCTCTAATTACGATACTTGAAAGGTTACATACATGACCTGCGATAATTATATTTTGACTGTTCAGAAGTGTAAAGTCTTCAAACTTCATAGAATAGTAGATGCATGGTTAAACAAACCATTTAAACTATCTGAATAGTTCATGATTGTGTTACACGAATGCCTACTATAGCAGGGCTTTTGAATAAAAGTTAAATTGTAAATTTTAACATTTGTGCAAGTGTGTGATGTTGTAATGTTTTCATATGATAAAAAATTACAACTCCAAATGCATTTTTCTATGATTCTGGCGAACCTCTGGAAATTCTTTAATTTTCTGGCCAAGAGTACTCCTACTGTACTGTACACAGTACTTGAATGTTAAAAAATGCTGATGATGATTGTAAATTAAAATATGATATGAAAATGTAATCAGATAAATTTATTTATTCTTCTTCAACCTTTTCCATCACATTTTTTCCTCAGCCATACAAAGAGAAGAGGACAAAATAAAGCGGTCTCTAAAAGAAGCTGCAGCAAAGAGTGACAAACAGGTGTGCACGATACTGGCTAAGGAGATCATCCGGTCTCGGAAAGCTATCAGTAAAATATACACAAGCAAAGCACATCTCAACTCTGTACAGATGCAGATGAAGAATCAATTAGGTAAGACTAGCTTTTGCCCGCGGCTTCGCCCGCGTGGTATTGGGGTTGGGGTTTCCGGGATAAAAAGTAGCCTATGTCCTATTCCGGAGTGTATCCTATGCCTGTGCCAAATTTCGTCCAGATTCGTCCAGCCGTTTTGGTGTGATTGAGTAACAAACATCGTAACTTTCGCATTTATAATATTAAGTAAGATATACGGACTCATTATCAACCATTTGGTTTGGTCCAAATTTATTAAGGGTTGGTGAAGAAAATCTTCTTTCCCCATATTCTTTTGTCTATCCTGTCATTGTCATGTCTATTTTTTTGCCATATTTTTATTTGCCACGGCTTGCTGCAAGAACTCTGACAAATACAAAAGTATAATATAATACACAAAACATACTTTTATTAAAAACTAGCATTTGCCCGTGGCATCACTCTCGGCAACAGATTATTTTACTCCATTCTACCCTACCCTACCATACTCTACCCAACCCTACTCTACCCTACCTACTATACCTTACTTTTTTTTTCATAAGAACCTTCTGACAATAACAAACAACAAAAAAAGAATTAGCGAAATTGGTCCAGTTATTCTCGAGTTTTGCGCTTACCAACACATTTTGCGATTCATTTTTAAATATAAAATATTTTTATTTTACTTTATTTCATATTTTAGTTCCTACAAGTGGCTTTATTCAAAGTTTTGTATTTGTAGTTTGGTAGTTGTTTAATTTTTTATCTACCTATAAAAAAAATCAAACACAGCATAATGGATTTTTTTTAGTTGAGACTTCTAACACTCGATTTAGAACAATTTTTAATAGGTAATTGAATGTTTACAGCTACACTAAGAGTTGCTGGATCATTACAGAAGTCAACTGAGGTATGTTATAATTTGGTACTTGAATCAACTTTTTACAATGTCGCAAATCGAGAGATTCCATTAAATATTAAGTACCTAGTAAAAGGAAGAAACCTTTGAAATCTGATTTTCTAACTAACGTCGTTAGGCAGACCTTAGCAAAATTCTATCTACGATCCATATCTGGCAAATTCGTGCTAAAGATGAGAGCAGTACTCCATACACGATCGAACTTGCGCTTGATAGACACCACAGATATAGATATACCTAGATAACGCAAGAGCAACTACTTAGCGTGCCTAGCTTACGTACAAAAATCGTAAGTGGTCACTTTCGCGGTCAGTCTCTCATCGGTGTACAGCGCTAGTCGGACATCAGTTAAAAATATAAAAATGGTTGGAGCGAGGGGGACGCCGTACGCGGCGGCGTCTTTGAATCGATTTGATTTTCTCATCACAAATAGTGCTTGTGGCGCCATAATAGGTAGTCTAAAAATGGCACGCTTGGTTTCCATACAGATCGTGATGCTTGCGTTATCTAGGTATATCTGTATCTGTGATAGACACAATAATAGTATGGACATACTATAAACTTAAATACACTCTTTTATGATTTCGTAATTTTCAAGGTAATGCAAGCGATGCAGGCGCTGGTCCGTCTTCCAGAGGTAGCGGCGACGATGCAGGAGCTCAGCAAGGAGATGATGAGGGCGGGCATCATCGAGGAGATGCTGGACGAGACCATGTCCAGCATGGAGGATGAGGAGGAAATGGAGGAGGCGGCGCAGAGTGAGGTCGATAAGGTAAATGCTCCTTGTTTTATTATCTACTTGCCTTCTGCCAGCGGCTTTGCCCACTTGAAAGTAGGCTTCTCCGTACAAACTTTAGACCCCCATTACATCCCCTTAAAAGCTGAATATTGAAAAACCCTTTCTTAGTAATCGCCTACGTTATAAAAGGAAGCCTTGTGCAAAATTTTATGCTCCTAGGTCCCGTAGTTTTAGCTGTATGTTGATATAATAATAATAATTCGACGACCATCACACAACGCCGTCTAGTCTCAAGCTAAGCAGAGCTTGTGTTATGAGTACTAGACAACTGATAAACATACTTACATATTTCTAAATACATACATATTATAGATAAATTACACCCAGACACAGAACAAATGATCGTGCTCATCACACAAACATTTGTCCTGGGTGGGAATCGACCACGGCATAGCAGTCAGGGTCACTAACTACTAGACTGACAGGCCAGTCAAATACATCCATAATGATATGTCAGTCAGTTCCTCCTATTATTAAGATAGGTATAGACATATAGATAGATAGAAGATAGATTTGATACTAAGTTACTGTACCATAACCTTTTTGTCCACTACCCAGGTGCTATGGGAACTAACACAAGGCAAGCTGGGTGAGGCGCCGGCGCCGCCCACGGCAGTGGCGGCGGCACCCTCCACCAGCAAGGAAGAAGAGGACGTACCGGAACCCACTGAGAGTGAACTGGACGAGATGGCGTCCAGGCTAGAAGCGCTTCGGTCTTAGTGGACGGGTTTAGCCACAGGTATGTTTATATGAAATATACACCACTATATTATGCTATGCTATATTTTTTGCTATAAACTAGTGCTTGACTGCGATCCCACCTGATGGTAAGCAGTGATGCAATCGTTGATGGTGAGGCGCACTAGTTTATTAAGAGCCTATTCACTCTAGCCTTGAAGGCATCAAAATAACATAATCAGACGAATAGACCGCAGCTGGCAAACTGCTCCAGTCACTCGATGTACGCGGTATAAATGACAAGGTAAAACGCTTAGTCCGGACCGTAGATGTCTCAAAATGTTGATGATGATGTCTCAAATAATTAAATTAGGTTCAGCCACTGGTATGTTGATACGGATATAAACCGCTAAATTATGATCATTTTAATCTTATATATACAAATGAATCGCAAAATGTGTTGATAAGCGCATAACTCAACAACGCCTGGACCAATTTTACCAATTCTTTTTTTGTTGTGGTTGTTATTGCCAGGAGAAGGTTCTTATGAAATAATAAAATAGGGTAGAGTAGAGTGGAGTAGAGTAGAATAAAGTATCAGTATCAGACGTGATCGAAGCCGCGGGCAAAATAAAGAAAGAAAGAAAACATGTTTATTTGGCACTCTATGATGCATTACCAATTAAATAAACAATTACAATCTTAAGTTAACATAAAAAAAATAGAAAGAAAAATAAAAAGAAATAAAATTAACAATATTAATGTCTCATGGCTGTGCCAAACAGCCAATAGGTACAGATAAAGCTAGTTTTTAATTTTTTATATATCACGTGGAGGGTCGGTCCGATACATGAAACACTGTCGATTTGTAAAGATAAAATGAAAAAATAAAGTACTTTTTTTTTCTAAATCTCTAATTAATAAAATATATGCATGTACGAAATTAGTTTCTTTAAGTAAACATCAGCTGAGCGAGTCCAATGACCTGCAGATAATTGTGTCGTTGCGTAACTAACAGAACTTTGGTTCTTTTGGCTCAGAATGCCCCTTTCACAACGTGTCCCTTGGTTTCAAATAGTCTCTTTCCCGAAATGTTCGTGTAACTATTTGACTTATGTATTTTAAATATTCATAGTTTAAACTTTTGGATCCCTTAACCTTTTCGCCGCCAACGTACACAAAACGCAATGCCTCGCCGAGCGCCAAGCTATAAATGTATAACTAAATGTACAGTAAACAGTAGTGATGGGGATATCGTCATATCGATGAATAAGATTTGTACGCGTAAAGTTAAGATTTAAAGTTGATTTTACGAATATAATTAAAAACTGATTAAATATTTCCAGATTTGTTTTATTCACAGTATCCTTAATAAGACAAAACAGTATAATTTATGAGTATCAAAGAAAGTAATACATAACTCAATTAGAACTACAAGGAATGGGGTACATCTCTATTTGTTTCATGATCTCATTCTTTAACTTCATATCAAGTTATTGGCACTGAGGGCACGTTGAATTCGATTCTGATCAGGGATGGGGTCTATGGTCTTTCTTTCTTCCATTTTTGTTTATTCCTGTGTTTTTTTTTTCTATAAATTCAGTCAATGTTTTTTACCGTAGGTATCTAAGTGGCAGAATTTTGAATTGGTTTAGAAGTGTTTTTTGAAATGGAAAGTAGATAAGTATATATTTAAATTCTATCACGCTTGTAGCCGTGTACTTATCAAAGAATTGTTTTTTAAGTGTTGTTTACAGAAACATACATATATATACATACATGAATTAAGAAAAGAACAGTCTTTTCTTAATTCATGTATCGGTAGCGCTAACCCATCTGCGCGCGGGGGTCCCCGCGCAAAGATTGCGTTTCTCTATTTACCCACGACGGAACGGAGCAGGTATATGCGTTTAGGTTGAGAGATGTTTGTGTGTTTGTGCAAAGTAATGTTCCCACCTATCTTCTAAACTAATGATCCGATTTTGATGCGGTTTTCAATAACAGGTTTGTGTTTGATGAGTTCACGTTCTTAGATGGTGTTATAGCTGCAACTCACTAGGGGGCGCCACAATCTTAGTTCTTGTGAAAAGTAATGTTCCCACCTATCTTCTAAACCAATGTTCCGATACTGGGTTCACCGAACATTTTACATACTTATTGAATTCCAACTCTTTGAATGAATAAACATTATTACTGTCATCCAGTTAGACATACCTCAGAATTATCTTCTGGTTCAATATTCTCCACAAAATACTCCGAGTCCGATTCCACACCTTGCTAAATTTTGAGAAGTTCGTCCGAATCAAGTTCTTCACTCATTATTCTATTTGCAAGTGAAAGAAAGAAAGATGCGTGCGAGCGAATCCGATTTTGTGCTGCACTACGCCAAAGTGACCTTGACAGCCGCACGCCTATGACGTCACTGATCAACTTCTATAGTAGTTCGTGGCACTCGGTGGCGCACAGGGGCATAGACGACCAATTGTTTTGTAGAGATGGGAAAATAACTATCGACAAGAATTAGTAACAACTTTATAATTACGTATCGGCATCTACCGGAAGGTCGAAATTCATCTACTATCCTTTGTAATAAAGTAGATAACTAAGTTCATATTTTATTGACCTCAAATTGTTTTCGATATTCGCAACTTTCTGTATTTATAAATATTTCAATGGTGAAATCAACCTTTCACGGCACATCACTGGCCAACTTGATATGAAGTGATTGGCGTTCTGAGGAAAGTAACAAAATTCAGAGTTTCTGTTTTTGCCGATTTTAGGACAAACTAGGGCTTATTTTGTGTAGAAAAATAAAAAACAGGGTAGTAGACAGTGCTATCTTAAGCAATAAAATAAACCAAAGCTTTTAATCACAGTAATTTTTTTTTAATAAGACAGTTAAAATGAACAACTTCTATAGAAGTTGTGGCGCTGGTGGCACGAAAATCCCGAACTTCTATAGAAGTGCATGGCGGTGAAAAGGTTAATTAGAGACATAATAGAAAGACAATACGTGTGCGAACGCCGGCGTTTGCTCGGGGCTCAAGAGTTTAAACGCGTAGCTGTCGAGCTTTATTTTTGAATATTTTTGTTTATAAAGTATTTTTGTGTATCTACATAAATTAATGTATATAAATATACTTATTACCTTATTATTATACTACCGAAATATCGTTGTATAATGTAATAACACTTACATTTTACATGGTCCGAAAATTTAGATAATTGCTATCAAAGTGCGCTATTTCCAAACTAGTCTAATTAAGAAATTCTTAATCCAATTAAAAGATCATAAGGGTAATGAATTAATTATGTCTGAGTAGTAATGAGTCATGTGCCGGTAGGATGCAAAGCATTTTGATAACGTTGTATCAACGTGATACACACGTGGTTTGGGATTACACAGACATTGAAAATAGTGTAAGCGTTCCTATCCCCGCGTAAAGTAATACAGAAACACTAGCCTTCTGCTAGCGGCTTCGCCCGCGTGAAAATAGGGTTCTACATACAAATGTTTGGACCCCCATTACATCCCTTTAGGAGCTGAATTTTGAAAAACCCTCTCTTAGTGTTCGCCTACGTCATAACAGGAAGTCTTGTGCAAAATTTCACTCTCCTAGTCCCCGTAGTTTCAGCTATACTTTGATATGTCAGTCAGCCAGTTTCTCCTTTTATATATATAGATGAGTGAAAGAAAATAACGATAATGTGGGCAGTTGTCACTTGTTACAAAATTCTTATTAGGGCAATAGGGTGGAAAGGGGTAAAGGTAAAGGGTGGATCCAGTTCCGATCTGACCGCTTGCGTCTGGTCTCAGCAACTGCATTGAAAAGGACGGACACTGTTCCGACCTGACAGTTTGTATCTGGTCTGGGCAACTGCCCCAAAATCGCTGTCGGATGTGTATTCAAAACACGTACTTTCGCAATATTGTATTTGTGGGAACAGTAAAATTGTATTACTGTTTCCTCAAACTTAAACAAATAACCCCCTCGTAGTGAAACCCAATGCCAATGTAACGAAATTACACTAGAAAGTTTGTCATGACGCTCATTTAAATGTATCATTGATGGTGGCGCGTGTGTTGGATCACTCCTTTCAGAATGGTTGAGCTGAGTCCTGCTGATACGTGCGTCAGTTGGGACTGGTCATCTCTTAGTGCCAGTGGTTTATTTTAATATACTTATTTTGACTTTTTTTTCTTTATTTTAGTTACATTTTTTCTCACATAACAGCAGCGACAAGAAACATGTTACTGAGATATTTGTAATACGTGTCATGATTGAAAAGGGTGTTCATGGGGTCTCTTGCACAATCTTCTCCACAGAGATCTACACTTTAGAACGTAAAATTAACATCATTTATCGGACAATCAAATCGGAGATCACTCTATTGATAAAAAAAAAATTGTATCAAAATCCGAAAGCGCAATTTTTAAGATCTTATTATGCATTTATTCTAAAAAAAAAACCTTCCTCTTTAATCACTCTATTTATATAAAAAAAAAGTCGCATCAAAATTCGAAAGCGCAATTTTAAAGATCTAATCTCGCATTCATAGGGACGACAGTTATGTTATAACGGGAAGCGACCTTGTTATAACATAAATAGCGACCGGCCCCAGCTGTTGTGCTGTGCTGTGCAATGTTGATATTAAATACCTATGCTTGTATTATTCATATAAACCTATCTCTTTAATCACTCTATCTATTAAAAGAAACCGCATCAAAATCCGTTGCGTAGTTTTAAAGATTTAAGCATATATAAGGACAGGCGACTTTGTTTTATATTATGTAATGATAATAATAAGTGACAAAAAGAGTGAAACATCGTGAGGAAATCAGTATGTCCTAGAACCAAAAATTCGAAGACATGTGACATCCACCAATCCGCACTGGGCCCGCGTGGTGGAATATGGCCCATTCCCTCTCCTAGAGAGGAGGCCTGTGTCCCAGCAGTGGGAACATTGAAAATGTTGATGATTATGATGAATAATAAGTGATGCCTTGAAATGTGATAGTTATGATTGTTTTCATAAGTAATACTTTTTCTTTCCAGATACGTACCTATTTGTGTCGGAGACAAGAATCGAGAAGGCTATTTCAAGCCATCAGGTCGACAAATGCCTTAAGAACAATGTAAATAATTGTTGTTGTATGTATGTAATTAAGTTTGTACGGCCGTACTAGAGATTTACAAAATGGATAATAATTTTACTATTAATGTTTTAACTTTGAAATAAAAAGTCGAGACTCGTGGCAGTTGTGGTCATGAAATGTGCGAGAAGAACGACATTATATTGAATGCTAGTTTCTGCCAGCGGCTTTGCCCGCGTAAGAGTCAGCTTGACCCCTTCGGGTTTTGTTTTATTTTGAGAAAAATCATCTAAAACAAACCGAATCCCGTCATTGGGCGGTGACAGTGAACAGTGAAACAGTGTGACTCTTACTGACTAAACGACCCACCCCATTCCTTCTTTGCCTTGATCCCAGGGTCCTCGTGTTACGCTTTCGCATCATCCCTTGGCCCCAAGAGGTTTCGACCCTGCTGAGCCCCTACAATTTGCTGACAATTCCTTGAAGCGCACGAGAACAGTGCGCGCCACCCTTTTGGAAACTCCACCTTTTAGTAAAATCCGTTCTTAGCTTACGTCTGTACCCCATAAGGTAGGTTACCTGTATCTTACGACTCGGCATGAGCAGACTCTAGTCGTGTCGTCTCGCTCACACATTCTATGACCGCAGCGAACACACAAATATTATGTTCGTTAAGTATAGAGCTGATGCGTAAAGGTTTAATGATTTTTTGAACTTATTATAACATAAGTAGTTGAATGCAATAGGGTTCATTTTGAACTTATTAAAATGTATTGCCCCAAACTACTTTTTCTTAAGTTTTTTTTATCAGACAATAATCTAACCATATCTAGCACAGAATTTGTCTTATGGGACGTTCGATTACATTAAAAGAAAACTTTTTTTTAATTTCCGTTCAACCGATTTCAACTTCTATTCCGTAGACATAAGGATGGCATTAAAAGCAAAAAGTCGTTAAAAACCAATAACTTACTGCGGCCAACGTAATAAAGCTCAAAATCGGTTGAAAGAACACTAAAAAAGAGTTTTCTTAAATATCTAATGTTATGTTGAACGAAGTATAACTTGTAATTGGTATTTGAATCTTAAAATCACTTGAGAGTTTCAAACATTTTTTTTTCTACTCAATAATTTTGTTTCCCCACCCTAACTTTTAAAGAATTCAATAAAAGTATTTATTGCTATTTTATTAGTAGGCAAAAATATGTTTAATACGCCTTTTGGTGTCAAGAAGTTGTTGTCCTAAGCGATTATGGAAGCTTAGATAAATATTGCATAGAATTTAATTTGCAACGTTTTTAACAGAATTACAAAAAGCATTTTCTGTATAACCCCGTCTGTTTTGTATTTATTGTAACATAAAATGTATGATATTCTACATTAGCTCTGTACTATATTTTACGAATAAAAATGAGATCTTTATATTGATACACTAGTCGATCAAATTATTCAAAAAAGAGTTACCACAGCTCTGGACCCTCAGGTGCCCTTTGTGTAAGCTCAGCCCTGGTAGGTAGTGAAATAAAAATACCTGCAGGTCATTGACCCGCTTAGCTGATGTTTTAATTTTGATGAGTTTTAGAAAAGAACGCTTTGTTTTTTAGTTTTATCTTTACAAATCAATAGTGTTTACCCACCACGAGATTAAAATTATCAAAATTTAGCCACGTATATATCATGTATGTAACATTTTTACGTTTCGTACCAAGGTCCTTGGTATCCCTTTCAGAGTACTCATGGTGATGATGAACTGAATCTGAAATTCTTGACATTTAAATGTATAAAAGTTAATAATATATATTTCTTTTATAGTAGGTAAAAATCATCCAATGACGAATCCCGCTCTTGGGTGGAGCGGGAAACAGTTTCAGACTCTTACTGACTAAACAACCTACCCCGTTTCTACATCGCCATACATACCAGGGCCAGAGCCTTTCTTTCAGACACAAACCCTTTGCCCTAATTGGCTTCGACCCTTTTGCAGGGTCGCTACAAGTTACTAATATAGTTGAATAATTTTGGTCGACTAGTAAATATGGGATTAACATTCAATACGTGCATTATAAACGTTCTAAGTTGAGTTGTGATATATTATTTCATAGCTTTTCTATCGCTACTTACGAGTGCTGAGCCTCTGTTGAGATGTGTATGTCTACTTCAGTTATTAGTATTAAAATGCACTAACTATTATAAATGTGTTCGTTTTATTTACTAGATTTCCTATCTTTGTCGTGACGACAGGTAATTATTATTATTATAAACTTTATTTTACACCTCATAGCGGACCCCGGGCACCGAGGTGAAAGCCAAGGCAGCAACCGGGACGGGCGCTAGGTTGATGATGATTTTACACCTCATAATTACAATAAATGATAATAATAATTTTATTGTTGTGTGTGTGTAATAATAATAGTAATTGTGTAGTTTTAAGTATCTTGGCTTGTATTTAAATGGAGGTGTTTACACACAACACAGTGTACTCGTAGGACGACACGATTAACTATCGTCTACGACTTTTTTTTGCTGTGCATTCAAATTGTCATGATGGTGAGGACTTGCACGAAAGTCATAAAACGATAAAAATTGTCAATACTAAACCGTGATGTTAAACCTTGTGTCGTTTGTGCGACTATCTGCCGTGAACACTACAAACAATAAAATTTTTATAATGGGAACTGCTAGAGACGATGGTCGTCCGACAATTTCCGTTTCCAGTATGGTCCGTCTCTTGCACGACACGGAACTACATTCTTTTGTTCATATACCTATACTAACTACAAGTCGACGCCTTTCAGTAAAAATCTCGTCGGAGACGTTGCAATTTTCAGGGTGATTTTTAGCAACAATGGGGACGGCAAACAATAGGTAGGCTCACACCGTCGTGGGCTTATTCCTTGCCGGACCTATTATGGCGCAATGCGGCACGTTATTTTATTTTGCATCTTTTTTTATTTTATATCTAACTGTAGTAGTTTATATCTAACTGGTGTAGTTGTGCGTGTAGTGCCAAAAAATCTGTATAGTTTTCTTACTTTCCATATTGATAAAGCCATTTACAGCCAGTGTTATGTCTGCGGATTGTATTTTCATTCCCCGTACACTGTTGATAATATGATAAAGATCTTCAAAGTCAAGCACTACTGATAGCTTCTCCAAGTGCAGGTGATAAGCCGATGACACACCGCAACCTGTACACAGGGTCACTGTCAGCACTTATCAGATAACTCCTCGATTCCCACTGGATTATTTCATTATAAAATGATGTGTGAATGTGTATTTACATGTTACCGCCTGCCTGGTTGATTCTTGCTCTTTTTCTCGCTGTTATAAATTTTGTTAATAAAATTTTATTTTTTATGCACCTACCATATTCTCTTCACCACCCTAGGTTGACTGGTAGATAAATGATTTATATTTTGTAAATAGGTTTTTTATAAACTTATTCAATTAGTCTTTTTTTCGTCCGTTGAATTGAAACTAGATGAGACCGGTCTTTTGTAACTGACTACGCTGAGAAGAAATACCGAAACAAACTCAGGGGTCAAAGTCTCTTTTAAAGTCCATACACAAACACGTAATGATTCATATGAGAACCATGCAGATTGGGAGTCTGAGTTGGTCTTTTGAAGAAATAATCACACATTTCTGAGTGGACCTGTGCAGTTATTAGAAAATGCCTAAGGCATTAAGCCCGCCTTTTTTTATGTGCATGAAGTATTTAACAAATAAATAAAAAATCTCATTTCTTTATAAGAATTGGCTATAAATATATTTGATATAATACTATAACAATAATATCTAAAGTATAAGTACGGGTATCACAGTTAGTTACAGCATCTTGGAGGACAGGTCGAGTTCCAGTTGCATGTCTTGAATCGACTCCTTCTTCAACAAAGGCTTGCGATCACTTTCTTTTGTCTTTTTTGTGTTTTTCTTGTTTTTCGTTGATCTGAAACAAGAATTAAAATTGTGAATGGTTTTTTTTTATTGTAAGTAGGAAACCACTAACGCCATTTTCTACGATTGTAACCCTCCCTTTACTTTTTTTATTATTTCTTACTAATATTATAAATGCGAAAGTTACGATGTTTGGATGTTTGTTACTCAATCACGCCAAAACGGCTGGACGGATCTGGATGAAATTTGGCACAGGCATAGGATACAGTCTGGAATAGGACATAGGCTACTTTTTATCCCGAAAACCCCAACCCCAATACCACGAGAGCGAAGCCGCGGGTAAAAGCTAGTTAGTACATATTTCGAGTGGCAGTAACAATCTTTTTAATTTACTAAACCCCAAGAGGACACCGGTGTCAGCACACCTATTGCCTTCTAATTGTATCTATAATTACGATAATGGAAAGTTATCAAATGGTTTCTCCGCTCTGTGTGGAGCGAGAGAGGGTGTGACTTTTCCTGACTAAAACCACAATTGTGTGGATGCGCTCAACAGCTCTAGTGTTCAGTGGCCCTTACTGCTATGCCTGTGGTCATAGGTTTGATTCCCACCCAGGACAAAATCTTCTGTAATGAGTCCCAGTTGTTTCGGCTGTGCGTTGATATATCAGTCGGTCGGTTTCTCCTTTTATTTAGGTTACAATTATAGATTCTTTAGTTGATTTTTACCTTCTATGGTCATGGGTTTCCTTATCAGATTTTGTCCCTGTGGCCCTAGAAGGCATCGTCCCTTCTGGGCTCCTACGGCCGTGATAATGACTACTGACCTATTGATGACTCCATCGGGGTGGTCCATCATGCGGATGATGTCGGCCTGGTCGGAGGAGTCAAGCGGCGCGACGGAGATGTCTCTCACAGCTCTGAACTTGCCGCAGTTGTTGAGGTGCTCGTTCTCCAGCCGGAAGAAGTTCCAGATGAATCGTCTGGAATAGAGAAAATAATAAATTAATGGAATGATAAAAATTTACCAACCGTTACATCTAAGTATCCATAACCGATGCTCACTAAATGGATGACAATATCAGAGCATGAGTTATATATCTACATTAGTGACTGCCCTGTTGGTCTAGTGGTTAGTGGCCCTGACTGCTATGCTGGAGGATAACCCGCGATGGGTTCGATTCCCACCCACGACAATGTCTATGATGTGTATGTTTACCAGTTGTCATAGCATAAGTTGTGCTTGGTTTGGGTCTAGATGGCGTTGTGTGATCATTGTGGAATATTATTATTTATTATAAGAATTAAAATAAATAATAATATTGAACTGTATTTAATTTGTCTTAATGTACACACTCGTATAAACACTATAGATATCAATGGAAATAGTTTATAGAAAAGAAAAACAAAACATATTACACTCTCAATAAGTCTATTATGGCGGATTTTTTTTTAAGGCTGATTTAAATTGTTATACTAGCTGGCACTACCATCACTGGTTTTTTTTTATGGTAGGTGAAAATCATCGAATGACGAAACCCGTTCTTGGGCGGAGCGGGAGATAGTGTCAGACTCTTACTGACTAAAAGACCTACCCCATTCCTTCCATGCCTGGATACGGTGTTGATCCAATGGCGCAATCCAGAAATGCTGGCGCCAGCTACTATGTTAATGTAACAATGTCACCCATTCATATTGACTGGCCTATCAGTCCAGTGGTTAGTGATCCTGACTGCTATTCGAGAGGTCGTGGGTTCGATTCCCACCTAGGACAAATGTTTGTGTGATGAGCACGATCATTTGTTCTGTGTCTGGGTGTAATTTATCTATCATATGTATGTATTTAGAAATATATAAGTATGTTTATCAGTTGTCTAGGGCACTGATTTAAAGGAGCAGTTGTAAATAGCGGTTTTGGTAAGTTAAAAAATATAAATGGGAGGTTTAATAACTAGTTCAGCAGTTAAAGCTAAGCAGTAAAATAAACAAAAATGAGTAATAAAAAATAATAAAACTGATCGGTGAATACAAAATTGAGCAGAAAAATATATAATTAAATGGGCAGTAAAAATGAATGAATGGGCAGTTACGTGTGGGCAGTAATAAATCAGAATTTGTCGGAAAGAAATCTCATTCTAAGCAATTCTATAAATAATGAGGTTGTAAATTAGTGTTGAGATAATAATATAGCGGTGTGACGAACGGGCAGGGACAGATAGACGAAGTCGCACCATAAGGGTTACTTTTTTTAACCGACTTCAAAAAAAGGAGATGGTTCTCAATGGTCGCTTCCGCCACCCGCGCTATAAGCTCCGCCCAACTAACGAACATTTGACCTCTCTTTTCAATAACATTGAGTTCGGGTGTCACCGCTCGCTATGATCTGCCGATCTATTTATCGATCTGCCCATTCCATCATTTTTACTGCCCATTTAGTTATTGGACAGCTCAATCATTTTTAGATATTGACATTGTATGATAAAATAACCGACAAGTTGTTTTTTTTTTACTGTCCATGTTTTACTGTCGCAATAATTAATGAACTGCCATTAAATTAAATAACTGCTCAATATGTTTTTGAACTGATCATAATAACATCTCAAATATTTAAATAACTGCTCAAAAAATTAGTTCCCGTTGTCTAGTACTCATAACACAAGCTCTGCTTACCTTGAGACTAAACGGCGTTGTGTGATGGTTGTCGAATATTATTATATTATATTTCCCGAATGTTAATCGCACTCAACACTCTCCTTGAATCCACTCCAGGATTAGATCTGTTCGCTGATGAATGGAAGGAGATATTGACTGAATGTCTGGTGATTTGCGAGAAGACTGAGTGGGTAGTTACTTACTATGTATACGTGTTATATTTTTCTTTTTTAATATGTTTCACATAATTTGTACCTAATCAATGTAATTGGCATTTTGTCGTTCTGATTATTACACAGTATAAAACAAAGTCGCTACTTCCGTATGTATGCTTAGATCTTTAAAACTACGCAACGGATTTTAATGCAGTTTCTTTTAATAGATAGAGTAATTCAAGAGGAAAGTTTATATGTATAATGCAATATATTTATGTTCAACATTGCTACCGTGCGAAGCTGGGACGGGTCGCTAGTTAAAGAATAAATAATAATAACAAGGTTTTATTCCCGTGTCCTTTGCAATAAATTTGTTAATACTTTATTGTCATTTACCTGAACACTTCGAGTGGCGCCAGTATAGAGGTCATGGTCTCTCCGCTGACGTAGTTGTGCTCCGTGACCACGAACGATATCGTCCATATGAAGCGCAGCACAAAGTCTTCTATTATTGCAAAGTAGTAGAACTGGAAACGAAAGACGTATGAATTAAAATTTGGGCAAAAAAGGCATTGCTTATGACTTTTTCTCCAAATAAAGATATTTCCGACAGTGTAATACAATTCTTAATGGCACAATTAACAAACTAAAAGAGAATAAAATGTATGGAACTTGGGCTAAACATAATGAAAAAAATTAACAGCAATCACAGATTTTTGACTGGCCTGTCAGTCTAGTAGTTAGTGACCCTGACAGCTATGCGGGAGGTCGTGGGTTCGATTCCCACCCAGGACAAATGTTTGTGTGATGAGCACGATCATATATAATATGTATGTATTTAGAAATATATAAGTATGTTTATCAGTTGTCTAGTACCCATAACACAAGCTCTGCTTAGCTTGGGACTAGATGGCGCTGTGTGAAAGTTGTGGACATATTATTATATTTAATTTATATAGGCTGATAGAGCGTAATTAATCCAGAAAACCAGCGCCGTGGACTCGTCGCAATGTGTGTGTCCTCGGCTTTATGCCGAGTGGCGCCGTGCCGCGCGGACGGGCACACTTTTCTGTATTGTATAATGGTTTTATGTAAACCATTATTGTATATTAGTGTACGTCCCGTAAATAAAAAGATTTTCTGTCTTTAATTGTTTTGTTTTTTTTTTTTGTGCAATTAGTAACAGTTTACAGTCCTCTGTTAGTAGTCCGTCCGTCATAGAACAGTATCTGGAACGGCTTATACTACAGCGTCCAACTATGAGTTTCATCCCAAGCTTTTAGACAATCTTCTCATAGTTCTCATAATAGAATCATTCATCATATTTTTTTTTTGTGGTTCATAAAAACCATATAATGACATCGGAGCAGTGGAGCAGGAAGGAGCGGGAAATCATCATCATCATCATCAGCCTTTTTAATGTTCCCACAGCTGGGACACATGCCTCCTCTCTTGGAGAGGGAATGGGCCGTAATCGTGGATGTCACATGTCTTCGAATTTTTGGTTCTAGGACATGCCGGTTTCCTCATGATGTTTTCCTTCACCGTTTTGAGAGCAGTGGTGATGAAATAAATTACACAAAGTAATGCGCCTGGCTGGGTTTGAACCCGCGACCTACAACTCGTAAATCGGGGCCGTTACCACTCGGCCACCACTGCTCACACTCATCATCACTCACGCTCGGTCATCACTGCTGAGCGGGAGATAGTGTCAGATTTTTACAGAATAAAACGCAGTATACCTGCCCAGTTACCACTCACCCCTGGACTATAAACGATCTCCTCCCGCAGGAACTTGTTCTCGGCGTTGGGCCCGCAGCTGAAGAGTCCCCAATCCATCTTGACGTCCCACGTGTACGTGTAGAAGGACGACACCAGCTGGCACGCGAACCACGCGTACAGGAATGGGTTGTCGTATGAGTCTGTGTAGTTACCTGGAAGATAGACGTGAGATCAGGACAAAATCACGTATTTTATCTTTTTCTTTAATATTTATTACTAGCTTTTGTCAGCGGCTTCGCCCGCGTACATAAAATATAGCCTATGTCACTCAGGAGTAAGGCAGCTTTCTATTGTTGCTAAATTTTTTTTCAATCGGATCAGTAGTTCCAGAGATTACCTCCTACAAACAAAAAAACAAACTTTACCTCTTTATTATATTAGTGTAGATTACATAGTATAAAAGAAAGTTTCTTATGCCCTATGTATGCTTATATCTTTAAAAGTATGCAACGGATTTTGATGCAGCTTTTTTAAATAGATAGAGTGATTCATAGGAAGGTTTATGTGTATAATAATGCATAATATATTCAATATCAGTACCCGTGCGAAGCTGGGGCGGTAGTAAATAATAAATAGTGAAATAGTTGTCAGCGGCTTTGAGCACGTGGTAGAAGAAAATTATGTCTAGGAAACATGTTCACGAGATAAAACGTGTCTAAATAAATGTATACCAAGTTTCATCGAAATCCGTTCAGCCGTTCGAGCGTGAAGAAGTGACAAATATACACGGCTAGATTTTGAACATTTTAATCCTATTAGTCATTTGACGGCGCCGTAATTAACTATAGGCCGTTGAACTCGCTCAGCTGACGTTTACTTAAAAAAACGAATTTCGTGTTTCCTTTCGTTTTCGTGTTTCGTTACACAAATAATAAATAATTTTGTTTTTTTTTTTATATATTCGTTAATTAATTAGAGTCTTAGAGAAAAAAAAAACGGTATTTTAAAACCCTTGAGCTCGCGTTCGCAAATCTATTGTCTTTCTATTATGTCTCAATTACTGTATTCGAAAGGTTAATATTTATTTTTATCTTTACAAATCAATAGTATTATGTATATGTACCGGATCGACCGTCCACGGGATTAAAACTATCAAAATTTAGCCATGTATAATACTTTATCTACTCCCAACTCATGTGTGTGTGTGTTTGTTTGTTTTGTATGTATTAGTTTATCATTATGTAAGATTATTTGTGTACTGTATCTATGGGCCTTAGTTGCCTGATAATAAAGAATTATTATTATTATAAAATAAAAACTTACCACTATAAATAGTCCTAAGCGTCGCAAACAGCACCACGAAGAAGGTGGTGGAATACTTCCCAGCGTTGACCAGATGCGGGAAGGCCTCGCGACTGTCGCGGTACCGGCGCAGGCACTGGAAGAAACGCGTCCACGCTGGGATGATGTTCACGAGCGCGCGGGTTATTATGAACCATTGCGCTGTTTCGAACTTTACTGGAAATAGAAATATTATATATAATTTATATAAAACGGAAAACTGACTGGCATATTAAAATAGCATAGCATCAGCTCATTATTATTGTAGCGTCACAATATGTCAGATGACTTTTGTAAAAAAAAAGAAACAATATGAGAGATGACGTTTGTCAATAAAAATATATGTCCCACTGCTGGGGCTCATTGGCTCCTCCCCAGAGAGGGAATTGGCCGGTAATCCACCACGCAGGTCCAGTGCGGATTGGTGGATGTCACATGTCTTCGAAATTTTAGTTCTAGGAAGTGGTGGTGGTTTCCTCACCACGTTTTGCATCACCGTTTTAAGAGCAGTGGTTTTGAAATAAATTACACAGAGTAATGCGCCGGGCTGGGTTTCAACCAGTGACCTACAATTTGTAAATCGGGGTCGTTACCACTGGGTTAACACTGCTTATTACTGATCACATAGGTGTTTGGACTTAATCTTTGATCAACGAGAATTTCTTATAACTTCATCATCATATCAACCCAAGGAAGTTCACTGTTGGTCATAAGGCTCCCCCAAGAGTCGGCACAAGATCCCAAAGATCCCACGACCCCTCACCAAGCTCCCAAAACTTACCATTAACATTAAACCAGTCACTGCCCGTAGTGTAGAAGGCTATAAGATAATGGAAGTCTAAGAAGGCCGCGACGAAGGAGTTCCACTGGTCAGCCAGCCAGAAGTCTGCGAACAGCACTGGCATGAACGGAGCAGCTAGGATACGCCCCTGTGAACAACAAATATGACGGTTGAACTGACAGTTTGCCTTTGAAACTCTTGAGCCCTGAGCGTTCGCACACCTATTGTCTTTCTATTATGTCTCTAATTACGGTATGCGAGGGGAAGAGAGCTGACTAACTATAGGCCGACCGTCTAACGGATTCCTCGCCAGCGCGTATTATAAATCACTATTTCTTTCCTGTGACGTCACATATCTTAGGAACTATCTTGGCGCACTTCATCTCGTATGTATCTTACTAAGCGCCCCCACCGCCCGCACCTGTCTCAGTCCCCATGGTCGTCATACCCCCGCGCCCCTGTACCGCGCAGGCGACGACTCAGTTAGACGGTCGGCTTATAGCGGGTTTTCTTAAACTTTAATTCACGAGAACGTATTGACAGTTGTATCAATTAAGTTCCTCTAACACATTATAGGGACCCTGCAGAATAGTCGAAGCCTACTGGGGCAAGAGTTTGCGTCTGAAAGGAAGGCTCGGCCCTGTTATAAAAGGCAACGTAGGAACAGGGTGGATTTTTAAGTCAGTAAGAGTCTGACAATATCTCCTGATTCACCCAACAGCGGGTCATTGGATGATTTTTAATCAACGAAAAAAAAACTTATTAAAATCCATACTTAATATTATAAATGCGAAAGTAACTCTGTCTGTCTGTCTATTACGCTTTCCCGCTTAAACCTCTCAAACGATTTTGATGAAATTTGGCACAGACAATGTTTAGACGCTGAGAAAGGACATAGGCTACCTTTTATTGACGCAGACGAAGTCGCGAGTACCAGCTATTAATATTATCTTATAAAATGGGTGACTACTACTACGTCCGTATTACGTCTCTCGATCTCCTAGAGAGGGAAAAACTTTGAAACAAAGACACAAGACTCAAATAAATTTAACATGCATGTCGAATAGTACAGACGAATTCCTGACGTCGCCTGTCACAACACATTAGTTCCATTCAGTGAAATAAACGAGTAATTGAAAACTATTACAATGTTGTTCTTGTTCTGTCTTTGTCGGCATTACTGACCGATTAGTACAATGAGACTGGAACGAGCTTACTATACAATTGTCTATTTATAAAGATTTGCTAAAATGCTTTTTTTGTGTAGTTTATTTTTAGTTTTGAGTAGGTAGATATAATGTAATTTATGTTATGTGTATAATAATATTAAGTTTTGTGTGTACAATGTGAAATGCGATATCCTCAAGTTTTTTATGTGATTTGACCAATACATATTTTCTGTATGGACTTTAAAAGAGACTTTGACCCCTGAGTTTGTTTCGGTGTTTCTTCTCAGGGTAGTCCGCTAGGAAACACCGGACTCATCTAGCATAAAAAAAAATGACGTGTAAAAGTGTTTTTTAAAACCTTCTTACAAAATAAAGATCATTTATCATTTATTTATCATTTTAAAAATTCCTTCAATCATACTTTTAAGGTTTGTGGGTTAAGCTCGGGACAGGCCTGTCAGTCTAGTAGTTAGTGACCCTGACTGCTATGTGGGAGGTCGTGGGTTCGATTCCCACCCAGGACAAAGTTTGTGTGATGAGCACGATCATTTGTTCTGTGTCTGGGTGTAATTTATCTATAATATGTATGTATTTAGAAATATACAAGTATGTTTATCTGTTGGCTGGTACTCATAACACAAGCTCTGCTTAGCTTGAGACTAGACGGCGTTGTGTGATAGTTGTCGAATATTATATAAAAAAAGCTCGCCTGTGTTCATCACCTGTTCTGTATTTTTGTAATTTGACAATATCTGTATACAATAAAGAATATATAAGACGAAGATGCTATTTTTACCAACAGACAAAATGATATATGAACAAGGTTAACACCGTTAAATTTTGGTCGGTTTTAATCCCGAAGAGGGTCGATCCGGTACATGAAACACTATCGATTTGTGTAGATAGAATAAAATAAATAAAGAACTTTTTTTCTAAATCTCGTATTGATATACGCATTTACAAAATTCATTTCTTTAAGTAAACGAGTCAATGACCTCGTAGGTAGTTGTCGGTCGTTGCGTACTAAGTACCTATAGGTCACTGAACTGGCCCAGCTGACGAACTGAACTGAACTTTTACTTAAAGAAATCAATTTCGAACGTGCGTAAGTTAAATCGAGATTTAAATAAAAAACTTTATTTTTTTATTTTAACTTTACCTCTGTGTCTCATTCCTAACTCTATGGACAAAGAATTTTACCAATTTCACGGTGATACAAATTTCTTGCTTTCATGCGAACAAAACCACCGTTCAAATCTAATCTTACTTATAAAATGCGAAAGTTACGATGTTTGGATGTTTGTTACTCAATCACGCCAAAACGGCTGGACGGATCTGGATGAAATTTGGCACAGGCATAGGATACACTCCGGAATAGGACATAGGCTACTTTGTATCCCGGAAACCCCAGCCCCAACCCCAATACCACGCGGGCGAAGCCGCGGGCAAAAGCTAGTGATAAATGAAGAATGATAACAATATTAGTGCCAGTTCTATTTAAAACACGATTTATGACAGCGACCTTTAACTAACTACATATGTATGACAACTGGATTTTAACCAACTTCCAGACATCTCATTAATGTTCAGTGTTTATGTTGCGAGAACTGTGGCATATGATTTGTTTGACATTTATGACCTGTTGTATGCCAATTGTACACAAACTTGTCAGACAGTAAAATATACCGTAGTGTTTTCTGAATTATTATTATTATCATTATCTGTCTCAGCCCTGTAAGGGCCCTACAGGGTCGAAGTCTCCCGGAGCTGAGGGTTGGTGCGAAAGCGTTATACCAGGGCTCTGGGAATAAGGCAAGGAAGGTACAGGGTAGGTCGTTTAGTCAGTAAGAGTTTGACACTTCCCGCTCCGACCAAGAGTGGGACTCGTCATTGGAAGATTTTTACCAACCATAAAAAAACTGTCTAAGCCAGGGGTCCTCATAGTTGGCTGGATAAATCCAATAACATCCCAAATTGAAACTCCTACTCCTAGCTTTTGCCCGCGGCTTCGCTCCCGGCAACAGAAAAATGTGATTAACGAAGAACCACTCGACCGATTTTGTGCAAACTTCACATAAACTATCTACTAAATAGTCTGAACAAAGCCTAAACATTAGGTTTCGATAAATGAGCCCATTCTTGAGTTATAAAATTACAACGAATAGTGGCATTGATTTTTATATATACTGTTTGGCCTTCATGAAGAAAATAAGAACCAAAACTATGCATATGAATAGACTGTGAAAATAAGGAAAATGGTTGAAGTCAATCTATTATTATATTATATACTAGCGACCCGCCCCAGCTTCGCGCGGGTACTGATTTTGAATATATTATGCATGTATTATGCACATAAACCTTCGTCTGGAATCACTCTACCTTTTTAAAAAAACCGCATCAAAATCTGTTGCGTACTTTTAAAGATCTAAGCATACATAGGGCTAAGCAACTTTGTTTTATACTATGTAATGATTGGCTATTTGGCTTACAAGCTATCTATATAAATTATGCTATAATGATGTTAAAAACGAATTCAAAGACATATGGCATCTACGAACCCGCACAGGGTTCGTGTGGTGGATTACGGTCCATTCTTTCTCCTAGAGAGGTACTTGTGTGTCCCAGCAGTGGGAACATGATAAGGCTGATACTATGCTATGTTAAATACAAACACTATGTGAAAATGATTTATGGCGAAGGTTGGCCAAAGGTTCTGGGCAAAAAAAAACTAGGTTTTATACATGGCAAATCATCATTTCTGTTGCTGGTGGAGCGGGAAGGAGTGTCTGTTTTGTACTGACTAAAACGAGCCGCTATAATTAGTGCTGCAACCTATTTCATTTAGATTCCGAAGATGGGAGAATTTGTCTCTAGTTCAATAAGAACTTATTTAATTAATTAAGGCCCCACCGAGCTTGGGAGCCAGGGCAGTGCCACACCTAGTCCTTAGGTTTTTTTTTTTATGGAAAAATCATTGAATGACGAATGCCGCCCTTGAGCTGAGCGGAAGACAATGACAGACTTCTACTGACTAAACGACCAACCGTTCCTTTTTGCCAGGGTCCCAATGCTCCGCTTTCGCATCAACCCTGCCTAGTCCTTCTGTGGAAAAACATTGTATTTCTTTGAAAAACTTTGGCTCTGAATAGATTTTAATGAATTTGGCACACAGTTAGACCATGTCCTGGAATAGCACAGAGGATACTTTTTTTCTTTCTTTCTTTCTTTCTTTAGGAGAGTGAAATTTTGCACAGGGCTTCTTTCATAACGTAGGCGAACTATAAGAAAGGATTTTCCAAAATTCGCCCCCTAAAGGGATGAAACGCGTGGCCAAAGTTTGAAAACCTATTTTGAAACGGGCAAAGCCACTGACAGAAAGCTAGTCTACAATTTAAAAGATAGCAAAATGTAGGTATTGCTAAACGTAAATCTCAAGAACAGCTGAACCGATTTCGATAATTCTTTTTTGCGTGTTTGTGATATTCAGAAGGTTGTTATGAAAAAAAATAGAGACAGTACGGTTGAGTAGTCAGTTGACGGGAGCGAAGCCGTATTTTGTATTTAAGAAAACTACAAAAATAAAGCATAAAAAATTTAAGAATACTTACACATATCCTCAAAAACCAAAACCGCGCTTCATGTCGAAAAACCTTCAGCGGGTTCATGAGGAAGGCCAGCATTATGATCACCAAAGCGAGCGGATTTACAAACGGTGGTATACTCAAACTCGCACTGTATATAAAACTTAATATGCTTAAAGCCCATATCACTCCAAAAATGGCCGCCAACTCCATCAAATGTTGTTCAGACAGGTGATTTCGGGGGTCTAACTCGAAGATCAGTACGTGGTTGACTCCCGAAGATCGCCACCCATATACATTTATGCCGATTAGGAATATGAACTCGACCAATAGGAATGGGCCTCGGTACAGTCTAAACGCAGTCTTGAAATTTTCTGTGCCACCCTCGTGGAATAGTGCTGGAACAAATGAGAAATTGCTATTTACTTGCTTAAATTGTAGTTAAAATTAAGTTGAGATTTGGCTTAAGATAAATGTTTGTGTGATGAGCACGATTATTTGTTTTGTGTCTGGGTGTACGAATAATGTATCTTTTTTTTTATAAACCATTGCTTGACTGCGATTCCATTTGATGATAAGCAGTGATGCAATCGTTGATGGTTATTAGTGTGGTTGAGGTGAGGTTGGTGGCGAGGTGGGATCTACTTATAATATGTACGTTTTTAGAAATACTTAAGAATGTTTTTATCAGTTGTCTAGTACTCATAAGCTCTGCTTGCTAGACGGCGTTGTGTGATAGCTGTCGAAAATTATACCATCTACACTATCTACACTAATATAATAAAGAGGTAAAGTTTGTTTTTTTGTATTTTTGTTTTTTTGTTTGTAGAAGGTAATCTCTGGAACTACTGGTCCGATTGGAAAAAAATTAGCAACAATAGAAAGCTGCTTTACTCCTGAGTGACATAGGCTATATTTTATATACGCGGGCGAAGCCGCGGACAAAAGCTAGCATTTAATAAATAAAATTGGTAATAATCATTATCACTAACAGCCCGAGTTGCCCAATGTCAATGCAAAGTTAGTTTAACAATACAGCTTAATTTTTTTCGTCTGTAGGGTGATGATGAAAATATTTTTAAAAATGTTGCAGGATCGGTCCAAAAAGTTACTGCGGCCCTGTGCCCTTAGCATTTCCTGTCACGGTATCGCTTTTCACGTGACTTCTCTGCAAGTAATGTCATTGACATACATTTTGAACTCAGTGTTTGGCGGAAAGGCTAATAGAAATAGTACATAATGATACAAGAGCAGTAACTTCGTCATTGCGACTAAGGCTACATTCGCACAAGCCGTACGAGAGTGTGTTAAGGAGCCGAGGGCTGCAGAGACAAATTTGCACATGTGTCAAACGACGTTTTTCAATAATGTCGACGCGCACCCAGCCTGATACGATAAACTATTTTATTTCTATAAAATAATGGCAAGAGAGAGAGCACGTGCACTTTTCCGCACCAGTGCGGTAAAGGGTCCGTTACAGGTCTGTAAGCGATGGGATAAGAGCGGGTTTCCGAGCAAGTGTATTGAAAAGTAATTGGTCGTTCTGCTTACTTACTTATTTATACTTTATTGTACACCACGCTTGAACGCAAAGAAGAACTGAAGGATGAAAAAAGATGGGTTTTAGTCTGTAAAAGTCTGACACTTCCTCTCGTATCTATCACGATCATCATAGTATGAGAATATAGCCCCAATATAAGTATACTAACTTTGCAATTAGGCTTGATTTTCAATATGAACATTTTATATTCTATTTAGTATTAAAATATTGAGCCCCAAGCGAACGCACACCTATTCTGTTTCTATTATATCTCTAACTAGCTTTTGCCCGCGGCTTCGCTCCCGGCAACAGATTATTCTACTCTACCCTACTCTACCCTTTTCATTGTTTTTAAGATGTATTCTGCTATTCGGGACGGAAACAAATCCAACAAATCAAAAACCATGGCAATCGGTCCAGCCGTTCTCGAGTTATAAATGTTGTAACAAACACGACTTTCTTTTATATATATAGATTATGGTATTCACAAGGTTAAAAAAGCAACTAGATCTCTTATAATAATTAAAAGAACTCTTATATAATTCGTCGTAAATTTACGTAAAATAATAAATAACATTCAATAATCATCAAACCTGTCGACATACAGTGACTGTACTACGCTCTGACTTAGGACATCACTCGTACAAAACTGCCCATTGTCCTTTCAACTTCTTATATTTTATTGTTAAATACTTTAGGTATTTATATGGTTATAATAATATGTCGTGTTTGTAATATTACGTTTTTTTTTTAATAATATTAAGTTTGTAAGCATATTAAGTGGAATTGGGCTGGACATGTTTGCCGCACGCCGATGGAGCGGTGGGCCAGTAAAACACAAAGTGGTACCCTAAAATGGCTCGAAGGGGTCGCGGCAGACCAAGGAGATGGCGGGACGACTTGGATGCCTTCCTTGGGAATTGGCTCGGAACCGGGAGCACTGGAAGGTATGGAGGGAGGCCTTTGCCCAGCAGTGGGACAGTATGGGCTAGAAATAATAATAATTGTTAATACACTCCATAAATCACTGTTTAAAGAGACAGGATTGTTTTTTTTTTTCAAAGTAATATAACTATTTACCATTCATAGGATTGCATTAAAAGCTCGTCAAAAAGAAAGTACTTAATAGGAAACTTTTTGGCGGTTCAATGACCGCGCAGCCTACAAATGCCATTACACGGAATACGGACTTCCCCATATCAACGATCTTTATTTGGTGATAATATATGTATTACTAGCTTTTGTCAGCGGCTTCACCCGCGTACCTACATAAAATATAGCCGATGTCACTCAAGAGTAAAGCAGCTTTCTATTGTTGCTAAAATTTTTCCAATCGGACGAGTACCTAGTTCCAGACATTACCTCCTACAAACAAAAAAACTAACTTTACCTCTTTATTATGTTATTTATTATTATAGAACTAACTAGTGGCCGTGATTTTGTCTGCATCGAACTCATAAATCAGCACATTGCATTTAGTCCCAATTTCAAAGTTTTATTTTTCTTGCTTGAAACACTTTTTTTTCTAAAATTATTCTTTATAAATAACATCAGGTATCTACCAGTGTAAGTCATGTCAAAATCCTTTTTGGAGATTAGGCGCAACTAACAGACTTCATTTTAATTTACCGTTGTGCTGTCTGTCTCGAATAAAAGTATTTCTTTCGATTTTATTTATAGTATCTACATATGTATATGGAGCCAGCTCCATGGTTACCTATATCAGTAGTTGAAAAATAAACTTTCTTTTTCGTAAAAAATATTTGAAGTCAACTGTCAATTAGCTTTATATTGTCCAGAAAACCATTTTAGACTTAACACCTGGATTTAGATTTTAAATAGATGAATTAAAAATTCACCAATCTATCCAATTCCATTTAATTTGATATGCGTCGTAAATAAAATGGCAGGTTACAATAAATTACGGTTTATTTTTTTACTAGCCTTTGCCCGCGGTTTCGCCCGCGTGGTATTGGGGTTGGGGTTTCCGGGATAAAAAGTAGCCTATGTCCTATTCCGGAGTGTATCCTATGCCTGTGCCAAATTTCATCCAGATCCGTCCAGCCGTTTTGGCGTGATTGAGTAACAAACATTCAAACATCGCAACTTTCGCATTAATAATATTAGTAAGATTGGAAAGGCCATCTTCAGCGTTGGTCGCCCACGAACTGTCAAGATGATTAACATTATGCCAAAACGCTTTGAAGTTTTCTTTTTAAATTATTGAACTTCAAAAATGGATTTACCAATTTACGAACATTTTGGATTAAGACATTTAAGAAACAATAACAAACCAAAACTTCTACAAAACTAATTTGTTGGCCTTATAAAGAAATATCAAGTTTATCTGATTATGACTTATTATTATTACTTATTGATTGCATTAATAGCATTTGTATCGAAATATTACACCATACCACAAAACTAAGATAATTAGAATTTGACATTGCACAAAAAGAAGTAAACAAATTATTTCAATCAACTATACATATTTTGCAAATCATCAAGAACGTAAAAACAAATAAGTTTCAGATTCCATCATTACAAATGTCAAAAGATTGACTGGTAGAAATTAAGTCCGCCTTTATATCTTTATGTGCATGAAGTGTTAAATGAATAAATGTCAAATAAATACTATTTTAACGCTTTAGTCTAATGAACATAAATTATAATTGGACTCGCCTGCAGCAGGCAAATTCATCCCCAGTTCTTTTTTTTTAACTAAAAGTGTCGCCATTCATGGCGGAATCAAGTCATGTCCCGAGCACACTGACAAATAAAGCTAAATATGGTGAGACTGTATTTGTGAAAACATATTTGTAAACCTTTATTATGCAAATAAAATGCTTGATTGATTGATTGACACTCTCCAAAATTCAATATCGAAAGGCTGACTACCTTTCGCCTATGCTTTTTTTAATGGTAGGTAAAAATCACCCAATGGCGAATCCCGCTCTTAGGCGGAGCGGGAAACAGTGTCAGACTCTTACTAACTAAAAAACCTACCCCATTCCTTCCTTGCCTTATTCCCAGGCCTTGGTGTTACGTTTTGACATCAACCCTTGGCCCAGGAGGCTTGGACCTTGTAGGGCCCCGTCCTTACGGCTATGCTGCTGGTAACTATAGCTAGCTACGCTTATTATGGCTTTGTAGTTAATAAATAAGGCTAATATAGACAGCTTCAGAAAGAAGTATTTTGTTAGGATTAAACTTGAAACACAAATTATATTGCATTACCAAGCAATTGTAATCATTTATAGCCTACTAAAGCTTACCATCTTTCCAAGTGTACCTATCTAACAACATAATTGCCCGCCATAAAAAGTGCTTCTGAAAAACCATCGTAAAATTTCCATCCTTAAACTTAATCCCTAATGACATCATTTCTTTAATCCTTGAATAGACAATCACTATTTTTACTTGAAGGTTGTTAGGACACGATAAAGTTTAATCTTTTATCTTTACATTTGCATAAGATGGTCAGTAAAAGATAAATTTATTTTACACAATGTTTGTAGAGATTTCTGCATATCTCTTGTGGAAATATTGTAGTATCTTAGGATAACAAAGATTAGGTGAAGATATATATTGTGTAAGGTAGATTTTATAGATTTATTGTTAGTTACCCAAACTAGTTCTCACGGTCGAAACCGAAAGTTCCACATTTTTTTAAGGTCATGTTTTTGAAAGGAAAAATAGTCAATCTTAGTATTCAGATTCTTTTTTATTTTTCAATCGCTTAGACAGATTTCTTTTTATTTTTAAATCACTCGATAAATCAATCATTAGGTTATTAATATTTGAGGTACTTTTGGGGAAAAGCCAGGGAGTGATTCATAGGTACCTTATAAAAACCAACCCGGTAATCACTTTTAGCATATGTAATTGTCTTTAATTTAACGAATTAGGTGCAAAATAGCATGTTTAATCGCAGCACGAAACATTTCGATTAATTTTTTGGTCTCGGCTGTAGTTAAGACTAAGCCGAAACTGGTTCTGATTTTGCCAAAACTAAGACAAAACTGAAACCATAAGTTTATTCACTATTTACTAGTTTATGTGATCATTATTTACTGTTGACAAAAAAGGTTTCGCTTGCTCAAGGTTGTACTTAAAAAACTATATTGTTGACTTAAAAAAATATAACCTTCCTTCGGCCATTGTTAGGTTGAAAGAGGTCAATTCACTAGATGGGTCTAATTTTAGATCTTTGACAGTAGTTACACAATGAAAACAGAAAATGTAACCCTAGTCTTGCCAAAGGATACTGTCGTAGGTACTCTGCAAAAGGGTAGAAGCCTACTGGGGCCCAGGGTCTCTTTCTGAAAGGAAGGCTTGTCCGCAATGCGAAAGACAAAGAAGGAACAGGGCGGGGTCTTTAATCAGTAAGAGTCTGACACTGTTTCCCGCACCGCCCAAGAGTGGGATTCGTCATTGGATGATTTTTGCCTACCATAAAAAAATCCCAGCCTTGTTAAGGGATACTGTGTTACTCAATGACAACCTCAACGTAGTTGAGGAAAGATTAGGCAGATTAATTAAATACAAGGGTATAAACATGGTAACAAGGGTATGTAAGGACATAAACGCAAATTTCAAAACTGTACACTGTATTTAAACTGATTTACTTGATAACTAGGAGAAAACTCAACGATAGAGTAAGCTCGCTTAAGTACATGAACTCTATTCTTGTTCTAATATACGATCATGAATGAAAGAATGAATTAAATTGAATGTTAGTAGGGAATGTAAAAAACTTTCCGGACTTTTCTGTCTTGATATATATTTACTGATTAACTGAAATTTTTCCGTTATTGACTTCTGTTTACACGACAGATGATTTTTCGTAATATTACTACAATACTATGACCGGAACATTCATTAATCAATTATAAATACGACTTCCACACGTCCAATTAATCCGCGATATACATCAATAAATAGCACTTTATTCTTTCTTTATTATGACACATCAATGTATTATAGCCCGAATTATGATTAATTTTATAATCTGTTTATAAAAACCTTGTGCTTGAAATATGGAAATTCTTTATAGAAAACATTTCTAAGAAATAAACCTATTTTTGATGTAAATCATTGTCTAAACTAAAATGTTGCACCAGAACTACACATCTGATACGTATTAGATTTTATTGATTAGATTAGAATTTCTTAATAAAATATACAACTACGAAGATAAAGGGACTACCTACGTAACTGTTCAAGAAATCTGAATAGTAAAGTTTTGTTATCATAAGATAATACAAATGTTATTCCGTGTTGATATGTATCTGCTATCAAATATGATATAATTTGGAAGGAAAGATTGGTTGTTTCCATTTTATATAGCTACATGTACATATGTTATTTTATTATAATATTTTTTTTTTAATAAATTCATTCCCATATCATTATAAATATATGCAATAACATAATTAATTTAAAAAAAAAGTAATCTAAAGGGGCCAAAACAATTCTTCCGCACCGCTGTCAACTGGTAATACACCTTGGCCACGTTGTATGGTAATGTTTATTCTCTGCCTAAGGTAAAAGTTTAGAACAGAAAGTTGTAGTACAGAAAAGGAATTCCTTTAAATATATTTATGTATTGACATACCTACATACAATAAAATATCTATTTCGCAAACCAATCAGAACTGTGACTGTCGAATTCTATTCTATGAAAAATAAAAATAAATATACCGATCATTCTTTGGCATAGTCTCATAAATAACCCTTTTTTTAGCAAAATATTCAAATAACTTCGAGAGAGATTCAGACTTTTGCTAAATAAAATCCACACTGCCTTATTCTAAGACGCGATCTAAAATAGTTTCGGGACTATTACTAGGTATCCAGAACTACATTTAGATTGCCTTTAATTGACATAACTATTTTAGATAGCGTTTTGGAATAAGGCAGACAGGTGTCCCTTCAAGAGTTGCAAGGGCTGCTCTCCTTCGAACATTTCACAGAAATGGCAGACTCATAAATATAGGCTATAGCTAGTGTATTTTATTTATTGCTGTAAACTAGTGCTTGACTGCGATCCCACCTGATGGTAAGCAGTGATGCAATCGTTGATTTTGAGACGCACTAGTTTATTAAGAACCTATTCACTATATCCTTGAAGACACCTAAATTATAATTAATCGGACGGGAAGAATGCAGCCGGCATACTGTTCTAGTCCCTCGATTTTTGCGCTATAAACGACGAGGCAAAACGCTTAGTTCGGACCGTAGATGTCTCAACAACGTAAGGGTGGATATTTGCCGTACGCCGTGATGTTCGATGGTAAGATTGAGATGATAGTGTTAAGGGACATGGCATCAAAAATAACATATTATACTTAGCCTCATTCTAAAGTATCACATTATGTTTTTAAATAGTTCGTAAAACTTATATCGATTCTAATTTGCATAAACGGTTAATCCAATTTCCCATAAGCAGTTTGTGGTTGCGGTTAAGTGTTTTCCACAATCTCATTACTTAGAAATGATTCAAGAGAATAATAATGCTGATCGATCAATTTTGTTAGACATTATAAAAAATAGAATATCATAAAATTTTAGATACACTTAGTTTAAACTAGCGTAGAAATAGTGATCAATGATCTTCGTCCAAGAAAAGGCTTTCGTTCATGCATCCATACTTATATCTTTCGTGGCCAGATCATCGGTCACCAGTTTAGAGGGATATGGGCAGTGGCGTAACTATATCACCAAGGCCCGTGGCAAAATTATTGGATGGGGCCCCAAAAAATCATCAAAATCATCTCATTGTGTTTGTATTTTCCCTAATGAATTTTGTAATTTTGGGTTACTTGTTTTGAGCCCATGGCTTTTAAGTCTAGGGCCTCGTCATACCGGGGGCCCGTGGCATTTTGCCAGTCTTGCCACCCTATAGTTACTTATTTTATTTATTTATTTTATTTACATCGGAAAACATACAGTATTAACAGCTAACAAAAACACTATTTACGCTACTATTAACCAATTACATGTTTTCGCATTTAGTTATCTAGGTATGAAGCACACGCTTGAAAGAGAAAAAATAAATTAAAAAAAAAAAACGCCACGGTATATGGGACTAGGTTTGTGCACTAGCTTCTGACGTTTTACAAGTGCCCATGTAGGCCTATGTGAAATAAAAAGATTTTCACCCGTATTCACAAACAATACTCAAACGACCCTTGACTAAGCAAACGCACAGCGTTGAAATAGAGCTCTGTGATTGGTTCGTTTGTGTTGCGTAGTTCACAAACCCTGCCCTGTGCGCTCGCGAGCACTGTGAGACCGCATAGTAACGTTTGTGAATACGGGTGTTTGACTTTGACTTTGTTTAAGGTTCAGGAAACCTCCAAAGAAGGGAGGACCTTCCGACTTAATGGATGTATAGTTTGATTTGGGCCACTCCCTGATAGATGACCTAAGACTTATAGTGTATATGTTAAAATCGCGCGAAGATCTCTAATTGCACGATGCAGTCTTAGACAAACAACGCGATATAGCAAAAAGAGGAAAATGCAATAAGGAAATAGTACAACATCAGGTCGCTTTTTTTTAAATTTGCTATAAACTAGTGCTTGACTACGATCCCACCTGATGGTAAGCAGTGATGCAATCGTTGATGGTGAGGCGCACTAGTTTGTTAAGATTCTGATGATGATAAAGATATGATAAACAAAGAAAAAAACTCACCAGATAACACAACAGTGATGAACAACACGATAAAAGATCCAGAGAACAGTCCCACTTTAAAAGTGGTCCATGGACTCTGCTGTTCTCCAAGCGGCGGTACTCTTAGCTTCTTCATGGCTTTCTGTCTGTCCCCTCCCTCCAGGTCATTTGTGACCGTAGCCTCTGTATCACTTATTAGTCTATCTATATCCTTGTTTGTGTAGAAGTGAGATGTTTCTACGTGCTCTGCTCGCCATTGTGCTCCGTTGCTTACGTTTAGTAACTGCGGAAGACTGATCATTAGTTGGGTATATGTTTTTGACAGATTTTGAAAGGAGAATGGGCAGTTTGGACTAGGAGCGGGGTAAGAATTGTTTCTAGGACAGCGTGATTGTTTGAACGTTATCGTGTCTCTAGAACACAAAGAGCAGCTAAAGGAACACGAGTGGTTTTCTTTTGTCAGTAGAACTCTGACATATCCTTTTTGCTCCACCGAGAGTGGGAGGGGTTATTTAGAGAATTCCCAAACTAAACAAAAAATACACACCCACCAATCCGCACTGGGCCCGCATGGTGGATTATGGCCCATTCCCTCTCCTAGAGAGAGGAGGCCTGTGTCCCTGCAGTGGGAACATTAAAAAGGCTGATGATGATGATGATGAAACAAAAAATATAGGAGAACAGTCGCGTATAGAAATCAGCAGTAAGTACCAACTACGGTACGCGGCAAATAAGTTGAATCCGGCACGGTTACGCGCAGACCTCCACCTTGACAAGACTCGAAAATCGGTAGTAATTCTCGTCACACAAGTTGAACATCATGGTGGTCGACCTTAAATACGCAGCAACCGATTTTCGGGTCAACTTATCTGCCGACACTTTACGAGGACTGTGAGACAACGTTTTTGGAGTCAAACTTCTACCACATGAGCCTTCAATTACCTACACACCCGTCACATGAACAGCAACACAACTAGGCGACGAAAAAATACGTTAAGTACCTACTGATCATAGCGTCATTTATTTTTAAGTGAGAAATCATAAATTCCGCTTCACCCAGAGCAGGCTTCTCTCGTTGGAGAGAGACGGTGTGTCAGTCTCTTACTGGTTAAAAATCACCAGCGTTCCTTTTAGACCAGTTCCAAGGATCGTCAATTTTGCAAGTACTTACTTAAAATATGAGTATCTACAATTAAGAATTATATTATATCCCCTGAGTTTGTGTCATTGTTTCTTCTGAGGGTCAATTAGTCAGTCGGCTTCATCTAGTTTAAACTGACGACAAAATTAACGTATAAAAATTTATTTATTACAACTTTATGCACTAATAAACACTGTACTAAGGCGGACTTAATGCCTTGTGCCTGGTCTACCAGTTGAGGTTGTTTTTTTTTATTCAAAACCTATTTAAAAAATAAATATTAACTATCATTGTTGTCGATTTTACGAATTGTTGTTGTCCTAAGTAAATGAAGTTCATTGAATGTTCGACATTGAGATACATAAATAAGATTTTAATAGTGACAAAAATAATTCATACTTGTTTGTTCTGCAACTATTACAAATAATATTTAATCAAAACCTTCAGATATATAAAAAAGAAACTTCGTTTTCTCTATAAAACGTGATACTGTCAAGGTCTATGATAAAGCGTGCAATTTTTTCACGGCTTAAAATGTTGACCTGGTTAAAGAGTATTAGCTCGCCCCTATTTCATGTGATTTTAACATTACTGGCAAAAAATGGGTGTACTAAACACTAGGTACCACGCCTTTTTGGGTAATATACCTCACTAGCGACTCGCCCAGCTTTGCAAGGTTGTTTTTTTCTTTGTAGAAGGTAATCTCTGGAACTACTGTTGTAATTTTAGCAACAATAGAAAGCTGTTTTACTCCTGAGTGACATAGACTATACTTTATGTACGCGGGCGAAGCCGCTGACAAAAGCTACTATATATTATGCATGTATTATACACATAAAACTTCCTCTTAAAGCACTCTATCTATTAAAAAAAATCCGCATCGAAATCCGTTGTTTATTTTTAAAGATCTAAGCATATATAGGAACAGACAACTTTGTTTTATACTATGTAATGAAGATGTGAATCTATGGACCAGCAGCTCGTTCGATAAAGTCACCACACCTTTAGATGAAAAAGAGCATATAAGGGAATAAAGGTAAGTTCTAGTCAGTAGGAGCTCAGCAGGATCGAAGCCTATCGGGGCATGGGTTCGCTTTTGAAAGGAAAACCCCGGAGTCTTGGAATGTAAGGCAAAGATGGAACGTAGAAGGACGTTTTGGTCAGTAAAAGTGTAACTCTCTCACTCTTTTTCCTAGAGCAGAAATAATTTGATAGTTTCCCTGTCTTTACCTTTCGGCTACCTTTCTATCTTATATCACTACATAGTATAAAACAAAGTCGCTTTCTCTGTCCCTATGTCCCTTTGTATGCTTAAATCTTTGAAACTTCGCAACGGATTTTGATGCGGTTTTTTTTAATAGATAGAGTGATTCAAGAGGAAGGTTTATAGGTATAATATATGCATAATATATCACTATTGCACCCGTGCGAAGCTGGGGCGGGTCGCTAAAAATAAATCGCAAAATGCCAAAACTCGAGAATGGCTGAACCGACTTCGCTAATTCTTTTTTTGTTGTTTTCGTTACTGTCAGGAGAAGATTCTTATGATAAAAAAATAATGTGTAGTTGGGTAGAGTAGCGTAGAGTGGAGTAGAGTAGAATAATCTGTTGCCGGGAGCGAAGCCGCGGGAAAAAGCTAGTTACCTACATATACAATTAAAAGACAGTAGGTGTGTAGACACCGGTGTCTGCTTGGGGCGACTAAACGACCCACCGTTCCTTCCTGCCTTAGTTCCAGGGCCCCGGTATTCCGCTTTCGTATCAAATGTTGGCTCCAGAAGGCTTTGACTCTGCCAGACCCCTACAGTTGCTGAAAACTCCCTGAGGCGCGCGGCCTCCTCTTTAGCAGTGGGAATGGGCCGTAATCCACCACGCGGGTCCAGTGCGGCTTGGTGGATGTCATGTCTTCGAATTTTTAGTTCTAGGACATGCCGGTTTCCTCACGATGTTTTCATTCACTGTTTTGAGAGCAGTGGTACTACACAAAGTAATGCGCCTGGCTGGGTTTGACCCCGCGACCTACAACTCGTCAAGTCGGGGCCTTTACCACTCGGCCACCACTGCTCACAATGTATAATAACTATTGTGTACTAGGTAAATAAGCTTTTCATTGTAAAATTCTGAAGTAATGTGGTAATTGATGACAAAAATGGCGGAATACCATGTTTTATGTTTGTTAGCTTTATTCAATTCGACACAGACAGCGGTATGATTTGCAAGTAACAAAAGTATCATCGCGTTTACCAGTAAGTTACGGTACTTAAGTTGTTGACGGAAACATCTTAAGGAAAACCACGCTATATAAACTGACTAAGCGGTATAGCTGATCAAATTTATTTATGGTGCGCTTTGTAAAAATAAAATACAGCGTCTATTAGCGTTACTTGTATATTAATGGTTTTTTCCTAAAACGTTACCATACTTTTAACCCACATTTTCGACTTTATTAGTCCTTCAATAAGAGTATTATTATTTTTCATTTCTTTATTGCAGTATGTTCATACTCCCGGAATTATTAGTATTCTAAAAAAATCCAAGGCCAATTATCATCATATTAAGCCTATTTAATGTTCCCACTGCTGAGACACAGGCTTCCTCTCTAAGAGAGGAAATACACCACGCGTGCCCAGTGCGGATTGGTCGATGTCACATGTCTTCGAATTTTTGGTTCTAAGACATGACGGTTTCTCCACGATGTTTTCCTTAACCGTTTTGAGAGCAGTGGTGATGAAATAAATTACACAAAGTAATGTGCCTGGCTCGGTTTGAACTCGTGATCTAGAGCTTGTAAGTCGGGGCCGTTACCACTCGGCCACTGCTCTCCGTATGCCAAGTTTCATCCAAATTCGTTCCACCGGCGTCGTTTGAGTAAAAAACAGACACGGACTACAAACTTTTGCCTTTATAATATTAATTTGAGCTTTTAGTCTAAATTTTTCTTTAAATTAAAAAGTAATATTCCCGTTATAAGCCTACAGTATCTCATAGCAGTACAAAACCTACCCCGACCACTAAAAGGTAAACCAGTTTACTATTTATTACCCTCTTCACTGAGTATACAGGCTCAAACAGGTCATGCTTTATAGTAGGTACGGTAAGCAACACATCAGACTAACAAACTGTCAAAATTCTGCAAACAATTTTCAACTCTTAACCATAATATAACAAGGTTCAAAATGTATTGGAGAAATCTGACAGATTTGTATAATCTGATGTACTGCTGACTGTACCTATGTTCTGCGGTCAAATCAATTATGACGTTAAATTCGTCATGTCAGACTTTTACTGACTTACAAGTCCAACTTATGTTCTACGTGGGACTAATGCAAAAAAAAATACAGGATGGATTGTTTGGTCAGTAAGTCTGACACTATTTTCCGCTCTGCCCAAGGACGGGATTCGTCATCATCATCATCATCATCATCATCATCATCCTACCCTTATCCCATATTACTTGGGGTCGGCGCAACTTGTTTTTTTCTTCCACTCTGTCCTGTCACCCGTCACACTATCACTAACTCCCTTTTCTTTCATATCACTTCTCACACAATCCATCCATCACTTCTTCAGCCTCCCTCTTCCTCTCCATCCATCTACGTGTAAATTCAAAACTCTTTTCGTAACATGCGTTTCATCTCTCCTCTTTACATGGCCATACCAAGACAAACGATTACCTTTCAACTTACAAGGACGGGATTCGTCATTCGATGATTTTTCACACCATAAAAAAAATCCAGACTTTTACTGACTTACAAGTCCAACTTATGTTCCTTCAATTGCTCTTTGCGTTAGAAAACCGTGATAATTTTTTCAAACAATCCTTTATGTCTAACCATGCGCTAATGACCACTTGTGCCACTGCTTACCTACTGATACTTTTTCATGTGTATTTTTTAAGTAACTAATTGCTTTAGTTTTTGCCATAAGCAATAACTGTGGGTGTGGGCACTAACAGAGTCTAAGGGTCAGTTCACACCGAGACGCGACGCGACGGACGATGCAGGAAGACGCCAGTGATTTTGCGCTACACCGCGCGGCGAGACGCATCGTAACAATACGAGGCGCATAGTACAATCACGCCGCACGGACCAGTGCACCGCTACGTCGCGCTACGCCGCGAGGCGTCACGAGGTGCAGCACTGCATGGAACAACGTATTTTAAATTCTGTCTTCTGTCGCAATGAAATGTGAGTCTTTTCGCGTAGTAAATTAAGTTCTATTTTGAGTCACTCTATTAAAATGTGCGTGCAGCGTCCCGTCACGTCGCGTCTCGGTGTGAACTGACCCTAAAGTTCAAATCGTAAAATGAACGTGCTTTTACATTTTATGGTATAATTTTACTAATGGAAATGAATAGGGAAGCCCATCTAGATAAAGTGACGCATGTATGACTAGGTTTTTACCTGACATATTTAACATACCACAAGAATATTAAAATACTAAAAGGCAATTAAAAATTGATTATAAATTGCCATGTTGATCTAAGTAGTGATCGCTACTGCAAATGTTGTGCGTGGAACCCCGTGTTAAATCAACGGGTAGAGAGACATTTTTAACGCAAATCGGTAGCGGTTTTTCGTTTTACATCTTTACATTGTTCAAATTTGGCAGAATTTTACACTTAGATGTATCATGGTAAGTACTATGCGTTCCAAATGAGAATAGGAAAGTCAATAACCTCGATCTGTCTAATTTTGAGTGAAGAGTACGGTTTGCAAAAAATCTTATTTGCGTATCAATAAAGAATTTTTATTTTTGCTTTTTCTTACTAAGTCCTAGTAAATTCCAGGTTAGGTAAAAACGTCATTGTTTAATATAAATTAGCTAAATATATTGTTTTAAGTCATAAATGGTTTAAAAGAAAAACTATTTTCTTTCTTATTGTCATTGTTAGGAACAATTCGCCTATTTTTCCATTTACCACTACTCAGCCACATCACAAAGGGACACAGAGATAAACAAAATTGAAGAACTGGATTCTGATAAAAAAAAAAGAAATATACATTTTTTTAAATGTTGTTTTGTTCCCCCTAGCAAATTTATTTGATTTGACAGTACGACGTAACGTCACAACATGGCAATGGATTCTATTCTCATTTGAACGCATTGTAGGGGCAATAATATAACATGGACAGGTATTTCAGACAGTAAACTGGTAGTGCATATTCATGTCCATATCATAAGCAGTAGTATTCTTATTCGCGGCACGTAACTTAAACCATGACCTTCAATGCGCAGACAGGTTTTCATTTTACACACATTCCCATTTAAAACTTTTGAGCCCCAAGTGAACGCCGGCGTTTGCATACCAATTGTTCTTTAATTGTGTCTATAATTACGATAGTCGAAAGGGTTAACAGGTCATTGTAGTTCAACTTATTTGCCGCTAGAAGTTTTTACATCAGAACCACACTTATCATTAACAGAATGTAAACATCGAGCAGTTAGCGGATATCATTTGCCCACTGTATACACCGTTAAATCTTGATCGTTTTAATCCCTTGGAGGATCGATTCAGTACATGAAACACTATCGATTGGTAAAGTTAGAATGAAAAAACAAAGTACTTTTTTTTTTAAACTCGAATTAATTTACGCATGTTCTAAATTGATTTCTTTAAGTAAACGTCAGCTGGGCAAGTTCAATGACCTGTAGGTAGTTAGTACGCAACGACCGACAACTACCTACAAGGTCAATGACTCGTTTACGTAAAGAAATTAATTTCGTAAATGCGTATATCAATAAGAGATTAAGAAAAAAAGTACTTAATTTTTTTATTTTATCTACACAAATCGATAGTGTTTCATGTACTGGATCGACCCTCTTCGGGATTAAAACGACTAAAATTTAACGGTGTATTTAGGATTATCCATTATAAACAGATAAGAAACTATATCAAACCTTACCTTATCGTGTTTTTTCAATATTTTTCTGAAGCCAGTGTAATTTAGATTCTGGTAGTTTTGTAGGAGAATGAGACTGAGATAGAATTCGCTGAAGGCTAGTTTTAGTTCCTGTACTTTTCGCCGTGGTATCGCCTTTTTGCCATCACCACTTCCTTTAGGCTTGATTGTCTCGAAATGTGACTTTAATTCGCTTTGGAGTGTGGCGAATTTACGAGTCGCTTCGGCGAGCTTTTCTGAAAGATAAAATGAGATGTAGCATATGACTGTTTGACCTCGTATAAAAAGAAATGGTGCTTTTTACAAATGCTTGGTTTACCCTACGAGACAGTTGTGGATAACATGTTGCGAATTTTTCCTACGCCCCTGTAGCGCGGAGGCCACGTATTATTGACACGGAAGATATGGTGGTAGCTGCGCTCCTAATAGTGCTAGCCAAGATACAAACGTTTCGTTTAGAGTTAGCGCTTGTAATTGTCATTGTCATTCCCTAGCTGACGTCCGAACAAGGAAAGTAGGGGCGTAGCCAACTACAAGCGCTAATACTAAACGAAACGATTGTAACTTGGCTAAGGGGAGCTGCTGTTTCTTATAAAAAAGTTTTTCCTGCACTTGGAATTAGTCCTGTATCCCGGGTGTGTTCATGTGTCACAAACACAAAGACACCCTACTCCCTGTAAAATTATCTACAGGCTATGCATATATTTGCTCTGTGTGAGAATCGAACCCTTTATCTATAGCGCAGCAGCTAATCGTTTAACCACAGCGGTTGAGCTGAAGGTTTTCTTCCAAATGCAATTCAACTATGTATTAGTTACAAATCAATTATTATATTATTAAGCTATTTATTGTATAACTTTATCTACACTAATATAATAAACTAGCTTTTGCCCGCAGCTTCGCCCGCGTACATAAAATATAGCCTATGTCACTCAGGAGTAAAGCAGCTTTCTATTGTTGCTAAAATTTTTCCAATCGGACCAGTAGTTCCAGAGATTACCCCCTACAAACAAAAAAACAAAAAAACAAACTTTACCTCTTTATTATATTAGTGTAGATAGGTAAAGTTTGTTTTTTTGTTTGTAGGAGGTAATCTCTGGAACTACTGGTCCGATTGGAAAAATTTTAGCAACAATAGAAAGCTGCTTTACTCCTGAGTGACATAGGCTATATTTCATGTACGCGGGCGAAGCCGCTGACAAGAGCTAGTAAATAATATTTAGCCGAGAGCAAATGGAAGTTAGGCGACTTGTAAAAAATAGAATAGAATATTTTTATTTATTAATAGAATGATACATATTATGGGTTGAATAAAAAATAAAAATCATAGCATAACAAATTCTAGTTTTTACAATGACTTTTTTTATCAAACGTAAACGCGACATGCAAGATAAACCCACGTGTTGATAAAGGCTTCCGTAGTAAGGTTACTGTAACCTAACTACGGAAGCCAAATTTAAACCTAAAATATACCTCTTATTAAAACCAGCAAAGTGGACTATCATCATCATCATCATCAGCCTTTTTAATGTTCCCACTGCTGGGACACAGGCCTCCTCTCTAGGAGAGGGAATGGGCCATAATCCACCACGCGGGCCCAGTGCGGGTTGGTAAGTGGACTATGGCTAGTAATTTTTTTGCCTTGATATCAAGGTATTTCCCAATAGCTACAACCGTCTACAATCCCTCTCTTAGAGAGGAGGTCTGTGTCCCTGCAGTGGGAACATTAAAAAGGCTGATGATGATGATGATGAGGGATCTTTAAATCGAAGAGTCGTCTACCACATTATGGCTTACTATCAGTTGGTATAATGATTAAGTGTGAGCACATCAATAATAAAATCTTAAGTGCCAAGCCAAGCCAAGTTACAATCGTATCGTTTAGAGTTAGCGCTAGTAGTTGGTCACGCCCCCAACTCCCTTGTTCGGACGTCATCTCAACAAAGGAATTGTGGGCGAGTCTATCTACAAACGCTAACTCTAAACGAAACGATTGTAACTTGGCTAAGGGGTCAGTGCAGATTGCTTGTAGAACAGATGGTCGATGGGGACGAAAGTATCTCAAGTACCGAGCCGGAAGACACAGCGCTGGTAGGCCTAGCTACAAGGTAGATAGATGATCTAATGATGCTCGCCAGAATCCGATAAATACGAGACGCACAGGAGCGGTCGTTATGGCGACACTTGGGAGAGGCGTATGTCCAATAATCCACTATTACGTCCACGTCTTTCGGCTGATATAATGATGATAATCCTTACCTGAATAAAAAGTGTTAATTTTCTTAAGTTCCTGATCACAGTAATGGAAGAATGTTTCATCAAAGTTAGCAAAGTGGCGGGAAAGCACCTCGGGCTCGACATTCTCAGCTGACGGGGCTTCTTCTACTGCTGTGTATAACATAGCCTTCATTTCCTGTTGGACAAATAGACAATTATTGTATCAGTGTGCATATACTGTAGCATGACCAAGGTCTTTTTTACATAGCTTTGGAATGGATTACTATATGCATCATAAAGATGATGAGAAAAAATATATAGGTATATGGTATCTACACTAATATAATAAAGAGGAAAATTTTTTTTTTTTGTTCTCTGGAACTACTGGTCCGATTGGAAAAATTTTAGCAACAATAGAAAGCTGCTTTACTGGAGTGACAGAGGCTATATTTTATGTATGCGGGCGGATCCGCTGACAAAAGCTAGTTTATAATATTCTTAGAACTCCAGATTAAGTATGTTACCTTACATTGTATATCTACCATAAATAAAGGAATAATTCTCTCAACAAATATTTATTTAAATCATAATGTATTTATACTATCTTAGTCATACTATGCCATTATGTTTTTGCTACAATTATAAGCATGCTCTAGTAACATGACAATTAAACAAGCCAAAAAGGACACTTTACTTTATTTGTCTGGAAATGATCTTTGAACCAAAAAATTTAATTTTCATAATATTTCATTTTATAATCCAAAAGGACAATTTTTAAATATGGAAATGAGATATCTTCCAATTGATTTTCCACTCTTGGGCGAAGTGTATGTCAGACTTTTATTAAGTAAAACCCCCTCCTATATTCCTTCCTTACTATCGGAAAGTACAGGTCAGAGAACCATTTTGTCCAGTCTTCAGATATAATTAATGTGGCTACAGAAAAAATAAGTTTATTGCATGTTTACTTTACTATAAAAAATTATGTCTCATTATACTTTCTATAAATAGTCTCCTTTTAAGATATAATTACTGCAGCTACATAAAAATAAGTTAATTTTCTGTTTATCTTATATATAAAAATGAATTGTAAAATGTGTTGGTAAGCGCAAAACTCGAAAATTTTTTGTTGTGTTTGTTACTGTCTGGAGAAGGTTCTTATGAAAAAAAAATAGGTTATAGTTGGGTAGAGTATGGTAGAGTAGGATAGAGTAGAGTAGAATAATCTGTTGCCGGGAGCGAAGCCGCGGGCAAGCTAGTTTCAATATAAATATTAGTATTGTTTTCTCATTAAATCAGCAGACAATATATGTATGAATGCCAGCATTCATACATGTATTGTCTGTCTATTGACTCTAATTACGGTACTCAAAAGGTTAAACCTTGTACAAAAGAAACACATTTTTTTTTTTATTTCCACCTCAACATACAAAGATACATAGTTGGGCCTAATGTATTAAGTATTCTCTACCAAACTAAACCAAGATTGGAGTAGAGACAATTATGCTAGGTAATTATGGTGAGTCCCGAAAATGCTGCGGGCCCCCTGTTCGACAGGGCAGGGTATATAAGAGGCTGCAAGATCAGAAGTTACCCAACCATATATATAAAAAAGTAGCTTTTGCTTGCGGTTTCACTCCCAGCAACAGAAAAATGTGGTGAATGAAGAACCGTTCGGCCGATTTTGTGCAAACTTCACACAAACCATTTATTAAATAACAAAGCCTTAACATTTGGTTTAGATAGACGAGCCCATTCTTGAGTTATAAAGTGAAAACGTAAAATGACAATTATTTTTATATATTAGATATAGATTGATCATCTGAGGCCCAAATTCCAATTAATTTACCACAGGCCTCAGATATAGTTACTTCAATAAAGTCTAGTGGGCAGATGAATAAAAAAAAAAGAAAATATTATTACAATACTAAAGGGGAAAAAAAACAAGTGACTTCAAACACTCCACAATTCATAAAGTGTTATTTAGACATTTAAACTATTGTATTTGATTGAAACAAAGCAGTTGTCTACTTTTAATATTAGTCAAGGACAAAGTGGTATTTATTTTTATAACTCTCCTTGGCCCTATATGTACAGTATTCAAATTATATAAATTAATTCAATATCTATTCAGTTGTAAAGTTATTAACTTTACACTACACTTATATAAGCAATTGAAGAAACAATAGATCCAAATGTTCATAAAATTTTTATCTTTAATTAGTTGTATTAGAACTTATTGGAAACTCTTAATAATAATGTAATTTCTCATTAGTAAAAACCGAACTCATTGAAAAATACACTCATAAATAAAAGTGGGTAGATAGAATATAGGCAAAGCATAAATTATAAAGCTCTTATCTATAATTTTATGGACTGTAATAATACTTGCCTCATAGTTTATGTATTGTTTACGCCACTCAGGCGTAATATGTGCACTTAAGTGCTCCGCGAACTTCATCTTAGGACCTTACTACACGACTTTGTCGCTACAAAAACTCTTAAACACTAACTATAGTTCGCAATATTCCACATAAATTGTTTGCCACGGCCAAACCGAGTTTACTTTGAGATAACTGGAAATGGTGACCTCATTGCACTGAGTCTATATATTTGAGTAAACACTGGAATGATACGGTATTACTTATGAGCAAATTTTTATCTTTTTGTGTTTTAATTTTTCCATAAAAAAACGATGGACTGTTTCTTCGGATCACCTGAATGAATGACAATTGACACAAGCACACACAAGTAGTTTTATAAGGATGTCCCTTCTTTAGATATTATTTCGTAGACGATTGATTGATTTATCTTTAGTCGATTTTAATCTTCATTAATTATTATAAAACGATCTAGTTTCTATCATTGTGTCGGTCCACGTAGTGTTATTAGTAATTTTCCCATTATTAATTAGTAGGCCTTTTACTTTTAACATCAATTTTACTTTGGTTAAAGAGAGAAACCATTATGTCCAAGGTTATATTATAGGTTATTTTTGTACATGATTACCTGTGTACCAAAATTGTAAAAAACTTACGCACGCACGCATACAAATTTCGTCCTTTAACAATATACCTGTATACTATACAATAAGTAGGTAATTGAAATAATGAGGGTCATCCTATATACCAAAAAGAGAAGTTGTTATTTACACTCTAATAAGAACAAATAATAATATGCCGACGATATTAAACATCGGACTGGGTGGAGTAACGGTCCAACGATAAGGGCGCTGGACCTTGACCCTTGCAATACTTATTATCTACGTAAGAATTTAAAGGGGAAAAAAATTGACGCTTGGTTGGTTTTGATGCTTATTTTTGAAAAATATTTGTTTTTTTTTTGGGAACGCTTATAAGTCTAGTTTACAAGCGCAGAGCTGCAGTAACGTTGCCAAAGATATAGTTCACCTATGCACATCTAAGCATACATAGGCATCAACCACCGATCCTTTTTCAAATCTTAACTTTTAAAAATTATCAAGATTACTTCCTACTTGTAAGATAAAAAATATTATCGATACCTTCTTCTCGTACATCAACTTAATTGGCCTTTTGATTACAGACACAATTAAGAGACAATAGGTGTGCGGACACCGTTGTCTTTTTAGGGCTTAATGAACTTATGGCCTTTGATAGAAATAACTAATTTTTCATCCTAAAATGATTCCTAATAATGAAAATGTTTATTTAAAAGTAGCTGAAGTCAATTTAGTATCCGATTTAGAACACACTACTTTGAGGTTAGCATTTGTTACGAATGGTGGTAAGTTATTTCATGTCATTCTGTAGTTTAAGCTTGAAAGAGTAACAAACATAACAGGTACATACAAAAAAATGCTTTGAAATGGTTTTTTAGGAAAATTCCATCAAATATTTTTTCGACTGTGTATATATTTTGGGTTTATCTAATTTTTAGTTTAATATCAATTTAGTTTTTATTGAATTGAAACACTACGATGTAGTAGATTTATAATTATTGACTTACTAATCGATACAGCACTATTGACAGCTGTTCCATGATAGATTGACGTAACTTTATTCGTACCGAAACTATAAATTTAATTCTCAGATCAACTGAAACTTTTTGAATGTCTTTCAAAATAAACAAAAATAAAAGATATTAGCATACTAATAAAAGATTTATTTATCTGTTTCAATTTCTAATTCACTAGTGGAGTTATCTCTGACTGGGAAAAGAGCATGGTTGATGTTCTCTGGAATGACTCTGGCCACTTTTCTGGGTTCCTTCACTAATGTCTTGGGGCACTGCATTTCTGACCAGCTTATAGGCACCATACTGATGCCCTGAGGGGAACCTTCTGCAGTAGCTATCACTACTCCTAGCTCATTCTCTGCTGTTGACAGGTGGTACCAGTGGATTTCTGTCATTGGGAGCTGATTTTGGTGTTAAGGAAAATGTTTCTTACACACAGTAGACAAAGAAAAATATTTAGATGAAAGACAACTAATGTAAATTGATATACATTAATTAATCTATTAATAATGTTGCTTTTGCTATTTAGGAATAATAATATTATATAGTTTTTCATCAAAAAGGATACAACTCTCGCCAATATTACATCTCCCGGTCTGTAACATTTATAAGGGTCCACTCTATCTTTCTCTGTAGCTTTAATGTCTTCTTTCTTCAGAATTCCTCTGTAAGGCCTTACTAGAACTGATGAACCCACACACAGTATAACACATTGGACCATTCTAGGGTTCACAACTGTCACCTTCGCCGTCACTATGTCTCCAGTCTTAGGCAGAATACTAGGTGTCCTTGGGCTTTCTACTGATACTATTGTTACCTGAAAAAATAATTATTCATAAAACAAATAAATAAATAGACATTGCTTTCATTTTTTATTTCATCGTAATACACAATGATTCTTTGAAATAGTTTGGTATGTTTAGTTTCGCAAATGCTGTAAGCTTTAGAAATTTAGTTTAGTAGATAATTTAGTAATACATATTTTATGAAGCATTATTTGCCTACCTCATTTTCATCTTGTTCCATTTTTAGTGTACCACACAAAGTAGCATAAATATACCCTCTGAGCTCATACGTCCCGGGTCCGGCGACATTTTCTTTATTCGATAAACTTAATCGCATACCAGGGATGCATAATTTTCCCATTTCTTTTAACTTTTCTTTATTCAATGCTGCCATGATGTGTTTTTTAGGTTATGTTAAAATATAATAATACTATTACTTTTTCAATGTTTACCGTATTAGTGTTAATCTCTTACAAAGTTTTATTTTATGGCGTACACGAAATTCAGTAACATTTATGGAAACTGATTAATTATTACGACAAAAATATAAATTAAAACTTTGTTGATAAACAAGTTTTGACATTTACATTTTGAGGAGAAAAAACAAGAAAAAATACTTTTTAAACATAGACAACGAGCATAGAGTCTTCGAATGCTGACACAAATCTTGCTTTGTTGGATTAGTGGTGGGACGAAAAATGTTTAAAACTAATGCTTAATCTGAAGATTCATTATGAGCCGATATTTTGAGATTAGCATATGAGCTGATCCCCAAAAAAAAATAAAGCCATTCATTCATTCATTTTTCCTCTAGGGAGCAAATCTTGTATGAATTCATTTAGTTACTCATAGGAAGGCATGGCTTAAATGACTTGGCAATCCTAGTTAAAAAGCAATACACTAGTAAAAATCTATGCTCAGTTTTGGTCGTTGACGTGTCACGTCAGCCGGTTGGAGTGACATTTGATTGTGTGGAAGTGATTCTGTTTTATGGGATTTTGCGTGAATATCTCTAAAATATACTAGAGATATGCTTACAAAGTTTGAAACTAAATCGGCCCGGGTGAAAGGTATATCCTTTCATGCGAAGCGGCCATGGGTTTTGGCTAGTTTACACAATGGCGTGATACAGCTATGGGATTATCGTATGTGTACATTGCTGGAGAAATTTGATGAACATGACGGTCCCGTGCGTGGCATTTGCTTCCACATCCAACAGCCGCTGTTTGTTTCCGGTGGCGATGATTATAAGATAAAGGTTTGTACCCAGGATGTTTAGTTCAGCTATAACTTTTACATGTATGTTTCATCATGTTTGTGACACGTATATCGTATCTGGCGTATCAATTATAATTTCCTCCTGTAACTACACTGTATATAAGTATATGACTATTCTTCAGTGCTTGAATACAAGAATGTCTGATAATTTTTCTAAGTTTCTTGCATACCTACATAATTAAAACAATATACAGAAATGTAGAATTAGTCTAAGTGATAAAGTTATACAGATTCTAATTGGATACCGGAAAGCAGATCCATGTGAGACACAATATCAGAAACAAAATAATTTTTGTAATTACACATGCTCACAATAAGATTAATAATATGAGCATTTTTATCAGTTACTAGCTTCTTGCTAAGGTTTTCGCCTGTATTAAAAAAGGTTTCTACACACACACTTACACACACTACATTTCTTTCATCCCCTTAGGGGTTGCATTTTGAAAATCTCTCAATGCAAGCCTCTTTCATAAAAGAAGCCTTTATTGTACATAATTACTGGTTCCTAGTCCCACTAGGTTCGATATATCAGTCAATAATTTCCTCCTTTTATGTATCAATTAAATATAATATATTTTTAATAATTGCAATTACCATACTATTCTACTAAGTATATATTTTGACTTTTCCACCTACTTTTGATTTAGTCCTAATTAACTCTATAAAAATATTTAGTATACATATTAGGTAGTGTAATTTTTTTTTTTTGTATGGCTTCTTGGGATGTGTCAACTAAAAATGCAAATGTCAAGTAAATTTGGAGAGTTTTAATATCTTGTCTATGGTTGCAGGTATGGAACTACAAGCAAAGACGGTGTCTGTTCACTCTTCTGGGCCACTTGGACTACATCCGTACAACATTCTTCCACCATGAGTATCCTTGGATATTGAGTGCTTCTGATGACCAGGTTTGTACTTCTTATTTTCATGTTTTCGTGCCCAAGATACAATTTTTACAATTATTTATCAGTTAGCTAATTGCTAATATGAATGGTAGAGAAGTCCAAAGATATTAAATCTGCTTATGCAATTTAGTTATTGTGAAGTATATTATATTTAAACTTATATTCCAGACAATCAGAATATGGAACTGGCAGTCCAGGCAATGCATCAGCGTACTAACCGGTCACAACCATTATGTAATGTGTGCACAATTCCACCCGACAGAGGATCTCCTTGTCTCTGCATCCTTAGATCAGTCTGTACGTGTGTGGGATTTCTCTGGGCTAAGGAAGAAGAGTGTTGCGCCTGGACCTACAGGCTTGGCTGAGCATTTGAGAAACCCACAAGCTACGGACCTATTTGGACAGGTATTATATACAGTTTTTAGGTGTTGTGTGTGTGTTTTTATATGTTGTAGGCTATGCAGCTTGTTAATTTGATAATGAAATAGTGTCCAATATTAGTTTGATTTGAATTTATTCTTTGATTTTATTATGCCCCAGATTTCCATGAATGCATGATCAATAATACAGATATTTTTTTTTACTTTTTATACAGCAGACTGGGGTATCACATAGTGACAGATAAATTATTGTTGAGTAATACTTATATTATTGACTGACAATAAAATTAATGAGAAAATGAAAATATTGAGTTACTTTGCATGTTTTGATTTTTTAAATTGTATTTTAAACATTATATTTTATGTTTTTAGTTACAAAAGTTTAAAAAGGTACATTTTATGAGATTTTAAATGTAGATTTGTGTAGCTGTAGACTTGTACTTGGTTTGTTTCCCTGTTCTTGTGTAGTAGCCAAGTTGGTGCTGTATTCTGAAGTGTTACAACTATTATTTGTTTTGTTTTTTAAAATGAGTAGCACAATTGGGTGCTTGGACCATTTTTTTTATTAGTTTCATTAAAAATTAAGTAACTTTATCGAAAATCGCAATTGCGAAAAATGAAAGTCTCATTGAAAATTATGTCAGTATGAACCCTTTAAAAATGGTAGAAGAATTAACCGTTTGAGCACCATAATTACAGACAATAAAAAGACAATAGGTATGCAAACACTGATGTCCTCTTGGGGCTTAATGAATTAATTGTCTGTCAGTTAACAAAAAATATTGTAATATTTTAATAATAGTAGTTGCAATGCTTCATCACACAGCTTTTGTTTATAAATAGTTATTATACAATGCTTTTATAATTTTCTTATTTCATGACTTTATTATAAAATTATATCAAATATAAATATAAATGAGTAACATGCTGCAATATATAAGTATGGTGTTGAGTCTTATTAAGAAGAACATTTTAATTGACAGTTTGTTCTTTCTGCAAGTAAAAGTATTTCCTTTAAAAAATAAAAGAAAAAAAGATATAAAATACCTATTATTTTAATCCATAATATAAAATGAATTGCAAAATGTGTTGGTAAATGCAAAACTCGTAAACTGTTGATCCCCTTTCACTTAATCTTTTTTGTTGTGTAGGGAAAACTATTACCATTACCCTACTCTACCCTACTCTACCCTACTCTAAAAAAAAAGTATCCTATGTCATTCTCCGGGCTCTAAACTACCTCCCTGCCAATTTTCAGCTAAATCGGTTCAGCCGATCTCGAGTTATAAGTGTTGTAACAAACCCGACTTTCTTTTATATATATAGATAAAAAAATTTGTAAGAAAATTGTGATCTTGATTTTGGAAAAAAATTATGATTATACAGCAAGTCAAGATCATTTTTTTTTTTGTGGTACAAATGCAGGCACTAGGCTATTTTTAACTTGGAAAGAAAACACTCTTTCTTAAAAATTACAAACTGTCGGTTACAATGTTCTTCCTGAAAAGACTCAATACAAGTTTATTTAAAACTCAAACAAAAAAAATCTTATAAAAACATATTCAACACACACAAACACACTTGACCTTTTAATCGCCTGCGTTGCATATATCTGACAAAAATTCTCGCGTTTGTATCAACAGGGTCATGACCAAATACTCCATCTTGTCAGGTCTACTGTCACCTATGGGAGATTGAAGAGGTATAGGCCGACCGTCTGAGTCCTCGCCTGCGCGTATAAATCACTATTTCTTTCCTGTGACGTCCCATATCTTAGGAACTATCTTGGCGCACTTCATCTCGTATGTATCTTACTAAGCGCCCCACCGCCCGCACCTGTCTCATTTCCCTTGGTCGTCATACCCCCGCGCCCCTGTACCGCGCAGGCGAGGACTCAGTTAGACGGTCGACCTATAAATGAAATGGAGTACCCAATCGCAAACACGAGAACCTAGCGAATTGGGCATAAAAAAACATAGGACGAACGCATGTGGTTAAAGGGTTAAATAAAAAAAAAAAAAAGTTTATAAAATATGTATGTATAATATTGATGTTATAACACATCACCAATGTTGCTGAAAGCAACTGATTTTACAGGCTGATGCTGTTGTCAAGCATGTGTTGGAGGGCCACGACCGCGGAGTCAACTGGGCAGCTTTCCACCCCAGCCTGCCACTGATTGTGTCAGCGGCTGATGACAGACAGGTCAAACTGTGGAGAATGAACGATGCTAAGGTATCTCGAAGCTGCTACTATGGGCTGATGGATCATACATTGGATGCAGGGTTTTCTGGTCTCTTTTTGTTCGTAACAGTAACTTTTTTGGACCTGGTTCTTGGTTTTTAACGCCATTTGGTCATTAAGTACAGTAAAGTTTGTTTAGTGAATTGTCTGAACTACATACTTCGAAATAAGTTGAATTCATAGTTAATTATCAACTCTATTGTTGTGAATTTAAAGTTGATTTTTGTGAAGAAATAGCCTTTAAAAAAGTATAGGTGAAATTTGAATTCTCAATACTCAATACATTTATTGCATTATTGCAATACATTTTATTGCATTATTGCAATATATTTTATTGCATTTATTGCATTATTGCAATACATTTTATTGCATTATTTGCAATACATTTTATTGCATTATTGCATGCAATTTTGTTTTCTATGACATGAGGTTTTGTTCAAAATTTCATTTCCTTATTTCAAATATATGAAGATAGTATATAATAACGATCGTCGTCAATAATTATCAGTTTAAAATGCCTATATATAGTCTTTATGGGCGCCGTTGTTGACGCCTTTTTATTGTCACATATCTGTGACTATAAAAAAGGCTATAAAATATACCAATAGACCAATCACAATTTTTAACGCGGCATTACAGTAAGGCTGGTCTAACTTGCCGAGCCTAAAGTTACACTCTGCGAATTTTAACGCTTGTGTACTCATACAAAAATAAAGGTTTAAAAAAAAAGCCAATAACAGTTAACAGTAATAACAACTGCTAATGGCATTTAATTTTTGTAAACCATTTATTTATTTACGAGCGCTAAAGTTAGCAGACTAATTTTAGACTCGCCAAGTTAGGGACCAGAGGCCATACACGTAGTCTGACAATTTACTAAACAATACTAATATAAACTGATTACATGACTACATATTTGTGATTCAGCATTCTTCTAACTCATTGCTCGGTGATTATGTCACGCAATTTTGGAGTAAGGATTCAGATTATTTTTCTTTCCTGTCTAACCTTCATCCGATCCTGAAGAAATTCAACAGAAATGATGGGTTTAAAATTCAATATGTTTAATTTCAAGAACAGTTTATTACCAGGTTAACAGGCGCGGTAGCGTAGTTATATTGTCGTCATAATTATATCGATGGAGCCGTTGTAGTTCAGTGGAACTGGGTGCAAATTTAAACTCAGACAAGTACTTTACTTTGTATATGAATTTATATAATTACCATGTTTTTATTTTTATTTTATACTAGCTTCTGCCCGCGACTTCGTCCGCGGAAATTTGGTGAGACAAAAGTTGTGATAGCTCGGTTAATATCCATGTATTATAAATAATTTATAGCCTATGTCACTCAGGAGTAAAGCAGCTTTCTATTATAGCTTCAATTTTTCCAATCGAACCATTAGTTCCAGAGATTACCCCCTACAAACAAAAAAACAAACTTTACCTCTTTATTATATTAGTGTAGATGAACTAGGGCTTGATTGCGATCCCACCTGATTGTAAGCAGTGATGCAATCGTTGATGGTGATCGGATGAGCCTATTCACTCTAGCTTTAAAGATACCCATTCCTAATAAAACAATGAAGGAAAATATCGCGAGGGATTCGGCATGTCCCAATAAATATATATTATATCAAATACATACCACCCCACAAATGGTGGATTATGGCCCTCTACCCTCTACCTAAGAGGAGGCCCGAGTCCCTATATGTATATCTATATTAATTTTAATACCCATCGTATCTGCGAGTTTCGCATGCTAATTTAAATTCGTCCTCTATGTCTAGCATTACTCGATATTAATTACCATTTTCAGCAGGTGATTTAGGTTTCAAAATGTCTAATAAATAAGCTTCTATGCTTTTAATTTTAGGGTAATCATTCAAGGTGTTTTGCAAGTTTCTGTTCTAGGAGATTCATTTTTTTTACTAATTTTTTAAATATTTTATTAATTAGGAGGGACAAACTAAGGTAAGCTAAATTTTATAATGTTGATTTATTTTGTTCGAATGTATATTATGGTTTGTAATAATGATTTTTGTTGTAAATTCAATCATCGATTATTTCCTTTAAAACCAAGCTTTCGAAAAAAAATCCAAAGGTTGTCTTTAAATAGTCGCTTTTAGCGATAAGACCGCCCATTTTAACACCTTAGTAATTGTAAGCTCCTGATGTACTAAATGTATTTATGGTGTACCTACAATAAAGAGTATATCTGTCTATCTATCGTGAAACTCGTTGAATATCTTCTTATCATAACCGTGTGAAGCCCAGAAAATCACTAAGTTACTGAACTCCTCAGGCCTGGGAGGTGGACACATGCCGAGGTCACTACAACAACGTCTCCTGCGTGTTGTTCCACGCGAGACACGAACTGATCCTGTCCAACAGTGAGGACAAGTTCATCCGAGTCTGGGACATGACTAAGAGGACTTGCTTGCACTCCTTCCGGAGGGAACATGAGAGGTAAGCGTGACAAAAATTTAATTAATGTTTTTAGGTCGGAAGAGAAAGATCCAAGCGTTGTGATGGCTCAGTGCTAACAGCCCTTTATTCCCATTTGCCCCCCCCCCCCTTAGCTTACTTAGTGGTAGTCACTAATAGGTGGCGTCAACCACCCCGGTGGTGATTGGTACTTACTTTTATCTGCATCTTCATAGTACCAATCTTAGATGGTTGTAAGAGTATTTACAGTTGTACTAATAAGAAAACAAAATTTACACAATTTATAAATTGTTTCTATAATTATAAAACAGTTCCAAATTATTTGCCATTAATTTTTATTGCTCATGATTTTTTGTACATAAAATATAGCCTATGTCACTCAGAAGTAAAGCAGCTTTCTATTGTTGATAAAAAAATTCCAATCGGACCACTAGTTCCAGAGATTACCTCCTACAAACAAAAAAACAAACTACCTCTTTATTATATTAGTGTAGATGTAGATGTCCAATACGAAACGCGAATAAACCACTGTACATTACCAAATTAGGGGCAGATGGGATAACTGAGGCTTCAGCAATGGAAGCTCTAGAGACTAATGATGCTATTTTTGTTTATTCTCAGATACTGGGTGCTTGCCGCCCACCCGACCCTGAACCTGTTCGCCGCCGGCCACGACGCTGGCATGATTCTGTTCAAGCTCCAACGCGAGAGGCCTGCCTACGCCGTGCATAATAACATGCTCTTCTATATTAAAGATAGGTGAGCTTTTTTTTTATTTACTGATACATGGTATCAGTGGAGTATTGGTGGCCGAGTGGTTACGGCCCCGACTTACCGAGTTGTAGGTTCAAACCCAGCCAGGCGCATTACTTTATGTACTTTATTTCATTACCACTGCTCTCTAAACCGGTGAAGGAAAACATTGTGAGAAAACCGGCATGTCCTAGAACCAAAAATTCAAAGACATGTGACATCCACCAATCCGCACTGGGCGCGCGTGGTGGATTATGGCCCATTCCCTCTCTTAGAGTGGAGGCCTGTGTCCAAGCAGTGAGAACATTTAAAAGGCTGCTGATGATGACGATGATACAAGGTACATCCGATTGAATTAAAATTTTAAATAAAAACCGGCTAAGTGCGAGTCGCACTCGCGCACTGAAGGTTCCATATCGCTCGTAGCAAAAATTGGTAACAAAATCACGTTCGCTGTTTTCATAAGAACGGGAACGTGGTTTTGGTAAGGACGGGACCCGAATGTTGTATACGTTGAATTATGACGTCACAAGATCATATAAATTGATCACTTCATGATATGGCCAGCTACAATTGATGATTCAATCCTCGTTTGGCCATATCTTTAATGTAAGATTTCTATGATAATAAAAGGTTTAAAGAAAGTAGGCCAAACAGAGGTTGAAATATCATCAAACTCTAACGTTTAAAACGATCTGGTCAGTTTTACTTGGCCATAGCATGAAGTGATCAATTTCTATGATCTGGCCACAGAATATACTTACGGGACCTTTCGTTTGCGAGTCCGAATCCCATTTGGCTAGTTTCTTTTTTACTACTATTTGAACATCGTCTTCTTTGACCTAGATCTGTCTTTATTTGTACTAATCCAAGTAGTTACGAGTACGTCATGGTATCCTTTTTACAGACAACTGCGTAAGCTGGACATGGCCACCAATCGTGACGCGCCAGTTATGCAAATCAAGGGAGGCGGCAGAAACCAACCTTATAGGTAATATTGTTGATCAGTTTTTTCGTTATAACTTGAGTTTTTTGTTCCAAAACTTAATCCTAACTAATATTATAAATGCGAAAGTAACTCTGTCTGTCTGTCTGTCTGTCTGTCTGTCTGTCTGCTACTCTTTCACGCCAAAACTACTGAACGGATTTGAATGAAATTTGGTGTACAGATATTCTAGACCCCGAGATAAAACATAGGCTACTTTTTATCGCGAAAAAGGGGTTGTAAGGGGTTAAAAGGGGGGGGGGGAAGTTGTATGGGATTTCATAATTTTCCGCGGACGAAGTCGCGGGCAGAAGCTAGTAATAAATATCTTAGAAAACATCGTGAACATGGTGAAGGAAAACATCGTGAGGAAACCTAGATGGAGTATGTCCTAGAACCAAAAATTCGAGGACATGTGACATCCACCAATTCGTACTGGACCCGCGTGGTGGATTATGACCAGTGTCCCAGCGTTGGGAACATTAATAAGGCTGATGATGATGATGATGATGAAACATCTTAGAATTCTGGCTCCAAAACCTCTATGTTTCTTCCAGCATGTCCCTAAACCACGCGGAATGGTGCGTCCTCGTGAACTGGCGCGTGGGAGACAACAGCTCGTACGAGCTGTACGCAGCCCCACGCGACGGCGGCGAAGCGCCCAGCGCCGAGCCCGCGCGCGGCCAGGCCACCACCGCCGTGTGGGTCGCCAGGAACAGGTTCGCGGCGCTGGAGAAGAATAATCAGGTCAGTTATTAATAGAATACTAGCACTGAGGGACTGGAACTGTTTGTCGGCTCCAGTCTTTCCATCCGATTATAATTTAGGTGTCTTCGAAGTTAGAGTGAATAGGCTCTTAATAAACTAGTGCGCCTCACCATCTACGATTGCACTACTGCTTACCATCAGGTGGGATTGCAGTTAAGCATTAGTTTATTGCAATTATAAAATAAAAAGAGCTCTCCAAAAGTTGTCAGCAAAATCGTGGGTCTAAACCCGCAAGAGCCACGCGAAATGAAACGGCAAAACTATCATAGACAACAGAAGGACACAGATATTGTTTTAATCAGTAAAAGGCTTCAGCGCCATCTATGGCGTCACAAAAGAACTAATACTGAATCTCGAAATCAATTTTCTTCACATGATTTGAACATATACAACAGCCTGATCTATCGGGCAGCAGCCCACCAGATATAAATACTGTCTGGTCGGAGGATTCTCCCTTGTCAATGGAGGTTTGCGGGATTTTACTCTTTGTTCCGTTTACCTCCAAAAGTCTGACCTCTAGCTCTAATTCAATGATTAGTCAACTAAAAAAAAAAGAAAACACTTTAATGGAATAGGTAATCACTTACACTGGAGTAAAGGTAAACTACATTGGGCACACGAGGTCCCACGTACACCGATCTGGACACATTGGCCTCCATACATTTTTATATGGCAACTAGATTTGTAGAGTGGTATCTCTACATTTGTAGAATAGTAACTTTTAGATTTGTAGAGCAGTAACTCTAGAATTGTATAGTAGTAACTAACTCTACAAATCTATCTTATTCCACGCGACACTACGTGACTCTTCTTACAAATTAGGCGAGACCACCCACCTACGCATCGGTCTATTGTAGTTCCTGCTTAATTCTTCAGTAAACATATCCTTATTTTTTTTGTTTCTTCAGTTGGTCATCAAAAACCTCAAAAACGAGGTATCAAAGAAGATATCCACCCCGACTTGTGAGGAGATAATGTACGCGGGCACCGGCATGCTGTTGCTAAGAGACCCTGACTCCGTGCAGCTATTGGATGTCCAGCAGAAGAGGACCATTGCTTCAGTGAGTGTCTTTAACTTAGTATTCATTCGAGAAATAGTAAGAAGTTCTTTGTGGAACCCGTCGTATGATGACCTTGTGGTGATGCTTGGGTGACCATTCTTTACCAAGTAGTCGATTCCTTTGGAGGGAATAGATCACATTTTCTTTCAGCCCCTAACGTGAACGATGGCGTTCGCGCAGGGATTAACGTAGAAAAACTTTTTATTTACGTTCTGGTATAAATACCGTATAAAAAAGTCTATATTTTATAATCTATGCGAACGCTGCCGTTCCCTTGGTGTTCAACCGAATGGTGCGAAATCACGCGCGAACGCGGAATTTCGTTTGGGAATTAAGGGGTTCTATGGGAAGCTAAGCAGTTAAGCTACCTATTTTTTATTTATTATACTAATTGTTGGTTGATGTCCTTGAACCAAAAATTCGAAGACATGTAACATCCACCAATCCGCACTGGGCCCGCGTGGTGGACTCTGGTCCATTCCCTCTCCTAGAGAGGAGGCCTGTGTCCCAGCAGTGGGAACATTAATAAGGCTGATGATGATGATGATACTTGTTGGTAAAGTCAAAAGATAGTATGGAAGCTTGAGAAAGAGTGAACGAATCTAATTGATGCTGACGTCACATTGCTTTGACGCTGTAAAGGATTTCCACTCTATTTGGCATCCTTAGCCAACACTACTACTACTACTACTTATGTTAACCAAACTAACATCCCTCCAGGTAAAAATCGCAAAATGCCGCTACGCTATCTGGAACTCGGACATGTCGCTAGTGGCCCTGCTGGGCAAGCACAGCGTGACCCTGTGCAGCAAGAAGCTAGAGCAGCTGTGCACCGTGACGGAGGGCGCCAGGGTGAAGTCCGGAGCCTTCGACGACTCCACGCCGCAGCCCGTGTTCATTTACACCACGGCGAACCATATCAAGTACTGCTGTAAAGACGGGTGAGCTTACTAGTCTTATTATGATTCTATGTGTTTGTTTGTTATTATAATAGTTGAAACGAATTTGGTCGAAAGACACAAAGCTAAGCATATAGGAAATTTTTATACCATTTTTTCTATGTGGTTCAATCTCAAACAAGGGCGCGGACTCCGTGGGTGCTCGGGGGCTCGGGCACCCACGAGAATCCACTCTAGTTCAAAATTTATTGCGTCATAAACAGTCCCCGGCCAACATTTGTTGACCGTCGGTCGATCATTGTGCGTTTCTCTTCTCACACTTCGCCACTTTTTTGAGTCATCAAATGAGCATGAGCACCCACGAGGTTTCCTAAATACCCCTGAATTCAATCTTCAAATCATTTATTTTAAAAAGGCTATGGGCACATATAAAACATGAGAAGCTTGCGCACGGTTCCAATTGGTCGTTTCTTAAGAAGAAGAACCAGTAAGAAACTCCATGGTTACTCTTTTAAAAAGTGATTGTTTCTGCAATATTTCCATATTACAATATTTATAGACATGAGAGGATAATGAAGACTGGACGGCTTTGTAACCAAAGCACAATAAGAACAATGTTCTCACATTAAAAGAAACTATAAAAAAATAAACCTGTCAATATCTGATAGATATGTAAACCAATGACTGTATCAGTGCCCCTTCTGCTCTCCTATGCTCTAGGATGAGGTCGCCGTAGCGTGAAGACGGAAAATAGTGCATGCACTGTATCGAATTGTATTGAGGAGTAAAGGGATTCAATTTTTTTTTTTATTTTTTTATTTTATAACTATCACACAATGCCATCTAGTCCCAAGCTAATTAGAGCTTGTGTTATGAGTACTAGACAACTGATAAACATACTTATATATTTTTAAATACACACATATTATAGATAAATTACACACAGACACAGAACAAATGATGAGATAACACAGAACAAATGACCAGAGCATAGCAGACAGGGCCACAGTCAATTACTAGCCCTTCTTAGTTTATTCCCCCGTTAGACCCGTCTGGTAGCTGATCAACCAAGCCATTTCTGAGGAGCCATCATGTGTATAAATTGAGTGTTTGTCTCTCGTAGTGACTACGGCATCATCCGTACCCTGGACGTGCCGGTGTACGCGGTGAAGGTGCTGGCCAGCGACGCGGGCGCGCGCGTCGTGTGCCTCGACCGCGAGTGCCGCCCCAAGGTGCTCAACATTGACCCCACGGAGTACAGGTCAGCTAAACCCCTCGGACGCCAGGAGGGCCCCTTTCTTAACATAAACAAACAAATCACCAAAAAAAAGAAAAAAATATTTTTTAAATATAAAAAAATAAATATAAAAACCAAATAAAAAAAATGTGAGAAAAAAACAATTACTTAAGAATTTTTCAAGGTCAGCAAGTTGTACAGACGTATGTACAATCGGAGCTCAAGGCGCATACTTTTCTAGAGTCTACTTCTATTATATTCATCCCATATCCTCATAGCACATGGAGACTGCCGTAACTGCTAAAAACTGATTGGAGGAGGAGGAGCCATTTGCGCATGCGCATCTTATCTGCCTGCACTGGTATCACAGATACATGTACTATCACAGTTATTTTTGTTTGATCACTTACAAAAAAAAATGGCGGAAATAACCTGCCAGTTTCGCAGCACAACTCTTCTCTTTTCTTCTTCTTTTCGTTTTGGTGGATACTAGTATCCACCAAAACGCTTTTTACTGCTTTTTCAAGCGTTTAGGCCCAGGCCTAAACGCTTGAAAAAGCAGAAAAAAAAAATCATTTATTATTTGTGTAACATAGGCAGTCAATACATACATAGATCTTAAAATTAAAAATTATAGGTCGCTATGTTATGCCTACAAGGCGTACAAATTGAATTGCATGCAAGGAGAAAAAGAAATTCAACATTAATAATGCGAGAGGTAAACTCGAATATTTGCGTATGTCAAAATTAATGTTATCAAAATACATAAAATGTCACAATAAGGACACCTATTAATAATAAGGGCAACTATTTGGAAAAGCTGAAGCAAATAATTAATAAATAATATATAAAATTCATTTTAATGTGAACACAACAAAATGTAAATAAAGTTTCGTTTTCCCTGTAGATTCAAGTTGGCGCTAGTGACCCGTCAGTACGACCAGGTGCTACACATGGTCCGCACCGCTAAGCTGGTAGGACAGAGCATCATCGCTTACTTGCAAGAGAAAGGTAAGCTTACGATTTCATTTTCTAGAGTTTCGTATTTCGGACCCCATTGTAGTACGCGGCTAAAAAATTGAACCCGCTGCTATGATTACGCATTACCTATTCCCTCACTCATCCTTCGTACGTAGCTCAAATTGAAGGGTAAAATTTACAAGTCCGTGATAAGACCTGTCCTACTGTATGGATGAAAAAAGGCTGCATGTAGCGGAGATGAGAATGTTGAGATGGATGTGTGGTGTGACGAGAATGGATAAAGTGAGAAATGAGTATATTAGAGGAAGTCTGAAAGTGGCGCCAGTGACTGAAAAGTTGAAAGGTATCGTTTGTCTTGGTATGGTCATGTGAAGAGGAGAGATGAAACGCATGTTACAAAAAGAGTTCTGAGTTTACACGTAGATGGAAAGAGAGGAAGAGGGAGGCCGAAGAAGAGATGGATGGATTGTGTGAGACGTGATATGAAATAAAAGGGACTTAGCGATAGTGTGACGGGTGACAGGACAGGGTGGAAGAAAAATACATGTTGCGTCGACCCCAAGTAACATGGGATAAGGGTAGGATGATGATGATGATCCTTCGTACGTAACTCTCGGCCCATCAGCTTCAGCGCTACTGTGGACCGCAAGGGCTCTGCCGGACCGGTGCGGTCGAAGTTTAGGCGGAGACGTCAAAGAAGAAAAGATAAAGAAATTAAATGTTCCTATATTTTTTTTATTTCAAATTGACCCATGACCAACGTATCCCCTTTAACCTTTTTCTCTTGATCCTAATTTTTAGTTTTAATTTGACATACCTCTTCGTCTTGTATGATTGGTATTTTGTTTGTGATTTTTTTATTTTTTATCTTTCACCGAGTTATATGTGCATGCTGTGGTCTCCTGTAACTGAAGGAGCACACGCACAAGACCCCATGCATATTTTTTTTTTTTTTTTTTTACTAATCCTAGAGTACATCCAAAGGATAGACCCTAATTTTATTACAATCTAGCCTATATACAGGCTAATAAGTAATTTAATTTTATCCTAAACTAATAAATTGTCTTTACTAAGAATGTGTCCAATAGCACTCTTATTGTCTCTATTAAGGCGAATACACTTCGTTCTTGTATTTATTAGGTAGCCATTTGCTACATAACACTATTCACTATTCACTATCACTAAAGACTAACTCGAACGGTTTTGTTCTTTTTAGTCTTCTCACTATATTCGTGTGGTCGAGAAGCTGGATTGCCTCGATGTTCACGTGCTGATGAAGTCGCTTTTCGTGAGCTTCTGCAGATTTTTTTATTACTTTCTCGATGAACTCAACTTTTAGGTCCCGATGTAGGTCATCATTTCGTATGTACCAAGGTGCATTTACAATTTCCCTTAGTACCTTGTTCTGAAATCGCTGTATGATACTTATATTGGTCTGTTTGGTGCAGCCCCACAGCTGAATACCATAAGTCCAAACTGGCATAAGGACTTGTCTGTATAATAACAATTTGTTCTGTACAGACAACGTAGAATTTCTTCCAAGCAGCCAATACATTTTTTTGAATCGTAAGTCGAGTTCATCTCTTTTCTTCTTGACGTGAGCTTTCCAGCGTAACTTAGCGTCAAGAGTCATACCCAAATATTTGGCTGTATTCTCGTATGGGACTTGTTTATTATTTATATAAACCGGAGAATACTGGTGTTTTTTGTTACTAAAATCTATATGTACTGATTTGGATTCATTCAATTTAATTCTCCATTTTTTGGTCCAGTCATAGACTTGGTTGACAGCCATTTGAACCTTTTCAACTGCTTCTTCATGGCTATTTCCTACAGCCATGAGGGCTGTATCGTCAGCAAAAGTCCCAATGGTATTGTGCTCTGATTCTGGAATATCGCAAGTGTATATTAAGTACAGGACTGGTCCTAATACACTTCCTTGCGGTACGCCTGCTTTTATTTGTTTCAAATCTGAGTAGGCATCTTCTTGCCTTATTCTAAAGACTCTGTTTAGAATGTAGGATTCCAGGATATCTGCAAACTGCTTCGGTAACAGGGTCTTCAATTTATATATTAGACCATCATGCCATACTTTGTCGAACGCTTGTGCCACGTCTAGGAACACAGTAGAACAAACCTTCTTGTCTTCAAGGGCGTGCTCTATTACGTTTGTAATTCTATGCACTTGATCGATAGTTGAGTGCTTTTCTCGAAAACCAAACTGGTGTTCTGGTATTATTTTCTTACTATGTATTATTGGTTTGAGCCGTTTTAGTAAAAGCTTTCAAATAATTTTGACATTATAGGCAACAAGGAGATTGGTCTGTATGATGTTGTTTCATGTACTGGTTTCCCAGGCTTTGCAATCATGATGACTTCAGCGACTTTCCATAAATCAGGCACATATTTAAGCCTAAATGCAGCATTTATAAGAGTTGTCAACTTAACCAGACCTTTTCTTGGTAGGTTATGAAGTATTTCCCCAGTTATTAAGTCATAACCTGGTGATTTTCGGCAGCTTATGTTCTGTTTTATTTCACGAGCGACTTCTCTTGGCGTTACTAGAATAATATCTTGAGATTCTGGTGTCATATTAAACGAAGTGCCGTTTTCAATTATTTCTCCCTCATTTGGTTGAAATATCTTTTCAAGGTGCTCTGCAAACCTCTTCGCTTTTTGACTATTAGTGACTGCCCATTGTCCGTTTTCACACTTAAGGGGAGGAATTGGTGTGATCGGCCTTTTGAGATGCTTGGTTGCCTTCCAAAGTGAGTAGTCTGTATTTTGGTCGTTACTTAATTCCTGAAGATAGGCTTTAGTTGACTCGTCTTTAAAGTTCTGAATTAGTCTTCTTACTTTTTTTGTCAGCTGGTTTAGTTTTCGTTTGTCATCAGGGCACCTAGATTGATGCCACGTTTTTCTTTGTCTTCTTTTCTCCATAATGAGCTGCTTGATTCTGAAGGGATAAATATTTCCCTTTGTTCTTCTGTTGATATCAGGTGTGTTTTCCCAAATAGCTTGCTGGATTTGCGCGATAAAGTTTTCTAATTCGATGTTTAGATGTTCGGGTGTTTTTAATGGAACTTTAAGATCTATTTGATCATTCAATTTGGTCTTAAAGCTCTCCCAATCGGTGTATTTGTTGACAAGAGTGACCCTGTATTGTTTGTACAAAATATTTTCACTAATTTCTAAATATATTGCTGAGTGATCCGAGTTCATATCATAGCTTTGTTCTGTTTTCATGTAACTAGTTGATAGATTCTTGGTTATGAAGAAATCTATTAGGTCTGGAATTTTATTTGGATCTGTTGGCCAATAGGTGGGCTTTCCAGTAGATAAAACTTCACATTGCGTCTGTTTTATGGCACTCAGTAGTTCTTTACCTTTAGTAGTGGTTAATCTGGAACCCCAGTACGTATTTTTAGCATTAAAGTCACCACCTAAAATAAATTTATTGCCGAGGCTGGTTAGAAAACTGGTATACTGATCACTTTTTATCATATACCGAGGTGGACAATAGATGGCAGACACTGTTAGTGGATATTTTTCGGTTTGGAGACATATTGCCACTGCTTGTATATCTCTCTCTTCGTATTTGAGCTCTTCGTAGTGCTGTAAGTTTTCTTTTACAATGACGGCACTACCGCCTCTTGCAGAATTGTCTGGGTGCAGTGCATGGTATACTTTGTACCCTTTAAACTTAATATGAGATTGTTTTGTGAAGTGCGTTTCTGATATCAGACAGACATCAATTTTTTCTATGTCTAATACTGCCTGTAACTCATTTTGGTGTTTTAATAACCCATTTGAGTTCCACGTCATAAGCTTTAATATAGTATTCATTTTTTAATCTTAGAAGTAGCAGCTTTGTTGCTATTTTCAATTTTTCTCAGTCTCTCGTCGAATGATGTCATTAACTTTAATATTTCATCCAACTTTTTGTCACTGTTAGAGTCAACCAAAGGTGCCTTTGCTATGCCGCTAGCAGCTGCTTGGGCGTATGAAACACTTTTAGTGATTTTCTTCGTCGCTTGACTTGGTTTATTCGGGTAAGGGCCTTCACCTTTTCCAGTTGGTACATTTTGTTGGGCGATAATATTATGACTTTTAGTTTTACTGTTTCGGATCTGCTGAATTTCTTTAGCTACCATGCATCCCCTGTAATTTGCTGGATGTGGAGCTCCACAATGGACGCATTTTGGCTTCTCTTCTTTCGGTTTTCTGCAATCTTTGGTAAGATGTTTACCTGTGCACTTAACGCACCTTGGTTCTTTGGAACAGTACTTTTGCGTATGTCCGTACGCCTGGCATCTTTTGCACTGAGGTACCAGTTTTGTAGATTTTAAGGGCTGAATTTCTACATTACATCCCAATATATACACTTCTCATCAAAAAAATCGAAACACCTTGCAAGTTTACGTTTTGTCAGGATTATCAGAAAAATGTGTACATTTAGGAATAAATGTTAAATGTCGTTTAATAGTGAGTAATATGAGCTTATCAAATCTTAATGTTAATGTTCTAAATTTAAATGAATTTTTCATAGGTTTCGTATTTTGTTAAATGAGTCATTTTTATTCCGTATGGAGTATAAAGGAAATGGATAAAACAACACACGTAAATGAAAAAAAAAGCTTAAAAACGTTTATTTAATAACTTGTATTCCCTCCCCGAGCTCTAATTACTGCTTCCATACGGTTCTTCATCGATCGGATGAGAGTCACGATCACATGCTGTGGTATATTGTCCCATTCCTCTTGGATTGCATCTTGCAGCTGGCTAAGTGTTTCTGGGGCAGGATCTCTTGCTCGAATTCGTCTCTTTAATTCATCCCATAGATGTTCAATGGGATTCATGTCCGGGCTTCTTGCTGGCCATTCCATAATAGAGATATCGACTTCGTTAAGATAATCTCGTACGACGCCCGCGGTGTGAGCCCTAGCATTGTCGTGCATGAATATTGTTATTTTATGTTTTGTATCGACAATATCGACAGCGACATCTAGCGAGAACTGTATAAGGTTTAGATATGTTCGTTTTTCAAATACAATTTAGTTCTTGTCTGTCAATTCAAGCGTTTCATTTATTATAGGTTATGGGCCCAGAAAATTAATAAAAAGTAGTTTTTTAACAAGGATTTCGTCACGGTACGAGTGTTAAAAAGACTTTTTGGGCACGCGTTTTCACTGTGTTGTGAAGATTGGTTGGACATTCGTGAAATAAAAGTATTCCGAATTACGATGGCGGCCAACTATTTGGTAAATGTACCAAAGTTACGCGGACGGGAAAATTACAGCGAGTGGTGCTTCGCGGCAGAGAATTTCCTAATTCTGGAAGGCATGAAACATTGTGTAAAGCCAGAAGGAGTGGACATAGGAGCTGCAGATGACGAGAAAACCCGAGCAAAATTGATCATGACGATCGACCCGTCATTGTACGTTCACGTGAAAAGTGTAACAACAGCGAAAGAACTCTGGGAAAAACTACAACAGTTATTCGATGACAACGGTTTTTCAAGAAGAATAAATCTGTTACGTACTTTAATTTCGATAAGACTGGAAAACTGCAGTTCAATGACGTCCTACGTGACTCAAATTATTGACACGGCTCAGAAATTAAGTGGCACGGGTTTCGAAATAAACGACCAGTGGACAGGCTCATTGTTATTGGCAGGATTGCCAGAGCGTTTTTCACCGATGATCATGGCAATAGAGCATTCAGGCATTAACATAACGGCTGATTCCATTAAATCAAAATTGTTAGACATGGAGTCAACCACAGAGGAACATGATGAAGTTAGCGGCGCATTTGCAACTCGTTCGAAGTTCATTGGCAAGAAAAATATTATGGCATCAAGAAAAAATGTCAACGTTGGTAGCACTGCTGATCTGTCAAAGTCAAACGTCAAGACAGTGACATGTTACAAATGTAAACAAGCAGGACATTACCGCAATCAGTGTACATTTTTGGACAAAAATGCGTCGAATACAAATAAAAATGAACGTACAAGAAGTAACGCGTTTAGCGCCGTGTTCCTGAATGGTGAATTTTGTAAAAGTGACTGGTATATTGACTCCGGGGCGAGTGTTCATCTTACCGCGAACGAAGAATGGTTGTCAAATGTGTCGCGAGATGTTATGATCAAAGAAATTGTCGTGGCAAATAAAGATAAAATACCAGTAATATGTACTGGAGATGTGCAGATTACGACAAAGACGCATGCCTGTGAATATGATATTACAGTGGAAGGTGTATTATGCGTGCCGAAGTTGACTACAAATCTGTTGTCGGTTAGTCAACTTATATCAAAAGGAAACAAAGTTTCATTCAACAATAATGAATGCCAGATTTTCAACCAAGCAGGAGTATTAGTGGCTACAGCGAGTCTGTTGAATGGTGTGTATAAACTAAACATGCCTGAGTGTTGTTCATCGGCTGCAGTGATGGTGTCCAGTGAAGTTTGGCATCGACGTCTAGGTCACGTCAACAACCAGTATTTGAACAAGATGCAAGATGCTGTACAGGGATTGACACTTGATAGTAAGACTGATATATCAAAGTCATCATGTGCCACATGTTGTGAAGGCAAACAGTGCCGTTTACCTTTCAAGAGTTCCAGCCAGAGAAGCAGCGACCTACTAGATATAGTCCATACAGATATCTGTGGGCCCATGGAAAATGTATCCATAGGTGGGTCCAGATATTTCTTGTTGTTTGTTGACGATTGTAGTCGAATGGTGTTTGTTATTTTCTGAAACACAAGAATCAGGCTTTGAAGTGTTTCAAGGAATTCAAAGCCCAAGTGGAAAATCAAACCAAAAAGACAATCAAAGTATTAAGGAGCGACAATGGGCTAGAGTATTGCAATAAAGAGTTTGATAACTACTTAAAAGGAGCTGGTGTGATACATCAAAAAACGAACCCATACACTCCCGAGCAGAATGGCCTCTCAGAACGATACAATCGAACTGTCATTGAGAAAGCCAAGTGTCTACTGTTTGATGCAGGTCTCGAGAAAAGGTTTTGGGCAGAGGCGGCACACACAGCAGTGTACTTACAGAACAGGACTGTGACCGCATCATTAAATTATAAAACTCCTTTCGAGATATGGACAGGCAGAAAGCCTGATGTAAGTCATCTTCGTGTTTTCGGTAGTACAGTCATGGTACATGTGCCGAAACAAAAGAGATTAAAGTGGGACAAAAAATCTGATAAATGTATCCTTGTCGGCTATTCCAATGAGGTCAAAGGGTACAGGATTTACAACCCGAAGTCTAATGCCGTTACTACCAGTCGAGATGTTATAGTGTTGGAAAAGATGGAGACAGAGAGTGATCTGAAGGTACAGGAAAATTGTTCAGATGAAGTGAATATGGTTCCAGTGGAGGAAAAAGACTTGACACCTCAGGAAGATTCACTTGAACAATCTGAGAGCTTGAACACAGATGACAGCGGTGAACTATATGTACCTTGTGAAGAAGACACACTAGATAGCTCTGAGTCTGGTACAACAGACAGTGAAGACTCCATTATATTGAACAATGTCAACACAATATCTGGTCCCCGGCGTAGGCAGCAGCCAGACAGATATGGATTTGCAAGTGCTTGTATAAAAGATGACAACATGTTTGCGGATGAGATATCCTTGCAGGAAGCCTTAGAAGGTCCAGAGAAAGAACATTGGTTAGCGGCAGTACAGGATGAACTACAGTCATTCGAGAATAATAGTGCATGGGAACTTGTAGATGTACCAAAAGATGGTACTATAGTACAGTGCAAGTGGGTGTTACGAAAAAAGTACGATAGTGAAAACAATGTGCGTTACCGTGCTCGTCTGGCACTCCGATGGAGGTGAAATTAAATGTAAATAAAGGTCCAGTAGGGGCAAATAGTCATGTGCCTTATCAACAACTAATTGGTAGTTTGATGTACCTGTCAGTATTAACTAGGCCAGATATTAGTTACTGTATAAGTTTTTTAAGTCAGTTTAATAATTGTCACACAAAAGAGCATTGGGAATATGCAAAGAGAGTATTAAGGTATTTAAAACGAACTAAATGTTATGGAATAAAATATTGTAAAGAAGGTAATTCAGAAATAACAGGCTATGTAGATGCTGATTGGGCTTCTAACTCTGAAGATAGGAGATCATATACTGGAATGTGTTTTTTGTTATCTGATGGTGTAATATCATGGGAATGTAGAAAACAGAAATGTGTAGCTCTCTCTAGCACTGAATCAGAGTATATTGGTCTATCTGAAGCATGTAGAGAAGCATTATATCTTAAGAAATTACAATATGAAATAACCAATAAGATGTACACTATTAGCATATTTAATGATAATCAAGGTGCTCAGAAGCTGTGTGCAAACCCAGCATTTCATAAACGTACAAAGCATATCGATATTAGATATCATTTTTGTCGTGACCTAGTAACAGATAAAATTGTTAAGGTGCTGTATTTGCCAACAGCTGATATGCCAGCTGACATCCTTACTAAAAGTTTATGTTCAGCAAAACATTATAAGTTTATGTTGCTTCTTGGCATAGTTTGTATACAATAATTTTGTATAGAATTGTTTAGTGAATATTGCGATAAGTAGGGGTGTTATTTTATGTTTTGTATCGACAATATCGACAGCGACATCTAGCGAGAACTGTATAAGGTTTAGATATGTTCGTTTTTCAAATACAATTTAGTTCTTGTCTGTCAATTCAAGCGTTTCATTTATTATAAGCCGTTGCCAATAAAATGTGCATAGGGCATCACATGAGGCTCGAGACACTCTTCGACGTACCGATGACAGTTTAGTGCAGGCAGACGTGGCCCAGACACGAAAGCAAGCTCTGTCTTACCGTCGGCGCTGATTCCTCCCCAAACCGTCCACGAACCGCCACCATAGCTGACCTTTTCTTCAATGTAGCATTGTGCATAGCGTTCTCCGTCTCTTCTGTAGACCTTGTTCCTTCCGTCGTTACCATACAGCATAATTTTACACTCATCAGAAAAGAGAACTTTGCTCCACTGTAGGTATGACCAATTTAGGTGCTCACGTGCAAAGTTAAGGCGCGCTCTTCGATGGTCTGCAGTTAATTTCGGCCCATTTGCTGGCTTATGCGGTACCAGTCCACGATCCTTCAACCTTCTTCTAATTGTAGAGTCACTTACAGCCACCCTTCGTACAACACGAAGCCGCTGCTGCAGTTGAAAAGCGTTAAGGCGTCGATTTCTTAAAGAAGTTGTTACAATAAATCGATCATCTCGCTCAGAAGTGACCCGATTCCTGCCAGATCCTGAACGGCGCGTGAACAAACCTGTCTCCCGATAACGTTTATAGACTCTATGAACAGATGACAGGCTTAGATGCAGTCTTGCAGCCACAACACGCTGACTAAGGCCAGAATCCAGCAATGCCACAACTTGGGCGGCTTCTGTGGGCGAAGTATCCATACGTTTTAGAAAAAAAACCTTTTTTCAGACGTCCCAAAGTCACAGTATTGAAATAAAAAACAAAAAGTTTAAGGATAGGCGCCAATTTTTAGTTTTTAAACGCTAAATGTACTCCAACCCTAAACACACATTTGTCTCAAAACAGTGATTCATTTCGTTTATAAGATAAACAAATGAAATTCTAATTTTGAATTTAGAATTTTCGCTTATTACTGTAATGGCCAAACTGCCAGCTATAATATATGTATTTTTTTTCATCGTATGAATTCTTTTTTGTGTTAAATTCGGACAGAAACAATGAAAACGGAAGTGTTTCGATTTTTTTAATGAGAAGTGTATTTTATGTTATATATTTTGCTAGTTTCCTCATCGTTTGAGAATGTCAGCATGAACATATTAAGTGGTTCTTTAGTTTTCCAGCTCAATTTGTTAACTGCTTCTAAGATCTTGTAACCTTTGTTACGCAAATCCTCAACTACTCTTTCAGGGATGCATGAAAAATGCAATTTTTTTGCCATAACTCTTATTGGTCTTTCTTGCTTATTTTCATATGAATGCCAAAGGCAATTGTTATTTGCAAGGGCTTTTGTAATTGCTCTGTACGATTCTTCGCTTTTAGCATTTACTTTGACGGATTCCCCGTGCATCATTTTAACGCTGAACGTGTCAGCTGATTGGGACTCACATAAAAAGTCGAAAAATTTCTGGTAGTTTTGAATACCATCTACAATAATGGGTGGAGGCATAGGAGTTCTGATGTTTCTTTCCTTACCTTTTTTCTCTTTACTTTCCTGTTCGTTTTGTTTAGGTTGGACGGGGGAGGTGTTCAATTTCCTTTTCTTCCTGCTTTTTTGCCGTATCCATCCTGTTTCTCGAGCGAGCTCTTCTTCGTCTGTGCTGTATTCAACAGGCGGGGGAGAAGTCTCGTTGGCTGTTGATGATGATTGCGGTGGGTTCCCCGCTTGAAGTTTCAGCTGCTGCTGGAGGATTTCTATTTGACTTTTCAAATCATTTAAGTCTTCTTCTAGTTTTTTACGCTGTTTCCGTTCTTCACAAAAATATTTATATAACAGATGTTCAGTCTCTGTATTCAGGATAACTCTGGCCTCACCCAGATATTCCTTTTTTGAAGTCATTATAAAATGTAAGCGAGTATTACTTCGCCTTAACAATAATATTTGCCGTCAGTCGTCAGCATTGCGCAATAATTAGGTCATTACGCTGCATCGGACTTGACGGCATTATTTTGATTCGTAAGCACTTTAAACTGTGGTACGCGCGCGATCGCATGCAACACAACTGCTCTCAGCGAAAATCGAACGTGAATCCCATGCATATGATTTTTACTGTATCTGTGTGACCTTTGTTGGAGATTCAAATAAATCTATTCCCACTACGCAACAGAGGATACATTGAAAATATGTTTCTTACTTTTTTAAGTGGGTACAGTAACGCTTTACTTGTACAAAACATACTATTGTTTCTTAGTACATTAGTGTGCACGCAGGTTCTGCTACATTCTGTTACTGAAAAGGAGGAAAATATCAAAACAATCCCATACACCACGATAACCGCTCAACGCAAATTTAAAATTAATTTGTTCGTAGTTTGCAAAACTTATTTACGCGTCATAGAGGGCGCGTTGTATTATTCGTATTGTAGTATTTGTATTCATTTGTTGATAGAAAAGTAAGATTCACAATAAGATCGTCAGACTGACTTATATCCCATACAAATCCCTTACACACACATAGACATTTTCATACTACGTACTCATAATATTGATGTTTTTGTACGGAAAAATGAGATGAAATTTAACCCAAATTCAGAAGCTTTATGTTACATTATGAATGAATCTAGTTCTGAAGTTGGCAATTGGTCGTCTAATAAACCCCGCGTTCCGAATTCAAAAGCGATTATATCACGAATCCGAACGAACCGATCCGACGAATAGTATAGTCACAAAAGAAAAAGGCTATTGAGTAATAATTGTGACATTGTGCGTTGGTCGGATTTGAGATATAATCACTGTTGATTTCGATGATTAGAAACGAGGGTAATGTTCACGCGCTTGGACGCAAGACGGGTGAAGTTTGAAGTTTATGTTTTTATTTTAATTCACATAAAAGCCGGGCTTATTTGTTTCTATTACACACACGTCCTTTATGGTTTCCCGTTTGTCCTCTTTTCATCATCACAAGCCAAGTCATTCGGCACTTAACCAGATGAATGGTGTCTGCTTACCGAATGACACTATCCAGTGGTATTTTAATAGAGATCTTTTCCGTGTACCAGGTTACCCAGAAGTAGCGCTCCACTTCGTGAAGGACGCGCGCACGCGGCTGTCGCTAGCGCTGCAGTGCGGCAACATCGACGTGGCGCTGGAAGCCGCCAAGAGTCTGGACGAGCCGGCCGCCTGGGACAAGCTGGCTAACGCGGCCCTGGCCACTGGCAACCATCAGGTACATATTACTTACTAGCGCTGCAGTGCGGCAACATCGACGTGGCGCTGGAAGCCGCCAAGAGTCTGGACGAGCCGGCCGCCTGGGACAAGCTGGCTAACGCGGCCCTGGCCACTGGCAACCATCAGGTACATATTACTTACTAGCGCTGCAGTGCGGCAACATCGACGTGGCGCTGGAAGCCGCCAAGAGTCTGGACGAGCCGGCCGCCTGGGACAAGCTGGCTAACGCGGCCCTGGCCACTGGCAACCATCAGGTACATATTACTTACTAGCGCTGCAGTGCGGCAACATCGACGTGGCGCTGGAAGCCGCCAAGAGTCTGGACGAGCCGGCCGCCTGGGACAAGCTGGCTAACGCGGCCCTGGCCACTGGCAACCATCAGGTACATATTACTTACTAGCGCTGCAGTGCGGCAACATCGACGTGGCGCTGGAAGCCGCCAAGAGTCTGGACGAGCCGGCCGCCTGGGACAAGCTGGCTAACGCGGCCCTGGCCACTGGCAACCATCAGGTATGAATACGTGGCAAAAAAGTTGAACCAGTTGCTATGGTTACAAGCAATGTCATACCATACTATATCTATCTCATCTACAATATCTCTTTAGCTTATTTAGCTGTAAATATATTCATACATAGTGACAGCAGTGGTGACCGAATGGTAATGGGCCCGACTTACGAATTGTAGGTCGCGGTTTCAAACTTAGCCAGGCGCATTACTTTGTGTAATTTATTTTATCACCACTGCTCTCAAAACGATGAAGGAAAACAACGTGAGGAAGCCGGCATATCCTCAATCAATAAAAATTCGAAGACATGTGACATCCACCAATACGCACTGTGCCCGCGTGGTGGATTATGGCCCATTCCCTCTCCCAGAGAGCCTGTGTCCCAGCAGTGGGAACATTAAAAAGGCTGATGATGATGATGACACAAATAAATTCTTCCCCAGATCGTAGAGATGTGCTACCAACGCACAAAGAACTTCGACAAGCTATCGTTCCTGTACCTCATCACCGGCAACCTGGACAAGCTGCGCAAGATGATGAAGATCGCGGAGATCCGCAAAGACGTGTCCGCGCAGTTCCAGGGTGCTCTATTGTTAGGAGACACCCGGGAGTCCATACGGCTGCTGAAGAACGCTGGCCAGGTGAGTGGAAAAATAACCATTATTTTCTAAAGCATGTTAAGAAAATAGTAACTCATCGTTTTCACTTAGCTACGCCCGTAGACCAATTAGATTGTAGTAAAGTAGAAAACCGTTCACTTTCCTTTTCATTTTTTCATTCCTTTGACCCAGAATCGAAGTGAAAATTTAAAAAAAATACTTAGCATATTTATTTTTATCTCAACAATTAAATGCACATATTTCTACTTACAGTCTATTCACGTTAGGAAAATAGTTCAACTTGTCAATGTGAACATGGGTTTCTAATTAACTGTCACTATTCCAAAACCCTTAAATTATGACATCAAAGTAGGCTTTGACATTTGTTTATTATTAAAAACATGTTCAAAAAAAGGCTTTGCATTTGAGTATAATATAGACACAAGGTGATGGACAATTCAATTTTCTATCACAGTGTCATAGATGGCCCTATAATTTACATTGGTAAAATAGTGACGGGATCATAGTATTACGGAATGAGATAATATATGTGTATAGGTAATATATGACTATTGTCCACGTCCGAAGCCCGTATTTTGTGTAAATGCGTGACAAGTATGTCAATCGCTCCACCCCAATTCTTCAAGAAAAACAATTGGCTGATTATTGTATGAGAAAAAGGTCATACAATAACCCCTATTGACACTGCATTTTCTTCCCCCAGATATCCCTAGCCTACCTAACAGCAATAAACCACAAGCAATACGAGGAGGCTGAACAACTGAAGGCTATGCTGGAAGCTGCCAACCTGCCAATCCCGGAGCCCAACCCCGAGGCACAGCTGCTGAGGCCACCACTACCAGTGTTCAACCAGCAACCCAACTGGCCCCTACTGGCTGTTTCTAAGTAAGTTGGAGTAACTTAAACATATACTAGCTGACCTGCCAAACGTTGTTGTGTCAATACGTTATCCAAAAAAAGAACAAAATGAGGATGAGGACATTGGGGGTGGGAAGATAAAAAATAATGTGTAGTTAGAATTGATTTTTGCAAATTAATCCTATTTCTCATTTAAATCAAAACACAACACTTATATTTCTCAATATTACAGATACATACATAATACAGTAATACTTATATTTCTTTATTCTATCGTCTGTTTTAGTTACTTATCTCTCAGACAGTGTATAAGGTAGAATATTTTATCCAACAAGTAGATAAGGGATTGTCTTTTTTTATTTCTCTCAGGTTGCTTTATTAACTCTTTTACATTGCTTGGGTGTTAATTTTATAAATTCTTCACTGATATTCGGGATTCAAACTTATTAACCTTAGCTTAGTATTATAAATGAGTTTCATTTGTCAGGAGTTTCTTCGAAGTAGCGGGCGGAGCGCGCGCGGGCGGCGACGCGACCGGCGTGGCGGCCGCCGCGCCCATCGACGAGCCGCTGGAAGCTGCCGGCGCCTGGGGAGACGACGACGATGTGCTCAATGAAAAACAGGTCAATACATGCCTTGTCTGTATCACAAATTATATAGGTACAGATGTCAATCTACGTACAAAGCGCGCTCGAGCAACGCACACATACACACCGTTCACCGACGCGAAAACTGGCCTCAACTAGGATCATTACGACCGCGACGGTGACACGTTTGAGACGCGCGTCTGTGAAATTTAGCAACTACTACGATCATTAAATTTGTTGTGCATCATCCAGTTGACAACCCTAGCGCGCGCGACCGCCGTGCGTAGGTATGAAAAATGAAGTACATACATGAGATTGACTTCTGTACCTTTTTATTTTGTGCCCGTATATGCCAACTACACGTGTGAGCGGCGAAATATCCGCCATGGCAGCCGTTTTTTCCAGTACCACACTATTTCACCTATGGTAAGCGATATAACCGACGATGGAGCACGCTTGCCTAAAAGTAACCTATTCACTCTTGACCTAAAGACTTCCTTGTTCCATCGTCGGCCCCATCGTCGCTTGCTATCAAATGAGGTGGTGATCAAACGCGAGCTCATCAATGTTCTATATATATAAAAGAGTCGAGTTAGTTACACTATTTATAAATCATGAACGCCTGAACTGATTTGGCTATAAATTTGTAGGGAAGTAGCTAAGAACCAGGAGAAGGACAAAGGATACTTACTTTTTATCCCTCACATTATTTTTCTTTTTAAAGCCGCTAAGGCGAAACAAAGTTCGCCTGGTGAGTTAGTAATTAATAAAACTTACAAAGATAGGTGTATAATAAAAATGTTTGTATGCAGGACGGCGAGGAGGGTGGTGAGGTGATGGAGGACGCGTGTGACGACGGCGGCTGGGACGTTGGGGACGAAGACTTGGAGCTGCCCGACCTGACGCCTGTCTCTGGTGAGCACTAGTTTCATCATCATCATCATTTTAGCCGAAAGACGTCCACTGCTGGACATAGGCCTCTCCCAAGCGCCGCCACAAAGACCGGTCCTGTGCGTCTTGCATCCACGACCCTGAGCACTAGTTTATATTTCATTATTTGTCTTCATTAATACTGTCCTTAGCAGGCCCTAATAGCGGTAAGGTAATTAAAGATTTTAATATAAAAAGGATTATTTCCTATTTATAATCTATATAAAATATATAAAGTCGTGTTAGATACACTATTTATAACTCAAGTACGGCTGAACCGATTTGGCTGAAAATTAGTACGGGGGTAGCCAGGAGAAGGAATAGTATATATTTTTTATCCTAATTTAAAAAATCTCCTGATTTATTGCCTCTAAGGCGGAACAAAGTTCGCCGGGTGAGCTAGTATTAGATAAAGATGTAGTAATTAGGATGTACGAGTATTTGCGATCGACTGTACATCATTCTAAGTTCAACCCTTCGGAATCGAAAACAAGACGTGAAGTTTTTGTTGTATTGTATGTGTATTTTAAGTTCCTATTGTTATTTTTATTTTTGGTGTGCAATAAAGAATATATTTATCTATCTATCTATATATATGTGCTTGTAATGGCAGCGGACATCGACGGCGGCGACGAGAGCACGGAGTACTTCGTGGCGCCCACGCGCGGCGCTAGTGTCGCACACTCCGGCAAGCTCAAGACTGTGCACGACCACGTCGCCACCGGACAGTTCGAGATAGCGCTCAGGTATTATCTATATCATTACATAGTATAAAACAAAGTTGCTTATCGCTGTCCTTTTGTATGCTTAGATCTTTAAAAGTACGCAACGGATTTGGATGCGGTTTTTTTAATAGATAGAGTGATTTAAGAGGAAGGTTTATAGCAAAATACATGCATAATAAATTCAGTGCCCTTGCGAAGCTGGGGCGGGTCGCTAGTGTATATATAAAAAAAGAAACTGACTAACTGACATATCAACGTACAGCTAAAACTACTTTAAACATTGCTAAAAATTGTGTAGTGACTTGTTGCTCGAATTTTTAACGCAGAGTTCTTTAAAGTAGATATATTCAACTGCAATAAACCTACTTTCAAAAACCTAATTATCTTAATTATCTATATATAAAAAAGGAGAAACTGACTGACATATCAACGCACAGCTGAAAATACCAGGACTAGGAGAGTGAAATTTTGCACAGAGCTTCCTTTTAAGGCATATGCGAACACTAAGAAAGGATTTTCCAAAATTCACTCCCTAAAGGGATGAAACGCGTGTCCAAATTTGTGCGAAAACCTATTTTCAAGCAGGCAAAGCCGCTGGTAGAAAGCTAGTTGTTTAAATTTTAAACATTGCTAAAAAATGTGTAGTTACTAGTATTGCTCGAATTTATAACGCAGAGTTCTTTAAATTAAATATATTCAACTGCAATAAACCAATTTAAAAAAAAATAATTATGAATATTATAAAAGAAGGCAATTATTCCATAATAATATTTGAAATGCTAATTGTTTAGCATTTCAAATATTTGTTGACAAAAGGGTAAAAGCGAGTTAGAGATATATTGCTATCTCTTTTACACTCGTGTATTATCCTTATTCTGTTACTTAACAGTTTCTCTTTCAGCAGATTTAAAATGTTTATGATTTACTTCATTTTATACTCATTTACTAAATTCTTTTCATTTCGGATAAAGTTACTTTTTGAAACAAAAAAAAAGAAGTTTAGTGCCCAATTTAACAATGAGCTCCCCTTTTAATATCATTACATAGCATAAAACAAAGTCGCTTTTCGCTGTCTGTCCCTATGCAAGTTTAGATCTTTAAAACTTTGCAATGGATGTTGATGCATTTTTCTTAAATAGATAGAGTGATTCAAGAGGAAGGTTTATATGTATAATAGATGCATAATATTTTTAATATCACCATTGTACCTCTGTGCGAAGCTGGGGTGGGTTGCCAGTTAATAATATATAATTAAACATAATCTTTGTATTTGTGTCCCCAGATTGCTAAACGAGCAAGTGGGCATCGTGAACTTCGAGCCGTACCTAGAGTCGTTCGTGAGCATGTTCGGGCGCGCTCGGCTGACGTTCGGCGCGCTGGCGTCGCTGCCGCCGCTCAACGCGCACCTGCACCGCAACTGGAAGGAGGCCAGCGGCGCTGACCTGCTGCCCGTCGTCAGTGAGTAGCCACATACCATTATATACAGGGTGTCATTGACATCGTAACGCAAACGAATACCATGGATCCAGTACATGATTCTAGACCCCCTAGTGGTGGAATTTTTCGTCACTTTTTTTTTTCAAATTTTTGAGAGTAAGTTTTGTATAGCCCTTGTTACTCAAATATTCGGACAGCTCCAAAATGTAGTGTTGACATTATTTTTTTTTTAATTGCTATAAACTAGTGCTTAACTGTGATCCCACTTGATGAGCAGTGACGCAATCGTTGATGGTGAGGCGTAGTAGTTTATTAAGAGCCAATTCACTCTAGCCTAAATTATAATCGGACGGAAAGACTGCAACAACAAACTGTTCCGGACGGACAAACTGTTCCAGTCCCTCGATGAACATGGTATAAATGACGAGGCAAAACGCTTAGTCCGGACCGTAGATGTCTCAACAACGTAAGGGTGGATATTTGCCGTACGCCGAGATGTCCGATGGTAAAATTGAGATGGCGGAATCAAATCGTGCAATTCCCGCGCACATTATCCAAAATGCATCCTGTAGAAAACCGAAAGGCTGGCTACTCTACGCCTGTACTCGAGGCTATAAAGCTAACTTACTATTTTCTGACTGACTGGCCTGTTGGTTAGTGACTCTGACTGCTATACCGGAGGTCGTGGGTTCGATTTCCACCTAAGACAAATGTTAGTGTGATGAGCACGATCATTTGTTCTGTATTTGGGTGTAATTTATCTGTCATATCTATATATTTAGAAATATATTATGTATGTTTATCAGTTGTTTAGTACCCATAACACAAGCTCTGCTTAGCTTGGGACTAGATGACGTGGTCTGATACTTGTGGAATATATTTATATGTATTCGTCAAATATTTCTACAATTTCTTCTATATTTGTTTCGAAAATTAAATATTGTTTTCTCCATTTTCCAGCCACAAAGTTAAACGACCTAGTGACTCAACTACAACAGTGCTACCAGCTGACCACCGCGGGAAAGTTCACGGAAGCCGTGGAACGACTACAGCGCATCGTGCAGTCCGTACCGTTACTTCACGTGGACACCAAGCCAGAGCTCACGGAAGCGCAGCAGTTGCTCAACATCGCCAGGGAGTACCTGCTGGGGTTACAGATGGAGACAGCTAGGAAAGGTGAGGTTATCTGACTATTATGAAGTTACACTAAGAAAAATTACGAGAATTTTTGTCCTGCTTTGGGGCAATTTTTATCTCCATCTAGGGCATTTTTTACTGAGCTGTAGGGTAACATGTATCTTCCTTTAGGACATCTTTTTATACTTCTTTAGGATGTCCTAAAGAAAAAAGATGATAAAAGTTGTCTTTTATCCTGCTTTATGCCAACTTTTATTCTTCTTTGGGGCACCTTTTCTCCTACTTTAGGATCTGTTATTCTTTATTAAGGCAACTTTTCTCTGATTTTAGGACAACTTTTAACCTGGTTTTGGGCAAATTTTATTTTCCTTTTGGCAACATTTCGACGCCCACAGGCAATAAGTCGCAAAAAAAGTTTTTTTTCTACTACTGACATATATTCTTTTCAGGGCTTTTATTCTCCTTTAGGAAAACTTTTATTCTCCTTGAAGGCGACTTTTATTCTTCTTTAGAGTAACTTTTATTCATTAGACAGAGCATCTATTGTACTATTTTAGGGCTCCTATTATACCGCTTTTAGATACATATTGACGACATGTAGTATTAACCCACACATTTCATTATTTCCACAGCCATGCCGAAAAACACATTAGAAGAACAGAAACGTACATGCGAGATGGCGGCCTACTTCACTCACTGCAAGCTGCAGCCCGTCCACCAGATCCTGACACTCAGAACAGCTCTCAATATGTTCTTCAAGCTGAAGAACTACCGAACAGCCGCGTCCTTCGCCAGACGACTCCTAGAGTTAGGCCCGAGACCAGAAGTCGCTCAGCAAGCGAGAAAGATCTTACAAGCGTGTGAGAAGAATCTCACGGATGAACATCAACTCCTATACGATGAACATAATCCTTTCAATATATGTGGTATAAGTTACAAACCTATCTACAGAGGAAAACCCGAAGAGAAATGTGCTCTATGCGGTGCCAGCTTCCTACCCGAACACAAAGGCAAACTTTGCCCAGTTTGCGGCGTCGCAGAAATTGGCAAAGATGTTATTGGACTCAAAATCTGCCCCCTACAGTTCCAGAGATAAACTTTGCCCCCTGACATATAATTTAATTAATAATAACGAAATTATTGTGTAAGATTATAGAATAAAGTATTGTATCACGTTTCTTTTTGTAATAATTTATTTCGAATAACAGAAAACTTAAAATCTATTTACAATATTATTTCTAAATCTTTTTGAGAATCTTCTATACGTCTACCGGCTTGTCTTCTTTATTTCTGAAAACGAAGAAAGCTTATTATTATTGACTATTAAACGTAAACATGTACATATTATTATTACATATTCTGTTACACAAACGAATGGAACAATAAATTCTTACTAAGCTTTAAATTTTCTTTCGCATTTCCCACCTTTATGGTCCGACTTCTAGTGTTAAGACATCATCAGCCTTTTTTTAATGTTCCTACTGCTGGGACACAGGCCTCCTCTCTAGGAGAGGGAAAGGGCCAGAATCCACCACGCGGGCCCAGTGCGTATTGGTGGATGTCACATTCTTCAAAGTTTTGGTTCTAGGACATGTCGGTTTCCTCACGATGTTTCCTTCACCGTTTTGAGAGCAGTGGTGATGAAATAAATAACACAAAGTAATGCGCCTGGCTGGGTTTGAACCCGCGACCTACAATTTGGTAATTCGGGGCCTGTACCACTGGGCCACCACTGCTCACTATTTTACTGTCCGTTTAACCGATTTTGTCATCTATTCCGCTGCCATAAGGATGTCATTAAATGCAAAAAATTGGTTACAAAACAAACTTTTTTATGCAGCAGCAATGTATCATACTGATAATGCAATAGAAGTCAAAATCTGTTGAACAGTAAAGGTTTTTTAAATGTCTAATCTTAACGAGAAAGTTGAATAGGTCAATTAAGACTTTAAGTCTAATTACGGTGGAAAAAAAATGCTACCGAAAATTGCACTTTTATCTGTATTGAGTCGAGAAGTACCTGAGGATGATTTAAAAGTTTTTTAGTTCATCCAGCGCAATGTTTGATTTTTTCTACGTACAGTACGGCTGTCGGATCTTGGCGAGTCTGAAGTTAGGCTCTGCGAATTTTAGCGCTTGAAATATCGTACAAAAATAAAGGTTTTAAAAAAATAACAGTCTTTAACAGCAACAACTGCAAATTGTATTTATTTGTTTAAACCATTTATTGACGTGACAACGTCTTAAATTAGGTTGCGGCTGGGAGTCACTTATGAAAAAGTGTAACGCTCGGTAACGTTACGATGAGTCACCGAACGAGAGAGAGGCCCGCCGAATGCCTTGCGTCTCTCTCCCACTCAACTATGATCGGTCTGCCGCGCGCGCAGCACTAGAGAATTAGGACGATGTCACGTAAAATCTTCGCCCGTAAAACCGACTTTACAGGCAACCATTTTTTTTTTTTTTACGATTTTTCAAGCGCTAAAATTCGCAGAGCCTAACTGCAGATTCGCCAAGATCCAACGTCCAAACTGTATAATATAGAGGCAACGCGAAAAAGATAACACTTGAACGTTTGTTTCAGACAATGTCAGACTTAAACTGACCAAAACCCACTCTTTTTAAATTACTTTTTTGCGTTGCGTCCTAGGACTCTGGTCTAGTAAGCTTCTGCCTTACTGGGCCTCAATGGTATTGCTGACATCTCTTAGAGTTATGAGAACGGCGGGCTACCCCCTTACGCTTACACCTTAAAAACCATGTTACCCTCCTATCACCCACCTGTTATTGAGCATATCCTGTATCTCATCGAAGGTCTTGCCTTTGGTCTCTGGCAGTAGCGTGGCGGAGAATATGAAGCCGATGCCACAACAGACCGCGAGGATCCAGAACGCGGTGTAGATGCCGTATGAGGCGGCCACGTCGCGGAAGAACCTGGTTGCGAAGGAAACAGTTAAACATATAATTTAGGGTCAACGCTGCGCCGCGTCCGTCCGGGCACCCGTCACTGACGCTGTATCACTAGTTCAGCTTTAACGGTGTGCATGTACAGTCATGTCGATGGAGAACTTATTGAGGAGACTAGCAAAAAAAAAACAGTAGGCCCGTTTATTGAGTCGATTAGTCAACGCGTGGCCCCGCGCGGGCGGCCCGTACGGAGCAATTCTGTATGAGACTGCGCGGGCTCCCGCTTTACGTAGCTTTGGCCCTTAGGCCTTTCAAAGGAAATTTTTACTAGACGTGGTATTTTCTGGTGTAATTAAGGGCCAACGCTGCGTAATGCGGGGCCAAGCGCTGGGCGCCCGTCCTGGCACACGTCGCGTGACCCCGCGCATGGCCACGAATTTAATATAATGATACCACAAGTATGAATTAACGAAAGGAACTAATAAAAATGTTCCTTACGATGATTGATATAAGGGTATTTTACGCAAAACATAAAAATGTCCCTTACGTTAATTCATACTTCTGGTATCGATAATATTATTGGTCACCAACATTAAGTTGATATTCGTTTAAGAACATACCTAGTCCACACGAATCCCGCGAGCCAGCACATGAAGGAACAGATGCCGCCCGCGAGGCACTTGGTCTTCACAGGGAACATCTCCGCCACCAGGATCCATGGCACCGGACCCACCCCTTTAATGATAAGAAAGAAAGATGATAAATTTCAAAAATATGTTTCTATCCAAGGGATTAAACAATTTTCTTAAATGAAGAGAAAGAAGAAAAATTCCTTATGATTCCCATCATCAGAACTGAATTTTAAAAAAATGGGACCAATCCGGAATCATATTTTTTTTGACTGGCCTGTCTGCCTAGTAGTTAGTGACCCTAACTGCATTGTTTCGATTCCCACCCAGGACAAATATTTGTGTGATGAGCACGATCATTTGTTCTGTGTCTGGGTGTAATTTATCTATAATATTTATTTATTTAGAAATATATAAGTATGTTTATCGGTTGTCTAGTACCCATAACACAAGCTCTGCTTAGCTTGGGACTAGATGGCGTTGTGTGAAAGTTGTCGAATATATTATAGGTACTAGCTGGAACCCGCGACTTCGTCTGCATCCTTTTTTTCGCAATAAAAGCCTATGTCCTTTCTCAGGGTCTAAAGATTGTCTGTGCCAAGTTTCATCAAAATCGTTTGAGAGGTTTAAGCGGGAAAGCGTAACAGACAGACAGAGTTACTTTCGCATTTATAATATTAGTATGGATTATATTATTATATCTTTTCAAGACCAAAAAAAATTGCAAATCGGTCCATAAACGACAGAGTTTTGCGCGAACAAACATACGAAAAAAAAATTTTATACGGTCGAATTGTGAAACCTCTTCCTTTTTTGAAGTCGGTTAAAAAAGGTATACTTACCGTGTTGATGAAAAAAAAAGAATGAACTTACCCAGAGTGAAGAGTACCATGTAGACAATGAGACAGAGCAGTGGCAGGAAGGCGACGGACGTGACGTCATACTTGTAGTACGAGTCCATCAGGGCGTACACGCCTATCAGGGTCTGACAACAAATATTCAACGATTTCGTTATATTTCAAACTCAAACTATTTATCTGTATGTATAACACGCAAAATTATAACTTATACCCTACCTTACAATTTGTCCCAAGCCTCATAATATGAGGCTCCCATAAATTGAAAACAAATTTATTGGAAAAATCGTTTCACTATGGCGAATTTATAAAGCGTAACGCAGTTTCGGCCCTGGAATTCTTTTTACAAAATGTACCAATGACCTGAAACGCACAGGACAGTTCGTTTTCCGCATGAAGCAGGTTCCCACCGGGCATGGCAAGTTCGGGAGGTTCCTGCACCAGATTCGTGCGGAAGAGACGCACGGGTGTCGCCACTGTGTGGCCAGCCCGGAGGACACGGTAGAATGTGCCCCGCTTGGGAAGAGCAACGCCGTGCCCTCGTGGGGGTGATCGGTGGCTATACACCGTTAAATTTTGATCGTTTTATTCCCGTGGAGGGTCGATCGGGTACATGAAACACTATCGATTTATGTAGATAAAATAAAAAAATAGAGTAATTTTTTTTCGAAATCTCGTGATATACGAATTAAAAAAATCATTTCTTTAAGTAAACGAGTCAATGACCGCGTAGGTAGTCTTCGGGTGTTGCGTACTAACTACCTACAGGTCATTGAACTGTCCCAGCTAATATTTACTTTAAAAAATCAATTTCAAAAGTGCATAAACGAATTCGAATTAAAAAAAAAAGTGTTTATTTTTTTATTTTAACTTTACAAATCGATAGTGTTTCATGTACCGGATCGACCCTTCAAGGGATTAAAACGATCAAAATTTAACGGTGTATAGTTTAATTTAAAAAATATAAAAATTCATTAAAAAAAATAAGAAAAAACCGACAAAAATTCCACCACTGGGGGGTCTAGAATCATGTACTGGATCTATGGTATTCGTTTGCGTTCACATGTCAATGACACCCTGTAATGGTATGCGCCACACTCTTACGCAAATAAACTGATTTTCTTTCTTTCTTTTTCTATTGACGATTTCATACAACCCACTTACCAAAAATATAGTGAGTCCTAGTGAGGTGGTCCACATGAGCAGCTTCCTCCCCAGTCTGTCGACCACCAGCGGTGTCACGCAGCTGGTCACCACCTGAATATGAAGACTCCTTTGATATTCATAGTTATTAAGTGTGAAGGGTTTTTGGTAGGATATTTTTGTATTGAATTTCTAAATTCGCAAATCCGTTCTTCATGTCCTTTATTAGTCTGACTGGCATGTTGGTCTAGTGGTTAGTGGCCCTGTCCCTGACTACTATGCTGGAGGTCGCGGGTTTGATTCCCGTCCAGGACCAATCGTTTGTTCTGTGTCTGGGTGTAATTTATCTATAACTAGCGACCCGCCCCAGCTTCGCACGGTTACTGATATTGAATATATTATGTATTTATTATACACATAAACCTTCCTCTTGAATCACTCTATCTATTAAAAAAAACTGCATCAAAATCCGTTGCGTACTTTTAAAGATATAAGCATACATAAGAGTAAGCAAATTTAGAAATATATATGTACCTATGTATTTAGAAATGTATAAGTATGTTTATCAGTTGTGTAGTACTCATAACACAACCTCTGCTTAGATTGGTACTAGACGACGTTGTGCGACAGTCTGTTGTGGAATATATAATTATATGTATAATTTTAGACGCCCACATTTTTGATACGGGTCTTTACGTTGAATTTAGTTTAGTTAAACTAAGTTTTATGTACTGAATGATGAAATCAGGCCTTTGCTACAGTCGGGTAAAAAATGGGACTAACTACTCCACTGGTCTTTTCTCAATATTTCTGCCGACAAATTATCCATTTGTTCTATGGGCTTTTTTAGAACCAACAAGATCTTATGCACAAAAACCCTTAGAAAAAAGTTAAGTAGTAGAAAAATTAGAAAAACTCATGACTGCTGAGAATAGGTGGAGGTGAAATATGTTTTTCCAACACTATTTTTTTCTTTGACCTCGCACTGTTTGCGTATTTAACCATTGTCTGGTTTAGAAAGTACCTTACTTTTTAGATTCAGAACACAGTCACTTTGTTTTTCATTAGTTTGGGGTGCAACGCATTCTAATAGTTTTTGCAGTATTTGGCAGCAAATGAGTCAGCCGTCTCCGTAACCTTCGTTGTGGTAGTCAATCAAGGCAAAAGTAAAAAAGGCTACATCTTACATAGCGTAGCATCAGACTTATAATGTTCCCACTGCTGGAACTCAGGCCTCCTCTCTAGGAGTGGGAATGGAATGGGCGGCAATCCACAACATGGGCCAGTGCGGGTTGGTGGATTATATAATATATTCCACAACTATGACACAACGCAGTCTAGTCTCAAGCTAAGCAAAGCTTGTGTTATGAGTACTAGACAACTGATAAACATACCTACATATAATTGATAAATTACACCTAGATACAGAACGAATAATTGAGCTCATCACACAAATATTCGTCCTGGGTGGGAATCGAACCCACGACATAGCATATGCATAGCAGTCAGGGTCACTAACCACCAGACCAATCAATATAATTAATTGAGACTGAGTTTAGCGTAAATTAGATTCGATTCATAGCGGTGTAACCAGGTGTCACGCAAAATGAAGCTAATATATAATCTCGATTAGCACTGAGACTGTGTTCAGTTTCAAATAATCGCGATTAGTTTAGTTGGTGAATTTAGATCCTAGTGATATTGTTCAGGGCAGCAATCGGCCAGACGAAGTAGATATCTATTTGCCCAGTGCCTAGAGAGACTCATCAATATAGATAATCTAGCGTCTTACCTGCACGACTCCCATGATGATGGTGCCGTCTGAAGGCGACAGGTTGGTGCCCACCTTGGCCAGCAGCTCCTCCATGTAGAACAGCAGCACGTCTATGCCAGACAGCTGCAGTAACATCGCCAGGAACACGCAGATACCTGGCGTTTGCAGAAAAAAAAGGAAGAAATCAGCGTCTTGTCTTTACCATTTTTTTATTTATATATTTATTTATTTTCCAATTCTTGTAAACACATAAATACGAAGGAGATACAGAATCACAGAAAAAAGTACAAAGGTACTGCTTATTTCTAATAGAAATTTCTTCAAGCAGACCTTCAAGGAGTTAATGAAATCTTAAATTAATAAATACACATACAACTATAAATATATATATACATACATAATTACCAAACTAAGGAGGAAAAATAGTGATCTTTTACTATAGATTTGAAGCGTGAAATAGTCTTTAAATCTCCATTTGTTAGTAGCAACCCCCCAAGTAGCACAGAAACGCTAAATTGTAGCTGAATCACTGTTCACAATAAAATCTTCAGCTGAATAAACCTGCTGAATAAGAGTTTTAGAGGCGCCTACTCAGCTGATATAACTGTGATTTGGGCACAAATTAATCAGCTGTTAGCTGAATAATGTAGCTGGTTGCACTATATCAGCGTTATTTGAGCATTATTAAAGATTACAGTCGCCTCAAGAGCTGAATAATGACTGATTATTAGGGTATGTGTTACCTTACAGTTACACCACAAGGGCTGGATAATAAAATACTTAAGTATAACCTATTTTTCAGCATAAAATACACTCCAGGTTACATACTCAAAGTCGTTGAGACGGGTTGATTACAAATTTCTCTGTTTTTTCTATACACTAACTAGTAGTCCAGGCAGAATTTGTCCTGACTGACAGTTCGCTTTTAGTCAGCAAAAAATGAAGAACCTAACTGCAGTAGAACGTAAATGAAAGCTTCGGAAGGAACATTTTTGGACCCGCCCTTTGGCGGAGCAGGATATAGTACAGGTGCAGGAACTTCCCGAATTGACCATTTTCGGTGAGAACCTGCGTCATACGGAAAATGAGGGCGCTGTGAGATCTCTCCAGCCACTCCTCTCTTAAGAGGGCTTGAAGCTTGCGTTTCCTTATGTGCGCAGAAGCGGGGAGCACAGTCAGTTCGTGAATACAGCGGAGACCCGGCTTTACATGCTTTCGTTTAGAAGTCTAAGTAGTTCCTTACCTAAAGCCTTGACGTTTCCCTTGGAGGCCCAGAGGTCCTGTATCCTGGGCGGCTCCTTGTATTCTCGTGTTACGATCGCCTGCAAAGCTTCCAACTCTGGCTGAACAGCCTCCTTAGAAGTACCGCGGAGGGATTCGAGGATCTTTGAGGCTTCTTCATTTTTTCCTGAGGAAATAAAATTACTTTAGCAAAGGAATAGGCGCTGTGAGAGTTTGAATAATGGAAAGTCTATATTTAGATAGAAAGACTGACAAAAAAAAACACACTTTTTAACCCAAAGATTAGTCAACCTTAACCAAACTACCAGACGTTAGAGAATGCCTTGTAGCATAAAGTCCACTTAAGCAGGTACCACTACTGTACCTACATGAAGTTAAATAAATAAGTACAAAAATAATATTGGATGCAACATAAAAAAATAAACCACCTATGCTCAAAAGCACAATAAACATTTGAATTTGTATATTTCTCAAACTCGAGACTGATAAACTGTCAAAGATTGGTTTTAAAGTACAGTACGGCTGTCGGATTTTGGCGAGTCTGAACTTATGCTCTGCGAATTTTAGCGCTTGAAAACTCGTAAAAAAATAAACGGCTTAGAGATAAACAAATGTAATTTGCAGTTGTTATTGCTGTTAAAAACTGTTATTAGAATTATTATTTTTTCAATCTGTATTTTTATACCTACGAGTTTTCAAGCGCTAAAATTCGCAGAGCCTAACGTCAGACTCGCCAAGATCTGACAGCCGTACTGTAAGCTTTGAGAAGTTCTTAATTAAAAATATTCAATTCAAAAACCCACACAATAAATCAGTTGAGATGATCAGTTTTCTCTAAAACTAAATGCCAGATTTATTCCTACATTTTACGTGTTTAATTGAAGGTAGGTACTGTTACGCCGTGAAAATAGAACACGCAGTTTCTTCAACAAAGTCAAGAGTATCACCGAATAATTAAAACGCATTGCTAATCGAAATTTCCAGAATAGACGTACGTACCAGGGCCTAGCAAATTCTAGAAAAATCTGCCACATAGTACTTACTATGTGGCAGATTTTTCTACCTACTTAGGTACTCGATAATTCTTAGAAACTTTGTAGGTACTTAAGTAACCTGGTAAAGGAATTTGTACCTACCTACCGGTAATAAAAATGATTTATTGCCCCGCGGTACGGTTTCTTTTGTTCTCTTTTATTCTGGCGTGGCCTCGAACCTTCGGTATTTAGAATTTTCTTGGCTCTGAGTATAAATACGTGTCCGCTGGCCGGACGTGAGTCAGTTTGATTTCGACAGCGAACAAGTGCGGACTATCCAAGTCAAGTGAAGATTGTTTCATCCATACGACGACCTAAGCGACATTTTTACGGATCTCTAGAGTGCATTACGAAGTGGTTAATTGGCGATTGAACTAAATTGGTGTTTTGTTCGTGGAAAAATAAATCTCTCTATTAGTAAACCGGCATTTGATTACTCACGTTCGTAACAGTACCATAAAATATAAAATCAGGCTTACCTTTATAAACCAAGTAGAAAGGAGTCTCCGGTATGAACCAGGTACAGGGCACGTACAGCAGGGACAGGATGCCCCCCGTGGCTGTCAGACCCCAGTAGGTGGTGAAGGGACCGATGGCATAGGCCAACAGGAAGCCGATGTTGATGAACAAGAGGAAGAATGCGCTGAGAGCGCCGCGGATTTTGTCCTGGGGAAGACGGGTTAAACTTTTTGGAAGGAAGATGTATGTACATGTAAACAAATTTGCAATAGTTTTTATTATGTAAACCAGAGCTTGACTGCGATCTTTCCTGATGGTAAGCAGTGATGCAATCGTAGATGGTGAGGCATACAAGTTTATTATGAGCCTATTCAAACTCAAACTCATTTATTTCAAATAGACCATTTACAGGCACTTTTGAAATGTCAAAATTGAAGCTAATTTGCATGTTCCAAGGCGTAGACTCCTATGGAGAAGAGCGTGCAAGAAACTCCATGGGCACTCTTTTAAATCAAATTTATATATTTACATATTATTTGGTTACAAAATTATGTTGCTTCTATTATGCGAGCATGATGTAGCGGTATTTAACAACAAGTAAAATAATAATAAAAAAAAAGAATTTCAAATAAGCGCGAATAATTTCAAATATTCAATCCTTCATTAGCGTTATAATGTTCCTACTTCTGGGATTTAGGCCTATCTGAGAGAGGAAATAGTACGGGTACACATATCTCAAAAACGGTGGCTATTAAAAAAAAGTATTTAGACATTTTTGTACATATTTACTTGATCTACAATTTTTGTCTTTGCTATTTTATGATAGAACTTACCGTTTTGCTGAAATTCGCGGAAAACTCCTTTTTTCCTTTTCCAATTAAAATTTTTAGAATTCATTTATGTTGGTGTTTTGAACAATCCTACCAATTTAGGTTACAATAATTCGCTCCCAGTTTTTTTTTTGTCTAATTTTACAAATATTTGGGTTAATTCCATTTTTTTATATATATTTTTAGATATCTCTTTATAATTAGGTACCTTACGGCACTCAATTTTATTAATGTTTGTGTCAAAAAGGAACTTGACAAACAATTTTTAAATCGAATCAAATCTGGTGGCGTTTTTCTGATGCACTAACAAATTAATTTATCTGCTCGGACTCAAAAGATAAATAATTCATCGTTTCTTACCTCAGCAATCTCCCCAATATAAATAGGCACGGTAGCGAACATCATCCCCGTGGCGCATCCCCACATAATCCTGGCCACGTAGAGCGTGGTCAGGTTAGCGGTAACGCCAGCCAATAACCACCCCAGGAGCAGGGGGATGTTGGACCCCATGACGATTGTCCGGCGGCCCACGTGCCGGGACAGGGGCACGGTTATTAGAGGACCTGGAAAATTACAAAATTATGATGTAATTGAATGTTTTCCGCACTAGTGCACAAAAGTGCACGTGCTCGCAATCTTTATTATGTAATCCGTATCAGGCGCGCGTCTACTCCTACGCGTCGTAATTGTGTTGAAGGACGTCGTTTGAAACGCGTGCCAATTTGTCATTGCAGTCTTTGGATAAACAACACACACATCTACGGCTCGTGCGAATTCCGCCTCGGTCGCAATTACACACTTTCTACACTTAACTTAAAGTTTGTGTAAAGTGTAGAAGAAGGTTCATATGTATAATATACACATAATATATTTAATATCCACAATGCACCTGTGCAAAGCTGGGGCGGGTCGCTAGTCCTAAATAAATGCAAGTATTTTATTTCTCCTATTTTTCACTGCTTACCCAAGAGTCCTCCGAGCACTAGAAGCGAGGCTACCCAGGACGTCTCTTGCAGTGTCGGCACTTGGGGAAGCGGCGAACTTTCGAGCCGCTGCAGCTGGGGAAGCACGGGGGACGTCCAGCCCATTGCCATTCCCGTACACAGACTCCCGTAGCTTGCTAATGGGGGAAAGAGAAAGAGGATTAATGGTTTAGCAGTGTTTGTACCCCGAGCAGATATGGCAAATAAGTTAAACCATAACGGCCGTCGTTTTGCGCATCCCCCACTTCGATTGAGACCAGAAAATCTGTTACTGCGCATTCAAGGTTGATCGCCATTTAGGTTTATTTATTTATTTATTTTTAGGTCAACCAACATAGCATACACCATTATCAAGCATACACATGATCATCATTACATAGTATAAAATAAAGTTGCGCTGTCCCTATGTATGCAACAGTTTTTAATGCGGTTTTTTTAATAGATAGAGTGATTCAAGAGGTAGGATTATGTGTATAATACATGCATAATGTGTTCAATATCAGTACCCGTGCGAAGCTGGGGCGGGTCGCTAGTTGATTATACACGCTAAAGATTCAACATTGTTACATTTCATAGTGTAGCCTTAATTAAAGGCTGCCACGGCATAGGAGGAGACAGGAACTAAGTTTTATATTAACACATTAAATGATAAATGATATTTATTTTGTAAGTAGGTTTTAAAATAACACTTTTACACGTCAATATTTTTTCTTTTCGTCAGTTTAAGCTAGATGAGTCCGGTGTTTCCTAGCTGACTACCCTGAGAAGAAACACCGAAACAAACTCAGGGGTCATAGTCTCTTTTAAAGTCCATACAGTAACCATGTATTGGTCAAATCATATGAGAACCATGCAGATTTGTGTCTCAGGTGGTCTTTTGAAGAAAGAACCACCATTGATTGTTAAGCCAACCATTTAAAAAAAGAGAAGTAAGATACAAACAGGTAGGTAGGTTCAACTTGTATGCCGCGTATCGTCGACTTTTTGTAGGCTTTGCCCTACACTATAAACATTATAAAGTACTTCTATATCGTGGGTGCGTTTATAAACAAATTCACACACAAGACACTCGCAACGACTATCTGTTAGCTATACAAATATTTGTTCCGTGCGGGAATCGAATTCACGACACGCAGTGCAGCAGTCAATCACTCAACCACTGTGCCAACTGAGACTGGTAGCGTTGGAAAAGAAAAGTTTTTACGAGCGAAAATACCTATGGATTATGTCGTTCTAAATATGCTGATCCTCAGTCTTTTTTAAACAAATCAGATAGTAGTGTTTTATGTTAGATTTTTAAATAGTTAGAATTTACATACCTATATGCTCAAGTTTAATCTATCTATCTATATATCTACTAGAACTGCTTGAAAGAAAGCATACCTAATTAAAAATTAATGAAAAAAGATTTATCTACACTAATATAATAAGGACGTAAACTTTGTTTTTTTGTTTGTAGGAGGTAATCTCTGGAACAACAGGTCCGATTGGAAAAAAATTAGCAACAATAGAAAGCTGCTTTACTCCTGAGTGACACAGACTATATTTTATGTACGCGGGCGAAGCTGCTGACAAAAGCTAGTAACTAATTTTAAATCCATGCTGTTGTTTCCGTGTATAAAGAATAACATAATCAACGTCAAATGATAAATAAGTTTCCAATCTAAACTTCAATAAATCTAAAGCTAAGATCGGTGCAGTTAGCAACTAAATTATACCTATATATACCTACGCACATATTTCCTATCTTGTACCTATCGTCACGATTGCAGAAATTGTCAACCTTTAGCATGGTCTAGGTAGGTACCAGGAAAACCTTTTGGAATCAGCCGTCGGCTGTCAACAGGGTGACCCTCTTGGGCCAGTTATTTTCAGTTTGGCAATAAATCCAATTATTCGGCAACTAAATTCTAAATTCAACGTCTGGTATTTGGATGACGGGACCCTAGGAGGTGATGTAGACACTGTCTTAAAAGATTTAACTTTTTTGAAAAATAAATTTTCTTCTATAGGACTAGAACTTAACCTTTCAAAGTGTGAAATTTACCTCCCCCGAATGACTGACAGACAGACGACCTTAGCAAAATTTAACTCAATAGCGCCAAATATCCAAATCACCGATAAAAATTCTCTTCTCCTCCTAGGATCCCCAATCTTCGATGAATCTTTTCCAGAATTCATTGAACAGAAAATACAAAATTTTAATGACGTCTCGGAAAGACTTTTCAAAATCAACATGCATTCGGCTTTTACATTGGTTCGATACTGTTGTTTTGGGCCAAAATTTACTTATAGTCTTCGGTCATCCCATCTTTGGAAATATCCACAACTTTTGGAGAAAGTCGACCAAATCATTAGGAATACACTTTCTTCGATCCTAAATGTGGCCTTGGACGACCGAGCTTGGCAGCAAGCTACGCTTCCTATCCGGCTAGGTGGCCTCGGCGTCCGCAAAATTTCAAGTATAAGTTTACCAGCTTTCCTCTCCTCGGTGCACAGTACTGAAACTTTAACCAGGAATATCCTATCTTCCTCACTGGTTAATGTTGAGGTACCGTGTTTGTCCGATGCGTTGATTGCTTGGAAAATGGCTTGTCCCAACACGGATTTGCCTGAGAACCTGTCCTCGCAGAGACAGTGGGATGTGCCGCTCTGCAGTGCTACACGTAATAATCTTATAAACTCGTCGTCAAGTACTGCGGAGCGTGCGCGTCTGCTGGCTGTGGGAGAATGGGAGTCGGGTTTATGGCTTCAGGCGCTACCGTCATCCACCGTAGGCACTATGATGGATGACGCCTCGTTTCGACTCACAACCTGCTTACGCTTAGGCGCTCCTTGTGTTGCTCCACATCGGTGCCACTGTGGTGAAGCTGTCGGCGGCCTCGGACACCATGGCTTGTCCTGTTGCAGGAGCGCAGGCCGCATATCACGGCACGCTAGCATCAACGACATTATTCGTCGAGCTCTAGTCACCGCCGGCGTACCTGCCGTATTAGAACCTAGTGGCTTGGTACGTGACGATGGGAAGAGACCAGATGGTATGACGTTAGTGCCATGGAAGGTGGGTAGGCCTCTGGTGTGGGACGCAACCTGTGTCGACACCCTTGCGCCATCCCATGTTCTTAGTTCCGCGGGCTGTGCTGGCGCTGCCGCTGCGGCTGCCGAGACCCTCAAACGGCGCAAATACTGGTAATTACAGTTTTGAGCCGTTTGGGGTCGAAACGCTTGGGTCATGGGGTCCGAGTGCGCGTCACCTTTTTAAAGAAATATCTCGCCGTTTAATCGATACTTTGCGTGACCAGAGGGCTGGCTCTTTCTTTGCCCAAAGAATTAGCATTGCCATCCAACGTGGCAATGCTGCCAGTCTTCTGGGCACGTTTCCAGATGACAGCGATGTGGAGGAATATTTCGACGCTTGAGTATTGTGTTTTTGTATTATATGTACATAGTTAGGTTTGGTGTAAATATTTATTTTAGTTAAGTTTATATTTAAGATTTTATTTTATATGTTATGTAAAAAATTTCAAATTATTATTTTGTTCATTTGATAAAAATCAAATACTTCCTAAAGGTAGGTACTATAAAATAAACTTGTGAAAAAATTCTCTTATGTCGGTAGGGGTCTTAGGTTTTTATTTTCGGTGGGTAAAAATCCAATGACAACTCCTTTGGACGTAGTAACTATTTAGTAATCTGTGCTTTGGAGCAGGAGGTGATTTGTAGGTCATACACCTTTACATTAATGACATTAGTGCAGTTTTGACATTCACGCAATGTTCCGCTGTAAGTTTTAAAGTGTTGTGAGACGACATAATGCTAATGAAGCGCTGCAGCGGACTTTTGTATTAACGTTTCAGTATTTTGACAAATAGTTTCTATGAACGTGCTGATATGCTGATAGCGATAGCGCTAGGATATAGGTTGAAACTTTTAAGCTTCTCAAAGTTTTGAGCCGCAGTACTAAGGTTGCGAACCACTGTCAATTCTAATGCAGGTAGTTATTAACTTCGCAGTCATTATGTACAAGGCCGCGGTGTGCGTTTACCTAATAACTTAGATTATAACTAGCTTTGCCCCGTGGTTTCACTTGCGTCTTTGGTTACTTCAGTTAAAAATCCGGGACTATAAAAAGATTATCTTTCTTTATTCATCACTCTGGTATTACAACCATACATACCATACACAACATTTACAACGCTGTCTACTTTCAAACTAAGCAGAGCTTGTGCTATGAGTATTAGACAATTGATAAACATAGGTACCTATATATTTGTAAACACATATATAATTAATTATAAATAAATAAATTACGCCCAAACACAAACATTTGTCCTGGGTGGGAATCAAACCCACGACCTACGGCATAGCAATCAGGGTCACTGACCACTAGACCAACAGATCAGTTAGTGTTAGAAATCTTGGAAATTTACGTTTTCCACAAGTAACCTATGTAGGGAACTCCGGCTGGATCTCATGACGGTGGAGTGGCGTCAGCGACTATCGCATCGTGGGTTATTTAATCAGTAAAAGTTTGACACTGTTTCCTGCCCCACCTAAGGGCGGGATTCGTTATTATATTATTTTCCCACCACAAAAAAAAGAACAATATATGGAACCCTTCCCGACACGCACTTGACCGGTCTTTTGTGTAGTCTACTAGACGTAAATGAATTAAATTAAATAGTACATTGTAGGCTACCTATTCTTTAGGTGCATAGGTATCAACTTTAATTCGGAACCCGGAATACATAATGCCTAATAAATCACAGTTTGACACACTTTTTTCTTATTTACGTAAACTCAGAGAAACAGTATTATTAGGTAACAATACATCAGTTAAAAATAGATTTGTATAAAAAATGAACCGTTTATTCTCGACTGCTTTTCATTTATATTGGGTAGGTATTGTTCTTTTTTAGGGTTCTGTAGCTAAAAGGTAAAAACGACTACTAAGACTCCACTATCCGTCTGTCTGTCACCAGGGTGTATCTCATGAACCGCGATAGCTAGACAGTTAATATTATCACAGATGATGTACAAACCCCCTGGGACTGTGGACTCGTGTCTGAAATGAAGGCTCTAGCCCTGGTATATATGGCAACGTAAGAATGGGGTAGGTTGTTTAGGCAGTAAGTGTCTGACCAAGTATCCCTCTCCGCCCAAGGGCGGGAGTCGTCATTGGACGATTTTTACCTACCATAAAAAAAGACCCTACGTGGTTCTTTTCGTCTATAAAGTAATTTTGTTAAAGAAATGAATTTTCAAATTATACATTTCTTACCCTAAAGATTCTTTGGGTCTGAGAAAGCCAATATGGTTCGCAATATAATTTTTATACGCAAGGTTTTCGAAGGGTTAATTAGGGCTTCCATAGAACAAGTGATTTTTTGAACAAAAAACGCACCGGAGTCTAATGATAAAGATACGGAATCCTTCGTGCGCAAGTCCGATTCGCACTTGGTCGGTATTTTTTAATGGTTTTAATTTTATTGAAATTGCCCAATAAGGCAATAACTCGAATTAGAAAGATTTTTAACTTTAAATTTTCAATTGGCGTTTTCCCAGTTGGTTAAGCTTAGTATTATAATTATGTATAGTATATATTATTAAAAAATATATTATTTATATAAGTAGGAAGGTATTTTATGTACCTAATAGTAAAATTATGTATAATGTATAAATATTATTTGGTACGCAAAATACTGGATTGAAACATACTTACATAGACAATTATCTACAATTTGTACATAAACACAAACTTACATTATTATTATCCATTATGTATTCAATACAAAGGGTTTGAATCTAAGAATCTCAGGTCCGCATTCCGTAATCAGTCTTGTAGACTCTATAAATGGTTCTAAACGGAATAAATTGTTATCTCAGGCATTTAATATATCAATGGGCCAAGATGCATGAAAATAAATGATTTATTATTATTTAACAATTACTATCTACCTACTCACTATAGTTGTCAAAAAATAAAAGGCTCATTTTGATATTTATCATCATCACCATCATCATCATCATCAGCCTTTTTAATGTTCCCACTGCTGGGACGCAGACTCTAGGATAGGAAATGGGCCATAATCCACCACGCGGGCCCAGTGCGTATTGGTGGATGTCACATCATGTTTTCGAATTTTTGGTTCTAGGACATGCCGGTTTCCTCACGATGTTTTCCTTCACCGTTTTGAGAGCAGTGGTGATGAAATAAATTACATAAAGTATTGCGCCTGGCTGGGTTTGAACCCGCGACCTACAACTCGTCGGTGGTGTTACCACATTTATCATTGCGACGAGAGAATTTTAGATTAATAATAATAAAGAATACTCGCAATATATGTTATCATATTATTTCTGTTTTTTTTTTTTAACATTTTATGTAACTAATAATTATTTTATAGTTTCTTTCACTTATCTACGAAGTTACAGTATGGCTGTCGGATGTTGGCGAGTCTGATTTTAGGCTTTGCGAGCTTAAGAGCTTGTGCACTAGGTACAAAATTTAAATTTAAAAACAAAAAAGGCCAATAACAGTTTTTAACAGAAATACAACTGCTAATTGCATTTATTTGTTTAAACCGTTTATTTTTTTACAAGTGCACAAGCGTTGAAATTCGCAGCAAGATCGGCCGTACCACAGTAGCCGTATTGTACGATATATCACGGAAATATTTGAAAGTTGCATAAAATAATATAGCTTGTTTTTCAAAAGGGTCTAGCAAAAACAAAAATCTTAAATAGCTACTTTTTTTAATAAAAATAAAATCGCTGTTACTTTGAAAAGAAAAAAAAATAGAATCATCCGAATTGAGAACTTCCTCCTTTCTTAGAAGTTGGTTAAAATGCTTAGTAACTACAACCGGCTCTTTGACGACTCGGTTGGTGTAGTGGTTCAGCGATTGGCTGCTGTGCTGCGTGTCACGGGTTCGATACTCACATGGGACAAATAGTTTTATGGCTTACAGATAAGCGTTTTTGGGTTTGGATGTCTGTGAGTTACTGATAGAGTGGGACAACGTTTAAAAAAAAAACTTAGGATGATGATCTTCGTATTGTTCCTGAACTACATTTTTAGTATTCGTCCGAGTGGAATTTAACAAAAAATGTGTTTGCGCGGAATCTCAATTCTTTTTCTAGCTCTCGTAACTTTTTGTCGTTTTTTTTTCTAATGTCAGTGAAAATCAGGTCAAAATTGGTCCAGCCATTTCGGTGATTAGCCGGAATAGACAGACTGACAAAGGGACAAAAAATAGTTCAAAGTCAAAGTCAAAGTCAAAATCTTTTTATTTCACATAGGCCTACATGGGCACTTGTAAAACGTCAGAAGCTAGTGCACGGTTCCAAATTGGTCGTTTCCTATGGAGAAGAACCGGCAAGAAACTCCATGGTTACTCTTTTAAAATAATTGTTTCTTTTACAATATTTCCATATTACAGTATTATCACATTATGTAAGGACAGTGCAGACCAGTCAATATTGAAATCGTACCGTAAAAGTGGTAGGAAGTAATCTAAGATTTGCGTCTACAATGTTCTCACATTCACATTATTGAAAGAAGCTATACAAAAGAAAAATAATCACAATTCTCTATAAGACAATTACATTATATTACGGATCTATAAAATGGTAATCTAGGGAATATTGTATGAATATGTCAAAAAAAAAAAAAAATTGATGTCGTATATAAAAAAAGGAAAAAGATGGAGCAGTTAACAGACAATTACTCAGAATATTAATAAGTTACCAGGGGGCCACATGTGCAGAAGTCATTGCCAGACAAGCGTGTCTTCGACATAGTCTCTAACCTTATAATATGCTTTTTTGGTTAGGACACGCTTAATATGAGTTTTGAAATTTCTCTCGCTAAGTTCTGTCACCCCCTTTGGCAGCTTGTTATAAAATCGTACGCTATTTACTAAAAATGACTTGCTGGTCTTAGCTAATCTCCATTTAGGTAAAACAATTTCATGTTGACTACGAGTATTTTTATTATGAAGATCGCTTCTAATTTTAAAAAGTCCTAAGTTTTTACGCACGTATAAAATACATTCTAAAATATAAAGAGAAGGCAAAGTCAGTAGTTAGTAGGTATTATATAATTTCAACATTACAAGTGCATTATTTTGTAAACTTATTTCGACTTGTTTTTTTTTGTATGATTATTGTCACATTTTTGTATGAATAGTAGAGTAGAGAGCTTATGAAGTATGTTTATTGTATATTACACTGTTCATTATGTTAGCATATACTAAACATATTTAACCTTTCGACTACCGTTATTACAGACACAATTAAAAGGCAATAGGTGTGCGAACACCGATGTCCTCTTGAGGCTTAATAAACTAAAAGGCAAAAAATGGGCCTAGATTAATGGAATTAAGTTAAGCATAATGTATGCAATAGACACTCTATATACCTTTTTATATCGTCACATATTGCTTATTGAGTAATTAAATTAAAATATATAAAAATTAAATAATAAATAATACTTACCTAACGATGCCGCTAAGTATTGGCGCCATTTTATTTTCAAATGGTCTTTAAAAGTATTGAACATACTACAACACAAATTTCAAAAACAACCTCCACACTGTCCCTCTTCGGGATAGTAAGAAAAATATTCACTTTTTAAATCACGACCAGAGACAATAATTTTATTTGTTTAATGGGCAAAGGCGTCTTAACAGGCTGCCATATCGATTAATTGTGATATACCGATTACAGAACGTGCGAATTCCTTTCACATTTTTTCTAAGTTAAAAAAGAGTATTTGCGAAGTTAATTGTCTTTTAATTCAGTGATAGTGAGCTGTGATGGTTTTTATAAGGTCAAGATGAAGGCCGGTTGTCATGAAAGAGTAAAACGGCTTTAGAAAGTCTCTTAACCTTTGGTTTCGGTTTAAGAATGACGTTAGCTACATGAAAAACGTTTTTTTTGGAGTTTGCGCTTCAACTTGAAATTGTGTTATGTAACAATCTCGTGTCATAGTGTTTGTATATCGAACTCCTCCGAAATGAGTTGATCGATTTTTTTGTTTTTTTTTTCGTGTATATTTTATAGATCTAAGAATAGATAAGCCGTAGGCTATATTTACCTTCCCATTCCCCCCCTCTCCCTTATTATAGTTTCGTTGATCTACACTAATATAATAAAGAGGTAAAGTTTGTTTTATTGTTTTTTTATTTTTTTGTTTGTAGGAGGTAATCTCTGAAACTAATGGTTCGATTGGAAAAAAAATTGCAACAATAGAAAGCTGCTTTACTCCTGAGTGACATAGGCTATAAATTATTTATATAACATGGATGTTAACCGAGCTATCACTACAAGAAATTTTCCGCGGACGAAGTCGCGGGCAGAAGCTAGTAATTTATATGGTAGATCACATTTATAATACAGGTAAAAAGTTGATACGACGAATATGATTTTCTTAAAAAGGATTATTGTACACATCGATATGAAAAACATTTACTATGAGATCAACCAAAAAATCACGATAAAAAAACCCGCTGCTCCATAGATTTTGTCGAGTTATGTGAATATAAATCTATGGAGCAGAGGGTACTTTTTCGTGATTTTTGGGTTGGTACATACTTAGTAAATTGCATAATTTAATTCCGACTAGCCGTACGCCATACGTCTGGTGGACATGCGACATATGAAAGAAAAAGGTACATATAGGTTCGTACAAAACGTTTTGGGAACACATTCATTGTGTGTACAGCTAAGGAGTGAAATTCCTTGCCGGAGTCTGTGTTCCCTGATGGCTACCTAGGTAAGCGCGGTCCATCGTCGACCGTATCACCACTTTCCATCAGGTGAGATAGTGGTCAAGCACGAAACTATTAACTATAAAAAAAAATCGCTTGATCGCTCGCTGCGCGTCAAATCTAATAAAATCTTTGATTGAAGTTTTCGTTTCGTGTGTAAGCAATAATGAAGATACTTCGATGGTACCTACTTGCATTCCTACTGAATTAGCCGTGTAGATAAGTAGTGGTTTTTTTATGATAGGTCAAAATCATTAAGTGAAGTATCCCGCCCTTGGGCGGAGCAGGAAATAGTGTCAGACTCTTACTGACTAAACCACCTACCCCATTCCTACATCGCCATACATATCAGGACCAGAGCCTTCCTTTCAGACACAAACCTTTGGCCCCAGTTGGGTTCGACCCATCTGCAGGATCCCTACGGTTGCTGACAACTCCTTGAGGCGCGCGATTATAATGTTCGCTGTCGACGTCTGGACTTAGTCTGGACGGTTACCACTGTTATCAGACGATTGGATGACAAGCTAACCATTACTCACCATCCACATCGGTCAGATCGGAATCTCGGCGGCGTCTCGGGCGTGATAGATAAGTAGCGGTAACAGAAATAGTTCGTCTAACTACCTAATCCCAAGATTGCCTATTGTTAATCGTCTCAATTCTCTAATACGCATAACAGCAGGAAACTTAATCAGCTCGAACAAAAAACAAACAAAAACAATTATAGAAATCACTAGACCTTATCTATTTGATCAGTATGAAGCGAATTTACCACGGTGTTCATGGTAAATTGAACTTAAACGCTTAATTAATAAAGTGAAATTTAGATTGAAACGATTTGAAGGGATTTGATGAAATATTCAAGATCAAGGATAATTTGATGTTGTTCTTAGGTAAGTAATTGGTGAATTAGAATCTATTTTTGGAATGGAAAAATTTATTTGTTGACAATGGTTTCTATTGCGGTGATATGACCCTTCTTTAAGGAGTGGTTAGAGAGGCGCTACGGAGTTCTGACTTTGCCATTGACGCAGCTCTTAAAGTGACGATTCCCTTTTTGTTCCATCCGTTTGACGGAGTGGCAACGCGAAAAAAGAGAGATAACACCTGAAAACTCTGTAGGCATTTGGTAATTCTGCGATTTACTCAAATGTTTCACAAAACTTGCTCCAGGAAATACGTGTTTTTGTTAAAACCTAAAGGATTTTTGGAAATAAAAATGACATCATTTAGAACCTCGATTAAATATACAAGGCATATGTCGGCTTCTGTAGTAGTACTTTTAATATTGAAGTGCATTATAGAGACTCAATGTTCACGTAAACTAGCAGATTTTCAGAGGTCTTTACCGGATTACTCTTACACAAAATGTTTTGATTTCTATAGAAGCCTAGATCAAGATAATATGTGTGTATCCAAAATATCTGAATAGATGTGTAATAACATCATAATCACGTAAGAGCGGTTGTATGAAAATGTTCCTCGGTTTGGCCGCTCTTAAGTTGGCCCACCCGAAGAACATCCTTACTGGCCCTGTCTTCAATGTCGAGCATGGTTCAAAAACATGTTGCTTCAAAGCAATCCATCACAATGTTTGATGCAGTGGCAACGCGAAAAAAGAGAGATAGCACCTGAAAACTCTTTTGGCATTCGGTAATTCCGTGATTTACTTGAATATTTCTCGTGATTACATCCCGCACGATAATAAAAACACTCTCTGATGGAGGAGTGGCGGCTTGGTAGACCACCGCCTTGTCATTGAGGAAACAATCGGCGGCGACGACTCACGTGTCTGCCCCAGGTGGTGGAAAAAAATACTTTCAAGTCAAGGTTAGACAGATAAATAAAGTTAGAACTCAGATTATCTACTTGTTGATTTTTGTATTAGGATTAGCACCTTGGCCTTTAGAAAAAGTGCCATTCAATTAGCGGTTAAAATTGTTGAATAGTTTAGGATTTATTACGTAACATTTTAGGTTGTCAAATGTTTCAAGCGTTTCAATAAATTGCGGAAATTATAAATTATAACCATGAGTCCATTTTATAATGCCATAATATTAGGTAGATCCCATGCCCTGGCTTCTGTCTGATGTAACTTTTCTTTGAGTTGGGAAATCATTAAATACCTACGAAAGCTTAGTCATTAGATATTCTTTATATTTTATTGTACACCAAATATCCTACCCATATTGTACAGCTTACTATTGGGCCCCAAACGAACGCCACGCACGCCTCTCACAAGTTAGACTGATGACCTGGTTAGTGCGAGTCCACACGACGCAGCGCTGCCGTTGCGTTGTTTTACATACAAATAAACAAGGTGTTCACACGGCGCGCTGCGTCGTCGCAACGCACACATGACGGACAGCAGCCCCCAAGACAAAGCGGGAGGGGGTGTACTCATTGCGGCGACGGAGAGGCCGCTCAGTTGCTTGTGCGTTGATAGGGAGGATACAGCCAAGCTCATTTCATTTTTTACCTACGTAATTTTCGATTTCGGCGGTGACGTAGTAATAGGAGCAATGATCGACGTCTTTTCCGATCCATGCTTTCCTATAGACTGAATGCGATGTTTTTACAAAAAATGCTTGCCGCAACTGTGCGTCACCGCTGCGTCGACCGAACGTTAAGAATGCGTCGTAGTAACGCTGCGACGACGCAGCGCCTGTGTGGCCGGCTATGCGTCAAAATATTTGCGCTGCGACGACGCAACGCGCCGTGTGGACTGGCTCGGGTTGCTGGCGAATCCAATGGGTGCGAGACGTACGGGACTGGTCGTTGTGGCGACACTTGGGAGAGGCCTATGCCCAACAGTGGATGTCTTTCGACTGGAATAATGATGATGATGATATAAGGGGGGCATTGAAGTTTTGTCTTCTTCTAAGGGGGCAGTAGTTCATGAAAGGTTGGGAAGCTATGGTATATTATATAGGGTGACTGATAACATAATTAGTGACCGATAATACTTTAACACGTGGTTATAGTCACGATTTCAGGTTTGGTCCCATAGTTAAAGTGGTTTGTTATACAACAAACTATGGAACCAAATCTGAAATCGTAAAAAAATCAGCTGGTTCATTATATTTATGTTCAGAACATTATATATATTATGTTCGCCTAACTGGTCCGACCGGCAAAGTCAAAGTCAATTTTTTTTATTTCACATGGGCCTACATGGGCACTTATAAAACGTCAGAAGCTAGTGCACGGTTCCAAATTGGTCGTTTCCTATGGAGAAGAACCGGCAAGAAACTCCATGGTTACTCTTTTAAAAAAATTGTTATCTTTACAATATTTCCATATTACAGCACATAAATTATGTAAGGACAGTGCAGACAAGTCAATATTGAACTCCTACCGTTAAAATGGTAGGAAGTAATCTAAAATTTGTGTCTACAATGCACTGTCTACAAACGGCATGTCCTAGAACCAAAAATTCGAAAACATGTGACATCCACCAATTCGCAATGAGCCCGCGTGGTAGATTATGGCCCATTCCCTCTCCTAAAGAGGAGAGCTATGTCCCAGCAGTGAGAGCATTAACAGGGTTGATGATGATGAACTGCAATGGTCAAAATGTACTGAACTTGTCAATAAATTCTTAACCAGATGAGAAGCAAAATGACAGTTACTACCTTGGTAGTTATAACCGGAAGTTAAATAAAGTATTTGCTCGTAGTATTATAATTTTACTATTATTATCTTGTTAACTGTATTAAAAATCAATATTGTGATCTAACAGCTAACTGGTGTAGATTGTTACTGTAAATGCAATTACCGCAAGAAACCAGCTTTATGAATTATGTTTATTAAAACTGAATAATTGAGTCACGATAATGACTACCTTAGCAGTGGGCACAGTCTAATAGTGTTGTTGATAGAAATCGATCGAAGTTTCGGTTTCGTTTTAGGCGAATTTCGGCCAAAAAAAAAAACCTGGATTCGGCTCAAGTTTTGGTTTCGGCCAATAGTGGCCGAGTAGTTTTGCTCTGCCGAAACTAATTTCTTTATAATAGTCATTTACTAGTTAGTCAGTTTTTAGATAGGTACGGATCAGCTCAAAGGGAAAATAAATTTCAAGTTTTAACTTGAAATGCCATCCAAAGGTTCATCATTTCAGCCGAAAGACGTCCAGTCTTGGACATAGGCCTTCCCCAAGCTCCGCCACAAAGACCAGTCCTGTGTGTCTTGCATCCATCGGATTCCAACAACCTTGACAGTCATTGGTCCGCCTTGTGGGAGACTATCCAAAGGATGCCTCTGAAAAAAATTCTTGCTCTATATCGCTTTTAGCGATAAGACCGCCCATTGTGACATATGAGTATGTATTTAGAAATATATAAGTAAGTTTATTAGTTGTCCGGTACCCATAACACAAGCTCTGCTTAGCTTGGGACTAGACGACATGTTGTGACAGTTGTGGAATATATTATATTAATATTATAATTTTGTTAAAATATGTGTAGACAGATATCCATGTCTTGATAACTCGACATGTTCTACCCGTATTTTACTCCCCTGGATTCATTTTCCACTAATGAGATTCGTCTACATTCATGGCCACTATCCGAAACCTTTAACGAATAAAAAAAAGTCGGCTCTTAAGTCACTGTGTCCCATCACTAAACGCAATTCACACACAATCGAGAATACCGAGATAAAGTATAATTTGCACCTGGACATGATTTATGTAAATTAAACGACATTGTTAACTTGTATTTAAATACAGCCTTTAAGAGCAGCGTTAATAATAATCTTACTAATATTATAAATGCGAAAGTTACGATGTTTGGATGTTTGTTACTCAATTTGCCAAAACGGCTGGACGGACCTGGATGAAATTTGGCACAGGTATAGGATACACTCCGGAATAGGACATAGGCTACTTTTTATCCCGGAAACCCCAACCCCAAAACCACGCGGGCGAAGCCGCGGGCAAAAGCTAGTCCTAACTAATTAATTGTTAAAGGATCTGCTACCAGCTACGAGGTGCAAACCATGACCTAAGTATATAAGGAAGATATCTGTTGATAAATTATTGTTATATGTAATCTCTTACGAGTTGTAGGTCGCGAGTTCAAACCCAGCCAAGCGTATTACTTTGAGTAATTTATTTCATCATCGCTGCTCTCAAAACGGTGAAGGAAAACATCGTGAGAAAACCGGCATGTCCTAGAACCAAATATTCGAAAACAAGTGACATCTACCAATCCGCATTGGGCCCGCGTGGTAGATTATGGCCCAATCCCTCTCCTAGAGAGGACTGTGTCCCAGCAGTGGGAACATTAAAAAGGATGATGATGATGATATGTAATCTAGCCTTTAATATACCATTGCTGGGTAAAGGCGTCTCGCCATTACTTCGGTTGTTTCCGGCTATGAGCTACTTCTGACCAATTTGATCACATTCCGGTAAAAAGATTACATTTTGTTAGCAATTTTTAGTGCAATATTAAGCAGTATATATAGCAATTATCATTACATAGTATACAACAAAGTCGCATCCCGCTGTCTGTCCCTATGTATGCTTTTTTCTATGGTAGGTAAAAATCATCCAATGACGAATTCCGCCCTTGGGCGTACCGGGAAACAGTGTCAGACTCTTACTGACTAAACAATCTACCCCGTTCCTACATCGCCATCTATACCAGGGCTAGGGCCTTCCTTTCAGACACGAACCCTTGACACCAGTTGGCTTCGACACTTCGACTTATGTACGTAATATTCAATGGATATTATACAAGGTGAACTAGCTACAGTCAGAATGTTGGGAGCAGAATGAAACATTGATAGGATAAGATAAATCCAGACCGCTTAACTTGTCTGAGACATAATTTCGTAGCATTTCATTACATAGTATAAAACAAAGTCGCTTCCCACACTAAGCAATGTATTTCGATGCGGTTTTTTTTAAAAACCGCAACCGCAGTTAAAATCCATGGCGTACTTTTAAAGATCTTGGCATACATAGGGGTAAGCAACTTTGTTTTATACTATGTAGTTATTTACGCATTGCACCCTTGCGAAGCTGGGGCGAGTCGCTAGTTCCTAATAAATATTTGTCAAAAATTCATTTTTAGAACTTGATCAGCGGCTCCGATATTCTCAACGTCATCTGAGAGACGACAAAGCTGTGATCATGTAAGTTGAGCCCAATTAGCCACCGCGCGCCGTCGCTTGTTGAGCCTGCAGCGCGCGAAAATGTCGGGGAAAGACGCCATTTTTTAACCGATTTCAAAAAAAAGATTTTTATTTCTACAGAACCTTTTTTTGTGTATGTTTTCCGATTACTTACACGCCTAGACCGCTTAGATTTTTTTTTGTTTGAATTTGAAAGGGACTCTTCCTTAGTGGTCACACAACCACAAGGTGTAAAATCTCCAGGATAGTAAAATGTATCCTGGAGAAAGCACAGGAACTTCATTTTTATCTAGGCTTAATTGTATTTGTAGTATTTTATACGTACAACAATACTATGAGCAATATTTGGTTTTAGCTCAGGAATACTACAACTAAATTTTTTTTTTATACTCTAACTTGTCCCACTGCCGGGCAAAGGACTCCCCCAAGTCCTTCCAAACCTTCATCTCTCGCGGGAGAACTAAAAACTTTAAAATAAAAAAAAAATACATAAAAATTGTACATACTAGTGTTATTTTGACGTAGTCGGTTGTAAGTATTTTTTGAAAAAGGTTTTTTTTTTAATGAAGTTTATTTTGTAATTAGTCTAAGTTGGTACCGATAGAGTAGAGATTATTTATTAATTTTAGAAATATTTATTTTTCCGTTTTCAGGAGGTGTAAATACACAATAGTGCCATCTATTGAATGAATGAATACCTTCGCAAATGTACGAAGGCACGCGTGTGTTGCCAATCTCGGCAGTTCCACACCACCGATCGCTTGCCATGTCATGTTTGCGACGGATCGTCTGCAGATGGCGCTAAGAACGTACCGGTTGCTGCCCTTTTAGTAACTAAAAAGATTTCAGCAATTGTTTTATGTATTTAACTTTCGATGTTTTTTTTTTTCAGGTTTTAAATCATTAAATAAGGATAAGTTACATTGTATCTAGAATCTACAGTACCTAATGACCGCGCACCGATAAACGCAATGTTTGTAAGCCTCTTACAAGATGGGCTAATGCTAGTTGTACTAGCGCATCGAGGGTTCTTTACAAATTTACTTACTTATAAATAGTTTAATTCAAACACCATCACCGATTGCATCATTGCTTACCATCAGATGGGATTGAAGTACCACTAGTTTATATCAATAAAAAAAATATTGAATTGCTAAAAGTACGAGATTGGTAAGAGATTTTTTTCCACCTTAGAGCAACGAGATCTTGCTTTATGCGAAATTACTGGATTCTAGGCCAATAAGTACCCTATAGATTTGAGTATAAAAATACGGTTATTCGTATTAGAATTAGATTGTGCTAATTTAGAAGTTTGATTTTTTCACTGCTGCTTGGGTTAGCATCTCTGAGTATTTGGTTTTAATTTCAGTTCTCTACTTCTAACAGAGTCTTGAAAGACAAACAACAAGGTGATCCTATTATGGTTTCGTGTTTCAATACGGAACTCTAAAAATTATAACTTTAAAACAATCGTTCATAAAATTAGTCAAAGTGGAATTACTCTACTATAACGGAGCTCCGAGAAGAACGCTGAACTATTTTATTTTACTTTTGTCAGACCCGATAAAAGAAAGCTCACGCAAAATTAGAGCACAAAAGATTAATCAACACCCTGATATCAAAACCATAGACAAAACGGATATCTTTTCAATCAGATCGAAAGGATGACAAACGTTCCGTTCGCAATCAAAACGTTGTACGTAACGATTTCCGGAGTGACTATGTTGAGGCACTTTTTTTTCGCCACCTCCGGCAAGCTCGTATCTGGAGTTTTGTTTTGTATCGGTAGCAAAGCCGTATGTTTTGGAAAAAACTGAATGCGATGTTGTGAGAGCATTCACTAATTGATGGCCCGGAGTTCGGATTCGTTGCGGTGTGTTCGTGTAAAGGCAGCGGATTAAAAAAATGGGCTAGGGGTGCGCCGAATGCAATTTGGACGATGGTGAAATTTTTTTTTTAATTGATACGTTGTTTTTTGGATTGATATCTATACTTTTATAATAATATTGTAAACCTTAAAAATTTGTTTTTTTTTTTGGATTACGGCCCATTTCCTCTACTAGAGAGGAAGACTGTGTCCCAGCAGTGGGAACATTAACCAGGCTGATAATGATGATGAAGAGTTTGTTTGATTGAACGCGCCTATCTCAGGAATTACTAGACCGATGTGAAAAATAATTTCTGTGGTAGATAGCCAATTTGTTGAGGAAGGCTATGGTTTTACAACATTATACTACAACGAGCGGAAGCAGGGCAGTAAATAGAGATGGGGTGAAACTGCGGGGGAATGCTAGTGTCTAATATACTTACATATTATTATGCTGTACATTAAAATGTTTGCATCTACACTAATAATATAAAGAGGTAAAGTTGTTTTTTTTTTGTTTGTAGGAAGTACCTAATCTCTGAAAGTATTAGTCCGATTGCTAAATTTTTTTCGCTGATATAAAGCTTTTTTATTCCTGATTGAGACAGGCTATATTTTATGTATATACGCGGGCGAAGCCGTAGGCAGAAGGTTAATATATTTTTAACTTAATTTTAACAGCCCGATGACATAATCATTATTCTTCGACAAGACTTGATTTTTGAAGACTTTTGTAAGTATACTGCATAACTTGAAAAACAGTCCCGATATAAAAATCATAAGAACCACTAAACTCTGTCAAAATACAGTAGATTTCGTAACTAACTAAAATAAAAAAGATTATCACCATACCGATTTTCAACTAAAAGCAACCTAAACTGAGTTGAAATCGTTACTTAATTTAATCCAAATACGCAGGCATCCAATAAAAAAAAAGGTTACCGAATGATAAATCGGATACCTACTTCGTTCCATCTTGAACACAAATTAATCGATTCGTTTTCACAACAATCGCGCATCTCTAGAAAAAATCGATGCATCGGATCGATTGTCACGGTTGTCACCGGTCGATCTCTTGGCTGTCAACAGATGGCACTGCTTGGGAAACCAGAATCGAGTAGCATCGATCAATGACGTCCCCTGATTAGTTGGCTGATGATTTAAACATGTGGGATTGAGTCAATTTAAAAGCATTATTGTGTTTTAATTAGATTTTGAGGGCTGTAACATGTGTAAACATGGAGTTATTTGGGTAGGGACGTGATGTAGATGTTAGCGGTTTTGTAAAATTGTTTGTGGATCAACAGGACTCGGTTTTGTAAGTTACTGTGACCAATCACAGTAAAGTAACTAACAAAATTGTGTCCTCTGTGTCGAGTGTCAAGCGTAGTGAGTCTAAACTCACTTGTCGTTGAAAACCGTATTGTGATTGGCGATGAAAATGCTATCTATTTAGGAGGTCCTTAAAGATATTTACAAATTTAATTATGCTTACTACCTTTAGTTAGGTTTAGTTGAGTTGGTGGAAAGCATCCACGATACAAGGATACAAGAGCATAGGTATCCTTGTGTGCCGTGACGTTTGCAAAAAAAGTTAAACTACATTTTCATAGACAAGCTTTCTCTAAAAATTATGTTTTGGGTTGATGGTCTTTGTTCTTTAAGTGATGTCTTCGTATGGACTCATGACTTTTTTTTTCATTATAATGTGGATGCAAAACCCATCCTAATGCTTCTGTTGTATTTAGTAGCAAACGTATCGGGTCAGGACTTCGCTGAGGAAGTAATTATACCGTATAATAAAATCCATTTTACCGAGATCGTGCCTGTTTCAGTCTATTTGTGCAGACAATACTAGCAGTTTTGTTAAACTTCACGATATCCACTATTAATCAATTTGCAAATAACTTAAATGTCACTGTATTTTATTCGATAAAGTCTCGCCAGAAACTCCTTAGCCGATATTTGTATCAGGCGCTTATTGGCCTATAAGTAAGGTTGCCATTTTTAAAATTTGGGAAACAGGACAAGACGCGTGAAAATCCCGGATTTAAGAGGCCCGAAAGCCGGACATATTAACAAAATATTTTAAACATATTCAATGTAATAAAAAACAGTTGGAAAATGTCAAAAATCTTAAAATTAAAAAAAATAAATTTATTCATTCATTACTACACTATTTTTTTTAATTAATTTATTTTTTTAAACTCGGTCTACAAATGAAACCTTGCCCGGACGCCCCCCGGATGCCCTCTAAACTAGGACAAATCCGGGGAAACCCGGACGGATGGCAACCCTACCTATAAGCATAGCACGTCTGATTTTCAGTTCATAACTTTTTATATCATACTAGCGACCCGCTCCAGCTTCGCACGGGTACTGATATTGAATATATTTTGCATGTATTATGCACATAAACCTTCCTCTTGAATCACTCTATATATTAAAAAAAACCGCATCAAAATCCGTTGCGTAGTTTTAAAAATCTAAGCATACATAGGGGCAGAGCGACTTTATTTTATACTATGTAATGATGATAATAGGTACTTTTTATACCTTTAATTTTCACTGACAGAACACTCTCTATTTTAAAATCCAACTAACAATTCCATAGTACAAGTCCCCCTTTAATAGATAGCTTTTTGATGTCCGGAAAACGAGAGTGCCGACGTGTCGACACAAGAATTTTTCAATGTCTCGATGAAATACCAAAACAAATCGTGGGTTCGTAATCAGTTAACCATGACACCTAATTTGTGTTCAATTTGAAATCTTAATAAGCCGTCAAAGCGTTCCAGAAATAGTTTACTAACTAATTACGTTCCGTTATAAGGGAGGCGGGCGACAATTGACAAATGTGTTTTGTGCGCTGCGATACATACAATTAGTCGAGGAATGTATCCGAACGCATCCGTACTCGATGACAGTTGGCTTACGTCAAACTTTTTGGCGGGAAAATAAACTTTTTGCGCGTACAGCTTAGAGGTTATTTTCCTTTAGTAATTACCTTCAAATTGAGTGTTTGCGTTTCGAGGGGGGCCTATTTGGAGAAGTCTTTGTCTGGTCGGCCGACGATAAATCATTTGGGGCCGTGACGCGTCTCGTTGGGTGTATGTGACAAATTACCTTCGCGATCTGGTGGGGAGCTGTGTGATAACTATTTTGGAATAATGTGAATCTAAGTATTAATCACATCAATTATTTATTCATGCTTTTGAAGCGATTGCTTAGTGTGTGACTTCTCACATTCAGAGGCCTATATAACGATGCCTCCCACGTAAGTTGTTGTAACCCACAAAATGGCGATTTTGGGTTTTTTATGTAAAAGTGTCTAATTTTATGTAAACTATCCTACAAAAAAACAAAAAGTCCAAAAAACCTATTATTTAAGGTACTTTTGAAACGTATAATGTTGTATGTTTCGAACGATTCCGGAGTAGACTATAGTATTTATTACTTGCAGTGGTTTACAACGGGGAAAAGGGCACGCACGCCTGTTGTATGTGACATATATCACAGATTACGCTGGAATTTGCTGCCGGTCGCACCTCTCGTGCAATTTTTATGTCGCTAATTTAATATTCTAGTAATGACTATTTCGTTCAATCTTATCTTTAACTGGCATGATAACCATTTAAAATGTGGTATTGATCCTATACAACAATTTACGTTGTTAATTTTAAAAATATTTTATGTTAAGTGATATATACAACATTTTACGCCGATGCTAGATATGTAAAAGTAAGTTATAACATGATGTAAGTATCATATATGATCAAAATTGGCTTTTGAACTCCCGTGTATAATAACGTAAGTGATAGTTACAACATTTTGCAAGGACCTCATGTCGCGGTGAACCGTTGTAACAACTAAATTGAAGAAACCGTTAAAATGATAAAGTAACGACATGTAGTAAACGATAACATATTAAAAACTATAATCTCATACCGAATTTCAAAAAGATTCTTTGAAAAATGTGGCTTGTATCGCAAAAAGTATCTTTAAAACGCTCTCCTGTAAAATTGCATTTTTGGGGTTACAACAACTTACGTGGGAGGCATCGATAAGTACGACTAATAAAACTTCGTACCGATCCAGATCCTGATTTCCCCTTTTTGTCGTAATTAGATATTTTGTGTAATTATTATTTGTTAATATATTGAAGAGCAGTGTTGGCTAAAGTGCTGAATGGCCTGACTTCGTTGTAGGTCGCAGGTACAAACCCAACCGAGCGCATTACTTTGTGTAATTTATTTCATCATCCGGATACAGTGAAGGAGAACATCGTGAGGAAACCGGCATGTCCTAGAATCAAAAATTCAAAAACATGTGACATCCACCCATCGCACTGGGCCCGCTTGGTGGATTATGGCCCATTCTCTCTTCTAGAGAGGAGGCCTGAGCCACAGCAGTGGGAACATTATATGGCTGATGCTATTAATACCGATTCAAGCAAATAAAATACATATAAATTATAATGATGAAGGAGGTTGTATACGTATCTATGTCCAATAAAGTACAACTGAAGACTCGCAATAACTTTCCTCAATATTATGATTTTATTTAACGTCTAGACTAAACAAACAAAATTACGAACTAAATATTCTAGATAAACAAACAGAAACGCCATCCCAATAATTTAGCAAACGGCAACACATATACAATCTACCTGGTATTTTTATCTGTGCACACAAAAAAAAAGAAAAGCGCGGCAATCGCTATGGTCACACAACATACGAGCGCGCGTGCGTTCCATTACTCAAACGCATCAAAGCCGAGCTAACAGAGCAATAACAATCCAATCCGGTTTCGGAACGCGCATATTAATTCTAATTTATCCAAGGAACATTCAATTAGCTGAGGAAGACGCCGTTTGTAATTTAGTCCCTTGCTCTTGAGGAACAGTTTGACGATGTCAAATTATTGGCTCGTTTGGTTCCGTAGGGATTTATTTTTATATTTTAACTAAATAATTTTCTTTTTTTTTCTTATTTTGTTTTTCCTTTATTGGTTAACCAATTTAATGCATTTGTATCATCGAAGACATTTCCGCCTGGCCACCGCTAAGTTCATTTTTGCTTGCTTGCTTTACACATAACAATTTTATTACAGAAATGCAGAATAGAATAAGCAAAATCAGTTTTATAACGTTCCCAGTGTTGAGTGCCGGGACTCTGTCTTCATTTATTGTTCCATCGGTGGTGTGGAAAAAAATTTCACACACACACTTTTCATTCATTGCACATTTCACTACAAGTAGAAAAAAGGCGTGATAAGTCCAACAAGAAAAAAATAAACAGCTAATGTCGTCAATTAAGCGTGAATGTAAATAAGGTCCTAATTAAGACCTTTTCGAGTCTTCACTTTTGCGCCCTCATAACATCTATGTATATAAAAGAAAGTCGTGTTAGTTATACTATTTATAATTCAAGAACGGCTGAACCGATTAATATTATACCATAGGATTTTAAAAATCTAAAAAAATGTGCCATTTATTGCCTCTAAGGCGGAACAAAGTTCACCGAGTCAGCTAGTATCTGATAAATACAGTTTCCGAAACCATTTACTTCTTCTCAGTCGTACACTCCTGGAGGAGTGGTCGTGGTCATGGATCGTCTAGTTGGTTTCGGCTTTTGCGAGACTTCTCCATCTCTCTCTATTCATGGCACTTGGTGTACAATTCCAATCAATTGTGAATTTGAAGATACTTGATGAGGTCTGTCCATCTACATAGCATATTTACAGTATAATAAGTGAGAAATATTAAATTGATTACAAATTATTATGTAAGAGGACAAATAAATATGAATAGGTATTATTGTTTAGCTAGGTTAGGATGATTTAGTTTTTAATCTACATCTACACTAATATAATAAAGAGGTAAAGTTTGTTTTTTTGTTTGTAGGAAGTAATCTCTGGAACTACTGGTATGATTGGAAAAAAAATTAGCAACAATAGAAAGCTCCTTTACTTGAGTGACATAGGCTATATTTTATGTACGCGGGCGAAACCGCTGACAAAAGCTAGTTAGTTATAAATTTAATAATTTATTAACTGCATTGTCTCATTGGGTGGAAGCCTGTAAAGGCTGTTGTATGAGGATAAATCTATACTAATATTATAAAGCTGAAGAGTTTGTTTGTTTGTTTGTTTGAACGCGCTAATCTCAGGAACTACTGGTTCGAATTGAAAAATTCTTTTTGTGTTGAATAGATCATTTATCGAGGAAGGCTTTAGGCTATACAACATCACGCTGCGACTAATAGGAGCGAAGAAATAATGAAAAATGTGGAAAAAACGGGAAAAAATATTCATCTTTGAAGGCTTCCGTTGCGTGCGCTGCGAAAACGGTTCAAGATACCAAAAAAATATGTATGAAAGAATTAAACCTTTTAAAATGATCTAAAAAAATGTCCGCGACAGTATATGTCTATCTTTTAAGATTAACTCACTAGGACCGTTTTTATGGGAATCAAATTTGGCCGAAATTAATGCATAATTGCCAATTATTTGTTAGAGTTGTATCAACATAGTATTTCTAAACTTTATCCAAATAAATGTGTTGTTGATTAAGAGTATGTAATTGTGAACAAAATTGTCTTTGACATCACTTATTTTCAATGAACATCTTAGAAGATATTACAATTTTAAAATAACTCCGATATAAAATTCACACGCGCCGCATGATGTGCAAAATATGACGCTCCGCCTGGCCGGCGGGCGAGGAGACGGGTTGCTTGCGGGCGGCGCGGAGGGGTTTTTTTATGGTAGGTAAAAATCTTCCAATGACGAATCCCGCTCTTGGGCGGAGCGGGAAACAGTGTCAGACTCTTACTGACTAAACAACCTATCCCGTTTCTCCCTTGCCTTATTCCCATAGCCCCGGTATAACGCTTTCGCACCAACCCTCGGCTGCAGGAGGCTTCGACCCTGCAGGGCCCCACAGTTTGCTGACAACACCTTGAGGCGCGCGGGAGCAGTGCACGCCGTCGACGACTTGGTCTCGGTCCAGACCGGACGGCGAGCTACCCATTGTTCACCGTCCGCAAGCCAGCTTCTACGGTGGCCGGATATAGGCGGGGTCGCGGCGGCGACGGCTACGGCGAGGGCGCTGTTGCCCTTGCCTTATGCGGTCGGCCTCCTCCTTTACGAGCATTACTGCTTCGCAGAAGGAAGCGACCGCTTGCCATTCTTATTCACTACTGACCATGACCTGAACCAAGGCCCGGCGCGAGAGGTCGCCGCCGCCGATCACCCCCACGGACACGGCGATGCTCTTCTCAAACGGGGCACACCTCCACCGTGTGCTCCACCGTGTCCTTCGGGCTGGCCACACAGTGGTGACACCCGGGCGTCTCTTCGGCACGAATCCGGCGCAGGAATCTCCTGAACTTCCCATGTCCGGTGAGAAACTGCGTCATGCGGAAGGTGAGGACGCCGTGATGTCTATCCAACCACGCCTCAAAGAGAGGACTTACCGCCGAGATTATGGCGTGTCCAAGGGCGTGTCCAAGGGGGTGTGTAACTTTATAAAGTACTTTTAGATTATTATGTTCTTTTAAAAACTAAATTGTCTAAAATAATAACAGAAATTGACACGGGCAAAGTCTTGAGTAACAGCTATAATTTATAAAACTGAGGAGGTTGTTTGCAAAAATAAATATGATGCCCAAAATAACTATTCCACGCGGACGAAGTCGCGGGCACAGCTAGTAAATAAATAAAAACCTGGTAGGAGATCGTCCGCGAGGAGGCCGCCATTCACTACGGAACTCCAAAAACGCAGCTTTGTCTTGAAACAGATTTGTTAAATACAAATTGGTTATTAAAATTCTTGGCGCGCGTTACGCTTGACATGACGATCACTGGCAGCATGCGCTGTTGCACCTCGTTTACTTATATTTATTACTTTTTATTTCGCTACATTTATACTGTCATATTTCCGCGGCATTTATTGCTGCTATTAGGCAGCCATATTGTTTTTTTGATGATGGCATTATTAAATTGAGATATTTTTAGTTTTGTTTTTGGTGATTATTTGTTTGTGTAGCAGGAAGGAAGGAATTTTGGAGGTTGTAGCATTATTTATTAAATCAAACTTCATGTCCAGTTGTGGTACTACCCGTAAATAAGTTGAATCAAATTACTTACTTCGTTTGAAACCCGAAAATCTGTTCCTGCGCACTGAGGAACGACATTTTGGTGCAACTTACATATATGCCTCGAATTAAAGGTATGTTTATTATATTCATATATATTTCTTTTACCCAGGATTTTATTAATTAATGTTTTAATTAAATCTTTTAATCATTATTTTTTTAAGCACCTGTCATGTTTTCTCTTCACCGCCCTTTGTTGACACATATGTATTTTAAATAGACCTACCATGTAGTTTCTTCAAGTCTTCACCACATTAGGTTGACTAGTAAAAAATGCCTGAAGCATTAAGTACCTAAACCTTTGGATTTGTGTAAAAAAAATATAAGCAGTAGCAAAATTGTTCAGGCCTGGCGGAAGTTAGTGTTCAATAAAAGATAAATTACATAGTATCAAACAAAGTCGCTTCCCGCTGTCCCTATGTATGCTTAAATCTTTAAAACTACGTAACTGATTTTAATGGGAATTTTATAATAGATAGAGTGATTCAAGAGGAAGGTTTATAATATGTATAATACAAGCATAATATATTTAATATCACCATTGCACCCGTGCGAAGTTGGGGCGAGTCGATAGTAAAAGATAAATGAATGATTTTCTTTTTTAAAATCCGCAAAAAAGTAGGAAATCTCTTTCAATAATCACATTTTAGATTTAAATAAAAATTGTTCATTCGAATCGTTACAGTACTTTAGAAAAAAAGCTACTAGATTTTCTCTCAACATTTTCAAAGTCAATCACGTACATTCACATAATTTATATCAAAACATACTGTCTTCACGTATAACGTGTTAGATCATTCAGTTGAATCAACTCAGAGTGATATATCGTTCAAAAGCTTTGAATACAAACAGAAGGATCAAAGAGTCAAAATAGAATGTAATCCACGACAAAATTATTGAGATTTAAATGTTCTGTCCAACATCCCACACTATGAAACTCACACTTTTCTATTTTTATTGAAACCTAGTGTAGATAAACAATAAAAATAAGTTTTCAATGACTATTTTTTTCATGGGAATCTTTTATAAGTAGCGCGGTATATTTTACTTTTTTTTCTAAAACTAGGTTTAATGACCGCAGGTAGAGCATGGTCGGTTGTTGCGTACGGTAATTGAACCCGCTCAGCTGTTCTTCACATAAAGAAATGAATTTCGTATACCTACGCGTAAATTAATTTCAGTTTTAGAAAAAAAAGTACTTTATTTTTTAATTTTACTTTACAAATCGATAGTCATGTATCGGATTGACTCTCCATTCTCCACGGGATTAAAACGACCAAAATTTAACGGTACTTATATAATTATAAGTCGTCAAGACGAATCATACGAGCCTAAACTGGAAAGGTTGAGTCATTTAATTACAGAGCTCCTATGGCCACCTTTCGGTTCCATCATAAGGCCAGCTCCACGACATAATAATTTTGAATTGTCATCTGATTGACACATGCAAGCAATATTTGAACTCAATCGGCAACCGGGAAGTGGATCAAATTTAATTTACAAGATTTGATCACAAACCTCGGGAGAGATGAAACAAAATAAAAGCTTGTAAAAAACATTGGTAACGGAATTCAAAACAACTGTAAATAATGTGGTTACAATGTCGTTAAAACAAATAAAAAACATCTCTTAGTTAATTAAATTATGTCTAAATATCCAACTGTTTAATTAATTAGCAATTTTACTACCCCACTTACGTTAAGTATTTCTTGGCAAGATATAAGTGGCTAATTTAGATTTTTTTGCAAAACATTCATGAGCATTGAGATGTCATTATAATACCAACACAATAAAACTAACAGATAATACGTTTCTTTCCACATTCTTTTTCTAAAATACATGACATCAAAGATATTCAGATAAAATATACAAATTAATTCACGTTTGTTTTGACAGAATTCGTTAACGAACACTTAAAAAATAAAGTATCGTAATGAATCCGGCTAGTATTTTAATTGGAGCAGAGGCGGGGCTCAGCGTCCATTTTTTTCGCGTAAAAAACTTTTTAATTAATATCTCCAGTGAAACGGACAGCTGTTTTACGGCGTCACTTGTTTATGGTACTAATGACGAACATTTTTAAATTCAGAATTTTCGCCTTCTCTGAAAATTGAAGATGGTAGACTATGGTATACTGTAGGTAAACTGAGTGATGTATATGTTACTGTAAAATTACGAACTACGGTAAATCTTAAGATTTTCCAGTAATACCTAAGATTTACCGACATGAGTTGGTAAATGCTTTTACCATTCCGATTCAGTACCTAGAAGTAGCTTTTACAGTAACATTTATACCGTAGTGCTTAAATTCTCTTTGCTATATACGTTCAAAATAACATTAGATATTTAAGAAAACGTTTTTTTACTGTCCTTACAACCAATTTTGAGTTTTACTACGTTGGTGGAATGGTAAATGGTGGATAATTTTATCGACTTTTTGCTTTTAATGCTACCCGTAGGTATGCCAACGGAATAGAAGTTAAAATCGGTTGAATAGACAGTTAAAAATATTTCTTTAAATGTCTAATCTATATACGAATAGAGTATAGGTACCTGTAATTTAATTTTTGGAACTTAGTTCTGTATGTGGTGAATTTATTTAGTAATATTCTTTCCCATTACAATTGTGTTTAATAATTAAGATACAGATAAGGTAATGAAATATTCGTGATGCTATACAATCGGTTGCCTGCTGCTTAGGTCTGATGTTATTACAAATCTTTTCTATAGATGTTTTTCGAAAACCAATATCTTGTGGATATTATGTAGCTTTCTAAATTAAAACAAATTCGTAAAAAAATAATCCAGTAACACCTTTCTGTATTCGGGTGGGATATAGATATGTCTCCAAAACTTGATGATTCGATTTTTATTATATCGAATACGCAGTGTCAATAATTCAGTTGTTCGAAGTTTTATATCCTGTCGATGATTTATTGGTGTGATGTTAAGAGTGTGCAAAAAATCCTGTTGCGAAAAACCCTACAGTGGGTGCTTATTAGTTCGATAGTATATCGTTTGAAATGCCCACTGTATAACGGGGTGAATAGAAACAAATCGGGGGTGAATAGAAACAACATTATGTTTTTTTTTTCACGGGTTTTTTAAATTTGTTTGCAGCATTTAAATATTTTTTATTAATTCAATATTGAAAATAAAAATGCTTTATTAAAACTAACAATATGAAATTAAAATAATAATCTTAATAACATTTTTTTTCTATTCACCCCCTCAGTTTCTATTCATCCCATTTTACCCGACACTGTTTCTTGACATTCAGGCGTTATCTTTACTTTTTCGCTTTGCCTAGAGAGGCTTGATAGAGATCAAACATTGCTATTTTGGAATAGACGAGAGGGAAATGACCTGTAAGGTTGTCTTTAAAATCGCTTAGTGATACGACCGCCCATTGTGATATCTTATTAATTATAAGCTCCTACCATAATTTTATCTATGATGTAGGTACCTACAGTAAAAGCATGTCGTCGTTGCGACTTTATGAACCTTATGTGTAAAATTCAATTTTGTAAGAGAAACGACAAAAACCGCCTACTGAAAAACTGCAACCGAAAATAGAGGTATTAGCTATGTGATTTCTTGCTTTTAATTTTGCTATTGTTAGTAGTTCATAATAGTAGTATGACAGTAAAAAATAATTTCATGTAAAATTTGTATTTTATTAATCAAATCAAAAAGGTTTTTATTTCATATAGGCCTACAAGGGCACTTATAAAACGTCAGAAGCTAGTGCACGGTTCCAAATTGGTCGTTTCCTATGGAGAAGAACCGGCAAGAAACTCCATGGTTACTCTTTTAAAAAAATGATTTCTTACAATAATTCGTTGTTACAGTACTTATATCATTATGTAAGAACAGTGTAGACCAGTCAATATTGTATTAAAAGCACAATAAAAATAATCATAATAATAAAAAATAAAAGATGAATCGTAATAGGATTTACTAAGTCTACAGTGCTCTTACTTTACAACGTGAATTGTAAAAAAATATTGTATATAAAAAAAAATTTAAAAAAGTATGAGAAAAAAAAAATACATCAATCACTACAACAGTTACACTGCGGGGTGCTAACAAAATTAATTATAATTGAATTAAAATTTTTTTTTGGCCTTAATAATATAAATATTGCAGAAGCAATGTGTAAAGAAAAAAAAAAATGTGTATATGGAAACAAAGATGGAGCAGTTAATAGACACAATTACACAATATGAATAAGTTACCAGGGAGCCACATGTGCAGGAGCAGTCATTGCCAAACAAGCTTGTCTTCTACATAATCCTTAACCTTATAATATGCTTTTTTGGTTAGGACCCGCTTGATGTGATTTTTGAACTTTCCCTCACTAAGTTCGGTTACCGCTTCTGGCAGCTTGTTATAAAAACGTATGCTGTTTACTAAAAATGACTTGCTGGTCTTGGCTAACCTCCATTTGGGTAAAACAATTTCGTGTTTACTGCGCGTATTCTTGTTGTGAATATCGCTTCTAATTTTAAAAAGTCCTAAATTTTTACGAACATACAGGATACTTTCTAAGATATAAAGAGAAGGCAGAGTCAGTATATCGATTTCTTTAAATTTATCTCTAAGGGACTCGCGAGGACCCATTTTATAAATAGCCCGGATTGCTCTTTTTTGTAATATAAAAATTGAGTCTACATCAGCTGCAGATCCCCACAATAAAATGCCATAAGACATAATACTGTGGAAATAAGCATAGTAAACTAATCTAGCTGTGGCTACATCAGTCAATTGCCTTATTTTTCTTACTGCATATGCAGCTGAGCTTAGTCTACCAGAGAGAGTTCTAATATGAGCGCCCCATTGCAATTTAGAATCGATAGTTATACCTAAGAAAACAGTTTCCATAATAACATCAAGCTTTTTGCCGTCAAGAATTAAACTGATGCCAACTTGAGGGACATGGGCAGTGAAAATTTTATACATTTCGTTTTATTCGCATTTAATAAGAGGTTATTAGCAGCGAACCATTTAGAAAGAACAGCCATACTTTCATTAACATGCAAGATATCCGCATCTTTTCTATTTACTTTAAAAATAAGGGAAGTATCATCAGCAAATAGAACTATATCTGCTAAATTTGCCATCATGTAAGGAAGGTCATTGATATAAACCAGAAAAAGGAAAGGGCCAAGGATCGAACCCTGAGGCACGCCCATCTTTACAAAAGAGCCTGAGGACGTCGCCCCATTAATGGTTACTTTTTGCTGCCTGTAAGATAAATAGGAAAAAACAAGATCAGCAGCTTGTCCACGAATTCCATAATGATGTAATTTACAGATCAGAGTTTTATGGTCAACACAGTCAAATGCTTTTGAGAGGTCACAGAATATGCCAATGGCATCCTGGGATTTCTCCCAGGATTCCAAAATGTGACTGATGAGTTTCACTCCTGCATCCGTCGTCGACCTTCCTTTCGTGAAGCCAAACTGATGACTATGCAAAATCCCATTCACATTAAAATGACACAGCATCTGGTCCAGCATGATTTTTTCGTAGATTTTACTCAATGCTGGAAGCACAGATATAGGTCTATAATTAGAGGGGTCACTCTTACTTCCTGATTTGAAAATTGGTACAACTTTACTATGTTTCATTAAATCAGGGAATGTACCGCTGTCCAAACATTAGAAAGCACATAGTTGATTTAGAAATTGTTAAATAAACGACGATTAAATCGTCGTACACACATGAGAGTTTTTGTTTCTTCGACAGAGCTTCAAAATGTTAAAAAAGCTAACGTAAAAAAGTTTTTTTTTCCCAAAAGTGACACATGGTATGTGTCCTGTTCCTGTCCTAAAGAAGAGGCTTGAATCCCAGTAGTCGGGACATTATAAGACTGATAATTATATTTTTTATAACCACCCGGGCTTATTTAAAAGATAACTAGTGGTTTAGATACTATTATTTATACCAGGAGCGTAGCTACCTCCTATTTGCCGTATTAATATCATTAATCAAATCAGGGCCCCGAAGTAGAAACAAATTCGCAACATGCTATCCACAACCATCTCGTAGGGTAAACCAAGCATTTTGTAAAAAAACACCATTTTTTTTTAATACACCACTTCTATGAGACTTGAAGCTTTTAGCTACGCCTCTCATTCAAATCACAGAACTGTACTCCTAACTGTACATAGTTAATTGTACATAATGAAGTAAAGTAAATTTTAGAAGCGAATTATGCTAATGTCATCCATGCACACACAGAACATGTAGTTCGTTTTTTAATTCTAGACTACGATTGGCAACTCAGAATGTCACACTCTAGAAATATGTTCCCAATTTTCTGGATTTTGACATTTTAAGTTGTCAAATTGTAGTCTAGTATTAAAAAACGAATTATAGGTGTCATTAATTACGACACTGGATCAGTATTTTACAATGAAAAATGTGTTTAATTAGTACACAATAGTTATTACACATACAATTATCACATTGTGAGCAGTGGTGACCGAGTGGTAAAGGCCCCGACTTACGAGTTGTAGGTAGATCGCGGGTTGAAACCCAGCCAACCGCATTACTTTGTGTAATTTATTTAAACAAACAAAAACAAAACATCGTAAGGAAACCGGCATGTCCTAGAACTAAAAATTCGAAGACATCCACCAAGCCGCACTGGACCCGCGTGGTGGATTACGGTCCATTCCCTCTGCTAAAGAGGAGGCCGCGCGCCGCAGGGAGTTGTCAGCAACTGTAGGGGCCTAGCAGGGTCGAAGCCTTCTTGAGCCAAGGTATGATGCGAAAGCGGAACACCAGGGCCCTGGAACTAAGGCAGGAAGGAACGGTGGGTCGTTTAGTCAGTAGAAGTCTGACACTGTCTTCCGCTGCGCCGAGGGGTGGGATTCGTCATACGTTGAATTTTCCCACCGTAAAAATCCTGCACTGGACCCGCGTGGTGGATTACGGCCCATTCCCTCTGCTAAAGAGCAGGCCTGAATCCCAGCAGTGGGAACATTATTTTAAGGTGCTATGCTATGCTAATTATTACACAAAAATAAACAAATCAAGGTCTCTCAAAACATTCCGTACCGTTTAACCACCTCAAAGAGCAATCCATTTTTTCCTCAGATAACTAGACTTCATTACGATTTTATCCACTCGATAACAAGATTACAATCACACAACACGTTTTTCATCAACAAATGAATACAATTAGTGATTTTAACCTCCATTAGAGGCATAGAATGCTCCCGCGGCGCAGTAAACTGTTCGCAGCATGATCTGGCACAGTGTCTCGACACAATGCTCTCCAGCTGCGCGCAAATCAAATAGTTACGAGTGTTGTTTGTTGGCGCTGTCGAGTGTTTGTTCGTTTTCCAACTGCTGACACCGTGTTTTATTGGGTGGGTGATTGGGAATATGTTTTTGGAAGTGCGAAGTGGACTTTGGTAACGGACTCGTATTGATTTTTACCTTGTCGTTTATACCGCGTACATCGAAGGACTGGAACACTGCCTGCTGTGGTCTTCCCATCCGATTATAATTAAGATGTCCTCAAGGCTAGAGTACTCTATGCTCTGCGCCTCACCATCAACGATTGAATGCTTATGCTTTCTTACTAACCTATGCTACGAGGAGGCTTCGACCCTGCTGGGCCCCTGCAGCGCGCGTCATCGACGACTCGGGCTATTTCTGGGCAGTTCTCGGACGGCCGGGCGGCGAGCTACCCATTGCTTGCCGTCCGCAAGCTCGCGCCTACGGAAGGCCTTTGAAAAGGTTGCTAAGAGTGTGTGACTGTAGCCTTAGAGATGATGTAATAGTATTTTAGCCTCAAGCTTAATTTAACATAAACTTAAATACACTTAATTTACTTCTCTGACAAACAAGAATTAAGTAAATTGAATCCATCAACAAATAGCTGTCATCATTAAAGTTCTTCGCGTAGAACGAAACGTGTGTTAAGTATCGAAGCAGAAAATATTCAAAAAAGTTCTTTTTCAAAGAGGTTGTAATAGTGGGAGGCCAGCGTGGGTCAATTGTCCACACAATGGGCCCCGTCGAACCACCAATCATTCACAGACAGAATGCTACGGAATGGAATTTGACACTTTTTTGTTGAGATTTCGACGTTCGTTAGGGTGTGGTTTTTAATTAAATTTAATTACAGAAGCTGTGGATTAAATACTGAAACTTTTAGTAAGTTAATTGTTTAATTGTGTGTTTTATAATAAAAAATATTGAACGTTGACATAATGATAGTAAGATAGGTAACTAAAGATATAGGTAGATACTCTTTATCGTAAAACATAAAAGTGATACAGTAGGATCTTAAAATTAGTAGAGTGAGAGAGCTTGTTGATGCGGTGCAAGCTTTATTTAATTTACTAACATTTTAGCTAGATTTTGGCATTTCGACTAGCTTTTTAAGGTGAGGAAAATCATCTAATGACGAATTCCACCCTTAAGCGAAGCGGGAAATAGTGGCAGACTTTTACTGACTAAACGACCCACCCATTCCTTCCTAGCCCTCATACCGGGGTCGGACCTTCCTTTCAGAAACCGGACCGCGCCCCAGTAGGCTTCGGCCCTGCAGTTGGGCTTCTACATTTGCTGACAACTCCTTGGAACAGAGCGTTCCGACGACGATTTGGCTTGGTTTGGACCGTTACCAGACGACCGAATGGCGAGCTACCCATTGCTCGGATCGAAATCGAAATTGGGATTGGAATACCGGCGGCGTCTGGGGCGTGTGCGCCGTTGCCTTATGCGGTCGGCCTCCTCCTTTGCTAGCATTATTGCTTCGCAGAAGGAATCGACTGATTGCCACTCTTCCTCGCTCCGGACCATGGCCTGTACCAAGGCCCGGCGCGAGAGATCGCTCCTACGAGAACACGGAGATAAGACTAGCTAGCTACAAATTTTGGCCGACCCTCAGTGTGTTCTCTTTAAAGGAAGTGAGAATTTGAAAAAATGCGTTCTTATTAAGTACGTACTATTTGTATATTTTACCGAGCAAACTCGATGTTAGCAAGAACTAGTTTCGCCAAACCGTACCCGTAATCCTAGTGCCGCATACATATAAGGGTGGAGCCCCGCTCTGGGCGATTCCTATTTCTGGCGGAGGCTGAAAGAGTCTCGCTTTAACCTTCTAAAATGTACGTGTTGGAGTGCAATAAAATTCAGATCTTACGCAGTTTTAGTCAAAATCATCATCATCCTACCCTTATCCCATACTACTAGGGGTTAGCGCAACATGTTTTTTTCCTCCACTCTGTCCTGTCACCCAGGGAACCCAGGGAGGTACTGATAGTGTGACATCAGTAACTTCCTTTTCTTTCATATCACTCCTCACACAATCCATCCATCTCTTCTTCGGCCTCTCTCTTCCTCGCCATCCATCTACAATCTCATCATCTGCAGTTTTAGTCAAGATAAAACTAGTTTATTCTAAAATCGGGTTTGGCTGATAACATACATTATTTCTATTGATATAAACTAGCGTTTGAGTGCTTGAATCATAAAAGGAAACTCCGTGCAAAGCATTCTAGGACTGGCCGATGGTCAGTCTGAGAATCAGTGCCTTTTATAATAAACCTAGAGATTTCATTTATTTCTAAATCATTAAGGAAATTGCCCTTGACATCCAGAAGGTTTTTTTTTATGGTAGGTAAAAAGCAGTCAATGACGAATCCCGCTCTTGGGCGGAGCGGGAAACAGTGTCCGATTCTTACTGACTAAACAACCTACCCCATTCCTCCCTTGCCTTATTCCTAGAGCTCCGGTGTAACGCTTTCGCACCAACCATCGGCTCCAGAAGGCTTCGACCCTGTAGGGCTCCTAAAGTATCCAGAATGTAGTTATTACCTATATTCAGTGTTTTGTTTGAGTGCGACAAATCTTCGAATAAATTCAATAATCAACAGCATTGCATACGTGTGAAGCTGAAGCAGGGCTATCGTATAACACAAAATTCCTGGTTCCAAATTAAAAAATCACACCCTGTACCCTTATCTCGTTTGATTGGAGTAGCGTGTCGAAAGGCTCGGATCGTGCATGTCATTCGTAGCTCTAAATGGTAGATCGCTTGCTTCGATTAGCCGTGTAAATACAAAATGGAACAAAACTCTCAACTTAGCCACTCGGTGACTCGGTGGCTAAGTTGAGAAGCACTGTGGTTGGCAGTGTCGGCACGACGCCATGATGCCTTGCTGTTACCTAGGTAGCTGATATAAATATAATATATAATATAATATCTCCACAACTATTACACAACACCGTCTAGTCTCAAGCTAAGCAGAGCTTGTGTTATGGCTACTAGACAACTGATAAATATACTTATATATTTCTAAATACATACATATTATACATAAATTACACCCAGACACAGAACAAATGATCGTGCTCATCACACAAACATTTGTCCTGGGTGGGAATCGAACCCACGACCTCCCGCATAGCAGTCAGGGTTACTAACTACTAGACTGACAGGCCAGTCAAACTGATAATGATAACTGATTTTTATTTTGTAAGTAGGTTTTTACAAACTCCTTTACACATTTTTTTTTCGTCTTTTGATACTAGATGAGTCCGGATAACAATAACATTACCTCATTGATATACACCGTTAAGCTTTGGTCGTTTTAATCCCGTGCAGGGTCGATCCGATACATGAAACACTATCGATTTGTAAAGATAAAATTAAAAAATAAAGATTTTTACAAGCTTTTTATTAGCTTGCAATGTAACTATGTATGTTCGGCTCAAATCTTGCAACTCAATTTTGAAGCAGATTTCTTCACCCGATTGAGCTGGAATTTTGCATGCAGTTGGAAATCGCATGATCTGATCGGAGTTGATCTGATGAGCTGGAAGGTAGCCATAGGAGCTCAGTAATAAAACAACTCAACCTTATTGTGTTTGGGCTCATTGGATTTGTGTTGACGAGTACTTTGATCCTATGTGGTAGTCAGGATGTGATGGTGGGGTTGAAAGGTGGCCTTAAGAACTCCGTAATACAATTAGATAACCCTAACGTGTTTGTAGTTTTCGGAAAGGTCTTGATGAGTATTAATAATAAAGGTATATACCGAGCTATAAAAGCTTGTTATGAAAAAATATTTTCGTTGAAAATTTGTTCTAAAAGTAAAATTAATTTACGCGTATACGAAATTTATATCTTTAAGTAAAAAACAGCTGAGCGGGGTCAAAGGTTTTAGGTAGTTAGTACGCATCGACCGACAACTACCTACGGATATTGGACCCTGTTTATTTTTTATACTTTTAACAATTTAGTGTAGGTCTTCAAAAGGATCGTGTCAAGAGTTCGTACTAAGGCCTCTGTTTCTCTGTAAGTTAATAACATGTGGAAACGTAGTGGACTGTCCAATATATCATCATCATCATCATCATCAGCCTTATTAATGTTCCAACTGCTGGGACACAGGTCTCCTCTCTAGGAGAGGGAATGAGCCGTAATTAGATTAATAAAGAATTGGTGGATGTTACATGTCTTAGAATTTTTGGTTCTAGGACCGTTATGAGAGCAGTGGTGATGAAATAAACTACACAAAGTAACGCGCCTGGCTGAATTTGAACCCATGACCTACTACACGTAAGTCGGGACCTTTACCTCTCGGCCACCACTGCTCTCTAAATCCACCAATATATACTACTAGCTTTTGCCCGCGGCTTCGCCCGCGTGGTATTGGGGTTGGGGGTTGGGGTTTTCGGGATAAAAGTAGCCTATATCCTATTCCGGAGTGTATCCTATGCCTGTGCCAAATTTAATCCAGATCCGTCCAGCCGTTTTGGCGTGATTGATTAACAAACATCCAAACATCTTAACTTTCGCATTTATAATATTAGTAAGATTAATCAATCCTCTCTGGAAATCTGGAAAATCCCTGAACCGACTGCGGCCAATCTAACCGCTGCAGAGATAATCTGGCCAAATGGGGTTTCCTTGACCCATCACAAGTACAGTGCCAACGTGCAACTTCACAGAATATGACCTCACCTCCTTTTCTGCACAGCATACTCTACAACATAAACTTTTAATGATTTGGCCAACGCAAGAGCTGTCCAGGTGGCTAAATATTGGTCGGACAAAATTTGAGTCGGATCGATATGAAAAGAAGAAGTCAATCCAATATGTTCCCACATATTAATGTCTGATTTACGATTGTTTAATTTTTCAAATAAAATAATATTTGTCTTTCATATTTTATTAGACAAACTAGCGACCCGCCCCAGCTTCGCACGGGTACTGATATTTATTGAATATATTATGCATGTATTATGCACATAAACCTTCCTCTTCAATCACTATATCTACTAAAAAAAATCGCATCAAAATCCGTTGCGTAGTTTTAAAGATTTAAGCATACATAGGGAGGAAGCGAATTTGTTTTATAAGTACTAGGTACATATGTAATGATGATTATTTCCAAAACATAATAACTTTCTTGTGTTTCATAAATTATTACCAATTAAGTCAAAAATCATGAACAGCAAACGTCATGGGGTGTCATCGGCTTATCATTGCGGTACACTACATCAATCAACCCTCCCGAGTAGGGAGAGGGTTACATTAGGGGTGTCACTTTCCTGTCAGGGCTGCCCCATTGATTGAAACAGTCATTGCTGAACTTTTTAAGGTTCAGCACCTCAGAAGGTAAAAAAAACAGATCCCTTATAAGATCACTGTGTTGTCCCTCTGTCTGTCAAGATCCTTTATCTCAGGAACACGTAGAGGTTTCGAGTTCAAAATAAAACTTCATCTAAGGTCCCTTGAAGAGGTGATCAAATCAAACTTTATCTATATTTAACAAAATTAACAAAAAAGATAGGGCCGTTAATATTGCGAAAACGTATATTTCGAAACTCTCAAGAAAATCAGAATTTAAGGGAAGGTACTTAAAACCTGCCTTCTTGGGCCAAGGGTTGATGCGAAAGCGGAATACTGGGGCTCTGGAACTGAGGCAAAAAGGAACGATGGGTCGTTTAGTCAGTAGAAGTCTGACTCTGTCCCACCCACGGGAGGGATTCGTCATTCGGTGATTTTTCTAACCATAAAAAAAGGTAATTGCCACCTACCCAGAATAAAATTTGGCATAAAGCAAGGCCCTGTAGCACAGATATACTAATAAATAAATATGAAATGTGTTTGTTTGTTACGTCGTTTGATGTATATCACGAAAAATACTGCGATTCGGAAAAATCCTCGGAATTCAATTTAGGAAATTGAACTATTTATTTATAAATTAAGTAAGTTCGTACTGGTTGTTCCCAAAGGTCCATGATTGTATTGTTTTTCATTTCTCACCGAGTCTACAATCCTGTAATCTTTAAGTCAAGAGTGAATAGGTTTACTTCTAGGTAAGCGCACTCAATCTTCGACCGCATCGTCGCTTTCCATCTGGCGAGATAGCGGTCAAGCGCGAACATTTATATATTATTATATTATTATACCTAGCCTGTGCTGTCCCACTGCTGGGCAAAGACCTCCCTCCATTCTTTCCAATCATCTCGGTCACATGCTTTTCCGCTCCAATTCTCAAGGAAGACATCCAGGTCGTCCCGCCATCTCCTTCGTGGCCTGCCGCGGCCCCGCGTCGCTGTGTCCGGGCACCAATCATGTGTTTTACGGGCCCACAGCTCGCTAGACATGCGGCAGACATGTCCTGCCCAGTCCCATTTAAGTTGGGCAGCCTTTTGAGCCACATCCATTATTTGTGTTTTGGAGCGCAGTGTAGTGTGTGAACATTTATATACTTAGTTCACTTTTTTTTTTCATTAGACTGTATCATAGACCAGGGTTTCGCAAACTTCTTGTGTTAATGGTACATGGTGGTAGGTACACCTAACAACATCATCAACAAAATAAAAATAAAGAACAATGAGTGGTTTCGTCCCAAGTGTTGTAACATTTTCTTGCCTATATCGTTTGAAAGATCTCAATCAATGTTATGTTTTTTTGTTTATTAGCGTAACTCTGTATCTTGTGCAAGGAAGCTGTACTCTGTATCTTGTGCAAGGAAGCTGTTATAGTGGTTTCATTTATTTAATAAAATATTAAGTAAACTTGTTACAAGGATTGGGACACAACTCATACAATAATGCCCATTGTAAAATTTTAATATGCGCACCGTTCATTTCTAAAAATTCTTCCTGCGTTTTAAACGGTAAGTGTCAAAAAGGAATACATTCGGAGACTTAATTTAGAACCTTGTATAGATAGATTTATATTTTTATTCCGTTTGTCTATTAACTTATTTTTTTTCGAGGTACACCAACCAACTGTACTTACTATATTCATAAATGACAGTTTTTAACAACTGCAAATTGCATTTATTTGTTTAAACCGTTTATTTTTGCAATATTAAATTCGCAGAGCGTAACTTCAGACTCGCCAAGATCCGACAGCCTTACTGTACACATCACTGTAGCAGGTATGCTACGCAGTGTATGCTACGCAGTGTATGCTACGCAGTGTATGCTACGCAGTGTATGCTACGCAGTGTATGCTACGCAGTGTATGCTACGCCGGCTACGCTAGTCTAGTGTGAACCGTTACATCAGGATGGTCACAGTAAAACATGGATACTTCTCATTCAACAAGTTTATAATTATAATTCAAATATTACAGTAGCAAGTAATTTTCTCATAATGTTATTTGCTTAGCAACCGTAACTAAGGAGGCTTATGAAAAAGGAAAACTGTCAACACAGCGGCTTTTATAGCACACACGAATACAATACTATTAATTTACAATTGAATAATCTAATAAAATGGCTCCTTAAATATTAATTATTAACAATAATATATATCAAAGAATAATGCACAATATAATAACTTTTACTAATTATTTGATGTACCGGAAGCTGACAAGCGGAAGGCGCTATAATCGTTTATTTATAACTATTCGCGTCAATAGACCAAGAAGTTACAATGTCAAGTATGTACTAAGGAGTTTTCATGTCGAGCTGGTATATGACGAATCCGAAGTCTGTAACACTAGCTATGCTACACATAATATGCTGTACAAAGCGGCGGGACGCGCGACGCGACGCTACGTAGGCTGCGCTGCGAGTGACTACGCAGCGCAACGTAGGCTGCTACGTGACGACTCGCTAACTAAATCTGAGTATGCCCATAGTATAAAGAGAAGGGAAGTAGGTTATCTTCATACAAACGCACCGTGCGCGGCTTGTATGTGTGCGCCATAGTATCTACGCGTCGACGCACGCACACTGTAACAAAATCTCGCACCGTTTCTCAGTGCGCCAGTCGGGGCTAACACTAAACGAGTTTCGCGCGTCACTGCTTTTCGGCACCGCTAAATCAAAACAAAATGTCTGATAATCGCAGGAGAACGTATTGCTGTGTGTTTGGATGTCTTAACAATTCATCGATTCTAGAATTGTCTCTGTTCAGATTACCTATTGAACAAAAAAGGTAAGCTAGTCACTCATTCTAGCATATAATTTTTACTTGATTTTGAGATACCTGCTTACTTTTTTTTATTTAGTTTTCTATCACACAGAGGAAGTAGGTAGGTAGGCTTAATTTCTACTTTTGATCTGTCAATTGATTTGCTGCTATTGCTTTGTTTACGTTTGGTTATGCCGATTTCTCAGTTACTTTAGTTTCTTACCTACTTACAGTTGGAAAATCGTAATTCATAATAAATAATTGACTAATTGTAAATCAGATATACATATAAAGCAAAGTTCGAATCATAACAACAAATTCGATTATAGTCTAAGAGATAAGCGTTAGTTTTTAATGTTGTTTTAGTGTTTCTTTATTCATTTTTAGGGTTCCGTACCTCAAAAGGAAAAAAAACGGAACCCTTATTTATTTATTTTATTTATTTATTCAGATAGGATCAGTTCGTTGTCCCTTCGTCTATCTGTATGTCTGTCTGTTAAGACCCTTTATCTCGAGAATGCGTGATGTATCTAGTTGAAATTAAAACCATAGTCCCTTCAAGCTGTGAAAAAACGAAACTTTTAAGTTAACGAATAAAACAGATACGGCTGTTTATATCGCAAAAAAAACGTATTTTTTTATACCAGTTTTTTATTTTTATTATATAAGTAAAAAATACAACTTCCCGACCCTTGCCAATTTATAGGCACTGAATTAAAATTTTGCTAAAAGTGACAACCTTAAGACAGTAGGCAATTATAACGCGGATTGGGCCGGAGATAGCCTACTGCCCTTCTCTTTATACTATGGTATGCCTATGAGATAAGTAGCGGTTTGCCCGCGACTTCGGTCGCGAGAAACGTTTTTAAAAACTGACGAATGGAAGGTGATCATGTCAGTATGCTTGGAGTTCTGTGAGATGAGTGTGTGAGTTATCTTTAACTAATGTAATTGGCGGATAGCCGTTTTTGTTAAAGTAAAATAAATAGAAACTTAAACATCCAATAAACCGTATTGTCAGCGTTGTTTTGAAAAACTCATAATGACAGTCTTTATTGTTCGTTTGTGTTAGAATTTGTGCCAAGTTTCCAATGTATTAGTTTAGGAAACAAGAAAATAATAATTTATTTAATTATAGATATCAATGATCCAATGGTAAGTAAGAACTTAGCACCTAAATGATACAGCGGTTTATACGAGGGTTTCATAAAGTTCGCGGAATGAGGGGGTTGGTGGGGGTAGAATTACCAGTGCAGGTAGACGCTAAATTCTACCGGCGAGAACGCCTCATAGTTAGAAATTTAATTTCTTAAAAAATTCAATTCACAACTTTATAATGCTTTCCAAATGAAAATAGGATCGATTGCCATGTTGTGACGTCACGATTTACTGTCAAATTGAGGCAAGATATTTTTAAAATTCAGTTTATTTAAAACATTTAATTTATTTACGAACTGTGAACTAAAAAAGTTTAATCAGAATCCTGGTTTTCAATTTTACTCACCTCCGAGTTCTTCAATTTTGCAAAAATATCTTCGGTTTGACAGTACGGCGTGACGTAATATCCTGCCAATCGATAATATCCTTATTCGGAACGTATAGTAAAGTAATTTAACTATGGAGTTAAATTACTTTACTATACTAATACTGTAACACCGTCAAAATATTGTTAACGCTCTAATTTGGTACGTGACAAACCAAATCTGCCTTGCAAAGTTCGAGCGTGAGTTACCCTATTATTAGATTACTATTTAAACTATTTGTGCTAACTTTCAAACAAATATGGCCTGAAATTTGGCATACCTTCTACAAAATTCCATCCTCACAACCTTAAAGATTAAATTTCCAAAAACGTCTTCGTAATACTCGATTAAAGAAGGAAGAAAGCGTCATCGAGGCAGGCCTAGAAATAGGTGGCGCGATGATTTGGACGCGTACCGAGAGGGCTTTGAAAAGAAGCTTTGTAAGGACTTGGGGGAGGCCTTTGCCCAGCATTGGGACAGTTAGCCTTTATAAAAAAATGCTCGATTACATGATAAAACTAACTTTCTGCCAGCGGCTTCGCCCGCGTGAAAATACTTTTTCACACAAATTTGGGACGCGTGTTTCACACCATTAGGGGATGAATTTTGAATAATCCTTTCTTAGTGTTAAATTTCAAGCTCCTACCTAGTCCCAGTAGTTTTGGTTGTGAGTTAATATGTCAGTCAGTCAGTTTCTCCTTTTATATATATAGATAGATAGATGAAATCTTAAACCAACATTTACATCATTAGTCCCAGTAGTTTCAGTTGTACGTTGATATGACACTCAATCTGTTTCTCCCTAAATAATATTATTTTAGATTGTGTGGCCTTGATAAACTTTAAATGTAAAACCAGATCGTTTAATATTAGATTTTCTTTAATTTGCCATGACGGCTATTCATTTCTAGAAACCTGAAAAAATTTAAGTCTTGTTAAAGTAAGACTTAAATTTTAACGCAGATATCAGATAAAGGAACACAAAAAAAACAATGATTTCTTAAGAACTAGTTAGTGTGGTACTTTTCCATGGTTGTTGCCTTGTATCCGTATATTAACGGCTAAAAATAAATATCTTTATTTCCCAAAAATAGCTAATATATTATCTCTTTATTACATAACTTATAAAATAAAATCTTAAATATAAACTTAACTAAAATAAATATTTACACCAAACCTAACTATGTAAAGGTGAGGTCATTCTTAAGGTTGACATTAAGAATGCCTTTAATTCCGTGAACAGGGACACTTTGTTGACAGAAGCTCAAAACGAAACACCCAAAATTTATAGTTTTCTCTATCAGTGTTATCGGCACCCCTCAAAATTATTATACCAGGAAAACCTTTTGGAATCAGCCGTCGGCTGTCAACAGGGTGACCCTCTTGGGCCAGTTATTTTCAGTTTGGCAATAAATCCAATTATTCGGCAACTAAATTCTAAATTCAACGTCTGGTATTTGGATGACGGGACCCTAGGAGGTGATGTAGACACTGTCTTAAAAGATTTAACTTTTTTGAAAAATAAATTTTCTTCTATAGGACTAGAACTTAACCTTTCAAAGTGTGAAATTTACCTCCCCCGAATGACTGACAGACAGACGACCTTAGCAAAATTTAACTCAATAGCGCCAAATATCCAAATCACCGATAAAAATTCTCTTCTCCTCCTGGGATCCCCAATCTTCGATGAATCTTTTCCAGAATTCATTGAACAGAAAATACAAAATTTTAATGACGTCTCGGAAAGACTTTTCAAAATCAACATGCATTCGGCTTTTACATTGGTTCGATACTGTTGTTTTGGGCCAAAATTTACTTATAGTCTTCGGTCATCCCATCTTTGGAAATATCCACAACTTTTGGAGAAAGTCGACCAAATCATTAGGAATACACTTTCTTCGATCCTAAATGTGGCCTTGGACGACCGAGCTTGGCAGCAAGCTACGCTTCCTATCCGGCTAGGTGGCCTCGGCGTCCGCAAAATTTCAAGTATAAGTTTACCAGCTTTCCTCTCCTCGGTGCACAGTACTGAAACTTTAACCAGGAATATCCTATCTTCCTCACTGGTTAATGTTGAGGTACCGTGTTTGTCCGATGCGTTGATTGCTTGGAAAATGGCTTGTCCCAACACGGATTTGCCTGACAACCTGTCCTCGCAGAGACAGTGGGATGTGCCGCTCTGCAGTGCTACACGTAATAATCTTATAAACTCGTCGTCAAGTACTGCGGAGCGTGCGCGTCTGCTGGCTGTGGGAGAATGGGAGTCGGGTTTATGGCTTCAGGCGCTACCGTCATCCACCGTAGGCACTATGATGGATGACGCCTCGTTTCGACTCGCAACCTGCTTACGCTTAGGCGCTCCTTGTGTTGCTCCACATCGGTGCCACTGTGGTGAAGCTGTCGGCGGCCTCGGACACCATGGCTTGTCCTGTTGCAGGAGCGCAGGCCGCATATCACGGCACGCTAGCATCAACGACATTATTCGTCGAGCTCTAGTCACCGCCGGCGTACCTGCCGTATTAGAACCTAGTGGCTTGGTACGTGACGATGGGAAGAGACCAGATGGTATGACGTTAGTGCCATGGAAGGTGGGTAGGCCTCTGGTGTGGGACGCAACCTGTGTCGACACCCTTGCGCCATCCCATGTTCTTAGTTCCGCGGGCTGTGCTGGCGCTGCCGCTGCGGCTGCCGAGACCCTCAAACGGCGCAAATACAGTAACCTTATTGGTAATTACAGTTTTGAGCCGTTTGGGGTCGAAACGCTTGGGTCATGGGGTCCGAGTGCGCGTCACCTTTTTAAAGAAATATCTCGCCGTTTAATCGATACTTTGCGTGACCAGAGGGCTGGCTCTTTCTTTGCCCAAAGAATTAGCATTGCCATCCAACGTGGCAATGCTGCCAGTCTTCTGGGCACGTTTCCAGATGACAGCGATGTGGAGGAATATTTCGACGCTTGAGTATTGTGTTTTTGTATTATATGTATATATTATCTTAATTTTTAAATGTATGGCAGAGATAATTTTTTTTAGAAATATTTAGATTTCGCCGTATCTAAATGTTATGTGTATTTTGTTTTCTGTACACACTAGGTTAAACTCTAAATAGGTTAATTAGGTTATACCTACATAGGACAAAGTTTCATATTTACATGTATTTATTTCCATATAAAACACTTAAGAGAAATCTACACGCGCATTTTAAGACGCTATAAATATTACCTCCTTGTTTGTGAGAATTCATTATTTTCACTTTACATGGAGGTGTCATTTAAAATTCGACCCATCAAAATAATTGCAATATTACGAGCTTATTTATTTAGGCCGCAGATTATTTGCAATTATATTTTCCATCAAAACAAAAGCTGAAACTGAAACGTAATACGCTGAAACGGTTTCGACGCAAAGTCGTTACGTTCTCGACTAAACAAACTGGGCTAATGGCGCAAATGGCCCGCGGCTCGCGCCCAAACCCATTAAGTTCAAAACTCAATAAACATCATTGTTTCAGCGCTTAACTAGGAAAATAACCGCGCGGGCCGCCCGGGGCCGCTTTAGCCCGATCTTCAGCTCGCCGCGACCTCTAATATTCATAAGTCAATTTCCTGCCCCATTAATACGTAACGAAGTAGCGCAAATGGCCTTATCGCTTGTGCGCGATTACTTGCCCGCCGCTCTCTTACATAATTCAACGTATTAAACGAAATTGTTTAAACCTTATTGCTCCATTACGTTTCTCCACCCCGGGCACGCCTCGTTTGTCGCCGCCAATCGGGTGACGAGATTCCACTTTGGCCCCCACTTTGGGCCGGTCCCCTCCTTTGCCGAGCCCGCCCGTTTCTGTGCAGGGTTCAGTTGATGTCGAGTTGTGATCATCGGATGTTGGACTGGGACGAACGTGTCCACCTCGCACGCGCGCGCTCATCCGTGCTAACTCAACTCACATATCGTGCTAATTCACCCATAGCTTTATAATACTTTACTACATTTTTTCCAAACTGTAGAACACTCGAGTGCAGTGAAAGTGTTAACAAATAAACTGAGATGTTTAACTGAACATTCAAATGTTTCAAGTCAAGCATTTGACAAAATAGGCCTTGCTATGACGATGCTTGCTATGGCGCGAGGATCGGAGGAGCGTCGAGACAAGACGGAAGATGAGGCGGAAGGTGAAGCAGAGGCGAATGGGGAGGTCGACGTCGTGGGGGTCGAAGAGGCGGCGCCGGTGGACCTGACCAGGCGGTTGGGGTTAACCAGGCCCCCCGATAGGCCCGCTATTGCGTTTTCCGTGGAGAACATCCTGGACCCCACCAAGTTCACCGGCCGCTCGGAAGTGCCCCTGCGGTATGATGAGCAGTACTGGAGGCCGCATTATGATAGGGATGACAGTGATTCCGGTGAGTAGGTGCTTTGTTGTTCTTTATTGGATTTCTATAAGTATATTTACCTTTATCTTCTGTTTATGCGTTAACGTTAACGAGTTTTGTGTAAATTGTTTTTGTTCCTGCTGCATCTGGGAAATAAAATGATTGTGATCTTGTGCGTAGTGTAGTACTTTTAAGTTTAGTAGGTATAGGTACTTTTAAATTTGGGATTGAATTGTTGTTGGACTAAATGTAGATAATAATTAATACAGATACACGAAAAAGAAAGATGATGATTACTTCTATATACATCTGCATTCTCTCTCTCTCTTTCGCATACGTGTGAATGTAGGTAGAGTTGGGCAAAGAGATGTAGACACCGTGTGTAAGATTAATAGAAAAAAAGAAAAGAACAAACAAAACTTTTAACACTGAAAAACATACAATATTAAGATTATTATCATAAATATATACATACTTAGACAATAGAATAAACATTACAATTATAATATATACATACCAACTAATAATTATAATAAATAATAATGATATTAATTAACAATATAGAGTACCCAATTCAGATTTTCTTCAATCTATGTTCAATTGTGATGTTTTGTATACCTGGACTAGGTCATCCTGTGTTTCAGTCAAGAAAAGGAGAAGCATTATAACTAAATAATCACAGTAATTATAAAGTAAAATAAATAAAATAGATATTTAGTAGTATGTAAAGGAGGTGCAAATAGTATAAAAATTAAACTTGCAATGTTTTAACTAAGCTTATACCAAACAACTAAAAAAACTAATTTTAATAAATAGTTGCAATATTTTTTTTATAATAATTTCCCTGTACCTTCATACGATAAATGTTTGTAGTTTCCTTGATAGTTTTCTTGCAAAAATTGACATAATTTAGAAATAAATTATGTCAATTGCAAGAAAGATTTCAGGCAATATTTGTTTTACTGAATAATGTTTTACAGGTTTTTATGAAAAAATATTTTATTTAAAAATTTATTAGATACCTATCTGTAACCTTAAAACTACAAATTTTTCAATTTTTTTAACCCTAATTAACTTAACGTAGAATATGTTTTATAATACATATTAGGTGCTGCTAAGAAAGCTTTAAAATAAATTAGGTACTTAACATCACAGTTGACTAATGAGATTACAAGGTAATTAATCCGATAAAAAACTAAATTTTCAGTAACACGCTATTACTCTTTCTTAATTTTTTTCAGAAACAAATATTATGCAAAATACAAGTGAATTATTTATTTAACTGCTTGTAAATTATTTCAATTTTTTAAATATTTATTTACAAATAATTTTTATATAAATAAACGATAAAAAATTGTATAAGTAACTGTGTATGTGCTTTCTTAAAAAAAATTTAAATGCTTGCAATAAATTAAATCTGTATTCCAATTTAAAAAACTTTTATAATTTTCCATTATGTGCGACGCTAGCAAATTTTAACGTCTTGATTTATACTTTTAATTTACTTTTACCATTAATAAAATATAACATATGACTTAAAAGTGAGTAAATATTTCGGCTCAAATGTTTATTTTACTGAAAATATGGAGCCGTCAAAACAATTTGTTTTTTTAATTACTATAAACTAGTGCTGACCTGATGGTAAGCAGTGATGCAATCGTTGTTGGTGAGGCGCACTAGTATATTAAGAGCATGTTCACTCTAGCCTTGAAGACACATAAATTATAATCGGACGGAAAGACTGCAGCCGGCAAACTGATCCAGTTCCTCGATGTACGCGGTTCTTAGATTTTCTTCTGACGTCGTTTAATAAAGTACAAAATCGATGAAAAACTATGGGTATTCAATTTTGTACCTACTTCGGAACGTCTAGCTCCGTAGCAGTAGGTATAGGGGTTGCCTGAGGGGTTGGGCCACGGAGCTCAGATAAGCCTGAACAGGCCGACGGCTTAGGGTTGGCTACATTCTGTCGACTATACATACTTTGATTGTTAAATGTAGGTATCACCGTTAGTAGAGCAGAGATATCGTTTTAAAAAAAGAACATAACTTTTATAAAGCGTTTTGATTAAGATAAAATCGTTGTACCAAATTTCGGGTTTGTATTTTTTTATGATTTGTAATTGGTGAGCTAATTATTTTGACTTTAAATGGGTACCTAAGCTAGAATTTTATAGTGTAACTAAGCGACCCTCCCCAGTTTCGCACGGGTACTGATATTGAATACCTATATTATATTATGCATGTATTATACACATAAACCTTCCTCTTGAATCACTCTATCTATTAAAAAAAAACTGCATTAAAATCCGTTGCGTACTTCTAAAGATCTAAGCATACATAGGGACAGCGGTAAGCAACTTTGTTTTATACTAGGGTAAAACCCGGATAGTTGCCCCACTTTTTGAAATCACTCCATATCTCTGAGTAAAAAAAGTGAAATGCATTATTTGTAAGACCAGCAGGTACTTTGGTTTTTCAATGACCAATTTATGATAATTTAAAAATATTTTCTTTTATATTTTTAGAGTATTAGGGATTTTAGCGGACCTCTATATTTTTTGACATCTATCCCACGTGTGGGATAGTGGCCTGATCCATATAAATGCCTTATAGGATAGATGCCCTTCCCACAAAACGGGCAACTATCCCCTAAAAACTTTGATCGCATTTTGTCTTCTCATGCAATCACATAGAGACGTAAGACACGGTCAACATAGTAGTAGCTGGAAAGTCTTTTGATTAATAATTGAAATACTATACGATTCATTTGCAAAACTAGAGTTATCGAAATCGGGGCACCTATCCCACTGGGGCATCTATCCTGGTTTTACCCTATGTAATGATGATGAATCAGCAGTGAGAACATTAAAAAGGCTGATGATGATGAATGACGATTTTTCGTTTTAAAAGATGTAGTGTATCTCTCAAAATGGTTTTATCGCAAAGTAAGATAGCCACTAACATAGTCATAATATTCTTGATTGCAAACCCACTAGGGATGTTATAGTTCGTTCTTTAATTCTAGACTACGATTTGACAACTCAGAATGTCACACTCTAGAAATATGTTCCCAATTTTCTGGAGTTTGACATTTTAATTTGTCAAATCGTAGTCTTTTTTTATGGTAGGTGTAAATCATCGAATGGGAGGCCAGTGTCAGACTCTTACTGACTAAAAAACCTACCCCATTCCTTCCTTGCCTTATTCCTAGAGCCGGTCAAATCGTAGTCTAGGATTAAAAAACGAACTATAGAGATGTTACAATTTGTCCAAAATAAAGGTTTACTTTTTTAACGACACTCCATGTTGTGTCTAAAAAAAAGTATAGTATCTGTAGCATTTTGACTAAATACTAATTACAGAGCTCTTTTTTGAACCATACGTTTTAACTGACTTTAAAAAGAAGAGCTTACTTCAATTAGCTTTTTGTTGTTTTTTTCTTTTCTCAATGATATCTTCATCAAATGTGAACCGAACTTGATGGTTTTTTTTTGTTAGAAAGAATATGTTTTCCTGTTGGTCTATTTTTTTGGTTTTTCGTATTGTTCGTAAAGATCTATAGACTATGGAACTCTTTAATAAATGGTTGACAATCTTTCGGAGTTGTATCAGTTGAGTCTTTTTAATGTAAGTACTATTTTTTTTTATTGTTAAGTTGGCAGGGTCGTCACAGCACTGATTGGTTCGTTTTGTTTCTTTTTCCACAATAACATTGTATATTTATATGTATGTATTTAAGTATGTATTTGTTTATCTATTTTTCTTTTAAAAACACCTGGTAGGTGCAACCAGTTTTTTTATGGTAGGTAAAAATCATCCAATGACGAATCCCGTCCTTGGGCGAAGCAGGAGCAGTGTCAAACTCTTACTGACTACACAACCTACCCCGTTCTTACGTCGCCATCAATATCAGGGCGAGAGCCTTCCTTTTCAGACGCAAACCCGTGGCCCTGATTGGCTTCGACCCTTCTGCAGGGTCCCTAGATGATTTATTTTTGTGTTGTATATAAAGCCTTGATCACACGTACTAAGCAAACGAGTGAGACAGTGCTCTTGCTCGAATACTCGTGTGAACTGCTTGGCTAACGCTAAACATTACAACTCGCTTACATCACTGTCTCGGCCGAGCAACATTTTACTTTACTCGGTACGTGTAAACATGGTATGACTCCGTGTTGGTTCAATTAGACAGGTTTCATTTGTATTCAATCTGGTTGGTACGTTGAATATACAGCACATATTAAATTCAACGCATTTTAATATGAAATACCAATCTCGAAGCAATTTGCAGATTGATCACTTGTTACTCAATTTTTTGAGTTTGAAGATACAGTAGGATGAAGCGGTATTTTTTCATGATTACTTTTCCATATTTGTTAATAACTAGCGACCCGCCTCAGCTTCGTACCGGTACTGATATTGAATATATTATGCATGTATTATACACTAGCTTTTGTCAGGGGCTTCTCCCGCGTACATAAAATAGCCTATATCACTCAGGAGTAAAGCAGCTTTCTTTTATTGCTAAAAATTTTCCAATCGGACCAGTAGTTCCAGAAATTACCTCCTACAAAAAAAAAAACAAAATAAACAAACTTTACCTCTTTATTATATTAGTGTAGATGTAAATATAAACCTTCCTCTTGAATCACTATATCTATTAAAAAAACCGCATCACAATCCGTTGTGTAGTTTTAAACATTTAAGCATACATAGAGACAGGATGCGATTTTGTTTTATACTATGTAATGATGAAATGATACCTACCACCTTCTATAAGTGGGTATTTTTTATGGTAGGTGAAAATCATCGAATGACAAAACCCGCTCTTGGGCGGAGCGGGAGACTAAAAAACCTACCCCGTACTTTTCTTGCCTTATTCCTAGAGTCGAGGTAACAGTTTGCACCACCCTAGGCTCCAGGAGGCTTCGACCCTGAAGGACCCCTACAGTTTGCTGACAACTCCTTGAGGCGCGCGGGAACGGTGCGCGCCGTTGACGACTTGGACTCGGTCTGGACAGTTACCAGACGACCGGACGGCGAGCTACCCATTGCTCACCGTCCGCGAACCAGTGTCTACGGTGGCCGGATATCGGCAGGATCGCGGCGGCGACGGCTACGGCGAGGGCGCTATTGCCTTTGCCTTATGCGGTCGGCCTCCTCCTTTTTCTATAAGTGGGTGGACCTGCGCTGGTTGCTTCACCACAACGCCATTTTGTTTCAAGAACTAATCGCTTCGCTTATGGTCTGTCGACCGATTGCAAATGGAAGGAGTGAAAAAAATAAATAATAATTTAATAATAATCATCATCAGCTTTTTTAATGTTGACACTTCTGGGACACAGGCCTAATCTCTTAGAGAGGAAATGGGCCATATTCCTCCACGCGGGCCCAGTGCGGATAGTTGCATGTCACATGTCTTCGAATTTGACATGCCGGTTTCCTTACGATGATTTCCTTCACCGTTTTGAGAGCAGTGGTGATGAAATAAATTACACAAAGTAATGCGCCTGACTGGGTTTGCACCTGCGACTTACAACTCGTAAGTCGGGACTGCAGTAGGCCACCACTGCTCTTTAATACAAAACGCAATTAGGGGGCGTTCAAGTATTACGTAACGCGATTTGGGGGGGAGGGGGTGTCTCGTAAAACGTTACGATGCGTTACAGGGACGGGGGGGGTCTTTCTTACTACACGTTACGTAACATTGTTTCTTTTTTAAATAAAAATTCGGAAATCAAAACTCCCAAAATGGCAACCTTTTTCATTTACGTAGTACTTTTCATTTAGGAATCCCTCGATTTTATTAGTCTGGTCGTAGACAACGGCTAAAAAAATCTGAAAAATAAAGAAAAGTTTAGGTAAAAATGCTCACTTTGAATGTTACGTAACGTTTAGAGAGGGGGAGGGGGGGTACAGAAAAAAGTTACGGTGCGTTACAAGTGGGGGGAGGGCGGGTCAAAAATCTTCAAAAATTGCGTTACGTAATACTTGAACGCTCCCTTAGGAAGAAATTTTGGGAAATTGAGTTACTTATGGATTCGTTCCTATTCCTCTACATGAGCTCTTTATAGTTATTTAAACCTAAAAAAGCTGCTGATAACCTCCTTATTTCTTTTTACTGCATTTTTAATTAGCGCAGCAGTATTGTGGAGAAAATAAAATATTCTATTTTTAAAGCTTTACCTTATATGTATAATACCTTTATAGCAGTAGGGATAGAGCACGTAAAGATATCTTTGATCTCAGAAATCATCAGTTCACTACAAGTCTGACTTTAAGAGCGCCTTTAAAGTTTAAATTAGTAGCGCTGCTTTATTTTTTTTTCATATAAATATATATAATACCGCGCGATAGACGCGCTGCAGTCGCGCGATAGCCGTACGTTTTTATTTATTATACCTAATGGAAAAACAAAGCAGCGCGACAGTGGCATGTTGTAGCTAATTCGAAGGCGCCCTTACCGCCTAAAACCCACCTGTGTTTCTTCACTTGCCCTTTGCCACCCGTGTACCAGGGCCGCGGCGCCTATTTCAAAGGGTTGGGCGCGAGGGGTTGGGCTACATAGATTGTTAAGCCTCCAAATCCCGCCGGCTTAGGGTTGGTTGCTGTAGCCGGCTGTAGATACCTTGATTATTGAATGTTTATGGTCAGGCTGTAGGTAAGTGAGTGTGGTGTGGCTCAAGAAAGAGATTAACAGAAAATAAGTAAGCGAAATTCAAATAGAAGACTAGATTAAGAGCGGCCAACCCGACGTACATTTTCATACAACCGCTCTTACGTGATTATGATGTTATTACACATCTTTCTTCAGATATTTTGGATATTAAGATATCTTGTGGATATTATCTAGGCTTCTATAGAAATCAAAATGTAAAATTGTGTAAGAGTAATCCAGTAAAGACCAAATATTGTAATTTTTTTTTTTCAAAAATCCTTAAGGGTTTAACACCCGTATTCACAAACGTTACTATGCGGTCTCAGAGTGCTCGCGAGCGCACAGGGCAGGGTTTGTGAACTACGCAACACAAACGAACCAATCACAGAGCTCTATTTCAACGCTGTGCGTTTGCTTAGTCAAGGGTCGTTTGACTATTGTTTGTGAATACGGGTGTAATAAAAACACGTATTTCCTAAATATCTAATATAAGCTCTAATAAAATAGCTTTTAAATCATATAATAGGCGAGTCGGGAAGGCCCACCTTAAACGTCTCATACCAAATATCTTCGTTCCAGGGCAGGGCCCTGTCCACTTTTATATTAACCATGGCTCCAGTAAGCTTCGACCCTGTTGACCCGTTACGGTTTGCTGACAACTCCTTGAGGCGCGCGGGAACAGTATGCCCGTGCAAGGATTTGGGCTTGGTTCGGATAGCTACCGGAAGTTCGAGCTACTATCGCTCGCCGTCCACAAACCCCGGCGGCGGCTGGGGCGTGAACTCCGCTCTATAGGTGGAGTAAGAGGGCGTGTCACACCTTTATTGACTAAAATTCACCGGTTCAGTTCATCTTTACGTTTCAAGGCCGTAGTAATTCTTCCCAACATTTTAACCACGTATGGTTTTTTTTTCGGTGGGCAAATTAATCCCATGACGTCTCCCACTCTTGGACGGAGCAGGAGATAGTGTCAGATTTGTACTGACTAAAAAGCCCACCCCCTTCCTTTGTTGTCTCTCATACTAGGACTGAGCGTTCCTTTCAGAAGCAGATTCTTGGTCCCAGTAGGCTTCATCTGCAACATAGCTCGGTTAAGCCCCTTAAGCCTGAAGGCTTAAGATTAGCTGCAGTCATGTGACTAATTTAGACAAAAAAGCGAAACATCAGCCTATGTTACCACTACAGGGACTCAGGCCTCCGAGGGAATGGCCCGCAACCCACCACGTAGGCCAAATGGAGGATGGATGTCACATGCCTTCGAAGTTTTTCGTTCTAGGACATGCCGGTTTCCTCACGATGTTTTCCTCCACCGTTTTGAGAGAAGTATTGACGAAATAAATTACACGAAGCCCCTGGCTGACGAATTATGCAAATAATAATGGCTTCCGATTGTTTAGTTGTACTTCGAACAACATAGCCTCAAAGCTCATTTCGGACTATGCTAATATGTAAAAGCATATATATCACAACAATATCGCTCATCATACATTTATTAAGAACACATTGACACTGCTATACGATTATTGACTAAATTAAGTAAATGTACAATATGTACATATGTATATAGTGATCGATATTGTTGTACTTTGACTACAAGCTGTATAGTGTATACTAAAGTGTATATTAGAGCGTACGGGTAGCCAGAAATGAAAAAAAAAAGTTTTAGGGCATAGTGACACAGGGTAGGCCATTTTTCTCCATTTGGGGCTAGGAAATTTAGTCAAAATTATAGAAAAAATGCATTTTGTGTGCTTTTAAATATTACATACTTGCGCAAATGTTATTTGAACCTAATTTAACTTTTATTCGATTGCTCTGCCATGTAGTCTTTATACTTTTTTATTATTTGCTATAAATTAATGCTAGACTGCGATCCTACCTGATGATAAGCAGTGATACAATCGTTGATGAAGGTGCATTAGTTTATTAAAAGCTTATTCACTGTAACTTTGAAGACCCCCAAATTATAATCGGATGGGAAGACTGCAGCCGGCAATTTATTCCAGTCCTTTGATGTGCGCGGAATGACAGATGAAGCGAAACGCTTAGTCCGAACCGTAGAGGTTTCAACAACTTAAGGATAGATACTTGCCGTGCGTCGGGTTGTTCTATGATTACTGACTAATGGACTGTCAAATTATAATTATCGCAGGCCACCAATCATTACGAAGAACCGTCGGCGGACCTGCCCCCTTAGCCAAGTTACAATCGTATCGTTTACTGTTAGCGCGTGTAGTGGGTCACGCCCCCAATTCCCTGTTCGGACGTCATCTCAACAAAGGAATCGGGAGCGTGGCTGTCTACAAGCGCTAACTTTAAACGAAACAATTGTAACTTGGCTAGGCAGCCTGTTTAAAATGCTTTCGCGGGCCGTACTTTGGTCATCTCATCACTAGTCTGCCTAGACCACCGCGCGGCGACTTAGCTGCCTAGTTAAGTAGTACATTTTCATACAACCACTCTTACGTGATTATGATGTTATAACACATCTTTCTTCAGATATTTTGGATACATAGATATGTTGTGGATATTATCTAGGCTTCTATAGAAACCGAAACGTAAATTTGTATAAAAGTATTCAGTAAAGACCTCTGAAAATCTGCTATTTTACGTGAACTTTGACTCTCCATTATGTACTTCTATATTAAAAAGTACTTCTATAGAAGCCTTGCACATTTAATCGACATTCTAAATGATGTCATTTTTTTCTAAATTATAATAAAAACACGTATTTCCTGCAACAAGTTTTGTGAAACATTGCCGTAAATCGTAGAATTACTGAATGCGAACAAAGTTTTCAGGTCTCTCTTTTTTCGCATTACTTTTGCATCAAACATCACTTTGGATTGCGTTAAATGAAGCTACAAGCTATTAAACCATGCGCGACGTTGACAATTGGCGAGTGGGGAAGGCCCACCTTAAAATTCATTCTTAGTAAATAGCGTACGCCTTTATAACAAGCTGCCAAGGGAGGTGACAGAACTTACCGAGAGAAAGTTCAAAACTCATATTAAGCGTGTCCTAACCAAAAAAGCATATTATAAGGTTAGAGACTATGTCGAAGACACAACTGTCTGGCAATGACTGCTTCTGCTCATGTGGCCCCTTGGTAACTTATTAATATTCTGTGTAATTGTCTGTTAACTGCTCCATCTTTTTTAATTTTTTTTGTTATATACGACATGTCTTTATTCTTTTATTTTGACACATTCTCACAATATTCCTTATTCCACTTTATAGATCCATCATATAATGTAATTGTCTTACTGAGACTTGTGATTATTTTTCTTGCTTTTATATAGCCTCTTTCAATAATGTGAATGTGAGAACATTGTAGACGCAAATTTTAGATTACTTCCTACCATTTTAACGGTAGGAGTTCAATATTGACTTGTCTGCACTGTCCTTACATAATTTATGTGCTGTAATATGGAAATATTGTAAAGATAACAATTTTTTTAAAAGAGTATCCATGGAGTTTCTTGCCGGTTCTTCTCCATAGGAAACGACCAATTTGGAACCGTGCACTAGCTTCTGACTTTTTATAAGTGCCCATGTAGGCCCATGTGAAATAAAAAAATTTGACTTTGAATGTTTTCGCGGGCCGTACTTTGGTCATCTCATCATTCACCGGTCTAGGCAGCTGACTCAACGTTCCGAAGCGCAAAATTAACTCTTTACCAAATTTCATAATAAAGCTTTTATTTCGCATGCTGTGTGGCAAGTGGAGTAGTCGTGAGCCGCCGAATGTCCTAGAGATCAGGTTTCTCTGTGTGCTCGAAACGCATTCGTCTTAGAACGCTGTTTTTCGACTTTTTCGCAATACAGCTGAATAATTATTATTTATAGTTGCTGTGCCGTTAGGCTAGATTACTTCATAATGAAATGACAAATTATACTTTGTCCTGATTTATTAATTCTCAATTATAGCATAGCAATGCCGCCAGTCTTTTGGGTCCATTACCAGTCGACAGCAATGTGGAAGAGTTTTTTTGACATCATATCTTAGTTAGTCGTTGTTAGTGTAGGGTTATTATTATTTTTTATTATTTAATTTTTACCTACTATGACGAGAGCAGTGGTGGCCGAGTGGTATCGGCCCCGACTTACGAGTTGTAGGTTGCGGGTTCAAACCCAGCCAGGCGCATTACTTTGTGTAATTTATTTCATCACCATTGCTCTCAAAACGGTGAAGGAAAACATCGTGAGGAAACCGGCATGTCCTAGAACCAAAAATTCGAAGACGTCATGTGACATCCACCAATTCGCACTGGACCCGCGTGTTGGATTATGGCTCATTCCCTCTCCTAGATAGGAGGCCTGTGTCCCAGCAGTGGGAACATTAAAAAGGCTGATGATGATGACCTTTCGACTATCGTAATTACAGACACAATTAAGGCGGTTATCACACTGCCACGCATCACATCAAGCTGCATGTTGCGTTTCAACGCATCTACGCGCGTACTTGCAGATGTGCAGATCTGCATTATCGTGCGGGTTTTTTGCACTGGCGCGCGTAGGTGCGTATTGTGGATTCAAAGCGACTCATCTTCATCGTCTCGCTCCGCATTACGCGCTTATGCGCATGATAAATGATAAATGATCTTTATTTTGCAAGTAGGTTTAAAAAACACTTTTACACGTCATTTTTTTTTATGCTAGATGAGTCCGGTGTTTCCTAGCGGACTACCCTGAGAAGAAACACCGAAACAAACTCAGGGGTCAAAGTCTCTTTTAAAATCCATACAGAAAATATGTATTGGTCAAATCACATAAGAACCATGCAGATTTGTCTGAGATGGTCTTTTGAAGAAAGATCCATACAAATTTGAGTAGACCTGTCCAGTCAGTGCAAGCATTTGTCGGTATTCGCAAAGCTCAACTCAGGACTACTAAGGAGCTCAACACGACCCGACGAACAATACCAAGGAAAGGACATTTGAGTAGGTCGTCAAATACTCAAATTGCCAGACATACGCTAAATTTACTAAAGAGACAGAAACAAAAAAGAAAATACATATAGCATAATCCACATAGTCCTCATGTTCACAAAAATAATTTCGATCAATCAATCAATCATTTATTTATTCATAAACATAGGTTATTTACACAGGATCTTAAATATTAAATAGTGCTCCATTGATGAAATGATCCACTTTCTGTGTGTCGGACTATGCGTGTTTTCTATATAAACGGAGATACTTTTATGCAACGTTAAAACTCGCATTCACACGCTCCGTGTTGCGTGGCAGTGTGTTAATTGCCTTACTGTAATACCTATATTTAAGTATAGGTATTTTTAATTAACAAAGCCTTATATGTGTAAATTATTATTATGTTAATGAAATATGAAAATGAAAGAATTATATATAAAAAATAATGCCATGACATTATTTGGCCAGAGGTTTTTTCTTTATCTTCGCCCCATTTGGGCAGGCTAAGGTTTACGACCATACGGCCTAGTCGTCAGTGGTAAATATTTTTTTTAATTACATTAGAATGGGTGCAATATATTTTAATGATTTTGCAGTATTTCGCAGCTTTATTTTAGCCAGCTTTTACGGAAAATTTCGCTGAGGTACTTCGTAAGCGTATGGTTTTCATTTCAACTCGATATTTCCTCGCATTCATTTATAAAATAAATGTTGGTTTGTTTGGACATCAAGATACATGCCTAATTTGAGACCTATTGCTAACTTTATTATACGGTCAATGTCTAATGTGTTATTTTAACTCAATAATGTATAATAAAAAATAAACTTCACTCTGTTTCTTAATAAAAAAAAGTAGGTACTGTAAATGTGCAGAATTTAACGTCCGAAAGAATGTGCTCCATGGCTATTAAGTTCTTCATCGAAACTCTTTTATCCAATCTAAATTACAATTTTATGCTGTTCGGGTAATTTTATTTCTACTTTTTCTAAATAACTAATTATTCTCTCCGCTCAATTCTTCATTAAAAGTAACATTCTTAAAAGAAAAAAAGGACCATAGAGTTTTTATTCAAATATCTACAAAGAGTAATGACAAAGGCGGGAAAAAAAATCAAAATGGCTGATTTCATCACGGTTTCACGGGATTGAAGTAATCAGCGAGTAATGGAGAGGAGACTATCGCAAAATGAGGTGTTTTTGTTCGCAAACACTTAATGTTAGACCACAATTTATTTAAAAACACTCAGTGCGTGTAAAAAGCGCCATTTTATTGATAGTTTTTGTTGTTAAATGTTTTATTCCCAGTTCCTATAGTACGGCGGGCATTTTAACTAGGATTACGAATTCCGTTCATTGGCACGTGGTGTGACAAATTGGCGGGAATTAAACCTTTGGAATAATTGTTCCTACGTGGCAACACTGGCAACTGCGATACTAAATTGGTGTAACTGAAATTGTAATAGTTTGTGTTAATGTGGAGCTACTGGTGTTGTGATGTGGTTTTTATAGACGAGTTTGAGTTTAATGTGGAAGTGGTTCTATCTCTTTCATACTTAAATAAAGTTGTTTAATTATGTGACTAACGGAGGAACTGAAATATAATATTCATGCAGGTTATTGACAGTTAGGCTATGCGAACTATAGCGCTCGTAAAAAAAATATTTAATTAGGGAATCTACAAATTACCATATACAATTTGTTTAGTGTGAAATTTCACTTACAGTACCAGATTATCTTCACTTTAACTTCTAACCTAACCTGCCCGTGTCGGGGTGCCCTAAAATAAAAATGTCATCTTGATTGTTATTCGAAATTCTAATAATTACAATTAATTCGCATGTTTTAGTCAAGCAACGAACCAGTTTTATAACTTAAATTTTACTTACCGGTCTGGTTTTAAGGACTTAAGTCTTTTTTTTAAGACTTTTTTCCATTTCAATCGATAATCTGAAGATTAACTAATTAATTTGCACTATTGATTTATGCATATTAGCGTTAACATTTCCATTATTATTGTTGTAGGTATCTACAGATGAACTCATCAATTAATCTCATTGTTATTTTATTAATATCATAATTAGAATTATAAAAAAAATAATAATCTAATAAATAAAAATAATATTTCAGAAGTGAAATGTTTTATTTTTTGCGGAATTAGGACATTTAACATGCTTAAAAAAATTACATTATACACATTAATGAAACACAACAACAACAAAAACAACGACAATATTATAACAACCACAATATTATATACATACTTGTGTCACAATATGGTACGAGGCATTATCATTCTCTTTTATCAAAATCAACAATTATGAAATCAATGATAGACTCTTTTGACACTATTGTAATAGCAAAATAGCCCCGAATGAAGACATTTCGCATTTTATTCGATTTAGGATAGTTTCGGATATTAGAATTTCAAAAAGATAAAATTGAAATACAAATAGCAGGATTTGATTTTGATTTGTAGTCTAGATAAATAATTTGTTTCGTCACAGAAAACAAATAAAAACCTGATGCAACTTTTCTTTTAGATTTCTCCTTTATCCGAAACTTATCTGTGAATTTTATATCGGTGTTAGTTACGGTTATTGTTGTGTTTTAGGGTTCCTCACTGCAACAAAAAATTGGAACCCATATACGAGTAAGATCAGTTTGAAAGAAAAGAAAGAAAAATATTTTATTTGACACATAGACACACACAGTACAGAAACCACATGCAGACATTATGAAAAAGTAAAAGGTAAGGCAGTTTGTTGTACGTCTGTCTGTATGTTATGATCAGGTATCAAGTTGAAATTCTGTCAAAGTCTGTGGTCCCTTTCAGCTGTAAAATCAAACTTCTAAACTAACGAGAAAAAATTATATGACCTTTTATGTCGAAATAGTACATTTTGATACAAGTGCAGAAAGTTTGTCATTGCGACCGAGGCGAAATTCGCACGAGCCGTAGGCGAGTGTGTTATGAAGCCGAGGGCTGCAATGACAAATCTGCACGTGTGTCAAACGACGTTTTTCAATACACTTACGACTTGTGAAATAAAGAAAGAAAGAAAGAAAAAAAAAATATTCGGATCTCAAACATACAGTAGAAATATATAAGTATAGCATTCAAATCTGTTGTGGTCAGTTTCTAATTTCGTGGGGGTCGCCCAGCGACTCTGGGGGACGCCTCGCGCCCGTTTCGATAAACTAAGTAAAACAATATAATCACCTTTGACCGTGACGATAAGGAAGGAATAAAAAAGCCCTTGTTATGATAAACTCAAAAAAGCACTTGGATGATATACATACTATATTGAACCTAATAGGAGTGCGATAAGAGGCAGTTTTCGAGTAAGTGTATTGAAAAAGACTTAGGTACTCAAAGGAATCAAAATTCAGGGGTACTTAGCGACCTAACCTAGAACCCTGGAATGTGGCATGAAGCAGGGCTTTATAGATCAAGTATAGGAATTGCACAATTTCCCTTCCATCAACGGACGACTAGATGTACAGCGTTGCGCCATCAGTACATGGTGGATTCATACGTACAAAGCGTTTTGGGACGCATTCAATAAGTATGCGTACAGCTGAGGAGCGGAATTCCCTGCCGGAGTCTGTGTTTCCAGGTCTTTAAGTAAAGAGTGAATAGGTTACTCTTCTAGACTAGCGTGCTCCATCGTCGGCACCATTATCGCTTACCATCAGGTGAGATTGTGTTCAAACACGAGCCTATCTGATAGACAAGAAAAAAAACATTTTTTAGGAAATATTTTTTTTTCTATGTTGAGAAACCTTCATAAAGGAATGCACCTGGCTGGGTTTGAACCCGCGACTTACATGATCGCAAAAATAATCAGCAAGATCAGTACATTATGATGACTAGGAGAACATAGACAAGTTTTGTATAAGTTCTGTTACTTTTTGGTGTACAGAAAGTTTAATCTATCTATAAATGTACTGACCAGCAAGCAGACTGCGCGTTTTCAGGTTTGCTCCCATAGTAAAAGTAGATTTTTATCGTGAATCACGGGTTTAAGTATCGGTCACTAATTAGGTACTAGTCACCCTATATGTATAAAGTTATAAACGGACATCCGTCTACATTAATTAATACATTATATCGCGACAACTAAATGACCTCAACATAGAAACCAATTACAAATTACAAGTTATTAAATAAACACACCTTTTTGTTGCTTTTAAAATGTTTAATAACTTCATTACTACTTCGCACCTAATTATATTTTGTGTCACAAATGCCTATAAACTAATAACAACTCACAATACACCGGATTTAACATATCAATTTAGTTTTCAATCACAACAAACGGACCTTTAAAATATAAAACATGACTCCACGTGATTCATTTAATTTAGACATCAAACGTCAAAAATACAAACATAACATTTCACTACACACAACAAAGTAACATACTAATATACCTGTTAATGTAACGGTATAAGGTGCATAATGAGTTTTATCAACAGCAAATATTGTTGGTCAAGTCTCCTAGAGTCACGTAGTTCAATCAAAAACATAATAAGTGAGAAAATGGATAAAAATGGTTTGTTAAAGAGAATGTGTCTGGGGGTTTCTCTATTATTTTTATGAAGAAAAAGTACTGCTAGGTCCCCAGTTCTCGATGCTTTATATATTTTTCTATTTAAATGATACAATGATTTTTTTTTAAACTTTATGGCCTCTGAGACAAATTATTTTTAAATCAAACGCATTCTAAATTTGACATTTCAATTTCAAATAATTTTGAATCGATCGACAGGTGTATAACATCACTATATTACACTGGGTTTCAATTTAGACTTGGCAATAAAAAAAAAAAATGTCCAGAAAATCAAAAACTAAGTTTGTTTTTAACTTTACACAAATTCAGTGTGTCTTATTAAAAAGGAATGTGTCCAATAGAACGGGTAGTCTAATCAATCCGAGTTCGAATCGATTACATTGCATCGATGGAGGAATGAAAAGTGAATCGATTCAATCGATTCTAAGAAAGTTACGTGTTCGAACGGTAGTCATTTGAATAACAAAAACTTTAACAAAACAGCTATTATTGGAGATACTGGCTTGCTGGAGACGCTTGCATACCTTCTTTAGGTAATTTTATGGGACTTTAACATATAAAGAGCTATACGCTTCTGCTAGTGGCTTCGCCCGCGTGAAAATAGGTAATAATATACATACAGCTACACTCAGTCACTCGATGATATTTATTTATAATTAGCATCCTGCAGATGACAGAATGTTTAAAATCGATCCAGTACTTTGGAATTTATTGATTACAAACAAAAATACAAATGTATCCTAATAAAAAGAAAATACCTATATCTTGGAATCGATTTATCAAACGTACGTAATCACTAAATAAAATGTAGATATACATTTTATTTTAATAATTATTTGCAAACTAATTCCTAGTCATCGACTTATCCTATCCGATATACAAGCACGTTCTTAGAAACTATTTGTCATCCTGAAAAGTCAAAAGTCCGGTGCAGTTCTTCATTGCCATTGTCGTATATGAAAACTTTTTATGCTTACAGCGCTGGTACGTCAAAACTGCGCTAATGTCATCAATGTAAAAGTGTATGGCATGCTGATCACTTAAGCGGAGTAAAGTCACTGTACGGCATGCCTCATCTAGTGCGTCGTACATATATCTATGGATGTTCCTAGTTCATATTTTATTTATTTACTTGGGTGTTAGGTTTTTTTTATGGTGGGTAAAAATCATCCAATGACATCTCGATTCCGCCCTTGGGTAGAGAGGGATTATACCAGGGCCAGAGCCTTGTTTTCAGACTCGAACCCTTGGCTCCAGTTTGGTTCGACCCTTCTGCACGGTCCCTGCGAAAACATGACTGGTGCATAATTATTATGATCATATTATGTTCTAGTTTGTTTCTTTTTTCAGACAGATGTCTGCAAAAAGCGATCTCTGTAAAATTGAGATGGAAATTTTATTGTACTAAGTATTGACTACTTTAGCTAAGCTAACCGAGAAAGCAGACAGATACATTTGCTGCCAAATACGGCAAAAAACATTAGAATGTGTTACTTCGTATTCTAACGGTAAACAAACTATGCAGTAACGAACGCGAAATACTTTCTAAATTTAACACTGGCTAAATTATGCATAAACTGGGCGAAGCCAAAAGAAATATAACAATCATAAACACCGTTTTTGATAGTAATTATTGCAGATATAATTAGGGTTGCCAACCATATTTTTTACAAGCTTTTATTTAGTATTTACTTGTTCCGATGTTGGTGATCAAATCTTGTAAATTGAATAACCTTCCGGTAACAGATTGAGCTGTTTTTTTATTTAATAATTCACTGACTGACATAACAAAGCATAGCCAAAACTACTATGCTATAAACTACTATGCGCACAGTAGAAACGAGCAATTTTAGCTTTCTTCAAATATCAGCTTTCTTCTGACAAAGGCAAGCACTAAGAGAGGATTTTCCAAAATTTGCATGATTTGTAAAAAGGGTCCATAGTTTCACGCGGGAAAAGCCACTGGCAGAAGCTAATAATAATACTATTTAAAAATTCAAATTTCGAACGTTTAAACATCATAAAGCTCCTCTAACAGTCAAAACACTGAACTAAAAATAGGATCAGTTTGAAAACATGTAATTCATTAAATACAAACATATCTATTAATTTTACAAAGGAAAGGAAGTCATATTTTTCTTGGTGGCAGTCTGGGGAGGGATTCGGACGGGAGCACGCTGTATATCATTGTGCAAATAAATCAGTTCGGCCGCTAGAGGTCGCCACAGCTGTGTCGTGATGACAGTTTGATGGTTTCCCCACTGACCGGGGTTGAGTCTGAGGTGCCGATTAAATTTTGTTTTTGTGATTAAACAACATTTGGGATTGTAGAAAGCTGTTTATAAAAAATCAATAGTGTGGTTATAATATTTAATCTTTTGGATACCGTAATTAGAGACATAATAGAAAGACAATATGCCCTAACCTATTATCTTTCTTTTGGGACTCGAGAATTTAATAAAATATTCTATTAGGTACCGACCACAATCTTACTAATATTATAAATGCGAAAGTTACGATAATTGGATGTTTGTTACTCAATCACGCCTAAACGGTTTTTTTTTATGGTAGGTAAAAATCATCGAATGACGAATCCCACTCTTGGACGGAGCGGGAAACAGTGTCAGACTCTTACTGACTAAAGAACCTACCCCGTGCCTTCCTTGCCTTATTCCCAGACCCCTTTGGTGTAACGCTTTCGCATCAACCCTCAGCTCCGGGAGGCTTCGACCCTGTAGGGCCCCTACGGTTACACCAAAACGGCTGGACGGATGAAATTTGGCACTGGCATAGGATATACTCCGGAATAGGACATAGGCTGCTTTTTATCCCTGAAACCCCAACCCCAACCCCAATACCACGCAGGCAAAGCCGCGGGCAAAAGCTAGTAATTGTTATAATCCACTGTAAGTAGTGATATTAGATATAACAATTTATTTACATTCTGAGAATTACAGTTCTCAGAATGTAAATATACTTAAGAGATTTAACCATACTTAACCGTACCTTTCGATATCATAAGAGACAATTTTCAGCAATTTGTTAAGTATGTATAACTAATGAGTGGGATGTTGACGTTCTTTATTACAATTACGGAAACTTAAATTTAAAAGTAAATTAATGACAATCATAAAATTTTATACACATATAAGATCCATACAGCATTACAGGTATTATCAAGCACTTGTAGGGCACTTGTAAGGGTAGGTAGCCGTGGGTCGCAAGTTGTTATAGTGACAGTAAGGCTCTGATTACCAAACATCTTTCAATATAAAATATGTGCGAAAACTGTATATATTATTACCAATAAATAACTTTGAACCTGGTAGAAGTAGCCACAGCTGTGCAGCGATGATAGTTTGATTGTTTCCACACTGACCGGGGTTGAGGGGGAAGAGCTACAGCTAGGGAAACACCGTCATATAGTTTGACTTGAAGAAAAAAATGTACCTGTTTCTAAAAACCTTTTTGCAAAATAAATGTCATTTAAGATTTATCTAATATTCTAATCCGAATCAGTTCCTGAGATTCATTTAAACGAACAAACTCTTCAGTCTCCCTATAGCCAAGTTACAATCGTATCGTTTAAAGTTATCGCTTGTAGTTGGCCCCTAAATTCCTTTGTTCGGAAGTCATCTCAGCAAAAGAATTAGGAGCGTGGCTATCTACAAGCGCTAACGCTAAACGAAACGATTGTGACTTGGCAAGGGTGGCAGCTTTGGCTATCATCCTCCTGGAGCCGAGGGTTCGTGCGAAACTGTTACCGGGGCTCTGGGGATAAGGCAAGGGAGGAACGGGGTAAGTTGTTTAGTCAGTAAGAGTCTGACACTGTTTCCCGCTCCGCACAAGAGTGGGATTCGTCATTGGATGATTTTTACATACCCTATAAAATAAATAGTTTTGTCTATCATAATATGGATTCATTGGCAACCCCATAACTCACGTCAAGCGTAAAATTTGCACATGCGAACTTTAGGAGCGATTTGATAGCCATTCTATTTAGATGAGACAGACGATAGCCATTGATCTATTACGTACTTTGAACGGCTCTTCGCGATTTGCGCGGGCAATGTGGATAACTGGATGTAGCCATTTTGTGCGACCGACTGAACATTGGAAGGGTTGATACGTCATACGCTTTTAAGATAGTGAAGATGATTTTTGTGATACCTTGACATAGATACCATATAGACATAGATAGAGCAGTGGTGGCCGAGAGGTAACGGCCCCGACTTACGAGTTGTAGGTCGCGGGTTCAAACGCAGCCAGAAGCATTACTTTATGTAATTTATTTCATCACCACTGCTCTCAAAACGGTGAAGGAAAACATCGTGAGGAAACCGGCATGTCTTAGAACCAAAAATTCGAAGACATGTGACATCAACCAACCCGCACTGGGCCCGCGTGGTGGACTACGGCCCAATCCCGCTCCCAGAGAGGAGGCCTGTGTCCCAGCAGTGGGAACATTAAAAAGGCTGATGATGATGATGATGACATATTTATAGGTGTAATATTTCGTCCGGCTTCTGAGTAAATTGTTCAAGCGTCACAAATTAGGTAGACGCAAGATGACGCGATTGGCTGACGGATATTCATTCAAGCGGAAAATCTAACCTGCGTTTGACATTTTGTCACATTAATTTTGCGATACTTAGTTTGCTTTAGGATACTATTTCTTAATTAGTGAGTAAACGTACATATTCATTAATTTTTTTAAGTATTTTACATGTTTTTTTTTTACTTTATAATAGGTATTAGTGACTGTCCCGGTTGCACTCGGTGACGGTTTAAAAACTCATTTCTTTGCAGTGAATTCACACAAGAAAAAGCTCAGTCAAGGTCCTTGTTCACAAACGTGTAGGTAACCACCTAATTCTAAAATTCAAAAGACGCAAAAACTCTCAAATAAAATATTCGACACCGACCGAACTTGTTAAAATAAATTCCGATATCCACGAAAACGTATCCACCGCGGAAAAAAACTTCCTATACAAACCCGCAAACAAGGAAAAATAAGACGAGTTTGCAACTTGTGCAACTCACTCCCAACGATTGGACGGCGCGGGACAGAGACGGCAATACCACCCCTAATGTGTTAGAGCGAGACAGACTCAACCCTACACTGCGAACGTCCCTTTGCGCAGCAATCCGTGAAATTAGAGTCGTCTAAACGAATCTAACGATTATTTTATTATCCCTTTTACGCTAAGATTTGTTCCTTGCTCACTCAAATAAAAATAAAAGGTGAATAAGGCGTTGCGAGGGTCAAGAGGCGGACATAAATTTTGGAAGCGTTTAGGGTTAGGATTGGCTTATTTTTCGGGCCTTTAGGTTCGGGTGGACGCCTCGGAAGTCCGGCTTCCGGCACAGATGAACGCGCCCGTGTTATTATACGGCGTCATTTATTTCGGAGATTTACTTGACTATAAATATGCGGATGAAGAACGGGGGTGTGTTGGTTGGTTATTAGTGTTGGAAGTCAAGCGGTTATCAGGAATATGTCAGGAATTTTAATAGAACTACTTCTATTTAAATTCCTGACATATTTCTGATAACCGGATAGGTTACAATGACCGTAGTGTAGAGTACGGCCATTGTAACCTGGCGTGCCTGAAGTTTGTCTCGGCGAAGTTTAACGTGCGTGTAAAAATAAATAGTAGAAAATTCAATTAGCAGTTGTTATTAATGTAAACAACGTTATTGGCATAAGCATTAAAGTTTGAAGACCCTAACTTTAGGTTCGACAGGATAGAACGGTCCAGCCGTACCTACTGAACTTCTGCCCCCCTAGCTAAGTTCCAATCGTTTCGTTTAGAGTTAGCGCTTGTAGATAGCCACGCCCCATTTTCCTTTGTTGAGATGACGCCCGAACAAGGGAATTTGGAGCGTGGCCAACTACAGGCGCTTACTCAAAACGGAACGATTGTAATTTGGCTAGGCTGGTAAAGGCCCGGTGAATCTACAGTATACTTGCCGTTGGTAACATGTAGTTAAATAGTTCGGCCATAGAAGATTATACAGAATCTAAAAATGAATAGTTAAAGCGTCTTGTTTTTTCTTACAATAAATCTCAAAATTTTTGGTGACACGTCTTTGCCTCAATTTTTTTTTATTTTCTCACGGTTACCAATAAACTTTTGTTATGTTATCACTCTCCTAGAGTTAGCCCTCAGTGTTAAAAATTATATTGATGCGTATTAGATATCGATCACTGATAAATTAGGTAAACAAAAACTCAATTAACCCAATCAAAGGTGTTTTTGGTGCGAAATAAAAAAAATGGTTGCCTGTAAAGTCGGTTTTACGGGCGAAGATTTTACGTGACAACGTCCTAATTCTCTAGTGCTGCGCGCGCGGCAGACCGATCATAGTTGAGTGGGAGAGAGACGCAAGGCATTCGGCGGGCCTCTCTCTCGTTCGGTGACTCATCGTAACGTTACCGAGCGTTACACTTTTTCATAAGTGACTCCCAGCCGCAACCTAATTTAAGACGTTGTCACGTCAAAAAAACTTCTTTGCTTGTCAGAGTTTTATTGACTAAAACTGACTTTTGCACAATTCTGCTGATCCTTGCCAGATATGTATAGTTATGTTTTTTACAGAATTTCTTTTCAGGATAGTCAGTGATGAAAAAAATTGGAAATAAGTTTAAAAATAAACTTTTGGTTTTTTAAAAACTATTTGTAAATAAATATCATATAACATAACGAGCTCTATAACGTACCTTCTATATATCTGAACAATGCTGGGACTCAGGTCTTCTCTCTAGGCTGTTAGCACTAGGAACGACAAAAGTGCTTCTACTCTCTGAAGAATCTTCCTTGTTGAATAAAAATTACTTAGCTGGACATTAACTTTGCTTACATAATTATATAACAAACCATTTAACATACATATTGATTAAGTAAGACTCTAAATCATTAGCTAGTATAAAACAAAGTTACTACCCGCTGTCTGTACCTATGTATGCTTAGATCTTTAAAACTACGCAACGTATTTTAATGCGGTTTTTTTTAATAGATAGAGTGATTGAAAAGGATGGTTTATATGTATAATGCGTACATAATTGTACGTGCAAGCAGTAGTTTCAATGACATATGCAAGAAAATGATTTTGATCCATTCACAATTATATTTATAGGGATTTTTGCTATATCTTATCTAAAAAGCAAAGCTTTTTTTTTGTTTTTGTGCTCACACCATTTTTTTATGTACTACACAACGTCTATATGTGAGAACTTGTAATTGGCTTTCTATTGATTACGGTTTCCTATTTTAGTCTGTTTTTATTAGCTGTAAGTTCTCCATGTACTAAATAAATAAATAATATATTGACACCATTGCACACGTGCGAAGCCGGGGCGGATAGCTAGTCAAAAATAAAAATGACTAGCTTTTTAGTATAACAGTTTTAGTTAAGTTTTAAGTATATAAAAGTTTTTATTATAAAAGGATCGTCACTCTTTTTGCTTTTTTCATCATCAACATGTATAAAAACATTCGTGTGAAGTTTTTGCACAACGTTAAACAGTACTAAAATAAAAATTACTCTTAAAATTTGTCTTACAGCGTGAGTCGCCATTTTGTAGAGATACGTGCAATTTGCACCAAAGTTAATTGGGTGGGAAAAGTAATATCTTGGTGTTGTGTTAATACTTCATCTGTGTTTTTTTAATGACAATATATAGTGCGCAATCCCTCCTGACGATAAACAGTGATTTTTTTTTTATGGTAGGTGAAAATCATCCAATGACGAAACCCGCTCTTGGGCGGAGCGGGAGACCAGTGTCAGACTCTTACTGACTAAAAAACCTACCCCGTACCTTCCTTTCCTTATTCCTGGAGTCGAGGTAACAGTTTTCCACCACCCTCTAGGCTCCAGAAGGCTTCGACCCTGAAGGGCCCCTGCAGTTTGCTGACAACTCCTTGAGGCGCGCGGGAACGGTGCGCGCCGTTGACGACTTGGACTCGGTCTTACCAGACGACCGGACGGCGAGCTACCCATTGCTCACCGTCCGCGAGCCAGTGTCTACGGTGGCCGGATATCGGCAGGATCGCGGCGGCGACGGCTACGGCGAGTGCGCCGTTGCCTTTGCCTTATGCGGTCGGCCTCCTCCTTTACGAGCACGATAAACAGTGATGCAATCGTTGATGGTGAGGCGGACTAATTTATTAACTTATCCGGATTTTCAACAAACTTGACACACCTATAGACCGTAAAGTTTATTAGTACATGGGATTTATGTTCACTTATCTGTACAATCCTTTGCAATTGTAAACTACTTCTTATTTCACACGGACGAAGCCGCGGACTCAAGTTAGTCATCAAAAAATATCTCATTGCCAATAAAATATGAAATTCTCAACACCACAAGGTCCTAGTTCTTTATTGTAACACTTAAATTCACGACAACCACGAATTTATAAAAAGCGTAAAATCATAAAAATGATTAAATATACATTTTCGAAATCCGTTCAGCCATAAAATTAGTAACAGTACATCGCACAAATCTTTCAAAAAACTTAAAAATTCTACCAAAATCTATTAATTTTCCGTGTGGCAACATTGAAAATTATTACAGCAGCCGCCATGTTTCCGTTGTAACCGGAAGTGTCGCGAGTGTTAACGAGGGGCTTAATGTTGGCAACACTGCTCGTTGACTTTTTAATTACGCCTCTGGAATTACGTGAGAATGCCGCGAGCTTGTTGCGAATATAAAATCAAGGGTTGTTTTATTATTTTGGTAAAATGTTGCGTTGCGTTTAGGTGGGAACAGGAGCAGTTCCTAATTAATTGAAGTGTACCAAAGTATTTAATAAAAAAATTAGATTGGAAATACCGTTTTGAGTAGTATAAAATATAATTTTACTTGCTTTTGCCCGTGGTTTCGCTCCCGGCAACATAAAAATTTATAGTATACCTACATCCTTGAATGAACACTTCGAAAACATTTTGATAACGCGCACTGGGCTCGCATAATGTCGGACAGGTTACCTATATTATGCCAGCCCAGTAGTGGGAACAGCACTATAAAAGTCAAAAGTCAAAACATTTATTGCGAACTAAGTGTACAATGTTGTATAGTGATAAAATAAGCCTTATAAGGCTGATTTTATCTATATATATAAATCAATGCCACTTTTCGTTGTAATTTTATACCTCAAGAACGGACTCACCTATCCAAACCAAATGTTTAGGCTTTGTCCGAATTATTTGGTAGATGGTTTATGTGAAGTTTTCACAAAATCGGTTTATCATTATTTATCTATGGTCGGGAGCGAAGCCGCGGGCAAAAGCTAGATTAATATAAGATAAGATTGTATGAATATAAATTTAGTATATACGGAATTGGTGTCAACATTATTCGAATCGATTTAGTTACTGACTCTGAAAAAACTACTTTCAGGTTTTGCATATGCTAAAAACTAATGTTGAATAAAGTAAAGAAACGGGATTTTTAAGAGGTTTCTGCTATTAGTGTGTATTCAGTCTCACACTCGACTTTTATACTCTTATTGTAAAATTAGTTACACTTAAATCTACCGTGTCTTATAGCTTTTTAAATGACTTCTTCATAAACGTTCTTTGTTACTGTTCTTGTGGTAAAAACTGCTAACGTTTGTACCTTGATGTTGATAGTTAGCTGATTTCACGCCATATTATGTTTTGGCTGATTTAAAAAGTCTGATATAGTCTGGTTGCTGTTTGAAAAGATCTGAAGAATCACTACAACTTGTTTAAACTCTTAAGCTCCACGAGAACGCCGGCGTTCGCACACCTATTGTATTTCTTATTATGTATATAATTATGGTATTCGTTAGGTGAAGGCAACACTAAACGCAAGAGACATTGAACGAACAAAAGAAGAGCTAGCGTCGTTTCCCGCGCATCAAGATTATTCGAATAGTAATTTGTCCTTCATTTATTAAACACAATATGAATAAAAACCGTATTATATCAAAAGGTAGGTTATCTATCTTCATTACTCACATAGTCGCTTCCTCCATATGTATGCTAAAATCTTTAAAACTACGCAACGGATTTTGATGCGGTTTTTTTTTAATAGATAGAGTGATTCAAGAGAAAGGTTTATGTGCATAATATATGCATAATATATTCAATATCAGTACCCGTGCGAAGCTGGGGCGGGTCGCTAGTTCTATACATATATACAAGAAAGTGACTGACTGACGCATATTTAAGACACATTATTTCAACTCGTCAGGTCTTCTATAAACTAGGATTTAAAGTTTAAAGGTAGACCAAAAAACTGATGGATTACAGCAGTCGCAAATACATGACACTGGAGAATAGAAAACACTCGTCTAACCCGAGGCAAATGGTTAAAGGGTTTTAGCATTAAGCATGCTTATTTTTACAAAAATAAAAAAAAAAAACAAGTAAGTAATTCGATGGTTATGTACCAAAATGTAACAAAAAAAGGTGTTGCCCCATCGACCTGCTTGCAATACGCTAGATTCCATTTTGGAATCCATTTGAAACCTCTCGAGACATTCTAAACAGAAGCTAGTTAACTACAAGTGTTCAGTGCTGCCAACATAACTGCGAACTCTGCACACATTACCGACGCACCCGACCAAGATCCTTCCTAAATTACACATCTCCATTTTCTTCATTTAACAAATTGATGGGCATTGTTTGAAAACCCACACCGACCGAAAAACAATCTTCCCACTCACAAAATTAAGTTCAAAATCCACTGAATTAAATCCACCTCACTGTTGACGCTTACGCCCAAGAGATAAGATTGGGTTGGGTTAATGGGGATCCGTTATGGGATTTTTAACCTTAGTAAACAGGTATTAAGGATGGTAATGCGTTGGTTGGTGAGGGGTAGGGGTGTGTTGGGGGGGTTGCGGTCCAAGTTTGTAATTAATAAAGCCCTCTCGATTACAAGTGCCTTTCCTCGGCGGGATTTGGGGGGTTCGGGGGTATATGGCACCCTTGTTCGTACTCACGTTAGAGTGGGTAACGATTGGTATGGTTACATCGAGAATAATGATTATTTAATTAAGGGTTTTTCCTATTTTCCTTTGTCTTGATTGATAAGGGGAAATTTAATTTGTTACTATTGAATTCCTTTGTTTGGTAAATATAGAGTCTATCCGAGATTGCAAGCTTAAGAGCGGCCAACTTGAGATACATCCAATCTTACGTGATTATGACGTTATTACACATCTTTCTTTAGATATTTGGGTTAACAGATATCTGATGGAAATTATTTCAGGTTTTTATTGAAATGAAATTCTACAATTTTGTGTAAACTTTCACCTTCAATCCACCTATCAAATGTCATCAATGTCATGTGATCATTTGTTCTGTGTATGGGTGTAATTTGTCTATATATACGTACTTATTAGAAATAAACATATATGTATGTTTACCTGAGTTCTCTAGTACTCATAGTACAAGCTTTGCTAAGTTTTGGACTAAAGAGGCGATTTTGTGAAAGTTGTGAAATATTGTACTATTTTATATTAAAAAAAAATATATAAGAAACACTGTACAAAGACAGAGTTTAGGAATTTTCTACCAGTCGACCTCTAGGGTGCTGCAGCAATGTTATTTAAAAACATTTTCTGCTCTAAAAAAGCTAGTTAATATAATAATAAATAATAACTTAAACTTACTGAAAACGCCCCTCAGATGTTGAGTAAGAATGTTGTTGCTTTCTTGTCTAAGTACAGCGATCGACTCAATATCAGGGGAAACTTAACGTCTCATAGAGAACAATTACAATCTTAGGAGAGGGATCTCTTTGATAGTGTCGGAAAAGCGATTAAAACATTATGGGAAGAGATTGATTCTGTAGAGATTCAATAAAAACGTTTTCTGTCCTCAACTCTTGTAAGACATTATGTCATTTGGTATTGATGATTATGATGCAGAGCAGTGGTGGCCGAGTGGTATTGGGCCCCAACTTACGAGTACGCATTACTTTGTGTAATTTATTTCATAACCACTGCTCTCAATACCGTGAAGGAAAACGTCGTGAGGAAACCGGCATGTCTTAGAACCAAAAATTCGAAGACATGTGACATCAACTAATCCGCACTGGGCCCGCGTGGTGGATTATGGTCCATTCCCTCTCCTAGAGAGGAGGCCTGTGTCCCAGAAGTGGGAACATTGAAAAGGCTGACGACGATGACGATGGTGATGCCATTGAGCCGATTTTGGCAACAGCGACCGTATTCCATGGCTTCTCATGGTGACTATGAGCTCAGTCACTACTTTGTGATGCCCTCATGTGACTTGCATATCCAACCTTGACCAAAAACTCCGTAGTCAAAAATTTGCAACATGTTATCTACTCTCTCGTAAGGAAAACCAAGCATTTGTAAAAAAAAAACACCTTTTTTATACTGGGCTACCGTGGGACTTTTGGCATGGGGCCCTTGTAAGACCAGCTACGATCCTAGTAAGTTGTTGCTTTCTTGTCTAAGTACAACGCTCGTCTCAATATCAGGGGGAAACTTAACGTCTCATAGACAATTACAATCTTGGGAGAGGGATCTCTTTGATAGTGTCGGAAAAGCGATTAAAACATTAAGAGAAGAGATTGATTCTGCAGAGATTCAATAAAAGCGTTTTCTGGAATCAAATCTTGTAAAGCTCAGCCCCCTAGACAAGTTACTATCGTTTCGTTTAGAGTTAGCGCTTGTAGATAACCCAATTCCTTTGTTGAGATGACGTCCGAACAAGAGGATTGAAGGCGTGGCCAACTATAAGCGATAACTCTAAACGATATGCACTAGCTTCTGACGTTTTATAAGTGCCCATGTAGGCCCATATGAAATAAAATATTTTGACTTTGACTTTGATACGATTGTAACTTGGCCTATGTATGCTTAAATCTTTAAAACTTCGCAACGGATTTTGATGCGGCTTTTTTAATAGATAGAGTGATTCGAGAGGAAGGTTTATAAGTATAATACATGCGTAATATATTAGTATAGCACCCGTGCGAAGCTGGGGCGGGTTACTAGTAAATACTACTTAGGTATTGATGACGATACCGTCGAGCCGATGACAACAGCGACCGTATTCCTTGGCTTCTCATGGAGACTGTAAGCTAAGACGCTGCTCTGTCATGTGCCCTCATGGGCTTACATGTATTACACACATATAGGCCCTAAGATCCTCACAAGATCTAAGCATACATAGGGACAGCGGGAAGCGACGTTGTTTTGTACAATGTCATCATCATCATCTTCCTGCCCTTGTCCCGTTTTATTTGGGGTTGGCGCAATATGTCTTTTTCTTCCACTCTGTCCTGTTACCCGTCACGCTATCACTAACTCGTGTTTTGTACTATATAATGATAATATTTTTTAATTGCTTTTGTCAAAAATATTTTTAAACATGTTTTTTTCTATATCTGTACCTAAACAAATAAAGATATAGTATAACAATGATCTATATTGGTTAGTAACAACTTAGAACTTATTTTATTGGAACTATGTTAGTAGCCTGTACAAATTACAATTTAATTTTATTCCACCGTCCCACAATGTGATTTTAATCTATTTCAATTGAGACGGTTGTCAATAAGTCTAAAAGGTACGCTATCAGAAATACTACGCTGTATAAATGTCTAGGTTACTCAGTCCAGGTCTTCGTTCCATTTTAAATTAAAAAGAAGACATCGCACCAACATTTTGTCACATTACATATTAGGTAGGTAGAGCAGTGGTGGCCGAGTGGTAATGGCCCCGACTTACAAGTTGTAGGTCGCGGGTTCAAACTCAGCCCAGCGCATTACTTTGTGTATTTTATTTCATCACCACTGCTCTCAAAACGGCGAAGGAAAACATCGTGAGGAAACCCCTAGAAAGTCCTAGAACCAAAAATTCGAAGACATGTGACATCCACCAATCCGCACTGGGCCCGCGTGGTGGATTATGGCCCATTGCCTCTCCTATAGGGGAGGCCTGTGTCTCAGCAGTGGGAACATTAAAAGGCTGTTGATGATATTAGGTACACACGAACAGCGTGTCGTGTTATACCAGCGTGTTTAGTTGCCATTATGACGTCACAACACTGCGTTTTGTCATTGACATAATATGTACTACGCACTAGATTAGGCGTTTCGTACACTCACTTTGCTTAAGTGCTCTGCAGACCTTTACATTGATGACTTGATGACATTAGTGCAGTTTTGACATATCATCTATAAGTTATTTACCGCTGAATGTTTCAATAGTTTTGTTAGACAACATATTGCCAATTTAGAACTAGATATGGAAAACTTAGAACAGAAGTTTACTGCAGTGCTTATGCAGTAAACTTCTGTTCTAAGTTTTCAGTATTTTGGCAAATAGTTTTCATGAACGTGCTTTTCTATAAGTATGTAAAAAATAAAGTTTAAAAATTAACACCCGACTACTTAAAAACACGCTCTAAAAAGTACGAAACAAGAAAACAAGAAAGCCGTGGTCGTATACCACTTTTTTAATTTATTATTCTTATGGCATACGAACACGGCTTTCTCGTTTTCTTGTTTCGTACTTTTTAGAGCGTGTTTTTAAGTAGTCGGGTGTTAGTTTTTAAACTTTATTTTTATTTAACATATTTTGGAGTTCTAAATAGGTTAATCTTGGGTTCATTGATTTCTCAGCCCATGAATACAGGTAAAGTCACAAGCAAATGCTAGTTATATATATATATTCAAAATGTACAAGTAAAGCGCTTTCAAATGATACCAAACACGGTATATTTATCTTAACTTTATTTTTTTACTTCGTATGTTTTGTCCGCTAGAGGGCGCCACATTAGATTTTGTGAAATCCCATATAGCCTATAACCAGCGGACAATTAAGACGCTTCTAATGATATGTCATTTGTCGAATTCTGATAAGTAGTTTAGAAGTTACGAGGGAACAGATGAACATCCATACCCACATACATACATACATACATACAGGTCAAAATCATAACCCTCCTTTTGCTTCGCCGTAGTCGGGTAAAAATAATAAGTCGATGCGACATGCTATCAAATTGTATCGCTACTGCAATAGCGATTATAATATCATTATTTTTAATTTACTCCATCTTCTAATAATTATTACTGTTAATATATTCGATATAGTTTTTTCTAAACAGATTTTCTAACTCAGATGAGTTGATGCGTAGATTCAAATTATTTATTTGTACTCTGAGCTAAAGAGAAATCATTCCCCACTCGCCTATTGTCAACGTCGAGCTGTTTTATAGGCTTGTTGCTTTCGTAATTTACTCGAATATTTATCAAAATTTGTTCCAGGAAATACGTGTTTTAAGTTTTTGACAAAAATTGTAGTCATTCAGAATCTCGATCAAATGTGCAAGGCTTCTATAGACGCATTTTTTATATATTTTTTATATTATTGAAGAAGTTCACGTAAAATAGCAGATTTTCAGAGGCATTTTCTGAAGTAGTTTTATACAAATACCTATATGTTTTGATTTCTATAGAAGTCTAAATAATGTCCACAAGATATCTGTGTATCGATAGGTATATCTAGAGAAAGATGACGTGTAATAAAATTTTAAGAGCGGTTGTATAAAAGATATATCGGGTTTGCCGCTCTAAAGCACATTTTTCAAAACTAATATGTGCAAAAACAACAATAGTACCAATAAACAGTCCATACTCCTTTTTTAAAGAAAAATAAAACAATCACGCTACTCCACACCGAAATTACACACAAACAGCGTGTTTAGCCATATAACAGCGTGTTTAACTGCCATATGACGTACCGTCACAACACGACGTGTCACGAGCACCCCGTTGCGGCGGGAGTGGGGACCAAAGCCTAGCTTTACGCTGTCCCGCTACACGCTTGTAAATCCACTCGCAGTAACACGAAGTGTTTACATGTTGCGTGTTAGGGAACATGTGGCGGTTTTAGTTGTGGAAATAAAATTGAGTGTGAAAAATTCTGTAATAGATCGCATGTTAGGAGTAGGGAGTAAACACTTTGATTTTGAGCTGATTTAGAGACTTAGCGGCATCGACTAACAGAATAGCAAATTTTTTCAACTTATTTCCCGCGTACTCTACGAGTTTGTGAATCGCGAGTTTAAACCCAGCCCAAAACGGTGAAGGAAAACATCGTGAGGAAACCGTACACTTGTAATTTTTTATGGTGGGTAAAAATCATCCAATGACAAATATCGCTCTTAAGAAGATTAAGACATAGTATCAGACTCTTACTAACTAAACCACCCAAATCGTTCCTTATTTGCCTTTCTTATCAGGGCCGAGACTTCCTTTCAGAAAAAGACCCTTGGCTCCAGTAGGTTTCGACCCTGCCTGTTGGCAGGCTGGGCCCCTACGGTTTCGCTGACAACTTCTTGAGACGCGCGGGAACACTGCGAGCCGTCGTCGACTTGGTAGAGACACTTGTTTTTGCAAATCGTCGTGTTAACACATTTTGTTTTATGAAAAGAATATGTTTTTATGATTTATAGTGTTGGTTGAGTCTATTGCCAAACTACCCAGACTATCTTATACTTACAAATAATTCAATTTAGTGCAAAAGGTCAGTGATCTACGATCTTCATGTCCGTAATATTATTGTTATAGTTATATTATATCTATCCCGATTATCGAACAAAGGCGTATCTATTTCCCTCCTTCCACTTTCAGCAATCTACTGCTTTTTTATGGTAGGCAAAAACCATCCAATGACGAATCCCGCCCTTAAGCGGAGCGGGGAACAGTGTCAGACTCTTACTGACTAGACAACCTATCCATTCTTATGTTGCCATATATAGCAGAGTCAGAGCCTTCCTTTCAGACGCGAACCTTTGGCCCCAGTTTGCTTCGACCCTTCTGCAGGGTACCTACGTTAGCGATCTACTAGTAACAATATTTTTGAAAAGAAATCCAGGTCGTCTCGTTCGTTGCTCGCGCTTGCCCCAACTGTTGAGCCTGCTGTCTTAAAATAGCCCTTCTTCTTCTTAGCATGCCGATGGCAGAACCAGCTAAATTCCTTGCCTGGCCCAGTATTCGGCCACGGCAATGCTGTCCACTGACGCTGTCATTAAAATAGTCCTAAAAATCATCATTCAATCGCTCTCTATCTATTTGTACTTAGCGATTTGGTGATATTACACATTTTTTTTTATTGTAATAAACTAATCCTCGACTACGATCCCACCTGATGGTTAGCAGTGATGCAATCGTCGATGGTGAGGCGCACTAGTTTAAAAGCCTATTCATTCTAGCCTTTTTTGAGTCAAATCGACACGAAAAGAAGAAGATTCTAGCCTTGAAGACACCCAAATTATAATCGGATAGGAAGACCACAGCAGGAAAATTGCAACACTCTTTTTTATATCAATTTTTCTATTAGTCTGTAAATCTTGTGTAAAATAAAATAAATAAATATTCATTTTAAAATAACAATATTCACGATTAGTTAATAAGCTCATTCAAACACTCACTTCTCGCACCTCATAAATCGGCGGCCATTTTAAAAATGGCCGTCCAATTAATTAAGTCGTATCTGTCTATTAGTGCCAGCGGTACTTTTTGTGCCGGCAGTCAATTAACAAGGTATGCGGCGCAGGCGCAGCCGAGTGCTCAACTAGTCATGGACAGACAAATGAGCTCCTTAAACTATGCGCTTTATTTGTTCAGGATTTTTTAGGGTTGTGGAGTAATGGGAGTACGAAGCTATAGCAAGCTACTACTATATTGTAATAGTTTTGCAATAGTAGGTACACTGCAATGGTGCAGGTGACAGCTATCAGATCCATATAAAGTAGCTACCAATCCTTTTCAGATGCATGCTTTCGTCCTACTGTCATTATGCCCATGCTATGTAAAAGTGTGTTTAAGATAAAAAAAACTGATTTTCCAGTAATTAAACAAGAATAAGAGATTCATCGGCTACTTTAGAAAAACTCATTATAAAATCTTGTAGAATATGTATTCAACATAGCACGTGTACTTGTAAACTGTTTTCATCAAAATTAAAACACAACTATGTAATTTGCAGTCTTGTAAGATCGTTTAGTTAGAGCTGCGGAATTGTTCTGACTGACACCACACAGCCATTAAATCCTGTAGAACATTTTAATCTTCCAAAAAAGTTAATCCACTTTAATCCTGAATGTACTAAAAACATTAACCACTTAATTTCAAAGCTATCATTTAAATCCTCGCCTATCTTACGCTACTTACCTTAACAACACGTATTTAATCCGAACATCGCGCGTCGCAAGCCCCAATAATATATCCGTCGTCGCGACATCTGCTTCTTATTTTATAGCACTAATTCGTACTGCATGTCGTGGATCACAGGTCTTAAACAAAACATCTTTAACGACTGTCCCATACATTGTATTTTAAACTTTGTCACCTTCGTTTTATTAATCATTATCGAGTGAGTTGTTCTGGCGGTTAAGTCTTGTGTAAATAGAAGGTTTTCTTATAAGTGTGTATACTTTCCAATAAGGAGCTTTATTTGTTTATTGTTTGTGTGAAGTATTTTCAGTTTGTTTTAAAGGATGAGCTGAAATAATAGTGATGGGAAATTATGAGTTTTGGCTTCATTGAGAAGAAATTATCTTTCATGCAATATTTGATGTTTCGTTTAATTTATGAGGTTATTTTTTTAAATTAGTAAGTATTGATGTTTTTTTTTTTATAGGTCGCTTTTGACTGAAGAGAGAAGAAGAGATGATGTGGCTGACAATAGAGCACGCTTGCATTTTTCTCTTCTTAGTGTGTTGCAAAACTAGTTAAATTCCTTGCCTTGCCCAGTATTAGGCCACGGCAATGCTGTCTGAACTGGTAATGGGACATGATGCAGGATGGAAGGTGGGACATGGTGTGCGGAGAGACGCCGCACAAACCCTCATTAGTGGATATTGTCTTCCCAACTCTTGACTTAAAAACCCCTTGACATTGTAGCTATTAGGCAATACAGACTCTTGAAAATTTAAAAATAAATAATTTTCAGTCACTGAAAATTATTAAAATAATTATTGCCAGCCTAAAATGTAACGCAGAACCCATTTTCTGTGTTATATTTTTAGGCTGGCAATAAAAAATAAACTTATCAAATACAATTTAACGTGTAGCAAATATGAGACATGCAACTACCAAGTCCCGGTTTATGTTCAATATATTACGCCTCGCTTTTATTCGTATCCTGTTGTAGATACTCAATTATGCTTTCTGCAGTACTCAATACGTCGGCAGCGAACTATCTAAAAATATTAGCACATTGTTAACTGCCTTACGAATATTTACAGAATGTTTTTCTGTCTGTAAATCGGCCGTATCACCGCTGTTTATCACCAATCAACCCACCATTTTTAACTTCCGAAACTCGAAACTAAACGACATAAAACACACAAGCCAATTTCGCTAATATTTATACATCCTGACCACCATTAAAATTCGCATTTTAGTCATTTTACTAAACACAAAACTGTCCCACCATAAATTATATTTTAATGTTTCCGGACTCCGAATTTCTTCCAATGTTACCACATTAAAAATTAATAGCCGTTTTAAAACTATTTCGCATTGGCAACACTAGCCACACGCGCCGACGGAGAAGGAAACGGAAATGTCCATTATATCATCTGAAAAACATGAATATTTTTATGAAAATGGCGTTATGAGGAAGCGATAAAAGTGTTTTATTTATAACTGTTTGTTAAGAGTTTAGAATTCATAAATGAGTTTTAAAATGAGTATTTAAAAGTGGGAAATTAAATATGAGGAATGGTGTATTTTTATTAATGAAGATTTTCCTTTTCGCATTTAACTATGTTTATATTTCATTTCAAAACCCTAATTTATTGTATCTATAGGATTGCTAACTAGCTAACTTGTAGTCCAAAGGAGGCCTACAAACTTCAAATAAACCCTCTTTGAAGTTTTTCAAGCCTCCGTACCTAAAATATAAATTATGGTGTTTTATACCCTGAAAGAAAAAAAAAACAGAACCTAGATAAATTTGTTTATTTTTCTAAAGAAAAGTATGTATGTATATATATATAAGTTAAATTGCAAGCAGTGCATTACGGTTCACAATCTTTCAACAATCTTGTTAGACAGATTATAATCTAACGGTTTTACAATTTCGCAGAGATAGCTACATACCCCTGGACAATTTTCGACTAGCAAATGTAAATCTAACATGACGCCTCTCCTTGTTACAGTCAAAGACCACCTCCAGCACTCCGATATAGAAGCAGATGAGCTCGAAACCGATGACCAGACCTCGAACCTTGATGACGACATCCTCACGCAGTCAGACCTGGACGAGAACGGAGACCCCAAGAGCCCCACCAGCTCGAGTTCGAAGAAAGGGAAGGGGAGTTCGTCAAGGGATTCTAAAGGAGGAACCAAGCCAAGAAGAGCAAGAACAGCTTTCACTTATGAGCAGCTGGTGTCGTTGGAGAATAAGTTTAAGACTACGAGGTATCTGTCGGTCTGTGAGAGGCTGAATTTGGCGCTGAGCTTGAGTTTGACGGAAACGCAGGTGAGGGATCCAAAAATAATTTTTTTTTTTATAAGATACGTTAATGTAGAAAATTGTCCTAAGAGAACATACTAAGTGCTAAAGGCTAGCTTTAATTCCGGGAAAAGGCAAGGTTTGTAGGATACATCACTAGAGCAAAGGCGTAAGCAAAAACTATTTAAAATAATATCTATAGAATTTAGCGTCTTGCTATTGTGTGCCCAATGTTTATTTCGTTTAGGCAGATTTTTAATATTATCTTTTTTATTCATAAGAAAGTGCAGTCAACTACTTGTTTATTGCAGTTAAAAAAAAAATAGATAAAGTGACGCGGATTTATAACACAGTCCAAAGCAAAAAAAAAATCTTTCAAAATATTAAACTCTACAGTACTCTAACAACTCCATTGTCCACAGGTCAAAATCTGGTTCCAGAATCGTCGCACGAAATGGAAAAAGCAGAACCCGGGGATGGATGTCAACAGTCCAACGGTTCCACCACCTTCAGCCGGGGGCTTTCCATCAGGCCCTTACCCTGGGGGTCTGTTGTACTCCCACGGGGTTCCGTACCCGTTCACGGGGCCTGGTCCTTATGCTCCTTACTTCCACCACCTCGCAGCTAATCATCATCACTCGCATGGCAGCCTGGGCCACTCCCACACGTGATTGTGGCAGCGCCCAGGGTCCCAGGACCCTCGGGTCGAAAAAGAAAACGAAAACAGTTGTGTACTTCCAAATTAGTGACGTTTGTGGACTCCAAAAGTGTTGTGTATGAACATTTTTACTAACCCTACAGTCTGTTCATTATAATGTGCAACGAATGACAATTTAAAAAGAATAAGGCACTGTTCAGACCAAACGTTTTATCGGCCGCTGACTGTGTGCGCGCGTTACTTAGTTTATTACTTACTAGCTGGTACCCGCGACTTCGTCTGCGCCTTTTTGTTCGCAATAAAAGGCAGCCTATGTTCTTTTTCAGGGTCTAAAGATTGTCTGTGCCAAATTTCATCAAAATCGTTTGAGAGGTTTAAGCGGGAAAGCGTAGCAGACAGACAGACAGAGTTACTTTCGCATTTATAATATTAGTATGGATTAACTTCTTGTTCACATCAAACCGACAATGAACCGATTAACTATATGTCATTACATCGTGCGTCTTCGCTGACTCTCGGTGCCCGAATTATTGTAACGCATCTATGCACGACGAATGCAGACTGTCTATGTTGCCGAACTTAGCAGAATACCTATTAGATTATATCGCCGCCACGTCTGCCGTGGACACAATTTTTAAATGAACCTAAGCTTACTCTTTTGTTTACACAAGTAGCGCATTGTACGCTATAGCGTATTATCGGCCTGATGAGAACCAATACTGGAGACTGAGTCCACAATCACACGGGGGCTGACAGTGAGCATACTCACAGTTAGCGGTGGGAAATACGTCCGGTGTGAACGATGCCTAAACCTTAGTATATTGACAAAGAAAATGAGATCGTGATTTCATTTTTTGCTAACAAAAATTAAATGTTAAGAAACACAATTAGGCTTCCTGGATCTAATTTCGTTTTTTGCATTTTATTTAAATGATATGTGTCCCAACAATAATGGAAGTTAAATAACATGCATAGCAATTTAAATTTCGCCTTTCAAAGAAACTTAATCTAAATATTACAATGTCCATTACAGTGAACAGGCTATAGTTTGAAAGTGACGGAACTGTATTATAATAGTGCAATTTATTTAAGGTAATATTATGAATCAATTGTGATACGTATTTAATAAGATAAATAAGTACTTTAAAGATAATTGTAAGTTTAAGAAAACACTTTCTTTTTTTAGTTGTTAACCCTGTATAATTTTAACGAAGTCGGCTATGATGATATTCATTTGAAAAAATTGATATTCATTAAAAAACATAAGTTTTTTAAAATATATAAAGTGCGCCATTTGATTTTTTTTTAATTCAATCGCCTTTGATTTTTTGTTTTTGTATTTTAATAATTTTTCGCATAATGATCTCAAATTATTTCATTGCTTGACAGAACTGCATTTTAGCCTAATGATTATTATAAAGGAACTAAGGACCAATTTTTGGTGTCATGAAACTGTTAAAAATAACCAAAGAGTGGAAATATCCATTATATAGTAAAGTACGTTTTATTCGTACTGGTTATTTATTTGTACTTAAAAATTTAAAAATAAAGAAAATAAACTTGGTCCTTTGGTCCTCACTTTGCTATGTGCCAAAAGCCTGCTTTTCAATTAGTTATAATTTTTTTTTTTGCACATTTTGCAATACAACACCAAACGATAATAATAAGAAATGTAAATAAATAATATTAGGCCATGTATAAATATTTTGTAAATATATCTATAACTACTTAAACATATAATATTTCTTAAAAACTGCTTTTTAAACTGAGTGGCTCTAATTTATTTATATTACTTACCATTTCGTATCTTGCTTTCGTATTTTTTTAAAAAGCCTCAATTTTTGTATTTCCTATAGATTATGGCTTCAGGCTATTTCAAATATAGCTGGTATAAAGCAGTCGTTGACTTGATTTTTGTATGCAACTGGCTATTATGAATTCCTATTAAATGTCCAATAAAAAAATATTTCATATTTAATTTACTTTAAATGCAAGGGTTTTTTCATGTTATGTGTAAAACTCATACATTTGAGACCTTTTTTAGGGTTCCGTAGCCAAAATGGCAAAAACGGAACCCTTATAGTTTCGTCATGTCCGTCTGTCCGTCTGTCCGTCTGTCCGTCTGTCCGTCTGTCACAGCCGATTTACTCGGAACTATAAGTACTACAGTGATGAAATTTGATGGGAATATGTGTTGTATGAACCGCTACAAAATTATGACACTAAATAGTAAAAAAAAGAATTGGGGGTGGGGCCCCCCATACATGTAACTGAGGGATGAAAATTTTTTTTTCGATGTACATACCCGTGTGGGGTATCAATGGAAAGGTCTTTTAAAATGATATAAAGTTTTCTAAAAAACATTTTTCTTAAAGTGAACGGTTTTTGAGATATCAGCTCTCAAAGTCGTAAAAAGTATGTCCCCCCCCCTCTATTTTTATAACTACGGGGTATAAAATTCTAAAAAAAATAGAGGTGATGCATGCTAATTAACTCTTTCAACGATTTTTGGTTTGATCAAAGTATCTCTTATAGTTTTTGAGATAGGTTGATTTAACTGTAATTTTGGTTAAGTTATTGTGCTTACACTGAAAACGATGGCTGAACCTTATAAGATTACAAGGCAAAATATCGGGAGAGTTTAGGCTCCATTCACCAGGTGTATAAATTGACATAATAAGTTTATTATATTTGCTGCTACGGAACCCTTTGTGCGCGAGCCCGACTCGCACTTGGCCGGTTTTTTTGTAGCTAGAGATTGGCAAAAAACCTGATTATTGGGTTTAATTAAACCTTTTTTAGCACATTTCTAGCTGCAAAATCAATCGACATTAGTTTTCATTACCTTTTATAAAATATTTAGAATCTAAAAGCATGTTCAGACAAAATACTTATAGATAGGATTCAAATCATTGCAATATTGTAAATTCTTGTTGTACTTCTATTTTTTACATTAAACTTTATCTGGTTACAGAAGGATGCCAAATAGCTGCATAGATAGTTTTTTTACATTATTAATAGGCTGATTACTATCTCACCTGATGGTAAGCGATGACGTAGTGGACAATTGTAAGATTGTTCAAAAGAGTGACTGCGGCCCTAGAACACAAAGGGTGGGTGTTTTTTTAAAGAGGGGAAAATCTTTTGGTGGGGCGATAGACTTTTACTGGCTAAAAATCCTACTCCTGTTCTTCGTGTACTTCCTTCTTTGTCTTTGTTTCAGATTTTGACATTGCCCTAAGGCCCCAGTAAGCTTTGACCCTACGGAATGGGGTGTAGTTAGTAAAAGTCTCGTTCCATAGTTACCCACTTTTGGGTCAAAAGGGCCTGCCTTTCGGGCAATAGGGAATGGATAAATCACCATTCGCACCCAGTATAAATTGATAGATGACTCAAGTCTTCAGTTAATTCTAGAACATATTGGTGTCCTTGTGATTGCTTAATCCTTCACAGTTTTGAGAGCAGCTGTGATTAAACAAATGACACTCTATGATTGCCGCCAGATTTCGACCTTTTTTTAATTCTTCTGCGTTGGTATCTGAAAAATAAACTGTTTTCCATAATTTATAATTAGAAATTGTGAAGTATCACGATAGATATCTTTTGAAAAGAGCTATATCTTTACCAGCGGCTTCGTCCGCGTGAGAGTCGGTTTACCCCCTTTAAGGGTGGAGTTACGTAGAATCCTTTCTTAGCAGACGTCTACACCCTATAAGAAAAAGTACCAGAAAAAAATTAAGTTTGTAGGTGTTATAGTTACTGAGATTTCGTGTTTAATCAGCTAATGGAATTCCGTTTTTATACACATAGATTTCAGATTTTTATTTTAATAATGTCAATAAATGTAAGAGAGCCACTATACAAAATTATCTACCTTAATCACACTCGACATGTCTATTTAATCCACGAATTAATTTGAGCCATTGAATTCTGTTCCCAAATCAATTATGTTGAGGTAATCGAGTGAACTACCGCTATGTATTGACAGATTAATTAAGATTATTAATAGATTAACATTCGATCCCTGAAACGACATTTCGTTGTGTTGATAAGCAGTATTTTTTTCTGGCTAGTGTTTAGCAACCTGTATCATTAGCAAAACATAACATCAGCCTTATAACATTCCCACTACTGGGATCTGGGACTTCGGCCTCTTTAGGAAAGGAAATGATCTGTAATCGGCTCTAGGATAGAGAATGATTCACTATGCCTTTACACAATGGCAATAGCCTCATATAAATCCCGGAAGGTGCTGGTATTTGTGGAAGATGGGTAACAAATCATGCCCAATGAATAGGTACCATAATAACATCATGTTTGATATGGATCGAGGATGCCCCGATTTTCCAGATTTTATGTGCTGTAGCGCAACGTAACCACCTAGGTATAGGTGGTGTAGGTGTACCTAACTAGCCCAGAAACTGTAGTTTGCGTAATAAAATAAATATGTCCACCACTATCACACACCGCCATCTAGTCCCAACCTAAGCTTGAAATGTGAGGGAGATGTGCCGTGATGAAAAATGTGGTCCTTACTTATTACGGAATATGAAATTGGTCCTTTGAGTAACACTAGAAATTTTACACATTAAAATATAAAAAAAATCATTTGATTAATTAATTAAACACATTGTCACGTTTGCATAAAAAAGTGGATTAGGTAATTTGGTATTGTTGATTTATATGCAATTGCACAACACAAATACTTACTAAAATTATGTAAGAGTTTTTAAGAATTTTTGTAAACATGTTTTTTCCCAAAAGTAAATTGTTAATTTAAATGTATTTTAGTTACAAACCCATTTAATATAATTTCACATGTTTGCTTCCCCTTGTCTGAACATGCTTCAATATAAATAGTTAAGTATTTGCTAATACGATGCTCAACGCTGTACATATTTGTAATTAACTAGTTCGGCCACTACATTAACTCGATGTTGACATAAAATAGTTTCAAGTTATATCAAATTGGTTTTATTTACCTGCAATACCTCCCTTTTTATGCACTGATTGGGTGTAAACATGCTATGAATATTCACTTTTCTGTCAATCTGAATGCAGCGACTGAAAATCAACATTAATCTTAGTCTTTTATTGTTTGAACTATGTTTGGGTCGGATACAAATGGATAAAAGACCTTTAATCAACAGAACTGCGTATGTGGTCTTCACAATGCAGACACTTGAACAGAAGAAAGGATAAAGAATATAACGCGCGTAAATGATGACATTTGAAAACAGTATTTTTTAAAGACAAGAAATTAAGAAATAGTACTTTTGAGCTGTCTCGCAAAGAACTTTTATTAACCTAATGTAATTATTACTTAGTTTTTATTTTTCTTATTAATCTAATGTGACAGTAAAATTGCGGTTCAGGTAAAAATATTGTCTATTCTTAATTAGAAAAGGATTACTAGATAAAACTATGATGCATGATTTACTATAGAACGAAAAAAGCATTTTTAAATAGTCAAGCAGTAGGTTCCTTAGCCAAAAAGTAAAAGAAATTTGTACGTTATAAAATAATGTTTTTGGATCAACTTCGTCAGGAACTCAAAAACATCCATTTCTAAGTCAAACTCTTTCTATATTTATGACACTTTTCCTGGTCCTTATTTACACGATATAATACATTTATTATTTATTAAATTCATGGGCGGGGGAAATAGGGGAAGTCCTATCGCCTCGAGCAATCTTCAAGGGGTGAAACCACCCCTGTACGTCCTTAAATATTAAAGATGAAAAATAGTGTAATATGAAAATAAAATTACATAGTACATAAATAATGAGATTTGAAGTTTGCGGTTGAAAGGACCAAATTTAACGAGTTTTGATGGCTGAAATGAGTGAGGTATGGCCGCTTTCGTATTTTTAATAAGATGCAATATTGAAAATCATAATATAAATGGAAGATTGGTAGATAAGTACAGAGATTACCCTGTCCATTGCCATGTTCTCGTCTCGGTAAAATGTTTACCTGGATCACGTTATGATAAGTATCTATACCTATTAGGTGATATAAGTAAGTATTCTGTTAAGTTAATCTACGGCGCTACTAACTTTAGTATCTATTTAATAAATTTTGGAAATTCCATAGATACGAGTAGATAGATACTCCTAGCGACAATTACTTAAAGAAAATGGGTTGACCTATTACCCGACATTCATAATAGGAACATATCTAATAACAAAATGATGTCGAACAAAAAAATTTGTAGGTTCTGTAAACTATTATGCAATTAATTATATATGTTGACTATGCTGTAACACAATTTGGTCATCTTACGCCCCTAACATGTTTGAATAAGTACTTATTAAACAAATTAACTATCTACACTAATATAATAAAGAGGTAAAGTTTGTTTTTCTGTTTCTTTGTTTTTTTTGTTTGTAGGAGGTACCTAATCTCTGGAACTACTGGTCCGATTGGAAAAATTTCACCAACAATAGAAAGCTGCTTTACTCCTGAGTGACATGGGCTATATTTTATGTACGCGGGCGAAGCTGCTGACAGAAGCTAGTATTTTATAGAAGATAATATATTTTTTATGGTAGGTAAAAATCATCCAATGACGAATCCCGCCCTTTGGCTGAGCGGGAACAGAAGGCGAAACAGTGTCAGACTCTTACTGACTAAACAACCTACCCTCTTCCTTTCTTGTCTTAATCCCACAACCCTGGTGTTACGCTTTCGCATCAACCCTTGACACCAGGAGGCTTCGACTCTGCAGGACCTCTTCAGTTTGCTGACAACTTCTTGAGGCGTGCGGGAACAGCACGCGACGTCGGTGACTTGGGCTTGGTCCGGACTGTTACCAGACGACCGGAAGGCGGGCTACCCATTGCTCGTCGTCTGCAAGCCCGATATTTTATAGAAGATGCATACATCATTTTGTTATGTGGCAGAACAAAGGTCCTCCATCTAAAAAAAGTGTGAAATTTTAAAACCTCGCTACATTCTATCTACAGGCTGTTCGCTAACCCAACAAAATCCAAAAACAATCCTTGACAAAATTGGCAAATACATCAAAGAATAAATAATTGACACGTACAACGGCTAGAATCTTTCACGCGCTCTCAAAAACCACATGATTGACATCTTTACATCCATCCATCCAGATTAACTAGCTAAAAATGTGTTGAACGGTTTTTTTTGAACGCGGCCTTCTTTGAGCGGATTCAAAATGGCGACTAGTCATCTGTCATTTTTAATTGTATGTCAAACGGCGCGTACAGGATGGCTTGCCGACGAAGAGGCATTAAGTATATTTAGTTTATTGCGTTATAAACGAAGCTATTATTGGGAACCCTAATTTGAATTTGGCTACTGTTCCGTTGGAAGAATGTTGAGGATAATTTATTGTGGTTTACTCAATCTTCTATTAAGAACTACACCTCTAGGAATTTCTTGGAATATAGATAGGTAGAACCGAAGCTGGGTGACTCAGTACTTTAGACATTTATGATTTTGTCGGTACTCTTTTCGTAGCTACTCCCAAATGTCTCCTGTATATAATTTAAATATATATATATATTTTGTTTACATATCTCATCGTATTAGCATAGAACTGGTCCCCAGACGGAGTTACAATAGGTCACAATAAAGATAGTCTAACTGTATAGATTACATTCTTACTCTACGCTCGCGGTAGATGAAAGAAGTGATTTTGTCACCCTATAAAACTGAGTTCAATACATAAGTTCGGTGCTGTTTATTGGAGCATTCTGAACTAGGTTATGTTAAGTTTTAGTGTAGTGTTATGTAGTGAATGGTAGAATGAGAGAAGTGATATGTGACTAGATAAATAAATAAAAAACAAAAAAAAAATGTGCCAAAGCAGACTGGGAGACCTGCTTTAGCCCTAGCTAGCTACTACTGTATTTTCCTATTTAATGGGGGGGCGGGTACGAATTTTCGTTAAGATGATCTACTGATATTAACGATTGTAGATTTTCAATCAAGCTAAGCGTGCTGAATTGTGATGTGGCCATTTTACACCAGATAGTGTAAAATGGCCACATCAGCAAAAACAAAAAGCAAAAAGCAGATGCTTTTTGTACTAGGACCAATACTTCCAGAGATTACCTTAACTTACTTTATATTAATTGTTTTAAAGTTTAAAAATAAAACATTATAAAAACACATGGGGTAAATAGAACAAAATTTGATGCCTTGTCGAAATTGAACCCGGGACACGTAGCGTAGCACCCAAACGCTCCAAAAACAGTATATAGCCATAAAAACCTATACTGTAAAAAAATATATAGCCCCAAGAGGACACCGGTGTCCGCTCACCTGTTGTCTTTTAATTGTGTCTGTAATTACTAGGGTTGCCATCTCTAAAATTTGGAAAACAGGACAAGACGCGTGAAAACCCCGGATTTTAGAGTCCGAAAGCCGGACATATCAACGAGATCTTTTAAATCTTTTTAATCGTGGTGTGCGAGCATAGTGCGTATCTCGCGGGCGGCCCAATTTTTTTTAATTTATTTATTTTTTTAAACTCGGTCTACAAATGAAACCTTCCCCGGACGCTCCCCGGACGTCCTCTAAACTAGGACAAATCCGGGGAAACCCAGACGGATGGCAACCCTAGTAATTACGGTAGTCCAAAGATTAATATTTAACCCAACTAGCATCCAACACAGCCGATCTAACTTCAGACATAATTTTCCCAGCCAAAACCAATAAAATAACGCCATGTTGTATCCATATTCCTTTAGATTCAAAACAGAAATCGTTTAGGATCAATATAATCGTTTGTCTGACCGGAATAGGATGTCGTTTAGGTGTTTACAGTCCGATGCTGGTTGTCAATGAGGCGATGGAAGGACATCAAAGCAGAACCAGCCATCGACGTACTAATGATCGCTTTGAACACCGTAATTGCTTCGGGATTTAATGTCTTAATTTCTTTAAAGACTGCAGTATTGTGGTCTTTTTGGAAAAGGATGGGAGGGAAAGAGATAGAGCTTGTCGTTTGTTTGGGAAGGAAAGGGATAGACGATCTAGTTGTCTCGGTATGGATTATAAAAATACCATTAATAAATTATTATTATTATTTGTAGACAGACAGACAGTTGAAACAACTGATAACGCCAGCATCCTGTTAATTTTCAATAGTTCATTTCTTGCAGAGTAAATATTTTTCTAGTCGATTTTTAAATTGGTTCACAATCAAAGGTATTTTTTTCTCTCAATTCCAAACACCGAAGAATCCATCTCCACCTCTCTCAAATAAACTATTTATATAACGTTTCTTCAGACATTCGACAAGAACAACTGGCAATTAAAAGTGACAAATGGTATGAGTTATAAGTCCCCTCATGTCATGTTGTAACGGTGTGTTCGCTTCAAAGAGTCCACGCCGGCTTCAGATCTTTTCACTGGCTACTTCACACTTGTTGACAGCGCTGTGATAGTTTAAAAAAAATGTTTAAGAAAAAAATATTGTGGTTTTTGGTCTTTGGTCCTTTGATACGTGGCTATGAAACTTTATGTGAGGTTTAGCAAGTTATTTTAATTACTTGGTTAATTATTTTGTACAGATATCGATCTGGGTCATTAAAATTCGTCTTTGTTGAGAACTTAATGAGATTTTTTTTATTGTTTAAGTGACACTGTGAAACCAAAATATATATGTTGGATAACTTTGGTCCTTTGATACCTACATGGCTACGAAACTTTATGTGCGGTTTAGCACGTCATTTGACAAAAAAACAAAAAAAAAACATGGTCTAATAAGCTACATAAGCTTATTAGACCATGTTTTTTTTGTTTTAAAATATTGAATCCTAAATCTCTTTGGGATTTGACATTTTAAAATTGTTATTGTTTAAGTGACAATGTGAAATTGAAAGATATTTGTCGGATAAAAGCTCCGACAACCTCAATAATTATTAAGACCAAAATTCTAATTATTTTGTAATTATCTCTCTTGAACTCGGTTTAGGTCAATTTTTATTATTCTTATTGTCTAACAAATTTCACCACGCAAAAGCAATAACGATGACACAATCGTTTTAATTTTTTAAAGCAATAGTAGGTATTAAAAACACCATTACAAATATTCATAATAGATTTAAAAGAAACATTAAAAGATTATCCCAAATTAGAGCGACACTAATTGCATTTAGATTTGAAATGTGACGTTTATTATTGGACCATAGACCTTCGGCCATAAACAAGGCCGTATATCTAGGCTGTTGGCGCTTGCTACCGTTGCCACTTTTACTCGTCGTTAGCTTTTGACGGATGACAGATAAAAAAAAGATTAAAGCAAAATGTCCAGCAGTGTTATGACGCGTGACCGTTGGCTGTATAGCGTATCTGCCTTGTCGTCTAGTACATTAAAAAGCAATAAATGTTCCAAAGAAAATTGTAAAAAGACAATTTTGTAAATTATTGGCGGTCGTTTGTGGGACAAAAATACTTATTCCCATTTCGACAAGTATTAAATTATATTTTTAGGGTTCTGTACTCAAAGGTTTACCCTTTGAGTACAGAACCCTACAGAACGGGGTCTTAATAGAGCCCACTGTCCGTCGTTTGTGCGACTCTTAGGACCAGGCGCGTGGTCTCAACTTCGACCTATAATAATATTTTTTATAATACCATTTTGGGACAAGGATAAAAACATCAAAGCACAGTTACCAAAAAACTGTATGTGTGTATTTTTTTTGTAGTGTCAAAATAGTACCAAAAACATCATTTATACAGGTGGAAGTTGCGACCACGGTCCTGGTCCCAAGAACCGCGATAGCTAGACATTTGAAATTGTCACAGATGATGTATTTCTGTTGCTGCTATAATAACAAATACTAAAAACAGAAATAAAACAAATATTTAAGTGGGTCTCCTATACAACAATCGTGACAATTTTTGCAGTTTTTTGCTACCTTCGATACGGAACCTTTGGTGCGCGAGTTCGACTCGCACTTGGCCAGTTTCTTTATATATATTCTTATCGTTGGTTCCGATGTTAGTCAGTAAGTCATTTGTGAAATATAGTTTAGTGGTTTTTAACTAGTAGGCAGTTACCTAAATAGCGCTAAAGTTTATTTTATGCAGTTCCGTGTTTTTTAAAATGCTTTATTTGTATAGCACATTTCTTTTCTCTATGGTTAAACGTCCGGTTTCTGGAAGAGAAATTATCGACGTGACTCAAATTAAATAATTTAAATTATTATATAATTAATTAAATAATTTGAGTCGACAACGCGGTCGCATCAGTACCAATATAAAATCCTGAAGACTAAAGCAGACAAGTGGGACAAACCCATACTGGATGCTTAGGAACATCTAGGTATATGCCTCTCATTATCATTTTCCTGCTTTAGTCCCCTTTTTTTAGAGCAATAAACTTTTAAGAATTCTTTACGTTGCTTTTGCGACACTTTCGGGTCAGAAACTGTGCCTAAATAAAACAAGTTTGCAATGAAAATATTTTTTTCATAGCAAGCTTTTACAGTGCGGTGTATAACACGGTATATACCTATATAATTAAAACTCGTCAAGACGAATCACACGAGCCCAAACTCGATGAGGTTGTGTCGTTTAATTACAGAGTTTTATGGTAACCTTCTAATTCCACCATCAGATCAAATCCACGTCATAATCATTTTGCATTGGCATCTGATTGACACATGAATACCAAATTTCAGCTCAATCGCTTACCAGGAAGTGGATCGAATTTACAAGATTCGATCACAAACATCGGAACAGGTATACCTAACTAGATAAATTCTTGTAAAAATCCATCGACCAAGAAAATCCATAGTCTAACACTAGTCGAAAAAACAATTAAGAAAAAATTTTCCGTGTCCACAAAACCACTTAAAAATCTCTTTTAATATTAAATAAAAGTTTATTTTTATATTAATTACGACCCTTTTAACATACGATAGTGGTTGTCAGACCGCGCCAAACATCTCTTGTATTATATTTTAGTGTTCTTTTTTTAAATAATTGGCTTTTCGCGCGTAAACGTACTGGCTGATTATTTTCGTTCGTTTGTTTGAATTATATTTCTGCGTTCCATTTAAAAAGTATTTATCATGTCTGAAACATACTTTTGTAGGCAATTTCTTTTGTTTATTATTATAAAGTCTTCTTTTACAAGCTTTGTGATTTACCTTTCTGAGTAACGGTTTTTTTTTATGAAAATAGACTCTTCTTGTCTATTAACAGTTTGCACTTTTCTTGAAGGAAAACATCGTGAGGAAACCGGCATGTCCTAGAACCAAAAATTCGAAGACATGTGACATCCACCAATCCACACTGGGCCCGCGTGGTGGATTATGGCCCATTCTCTCTCCTAGAAAAGTTCCCATTGCTGGGACACACCCAGCAGTGGGAACATTAAAAGGCTGATGATGATGATGACTTTTCTTATTGGCAAAATTGTGGTGTCTCTTCCACAAAATATGCCATTAACGAATAGTTGAATTGGAAACCCTTCTTCAGTTTTCAATATCGTTTATAGCCACTTTTATTTTTTTAGATGGGAAGTCGTCTAATGTCATCTCTCACCCTTGGACGGAGTGGGAGGGTGTATCATACATTTACACACTGTTATACACTCCTGTTCTTTTTTTGTTCTCGCTCCAGGGACCTGGAATTCTCTTTCGCATAATTCGTGTTCCCATTACACTTTGGCCCTGCTTAGCCCCGAAGGTTTTGCTGACATCTCCTTGATTCGAGCATGGAACACTGCTTGCCGTCGGACGGCTATCGGACGGCAGGACGGCGACCTAGCCATTGCTCACCGACCGGAAGTCCGTCCGTCTATAGCCAGCTGTAGAAGAGTAAAAATTATTTCACTCGGTCTGTATAATGTAATGTAAAATTTTAAGTTTCTTCAATTTGCAGTACACCGCAACCGTAAGGTTGTCTGGTTGATATCGCTGTTCGTAATAAGATCGCCATTGTATGAATAGATTTAAGTTTTTAGACAAACTTAAATAGTTTTTATAAATATTTTGGTGTACAATAAAGTTTCATCTATCTATGGATCTTGTCAGAAAATCGATGAGGTATATTGAACAACAAAGCAAAGCCACTAGTGTTTTCATCTATCTCAAGAAGCCTGGATCAAACAGACAGATCAGAAATCTAATTTAAGACCTAAAAGCATAATGAGCCATCACAATATTAAGAGCATGTAAAATTAGCGCTGTATAAACGTTATGTTTAATTAAATGTATTTACGGCCATTACGGTCGTCAACGCCTGGGCTTTTGATCCGGTCACACCGAGTCAAGTCGGGGGGCAGAGTTGTATGACAGCTGCTGTCATGCTCAATATTTCGTGTTAGTGGATGTAGAATTAGACGGATTTAGAGGAGATCGCGATTCTGGTTGGGAAGGGTTTAGAGAGATTAGTTTCATATAGGTACTAAAAAAAATGAATCGCTGAATGTGTTGCTAAAATCTCGAGAACAGCTGAACCGATTTCGGTAATTCTTTTTTTTTTGTTGTGTTTATAATAGTTTTCAGGAGGAGGTTTTTCCGAAAGAAAAAAATTGAGTAAAGTAAGGTAAGGTAGAGTAGCGTAGAATAGATTTGACAGGAGCGAAACCGCGGGTAAAAGCTAGTAAGTATACTAATAAATTATAAATTATTTTTTTAAACACATCGCAATAAATTCACTGCTGCAAGTACGTTTGATTTTTATCCTTTTTATCACGGAGCTATGTTCCCAGGGAAAAAAAATCTTCTAACAGATGTTAGAAGAAATTTTCTGGGCCGATGCCTTATAATGTTCCACTGTTGGGATTCAGCCAGTGCTGATCGGTGAATGTCACATGTCTTCGATTTTTTTATTCTAGGACATGTATGAATTTTCTTCAAATACTCGGGCAAAACCACAGCAACTTACTGTTAGTTTAATAATAAATGCTGCATCGCCATTACATGAGACACATTAGCACCTGTTCAATAATTAGCCGTAATTAGGCCAGCGCTAATCGCTTAGCCACACCCGGTGGCTAATTGCGATGGCGCGGCCAAAAGCCCGGCCAATTATAGTTTGATAATGTCATAAATTTGTGGAGTACATTGTTATTGTGAACTAGCTTCTGCCGGCGGGAACAGTCGCTTGAAAACGGATGCGAGAAAATTTAAGGCCTCATCAATTCCAAGCGTTCAACGTTAACGAAACGATCGTAACTTACCTAAAGGGGATATGAAAATATCCGCAGGAGAACCAAGGTTAGCAACATAGTTCCTAAGCGACATACTTAATTGGGCCCTTCCCTACCCGTCTGTCCTTAACCTGAGTATGTTTTAAAAACTAAGCTATGAAAAATCTCAACATCTACATCTACACTAATATAAGAGGTAAAGTTTGTTTTTGTTTGTAGGAGGTAATCTCTGGAACTACTGGTCCGATTGGAAAAAAATAGCAACTATAGAAAGCCGTTTTACTCCTGAGTGACATAGGCTATATTTTATGCACGAGGGCGAAGTCGCTGACAGAAAGCTAGTATTATATATAAGTAATTTGTATTTGCTTATAAGCTTGTTGGTTTGATGTATTCCAACGCACTTTTTGATAAAGAGGTAACGCGAAAAAAAAGAGATAACACGTGGGCTATGGACTACTTTCTGAAAGGAAGGTCCGACCCTGGTATAAAGGCCAGGGAGGAATGGGGTGGGTCATTTAGTTAGTAAGATTCTGTCACTATTTCCTGCTCCACCACGATTTTTCCCACCATAAAAAATCTAAATTAATATTCTGTAGAATTCGTTATTTCTGTCATCATTACATAGTATAAAACAAAGTCGCTTCCTGTCCCTATGTATGCTTAAATCTTTAAAACTTCGCAACAGATTTTGATGTGGCTTTTTTTAATAGATAGAGTGATTTAAAAGGGCGTACCAGTGCGAAGCTGGGGCGGGTCGTTAGTAAACAAATAAATTTAAATATGGAAAATTAGCAAACCTTTCCGTTAATGCAAAAGGTTTAGATAGAATGAAAACACAAATGATATCGAATCTAAGATCACTTTAACTCAAGGGTTCCCAACCTGTGGTCCGCTGGTGGTCCGTAAGAGCTAAAATATGGTCCGGGAGAAGAATACAAATCATAAACTTTCAAACTACAATAAAATAAAAACAAAAGATTTTAAGTTTCGATCACTAATATTGTGTATGAGAATGCTTGATCTGATTTTAAAGAATCGTTGTGCTACAAGTTTCAAATTAGTGATAAAGATTTTTTCAAAATATATTTTTTTTTTTGACGTCCACCAATCATCATTGGGCCCGCGTGGTAGATTACGGCCCATTCCCTCTTCTAGAAATGAGGCCTGTGTCCCAGCAGTGGGAACATTAAAAAGGCTGATGATGATGATTTTTTTTATGAAGCAGAGTTTTCCCCTGGACATTTGGTCCCTGCTAACAACAAATAAAACCAAAGTGGTCCCCGATTACCAAAAGATTGGGAACCATTGCTTTTAGTAACTGCATCCTTTGCAATGCATATACAACCTCTTTTATTTACTACTCTCTTGCACCAACAAATTACTTTACACATCCACAAAGTGAAAATAAACTTTAACCCGTAAAATTAAGGTAGGTTTTTGAGTGTCGTTTCAAAGTTGTAAAATATTTGGTTGATTCCGTTTTATTGGATAGTTTTAACATTATTGAAGTGAAAATGTTTTCGTTTCGATGTTTTTAATACAACAAATACGTTACTTTAGTGTTTTATTTTCTATACACATGTGGTGTAAAGGGAACGAGTCACGGCTACCAAATCATTTACAAGATTAACTGCGGCCCTGGAACGCAAAGGGCAACTGAAGGAACATGAGTGAATTTTAATTAATAAATATCTGACACTCTGTCTCGCTCCACCTAGAGCGGGAGAGATAAAATGCGGTCCAGTAGCGTGGTGGTATAATTTTATGAAATTTTCACAGACTAAAAACCATTTAATTTAATTACCAATCTTTGAATCAAATAATGTTATGTAGACATTATTTGATTCAAAGATTGGTAATTGTAATAAATAATAATCTATTAGCATTATAATATAAATAATAATCTATTATATGCTGCGCTGGATGTCTGGAGTTTCGCGGAAAGACCGCATTAAAAACTCCCGCATCCGGGGCAGCCTTCAGGTCCGTGACATAGCGGATAAACTGCAGGAGGGTCGCTTACGCTGGTATGGCCACGTTTTACGAAAACCGGCAGACTACGTGGGTAACAGATGCCTCGCCATGCCGCCTCCGCCGGGACCCGGAAAACGAGGAAGGCCTAAGAGGCGTTGGATCGACGTCGTAAGGGACGATATGCGTGCTAATGGGCTTAAGGCAGAGGACGCGAAAGACCGAGCGAAGTGGAGGGGTTGGTGTAGGAAAGCGGACCCCGGGCACCGAGGTGAAAGCCAAGGTGCAACCGGAACGGTCGCTAAGATGATGATGATGATAAATTACATCCAGACACAGAACAAATGATCGGGCTCATCACTGAAATATTTGTTCTGGGTGGGAATCGAACCCACGACCTCAGGCATAGCAGTCAGGGTCACTAACTACTAGACTGACAGGCCAGTCAAAAAGTCGAAGTGACGCTAGCTCCTCTTTTGTTCGCTCAAGGTCACTAGCCTATATCTGCCCCTTAAGAGCGGCCAACTCGACGTACTTGTTCATACAACCGCTCTTATGTGATTGTGATGTTATGACACATCTTTCTTCAGATATTTTGGATACACATATATCTTGTGGTTATTATCTAGGCTTCTATAGAAATCAAACCTCTAAAGATCTGCTATTTTACGTGAACTTTGACTCTCCATAATGTACTCCTATATTAAAAATATAAAAAAAGTACTTCTATAGAAGCCTAGCGCATTTAATCGAGATTTTTTTTTTCAAATATCCTTAGTGGTTTCACAAAACACGTATTTCCTGGAACAAGTTTTGTACAAACATTAGTAACATTTAAATAAATTTTAGAATTACCGAATGCCAACATAGTTTTCAGTTGTTATTTCAATTTTTTCGCATTACTTTTGCATCAAACATCACTTTGGATTGCATTAAATGGAACAACAAGCTTTTAAACCATCCTCGAGGCGAGTTGGGAAAGCCTTGGTGGGCCTTGCCGACTAAAACCAATTCTCCACTAAAAAATACGCCAGTTTAAGACAATCGTGTTCGAATCCATTGTATTTAGAGTAAGAAGCTCGGCTTGGAGTGAATTTATCGTCTCGCAATCGGCACTTAAACGTCACAAATCGTCAGTAATTGAGTATTCAATTCTTTAATAAATTGCCTCCGTATCCGCTCTCGACTTACACCAGGCTGTGTGTTTCCATTGTCTAACGTCAAGACTTTTTTGTTAAACATTTTCAAACGTTACTCATTACATAGTATAAAACAAAGTTGCTTCCCGCTGTCTTTATGTATGCTTAGATCTTTAAAAGTACGCAACGGATTTTGATGCGCTTTTTTTAATAGATAGAGTGATTTAATAGCAAGGTTTATGTGTATAATACATGCATAATATATTCATTATAAAACACACTTGAGTAGAAATATAAATCTAGAACACGCATAGTTTTAATATGAATCCAAACTATATGTTGTTTGACAATTTAAAGTGTGGGACCCAAGTTGTATGATACGAAAATATCAGTTATAAATTCATATCAGTTGTATTGTCAGTCTATCTATACATTATTTCCTTTTTGTTTGCAAAAATATTAGTCAAACATTAGCATTTTTTGCGAATACAAATGTCAAAAAAATATGTGAATATTTGCGAATGAGTGTATTCGTTACATCACTAGTTTTAACAGGTGATTTAAATATTAATACCTCATTTAACAACTTTGTTGTGTAGAGTGTAGATCATATATTGGTAGATGTTTAACCTTCACACAAATCTTTAGATAGCTTGTCAACCATTGTTGAGATTTTTAAGACCTCTGGAACTACCATTTTATTCCAGCCACCTCCTGCAAAAGCATCTTTCACCTCAATATTTTTGGATGATATTCTTTAGAATATTTAGGATCGAATCAATGGAAACGCACCGTATCTAAGACTTCATTTAAAAGCTGCATATTTAGGCGAATCCTGAATGAGCTTTAAGCTTTTAAAAAGAATCATAGCGACGGCGGCGTTCACCCGAACGCAAAACTGACTTCTAGTCCGCAACCGACGAGTGACGATTGACTTCTAGCTCTACCCGCACTGGGCCCGCGTGATGGCCTAGGGCCCATTTCCTCTCTTAGAGAGGAGGCCTGAGTCGCAGCAGAGGGAACATTATAAGATTGATGCTATGCTAGCATTTTCTTTACCTCTTTCAGTCAGTTGACGCAGTGGTTGAGCAGTTGGTTGCTGTGTTGCGTGCCCGGAGGAACGGTCGGGGTGTGCCCCGCTTGGGCAGAGCATCGCCGTGTCTTCGTGTTGGCGATCGGAGGCGGCGATCTCTCGGCCTTAGTAGAAACCATGGTCCGGAGCGAGGAGGATTGGCAGGCGGACGTATAAAATTGCAGATTGTAATAAAATATTGGATATTGTGTATTAGTCAGTTAAAGTCAAGATAGAGAGCAGAAAAGTCTTTGTATGATTTACTATCACCTAAAAAAACGACTACTTCCTTCTTAGTCATGCACTCTTGACAGAGTAGACGTGATCATGTGTCGGTCGAGTCCTGCGCCACCGCCTCTCTCGCGATGCGACACCATGCAGTTCTGTGTTTGGCGGCTTGGGAGTTTTCATTGACGCGTCACCGATATGATGAGGTCTGTCCACCGTGAGAGAGTGTACACGTGATCTTTAAAAAAATCGACTACTTAACTAAATAAAAAATCAAACTAACCCAGAATACGAGCCACTTTTGCCTGCACCTGTACACTCCTCGAGCACAGTAAGATCCCGCGCTAAATCCCGACGAGAAAATTGCTTCCGACGATTTGTTCAGACAAAACTTCCCATCTCTGTACGCCCAATACGCAATTTACATAATACACTAATGTATTTTTAAAAGAACACTACGTTCTATTTATATTGTTACGAACGTGAGTAATCAAATGCCGGTTTACTTAGAGAGAGATTTATTTTCCACAAACAAAACACCAATTTAGTCCAATCGCCAATAAACCACTTCGTAATGCACTCTAGAGATCCGTAAGAATATCGCTTAGGTCGTCGTATGGATGAAAACGTTCTTCACTTGACTTGGATATTCGCACTTGATCGCAGTCGAAATCAAACTGACTCACGTCCGGCCAGCGAACACGTATTTATACTCAGAGCCAAGAAAATTCTAGATACCGAAGGTTCGAGGCCACACCAGAACAAAAGAAACCGTTTCCGCGAAGCAATAAATTATTCTTATTACCAACCGGTAGGTAACTACTCGACCCCACGACTCATACGAATTTCGACTCTATAGTAAAAGACTGAAGGTACAAATTCCTTTACCAAGTTACTTAAGTACCTACAAAAGTTCTCAGAATTATTGAGTACCTACTTATACGTGTCGGATTTTTCTAGAATTTGCTAGGCCCTGGTACGTACTTCTATTCTGGAGGTTTCGACTAGCAATGCGTTTTAATTATTCGGTGATACTTTCAGCTTTGTCGAAGAAACGACGTGTTCTATTTTTACGGCGTAACAGTGCCCCCCTCTTAGTCATGCTCGTCCCGAGCATTATTAGATCCACGGTACGGCGCCAGTCTATCCAAGTGGACTACCTTAGGCTTCCCTCTTAGTCCTTTCTTGATGCGATAGGTCACGTCGTTAATCCTTTTCATCACGGTGTAAGGTCCCTCCCATCGAGCTTGAAGTTTCGGCGACTTCCCTTTTCGTCGGAGCGGGTTGTGGAGCCAGACTAGTGCACCTTCTTCAAATCCCTTGGTGTTGGCATTACGGTCGTACCTAGTTTTCATTTTGGAGCTGGTGTTCATGCTATTCTCACGTACTCGTTTATGCACTTCGTCCAATTGATCTTGAAGGTCACTGACATAGTCCGTAACTGGCTTGGTCTTGTCAGGTGGCACGCCAGTTATAGCATCGACTGGAAGTCTCATCTCTCTGCCGAAATTCACTCTTGCTGGAGTATATCCCGTGCTATCGTGCACTGCCGATCGATAAGACATCAGAAATAGTGGAATATACCGGTCCCAGTCCTTCTGATGGTCATCGACAACCTTAGCCAGGTGATTCTCCAGGGTCTGGTTAAATCTTTCCACCATTCCGTCCGATTGTGGATGCGCAGGTGTTGTGCGTGTTTTGTAAATCCCCAGAAGGGTACACATTTCCTGGAACAGCGCAGATTCGAAGTTTCGGCCTTGATCAGAATGGATCTCCAAAGGTACGCCATACCGACACACTACTTCTTCAACCACCTTCTTTGCCACTGTCGTCGCTTCCTGGTTGGGTATGGCGAAAACTTCGGGCCACTTTGTGAAATAGTCCTGGATCACCACTATGTATTTGTTTCCGTCATTTGTAATTGGAAATGGTCCAGCGACGTCGATGGCAATTCGTTCCCAAGGGGCTCCCACGTTGTACAGCTGAAGCTTGCCCCTGCTTCTAGTCTGTGGTCCTTTCACAGATGCACACGCTGTACATTTCCGGCACCATTGCTCTATGTCATCTCTACAATTGAGCCAGTAATACCGCTGTCTCACTTTCAGTAGAGTTTTCTTAATCCCCAGGTGTCCACCAGAAGCACCATCGTGTATTTCCTGTAGCAGGGGGACCACTTCACTTCGTGGTACTATCACTTGTGTGGTTACCTCCTTGCCATCGTTCGATTCCCATTTCCTACAGAGCACATCATCTTCTAGGACTAAACTGTCCCACTGCGCCCAATAGCTCTTTGTGACGGGACTAAGTGACGATACTTCACTCCATTGGGGCCTAGCTCCACTACGCATCCAGTCCAGTATTGGTCGAATATCGTCATCTTCTTCCTGGGATTTCTTGAAGTTGCCTTCAGTCCTAATTACGTTCACGTGTTCTCGGGCTTCGTTTTGCTGGCAGTGTTTGCAGTCCTCATCACACGGACGTCGCGACAGGGCATCAGCATTGTTATGCCCTTTTCCACTCCGATGTTCCGTCACAAAGTTGAACTCCTGTAGCTGCTCGAGCCATCTTGCAACTTGACCCTCCGGGTTTTTAAATTGTAGCAGCCATTTCAATGCAGCGTGGTCCGTCCTCAACGTGAACTGCCTTCCTATGAGGTACTTATGGAAGTGCTGCAAGGTTTTTACCACAGCCAGCAGTTCTCGTCGAGTAACGCAGTAGTTCCTCTCGGGCTTTGAAAGTGCCTTACTGAAGTAAGCGATCACGATCTGTCTGTCACCTTGCACTTGTGACAATACGCCACCAATTCCCGTATTGCTGGCATCAGTGTCAACGACAAATCTTCCATCTCTGCTCGGATAACCCAGTATAGGTGCTTCACATAGTCGCTGCTTCAGCTCGTTGAACGCTGACTCACAATTCTCGTCCCAGATAAAGTCTCGTTTGTCCTCAGTCAGTTGATGCAGAGGTTTTGCAATGTCCGAAAAACTCATAACGAACCTTCTGTAGTATGTGCATAGCCCTAGAAATGCACGTACTTCTGTTTTGTTCTTCGGAACTGGCCACTGTTGCACAGCCTTTATCTTCTCAGGGTCGGTTCTCACTCCGTCGGCGGAAATCACATGTCCTAGGTAGCTGACCTCCTTCTTGAACAGGGCACACTTCTTTGGGCTTAGTTTTAGGTTAGCCCCTCGTATTCTGGTGAACACTTTTTCCATGTTCCTTAGGTTTTCCTTAAAAGTGCGGCCCATTATAATGACGTCATCCAAATATACTAGACAGACGTCACCAAGAAGACCAACCATGACTCGTTCCATGAGGCGTTCAAAGGTTGCTGGAGCATTGCACAACCCAAAAGGCATGACGTTAAATTGCCACAGGCCATTGCCAATGCCCGTACTGAACGCTGTCTTTTCTTTATCTTTCTCGCTGATTTCCACTTGCCAGTAGCCACTTTTCAAATCGATGGTTGAAAACCACCTCATACCACTGAGCATATCCAGCGTATCGTCGATCCTCGGCAAGGGATAACTGTCCTTCTTCGTGACGTTATTCAGCATTCTGTAGTCTACACAGAATCTTGTATTGCCATCCTTCTTCTTCACCAGAACGACTGGAGAAGACCATGGGCTCGTAGAAGGCTCAATTATTCCGCTATCAGCCATGTCCTTTACCATTTCTGCCACTTCAGTTTCTTTAGCCCAGGGTATGCGGCGCGGTCTCTGTTTAATCGGTCTAGCATCACCTGTGTCTATCTCATGCTTGACGAGGCCTGTTCTTCCGCAGTCCTTTCCCGTTGCGAAAATATCCTGAAACCGTAGCAGAAATTCCCTGGCTTGCTGTAATTCTGAGGTCGACAAATTCTTCTTAGAACTTTCCAGAAGTTGCTGGATGTGATCAGGTTCATCTCTCGTTGAGTATTGCTTCACTGAAGATGTGTTGATTTGGCGGAGATACTTCACTTCTTCACATCTTCCAACAACACTGTTTTTCTTCAAATGGACCTCCTTTTTTCCAAGATTTACAATTCTCACTTTAGATTTCCCTTTCGTCATTACTAAAGTTCTCGCGGTGATGAGTTCCGGGTGCCGCCCAGTATCCTCAACTATTACACACCTTTGTTGCCTGATTTTCTTGGGGAATTTTACTTCGACTAGAGTTTCTGTTCTCGGAGCCAATGTAGTGTCTTTTAAAGAATAGAGGTGACATGTATTTACTCCTCGCAGGAACACTTCTTGGTCTGGGAACTTCAATACTCCCCTATCAATGTCCAGAATACACCGGTACTTCTGCAAGAAGTCCAGACCCAGAATGCAATCATCGGTAATATTCGCAATTAAAACAGAATGGGTGTACACTTGATCACCGATTTTTAACTCTATATCTGTATCACCGAGGACGGAGACTGGCTGGCCGGTTGCTGTCTGTAGTCGGCAGGATGGAGACTTTCTTTGCCACAAGATCGTGCGTTTCAACAACTCAGGTCTTATAATAGTCCGTGACGCCCCGGTGTCAACGGTGAAATTGCAAGCACGTTCATTCAGTGTTCCTTCGATGGTTAGACTATTTCCGTTATGGACTTGATTGATGGTGATGACTGAGGCCTTTAATTGACCAGCCGGCACGCACCCCGCAGCCCTAGCGACATTAAGTTTTATCGTCTTCTCGTTAACTTGGGTTGCGGAGTCCACACTTGCCCTCTTCCTTTTGGGACAATCGGTACGAATGTGCCCTTTTTCTCTGCACCCGTAACACGTCGGAATATAGCGGGACGTTGACGAAGAAGAAACCACCCCTTCTCGGTGACGCGGCTGCACTGAAGGCGAAACCACTACTTCTCGAACTCTGTGCGTGCGTGAATCCTGTCGTACGGCTTCCACTTCCAAAGCGTGAGCCATTGCACTTTTCAGAGTTTGGTGGTGCCCAAGTCGCACCGTAGCCCTCACTTCAGAATCCCGTAGTCCGTCGATGAATGCCTGCACCAGATTAACTTCCACAGTCTCCGATGTCATCGACCTATATGCACGCCGCACCAACCGTTCAACCTCGACACCCCACTGTTGGAGGCTCTCGTTAGGCCTCTGCGTTCTCTCGCGAAGCTGCGCGCGGAATACGTGCTCGAGGTGCTTGTCACCATAGCGAGTGTCTAACCCTTCCATTAGACGCTCCAAGGTCCTGCCGTCCGAAGGAAGGTTTTCTAGGACCAGTAGGGCGTCCCCACGTAGAGCTAAGGTTAACGCCGCGAAAGACTGCTCATCATCCCAGCGGTTTGTCTTCACCAACGTTTCGAATTGGTATTTGAAGGCAGTCCATGACGACGTGCCGTCAAAACGTGGCACATCAAACTTTGCGGCCGACGTACAGTGGGTGTGCGCTGATGAGCCAATGGCAATGGGTTCGCGTGCTTCCAGCTTGACAATTTTTCTATTGATGTCCAGCAGGCGATCTTCATGGCCATCTATTCGGGTTTCCAAAGTATCAGTTCGGGCGGATACCTCCTTGACCTCTAAGGTGAGGTTCTTTACTTTCTCGCCCAACGTGACGAGGCCGTGGTCGATTTTTTCGAGGATCAGGTTTTGCTTAGCCTCTTGATCGCGGCGAGCTTCTTCCTGGCTAGCCGCGATTAAGTCCTGGAGCTTGCGCTGGTTAGCCTCCATGCTAGCTTGCATCGCAGCCAACACCGCAGCGAGGCTCATTTCCGAGGTAGGGCCTGCTGGCATCTCAGCAGCAGCCGTTGCTCCCATACCAGCCGGGTCTTCTTCCTCCAGTCGGTGACGCGCAGCATCCATCTCCGTTTGTCTCCTTGTTCGTGGTCGCTGTTCGTCGTCCCTCTGTAGTAATGGCATCTCACTTCTGACACCAGTTGTTACGAACGTGAGTAATCAAATGCCGGTTTACTTAGAGAGAGATTTATTTTCCACAAACAAAACACCAATTTAGTCCAATCGCCAATAAACCACTTCGTAATGCACTCTAGAGATCCGTAAGAATATCGCTTAGTTCGTCGTATGGATGAAAACGTTCTTCACTTGACTTGGATATTCGCACTTGATCGCAGTCGAAATCAAACTGACTCACGTCCGGCCAGCGAACACGTATTTATACTCAGAGCCAAGAAAATTCTAGATACCGAAGGTTCGAGGCCACACCAGAACAAAAGAAACCGTTTCCGCGAAGCAATAAATTATTCTTATTACCAACCGGTAGGTAACTACTCGACCCCACGACTCATACGAATTTCGACTCTATAGTAAAAGACTGAAGGTACAAATTCCTTTACCAAGTTACTTAAGTACCTACAAAAGTTCTCAGAATTATTGAGTACCTACTTATACGTGTCGGATTTTTCTAGAATTTGCTAGGCCCTGGTACGTACTTCTATTCTGGAGGTTTCGACTAGCAATGCGTTTTAATTATTCGGTGATACTTTCAGCTTTGTCGAAGAAACGACGTGTTCTATTTTTACGGCGTAACAATATTAATAGTTGTAGATTCTGATCCAGTACATTTTCATTTACATAAATAAATAGTTTAAAAACAAATAAATTAAATTTGCAGTTGTTGTTGCTGCTAAAATTATTAAATTATTTAAAAAAGAATTATATCAATGGTTATTGATTAATAATTTTTATTGTGTAAAAGATTTTATTGAAAGTAGAAATTAATGTAAGTGTTAACTTACTTCTTACTAAATTTGCATGCTAAGACTTAGCGAAACATGTTTGTTCATATTTGTACCTTTTTACCACCTTTTATACCATGTTTTTTAGCAAATAAATATATTATTATTATTCCATTTATTTACATTTCAATCATATTCAATATATTTTTAAATATTTCCTTAAAAAAATAATTAAAAAAAAAACATTTAAAAATATAAAAAATAGTAGCCCACCGGCATCGAGACAGGGTCCAAGCTACCGGTGGTCAGGGCTCCTGAGAGAGGAACCTCCGGACAATACGCGCCGTGTCCAGGAGTACTGCCTTCTGAATCAGGCCCTTGATCCAACTGCCTAACGAGAGCCTCCTCAGGTGTTGGTCGAGGCTCTTGGCTATTAAGCCATTAGCCGTCACATCTATCGGCACAATGACTGCTGTGTCCACTTCCCACATGTCGACAACCTCGCGAGCCAAGTCAAGATACTTAGTTTGTTTATCCTTCTCGGCTTTCACGAGGTTCTCATCATGAGGGACCGCTATATCAACAATCATTGTGCGACGCTCCAGTCGATCTATCACCACTATGTCAGGCTTATTGGCAACAATAGTCCTGTCAGTGATGATAGATCGATCCCAATATAACGTGATGCTGCCATTTTCGAGAACTGGGTCGGGCACATACCTATAATACGGTACTTCTGATTCCACGAGGTTGTATTTAAGAGCAAGTTGCTGGTGGATGATCCTGGCTACAAGGTTGTGTCTATGCAAATAGTCTCCGTTAGCCAAACGAGAACATCCAGAAATAATGTGTCGGATTGATTCACCGGGTCGGTGGCATGCCCGACAGATGTCAACCGTACCGTCCTTCACAATGTATTTCCGGTAGTTATTCGTCATCATAACTTCGTCCATTATTGCAAAGACAAAACCTTCGGTTTCCCCGAAAAGGTCACCAAAGCGCAGCCAGGATACGGACGCTAAGAAGTCTACATCGGGCCCATGTAAGGCCCGGTAAAAGCGCCCGTGAAGCTCCTTGCTCTGCCATACTTCCTTGCGTTCATTAGCATCCAATACTACAGGTTTGCGCCAGTTCCCGTTAGCCAAGGAGAGCGGGGTGAGGCCCTTGTCCACTGCTACCATATCTCGATGCATCCCCACGTCGGCTTCAAGGAAGTATTCCCTGAGACTGCATACCTCACGGTTGTGCAGGGTCTTAGCATTTAAAAAGCCACGACCCCCGCACTTCCGTGGGATATACAGTCTCATAACCGATGACCGTGGGTGATGCATCCGATTTGCGGTAAGCAGTGTACGGACCCTCCTATCCAAAGCGTCCAGTTCGGTCTGAGTCCATTTGAGTATGCCGAAAGAGTACATCAACACCGGCATGACCCACCCGTTGAAAGCGCGCACCTTGTTCCCGCCTGATAAAAGACTATTCAGTACTTTATTCAGGCGGTTGAAGAAGCGCTCCTTCAACGACTGTTTCACGTCATCAGCATTGATGCCTAACGCTTCCGACATACCCAAATACTTATAGGTTTCGGTTGGAGAGAGGGATCTCAGGTTTATGGAATCCGTGAGTTGAGTTCCCACGGATCCCATAATCTCTCCTCGCTTCACATGCATGACTGCACATTTGTCCACACCAAATTCCATCCTGATGGCACTACTGAAGGTTTCAGTTACCTTCAGTAGCTCCATCAGCTGCAAGTCGTTGGGGGCAAAGAGTTTCAGATCATCCATGTAAAGGAGGTGAGATATGACTTGACCACCTCTTTTCAACCGGTAGCCTAACCCGGAGCCCTCCAGCAGTGTGCTGAGAGGGTTCAAGGCTAGACAAAACCACAGTGGACTCAGACTGTCGCCTTGGAATATGCCACGCTCAATCCTTATCGATGCGCTGTTCTCCGAAATTTGTCGACATCCTGGATAGTGAAGGACCGTCCTCCATTGCCCTATACATGACATCAGGAAGGTGCGCAGAGTTGCATCAATCTTATACAGCTCCAGCACCCTCATGAGCCATGTATGTGGCACCGAGTCATAGGCCTTCTTATAGTCTATCCAACATGTCGACAAATCTCTACGAGAACGCCGGACCTGTTGGCTGATGGCAACATCAATGAGGAGCAGCTCCTTAGTACCGCGGGACCCGTTCCTACACCCATTCTGAGAGGCAGACATGATACAATTTGTCTCAATGTGATTATTAATTTTAGCTCTCAGTATGGATGTAAGAACTTTATAGACCGTCGGTAAACACGTGATCGGTCTATAATTTTTAGGTTCCGCAGTACTACCTGATTTATGGAGCAGGTGGGTTATTCCTGTCGTAAAAAACTCAGGCAGCGACCCTGACTCTAGGGCAGACTGGAATTGAGATGCCAAACGAGCGTGCGATCTTTTAAACCATTTAAGCCAAAAATTGTGCAGCCCGTCCGGCCCCGGGGATTTCCAGTTAGGCAACGGACGAACTGCACGAGCTACATCATCATTATTATTATGGTTCTTTAATTAATTTTTCTCAGGTTAGTACCTGGTATTCTTTAAAATCTCACGGGTGCAAACCAAGGTGAGATCCTAGTTGATAGTTCAAGATGGTAAATCGCTTTGCATTGCATTTAAATTGTTATCTATGTCCAGTTGTAAAAACTTTCTAACTATTCGGCAAGTATTCAAAATAGCAGCTTTTTGTAGTGTTAGGTATGTGTATTTTGATAGGTTGAGAACATTAAGACTATTGAATATTTGTTTTGGAATAACACCTGTTGTTGATATTACTATTGGAACTATTGTAACCCTGTTCATTTTCCAAACTCTAGTGATCTCCTCCTGTAATTCTGTGTACTTCCTAATCTTTTCGGTGATAGTTTTTTGTATGTTATTAGTGTTTGGGACTGCGATGTCAATTATGTATGCATGTTTGTTTTCTTTATCAACAAGTGTTATGTCGGGTCTGTTGTTATATATAGTGTGATCTGTAATTATAGTGCGGTCATAATATATTTTGTAAAATTGATTTTCTAAAACCGCTCTTGGTGAATATTTGTAATATGGTGTGTATGGGTCTTGCATGAGTTTGAGTTTTGTTGCGAGTTTTTGGTGTATTATGTTGACGAGTTGATTGTGTCGGTGTGTATAATCGTTCTGAGTTAATGTCATACAAGCACCTGTAATATGTTGTATTGTTTCAGGTTTGCTGTGACATTTTCTGCATAAATCGTTTCTTACTGTCCTGTCTTTTATTATATATTTTCTATAATTTTTGGTATTAATGACTTGGTCTTGAATGGCCAACATAAAGCCTTCTGTTTCAGGGAACAACCCACTTAGTTCAAGCCATTTATTGGAAGCCTCTTTATCTATGTATGTTTGTTGTAAATCATTCGGATGTCTCCCATGTAGTTCTTTTTGTTTCCATTTTCTATTTATCTCTTCCATGTGTCTCGCTTTATCTACTGTTTCAATATTATTATCATCGCTAAGGTTTAATGGTGTATATTGTTTATCTATTTCCGTAATTGTTTTGTGTAAATTACTGCTACTTTTCTTTCGTCTGAAAAATTGTTTTAGATTTATGACTTGTCTATTGTGAAGATGTGAAATTTCGATCAACCCTCTCCCTCCTTCTTTTCTGGGCACTATTACTCTTTCTATTGCGGATTTTGGGTGGTGATATCTGTGTTGGGTCAACATAGTCCTTGTTTTCACTTCTAGATTATGTAATTCTGTGTTAGACCATTTTATTATACCAAAAGAATAAGTAAGTATTGGTACCGCGTAAGTATTTATGGATTTGAATAAATTTTTACTAGATAGATGCATTTTGCATAACGAATGTATTCTACTATTATATTCTTTTTTTAGTTTATCTTTAATGGACCTGTGTTCTAAAAGTCTAGCTTGATTATACCCTAAATATTTATACAGTTCTTCATCTTTAAGTGCTTCTATTGTTTCGTCATTATTTGTCAAATAATTTCCTCCTACAATTTTACCTTTTTCTATATTTAGTTTTCGGCATTTGTCTAGTCCAAATTCCATTTTTATATCTTTTGAAAATGTAGCTGTAATATTTAATAAATTGTGTAAATCTAATTTTTTATTAGCATATATTTTTAAATCATCCATATATAGCAAATGCGTAATTTGATGTAGTATTGACCTACCATTTTTAATATCAAAACCTAACTTAGAGTCTATTAATGATCGAGAAAGTGGATTAAGAGCTAAGCAGAACCATAGAGGGCTTAATGAGTCTCCTTGAAAAATACCTTTTTTTATTGCTATTTCGTTCACGGTTACGTTTGTGGTTTCAGATTGCAATTTAAGTGTAGTTCTCCAGGAAGCCATGGTACTCCTGAGAAAATTTATGATTAGCGGATTAATTTTATAAATACTTAATATTTCGATCAACCATGAGTGTGGAACGCTATCAAATGCTTTTTTGTAGTCTATGTATGCTACGTATAAATTTTTTCTGGATCTTTGAACATATTTTAAAATTGCGGAATCAATAATTAATTGCTCTTTACATCCCATATGTCCGCGCCTACAGCCTTTCTGTTCTTCAGTTAGGATGTTATACTTTTCAGTGTGTTTAATAATTCTATGTGTAATGCAAGATGTAATGATTTTATATAAAGTTGGTAAGCAAGTAATAGGTCTATACTGTGAAGGATCCTGGGTTCTATTAGATTTTGGGAGCATATATGTAACACCTTTAGTTAAAAATTCCGGAATATTTTGATTGCCTTTTAGAATATCACTTATTTGTTCTGCCATCGTTTTATGTAGTGAATGGAGTCTTTTTATCCAGAAATTATGTATGCCATCTATTCCCGCGGCTTTCCAGTTATGAGTTTTGTTTATAATTGTGTTTATTTCAAGCGCATCTATATCTTCAAACGACATTTCTTCTATAGTTTCTGATCTACATATTTCCTCTTGTATCCAACTAGCGTCTTTATTATGCTCCGTACTGTCTGACCAAATGCCTTGCCAGAATTCTTTTAAAGCCTCTTGAGATGGAGGGTTTAGGATTGTTGTATCGTTGCCTTTAAGTTTTCTATAGAATTGTTTTTCACTTATTTTAAATAATTTATTGTTGTCTTTTCTTAATTTTGCTTTTTTATATCGTGCTAACCTATGACTCTTAACAAGAAGTTTTTGTTTCAATGTATCTAAGTTGTCTTCTAACCTTCTGTTAAAGTTTTCATGTGAACTGTGTTGTTTAGTATTATTGATAATTTGTTTTACTAATTTTACTAATTTACTTGATGTGTTGCCGTTTTTATATTGTGTTAGTCTATTTATATCTTTTCTTAATTGCTCTATATCTGATTCTAATCTTTTTTGCCAAGGCGGATCATGTTTAACTGTATTAATTTTAGTAGTTCTATCTATGTTTATTTTAATTTTGAAGTAATTCAAAATTGAGAAAGCTATGCAATAAATTAAAGTATGTGTATCACTTAAATTTTCTAGAGATGTAAGCTTTGAAGGGATAATTTTATTATTGAAAATATTAATTACATCGGATAATTTACGAGATGGTCTAATTTTTGGTAATAATGGTCTACAAGTAGGATCGATTCCCCTGTATTTTAGCAGATTGGTTTCTAATTCGTTACTTAATGTGTCTACTAATGAAGAGTCGAGATTATTATCATTTTGTGTCTGAATTAATGTAAAATCATCTGTATGTGTAGTTTGAGTAATGTTTTGTGTAGATATGACTGAATCTGTACCAAAATATTCAGTCCCAGAACTCGAGTCGGGTTCTAGGGAGATGTTATAAGTGTTTGTCTGTTGTGTAAGGTTTATTCTTTCCTCTTCTTCTTTTAGTTGTTCTGCTACTTCAAATCGAATCCTAAATATAGTGTCGTCTGTTAACAACTTGTTTCTAATAATAACCCTTCTTTGGTCTGCTATTCTTTGCTCAGTTACGTTCATTTCTGGGTACTGTAATTTGAATTTTTCGAATAGTTGTGTGCAGTACATAGTTCTGTCCTCTTCAAGTTTTGTGATATGAAAATAAGTACGCATGATGAATATGTTCATATCTTCAGTCCATTTCATGCGTACTCGTGGTTTTCCCGCTTTGGTGGTCGCAGGCTGAGTAGCTGATGCCACCTGCGAAACATCCAAGGCGGATGTAACTGCTCTACTGTCCTCACTATTGTCTAGTCTGTCTGTCAGTTCGGCTGTAGTATTTTTGTCGGGGAGAACCCGCCTGCTCAGTCCCCCACCGCCGATGGGTCGTATGCTGTGACACCCAGCATCGGCCCCAGGTGCGCCCCGACGATTGCCCTCGGGTAGCGATCCTATACGTAATTTTTTTGACCTAGTCTCCATTTTTGATGGGTTTCCAGAGCCACGTTAGCCACGCCAGTAATTTTTCATTCGTGTGTCCGCCCCCCACGTGATTAGATGGTCAATCAGGACGTGTGGTTGTTTAGGGGGCTTATTATTATTATTATTAAAAACTGCTATTGGCATTTTTTTTTTAATCTTAATTTTTGTACGAGTTTTCAAGCGCTAAAATTCGAAGAGCCTAACTTCGAACTCGCCAAGATCCGACAGCCGTACTGTAAGTCCTAATATCGGACTACTGTTTTAAAAACAAAAAAACAAATAAAATAAAAACTTTTTTGGAAATTTTATAAGCTATACCGACCGCTTACCAGCTATGGTACGAGGCAAATATGTTAAACCAAAATGGCCATCATTGCTGCCACTTCCGAACCGAAAAGTTGTCATCATCATCATCATCATCATCAGCCTTATTAATGTTCCCTCTGCTGGGACACAGGCCTCCTCTCTAAGAGAGGGAATAGGGCATAATCCTCCACGCGGGCCCAGTGCGGATTGGTGGATGTCACATTTCTTTCCGGTTTCCTCACGATGTTTTCCTTCACCGTTTTGAGAGCAGTGGTGATGAAATAAATTACACAAAGTAATGCGCCTGGCTGGGTTTGAACCCGCGACCTACAACTCGTTAGTCTCAGGACCGTTACCACTCGGCCACTACAGCTCTCAAAAAATAAAATAAAATCTGTTATAGTCCGGGGCAAATAAGTTGACCGAACATGGCCGTCATTACTATGATTACATGCATCCCCCGCTTCGATTAAGACCCAGAAATCTGTCACTGCGCATTCAAGGTCAACCGCCATTTTGGGTCAACTTATTGTACCTACTTACCTAGGTTTTTCAGATTTCCTATCTTGATAAAAAAATCAACAACAAAAAAGTAATCAAATGATATAAATACGATTAAAACGAACATGCCTAATTCATTCCCCCACCCGTTCATCCCTAGCACAATTCTCGCCCTTATTAGGCGATCGTCGAGGCGTGTTATTAAAATATAGATCACTGCTGCTTACCATGACAATGTGGATTAATGGATGGGTCGCCGTGCTGCTGTACTACAGGGACACTTTAATTTAGTCAAGTGTGAAGGTAAATGGTGTATGTGTTTCATACACATGTCGATTTACTAGACTTATTAAACTTGGGCTAGTTACATAACTATAAGGTGACTGCTAATTAGCACAATCGTGTGTTTAAGTATCGGTCACTAATTACCAGTCACCGTAGTGGAAGGTTGTTTAGTCAGTAAGAGCACAAATTATATAGGTACAGATGTCAATCTACGTACAAAGCGCGCTCGAGCAACGCACACATAGACACCGTTCACCGACGCGAAAACCGGGCTCAACGAGGATCATTACGACCACGAGGGTGTCACTTTTGAGACGCGCGTCTGTGAAATTTTGCAACTACCACGATCATTTTGTTGTGCATAATCCAGTTGACAACCCTAGCGCGCGCGACCGCCGTGCGTAGGTATGAAAAGTGAAGTACATACATGAGAGTGACTTCTGTACCTTTTTATTTTGTGGTAAGAGTCTGACACTGTTTCCCACTTTGCCTAAGGGCGGGATTCGTCATTCAATGATTCTTACCTACCATAAAAAAAGTCAACGTAGTGGAAAATCGTCCTGTACCGAACGACAACACTATGTGTCGTCGGCGACACCGTTTTGTATCGGCCAGACGACGAATTACCCATTGCTTGATGCCCACACGCCCACGATTACCGTGGTAGTCAGGGTCACATCGGCTGGGGCCTGGGGTATTGAGGAGGTCCAGTCCCTTACTTGTGCGGCCGTCCCATTTGCTAGCATTAATGAAAATAATCAGATTTATATTTTTTCTTTTTACCCTCATCTCATTACTCGATACTAAGAGCTTAACGATATTAGATATACATAGTTTGGTACTAATTAAAGTAGTACTGCAGTTTTTTCAATAACTCATAGGTATATAATATCCTAAAAAAAAAAACAATTTAAAAAACCGCGACTACCAGGCGTTCAGAAAATAAAGAAAATCCGTTCCGCTCGCGATGACAAAAGCCAATTCCGCTTTGCCGCCAGTTAAGCTATAACTACCCTCAATATCTCGTTCTACCGTATTAGCTGCTTACTCGGTCGTGTGATTAAAAATTATGCAATCGCGTGCGGGCCGCCGCGGAGGACGGACGCGTCGCGTGCTCCTATTGTTGCTTTTAAAAGCTATTTAAAACGATAATAATGGGTCAAGAGCTGAGGTTTTAAGTTTGTTTTTTTGGAGGATTTTTGTTGGGTTAGAGGATTAGGATTTGACTTCAGAAATGTGTAATAAAATTGTTGTATTAGGTAAATGTATATAATTATTTAAGTCAAGGTATACTGTAAACAATTAATTAATGACCAGATTAACATAGATTTCTTAAAATTCTCTGTTTCTCTCAATAATTGACATTTAGATCAGCATAAACAGTCACAAGCCACAAACATAAGTTTCTGATTTGTTTACCTGTATCTGAAATTTGAAAACGATGATTAGGTAACTTTCAAGAAAGGAGGGTTTTATCAGACTTAGTGAATAATAGGTTTAAATTAAAATGTAGGTACAATTTTTAATAGATTAAAACCGCCACCAAACTCCTCAAAGGCATACTCACATATTTGAAAGGCAGAGAATTTACGTCCACTTACCATATCACGTCGGGTTTCCATCCAAGTTGGTCGTGCGCGTGTTCAGCCGTGAAATGGCTCCCTCTTAGCGTATATCGATTTAGGGGTTTGTACCCTCTCTTCAATGGAATTAATAGACTTGCCACAGCCATCCGCAGCGTGGGATGACAACGCATTCAGATTCCGTGTTCGGAAAGCGTTTTGATACTTTCGAAGCTAAGCTTTGATGGATGTTTTGGTGATTGTCGTAGAGAGGTTTGGTAGTGATGTAGTAAGGGACTGTGAATGTAATTCTCGAAATAGGGATAATGATTTGTTTGTAGGACCGTGGAGTCCGCATTTCCCGGTTTATAGCAAGGAGATATAACATATGTATGATAAGCACTCAAATATGTGCATTTAAATGCAATGAATATACAATGTCAATAACAAGATAAATAATAAAATACGTTTAACCTGGCCCATGGAGTTTCTTGCACGTTCTTCTCCATAGAGATCTATGCCTTGGAACGTGTAATTTAGATCCACTTTCTTTTTTTTTTGATTGACAGTTCTAAATTACCTACCTGCTTTTTTTGATTTGCTAACAAGAGTCTATAACGGTTGGTTGCACAGAGCTGTCAAACCATATCAGTATAGCCACGTCACAAACAGTAAGGTACACAAAACGTGTCCATTACTGTTTGTAAGCATTTGACTGCAGAAGTCATGACAGGCGTCCACTCGAGCTCTTGAGAAATGGAACTTATGTCCTCATGACTACCGAGTCGATTATTCGAGTAGTTACTAGTAGTTGTACAATCACAGAAATAAAACCTTTTCATGTAAAAGTTTATTGCAGGCCATATACTTTCACCTAAGATCATCTAAGTCAAGTTACGTTATGCCTAATCTAATGCTCAGTACATATACAGAGTGTCATTGACATCGTAACGCAAAAGAATACCATAGTTACGATGTCAATGACCTCCTGTATATCATCTGTATGTCTGTATGTTTCGTACTTTTTTATTGTATTGTTTTTAGTTTTTGTATAGTGTGTGAGGTACAAATAAACGTTTTTCTTTCTTTCTTTTTATATCGAAGTTTGTCAGATATCTTTAATTAATTCGGTACTCTTAATTGCCGCGATCTCGACCATGATCCGTCAATAATACTCTTTATAATTTCTGATGGAAGTTTTCCAACAATCTGCACCGATCGATGGCAAGTATCCTGCAACTCCCAAAGTCCTGAAGTCGGAAGATTGAAGAAACAATCCAATTAAGACGAACTTGTTAACAAGCTGTGCAGAACAATATGACTTTGGCATGCTTCGACGTTGGATGCAAACTTCCAATTAATATTGAGGATTATGATTTGTTTAATCACTTCAATTAAAAAATAACTTCTAAGTTATTTAGATATTTAAACATTTTTTTAATTGAGAAGGTTTGTTAAGTGATTCGGTTTAGTACCTATTAGGTTTGGCGTTTTTCGCAATAACTAATTTAAGGTGTGGTTCTGGATTTAATTTGGGAAAGTCTTGCTTTCTGTCAAAGACACTAGATATAAAACGATCACACGCGCTAGCTTCTGACGTTTTATATGTATGAACACTTGTAAAACATTTAAAACTGGTATAAAGTAGGTAAATGTGACGCATTCCTTTCTATAAAATGTATTGTTGGTTTGATAGCTTTAATGTTGCGTCATTTCGCGTCAATAAACTTTCTTTCTTTTTTTTGTGAAATAAAATATTTTTGAACTTTTATAGAAAATCATTTTAATAAACTGATTACCCAGAAAAATGTGTATTAACTGGTTGATTATTAACTTAATTAGGTTTTCAGCAAATTACGTTTTGTTATCAGTCCACCTTAAAGAAATAGCACTTACTCAATCAGCAGGCAAAATAAAACGACTCAGAATTCGGAGAATACTAAAAATTTTGAACTTTTAAAATTACCTTAAACCACTCAATCTTGAATATCGAACTTCATAAATCTTAACTCTACTTTTTTTGTCGAAACTTCGTTGAAAAATTGTGAAATGTTCAAAAATCGAGGGGAATCGTCGTCCGGGAGGGTAGTCTGGCAATCGACGCTATATTCCACGATTCCACGGTGCAGGCTTTGTGATGCAGATAACCTTAATCCCTGTCTGTCGGCTGCGTGTCAACACCAACCGCAGGCTGACGATGGCAACGAGGGGATGGGACTCCACGGCTGGTCGACGAGAATTTTTGGGACTTTAGACAGGTCGCTCTTTGAGAGATAAGGGTGTAAGGTGTGTCCATATTTTGGATGCTAAGTCGACCTATTTGATTTTCTGTTATAGAGTGCTGAAACTTCTCTTCCTCAACAAATCATCTTTAAAGGAGAGACTTCTGTAAGTATCTTTTCTTTAGGTCTTAAAGAATTTGTGTGCATGTAAATAACTAATCACAAGCTAGCTTCTTTTAAATCGGAGTGCCCAGTGCGAGTTTGTTTTACGTTAATGCGATCGACACTTTTATGACGTCCAGCGCTTCGATTGGTTCGCTCCAAGCTTTTAAGGAGGAGACATACGACTTTTGATGATTTAATCTAACATCACATCCAAAGGGCTAATTGGTATACATTGTAAAAACTAGACTAGACTATTTTCCTAATATTTTCATTGAATTTGGTGTAGTTATTTCCAAAGTTATGTACTTATGTCTGATACAGACAAAAAAGTGAAGACCAGGCAAAAACCATTGTGTGTATTTTTATGGAACTTTCACAAACTAAAAGATAATATTGTATTAAGTGAAGGATAAAATAATATTCAAATAATCTTGATGCGGGACATGTAGCGAGCTCGCTCAAGGTCGCTGGCATATATCTGCCCCTTAACCCAAGATCGCGTTAACGTAAAAACAACTCGCACACAGCACACTGAAGCGCCGCCTACTTGTAATTCGGAGCACATCACCATTAACATCATCGTTCCCAGCTCCAAGCAACAGTGCGAAAGGATTATGAAGGGCTGAGATAGCAATTTGCGGCGTACTTAATTACAAGATAAATTACTATGTAAATTAATGGCCTGTTCCGCACCACGGTGGGTAAATATCGCCGGTTTTGAATATTCCAACTGCGAGCGTTTCCGACTATATTTCTAGTGTTTCTGACTGTCGTGTCTAGAAATTTCATATATGTACTCTAAGTGCCTACTGTTTAAACTAGATCGGACTGCGTTGAGTGTATAAAGCATATAACAAAGAAGCAGTTGTTTGTTTAGTCAAAAATTGTCACAATGTCATCGGACACAGTTTTTTATTGAGACAAACTGTCATAATATCTTTCTTTTAATTACTCAATTAAAGATCATCTAAATTAAAAAAAGTAATTATATAATTCAATTATGATATAATCAAATTTGTGTGTTTAAATTTTTTAATATCAATTCTGCCGTGCAGATACTACAACGCAGTAAAAGTATTGCAAAATACGCTATTTTACTGCGTTTTAGTGTCTGCACGGTAGAATTGTTGTAATAATGTGTTCAGGTGGGAAATCAAACGAAGTGATATCATCCAGGTTTCTTATATAGCATCGATTGAGGAAATGCATGTAAACATGTTACTTATTTATTTATAGAATGACATATTTTAAGACTGTAATATTTGTACACGTCTAATAGTAGTGTATGGTCCAAAGACCGACTATTTTATTTGTATTTGATAGTTTTGGTAAAGCATGGTTCTAGACAAGGTACAAACTCCTGAAAAAGATTTTATCAGACATAGCGTTTGTCAAATTTTAAAATCATTGGGCGTCACAAACCATTTTTAGCTTTCTGCTAAACTATTAAAAGAAAAAAGAAAGAAAAACATTTTATTCACGCGTAACGCAACCTTAAAACTAGTAGACTAACCATTCCATTATCCTGATCATCTCTTTGAGGCTGCTATGGAGTATGACGTGCTTTCGATTCTGTCCTGGTCCTTGTCGGACGGTGAAATTCTCTTTACCCGCTATCAAACCCCTTCTGCCACCCTTTTCGATCTTTATGTCTAAATTCAAAACCCAGATTAACTTGGGCGTGATGAAATAAAAGCAGCATGTAATCCCTAGTGACCAAATACAAACTAAAGTTAAATAGAACATTTAATTCGCGATCCATCACGAGTAGTAATTAATCAAACCATTATTTGCTGAAGACATCATTTCCACCGGTCGACCCTCACATTAAATAACTACTTAAAGGGGAGGAAAACAAGACCAATTACTAAAATTATATTTGCACAATACCCCGCATAAAGAACAATGTGTTTGTTCATCTAATATTAATAAAGATTTGATTCTGATTACGTTGCTATATCGGGTGCCATGTTGGTTTAGCTGTCAAACTTGGCGTGCATGACGCATGCGCGCCACGTGCCGGTCAAATAGAGTAACGTTTTAATCTAATAGGCCTAAGATTGCACGTTATTATGCCAGGGGCGAAAAAACAGGATTCTGTTGGTTTTAATAAGGATTCATCTTTATTAAAAATAACTTTTCTGTTATGGTTTTTAGGCGTTCTCACGGATTTGATGACCGCATCAGTGATCGTGGGAGCATTTGACTAAACTTAGGCCGTATTTTTTTTTATTTAGGCACTGTACAGTACGGACGTCGAAAACTCGTACAAAAATAAAGGTTTTTTAAAAATAAATGCCAATAACAGTTTTTAACAGCAATAACAACTGCAAATTGCAATTATTTGTTTAAACCACTTATTTTTTACGAGTTTTCAAGCGCTAAATTTCGCAGTGACTAACTTCAGACTCTCCAAAGTTCGACGGCCGTACTGTAATTTAAATCAGCAAGTTTTCCCACTATCTTATGCTGATGGTAAACGACTGTGTGGTCTACGATGGAGCACGTTAGCCTAGAAGTAACCTATGCAATCTTGATTTAAAGACCTCTGACGATGACGAATGGGTAGTTCGCCATCCAGTAATGTGGTAACAGTCTGCAACAATAGTAGATAGCTAAAATTATCTTGAATCACAGACTCTGGCTAGAAATTCCACTCCTTAACTGTATTAATTGTTATAATTAACTTTGTCATAGAAAATATATAAATTATTCTGTGTGTCAAAAACATTAAACCTATCTCAATAATCACGAAAAAAAGTGGCTAAGCGCCATGGATCTGCGAAAGCCAATTACGCGAACAATGGTTGTAAAATAATACCCACAAACTGACACCACAGATGAAAATGTTATAACAGATTATGATCATGGCAACACCGTGGGGTGATGCGTCGATATAAGATATCAAATCACAATTTTGACGCCGATATACAAAGAGGCCAACTGCGATTTTAGATAAAATTGAGTTGTTCACTTTTTGGTATAGGAAAATAAAGTGCGTAATTTATTTATTTAACATTTTAACCTTTCGATGTTGTAGTTAGACACAATTAAAGAAGGCGTTCGCTCTAATTAATTTATGTCTCGCACATGTACAAAATAATGGCAAAGAGAAATAAGATTTTTCTAAAATCTCTTTTAGTCTTTCACACTGTGAAAGGAGAGTTAACAAAAAAGAGAAAAGAGTAAGAAAAAAAGTACCAACAATCTTTAAAATATTTCAATGATATAGTTTTATAAAGATACACATACTTAATATTAAATGAATACATACTGAATACTTTACAATTACAACAATATGGATATATAGTTTTCTTTCACTTTTGTTTTAAAAGCTGCAAGAATTTGGCAGTCCCTAATTTCAGGCTATACGTGGAACTGTCCATAATCGTGCTGAGTTGTTAAATATTTTTTTAGTCTAAATAAATATATAAAGACAGAGCAGTTTTTCAAAATATTTTTATAATCGCGGCTTCGCCCGCGTGCATAAAATATAGCCTATGACACTCAGGAGTTAAGCAGCTTTCTATTGTTGCTTAATTTTTTCCAATCGGACCAGTAGTTCCAGAGATTACCCCCTACAACCAAAAAAACAAAAAAACAAACATTACCTCTTTATTATATTAGTTTATATATCTTTAGACATTTTTTTAATTGATATAAACTAGTCCTTACCATTTTTCCGCTTGTCTATCGGAATAGATCTAGATCTATACATACATAGACCAAGATCCCCCGACACAGGGTATCCTAATGTGGGATCTAGGACTACTTTATTGCACTAAATGTTGTTTGTTTCTAAAAATATTGTGATGATTTTAATTGTTATGCTTAACGTGTAATATGCAGTGTCTTAATATATTATTATTATATAAGTCGATGTTTATTTGATATTCTCTGTTTTATGTTTTGGTGGGATGCACCCTTTTCGCAAATGGCGTCAGTATTTTGGCGGGAGATTGCGTGGACAGATCTCCGAGGCTCGTTTATTTGATCAGGACTCTTTTATCGGAGCATCTCCCCTAAACAATTTCTGTTTTGTTTGTTTGCAGTAGAAATTATTATTGCGACCGCGAGATATCAATGTGATGACACTGCGTTATGCTGTCATTATTTTCGTATTTAATATAAATTTTACTGCAGTAATCGCTGTATTCTGCTTTCAAGAAATTAAAGAAACTTGGAGCGGTCGCTGTCATAGAAAATTATCCTGCCCATGATTCTACACACACAGAAGATATATATATAGGTAAAAAAAATACAAATATAAACCGTTAAGTTTTGATCGTTTGAATCCCGTGGAAACTCTATCGACTTGTAAAGATAAAATTAAAAAATTAAATTAAGTACTTTTATTTAACTACAATTAAGTTGAGCATGAAAAGACTTTTTTTTAACGCCATCTCAGCGACTTCAATGACCTGTATCTGGGGCTACATGGAACCTCAAGTGGTGGAAATATAACATCTTCCTCTGCAGTTACATTTTCGAGCAGTTTGCGGTTAAAACTATTGGGCCGTGTCGTGGGCCTTGAATGCTCAATACACTGTTTAAAGATTTATCCTACCTAGGTGATACTTCGCTTAACCTAAGCTCTAGCTTTAACCTCGGTCAAAACTAAAACGTGGCAATGCTGCCAGTCTTAACACACTTTCAGTCGCAAGTGATGCGGAGGAACTTTTTAGTCTTTAAGTTTTATTAGTGTATTTATAAGTAGGTATAGTATTTAATTGTATAGTTAAGCTATTTTTTATAGTTAAGTTAAATAATAATTAGTGGTTTATACCAGTAGGTATAGTGGTTTTGTGTACAATCCGTTCCAAATGAGAATAGGATCGATTGCAATCTTGTGACGTCACGTCGAACTGTCAAATCGAAGAAATTAGGTAGAGTGAACAAAAAAAGACATTGTAAAAAAATTATTTACTTACGAATCGTGAACAAAAAAAGTTTAATCAGAATACAGTTTTTCAATTTTGTGATTCTCTGTTTCACTGTGTGATGTGTCTGAGTTGTGGTAAATAGAAGAAAAGGGCGAAATGTTTCTAACAATGCAAATAAGAAAGAAAATAATTTCTCTTGTAAACTATTTATGACTTAAAATAATATATTTGGCTAATTTATATTAAACCATAACGTTTTTACTTCACCTAGAATTAACTAAGATTTAGTAATAAAAAGCAAAAAAAAAAACTTTTTATTGATACGCAAATAAGATTTTTTTGCAAACCGTACTTTTCACTCAAAATTTGACAGATCGAGGTTATGGACTTTCCTATTCTTATTTGGAACGCATAATAAGTAGTTTTATTATGTTACCTTTCGAATACCGTAATTAGAAACATGATAGAAAGACAACACCGTGCGAACGCAACGCCGGCGTTCGCTTGGGGATCAAGAGTTTAAGCAATAATTCTACCAAAAGTACTATCAAACCCAATGATACTAGATATTAAACAGATATGTTATGAGTGCGCAAAAGTGAAGACTCGAAAAGGTCATAATTAGAACCTCTTTAGGTAATTGGTGGCCAGAATAATGTTTTTTTTTTTTTACATTCACGCGTAATTAATTAAAACAAAAGCTGTTTCTTTTTTTCTTGTTGGGTTTATTATGCTATCCCTTTTTTGTAATTTTGACTTGTAGTGGAATGTAAAATGAATAAAAAGTGTGAGTGTGCTGCCGCTGCTGCGCAAAACACATTTTTCAGTAGTTTTGTGAGTTTATAACATATATGTTTGTTATAATCGTCATCATCATGTCAGCCGAACGAAGCCCACTGCGGGACATAGGCCTCCCCTAAGGATCATCACAACGATCGGTCCTGTGCTGTTCGCATCAGCATCAGCGGCAGGTCGTCAGTTCACCTTGTTGTGGGCCTTGTTGGGGTTTGTTATAATAAGTATCATTTATTAAACCTGTTAGATAAAATACATAAAACAATCCAACAGTCTTAGTAAATACATTATCCTTTACTGTGTAAATAACTATCCAGGTATTTAGACAACCATCGTTGGTCTGTATAAACCTCGCATGCAAGTGTGCATACAGTCCTCTAATATCATAATGCTTTATGCAAACTTGCGTTAAATTCAACTATAAATCACGTCAAACTCGCCAATTAAATGATAATTTGTCATTTGGAACTGCAGAATTAATTAATTGATACAATGCAATGTAATAAACTTGGAATATAACAGAACCGTTTGCGAGCAAACTTTAAATATGAATGCGTTCATTGGAGCGCAACTGATCTTCCATTATTGAAAATTTGAATACAGACGTCAAAACCGCGATGTCAGCGAAGTCAAAATTCAAATTTCGAACGTGCATTAGCGCTAAATCGTTTATTTAAATTTTACACGCAGTTGACTCTGAATGCAAAAATATGGCGTCCGAAGAGAAATTATAAAGTTATCCCTATTTGTCTAGTTCGGAATACAAAGGAACTGACGCATGTTTACACGCTATTAAACAATTATTTAACATTTCATTTGTACACGGACACATGATTTGAATCCGACTCATTTGCATAATCCCTTATATTAGTCACAATTACGATTTGACATAGCTATTCGATTATTAGCTTTGTGACGTTTAATTTATAACTTTATCTGAATTTTTATTTAAATTCAATTTGAAATCAATCTGTTTTATACGTTATTTTTATGTGTTGAAAAAAAAAATCTGCTTTTCTGGTGTGATTAAGCCTTGTGAAAAAAATAAATTGTATGTAATGAGAAATAAATGTTATTGCACGCGTCTCCACGCGTCATCCTTCGCAATTACTAGATCAATCATTCGTGAACGCATCCAAACGAATGCGCGCCAAAAGCTACGTTGCCTGTCAAAATATTTGCCAAAGAATTTTGGACCTAACGACCATCACCAATAAAAGAATTAACTTATAAAATTGCTTACACGATTTTCTGCTGAAATATGTATTTTATTTCGCGCCAAAAAGTGTCGTTCGCAACATGGCGGCCCCAAGGGACTTTATTAGTGTCTGCGACCCAGCCATTATACATTTTTAAACCGTATCCATATAAATTAATGTCGATATCACCCCAGCGTAATATCAATCTCGTGCCGTAGTTGTTCGCGGATTATGTTACAAATAATATCATTTTGTACGGTGATTCGTTATGAATGGTGCTACCTATGGGTTTTAGCGTATACTGTGGCTAAACCGTCTTGACTAGGTTGACTATATGAGATTTTTATCACTAATTAGTTTTATAGGCTTTTTATTAACTGTTAGAGGAGTTAGTGATAGCGTGACGGGTGACAGGACAGAATGGAAGAAAAAAACATATTGCGCCGACCCCAAATAAAACGAGACAACGGCAAGAAGATGATGATTACCTACTAATTAGTATCAGAGATTATTTAAATTCTTATACAGGTTATCATTAACTAGAATTGCTTTGAGATTTCTTGTGTGTGAAAGCTACTCTTATTCTAATTATAATACTAGTGCTTGACCATTATAACATTATGCTAATTTGAATATCGCCTTTACCACACATTTTTCTAAAAGCAACTAACTGAATATAATTAATTAGCTTACTCATCGATCAACAGTGTTCAAACATACGACGATCGAGTAATACACCGTTTTTTAGTAACATACTACGAGTATATATATCTACTTCAGGTTCTGAAAAAATTAACCATGATAGTAATCTTTAATAATAATAACCTTTAGTTATTTCATTATTTTCGCCAAAAATGTTAGGTAACAGCCACATGTAATAAAACTTAAACAATAAGTGTGTTCTCAAAGAAAAACTTAATAAGTATGATAATTATTCGTGGTCAATATCATAAAAATAGTAAATAGCTAGTATCAATACTATTCAATCCAACTACCCGTCGGATAACGAAGTGTTCCCCCAACAAGGGAGGCCAGTTTACTGTTTCTTTATTCCATTATGTTTTAAAGAGAATGTCATAGCTATCGGGCAAGTGCAGCGCGGAACGCAGCCAAACTGTCGAATTAGCGGAGGGCGCGAACAATAGCTCCCGATTTAAATTGCGAACGCAGCCTTTAATTGCGCGCTAATAGGCAACCGGTTTTTGTTTTAAATTGGCTGTCAAGTTGACAGATAGGTTATTTTATTTTGTTTGTCATTGACTGGTTTTGTCAAGTGCAATAATAATTTTTGCTCATGGCTATCAATAACACTTTGAGTTGTGCTCGCCTTTGCACATAAACTTTTATAATCCACTTTAAAAAAAAAAAGTATTAAGAATTATTTTTACAAAAAGTATTTGAGGATTGTAAACAGTATGTAACTACAACACTCTACAGGATACGAGCTTAGACATCATACAACACTAGATGTTGTTGATGATGATCCTCAACATCTATACGCATGCTATATTCTGTGTGAAAAAAAAAAGTGAAACTTAATCTTCTTTTGCACAAAATATACCTATCTATTTTATAATTCAACTACGTAACAATACCGGTATCAAATTATCACAAAACCCCCAAAAGTATACAACAGACAGCCATACCGTCTAATTACCCCACACAAGAGGCAAAAACACAACACCTATCGTCCCAAACTGGCGATAAATCAAATGAAGTAAAATATCTGTCCTAAGGGACCGCTCGAAGCTGTCAGATGACATAATAGGGTCCTTTATCGCGATAACGAGTGCTAGTAGTGACGATCAGTGTACGTTATTATGTTTTTTGAAAAAGGAATCGGTGTCGATGGTAATTTTGGATGGAAAGTCATGAACAGCAGTATATGCGATGATATTTTTTGAAAAAGGAATCTGTGTCGATGGCAAGGATCTTTTATTTTCCCTATAATTCGGATAGGTCGATGGTCATTTATCTCAGTTGGAAAGCAATAATAATTAATAGGGTCCTTTATCGCGATAATGAGTGCTAGTAGTGACGATCAGTGTACGCTATTATGTTTTTTGAAAAAGGAATCGGTGTCGATGGTAATTTTTGTTGGAAAGTAGTGACAATCAGTGTGTGGGATGAAATTTTTTGAAAAAGGAAACTGTGTCGATGGTTATTTCAGTTGAATTGTCGTAACGATCAGTGCAGTATGCGGCAAATAAATTGAACCCGGTTACGCGCAGCCCCCACTTTGGGGGTAAAAAAGATCATCAAAAGTGGGGTTTCTAAAAGATCATATCCGTTAAAATCCGTTTAGCTTTCACAACTTATAAACGGTCTGATATTCTTGGTACTTGTAAAATAATTTAAAAAAAATATATAATTTTAAAATACTTTTGCTTATTAACTCCTACTAACAACTTACTCTATTTCACACTCCATACAAACTAAAAAAAAAAACAAAAAAGTAATGTAAACAATAGGTACCTACAACTTAAGACGGCAAAAAAGTCCTCTGTCTAAAAAAAAACCATCAAATTAAAGAGATCTCATTACAGAGCGGAGTGGACACGTGTCCATATAATTCAGCCCCTCGCCCTCCTGCTACTCGCCAGTCGCCATTAAGACTCCCACAGGATTAGCGGAATCAATGAGCTGCCCGCCATGGCTACAGCCCTAGTGGTGCTCGCGGTTCGGACTGAGGATTCAACCCTATACTTCATTCACTTCTGCATTAAATAAAAGAGGTTCATAGAAGCAGGAAAGCACAACATATACAGGGTGTCATCGACATCGTAACGCAAACGAATACCACAGGTTTCATTGATGAAATGAAATTAAACTGTATAAAAACGTAATTTTAACAGTTTTTGCGAAAAAAAATTAATGAATTACATTCCAAATTAAAAATGTCATCGGGTTTAATTTTTTTTTTGTAAATGTTTTTTTTTCTAAAAAAATCTATCATTAGGATTGGATAGAATAACGATTTTACACAGGTAAAAGTTAAAAAAAAAACAACATTTTTTTTATAAAACTTAATATTAATCAAACCATTTATATACTCCTTACTAAAATATGGCAACATAGAAAAATTCTACATCGCTGTCGATGTGAAGTGCTGTGTGCCCAAAAGTCTGGTGCCATTGCCACATTGTATGGCAATACTTAATCTCTGACCGAAATAAAAGCCAGCCCTTGTGTCTCGCAAAGAGTCAAAGAATGGCGAAAAAAATTAGCAACTACCGTACATTTTGACCAGTTATGCGAACATAAATGTACTGACCAGCTGATTTTAATTGCGATTTCAGGTTTGTTACCATAGTAACAGTTTTTTTTCGTCATGATTACAATCACGAGTTTAAGTATCAGTTAATAATTAAAATTATCAAAACTACAATATAATTCATTGCTTCTTGGATTCCGCGCGCGCGCGTCTTACTGACCGCATACAAACAGTGAGAGCTCCGCGATAAATTTTTCTAGTAATTACGAGTATGAATATATATCAGTGCAACCTATACTAATCGGAAGCTAAAAGTGGCAGTGTAACGTTATCGAAAACCAAATCCAATTAAAACAAACGGTGTGTGAATAATTAACAAAATAAAAATCATAACAACAAAGACTTGTTCTAATAAACTTGTGAACTTGTGTGACTCATCGTCGACTTCGCAAAGTGATTCATCGTGACAGACAGTTTTGCGATTCATTACCTTAAATGGTCATCGAGTGAACGCAAGTAAATTACTAATTACTTATCACTATAAAGTATTGGACTATTTCGACAACGCTACTACAGAGCATTGTGGCGCAGGAGATTAACCAGGCGCGTCTACTAGAGTGTACACGAAGTGGAGCAAGTTCGAGCCCCACCTCACTGCAATCTACTTTTTGGATTTTATGAACTTTTGTGTTATTTTTATTTTTTACACAAATTGAGTAAAACAAAAAAGGTTCATACTTTTTTTATTTTTTATTTTAAATCACTACCACTATGGACAACTATGAGAATGATAACATTACTGTCCGAAAAACATCAAGAGCAAAGTCAGTGGACAATATTTTAAATAATAATTTAAGCACTAGCTCTACGTTATTGGACACCACAATGATGAGCTTGCCAAATGCTTCACCAAATGACAGCGACTCCTCAAGCCTTAAAGATGAAATAAGAAGATTAAATATGGAATTAGAAAGTGCTCATCTTGAGATTGATAACCTCAACAGTGAGAATTTTCGCTTGAAAATGGATATAGGGCAATATCAGAAGATTATTGAAACTTATAAAAAGGTTAAATTGCAAGAAACAAAAAGGTTTTCGCCGATTTCTGCTCGAAAAAGGAACTTTCTAAAAACAAGCAGTTTCTCTACCCCGACAAAGAGTTTTTCACCCTCGATTTTGCCTTCGAATCATGAACCTATTAAGAGAGCGACCACTTTAGACGTAGGTGACAGTTCATTTAATACAGCTGGGTCGATCTGCAGTACTGATGAAATAGTTCCTACAAAATCGCTACTAATTAATGACGTTGAAAACTCCAACATGATGACGAATAAAATTGACTATGATATTGACCACAACGAACGAAATAATCATACATCTTTGACCTCAGGTAAAAACTTAGAAATGACGAATATACCGACACCCAATAAAGAACCGGAAAAGTTAAAACAACAGACTGTGACAAAGGAAACTCAGAGAGTTATGATATATGCCGACCAAACTGGATATGGAGTCCGGAATACTCTTCAGGAACTACTGGGGGAAAAATTTGCTGTGACATCCTATTTAAAACCAAATGCAACTACGGAAGAAGTATTAAAAACGTGTGTTAATACGTGTAAGAACTTTAACAAATCTGATTTTGTGATAATATTAACAGGCTCGAATGACATAAATCCTATGAATATCCAAACGTATTTACACCATACATTATGTCAACTCAAATCCACCAATGTGTTAGTCGGACAAATTTACAAAAATAGGACCTTAAATGAAAACAATGTCAATAATTTACTAAAGTTTGTATTTTATAATTGTAAGAATTCATCCTTTATACAATTACATAATGACTCTCGTTATCCAACGAAATATATGACCATGTTAAATGCTTGTAGGTTAATTCACAGACAAATATTGCACATGAATTATAAAAATAATTTTATAAAATATACTGAAAACTTATCTATATGTCGGAAACAAATAAAGACTAAAGATGTTGCTATACAGACCTGTTATGTAAATGATGTTAGTGTACAAACGGATAATATTTATATTGAAACTCCTTTAGAAAACTTTTTTCGTGACTCAAAGTGAGCCACACTTGACAATTCTGCACCAAAACATAGCTGGGGCATTAAACAAACGCGACGAAATTTCATTTGCCGTGTTTGATTTGTTAAATAAAGAGATCAGCGTAGATGTACTATGTCTTACGGAAACATTTTTGCTTGAAGGTACTGAAAAAAACTTTCGTCTAAAAGGATTTACAACTGCAGCTTACTATTCAAGGAAAACTTCAAAAAGAGGTGGTTCCATTATTCTTATAAGAAATGAAATTGAATTTAAAATCATACAGGAAATACAAAAAATAAGTGAGACATGTGTATTTGAATGTTGTGGTTTAGAACTAACTAAATACGGGATATTATTGATATGTGTTTATAGAACCCCTTCGTCAAATGTAGCGATCTTTCTTAATAAATTGGAAACTCTCTTGAGGACATTGTGTCGTAATACAAGAAAGAAAATTATCATATGTGGTGATACCAATATCGATATTTTAAAACAGTCGAAAGAGAGTAGGGAATATAATTACTTGTTGCAAAGCTACAACATAAAACATGTTATCTTGACGCCTACTAGAGTTACAGAAAAAACACAAACTTGTATTGACCACATCATTCCTTGCTGGCCTACCACCATGGGATCTGGAGGCAACAGTCCTTGCACACATGCACGACCAGCGCGTGGAGGTGCAACGCCGGGGCGAAGATCCGCTGCCCGAACATGTCGAGGCGTGGCGGAAGGAGCTCCGGCGAGATCTCATGGTGAAGTGGAAACAGCGACTGTCGCAACCCAGCGCTGGGCAAACCGTAATCTCAGCGGTAGTGCCCCTCTTTGAGGCGTGGCTGGATAGACCTCACGGCGTCCTCACCTTCCGCATGACGCAGGTTCTCACCGGACATGGGAAGTTCGGGAGATTCCTGCACCGGATTCGTGCGGAGGAGACGTCCGGGTGTCGCCACTGTGAGGCGAGCCCGGAGGACACGGTGGAGCACACGGTGGAGGTGTGCCCTGCTTGGGAAGAGCATCGCCGTGTCCTCGTGGGGGTGATCGGCGGCGGCGACCTCTCGCGCCGGGCCCTGGTTCAGGCCATGGTCCGCAGCGAAGAGGAATGGCGGGCGGTCGCCTCCTTCTGCGAAGCAGTAATGCTCGTAAAGGAGGAGGCCGACCCACAGTGTATTTTTTCCCCAAAAAATCGGACATGCCTTTTTTTTTGTGAAATCTTATACATAAATGTTTTATGAATTAATTAATAGAACACTCATGCACCTATTTCTCATTATGGAGAAATAAAACCACTTTATTCTTTTTTATAGTGAAATAGTAAATCATCCATAACTTTTGAAATATTTCACAAATTTTCTTCTTGGTTTTTCTGATCCACAATAATCTCAAAACACATAATACTAATTGATTTATATATTTTTTAATTGAGTTTTAAGAGATTTATTTACAATTTAAGCATTTTTTATTTTATTTTTTTATGATCGTATTTTCAATTATTTGGATTTTATTTTTCTTTAGAATTGTTAATAAAATGTGTTAGAAGCTTAGAAAAAAAAATCAGATCCAAATAATGAAGGATCTCTAACTTAGAGGCTTCTAAAGTTTTCTATGGTAATTATGGTTTTAGGGTTGTCAATATTTCTTTTGAAATTTATTTTCTTTTAAATTAAAAAATGGTGGTTAGGGTAACAATTATTATTCTTCATCCTGATCGGCCGAAAGAATTTCTGTTATGTTGTCGCTATCGGTATGACCTTCAATAATTTCAATTTCATTTTCTGTTGCCGCCTCAAAATCGTCTTCAGCTGAGATTTCATACGGTTTCAGTAACTCCACTACCTTGGATGGTAAAGGCAAAGATTTGAGTTTTTTCAACCTATTCTGAAGCCTAATGTAGGAAATTTCTGGATCTGACGATTCCAGTGCCCTGTGAAATAGGTCCAACATTGTTTTTTCACGGTCGGATTTTCGGCTATGGTGTTCTCTGTCATAACGCCAGAACTTATTCCGCGCTTCACCGGCTTGTTCTGATAATAGACCCACTGGAAGAGCTGAGCTATTAATAATATCTTTGCCGTGAATGAGGATTTTGTGCATAGTTACTGTCATTGGGTACCAACCATATTCTGCCACGTATTTAGATGCTACGGTTTTGCAAAAATCTCCAAACTTATCAGCATCTACAGGTAGACTACAAGATAAGGTGACCAGAATCGTGTGAAGATCGTCCAACAACCACTGACTAAGGCCTAATATTTCTGCAAACACTGCACGATTTTGATCAGATAGAACGGTTCGGGCTGTGTTGCCGTCATTTGTTGTTCCAGCATTGGGTCTCACAACATCAACCAGCACTTTCAGTTCTTTTCGCACTCTCTCTTGCACACGTTTCTTTGTTTCCTCTACAGTGTTTGATTCCAGTGAACATTTGCTTACCCTCCATTTCTTAACAGGAAGCTTGTAGCCCAAATGAAGTAAAAACTCCAATACCCGAATCCATGCATGCAAGGGGCTTATTCCGTATTTGAAAACCGACACATCTATTGGCCGCGAATAAATAATATCTAATTTGTTGAATTGTGTAGAGGTTGCTTTGCAAAACGGACATTTAAGTTGAGAAGAAGTCTCTGTTATTGAATTCAGAACTTTGCCATCTATGCATGTCAAATACAGTTGTGGTTTTGCCCTTATTGTCTTCTTGTTAGATGTCGTTGCTTCTAATGTAGTTAAATCCTTAATTTGGTCATCTATCCACTTCTGTTCATTGAGTATTAAATCTTTCGTCTCTTTTCGATATTGGATATGAATCGGGCGGCAAAACCTGTATGATTGTGGAGTTGGGTTTAACCAAAGAACAAAGTCTTTTTTTGTTTTTATCCGCAATGGAATGAATGTAGTGGCAAATAAACTGTTTTCAGGGTCTTGATTATCAGAAAAATTTTGTTTATACAATGATTGACCCGAACTACCATCAAACCCCCAACTACCTTCAAAAATACAATCTACAGTATCAAGGTTTTTTTGTTCACAATATGCTGATATAATTTCGTCGCATGAGTGTACTAACCTTTGAAGAGTGTGAGAAAGTAAACTAGCTAATGGGACAAAGGCTTCTCTCTCTGTTACTTGAACTGCACTATCCGGATAACATTTTTGTTTTGCGTCGAATACTTTTTTATATGTAGGAAATGCTGGAAAACCTCTTGATTTTAAATCATGTTGCAAAAAATTGTATGTAGCTACTGTAAATTTTCTGTCTATAAATACTGCTAAAGCTTCCTCTGGAGAATAAGGACGGGGGTCTTCGCGAAGTTTGGTTGCTAGCTTAGTCGGTCGTGTTGGACTTTCAAGACAAGAATTTATAACAAATTGCAAATCTTTTGATGCATTGGTTTTTAATTTTTGACCTTTTGCTTCTAATGCACTAGAAACAGCTTTGATAACTTTTGCCGGTGGTTCACTTTCTAAAGAATACTGGAGTTCTTTGCACACCCTTCGTTTTTGTCTGCCACTAAGTGATTCATAGACCAAACATGAAGAAGTCGAAGGAATGGCATCGATTGTGGGCGACACGGCAATATCAAAAATATTTTGTTCAGGGACTATATGTAAATCTTGAACACTATGATTTGGATCAGTATTGGACTCTGAAATTTGTTGCTGATGATGAGGTGCAAATTCATATCTGTCAAGCGATTGGCTCATAATATTAATTTCAGAGTCAGGAATAACCACAGAGTCGGAAAGTGACGCATCTTGTAAAGTTGGATGTTCGCTAATTAAAAATTTATTCAAATCATTTTGTATCGATTCTTTAAGCCACGTGTTATTCTTCTTTGCAAAAAAGGTCATATTATATTTACAGTTTTTGTAGAGGATTTCACATTTAGACGTGAATTTAGCTATTGCTTCTTTGAATCTTTTCTTATCATTGACATCAGTTTCGGAAAATCCTAAAATATTCAAAATAAGGTTTGACCTTTCTTGTAAAGGCAGGTCAGTAGGGCGAATTTTCAATCCCATTTCTTTTGATTTGGTGATCAACATCTTATAGGCATCGAGCCTACTAATTACGTCTCCTTGTGTACTTGCGAATACTCCCGGAGGATGAAGAGTACCGGCTGTGGCGTTATCCACAACTCCATCAACTGCCACTCGTGGACCAACATGAGGGTTGGCGCCCTCATGCCCTCCTTGCAGTAAGTCAGCCGGTCGGAGCCCGGACAGACATCCCTCAACAGGCCGGGTCAGGTCCTGTTGAGGCAAAGTGGCGCCATGGGTCTTTGACGGCTCCATGGTGCCTCACCCCCGTTCCTCCAGGAAATATGTGTTGGTGCAAGGTTTTAGCCGTAGCCTAACGAGGGCGGACCCCTTCCCTGAACCACATATCACCTTTCATTGGATTTTAAACTGAAGATTTTAAAACTTTATTTAATTACTAGCTTTTGCCCGCGGCTTCGCCCGCGTGGTATTGGGGTTGCCTAATAAGAAGTTGTATATCCCACGGGAACCTTATGTTTTCCAGGATAAAAAGTAACATATGTGCTATTATGAAGTATACGCTATCCTTGGGCCAAATTTCATACAGATTCATCAGGCCGTTTTGGCGTGATTGAGTAACCAAACCAAAATAAGAAGTTATATAAGGTGCTTTTAAAATTATGCCAGGCTTTTTGGGAGGTGTACTGTTGTGTTTATAGATTACAATAGTGAAGAGCTTTCGTGCCCAGGAACAGTTAATCCAGTTTGAGAAAATAAAGTAGTTAAATAAATATTGACTCTATTCTGCACAACGTGGTTCACAAATTACGCGCGATGTTTCTCTTCGTCAATGAAACAGCTGCTATCTCTTTCCATTCGTTCTACGAATGAAAACTAAAATCAGCTGACTAGCTTGTCCCTACCTAATTCACTAGGTACGCAATAATACGTAGGCAAACAAGTGTTTTAAAGTGCAATTACTTACCAGTAGTTACCAGTTACGATGATAAACTTCACATCACACTTAAACAGTTCAGTTTAAGTTAGTTTAAACAATAGGTACTTAGATTAACCTTTCGACTTTTGTAATTACAGACACAATTAAAGAACAAAACGCCGGCGTTCGTTTAGGGCTCAAAAGTGTAATATCAAATAACGATAAATTACAGGAACTTGGCGTATTTAAAAGTTATCCGACACCAACGTATTTAAAAGTTATTTACACACTCCCTACCGATTTTGAAACTGTTGCACAAGTCCATCTCTGCGTTGCACACAAATGGGTTTTCACTTTGTTCAATGTGTCCGTTTTACTGTTCACTTGGCTAAATGTTTTTAATAAAAACGCGCGCGATAATAATAAAACTAAATCCCGTGGCGGGCGGGAGGCGACTGGCAAGCGGGTGGTCGGCCAGCGCGTGCGGCGAACGGGGTAGTGCGCGCGGGGGCGGGAAGGGGGGGGGGTTGCTGTGCAGTAACGACCGAGTGGCCGGCGCGCAGGCGGCATTCGTTTGAAATGAATGACAATCGTAGTATGAATGGCGCCGGTGTTTTGCGGCGCGGAGCGGCAACAGCGTATCGTAATATCGTAACACCGGAGGATGGTTTTATGCGAAAAAAGAATAACACAAATTATCAACATTTTATCTTTACTATTGTAATCTATAAACATAATACTATACTTCATAAAAAGCCTGGCATATATTTTAAAAGCACCTTATATATCCCACAGGAACCTTGTGTTTTTCCGGGATAAAAAGTTGCCTATGTCCTATTCCGGAGTGTATCCTATGCTTGTGCCAAATTTCATCCAGATCCGTCCAGCCGCTTTGGCGTGATTGAGTAACAAACATCCAAACATCCAAACATTGTAACTTTCGCATTCATAATATTCGTAAGATATATTTTTTTTTTTATTGTTGTTGATATGTTTCAATAAGTAAATAAGACCAAGATAATTTATTCAGATAATATTATAAACTGCGTTGGAAAAACTGACATTTAAAAAAATTACTTCAAATATTATGTTTATTAAATTATGAGGCGACAACCCTATCCAGAAAAATCTGAATTTTAACAACTCCGAGATCCTGCATAATTAGGATCCAAGAATTTGTAGGATCATAAGCATAAATAAAAAGAACATTTCGATCCTAGTTACAAATCCAAATATGTAATAATATGGCGGTAAAAAAAAGAAAACATAAATTTACAAAATCAGCCATAAATCTGTTATCTTGAATAAATAAAGCCTAGATGTTTTTTGTTATAGGAGGGATTTTAAGACACTATTTAATGCCGTCAATAGATTCTTAAAAAGAAGTCAAACTTTTAAGTTATAACTGTTTCTATGGTTTTTCTGGAAACCATAGACATTTTTTTCAAGTACTAATTTTCAATATTTTATAGCAAAAGGGCAATCAGGAGTTTTCGTCTCGCATTTATAATCACAAATCCTATGAAATTAGATAGTAAAAATGCCATGTCCGATTTTTTGGGCGAAAAATACACTGTGCGACCGCATAAGGCAAAGGCAACGGCGTACTCGCCGTAGCCGTCGCCGCCGCGATCCTGCCGATATCCGGCCACCGTAGACACTGGCTCGCGGACGGTGAGCAATGGGTAGCTCGCCGTCCGGTCGTCTGTAAGACCGAGTCCTAGTCGTCAACGGCGCGCACCGTTCCCGCGCGCCTCAAGGAGTTGTCAGCAAACTGCAGGGGCCCTTCAGGGTCGAAGCCTCCCGGAGTCTAGAGGGAAGTGGGAAACTGTTACCTCGACTCCAGGAATAGGGCAAGGAAGGTACGGGGTAGGTTTTTTTAGTCAGTAAGAGTCTGACACTAGTCTCCCGCTCCACCCAAGAGCGGGTTTCGTCATTGGATGATTTTCACCTACCATAAAAAAAAAAAAAAAAAAAAAAAAAACCACATCATAACTAGCATAGAAAAAGGGAGCGCGAATATACACAATTTAGGTTTATCAGATCACTCAGCGCAATCATATACTTGGGCTGTTACAAAAATACATCAACCTGTTTTAAAATGGTGGTATCAATTTAAACGGGATTATAGTCATGAAAACATAGAAACATTTTTGAATTCAATTTCATGCCTCTCTTTTAGTGACGTAATGGAAACAGGCTCAACAAACGAGGCATTCCATAAATTTATCGATACATTTTTACTGTTCTATAACTTATGTTTTCCTACTATTCGCGTAAAAATAACAAATAAAGCTCTAAATAAATTAAACTGGCTATCTAAAGGTATCAAAATAAGCTGTAAGAATAAAAGTAAATTACACTATAAATTAAAATATAAACGCAACGAACCATGCAGAAGTCAGTACAAAACTTATTGTAATTTATTAAAAAAATGCATTATAACGTCACGGAAAAATAATAATACTAAATACATAATTAAAGCTCAAAATAAGTGTAAGGCTGCATGGAATATAATAAAGAGACATACCGGTACAGATTTAAAAAGGTCCTGCATTTCAAAAATTAATATTGACAACAACGACTGTACAAGTCCCGGTTCTATTGCTAATCATTTTAATAATTTTTTCATTGACACGGTTACAAATAATAGCCAAAATAATAAAGGAGAATCTACATTAAATCAAATAAATCATATTGAATCAATCAGCAATTCAATATTTTTGCACCCACTCGACAAAAGTGATCTTAAAAAAATAGTGATGTCCCTTAATGATTCCAAAGCTTGTGGTTATGATGAAGTTCGTACCGACATCATAAAACTGTCAGTTAATATAATTCTTGAGCCCCTTCTTCACGTTGTTAACCTCTCATTGGAACAAGGAATATTTCCCGATTTATTAAAAAAATCAATTGTAAAGCCAATACTTAAAAAAGGAGATAGCACTCAAATGGACAATTACAGGCCAGTGACTTTGATACCAGTGTTTTCAAAAATTTTTGAAAAAGCTTTCCATAATAAATTAGCAAACTTTATTGAAAAGCACAAAATTATTAAAGATGAACAGAATGGGTTTCGTAAAAATAGAAATACATCTTTGGCAGCCTTTCAATTGATAAAAGAAATTACAGACTGTATTGATAAGAAAATACCTGTTACAGTTTTGTTTATGGACATGAGTAAAGCATTTGATTATGTTTCTCATGAACGACTATTGGAAAAGGTTTCTAGGTATGGAATCAGAGGTACAGCATATAAATGGGTCGAATCTTATTTATCTGACAGAGTACAAACAGTAGAAGTTACACAGTATAATGATAAAACAAAAACGTTAGAATCATTTAAGTCTTCCCCTATGTACAATAGATATGGTGTGCCGCAGGGCAGTATTTTAGGGCCACCAATGTTTTTGCTCTATATAAATGATTTCCCAGACATTATAAATCATAAATGTGTACTATTCGCCGATGATACTACTATTATAATCAAGGGACATGATAAAAGGTCGTACGAAAAAGAAATTAACATTGCTCTCCAAAGAACTATAGAGTGGTTAGAGGCTAATAACTTGAAAGTTAATATTAATAAAACAAAATTTATCCAATTTCACACCTATAGATCAAAACCGCTAGATCTAAATATATCCTATAAAGGGGTCCCTCTGACTGAAACTGATTCGATTAAATTTCTTGGAATAACTCTAGACAAATTCTGCTCATGGAAAAATCATATAAATGACATTTGCGCCAAAATAAACAGTTTTGTATACCCATTAAGACGTATCAGCTGCGAGGTGTCCAGAAATGCTGCAATAACAGCCCTCCATGGCTATGTAACCACTACTCTTAGGTATGGTATTATCCTATGGGGTCGTTGTGTGGAGATTGATCAAGCATTTATAATGCAAAAAAAATGTGTGAGAGCCATATTTGGACTAAAACAAATAGAGTCATGTCGTCCATTTTTTAGAAAACATGGAATACTCACTCTGCCTAGTCTTTATATATTAGAATCATGTATATTTGTTTTTAAACACAAGAGTCTTTTCCAGCAAGCGACTAGTTATTATGCCCCACGATCTATGTATACTAATAAGTTAGCTCAACCAAAGACGAATCTCATTGTTACAGGGAACAATAGCTATATTATGTGTATAAAATTGTATAATAAAATACCAAATTCCATGAAAACGTTACCTTTTTATAGGTTTAAAAGTAATTTGACGAAATTTTTAATTGAAAAGTGTTTCTATAGTGTACATGAGTTTTTAGGCTATAAGTTATAAGTTTTTGGGTCATTAAATTTTATTTTGGAATTTAAATTATTACTATTCGAAATAATTTTTATTTTTATTGTTATTATTATAATGATTGACATGAGTACTATTGACATGATCCCTGTAGACATTTATGATTATTCTTGACCTTTTTGATTATCAATGACATTTGAGATTGTTTTTTTAGACATAGATTACTATTGACATTTATGATTATTGTTTCAATTTTTATACTTTTTTTTTTCAATAAATAATACAGTTTCAATTTATAGATAATTATCTGTGTAATAAACGAGTGCATGTTTAATATATTATTAATTATTATTCATGAAGCTACTGTATATTTGCACGCCGAAATTAATGGCAGAATAAGAGAGCAATTTTATTTATTTATGTCAACTTTCTGTACCTTATTTATGCAAATAAATGATTTCTTTCTTTCTTTCTTTCTAAATCAAATGAGGGTCGAATGACGTTACATCATCAGGAGTACTAACATGAGGGTTCCGCATGCGACTGCACAATGGTGACAACATTGATTGGTAGTGGGGCCCACCTGTTTGAGCTGATTATTTCTTGTGACGTCACATTTGTATCAGGTTTCTTTTGTAATTGGCTGACAATATATATTTTTGATTGGTACATCGTTAAATAACTTTTTCTGAAAGGAAATGTTTAATTCTCATCGACTAAAACCCAGCTGTGTGGGCCTTTTTAGGTGGGAAATCATTCACTTCTCCCGCTCAAGGATGGGTCGAGAGGGTGTGCCAGATTTTTACTAACTAAAACCTACTCTTATGTTTCTTCTTTGCCTTGCGTTCCGGGGTCCCAAGATTCCCTTTCGAAACCGAACCCATGGCCCCAGTAGGCTGTGACCCTTCTGGGCCTCTACAATTTTGCTGACTTCTTTTTGAGGCGTGCGTAGGACACGACGCGTCGTCGACGACCCGGCTCGGTCGGAACGATTACCGCACAGCTAGACGGCGAGCTATCGTCCGTAAGCTGACACGTTCCAGAGCTGTCATGTGGTCATTTAAAAAAAAAATCGCACCATAGACACCTAAGATAACATTGGATATGAAATTTACATTTCTTTCAGTTAGTCATATAAGACAGTCATTCTTCATTTTTTTTCAACTTTAACACCCTTTAAAGAAGTGATTACTTGTTGCTAAGTAATTTATTATTATTTTTTTTTAACGATAGAATACAAATTATTGCTTAAGTAGTTACTTATACTCAAGTAATTAGTTTTATTTGTTTTTTAAATAGGGGTGTTAGTATATAACGTATTACTTAGATTAAATGTTTATCTAGATTCCTCCATTCTTAGAACCCATTCTTTTTTACGAGCTCATTGCTTTTTACTCGATGTTAAGCCGCGGTTGTCTTAACTGAAGTACTCTTTTATCTAACGTGTAGTCACTAAAGGCATTTTGGTGCTTATATACCCATTTGACTTCAAGTCTTCTGTTTTTATTTTTGTTTTCGTGGGAAATCTTTAAAAGGCCCCTAACTTTTGATTATACGTCCGGCCAGTATAGGTTTTTTACCTCTCTAAAGTCACCTCAGTGATCACCATCAGCCCATGAGTCTGAGTTTCCTGATGGCTACAACCCGGGAATCTGTAAGTCTACTGCCTAGAGTGAATAGTATACTTCTAGGTAAGCGCGCTCCATCGTCGACCGCAACGTTGTTTTCCATCAGGTCTGATAGTCCTAAATTACGCTGACACCTAAATTATAATCGGACGGAAAGACTGCAGCCGGCAAACTGTTCCAGTCCCTCGATGTACGCGGTATAAGCGACGAGGCGAAACGCTTAGTCCGGACCTTATCTGAATTTCGTTCTAAATAAAAGATACCTTTTGTTACCTGAGGCTTAGACGACGTAATGTACCGACTTACAAAAAAAGAGAATAACAAATAAAAATAACCCTCAAACATCCTCATATTCCCAATTGGTGAAAACCTCATTTGACACTGATACTCCTATAATAGAATCACATTATGCGGCTAGGGTGGGGCCCCTGGGGACACGACAACATCGATTGCGCGATAGTCGAGTCGAATAGTCGAATTACTATTCGATTCTCGCAACGATCCGTACCGAGTGTTTGTCCAGGGCATGGTAAAGGAGTGTAATTGAAGATGTCGATTTTTATTTGGTCTGTTGTTAGTTGTTTGGACAGGGAAATTGGTTTTTAAACAGGCTCGGATGACCGTGTCAATAGTGCGGTGAAGAGTATTGGGATGGGTAGTGGGCTTTTAAGCCGTGGTGAGATATAAATCTCACTAAGACTGAAACTTAGAGTATAGTTTTGACATTATTCACTTCTATATGACTTAAAAAAAACTAGATTCGTAGTTTTGTTTCACGTCATTAATTTCTTGTAATGCCTAGATGCATTACTCGGGTTCGGTTACTTTTATTATTATTGATTGGCTCGCGCTTTACCATTATCTCACTTGATGGTAAGCAATGATCTACGATGGAGCACGTTCGCCTAGAAGTAACTTACTCGCTCATAAATCGAAATGAAATGCAAAGGCCCAGTCAGACTAGTTGTAAGTTGTTGTTTTACTAAATAATATTCCTAGAAGCTGCAAGATATACCACAGCAAAGAAAGAAAGAAAAAGAGTAAGTAGTAAGCAAGTTGGCTATATGAAAAAATCGTGTCAATATTCTATAAACCTGACGTTAGAATTAAAAAGTTATAAACATGTAAAAATCTACTTAAAAAAAGAAAAAAAAAATGTTTATTTGAGACTCGCACAAGACAGACAGAATAAAATAAAAATGTTGTTGTGTTTATAATAAAAAACTGTTCTTAAATTGGCCTCGTTTGTTTGAAATAGTAACTTTCATTTTTGTAGTTTCATCACTGATTTGTTACTCATAATAAATAGCGAGTACCAGTTTCCGCAACAAATAATTAACTACTTACATAAAAGTCAAATGTACGTAACCTAATCATTTCAAAGACGAAACACTGAACTGCACAACATGTAATACTACAATTCATACCTAATTTAAAAAATCCTATACCTTCTATTATTAAATTAAAATATTTTATTCTAAATAAAATAATCCTTATTTCCTTTGTTCACTCAAGACGCGTGAATCGCTGGGCTATTTTATTTAATTATTTTTTTTTTGTGTTTTTAATGTCAGGAGATTCTTTTAAACGAAAGTTGTGTAGAACACGGAAAAAAAAGCAAAAATTAATGACTTTTTTTATTTAACGGTGCAGTATTTGACCGTTCGCACGTTTAACAGGTCATAGCAAAGAAACTTTAACGTCTCTCGGATCAACTAGTCTATGCTTTTTCAATATTACAAATGTGAAATTAACCCTGTCTGTCTGTTACGCTTTTACGCTTTCACGGATAAACTGCTGAATCGATTTTAATTAAATACGGTGCAAAGTGAGCTTGAACGCCAAGCAAGGACATAGGCTACCTCGTAGGGACTCTGCAAACGGGTCGAAGCCTACTGCCAGGGTCTCTTTCTGAAAGGAAGGTTTGGGCCCAGTGCAAATGGCAGAGAAGGAACGGGGTGGGTGTTAAATCAATAAGAGTCTGACACTATTTCCCGCTCTATCCAAGAGCGGGTTTCATAATTGGTTGTGTTTTGCCCACCATAAAAAAAAGTAGGCTACCTATTATCTGCTTTTGACTTCCACTTCACGCGTGTTATAACTGACATTCACGCGGACGAAGCCGCTGGCAGAAGCTAGTATAGTATAAATATACCCCTGAAACAGTCAACCACAAAATATATAATACACAAAAAATAGAAAAATTCATCCCACTTAACATACATAAAAACACTAGTTAAAACCAATAAATCGATAAACTACACACAATTATCTACAATCCATTCCTACTTTACTGGACAGATTTAAGCAAAAGATGTAAGGGGGTCATCCAAGGGGGTCGTCCAAGGGGGTCCGTCGAAGGGGTCTCAGTAAAACGTTAATCGAATCTGGACGTAATGGGATTTCTTTCTTGAGGGGCACATTGCTAAAGGATTAATTTATATCAATTTAAATGGGAGCTGTGGATACAGGGTGAGTTTATTTTTGTATGGGTATTTTTACGAGTATGTATTTGGTTTTTGTGAAGTTTTTATTGCGCATGTAATGTATGACTTTGTATTGATTGTTTTTTTTTTAATTTTTTTTTTTAATATATAGATTTAGACTTCTTTATACATATCACAAATTTTGGTCAGCAAATAAATATTTGAAAAAAAAAAACATATAATGTATAGATATTATATGTTTCTTTTTTCTCAAATAGTTGAAATGGGCGATTTTTCTATGTTGTGATACAAATAATAGCTGTGATGATGTCAGTAAGAGTCAGACACTATTTCCCGCCTTGCCCATGAACTAGATTCGTCATTGTTCCCGCCTTGCCCAAGAATCATCATTTCAATCAATTCATCATTTTTACCCACTATAAAAAAAAAAACCGCCTTCAAAAAAAGCCAAACGACAAAAGTTCCTACACTAAAAAGTTAAAAATAAAAATTTGAATTGCTGTAAAGAAACTTAATTTATAGGTAAATTTATTTCACATTAATATTTTGCAAATATTCAAAATTTATTACTTCTTTTTGGAGTCGGTGCCAGCATTTTTATTGTTGTAACTTAATGTTAGGTAGCTTTGCTTGTGCTTGCAATGCTTAAACATTTTCAATGTACTTAAAATGTTGCAGAAGGTTTTTGTAAGTATATATTTTTTATTTGAAAAAAATGTGCAAATGGGATGTTTTTTTTAGAGAAGTCTAATATGTATTTATGTCTTAGTTAAGTATTATATATTTGAGTATGCAAATAGGTACTAAGTAGTTTTATAGTGAAGTTAGAGGTAGTTTTTCAAGGGATTGTTGCCCATTCGTAATTCCTTGCCTTGGCTGGCACCGACTCCAAAAAGAAGTAATAAATTTTGAATATTTGCAAAATATTAATGTGAAATAAATTTACCTATAAATTAAGTTTCTTTACAGCAATTCAAATTTTTATTTTTAACTTTTTAGTGTAGGAACTTTTGTCGTTTGGCTTTTTTTGAAGGCGGTTTTTTTTTTTTGTAAAAAGTTTTTTTTATTTGTAGCCGTTTAGTGTTTTTTATTATAATGTGTTATGGCAACGAAGTCAATATCGTTCCTACATTTCTTTTGAAAAAGTTACCAATGTCATATCAGTAGGAATACATATATTGTTACAGTGTAATCGTTTTGATCTCGTGGAGAGATGATATGATGCATGAAATACTTATGATTCATTTCATGAGTACATCTTATGACAGCTCTCATAATCATCATCATTTCAGCCAGAAAACGTCCACTGTTGGACATAGACCTCCCCCAAGCGTCACTACAACGACCATTTCTGTGCGACTCGCATCCATCGCGTTCCCGTGATTCTCACCAGGTCATCGGTCCACCTTGTGGGAGGCCTTCCAAAGCTGCGTCTGTTGGTGCGCGGTCGCCACTCTAGAACCTTTCGGCCCCATCAGCCATCTGTTCTACGAGCAATGTGCCCTGCCCACTGCCACTTAAGTTTGGCAATTCTTCGGGCTATGTCGGTGACCTTGGTTCTCCTGCGCATTTCTTCATTTCTGATTCGAACACGCAAGGAAATTCCGAGCATAGCCCTTTCCATTGACCTTGACAGCATTGCCCATGACAGCTCTAATAAGCTCAAACAATGCTAGGATACATTATTTTACTTTGAAGTTCCCATGCCGACCTTCCACCTTCCAGCTTCATCATCACATCAGTTCAATAGTATCTTACAGCCAAAGTGCATCTTATGACAATTCTAACAAGCCCAAACACGGCTAGGATATATTAATTAGCTACGCAGTGCCAGTGCCTACCTTCCAGCTCCATCATCATCATCAGATCAGTTCGATGATAACATTTTCAACATAATTATTTAAGATCATTGGTTTATAGTGCATTTTCAAAGTTGCTTAACTACCTTAATTGTGATATCTATGCGAGTGTCAAGTTTCGTTAGCCATTTTCTGATCTTCTTCACCAGTTCCACCTCATCAAATGTTACTTTTTGACTGTAAATGCTTGAGTTCTCGATGAAAATATAAAAAAAAACTATATAGTTGCCTATAATATTTTTTTTTTTTTTTTTTTTTTTTTATTTATTCAGAAAACCAACAGCGATACATATGGTATTATACAAACAAAGATATTGCAGTTTAGTACGGCTAATAATAGGTTTCCCTGCTTAACCTAATTTGTATCACATGCGAACGGACTTTAAACAATATTTAAAAATAAGGTTTTAGCTTAGAAGTGAAAATTAAGTAGGTAGGTACATTTTATAAAAAAGGGTATGATGGTAATATTAATTAAATTAAAAATATGAATGAAGTATAGTAAATGGAACGTAGTTGCTTGCTATTTGCCTTTATCAGCCATAATCTGTTTAACCTGGGCTTTAAAACTAGGTTTTGAGCAATTAAATACATCGACCTGAGAGAAGTCATTGTTGTAGGTTCGCGCAATACGAGTAAGTAGACAATTACTAGCATAGTTAGTTGCATGCCTAGGCACATGCAACATTGGCGTATGGCGAGTGCGTCGTAGGGGAGTATTAAATTTGATCTGTGATAACAAATCTGGGCAATCCAGCCTACCATTCAGTATGTCGTAAAGTACACACAAGTCCAACACTTTACGTCGTTCATCCAGTGTTAACAATCCATATGTCCGACAGCTATTCTCGTAGGACATTGGAGGCTTACGAAGGCGGTAGTTAAGGTGATTTATAAATTTTTTTTGAACCCGTTCTATTTTATTTTTATATATAATATATTGAGGGGACCATATTGGGCATGCGTATTCCAAAACGCTGCGAACATAAGCAAAATACACAGATTTAAGGGCTTCAATGTTTTTAAATGCCTTGCAGGATCTTAAAACGAATCCTAAATTTTTGTAAGCTTTGCTAGTAATAAGATCTATGTGATTTGAAAATGCCAATTTGCTATCGAACATAACTCCTAAGTCTCGAACAATCTCAACTCTATCAATCGTTATTCCATTAAATTGGTACGAGTACATTATAGGGTTCTTCTTACGTGTGAAACTGATGCATTGGCTTTTAGTGACGTTTACTGTAATCTTGTTTCTCGTGTAGTAATCATGTAAATTGTTAAGATCTTGTTGGAGAGCAGTACAGTCATCGAATGAAGTAATTTTATAAAATATTTTTTTGTCGTCAGCGTACATTAAATGTTCGGAGTGTTTAAAAGAGTCAGTAATGTCGAATAAATATGCATTATAAAAAAGAGGTCCTAAATGCGATCCTTGTGGAACACCGCTAGGTATTTCAATAAAGTTAGAACGGTAACCGCCCAATACTACAGCCTGTGACCTTTTAAATAAATATGATTTTACCCATCGAAGAAGATCGCCGCGAATACCTAGTCTGTATAATTTGCTGAGCAGGATGTTGTGATCCACAACATATTTGAGGAGTTCCCTCGATTTCTCATGGATCCCATCATCAAAACTCAATTTTGAAAAAAATGGGACCAATCTGGAAGCATATCCTTTCAAGTACAAAAAAAATTTTGCAAATCCATCCATAAACGACGGAGTTCTGAGGTAACAAACATAAAAAAAAAAAAAAATAAAAAAAAAAAATACAATCGAATTGAGAACCTCCTCCTTTTTTTGAAGTCGGTTAAAAAAAAATTAAAAGTGCTTATATTAAAGTGCTTATTAACGCTTATATTAAAATGCTTACAATAAAGTGCTTATAAAAAAAATAAATTAAAACTGCTTCTCATCAAAATGCAACATGTCTCAATTTTCTACAAATATTTAAGGGAGCATCCTGTATCTGTTCATTCCGGGTAAGGTCTAATCCTCAGCGTTTGTTTGTGTCGGGTAATGTATGTGAGAGCGCGCGCACGCCGGCTAATTATGGAGACGATATTGTTGGAGTATATCGGATGCTGTGGATGGGAACAGTGGCTACAGGTATGTGTACCTAGATAGTGGTTTGGTAGACTTTAAGTTGTTTATAAATCGAAATATAAATTGAATAAGCCTTTAACTATAATATAGTTTTGAAAGGAATTTCAATTCATTGCCAGGTGTAAAAATTATAAAGTCAAAGTCAAAATGTTTTATTTCACATAGTCTTACATGGGCACTTGTAAAACGTCAGAAGCTAGGGCATGGTTCCAAATTGGCTGTTTCCTATGGAAAAGAATCGGCAATAAACTCCATGGTTATTCTTGTACTATAAGTTCGTGTCTACCTACAATAGCTGGAAAGTCTTATGTTTTAGACAAAAACAATAACCACTTGTAAGTAGCCGCAATTTTAATTAACAATTGATTTGTTTTGAGTTTGGAATCAATCCAACCTGTGCACGCCATTTTTTTTAAACGCGCCGCTGAAGCGTTTTTCAGAAACGCGCGTTGACGGCGAGCTAATTCGGCTGCGTGCGCATCACTGCAAGCGCGCGTCAGCGGCGCGTTTAAAAAACTCGATGTTCACAGACCCTAAGGCGTAAGCGTAAGCGTGTAAGACTTTTCCAAACTGAAACCCTTTTCAGCTGCTTTTTACGTTTTAGAGCTAGAGTATCTTTTCGCTCCCGTTTTGTTTTTTCAACCATTTTATTACGATACATAGATATTTGCAGTTTTACTAATTAATCTGATTACACTCTATAATTTACAGCAATATCACTGTATTATAAAGGCAAAAGTTTGTCTACTTTTTTATGGTGGGAAAAATCATCCAATAACGAATCTCGCCGTTGGGCGGAGCGGAAAATAGGGTCAGACTCTTACTGACTAAGCGACCCACCACGTTCCTTTTTAACCTTCATACCGGTGTCGGACCTTCCTTTCAGAAACCGCACCAAGGCCTCAGTGGGCTACGGCCCTGCAGTTGAGCCTCTACATTTGCTGACAACTCCTTGAGGCGCGCGGGAACAGAGCGCGCCCTCGACGCCTTGGCTTGGTCCGATCTGTTACCAGACGAACGGACGGCGAGCTACCCATTGAAATTAACTGAATGTAAACATACCCAATGAATTGAATGTAAAAATAACGGGAAAATTATAAAAATCGCAAACGTTCGTGCATCAGAACAGTTCTTAACATCTGTAAGGCTGTTCTCTTCGTTTTTTTCCTCACTATCCGCTTACAAAGAATGCAATCCGTGTCGCCTGCTTAGCAGCGAGTGCCGCAGACCACACCCTTCGATTATATGCAGACTACTCGCATTTATACCGTTTCATCGACGGTTTATAAACAGTCTTAAGTACCAGAATAGTCTGAATAACAAAACGATTATTGAAAACTTTATTATTTATTTTGCTACTTTGAAGAATCTGTACCTCAAGAAAATGGAACTTTATGTTATGTCTAAGTATGGTTTCCGCACTTAGTCCTATACAGACCATTGTACGTGAGCCATGGCAAAAATCGACACTAATACAATAAAGAGGTAAAGTTTGTTTTTTTTGTTTGTAGGAGGTAATCTCTGGAACGACTAAAAAGCTGCTTTACTCCTGAGTGCCAAAGGCTATATTTTATGAAAGCTGGCGAAGCCGCTGACAAGAGCTAGTAATAAATAAAATAAAATACGACATTTAACCAAAAGCCAATTTACATCTAAAAGATCTCAAATGCAAGTTTTTCGTAGCGTGTCTTCGTAGCTGCTACGGAACTGTAGTCACGCAAAGCTATTGCCACGATTTAAAAAGCCAAGTTTTTATTGTCCTTGCTTACTTTTACAATAATCCAATACAATATACCGACATGAATATCTACGAAAATTTTTACACTACGTTTATAGGTAAAGTGATAAGAACGTAGGCATAGCAATGTCGCTACGTTTTCGTAGCACCTTCGTAGCCGTAGAGGTCTTGCTACGTAGCTGAGTTTTACACAACTTTTTATATAGTTATTTCCATAGGTTATTTCTTATGATTTTTTACCATTACATTATTATTATTTGTACAGGTATATTAATTCTAACAAAAGAGTAAAATGTATCTTCCGCCGATAAAAGTAGGTACACATTTTATCGGTAAAAAAAAGTTGACTTATTTAGTACTCATATTTAAGCAAAACGAATTTGTATTTTTGAAAAGCCTAAGGGTCTTGTTATTTTAGAATTTAAGCGATCGATTTTCCATAGTTGCATTCAAATAAATTACATCAATTATCTTACTGATTCCATGTATTGATTTGGTGATGATAAATACTAATAGGTTTTTAGAAAAAAACTATTCAATGTCAGATCTATAAAACAACCTCAATCACGATTCGAACCTACTTCTAATTCTTGAATTTCAATTTCTCATTCTCTTTTGTATCATATAAAAAATGTCGATTGTGCATTTTTTGAAATTGATTTAAACTTGTGCTTGACTGCGATCTATCGCATTTATTGAATTATAAATACATATCTCTACAGCGGACCACAGCGAAAGGCGGTAACTGAACAGACCAGCGACATTCAAGAATTATTCGCAATATTATAGTGCATGTCATAAGGAGCATGCTCGAAAACCACAACAAACTCCTTTTGCACTATGATTGAAGAAAGCTTTACCAATCCAAAAGCACACAACGACCCGAGGCCCAGAGGCTGTTAACTGCTCAGCCTAGTAAAAATATTCACGTCTTATTTGGCATGTTAAAGTGCATCTTTACAACCACTATGTTATTTCAAATCGCATAAAATTATATCTTTAACAGTAGACTTTTTACACTAAACATCATTCTATCTTCGACAGTTTGAAAAGGTAAAGTATTTAAAAAAACTGCTTAGAAATATTAACAAGACAAATCGTAGGAGAATCATGGAATGCTATGGAATTAGTAAGTACGACATAAAAAGGACTTCATCTTACAAGGCATCCAAACCACCCATTTCAAAAAACGAACCGCAGAGAAACTTCACAAAAAAAAAACATAACGAACTCGCGGTCCGCAGGCAAAGGCAGTTAACTGAACAGCCTAGTAAAATATTCACGTGTAGTTATTCCATGCGGCTGCCCGCGGATCACCGCTGCAGATTAAACTATTAACAAAATGGTTGCTGCACGGATTCCATTTTCGAATAACGTTTTGCATATTTAAACGGTGGTTAGCGTGCCATGATCTGCGCGCGAAAAGGGTTTTGTGAACAAAAACTTTTTGGTTGAACCTACAAAGGGATTGGGTGGGTGAATGTAGTCTTTCATATTACAATCAAGAGAGAAAGACTTCTTATGTATAATTACCAATAATCTATCAGAAGATGCAGATGCAGTGGGATTAACAACCCAAAAGGTAAAAATCCGGCTGCCGGATATCTTTGTGCATTTAATCTGAATAAAAAAAAAGAAAGAAAGGTAGATAGGAATAAATAATTCCTAAGACCTCAGTCCTCAGAATAAGTGGTCTATTTCAGGACATAGTCTATTCGACCCTTCGTAAAAATCCGTTTGAGTGTACAGAATTTACAAACATACTTAATTATCTTTCTATTGTACATTGAGTAATTTCATTTACCGCGCAATGAAATTATTCTTCATGGCAAACTGCACTAACTTTAATCTCCAATTTTAGCATTGAAAGCGTCCCGCCAGCGAATTTATCTCGAAAACTATGATCATCCACCATGACAGTTGTGAGCGGTCGCCTAGCAACCGACGTAATTGGCGGCAAATTGTCGAACGGATTAGGTACGTGACACTATGATGGTGAATTCTATATTTAAAAAACGTTCGAATTTCGGTCGCCATATCTATTTGCCGCCAACTAATGTCAAAAGCTTGTCAAAAAAGTTTTTAAGCAGTTTGACTGCTTTATTTTGTTATCAGTTGTAGGACTTCGTGTGGCCTTGGTTCATCATTACATAGTATAAAACAAAGTCACCTGTCCCTATGTATGCTTAAATCTTTAAAACTATTCAACGGATTTTGATGCGGCTTTTTTAATAGATAGAGTGATTCAAGAGGAAGGTTTATGTGCATAATATATTTAGAATCAGTACGCGTGCGAAGCTGGGCGGGTCGCTAGTGTAATATATAGAAGAAGAGCAGCATTTTTTTAACAAGTAAGTACATACGAGGGGTGACCCAAAAGTAATGATAATCAATAATAAACACAATGAATAAAATAAAAAAATAAATTTATTTCTCAACATAGTCTCCTAGCAAGTCTATACATTTAGTCCATCTCTTTTCTAAACCTAAAATTCCCTTAAAAAAAAAAATCTTTATCTTGACTCTCAAAAAAGTCCTCAACCGCGGCCATCACGTCGCTATCATCGTCAAATTTCTTGCCTCGGAGGTGTTCCTTGAGTCGTGGAAAGAGATAGAAGTCACTGGGGGCTAAATCTGGAGAATAGGGCGGGTGGTCGACCAGTTCGAAGCCTGCTTCTCGAATGGTAGCCATCGCAACTTCGGTTGTGTGCAGGAGCGTTGTCCTGATGAAACAGGACTTTCGCTCGGAGTTTGCCCCGTCTTTTTTTCTTTATGGCTTCTCGCAGTCATCTTATTTGTTCAGCGTAGTAGGAGCCCGTTATAGTAACTCCCTTTTCCAGGTAATCAACCATTATGATTCCCTCAGCATCCCAGAAAACGGACGCCATAATCTTGCCCGCCGAGCTCGAAACTTTGAACTTCTTCGGTGTCAGTGAGGATGGCCTTTTCCAAGTCATCGATTGTTGTTTGGTCTCAGGATCAAAATGATGGACCCATGTTTCGTCCATGGTCACAAATCGAGACAAAAAATTTTCTTTGTCAGCCTGGAACTTTGCAAGATTGGCTCTTGAAATGTCAACTCGCTTTTTCTTTTGTTCTTCCGTTAACATTCTCGGTACCCTACGCGCGGAGACCTTCTTCATGTTCAATTTGCTGGTCAAAATGTTTTGGATGCTGCCATATGAGATCCCTGTGACCTCAGCTAAATGTTTGACGGTTACAATTCGGTCTGCTAATACGATATCTTGGATTTTTTTCACGTTTTCTTCAGTGAGGGACGAGGTTGGGCGTCCCTCGCGATGTTCATCTTCTATGGATGTTCTACCCAGCTTAAAGTCTTTGCACCACCATGCCACCGTAGAATATGGAGGAGCAGAGTCCCCCAGTGTCTCCACCAAATCAGAGTGTATCTCTTTGGTAGACATTTTTTTCAAACACAGGTACTTGATGACGCATCTCACTTCTTGTTTCTCCATTTTCGTGTTGTCACTCCGACTGCTGGTATTCAAATGAAGGTAGCTCCTCCAAATGACGTCATATTTATACAATTTTTTAGGTGGGAAGTAGTGAAGAACCGAGGAAGCTAAAAAAATTTTTTTTTGTATTTTTATCTTTATTAGAAATACCCGTTTATCATTACTTTTGGATCACCCCTCGTATTATACAAATTCATTAAGTCCCACGAGGACATCTTTGTCCGCACATCTATTGTCTTTTAATTGTGTCTATAATTAAGTTAGTCGGAAGAAATACTTTTATTGATAGCTTCGCGTCTGACTACTAAGTACATAACTAGTGGTAAGCAATTAAGTGGTCAATGGAGCGTGATGCCTAAAAATAAACATAAATGAACATTGTTTTATTTCTTCTTTCTAAAATAACCTACCTTTTTTTATGGTAGGTGAAAATCATCGAATGACGAAACCCGCTCTTGGGCGGAGCGGGAGATAGTGTCAAAACAAAACACCCACTCCTGTTTCTTCTTGGCCTTCATTCCAGGGCCCCGGAGTTTATTTCCACTTAATCCATGGCCCCACGCCGTACAATGGGGTGGGCTAGTTTGTTGTTTAGTTTCAGTACCTAATGAATTGCACCTAAAATATCGGTGGCGTAACGATACATCTTCCATTATGCTCAATTTTTTTCACGAGATTTTAATTTATTTACAGAAAAATGTTGACAATTTACACCTACCTACCTTTTATCTGAAGTCAACACTATCACAATGGATCAACACGTGTCTAATTCGCACACGTGCGACAAAACGTCAGAACAGGTACAATCGAGATGCATCGAGACGTCACTATACACTAGTAGGGGTGCATCACTATTGTACTTACCACCTGCTGAACATTACTGAGTCAGTCGTTTAGAATATTTTAATTGCTATTAAGTGATGCTCTTTTTGAAAGTTTAAGATTATGTTAGGTCGTGCGAAAATAATTTGTGACAGGCCATTTTTTTTTCGGTAATTTTTTTTTTGGGTTGTGTTTACTTTATGATTTTTTTTTCCAGCTAATATTCTTCATAAAGTAGCCTGTTTATTATATATTTTCGTTTTTTTTTTGTTGATATTTCGAAAATAAGCAAATCCGGAAATCTTTAAGAGTCAAGAGTGAATAGGTTACTTCTAGGTAAGAGCGCTCCATCGTCGGCCGCATCGTCATTTCCCATCAGGTGAGATAGCGGTCAAGCGCGAACCTATAATCATTAAAAAAAGCAAACCTCGTCAATTAACACGCGAACACGGGCGTTCACGCAGCGATTGCTTGGTTAACATACCATTCAAGATACTAGACAGGATCTCAATCAATGTCTAAAATCCTACTTCCAACTACGTCTCATTATAAGAGTTGTTAGCACAGGGGCCCAGCAGGGTCGAAGCCTCCTGGGACCAAGGGTTGATGCGAAAGCGGAACACCAGGGCCCTGGAACTAAGCCAAAAAGGAATGGTCGTTTAATCAGTTAAAGTCTGACACTATATCCCTTTCCACCCAAGGGTGGGAGTTGTCATTTGATGATTTTTGGGCACCATAAAAAAATAACCATTCAAAACACAAAAGAGTATGTTTAGCAGGTTCTTTTCATCATCATCATCATCAGCCTTATTAATTTTCCCACTGCTGGGACACAGGCCTCCTCTCTAGGAGAGAGAATGCGCACGCGGGCCCAGTGCGGGATGGTGGATGTCACGTGTCTTTGAATTTTTGATTCTAGGACATGCCGGTTTCCTCACGATGTTTTCCTTCACCGTTTTGAGAGCGGTGGTAATGCGCCTGGCTGGGTTTGAACCCGCGACCTACAACTCGTAAGTCGTGGCCTTTACCACTCGGACACCACTGCTCTCACTCGCAGCAGGTAGCAGGTTCTTTTACTCTACTTCAATCTACGTCTCATCATAAACAAATTTAGCAAAAAAACTAAAGATAAAAGCATTAATTAAGCCGCTAATTACAGCCGGTTATCACGCTCATTGTCTGCGCTGCGATTACGCGCGACATAAATTGAGCTGCGAATATTTAATAATAATTGGCTTGCCTTTGTTTAACGGAGCTGGGGGTGCCCGCCCACTTCAACCACCCTGCTGTACCGATAGCAGAGTACAGGGCACGGATTATATTTCGTCTTATATTTTTTATTTCGTAAGTAAATAAATGAAGTAAAAAGTTGAAAAGTGAAAGTCATGGTAACTCTTTCAAACAGTGGGCACCTCACCTACCTACTGTTTGAAAGAGTTACCATGACATTAATACGCGTGCCCGTAACGTTACTTCGAGAGTAACATGATCGATTAACCGAAAGTCGACTGAACGTTTGATCGAATAGAATTTATTGCGAAACTCCTTTTATCGCCAAATGCTACTTCGACTAAACGATTCATACGTTATTTATTTTTATTTTTTATTTATTTATTTGGAAACTCAACAATATAGCGAAAGATAATGAACATCGCGTAAATTAAGAGTAAATCGTGTAGAGATTCCCGTTATCCCGAAACGAACGCCGGCGTTTGCGCGTGATTTTGCTCCATTCGGTTAGGCGTTCGCATAGATTATATTATAAAATACTAGCTTTTGCCCGCGGCTTCGCCCGCGTACATAAAATATAGCCTATGTCACTCAGGAGTAAAGCAGCTTTCTATTGTTGCTAAAATTTTTCCAATCGGACCATGTAGTTCCAGAGATTACCTCCTACAAACAAAAAAATAAAAAAAAAAACAAAAAAACAAACTTTCTCTTTTTATTATATTAGTGTAGATTGGGGGTTTATTTATAAGGTATTTATCTAAAAACGTAAATAAGAAGTTCTTCATAATGTAGTCAGTAAATATCGAAAATAAACAAACCTTTTTGTTACTCCCCATATAGTAATACCAATCCGCACTGGGTCCGCGTGGTTGATTACGGCCCATTTCCTCTCCTAGAAAGGAAACAGAGGACTGTGTCCCAGCAGTGGGAATATTAAAAAGGCTGATGATGATGATGATATAGTAATAATACAAAACGAGTTTACAAAGATCCAGTGGCATAACTATAGGTGAAGCGCTGCTGCCGCGTTGCTGCTGCGGTACTTTTTTATTACATACTAGCTTTTGCCCGCGTCTTCGCCCGCGTACATAAAATATAGCCTATGTCACTCAGGAGTAAAGCAGCTTTCTATTGTTGCTTAAATTTTTCCAATCAGACCAGTAGTTCCAGAGATTACCCCCTACAAACAAAAAAACAAACTTTACCTCTTTATTATATTAGTGTAGATAAATAAATGTGTGCGACTGCCGCGCAACAACCACACTGCGACCGCTCGTCATTTATTTAAAAAGCCGCTGTCGCGCGGCAGTTTGCGACTAATTTAAAGGCGCTCAAACAGGCTTAGGTTTCAAACACATCTATATACAATTATACATATATATTATTTATTGTACACAGATATTGTCTAATTACAAAAATACAGAACAGGTGATGTACATAGGCGAGCTTAACCCACAATTAGGTTTTCTTACAGCAAACCGTTAAAGTATAATTGAAGAAATTAAAAAAAAACTAGTCTATATAATATTATAATATTTTTAGCGAAAATTGGAATATTAAGTTATTCCCAATTTTCGCTAAAAAATACCCTTCCTTTTTTGCTATCCGTACGGACATCCGGGTACACAGTTAAGCCGGTTATGAACGGCCAGTAATGACGGTGTCATTTGCGCGGTGAATTATAATTGGGCCGATAACGCCGTCCGCCCGACAGTAATAGACAAGTTAATTTAAACGCCCTGTATATAGCGCCAACGTACATAAGGGCTATGTAATATGCTGACGTATGTCGCGCGGTCGCGGCTTTTTGTTGAAAAATTGTATGTTGGTATGGTTATTATTTGAATTTGTTGATGGGGTGTTTTTATGGGATTTTTTTTTATGGTAGGTGAAAATCATCGAATGACGAAACCCGCTCTTGGGCGGAGTGGGAGACCTGTGTCAGACTCTTACTGACTAAAAAACCTACCCCGTACCTTCCTTGCCTTATTCCCAGAGCCGCGGTAACAGTTTCACACAAAGCGGCAGCTCCAGAAGGCTTCGACCCTGAAGGGCCCCTACAGTTTGCTGACAACTCCTTGAGGCGCGCGGGAACGGTGCGCGCCGTTGACGACTTGTTTTTATGGGATAGCATCAGCATTATCATGTTCCCACTGCTGGAACTCAGGCTTTCTAGAAGAGAGAATGGGCCGTATACCACCACGCGGGCCCAGTGCGGGTTGGTAGATGTCACATGTCTTCGTATTTTTGGCTCTAGGACATGCCGTTTTCTCACGATGTTTTTCTTCAACGCCTGGCTACGTTTGATCCTGGGACTTACAACTCGTAAGTTGAGACCGTTACCATTTGGCCACCACTGCTATATTTTTATGGGGTGACGGTACGTACCAAAATATAGATCGATAAATTATAAGTCAAGCCACATTCCCACCATAAAAACAAGTCACACAAGGTGGGGGTTCCACTCCGCTCTCATATTTCCTTCCTTCCTTCCGCTTTCCTTAAACCGGACTTATACATCGTTACAGGTAGTAAAGATCTTAATAAATTAAAACGCTCTGTCGATGAACCACGTTTTCCTACAAGATATCTATTCACTTTTGATTTTAGGAACTAGGGTGCCGTAAAAAATTTAACTTTTTAGCTCTACGCACAATAATTGTATTCCTAAAACGTTTTTGTGCATATGAATGGGACTGCGAAAGCGTAACACCAGGGCTCTGGGATTAAGGCAAGGAAGGAATGGGGTAGGTTGTTTAGTCAGTACGAGTGACACTTTTTTCATGCTTCGCCCAAGGTAGGGCTTCCAATCCCGCAATACCGAAATCCGGTATTCCGGGATCCCGCGTCATTTTTTAGTCCCGCGTGCTGCGGGATTACGGGTGCGGGATCCCGTGGGATTTGCGGGAATGTAAAGAAACATGCGCACCACCATTCGCGACCGCGATCGGTCGGCTACTGAGTTCCGGAGGGTCAATGGGAAAATATCTCACATTTACATATAATTCTTTAAAAGGAATACCACCGACAGTGTGGAAGCCGAAAGAGCCTTCTCTGCTGCTTCTATATTGCCTCTAAAATACGCTGCAGTTTGGCAGACGACAATTTAGACCTGCTATGTTTCCTTCGCAAACATTTCCAATTGAATGATAAAAAAATAATATGAAAGAAACTATAATTCTTTATCATTCAGCTGAAACTGTTTTTTTCTATTTTACTTGATTGTATTTTTATATTTGATCTCAGTAATTGAAGTGTAATTTGATTGATCTCATTTAACGTTAATTAAAGTGAAATTACGTTGATTTAATTTTATTAATGTATTGTTTTATTTGCCTCACATAATATTTTTCATAATGTATATGCGGGATCCCGCCAATACCGGGATCCCGCGGGATTTGAATTCCAAATCCCGCCAATACCGGGATTGAGCATGGGGTGCGGGATTGGAAGCCCTAGCCCAAGGGCGAGATTCGTCATTAGATAATTTTTACCTGGCTTAAAAAAAAAACCATATACATACCGGTGGCGTGACAACTCCTTGTGGTAATTGGTCCAATGATTGAAAGATCTTAACGGAATCAAGTTCCAATGAACGCTGAAAAAAACACCACAATTAATTTATTTATAAGTAAATTGTTTGGTTTACTCAAAGCTAGCAAGCAAGTCAAATTTAATAACATAAATCGATATTCAACCACTTTTTTAATACCAAAACATCAATTAAAACGATGCCAACAAGTGCCATTACTACAATAACATCAAATAACAGAAACCCTATCGCCATATGCGAGCCTACTAAACGTTATCATTAACGCTAACTGCTATAATAATACGAGTACATAAGGGTGCATACTGACTGCAGCTCGGAACGGACATAAGGGGGCAAACAGACTGCAGGTCTCAATGGACCCGTTGTTTTTATGGCTTGTCCTTTGTATTAATGCCACTAAATAATTCCGAACAATGTCGTTAAGTTGTGATTTTGATGATTGTAATCTGTTTGCAGATGTGACGGTTTTAAATGATTTGTTTTTGTGGTATCCTTAGATGTAGATAGATAGATGTAGCCTAAGGATGACAGCACATTACTATACTACGTAAATTTTACTGGGGCACGTGCTACTTAATTTTTTTTTCCCTTATAGCCTAACAGACTAATAAGTCATTTAACTCTAACTTATTACTATACAATAAAGGTTTTGTAAAAACTAAGAATAGCGTTTTTTAGCACTTTTATAGAAGGCCTTAACACTTTGTTAGAGTCTCATATTTAGAAAAACACTTTGTTCGTCTGAGTTATGCCAAGGGCAGTATTAGAATAATAATAATATTTTTTCTTCTTTCTTTCTTTATTGGTAGTTGAACTTTTTATCTTATAATATGAAAAAGTAAAAATGCCAAAAAATCTTGACTTTGTGATAGCATCCTTATAAAAAAAAGAAAGATGCTGTTAACTTCTATTCTGTAAGATTCGTATACTTATCGTAATCTTTACGATTATTTAATTTAAATGAATTAGAAAGTTATTATGATTACTAATGTTCTTAATTACCTAAATGTTAAACATTTTACAATGGCGTGCCCGAATTATTTTCCCACAAGCTACCATCCAGGACTACAAATCTGCCGTCGTAATTAAAAAGGGCACAACCAGTATTTTTTCGATTTCTTTTTTCAAATATACATTCGGAGTCAGAATTTCTTCACGCGAAATGTGTTTAACTCAATTTCAAAAAACATAATAATTGTGCGCTTTTTAATTACGACGGCAGGAAGAGTTATGTGGTATCTAGGAAGATTGCATTAAAAAGCGAAGTCTGTGGTATCTAAAGATTTAGGCTGATCGATTGATTGATAAGTAGGGCTAGAATGTAAGATATAAGACGATATAAGACAATTGACGTGCCCCACGATTTTATTTTAGTCTAGTCTATGCATATGTTTATAATTCCCACAACTGTATCTATTTTATTATTTTTTGGTTTTTAGTACATTTATCTTAAACATTGCAATGTATGTTTAACATAAAACCGTTTAACTTAAAAAGTTTTTTTACCTATTTTTATTTATAATAAAAATTTTGTAAACATTTTGTTTGGATATACATAGCAAGAATTTTATTGTAGGTAAGTACAGATAAATTTTTATTTTTAGTTATTTAAAAAAAAAATGATTTTATTTACAGTTTATAAAGAGTACCTATTTATAATTAAACTATCTGTCTCTTTGGATTATTACTAACAGTAAGCAAAGTCATTACATTAAGTAAGATAAGTTTGCTTAGTAAAATAATGACATAAAACTGGATAAGTAGATCGTTATTAATGATAGCAGATTATTGTTACTATTACAAAATGTAAGCTATTGTAAACGTGATTAATAGTTTTTAAGGAACACGTGCGTAAGTTATAGTGCAAATTATATAAAATTAGCTGTTGCCAGCGGCTTAGCCCGCATAATAGTGTGGACCCCGGTATGAAGGCTAAGAAGGAACGGGGTGGGTCGTTTAGTCAGTAAGACTGACATTGTTTTCCACTCCGCCCAAGGGCGGGATTCGTCATTAAATGATTTTGCCCATACTTAGTAACGACGTATACCAATAAATAGTAACGAAATGCATTCAAAAGACAGTTATCAAAAAAAAATTGCTACCGCTCTTTCTATTTGTGAAAATCGCATCAAAAACTGTTACATAGTCGGTAACTTTGTTTTTATTGTATGTAAAGATTTAAGGAGATAGCTATTTAAAAAATATTCTCTACATCAATAGGAATATTTAATGAAAACCGTAGACGATTTTAAAGAATAAGTATGACAAGAAACAGAAAAGATTTGCTTGAAAGTTGGCCATAAGGCCTACTTTGGTACAAGTCACATAAAACACAAACCAACCCACCTTTTATTTAATTCTAAATCTAAATTAACTACATCAATTAAGAGAGTAATATCGAGCAAAAGATTACGTAACAAATCAAAGACCCAAATATTCCCCTACCTGCGCAGCGTCGACAACACAGGCTTAGATCTACCCTCCTTAAACCACGATAAATATACCAACAAAAGACTAAAACACAACCCTTAAAGCAAATAACACAAGGCTTAATTTCCAAAATTTTGAGGTTATGTAACCGCCATCTTGTTTTGCTAGGTATTCCCGCCACTTCATTTGCGAAAATGTTGGTACGCCTGGCTTAAGTGTTGCACGCTGTTAAATTAATGAGCCAATCTCAGTCGGCCGGGGTTGCCACCTCTATATTTTACAAGGTGGTAATGTGCCGTAGTGCGGTGCTATAATATTGCCTTGTTTTAACAACAGTGAAGTACATTAAGGTAAAATATGCTTAGAACTTTCTCTATTAAGGTGTAAGTATTTTTGTTTTGATTTATTTGGTTTATATTCAAACAAGTGTTAGAATTTCAGAGTTTACTTTCAAAAATCTTGAAGAGGTCAACCCAGAACATATTAGGTAAGTATTTCAATGAAAGCTTGCACTTGTTCTGGTGTTGTTGGGTTTATTGATTCTTAAACTTGCAAATAACTGAAGTAAGTACTTAATAATATAACAATAATAATTGGTTCTAGTCTTGTTATAGTCTCTGGTTTAGTATAATCGGCCTACTGCCTAGCGTTTCTTAGACGGCCCATACACCTACAATAATATTGCGCACTATATCTGATTGTACAATATTATTGAACGTGTAATGGCCGCCTTAGAAATTAAAATGCCTTTAAAAATTTTGATGATATATTTTTTACTTTTTATTTAATTTTAAACGTTTATGGAACAATTGTTTAAAAAGTTTTAACTATATCAAAATAATATAGAAGGCAAATTACAACTTTTGTGAAATCTCTCTGTCAAGTCAATTGCTGGAAATTGCAAGAAAATCTGTTCAGAAGTGATTATATTGTTGTTTTGTAATACGTATGTAGTAGTAATTATGGCTATAATTATTATTTACAAACCAAGTTAAAATTTGACGGAATCCATAACTTTTGTTAACATTTTTGTTATTCATTTCATTCTATTTATAAAAGTGCCTTGTCTGACAGGGTCCATGTGAACTTCTAAAACCGATTAGAAAAAAAGTTCAAATTGAATTAAGCTGAATACGTATCAACTAACTAGCTTTTACCAGCAGTTTCATCCATGTTATAGTAGAAAATTATCCCAAGGGAACATAGCTTCAAGATCAAAGGTATCCTATTAGCTATTATGTACCAAGTTTCATCAAAAATCGCTCAGCCGTTCGAGCGTGATAAAGTAACAAACATACATACAAACTTTTGCCTTTATAGTATTTCTGTGATTCTTGTATCTCGAAACTGAATGCTATTCTAACTAGTTACGACTGCTTTGTCAATCTTCAATTTGACTATTTTTACTTTCTATCTATTTAACTTACTTTTAGATAGTCGCCATTTTGTCTGGCGTGTCCATTGTTGTACAAAACTGTGAAACAACAGTCTTACGTAACCCATTGTTGAGTTAAATGGTTCACGGTTAAATAATCACATGGCAAACTAGATTTTACTGTATTCATCTTGAATGTACGTGGAAGAATTTAGTTTCGACCACCAAAAATGAGATGACTAAGTTATTATTGAAATCTTTTTGATGTTTCATACGTGAAAGAATTTTTACTTTCGATTGTAGACATTTGCAAAAACTTATCTAAACAATATAAAATGTTTAGAAAAAAACGAAAAAGAAGAAAATGAGAAAAAATAAAGAGAAAGAGGGAAAAGGGGGATAAAGAGGAAAATTATGACTTTTGTTGGTTTGTATGATAAGATTGAACTCAAAAATCCACTAAACTGATTTTAAAAAATATTCATTATTTATTAATTTTGAAGTTTTACAGTTTCTATGAAGGATTGCTTAACCCTTGGGTTCAATAAAGTTAAAACTTGCCACAAATATAAAACACAATTAGGTAATAATAAAGACTGACCTTATTCGTTTCTCAAAACTGTCCTCAAAACACACTTTTATAATAATTATGGATGCATTCGCGTTTGGCCACTATCTCACCTGATGGTAAGCGATGATATGGTCAACTATGGAGCTTGCTAGCTGAGAAGTAACGAATTCACTCTTGACTTAAAGACCCCTAGGTTATACCTAGCTATGAAGATAAACAGACTACGTAAGAATTCCACATCTTAACTGGTTTAAACTAAGTACTTGGGCCCCGGTCCGGCTTCTGAAAGGAAGGTCCGACCCAGGCTAAGAAGGAAAGGGGTGGGTCATTTAGTCAGTAAGAGTTTGACACTGTTTCCCGCTCCGCTCAAGGGCGGGATTCGTCTTTAGATGATTTTTCCTAGCATAAAAAAAAAACTGGTTTAAACTCTTAAGCCCCAAGCAAACGCCTACTTTTGCACACCTATTGTATTTCTATTATGTCTCTAATTACGGTATACAAGAGGTTAAGGTGTTCTAAAGTTTTTACAAGAAGTTTAAAGTTCCAGTTACGTAATATTTATCCTAAGCAAATTTCCGCGTCACCTCACTACGGTTCCATATTCGCTAGTGTTGTCAATACATAATTTACTAGCCCCAACGTGGCTAACAATGGGCCAGGCTTAGAGGAGCCGGGTCTAATGAGACCTCTCGCGCCCGGATTAGGTAGAAGTGTTGGTATGCGGAGCGGGAAGCGGGAACTGAATTGATACATGTGTAAAGTAGCTAAGGTACTTTGAACTCGGGAATGCCATGGGACCTTTAATAAGCACCTTTCTGTCATAGAAGTTATAGATAGCTCACTGTGCATGGAGGAGGACGAGACAGCATCTCAGCTGCTTCTGAAGTTGTATCATGGTTGTAACCAACAGGGCAATATACTTGGGAAATCCAGGTAACCTCCGAAAAATGGTCAGTAACATCAAGGTGATGCTGGTCTTCCTTGAGGAGCTGGGGTGGATCGAATGACACGTTTGCCCCACCCGTAGGTACGCAAAATACGCGCTTTATCCATGGAGTTGCAGACACCAGCTCGGAATACAAATACAATACAATTGTACTTTGAAATGGTTCAAGGAAGAATATTCATTGGCTGCTGTAAACTATATTAAAATAGCACAAATATACGTTATGGGATTTCCTGTAGGCACTCGCAGGCCTATAAGTAGTGTTAGCACAGGAATAGGAGTTGAGAGTTGCATCCTTTACCTCTTACGGCGAATAGGTTACTTCTAGGCAAGCGTGCTCCGTCGTCGACCACGACGACCACATCAGCCTATCTAGCCAAGATTGTAATCTACAATTGTAAACGCTAGTAGAAAACAAAACAAATGTATGGAAATGACATAATCTCAACAAAATTCGTAGCCAAGTTCACATCGTTCAAATTACAGATTGAAATGTAATCGTTTCTACAATGATTATCGCTACATCTTATACTTTTATGATATTTTATGATAACTACGCTGAGGCGTATCGATAGTAGAAAGAGAGTGGACAGGAAAGGTTCGTCACTTGGCTAGGGGGGCAGGAGAGATTGTGGTCAAACGCGAGCCAATCTAGAATTTAAAAAAAATGTAGATACTATCTAGAATTATACAACATGTAACTGAATATTAATAGCCAGCCATAAGCACACTAATTAGTCAATTTAATTAAAATCATAATTCAATGTTTTTTTTTTTAAGTAATCATTATTTCATAAATATAAGGAGAAATGAATTGATTGACATTCCAACGAACAGCCAAAACATTTTGGTTTAGAAACCTGCTGAAATTTGGCACATGGTTTCCTTTTATGTCATAAGGGGTGCTCCTAGAGAGGAATTTCTAAATTTAGGCTCTGGGAATAAGCCAAGGAAGGAATGGGGTAGGTTTTTTAGTCAGTAAGAGTCTGACACTGTCTCCCACTCCGCCCAAGAGCGAGTTTCGTCATTGGATAATTTTCACCTATCATAAAAAAAACGGTGAAGAAAACTAGTGAGGAAACCAACACGTCCTGATGCAATGGGAACATTAAAAACTGTTGAGCCCCGAGCGAACGCCATCTTCTGCACACCTATTGTATTTCTATTATGTCTTTAATTACGTACAGTATTCGATGATTTATTTATTTATTCTTCATGCAACACAAGGTACAAAGGCGGACTTAATGCCTTAGGCATTCTCTACCAGTCAACCTAGGGTGGTGAAGAGACAATATGGTAGGTGCATAAAAAGAAAACGTTATGTTAACAATACAAAAGTACAAATATTTCATATTCAAATAAAAATAAATATATACTTAATACATAATATCTATATACATGATTATGATTATGCTATGCTTTGACAAAATAACAAACTCGTTATCAAAATCGCAACCTCTATCACAATGCCCCCTCCCTCGCACAACAAAGGTATCTATTATGGGTAGCGGGGTAGTTTGAAGGTACAAATGTGGCAATTAGCCCCACTGCTGACTGATGCTCGCCCGACCGTGATTAAGACGGGACCGAAGATAACGAATACACAGACCCTGATACGTGTGGATAAGTGAGTGCGGATGGAAAGTAGGCGGTACTTGCTATGGACATAATATAGTAGCATACCATTTTTTTTTTATGGTAAGTAAAATCACTCACTGGACACCTGAGGGAGGTCGACGCCGTCCAGGTCGACCGCGGCGAAGGTGGAGTGACGATCTCATCATGTTCGCGAGGCCAACGTGGCCAGAGGTCGCCCTAGACAGAGAGGTTTGGAAAGAAAAAGGGGAGGCCTTTGCCCAGCAGTGGGACATACAATAGGCTATATAAAAAAAAGGTAAAAATCATCGAATGACGAATCCTGCTCCTGAGTGGAGCGGAAAACAGTGTCAGGCTCTCACTGACTAAACAACCTACCCCGTTCCTTCCTTGCCTTAGTCCCAGAGCCCCGGTGTAACGCTTTCGCATCAACCCTCGGCCCCAAGAGGCTTGACTTTGTAGGGCCCCTACGGTGTGCTGACAACTCCTTGAGAGTAGCATACCATAGCATCAGCCTTTCAACATTTCCACTGCTGGGACTAAGACCTCCTCTCTAGAAGAGGGAATTGGCTGTATCCATCACGCGGGCTTAGTTCGGATTGGTGGTCATCACATGTTTTCGAATTGTTTATTCTAGGACATGCCGGTTACCTCACGATGTTTTCGTTCGCCGTTTTGAAAGCAGTGGTGATGAAACAAATTACACAGAGTAATGCGCCTGGCTACAAACGTAAGTCGGGGCCTTTACCACACAGCCACCACTGTTCTCATAATATAGTAAAATAATAATACTATTCCTCAACTATAACACAACGCCATCTAGTCCTAAACTAAGCAGAACTTCAAGGGAACACTGACTTTAGTACCCTAATACCCTATATGGTTTTAATTTCTGATTTCAACTTAATACCTCAACGTGTTCCTGAGATAAAAAGTCTTGCTAGATAGACAGATGAAAAACAAAGTATTCCTATAAGAGTTCCCCTGTTTTCCTTTTCAATTACGGCATCTTAAAAAGAAAACACAAAACAAAAAAAAAAACACAAAAAACGCAGTAAAAGTTTGACACGTCCTCCGGCTCCACCCTAGAGCAGGGAAAGTCATTAAATGAATGATCGAATTAAGTATATGATTTTCTACCTCCTAAAAACTACCTTTCAATAGCAATAGCCATTAAACTCCATAGAAGCCAACACGTAACCGACCCTCCAAGGATCAGCTTTAAGGGCGCCCCTCCAACCTCCACTTGATAAGTAGTGCCTTGTAGTCTTATTTGTTCACTTTACACAGCACTCTATTGCCGAGCGGACGCTATTAATATCGGCTTCCGATTGCTGATGCCCCAGGTAATTTGTGGGGGAATTGGCCTATCAAACATTTACTGGGGTTTTAAGATAGTAAAGTATTTCATGGTACCTACCAAAGTTCGTGTAGGCATGGGTCAGCTAGCAATACATGTATTATACAGAAAAATTTCACCACTGGGGGGGCCAAAATCTTGTACTAGATCAGTGGAATTCGTTTGGGCGACGATGTCAATGACACCTTGTATATTGATATCATAATTAGTGACCGATATTGAAACACGTGATATTGAAATCACAAAAACTAAACCGATCGTCAATACTGTCAATGTTTGCCTAACTGGTCAAAATGTACTGAATTTGCCGGATTTTAGGTTTGGTCCCATCGTAAAAATTGCTTGTTGACTACAATCATGTGTTTAAGTACCTATCGGTCACTAGTTTACCAGTCTCCCTATGGACTAGCTGACCAACTGATATTATAAAGAGGTAAGTTGGTTTGTAGGAAGTAATCACTGAAACTAATGAAACAATTTTGAAAATTCTTTCACAAGAAAAAGCTATTAATCCTGAGTAAGTAAGCTAAGGTGTGCAATAAAGTTATAAATAAATAAACATAAGTTATGTATGATTTTTTATATTATATATAGGTATACGCCAAAAATGTTCGAAGTTCAAAAAAGAGTGCACGATTATATAAAAGCATAACGTAATCAGCCTTTTAATGTTCCCACTGCTGGATCTGAGGCCTCCTCTCTGGAAGAGAGAATTTCCTTATTGTGACACCATTGAAAGAAGCTACAATCTGCAACAATCAATTTTGACTCATTCCAATAACAATTAAACACTTATCAAACAAATAAAAAGAACCAAAACCTTTTCTAAACCCCATACGCTCTTCAAAAGCCAAGTAAACATTCTCGTTCAATTTCAATGCCCAGCGATATCCGAGGGGTCTCACAAATTGGTTCGACAAGTCGTTTCAACCTTCTTCAAATCGAAAATTGACACACATCCTTATATTTAAGACTTTAAGATTCATTATTGAGTGACAGAGAAGGCAATAGTTGTTGGAAATTGGTGTATGCAGTGATACTCACTCAATTCGCTAGCCGTGTTTGATTATACAAGAACCCTTGCTCCTCAATCGAAGCGCTCATATTAGTTTACATATTAGTTTGGTGAAAATCAGATATTAACTAATTTTTAAATGAAAATGTGGTGTTAAGAGCGTTTAACCCGAAGTACAGTTTCATGCAACCGCTCTTAAGTGATTTTTTTTTTTATGGTGGGAAAAATCATCTATTACTTATCTTGGGCGAAACGGGAAACAATGTCAGACTCTTACTGACTAAACAACCCACCCCATTACTTCTTAGCCCTCATACTGGGATCGAACCTTTCTTTCAGAAACCGGACCGGGGCCCCAGTAAGCTTCGGCCCAACAGCTCTTAGGTGATTACGATATTATCTACACTAATATAATAATCTACACTAATATAATAAAGAGGTAAAGTTTGTTTTTTTATTTTTTTGTTTTTTTGTTTGTAGGAGGTAATCTCTGGAACTACTGGTCCGATTGGAAAAATTTTAGCAACAATAGAAAGCTGCTTTACTCTTGAGTGACATAGGCTATATTTTATGTATGCGAGCAGAGCCGCGGACAAAAGCTAGTTACATATATTTTTTTCAAATATTCTGGATACACGGATGGTTTGTGATGAAATCGTTTTGTATAAAAGTAAACCAGAACCGATTACAGCTCAAATTAACTATTTTGCATGAACTTTGTTCCTTCACCCATAAAAACACGTATTTCCTGGAATAAGTTTTGTGAAATATTCCAGTAAAAGACGGAACTACCCCTTTATCAAACATGCGTTGGATTGGATGAAACAACAAGCTCTTAAATCATGCTCTCGTTGACGACAGGAAGGGCCCTCTTAAGACATGAAGTTAGTCTTTCCACCACTTTTCACAACTATTAGTTGATTTCAAACTAACAATTATTAATAGGGATATTTTTAACTAGAAGAAGACATACACGATATTGGTTTTTCTTTGCCTACTTTTATTTTATTTATAATATTGTATGACTGTGCGAGGCAAAAATAAAGTTTTTTCTTTATTCTGTATAATATGTTCTTGTCGATTTAGCTTTTAATGTATAATATATTATTACTGTTTCATTCAATATGAACAAATAGGAGCAAAATGACATTCGCCTTGATGAGTTTTACAAACTTAAATTGTAATAAAACCCTGCATCAAAACATAATTTTTAAACAAAACACACACTTAAATCAAACAACAGCTAAAACAATACCAAATAAAAAATAAAGAAGAATAGAAGAAGCGTGTCAAATAAATAGAACCTCAACGCCTATAAACCTACATAACGCCACACATCTTCAGAGTTCAGTCTGTACATAAAACATGAAAACGTAACTGCCGAATCTCGCAGAGTTATCAAAACGTTGCGCTAAAGGGAGGCTCACGACGAGCGGAGCCGCGGGGCGGGCGCGCGAAATAATTGATGAGTGCATTAGAGACATGTGTCCGCCATCTTTTATTCAAGCGCGCGAACTCGGTTCCTGAACGAATGGCGCGAAATGTGGAGCATAATCTGTATGAATTTGGAATTTGTTGCCACAGATAAGGAATGCTTAGTAAAGAGGTGTGTCTAGACTTGTAGTTTAAAAGTGGAGAGACTGACTGGTAAGAGATTCGATGGTTTGCTAAATCGCTAAACACATTATGCCGCTCTTTTAGATAAAAGTATAATTTGATTTTACAGCTTAAAGATCTAATGAAATATTTGAATTAAAGTACCACCAGTATGGTTACCAAAAACATAAAATAGATTCAACTAGATTCTTGACTATGCGCTATTAAGACATAACCAAAAAGAAAGAAAAAATCCTCGATTTGATAGTTTCTTTTCTACAGTAGCAACACTGATCACTACTAAATTGGTAGCGACAGATCGATAGAGTGACAATAAAAAAATACATCTTTCCCCAATCAATGCAAAATCACATCGTATAAAGTTGACCGTAAATCCCAAACAAGTTGTCGTCAAAGCTTTTTAATTCTCACATCCAGTAGGTGGACCCGTGACGCAAACGGGGGGCCCTCTTATCTGAAGCACTTAGTAATTTTGTCTAATCCGATATACAAGTTTTAATACCCCGTCCCGTTCGCCCGCGGCTACAAAAAAGGGACTCTGTTAAGTCTCGAAAAACTGCACGTTTTCACACGCCCATACTCTTATATTGGGACCAGATGGTCGAGGGTTAATAGGAATGTCCTGGCTCGGCGTTAAATTGTTGGGTGGTAGGTTATTTCTGCATTATTGAGTTCAAGGAAGGTAGAATATTGTCTGTATCAATTATTACACAGAATATTGTAAGTAATTAAAAAGTTACAATCTTTTTATGATGACTTATATTAATGAAGATGAGAAACAATGAAGTGCGCGCGAGGTTTTCATAACTGTATGGCCGTAAACATCTAACAATATCTAATTTCATTAATACAATATTTTATAAAAAACTTAAAAATAAACTAAACTAAATATTTACACTAAACCTAACATGTACATATAATACAAAAACACAAAATACACTCAGGCGTAATAAAAAAAATTGTGTAAGTATTAAAAAGTTAATATACAAAGCCAAACTTAAACTAAATTTGAGTTTTTTATACCAGCAACCCATTGAGATACGGTGAAAGAGAAGAGATCACATTTTAGTATAAAGATCAAAGCAGTATATGCATCAAAGTAGGTCCCGCAAACCTCCGTGTAAGTGCACTTGACCCTCTAGTTCATTCGCTTCAGTTTCAAATCCTTCAGATACTAATTCACTTCAAGTTACTAATTGAAATTCACCATCTATATAATTTTCCACTACAATTGTAGTTATTTTTCGCCTAATATTTCGAGTATTAAGAATCTATCCCATTCCTTCCTCCTACAGCATGGCTATCCTACTCCTGAATTACAAATGGAGATTCGAAACATTCATTCCGTATCTCCGTCTCTTTCCCTCCCATGCATTATTAAGAGACGGTGCATAATATAATTGGAGTTATTTTCAGCTGGACCTTCCATATCAGGGACGCTTTTAAACGATTCAGCGTTTTTGAGACCTTTAGCTGATCTTTCTTAATTGACCTTAGGTTTCCGTGCAGTCAAATTCTTTTGATAAAAAGTCGGAAAATATGAAAAATGTTATGTCTGAATCTAAAATCTGTCTTTGATACTGTCCCTTTTCGTATCGTCAGTAGATTATACCTAGGTATGCCCCTTAGACACACCAAAAATGTCCCTATATAAATTGCACAGTGGAGGGAACCTAAAAAACGTCACTGATGGTAACATACTAGACCCAAAAGTTTAAAAGAAACGAAAATCATCGATTCAAACAGAAGAAGAATTAGATACTGGCCTCCCAAAGAAGCTCAACATTAGCTCAGAAAATTCAGCTTTTCGTCCAGTTTATTTCATCCGGGTACATCGTCTGAAAACGAGAAAATTTGCATACTAGATAACAAAATCTATCTACTAAGTCCAGACTTTAAATAACAAAACGCAAATGCAATTAAAACAGCTCGTAAACTCGGAACGCGACTCAACTTCGGCACCCGCACCACACTAACGAAAGTATAACAATGTTGTTTTTCGCGTCGCATAAACCACGACCGCAATCTACAAAAGAAACAAGTATAAACTTGGAGTCAGACTCGATACAAAGGGGGAACGGCTGCCGAGCTCGTTACCATTCATAATTCACGGAGCAAACTCTTCGTACGTTTTCCCATTAGAAATTTTATAAGGTTTTTATTGCTTCGCTCTCTCCTCTCCCGCCAAAAGTTGGCGCGCACCCGTTTGACAGTCAGTAGCGCCAACCGTTAGCTGCGTTCACAAATTCATTCTACTTTTTTAAATTTTAAAAAAGGTTTAGCAAGATATAGTTGCTTTGTGACACGGATCTAGATTATGTTACTGTTTTGAAGAGTAAATAATATTGTGTGTGCTCGTCCTACCATTATGAAATTTTGAACTTTTAGGAAGATAATATATTTATTAAATATTATTTATTTTGTGGCAAATTAATCACACTGCCAGTAGCCAAAAAGTTAATTTTGAGCTTTGCACTGTGACATTACAGACCCATATCTGATATGTGTGTTAATAATAGATGCACATATACTTGTTACGACTATAATCAGTTTTTTTTTATATTATTTCCTTCCAATTAACAAAAACTGAAGTACTTGTATTTTTTCGTAAGCGTTCACGTCACCATTTTTATGACCATTTATTGAACCGTTTAGCTGAAATTAAATAAAAGGAGAAACTGACCACTGACATATATTCCTAAGCACACCCGAAAAAAACCAAGGAGCGTGAAATTTTGCATGATGACATAGATTTTCCAATATTTACCCTTAAAGGTCACAGCTCATTAGAGCCACCCGGCACCCACCCCGCACCGCCTCGCCTCGTGCGGTTAGTATTCTTTATATGAATTTGTATGGGTATGCGCTCACTACATCAACTCCGCAGCGTCACCAGATCGCCTCAATCGTAAGCCATCCACGCGCGGACGGCGGGTGGACCACTAGGTGACAACTCGTTGCTCGCATGCTTGCCTTGCGTTGACTGCGCATTGCCAACGCGCGGGTCCCGAGTGGACCGCGCGCTACCCGCGAATGATTCACGCGAGGACGATACGTTGGCGTCTGGCGATGGGCCGCTCCCCACCATCCCGTGTAGACCTAGTGCCAATTGTTAACAGACTACTCGGAAATTCGTGGACCAAGTGTCGTCCACTCATTGACCACGCCGGGTCCACTGGTTGACGACGCGAGGTCCACTGGTTGACCGCGCGACGTTTATTGGTGATAACGCGGTGTTCACCCGTCGACCACCTGTCGACAACGAGTGGACGCCGTCCGACGAGGCGGTGCGGGGTGGGTGCCGGGTGGCTCTAATGAGCTGTGACCTTAAAAGGGATGAAAAAGAAGCCCAAAGTTTGTATGGAGAAACCGGCTTTCACGCGGACGAAACCGCTGGCTGAAGCTAGTTTGCATTAAATATAAAACCAATAGTGAAAACATGCCTGTCAAAACATAACCTAAAAGAAAAACCTCAAAGATATTACAGACTTATAAAAAGACTATATGAAAATCTCCTAATCCGTTGATCACAGTAACGAGTAAAAAGGTGAGACAGTAAATTGTTGCTCGATCGAGACAGTGATATAAACGATTTGTATACATAGCGCTCGGCGCTATGTTCACACGTACCGAGTATTCGACTGAGAACACTCTCGCCCGTGTGCTCGGTACGTTTTTTTATGGTAGGTAAAAATCATTAAAGTCAAAGTCAAAATCATTTTATTCCAAATAAACCATTTACAGGCACTTTTGAAACGTAAAGTCAGTCATCGAATGACGAATCCCGCTCTTGAGCGGAGCGGGAAACAGTGTCAGACTCTTACTGACTAAAAAACCTATCCCATTCCTTTCTTGCCTTATTCCCAAGGCCCTAGTGTTACGCTTTCGCATCAACCCTTGGCCGAGGAGGTTTCGACCCTGTGGGGCCCCTACAGTTTGCAGACAACTCCTGGATGCTCGGTACGTGTGATCATTATGGTTCTAAGGCCCCTCGTCCACGAAACTTTTTGTAGCGATGCTATAGCGCGTTCGTATCGATACAGCCGCGATGGTGTGTAGTAGCATGTCGCCATCTTTTCTATAGCGCGTTACAAGTGCGACTAACGTGCGTTATAGCGATGGCATTGCTACAAAAAGTCTCCGTGGACAAGGAGCTTAAGGATCCCACATGTAGTTAAGAGCGACTCCAGCAATTCTCCCCGAGCTGCCGTCGGCAACAACTTTGATAAGACTCCGCCAAGTTTGTGAAGTCGAAGGGTTCGCAGACATTATGCTAACTTCCATAATGACCCGGGTAACGTGAGTTTAATTATCTATGACAGCAGACGGTGACGGGGCCCTGAACTTATAGGCTCTAGGTTTAAGTTAGAAACTTAAGATTTAACTAGTAAACTCTTTGTAGGTATCGTTTAGGACTAAGTACATCTACGAAACATTTATTTACTATTTATTTATTCTTCATACAACACAAAATACAAAGGCGGACTTAATGCCTTAGACATTTCAGTCAACAAGGTGGTGAAAAGACAATAATTATGCTCGTTAAGAAACATTAAAATTACACCGTTAAATTTTAATCGTTTTAGTCCCGTGGAGGGTTGATTCGGATAATGAAACACTTCCGATTTCTAAGATAAAATAAAAAAATAAGGTCCTTTTTTAAACTTGAAAAATTAAATTAATTTCTTTAAGTTAACGTCAGCTGGGTGTGTTCAATGACCTATAGATAGTTAGCGGACATCGACCGTCAACTACCTACAAGGTCACTGACTCGTTTACTTAAATAAATTAATTTCGTACATGTGTATATTAATTCGAGTATTAGAAAAAAAGTTACTAAGTAGGTACTTTATTTTTTTATTTTATCATTACAAATCAGTAGTGTTTCATGTACCTGATCGAAGCATCCACGGGATTAAAACGTTCAAAATTTAGGTCGTGGGTTCAAACCCAGCCAGGCACATTACTTTATGTAATTAATTTCATCATCGCTGCTCTCAAAACGGTGAAGTAAAACATCGTGAGGAAACCAGCATGTCCTAGAACCAAAAATTCGAAGACATGTGACATCCACGAACCTGCACTGGGCCCGCGTGGTGGATTTCGGCCCATTCCCTCTCCTAGAGAGGAGGCCTGAGTCCCAGCAGTGGGAACATTATAAGGCTGATGTTATGCTTTTCTAAGCTAAATATTTGCAAGTGAAAAAAGAAGCTACTAAATGTACAGACGTGTGTGTTACAGACTTAATTGAGATTTTTTTTAAATATACTTACTAAGTATTCCCATGCCAAAACTTAGCGAAGAATATTTGATACTATTTGTATTTTTTTGCCACCATTTATAAAACTAACAAATGCATATATTTCATAACAAAGAGAATCTAAGCACTGACTATTCTACACTTTTCAGGATTTATAAGAATCTAATAACAAAGTAGATGTTTTTTTTTTTAATGGGTAAAAAGTAAAAATCCAATGACGAATTCCGCGCTTGGGCGGAATGTGAAACAGTGAAACAACCCACCTCGTTCCTACGTTATCTTATACACAGGGCTGGCCCTGGTAGGTATTGCCAAGGGTTTGGGTTTGAAAGGAAAGCCCTAGATCTTTCCTTTCAGACCCAAACCTTTGGCGCGAGCTAGCTTCGACCTTTTTGCAGGGTCCCTATGAGAGTGTAGTAGTTGCCAAATACTGGTCGAAAAAAGTTAATTCCAGCGATACAAAAAAAAAGAAGAATCTTTTTCTTTATTTTTTTTTTTTTGATCACAGCTTTATTTATTTACCAAAAAATGTCAAATCATAAAAGCAATTGACCAGTATTGACCAAATCCTTTCTCAAATTCATTCCCACCTCATATAACCTAACTAGCTACAAATTAACAATCAAACTAGTTCCAGGTAACTCCGTTTTCATTGGCAAAGTGTTGCTAGTTAGTTAGCCTAGACAACTAGGGTCCGTCCGTATACCCAAGGTATAATCTGTCGCTCAGCAAGATAAATTCTAACCTGATTCATATTCCCGTGCAGATTTAGTTTGGTAACACTACTCGAATTTTGGACGTTGGCAACAGATTAGGGATGAGCAGCTGTCAAAATTATTTTTTTCAACTTTTGCCTTTTTTATTTATAATTATATATTCTGTTTTGTGCGGTTGGTATCTTTGAACTTTATGCACGTAACACTGTACAAAGGCGGACATAATGCCTTAGGCATTTTCTACCAGTGGACCTTAGGGTGGTGAAGAAACATAACATGATAGATGCAATTAAAAAAAAAAAAACAGACAAATAGAAAAGACACAAATACAATAATAAGTACATACCTACTAATGACTAAACTAATTGGGCTGAAGCATAGCAGCTAGATTATGACCTAATACTGGATTGGTGATTGCATCTTGTTAATACCTAAGAGTTTAAGAAGACGACGGTCTTTTGAAATTTTCCACAACAACTTTTTATTGAGATCATTCCGTTTTATAATTTTGAGTAAGAACCAAATAGTCGTAAATCTCGCTAAAATCAGAATCACACTTTCATATATACGTTGTCAGCTGAAAATTATTACAATTCTGACATATTCCTTAAACTTTTCTTGCTATCTTCCGCCCTTTCACTTACAAATTCGCATATAATCGTGATCTACAGTAAAACTCTCACTTATTTTCCCAAAACCCTTCCATTTTCAAAATTAATTCCCCACTGCCACAAAAACGCGGCAACCCTACGTTTCCCGGCGACCTCTATTAATTAAAACGCTGTGTAAACCGGGCTTTATCGGCGCGCCGGCCACGCCACCCAATTAGGAGAGCCGACGAGTTCGCGCCAAAAATTATGCGGCTTATCAACTGCCGCGTAATTTTGACAAACGACCGTTCGTTCGGAAACACGCCTCGGTAGACCGTGATCGATTATTTGTTGAATTGTTTAAATGTTGTGGATGGGTTTGAGTTCTAATAGGTATTGGTTGTGAATGATGGTGAGTGTGTAGGTTTTACTTTGCGGCCAGTTTTCTTTAAGATATCACGTTACCGAAACAGTGGAATTCGTATTTTTAGATTTGCATCTACTGAATGACACTTTATGTAAAATGCTTATACACTAGAAACGTTATTGTAGACTGATAAACATATATGGAGAAATATAATTTAAAACTACACCTTTGCTGTAAACACAGAAAGCGTGATATTTTGATTTGTATTCAAGCGGAACTGCGCTACGAGAATCGTAGCTTCGTAGACCTACGAAAAATATAGCTTCGTAGACCTACGAAAAATATAGCTTCGTAGACCTACGAAAGATCTACGAGCGGTGAGGTTTGAGTTAGTTTTCCTGCCTTTAGCGTTAGCAATTGTTTTCAGCTACTTGTGGTATTCAATCAGCAAACTTGTTTTGTTATTGAATCAATAAATCAAAGTAATGAACATATTATGAATGTTCAATCATAGTAACAATATCTTTGAATGCGTATCATTGGTTCTTGAACTTGTATAAGCACAATCTTATCCAAACTCTACCTTAGCTCATCCACTTTACCAAAATTACTCAGAAACAACACCCAACGCAACCCTCGCATCCTTTCACCCCTTACTAGGTTTGCAGATTTCGTCGGCATCTATAACATCATACCAATATGCCATTCATCAGGCGAGGCGTCGCTAAACACCGTCGGCCGCATGAGATAACCAAGCAGTAAACCGACAACAATGCCCGACTCGCACTCAATAAAAGATGATAACACATGAAATATGAACTGACGACACCCCTCTACGAACAACCAAATGAAAAACTAATCTCAACTCTATGCAAACCCAACAAAGTCCCATTCTCGTTGAGACTATCTCCAAGTTATGATATTTCAAAAGCGAAGACAGCGTTAGCATAATAAACGCGCTCCAATGAAAACAAACCGCATCCAGCTCACGAATACAGCCAAATTTCCCAAAGAAAACATACCAAGTTACAACGTTTCGGAACGAAGCGGTGACGGCGCGAAACAAAAGCGCGGGAATCGCCGCCATTGGTGGAGGAGGTGGGCGGACTCCGGATAATATGGCGGAAATATTACGAGCCGAGGAGGTATTCAAGGTGCACCGGGAGAAAGGGAGGCCCGGGGGAGAGGGAGGACTCCCCCCCGAGAGGTTAATTACCCGCCGGCCGATAAGGCAGCGGCTCGCTAATTACGTACTTATGGCGGACTGAAATTAAGTTATCGTCGGCGGGAAAGCGACGCTCACTTTGTTTGCGTTCCGTTTTACGGATAATATGTATTCTGCGGCGCTCGAGAGTAATGGAACAAAATTGGCGGCTATTCAGTTTTATCTTTTATGTCCGAGTAGAGGAAGCGTAGCGTCGTTCTCAGATAATGGAATCATTGTTCAAACAGTGAGCGCTCCGGGGACTCTTTTTTAATCGTTTAACTTAATTTTTGCTTTGTTTTATATTTAAACAAGCTACGCCGATTTGCGTTTCATTAAAATATTAATCTGCCTTTTGATATAAAAGTAAAAAAGAATAAGAAAGTCGGAGTAAAGCGTGTGTTTACGAAGAATTTTATTTCACAGGAGTCGTTCATATTTTAAGTAGATATTAGATAGATAGCGAAATATACTCGAGTGCGGCAAACAACACGACTGGCAGCTGAGCTCCCAAATAAAATGCGATAAAATAAAAAGATGCCGGCGACAAAACGTAGATACTTATACATGAGCCAACTTACTTGCGTCGCTAGAAAGAAGCTGTATGTTTCTTGCTGTTTCGAGAATAAGAGTTGAAATGGGCAAGCAAAGAAAATGATAAAACGCAGATTTAAATTGGTAAGTTTATACATATTTACCACAAAAGCGGCTCAGCGAGAGATCGCGGGATCTGTTCCCCAGTTTTATTTTTCCAAGCTCTAAATGGAGTCGGTGGAGCATTTAAATAAGCTTCGCCGCCTGAAGTATGGTAATGTTAGTAATACGCGGAAAGAAACCGCGCCGTTGCTTTCAGTGGCGGCCATTTTGAATTTCCTTTTATTTTAGTCCTCTGAGACATGATCCCTTGCTATGTGATTATTTCATAATGTAAAGGAAAATTTTGTTTGTCTTCAAATAAATTATGTTGCTTAAATCGAATTATTTGTTTTATTGTTGATAGGCTCGTGCTTGTCCACTATCTTACCGAATGGAAAGTGATGATGCGGTTGATGAGGGAGCGCGTTTGCCTAGAAGAAAACCTATTAACTGTTGACTTAAAGATCCCCAGGTTGTAGATATCAGTAAAAGCAGACTCCGGGATGGCATTCCACTTCTTAGCCGTACGTATAACGAATGTGTTCCCTAAACGTTGAGGAAGTAATGTTGGTAGAGTTTGTGCCCTAAGTTACCTAACCCACCCCTTTAATAGCTTTTCTAGTACTAGTAGTACTAGCTCCGATAAACTTTGTCTTTAACCTTTTGAATACCGTAATGAGACACAATAGAAACACAATAGATGTGCGAACACCGGCGTTCGCGTGGGGATCAAGAGTTTAATGGAGTCCAATTATGCTATACTATCTTTATTTATGTGCAAAAGCGGACTTAATGCCTTAGGCATTTTCTACCAGCCGACCTATGTAAGTACTATAAAACAAATTCTGTGTCTGCGTTGGACTTCAATGCGGTTTTCATTAATAAGAAGTGTATAAACCAAGTAGATATAATTATGTACTTAATATCAGCTGCCCGCAGTTTCATCCGCATAATAGTACTTGTAAAATTATCCCAAAGGACTACTCCCGGGATAATATTATCCTATACGCTACTCCAGGACATTGTACACCCGTGAACCAAGTTTTATTGAAATCTGTTCTCCGTTCGAGCATGAAGAAGTGACAAACACACACACATTTACAACCTGAATAATATCTATCATATAGTGTGATAAAAGTTGTGTCCGTTTGAAGCCGGAGCGCTAGTAATTTATACACCCAACTAACGCCACTGAAGCTCTACTCATTAGACGTCCATCATTACCAAATTACTTCTCTTTATATTTCCGTCATTCTCTATCCCCATTACACAAAAATTTTGTCAAACAAAGCATACAATCTCCCCATTAGACAAATACCCTATAAATTAAACCCATAACTGAACATTCCGGCTGAGATTCCTTTTCATTCCTAATTATTTTCGAGCGATTAATTAATATAACATGTAAACGACATGTTCTAAAAAGGGCGCCCATATGTTGAGACTGATCAAAGAGACCGTACGTTTTTTTGCTCATAATTAGTTACAAATTATGTAACAAAAACTCCTTGGTATCTCGGTGTCTCCTCCACGTTCCTTGGCGGTGAGAATGGCGTGAACTCAGTTATGGGTCGTCTCCCGGAACGCGTTGGAATATTTAAACACAGAGTTCGTAATGGATGTAGTCTAAACTTGCATTCATCACTCATCTTTCTAGTACTTGACACAAACGAATTGCAAAGAGGTATGCTTGTTATTTCCTTGTTTACTAGATATAAATAATCTATTTTTTAGCATATCTAGTAGTACCTATTGTCAAGTGCAATGAGAACAAAAAAAAAGTAATTTCGTTGACACTTTGGGAAACGAAATCTTGCTAAACTACTTTTTTGGGCAGTCAAAAACTCTTATTGGATGATATATAGCTATCATGTATTGCAGTATACCACAAATTAGTTTCAAATTAAAATATTCTCTACTAAGGAACTTTATAAAATGCATTAGCTTACCCATTTCTTTTTTTAATCATTTATCTATATGCCTGCCCCATCTAAACGTTCTCAGTCCTGAAAACGTCACGTTCGGATGCACGCGCGGCGCGCACAACCGGCCATACGGGCCCTCCTCCCAACTAATTCAAACTAATTAGCTTCCGTAAGCTGTAAATCTAACAAATACTGCGCCGACGTCATCGCGCGCGCTTTGATCACGCGCGAAGTGAAACGGAACGCGACACGTGAATGAATGAACTGAACGATTTTTGAACGGAGCGTTTAATGTCAAATGTGGCGGGAATTCCGCCGGTCCTTAAGTTTTATGACTTCATACTGTTGGTGATACATGGTTTACTAGAAATGGGTGTTATGTGGAGAGTCGTAAAAGCTTCTACTCGTATTAAGTTTGCAACATTTACGCCGCCTGATCTTCAGAAGATTTTTAATCGTCACTACACAGTTAACAATACAATGTAGTGTTAAGAAACCGTAGGTTCCATACTTGTTCTTTTTTTCTAGCTTCGCGAAAGCGTTAACAAATTAAAATGTGAAATAGGTACTATAATGGCTACTATGTTGGCTTCGTTAGTGACTAAGAAATCCGACTAATATTTATTCCTTCAGTAGCTTATAGAATCTTTGCACTTCTTTTCCGAAAAACTTCGCATCTCATGTAATTTTGGATCTAAAGGTTTTTAACAAACACCTACTATGAAAATTAGATGAAGAAAACTTCAACATAACACAACTATTCGCCGGCATAAAGCAACTATTCAACATGAATCTTTTCATCATCTTTGATTTGATGATGAGAAACTAAACAGGCTTTATGTTAAAAGTCTCCGATCAGGACACTGGCCATCTTTTTTGCATTCTTGATGGAAAAACTTGTATTTGGCTAACCCGACGTACATTTTCATACAACCGCTCTTATGTGATTATGATGTTATTACACATCTTTCTTTGGATATTTTGGTTACACAGATATCTTGTGCTTCTAAAGATATCTAGGCTTCTATAGAAATCAAAACATAAATTTGTGTCAGAGTAATCCAGACAGAAAATCTGCTATTTTTCGTGAATTTTGACTCTACATAATGTACTCCTATATTAAAAACATAAAAAGTACTTCTATAGAAGCCTTAATCGAGATTCTAAATGCTGTTCTTTTTTTTTCAAAAATCCTTAAGGGTTTAATAAAAACACGTATTTCCTGGAACAAGTTTTGTGAAACATTCGAGTAAATCGTAGAATTACTGAATGCCTACAAAGTTTTCAGGTGTTATTTCTTTTATTTGGCATTACTACACTTTGGATTGTTTTATATGAAGCAAAAAGGTTTTAAACCATGCTCGACGTGGACGATAAGCGAGTCGGGAAGTGGGCCCTTAATGTTATATTTAACTCTTAACCTAAGTATAGGTTTAAACTATATTAAACCGACGCAACGTCGCGTGTTTAGCTCTACAAGTCTTTTTAGACCTACATTTCCATATGAAATGCATTGGGAGACCGAGGCGCCCAGATCGGCGAAACATTGAGGAAGATTTTCCAAAAATTAATACCTTAAACTCTTGAGCCCCGACCGAACGCCGTCTTTTGTCTTTCTATTATGTCTCTAATTACGGTACTAGAAAGGTTAAGAGCATAGAACGGGGCCGCGGGGTCCAAATTTGGTACGGAGAAACCAAATTTCACGACAGCGAAGTCGCAGGCAGAGTACCTACTACTCAGGTTATAAAGTGCATCAATTGTAAATAGTCCAATAAATAAATAAAGCGAACTTACACATCACTCAATCACACAAACAAATCACACGGTAGGCAGCCGTTAATCGTTCTATCATATCGATCATTCATTCGTCCAGAAACAATCAATTAGAACGCTATCCCCTTTCAATTATCCCCTGCATCGGTAGGTAATTGCCTTCCAGCTCCACCTAGGGGCGGATCGGAGAACCGATTATGTGTGAATCGTGATGGACATTCTATTGCCATGATCGCGGTTTGATGGCAAAGATGTTGCCACTAATAAAAATAGTACAGCGTTGTGGTTTGATGAATTAGGTTGTTATGGAATAATTGAAGCGGGAATGTTGAGATTTTTTTTGGGGGGGACGGAAGGTATTTGGAATTTTGAGCACCTTGGGACTCGTTTCATGCATTATCCAAAAGTATTCAATTACAAGACTAAATTTTTTCGTGGAACTGGAGAGTTTTTTATGGTGAAAATGGTAGGGTACCTAGGTTACGAAATTCAATATTTTTATGGTGAAGATATTAGGGTATCTAGCTTACAAAAATCAATGTATTTCAAAAGATTTTTTTATTTTACAGTTCAAAGTGAAGTGCCCAAGTGAAATGCTGATTAAAATATGATCGTTGAGTTTAATGCGTATTTATTTTCGGAATTATAATCTTAACATCACGTTTACAACATTTGCTGGAAGCCGATGGATGCAAGACGCACAGGACCGGTCTTTGTGGCGGCGCTAGAGAGTCCTATGTCCAGCAGTGGACGTCTGTCGACTGAAATGATGATGATGATGATGATCTTCATGTTGCTACCTATCTAATATAGTCCTTTCACTAACTCCTAGTAGATACCTACATAATTGAAGAGTGAGAAAACAAATGCCGTTATTAGATATATTTTTTGACAATCTCTATTTTCGGAAACAAACACTAGCTTCATTAATTATAAATAATTTTACTATACGTTTATCTGATATATATTTTTTTGTTTCTTTAAATTATACCATGCTAAAAGGTTTTTTTATCTCTTTCTGAAAAACAAGTAGGTATTCAATGAAAATATATTTTTCATAACATTAAAGCTTGTTATATACCTACTATACAATTAATACTCTTCAATTTCATTGCTTATTACCGAGTTTCTAAGGCGACCTTCCAGCTCCAGATCAAATCTGTTTACCAATTAGCATCAAAGAACTTGTCAAGAAGAATCATACGAGCCCAAATTCGATGGGGCTATGTCGTCTCGTTACTGAGATCCTATGGCCATCTTCATGTCATCATAATATTGCATTGTCACGCGATTTACACATGCATGCCAATTCCAGCTCAATCGTAAAAAATCCAAGATGGATTTAACGGTTTTTAATTAGTTACTCCTCAATTATATTATCATAGCTTTATCAAATACATTTCCTCAAAACGTTATCTATTAAAAATCGTTTTTAGCTATAAAACCGCCCATTCCTACACCATCTTAAATCACGTAAGTAATTTATTTTAGTCTTAAATAAAGACCAATCTATTTTGCTCCACTGAAGACTCACCAATTTCTGAAATCCAGTATTGTATCGAACAAAATCATTCCTTTCCGTTAATCTCTCCATTTATCTAAGTTTACTAATTAATGACCTAATCACGGCTGATTTACGTCCTGTTATGGTAGGACTATTCCATCGCCATAGCGACACGTATCTTGCCGCCTGTAGCCTAATTCTCGTAATGAAAACCGTAGCGATATCGTAGCGACTTTGATATTTTCGTATTCACATCCATCAATCGAGTTTGAACGACACCGATTTTGAACTCGTTCGATCGAAGAGAGGTTGTTTAGAAGTCATTCGATTGTCGTTCTATCGAATCCCCATCAAGGAACACGTGAATACCGATTTTGGATAGGACTACGATCGAACGACAATGGAATTGGGATTGTTTAATTTTACGTGAATTAGGGCACTCGCCACCTGAGTCGCCGACAGTAGTGATGGATGATGCTCGCTGTCCGTCCCCTGGCCTCACTCCCCTGTTCAACGCACTGCCCTGTTTTATCCTCGTAATTAAATTTGTATTAACAACGCTTGTTATGTTGGTGATCCCTGATAAGTTGATTTGTTGGTTTTGATGTGTTTGGCTTTTGCCTATGTTCCTTGAAAGTTTTAAAGTTTTTGATAGTGCTGAGCGTGGACAGCATTATATTATTAATAATTCATTTGAAGTTGTAGAACACTATACTTTAGCCTTTTTTTTATTAATTTTATTATAAGTTCGCGTTCGACCATTGTCTCGCCTGATAGAAAGCGACGATGCGGACGACGATGGGGCGAGCTTACCTAGAAATAACCTATTCACTCTTGACTTAAAGATTCCCGGATTGTAGTCATGAGGAAAAATCTAAAAATGTGTAAAACTTCTTTACTACAGATTATCATTTCAGATACCGAACGAAAGTATTTGTTATTTTTGCGTTTATTAGACTTTTATCAATAAAGGGTTTTTTTGACTCACGAACTAGTTTCATCATCATTATTTCAGCCTAAAGATGTCCCCGGTTGGACTTATTAAGAGTCCACCAAATGTGTCTCGCATCTATCGGATTCCCACAACCCTCACCAGGTCATCGGCCCACCTTGTCGGCGGTCTTCCAACGCTACGACGAACTATTTACTCTAGTTAATTACATAATTTAAATGAACTACGATATAATATTAAAAAAATCGATATTTCCACCCAAGGTCATCGGATAAGACTAGCAACTACTTGCACATTCATAATCAAAAACCTCTTTAAAAACCGTTCGTTTTAAAACAATAAAAACGTCATTCGAAATTCGAAACATGACAGCTGTCAATTGACGGTGTCAAAATTCAATAGCAAGCAAAATGACTGTGCCGATTTTTATAAATCTATAGTTGTGACCATCGTGGTATGATGAAACCCGTCCGATACGATGAATGCTGCGACCGCCGCTGCTGTGGGTTTAGCTATCGTTTTAGTTTTGCTCTACGTTAGGTGGAAATGGATAACACTTGAAACTAAGGTGAGTATTAACTGTTACAAGTAACGGTAAAGAGACATCCGGAAAATAATGTAGGTTCAGAATCGGCCATTAAAAAAAAAACATATATCTTTCTATAGTAAAATAGGTTTTCGAGAAAAAAAATTGACAAGTCTCAATTGCGCAGTTAGGGTGGTGCTTCGATGCAGATAATGTTTGCCTAGCAGCAGTATTTTTATAAGTCCTTTTTGGGCCAGACAAAATTATTAATTATGGGTTTTGATGGCAACCGAAATCCTGTTCCCATCGTGGAATAAACGTAGCCAGCTTTAATTTAAAAATAGAAAGCTACGCTATGGCTCTACATTTTTCTTTTACTGACTGAAATATGGGAACTGATGTTGAGGTGCTATCGTGCCTCAGAAAGCTCGTTAAGCAATTTGTCACTGTCTCCTCTGTGGTGACGTTCTATGAGAGTAAAAGTACTATTCGAAGCTCTACTGCAGGCTACGAATACAGGCAGCATAAGTGAAGGTGCAGCCTAGCACGTGCAGCCGCAGTTACGCCCGGAACGTTTTCACTAAAATCTCAATAGCACTACATCGGAAACCAGTCGTCCTGCCGTGCTTAGGCTTTTTTTATAGTAGGAAAAATCATCAAATGACGAATCCCGCCCTTGGGCGCAGCGGGTGACAGTATCAGACTTCTACTGACTAAACGAACCACCGTTTCTTCCTGCCTTAGTTCCAGGGCCCCGGTGTTCCGCTTTTGCATCAACCCTTCCGAGCCTAGGCTACGAGAGTAGTCGACTTGCAGTCGCAGCCGTGTTCGGAATGGTTTTCATATTGCCTAGTACATAAATCCATACCACTACTAACTTATAGAAAACTAGTCGCCCAGCTACTTTGTCCATTCGCCTCATGTGTAGCTGTAGCCTGCCGCCGAGGTTCGAATAGCACCTCAAAGAAAGGTGTTTACGCACACGTTTGCAATATAGGTAATATCTCCTGCATATCTGACTAATCGCCATTGATATTGGCGGATTGATTGAAATTTCGTTGGAAGGATTATTTCCCGACCAAATAAAATAGACGTAACTCGGTCTCACGTATTCCGAAAGGAAAAATTGCCCGACGATTAACGAACGAGCGACACCAAAACTTTGTATGCACCATGTAGAATTTGTGTGACGTCAGTTCTTTTACGTAGTTCGTATTCGACAATATAGATGTCGCTACATTCGACTCTTGATTTTTCGTTTTAGGCACTACAGCCAGTGCTTGTTGAGGACATCTCCACCCCCTCCACACAGGTGTATCACCGTCTCTGTCCTCACCACAACGTATTGCAACGATTTGACCTTGAGGAGAAGGACTCTCTTGACGAACATCTTGATCTCCTCACCAAGAAGCTCGCTGATAAGGTAAAATGTTTGCTAATGGTGTATTTGTTAACTTTGACAACTCCCTTAGGCCATTCTCCCATGGCGACTTTTTGTAGCGTTGCTACAGAGCGCTAGCATCGATATAGTCGCGATGCTGTAGCGCGTTAGTATCTTTTAGTAACGTGCTTACTAACCGCGCAACCGTATCGCTACAAAAAGTTTCCGTGGCAGGAGGACCTTATGGCTTCTTCTTCTAAAAATGGTTTTGCTTTTCTTCAAAATATTCAGACCAAGCAGCATGCCACGTTTATACTCGTAGCGGTGTCAGCGTCATTTTTGAGGACGTTGTAGGGACACTTTGGGCACTCTAGTAAATGGGTCATCTTCAGTCAAGGCTACAGCTGTCGAAGGGGTCTACAATCTCTCATTTTTGTCAGATTGTATTTGTAACAGCTAACTTGAGTATGATGTGTATTCGCTTCAATAAAAATAATGAATGACAATTTTAATAAATCCAAAAGAGGTGTCCAGTCTCGTAAAGTGGGAGACTACCCTGACGAAACATTATGCATCATCTCTTATCTTTCCCCAAAAATAAACCGTAAGCGAATTGAAAGCTGCCAAAGACTATGCTTGTTTATTCCGTTTCCTGTCCTTAATTTTTTAGAAATACCTATATAATAAAGTACAAACTTTATTTAGTTCTACTTGTCTCGACGACTAGCTATAGTCAAATCTTGCAAGTTTTTAGCCCACTCCGGTGCTGAGAAATTGGCATGCGCAAGGTAAGTATGAAAATCAGATGACAATGCATTATTCTTTCTTCATTCCCTTCCAAATTCCGTCATCAGGAGGGTCGCCTCCGTCTATCCAAGTCCAAGATTCGGGAAACCCAGAACGAAATCGAGAACCTCCATGCAATTGACTTCGACGTCAGGACTCGTTACCGGGAGATCATGGAAGCTCTACGGTCGGACCTGCTAAATAATGAGAAGGAATGCAAGAAACTGCAAGAGCAGATCGAGTGGGTGTCTCAAAGAAGGGCTGAACTGAAAGACGAGGTAATATGGGCTTTTGAACTGATTCTTTTAACTTTTATGATTTTTTAAAACCTTGGGTAAACAGGTGTAACGATTTATTTTTAGTTGTTCTCCCACTCTTGAACAAGAAATTGACACGAATGCGAAATGACACTTCTCAACCCTTTACCCACCCGTGCTGGATTGGTCCATAGAACGTTTTTGTGCCCTGTTCACCCTGGCCAATATTTTCGACTAGATACTCCATCTGGTTTAGCTCTTCAATCCTCATAGGGGACAAAAGAGCTGACTAGAGTATTTGGCCGTGGAGGTGGTGGTCGTGGCCCTGGTGGGACAAACGCGAGTGTTTATCAGATATATTCGCAAGTGATTAGATAAATCTAGAATAATTATTTTGCAGTCTTTCAGAGATATTTTTACTATGATACCTACTGTCAAATTATGCTGTGAAGATATGTTTACTGGTGTTATGCTCTCTAGTAAGTAAGAATAAAAACAGTATACATTAGATCTGTTTACTAAACATAGGTAGACAAATAACTATTTACACTAAACCTAGACTTATTGCACAATCGATATACGCTTCAGCGTCGAAGTACTTTACATCGATGTCATCCGGAAACTTCGCCAGAAGATCGGAAGCATCGCCACGTTGAATGGAAAGGCAAATTCTCTGGTCAAGAACTAACCCAACCTTTGGTAACCCAGTGACGAAAAATATCAATGTAATAATTTCTTTTAATGATCAAATTCAAGGGAGGTGTCATCCTTCGGTTCGCGAAAAACCTATGGCAAATACTGAACGAGGAGTTAGACACGATCATGCAAGACAGCCAAAGTAATGTTTTTTTTCTGTAATCGTTAATGAGGGTCACTTGAACTGACCATTAACATTTGTCTACCCACAGGTGAACAGAGGACAGGTGCTTTATGGCGAAGCAGCGGCAGAACTAGCGAGCAATCTAGCGGAGTTGCAGAGGGGAAGAGTGCCGGAGCAGAGGATTACGGACAAGCCACGAATCCAATACTCCCCATCCATGAGATGCCGCAAGGAACAACAAACCTTCCCCAGAACAACACCCCTTGCTTACACCAGTAAAACTTGTAATAATAATAATAACATGTTTAACATGACCAACATGACCAACATGACCAACATGACCACGAATACTTCGAACATAAACCCTTGAAGGATTGAAAGATTGTTCCAAAATGCTTGGTCTAAATCGTGTTTACTTATTTATTATTCTTTAAATTTTTGTGGTATCTTATTTTATATAATGTTTATTATTTCTCTACGATTATTTATTATACATCAATTAAATAATGCTGGATTTTTATTTATGGTCTTTTAAACACACTTGTATCGTAACTACGCGCGCCTCAAGGAGATGTCGGTAAATCGTAGGGCCCAACAGGGTCGAAGCCTACTTCTGAGGCCATGGGTTGTGTGAAAGAGAACCCTGAGTCCGGGAACTACAGCAGAGAAGGAACAATGGTGGGGTTTAATCAGTAAGTCTGAAATCATTGGTTGATTTCCCAAAAAAAAATGTAAGTATTAAAAGAATTTGTCTTAAACGCGTCTAAAAATAGTTCAGGTGTTTTTTTCTCCACTATGTGGTCGTATTTGATGTTTTCCTTAATCACTGTACACCTACTTTGGTTGGTGTGCGTGTGGTGTGAGGGCCCGTTTGGTAAAATTCTTTCAAAATATGCTTAATATTTATTGAACATTCCCAAACAATTGTGGAAATTGAAATCAGAATTTGTGAAAGTCAAATAACGGAGATATGGGCTGTTAAATTGGGCCCTCAGTTCTCACATAGAGGATTGAGGGCCCGGCTGTACCTGGTAAACTAAAGACTCCACAAAAAAACTATTTATGCTAAAATCTAAGGTGATACCAAACACCACCGTAGGCGCGGGCTTGCGGACGGTGAGCATTGGGTAGCTCGCCGTCCGGTCGTCTGGTAATCGTCCGGACCAAGCTCAGTCGTCGACGGCGCGCACTGTTCCCGCGCGCCTCAAGGAGTTGTCAGCAACCGTAGGGACCCTGCAGAAGGGTCGAAGCCAATCAGGGCCACGGGTTTGTGTCTGAAAAGGAAGGCTCTGGCCCTGGTATGTATGGCGATGTAGGAACGGGGTAGGTTGTTTAGTCAGTAAGAGTCTGACACTTGTTTTCCGCTCCGCCCAAGAGCGGGACTCGTCATTGGATGATTTTTACCTACCATAAAAAAAAGGTGATACCAAACAAAATTTGTGAAATCAATATATTATCGCAAAACACTCTCCTACTTTAGATATCCTTGTTCAAAATGGGCCCTCAAATCTCACTGACGTAAATGTTTACTACGCAAATAACCTGAAACCATTAACTTACAGCTGCTGTTTGAAGTCGTATAAGCTACTAGATAAATTGTGAAAATTTGTGAAAGCAAGACCAGGACATATATTCTTGTTGTTTAAAAGTTATGACCTTGACAAAATCCGGGCCCTCAGTTCTCCACTTTTTCATGTTTTCGATAAATTACGCTAAATGTATGAGAGATAAGATAAAGACGAAATTGTCGTTTCATGTCAAACATATTGTGCAACAAATTATGTAAAAGAAAGAACTGAAAAGACCATTTATTGTAAAAAAAATCGAGTTTTACTATAATTCCTTTGAATTGGGAAATAGGGTGTCCACAATTTTCCATATATAAAGTTTTTATTTTCAAGTTATTATATATTTACACATTTCAAAACAATACCTCATTTACTATCATTACACACAAACTGTTCTCCCCAGCTTCGCTCGTGTGGATTTTTTCAAACTCTTTTTTCCGACAATTGCAAATACAACAAAAAATAAAGTTAGACCAATATGTGCATCTGTTCTAAATTAACGCTTTTACAAATACCTACTCAGTAAATATTTAAACTAGTGCCGACTACGTTCTCATCTGATGGAAAGCAGTGATGCTGTCGTTGATGGTGAGGCGTACTAGTTTATAAAGTATCCTATTTACTCTAGCCTTGATTATCACCAAATCAGCCGGGTAAAGCGCAGCAGACTAAGTATGAGTAAACACATGGGAAATACACAACCGAAGAGTAAAATAGGTTGTCGATTACTATAATCGATAAAAAGTTTGTATGCGTATGTAATATTCCCAATCTGTGTTGACACTGGCAGTTCATTATTTTTTTAAATATCTATAATTGATTAGAGATGAGACATACATAGTGAACTCAAGGCCTACAAGGTATGGGTATAGCCGAGAACCCCCTATAAAACAGGGTTTCAAAATACTTTTAAGTACATATAAATACCACATAATCCATAAATTGCTTCATTCACTCTATAATATTCTGTAACATCAATAAGCGTGGAGGTGGAGTCCCTTACGCTTGTTGATGTTACAGAATATGGTATTACAAAAATGTACCTACTTCGTTATAATATTGTTATGCAATAATATTATTGTGTTCCCTAAATACAAAGACGTTATCATGTATGTATCAATTTTTCTAGCTGAAGATCTACTTGATACTGCTTCATATTGGAAGTTTTTGGGTATCTTCAACATGCCACGTCGACCATATTATGTACTCGTCTATACGAGTGAATACCGTAACTTAATGGTATATACCCAGTATTTCGATATATACTCAGGCTGCATACTGGAAAGCACTGACTTAGTTTTCATACCTGTACCAGTATTTGCACTCCATCTATATCTATGAATACTTATAATATCTTGTATTCATGCGATTTTCTATAGTGAATTGTGGTGAATGAATTGTGTATGCTTATTTAATTGTGTGTATGAGTAGGTATTTGTAAAAGCGTTAATTTAGAACCGATGCACATATTGGTCTAACTTTATTTTTTTAATTGTATTTGCAATTGTCGGAAAAAAGAGTTTGAAAAAATCCACACGAGCGAAGCTGGGGAGAACAGTTTGTGTGTAATGATAGTAAATGAGGTATTGTTTTGAAATGTGTAAATATATAATAACTTGAAAATAAAAACTTTATATATGGAAAATTGTGGACACCCTATTTCCCAATTCAAAGGAATTATAGTAAAACTCGATTTTTTTTACAATAAATGGTCTTTTCAGTTCTTTCTTTTACAGAATTTGTTGCACAATATGTTTGACATGAAACGACAATTTCGTCTTTATCTTATCTCTCATACATTTAGCGTAATTTATCGAAAACATGAAAAAGTGGAGAACTGAGGGCCCGGATTTTGTCAAGGTCATAACTTTTAAACAACAAAAAGATATGTCCTGGTCTTGCTTTCACAAATTTTCACAATTTATCTAGTAGCTTATACGACTTCAAACAGCAGCTGTAAGTTAATGGTTTCAGGTTATTTGCGTAGTAAACATTTACGTCAATGAGATTTGAGGGCCTATTTTGAACAAGGATATCTAAAGTAGGAGAGTGTTTTGCGATAATATATTGATTTCACAAATTTTGTTTGGTATCACCTTAGATTTTAGCATAAATAGTTTGTGGAGTCTTTAGTTTACCCGGTACAGCCGGGCCCTCAATCCTCTATGTGAGAACTGAGGGCCCAATTTAACAGCCCATATCTCCGTTATTTGACTTTCACAAATTCTGATTTCAAGTTCCACAATTGTTTGGGAATGTTCAATAAATATTAAGCATATTTTGAAAGAATTTTACCAAACGGGCGCTCACACCACACGCACACCTTTGGTTGTCCTAAACATTGCCTCATTAACCACAACCACATCATACCACTAGGTTCGACATACCACAATTATAGCAGTAAGTCCTCTCTTCGAAATGTGGTTGGAAAGACCTCCCTGCTTCTTCACCTTCCGCATTACGCAGGTCGTCACCGGACATGGTAAGTTCGGGAGGTACCTGGGGCCCTAGACAAGAGGCAATCGCTCCGTGTCGAATCCATTTCTAAGTTCGATTTCGCCTTAACGATGTCCACCACAAAATGGTAGACAAAGTGACATCGACTAACATATCGATAAGTCGGAGTGTTGATTCGATAAATTAACAACTTTTATAATTCGTGCTGAACAGATGGCCGGGTGTCGCCAATGTGTGGACCGCCCGAAGGACACTGAAGTACGGTCGAGGTGTGCTCCGGTTGAGTCAGTGCATCGCCGTGTCCTCGTGAGTGCGATCGGCGGCGGCGATCTCTCGCGCCGGGCGTTGGTAGAGGCTATGATCCGAAGAGGGGAGGAGTGGCAGGCGGTCGCCTCCTTCTGCGAAGCAGTACTAGACCGACCGCATATATCGATATATATCGCAACGTAGGTACAAGGTGGTGTTTAATCAGTAAGAGTCTGACACTGTTTCCCGCTCCGCCCAAGAGCGACATTCGTCATTGGATGAAAAAACTCTGTTCGATAATTGCCTATCTATAACTTCAATTACGATACAAAAACAAAACGCAATAAAAAAAAACACATCCACACACGCATCCAAAACAATGACAAACCACCGCAGCGCACTCGCAAACGAGCCCCCTTTTATTTTATATCTCTCGTTAATTCCGAGGGTTAAAATCCCCGAAAAAGTGAGCACTTGCCTTGTTTACAAGGTTTTAGATTTTAATTTAGATTGGGGTTGCGCCAACTTTGCGCGCGAAACGACGTAAACGTCAAACGATATGGCGGGGAAATTGGGCTCTTTTTAGTTGCACGGTTAGGTCTCTGGGCTGTTTACGAGGGGCGCTCTCGGCGTATCCATTAAAATCGCATTCGTATGTGATCACCTAATACAATATCATCAAGTCCGGGCCCAGGGTGCTTTGTGAATAATTTCGCGGCAATCTGCTCCCGTTTGTATCGGATTTGAATAATTTCATAATTGGTACGGTTCAAGTAACTTTTTGTTCAGTCAATATCTGTCAACCTTTGTTGTAAGAATTGAGCAGTAACTTAGAAGTCACTAAATCAATTAGTTTTTTTTTTTTATAACTAACCATTTTGCAGTCTTCAAGGCTAGAGTGAATAGACTCTATAAACTAGTGCGCCTCACTATCAACGATTGCATCACTGCTTACCATCAAGTGGGATCGCAGTCAAGCACTAGTTTATTGCAATTAAGAAAAAAAATATCTTAGAAAGTAAAAATCTAATTAGAATCTACATTCATGGCTAATTCATAACAAATAAACGGGCAGTAAAAAAAACTGTTTAATGAAGAGGCAACACCACATCTGTCGTGTATAAACGCATGAGCATCACATTTGTCTGTATGTTTGTTTTCCTTTGCCTCACATTTGTTCCGCCGGGGGCGTTCCACAAACAAAACTACTCGAACTTGGACTATTGTGTCAATCAACTTCTTTCTGGTTATTTAATTGGAAATTGGATCTTTTTAATTAATTTATTAACTTTTTCCATTTGGAGTTATCGAGTAGCAGAATTTGTATTTATGCTCAAAAAACAACTAAGTAAGCTCACATTCTCTTACTTAACTTCTTACTGAAACATCCCGTCCTTGTCCTGTGCGTCTTGCATGTATCGAATTTCCGAGACCCTAATCATTTCGTCGGTTCACCTTGTAGGAAGCCTTCCAACGCTGCCTCTTCCTGTACGCGGTCACCAGTCCAGATCCTTTATCTATGTGTATAAGTATCACACACGTCAAATTGATTGAAAAAAAAATGTTAAATAGTTGGTGTTCTGTTATTAAACTCGATGTCTAATTGTAGTTATGTCATTAGCAATCGAGTTCTTTATGTAAATACTTACCTGTCATTACAGATAAGAGTACCAGAGTACAATAATTACAGAAATATATTATATAAAATCTGCGAAGCAGTAATGCCAGCCGGAGGGAAATGAGGAGGCCGACCGCATAAGGAACCGGCGCACACGCTCCAGACGCCGCCGGGATTCCCATCCCAATTTCGGGCCACTGTAGGCGCGGGCTTGCAGACGGCGAGCAATGGGTAGCGTGCCGTCCGGCATAGGCGGCGTAAGGCGTGGGCGACGTGGGCGACCGCCCACGGCCTCGCGGTCCAAGGGGCCTCGCGCCTCAAAGGTCTGCGAACGCAAATCATCATCATCATCCTACCCTTATCCCATATTGCTTAGGGTCGGCGTAACATGTTTTTTTCTTCCACTCTGTCCTTTCACCCGTCACACTATCACTAACTCCCTTTTCTTTCATAACACTCTTCACACAATCCATCCGCCTCTTCTTCGGCCTCCCTCTTCCTCTCCATCCATCTACGTAGCACAGGGAGAATAGTACCAGGCGGCGGTCGAACTAGCGATACGCGGCGTTGCGATAGTCGTTGGCAGGATTCAGCAGTGGGATTCGAGGTGGCGCTTTACAAGTCCGAGGCCATGTGTTTCCACGGCCCTCGCAACGAGCCGCCAACGGGTTCCCAGCTAATGGAGGAGTTCGCATCGGCGTCGGAACTACAATGAAATACCGGGGATTCGTCCTCCACAGCCGGTGGAATTTTAACGAGTTTTCCGACGTCTGGCTCCCAAACTGTACCGGACTGAACTACTCTCAAGCGGTTCCAGCCGAACTTTGGGGGTCCAGACATAGGAGGTTCTACGCAGGAATCGTTCGATCCTTGGCCCTGTATGGAGCGCCAGTGTAGGCGCCGTCGCTGCAAAAGCAACTGAGGGCCCAGCTTATCACATTCCAGAGGGTCATGGCAATACGGATGGTACAGGGATACCGCACGAGTTTCTCGTGAAGCGGCAAGTCTCCGTAGGATCTGGAGGCAACAGTCCTTGCACATATTCACGATTTGTGCGTGGAGATACAAAGATATACGTGGGATGTCATTATGTTATGACGATAGCGACTGTCGCAACTCAGTTCTGGGCACGCCATAATAATGGTGGTGAGTCCCCTTTTTGAGGCCTGGCTGAGAAGACCTCACGGCGTCCTCATCATTCCGCATGGCGCAGGTTCTTACCGGACATGGTAAGTTCGGGAGGTATCTGCACTGGATTCGTGAGGAAGTGTCGCCCGAGTTTCGGCACTGTCTGGGGCACCCGGAAGACACGGTGGAGCACACGGTAGAGGTATGCCCCGCTTGGGCTGGGCACACTTGGCATTACGCCCCAGACGCCGATTCCGATCCCGATTTCTGGCCACTGCGCACCGTTCGCGTTGGTGCGTAAAAATTCGAGAATCAAAAATTTGTTTCTACGAAAAATCGGTCCTTTTGCATCGTCCTTCAGGGGGCCTCGCAAAATATATCTTGCCCACATAAAATTTTGGTCTTGCCCCGCCACTGCCGTCCGGTCATCTGGTAATCGTCCAGACCAAGCCTAGTTGTCGACGGCGCGCACTGTTCCCGCTTGAAGGGTCGGTAGGTTACTTACCTACCATAAAAAAACCTATCTATATGATTTATGATTTTTAAATTGAGTTCTTTATGTAAATACCTACTTACCTGTCATTAGAGATAAGAGTACCAAGGTACAATAATTACAGTAATATATAAAACATAGGTTTATATATTACTTGCTATATACCTTTTCTCATAGGCACCCACAATGACACAACAGAAACCCGATGCAATGCAACGTAGTCTTTTATTGCAAGTTCGTACTGGCTTCTCATTTACCGGCCCACTTGCTCGCAATGCTGCTACCCTAGTACAATGCAGGACTTGACCATTATATGTCTTGAATTGTCATCAGATTTGTGGATTTATATAAACGATTTTTATGACGAACAAAAGTATTTCTGTTAGTTGAGATTAGGCCAATTAAAAAGAAGACAAAATAAAAAAAATACAATTTGAGTACTTATCTATAGGTACCTACCTAAACTATATTTGAAAGACTCACCGCGATCCTTGAAAACAAAGTTTTTTTTTAATTATAGATAGATTGACCACAATCTCACCTGATGGTAAGCGATGATGTGGTCGACGATGGCTAGAAGCAATCTATTCACTCTTGACTTAAAGACCCCTAGGTTGTATTAACATGTTTGGTCAGTAACATTCTTAAATTCCTCTCGCTCGAGCGAGTCCAGAGCGAGATCAGGCTTTTGATAAATTTCGATGTAACTAAGGACCCATTCAGCAGTTGCAGTTAGACCAAGGTTAGCCTTTGTTAAGCGTAAACTTTGCCAAAAAGCCTTTTATAGTGTAAAGGATTATATTGAGGACGTAAAGGCTTGGGATTGACCTGCTCAATTGAATCAAGAAAACGTTGAATCATTGAAAAGTTTACCTAATGGAACCAACTCAAAAATTATGCAAATCAAATTCAAAACCACATCTAATTCCAGTTAACAAGCAAAGGGTTAAACGTAACAAGCCATAAAAATTCAGCCAGCAATCTTAGGAAATTAAACAAGCCCGTAATTGTGAAACGCTTTGCCGGCAAAATTATCAATTTGTGAGAACGCTGCGCCCGTAACGAATAATTAAATGGATTACTAGCGCCATCTATGTTTTTATAGAGAAAGTTTTGACGAGAGTGCACTCTCGCCTCGTTGCGCATTTTCACCAGATTATAATTTTATTCTGACTAGGTTTAATTGGCATTACACCTAGCAATTGTTAGATACCGTTTTGGAATAAAGTGGGAAAAGTACTTTACGGATTTTGGTGCAGATTTCAGTATAGATAGAGTGATTTACCTACTTACAATGCGTTCCAAATGAGAATAGGATGGATTGCCATGTTGTGACGTCACGATTTACTGTCAAATCGAGGTAAGATTTTTTTAATTTAATATAATATTTGCGAACTGTGAACGAAAAAAGTTTAATCCAAATCCAGTTTTTCAATTTTACTCATCTCTGAGTTCTTCAATTTCGCAAAAATATCTTTGATTGAGTACGGCGTGACGTCACATCCTGTCAATCGATCCTATTCTTATTTGGAACGCATAGTATGAGGAAGGTTTATGTGTATGGTGCATGCCTAATAAAATGGAAGAAAAGCCCAGAATATTTCTAGAGTAAGTTTAGTTGCACAGGTTAATATCGGGAACTGCTGATTCGAATTGTGAAAACGGAAAACCGTTTAATCAGAATCCAGTTCTTTAATTTTTTTTTATCTCTGCGATGCGTCTGAGAAATGTTAAATGGAAGAAAAAGGAGAATGGTTCCTAACAATGAAAAAAAAAAGTTAATAGTTTATCTTTTGAACCATTTATGACTTAAAACAATATTTAGCTAATTCATAACAATGACGTTTTTCTACACTAATATAATAAAGAGGTAAAGTTTGTTTTTTTGTTTGTAGGGGGTAATCTCTGGAACTACTGGTCCGATTGGAAAAATTTAAGCAACAATAGAAAGCTGCTTTACTCCTGAGTGACATAGGCTATATTTTATGTACGCGGGCGAAGCTGCGGGCAAAAGCTAGTATTTTATATATTACTATCAATATAACCGCAAGGGACAGTTAGTATTAATATCAAGTGTTATTTACATAAGTAATACCTGAAACAGTTTTTATACCTGCATAGACATGTAGCTACAAAGTCCATCAAGCACAAAACACTCCCCCGCGAGTTACTCCCATCAGTTTTTAAATTCGCTAAGCGCCACACACGGACCCCGTGTTTATATTATAAACAAACCAACATCTTTTTACTATTAATATCACTAAGAACCACACGAAAATGAACTTTATTTACTACACTTTAAGGGTGACTAAATCAATTTTATACAAGCTTAGTTTTTCCTCTTATATCTACGGGATATTAAAAGTTGCGCCACCCTTCTAAGTAGACATTTTTTTTTCTTTTTCTTTTGTCCTTAATGTAAAAAGAAAACGCGAAAAGTTTCGGGACGCAGCGAGTTTAAATTTTTCCACCCCTAATGCGCTTATTACGAGTGGGGGAAAATTTGATGGTTCCCAAACTTTTCAAATATGGACGGAATTTTATTGTGTCTAGTGGCGAAAAGTTTTTTTATGCTCATTGTAAGGCAAATGAAGCGAGGGACGGTATATAAAAGTGGGCTACTTAAATGTGTGTTAAAATGAAATAAGCTAGAAAATGAGATACATCACAGGACCGCGCCACGGTGGCAGTGGGCGCTCTTTATGGATCTCATCAGAAGGCTTAAAGACATCAAGGTCAATACAGATGGCTTTGCAAAATTTACTAAGCTTTATCTACACTATAATATAATAAAGAGGTAAAGTTTGTTTTTTTGTATGTTTGTTTGTGGGAGGTAATCTCTGGAACTACTGGTCCGATTGGAAAATTTTTAGCAACAATAGAAAGCTGCTTTACTTGTGAGTGACATAGGCTATATTTCATATACGCGGGCGAAGCCGCTGGTAACATCTAGTATAGTTATAAATTGGTCAACGAGAAGTACCCGTGAATTTTGTTTCCTTTGAGAGAATCGGAAAGAACGAACGAACTTTTAAGCAATATAACCGATATCTTTTTTCCTGTTAACTTAGAGGTGTGATTTTTTACAGCTTCATGGGACTGCAGTCTTAGTATATGGTTTTAATTTCAACTCAATATCACTACGCGTTCCTGCGATATAGGGTTTTGACAGATAGACGGACAGACAGACACACGTTTGACAAATTTGAATGAATTTCTAGTTTTATTTTTCTTTCTTTCGAAATTCGATTTCTGCGCATTCAAGGTCGACCGCCATGATACTTCAACTTTTGTGAGGATTGTAACGGAATTTTGGATCTAAATCGAAATGGCCGCGAGTAACCATTATAGCAAATAGCTTAATTTATTTGCCGCATAATTAGTGTTTATTCTTAAAAAAAACTTACTGTTCATTTTTCCAGCTAACAGTTGAGATCCATGGTCCGGGTAGAAGAATCATCCACACTGCACGCCAGCTCCTCTCGTCATTTACATTTTTATTTTATTTACAGCTGGCAATACCGACGCACAGATAATTTCGTTCCTCTAACGCGGATAGAATAAATTGGAAAGTTACAATAAGGCTTTTCCTACAACCGGAGTTAAGTAGACAATCAAGAAGGATTTTAAATTCATTATTACGTATCCACGCTAAGGAAGCGTCGATTTACGTGAAAAATATATGAAGGGACCAGATAATGTGAGACAATCTCAGTTTATCTGGACTGTTTTTCAACTTTTCTAGAGTCTATGGGTTTTTTATGGTGAGAAAAATCATCGATAAACGAATCGCGCCCTTGAGCGGAGCGGGAGACAGTGTCAGACTTCTACTGACTAAACGACCCAACGTTCCTTCCTGCCTTAGTTCCAGAGTCCCGGTGTTCCGCTTTCGCATCAACCCTTGGCCCCAGAAGGCCCCTACAGTTGCTGACAACTGCTTGAGAGAGTCTATGGGTGTATTTCTGAATTAATTATTCTGAGTTAAGCACGTGTCAAGCCCTACTTCCAGTTCTAGACTAAAGTACAATTTGAAAAATACTTTACTTCAAATGCTGAAACCGTAAAGTAAAAATTACGAAAATAGTCTATGGCATGGCTCAGCCCCCTAGCCAAGTTGATAATCTACAGTTATTATCGCTAGTAGAAAACAAATCAAATGTATGGAAATGATATCATCTCAACAAAATTCGTGGCCAAGTTCACATCGTTCAAAATTACAGAATGAAATGTAATCGTTTCTATAACGATCATCGCTACATCCTGTAGTTTTATGATATTTCATGACAACTATGCTGAGGCGTTTCCATAGTAGAAAGAGAGTCGACACGAATGGTTCGTAACTTGACTAGGGGGGCAGATGATTTACGAAGACGTATATTAACCCGCCTGTAGCCCGTAGGTACACCTCTAATATTTATTCCTGGTATTAATAATCTAATGCTGATATTTCTGATTCTATCAACAGTATCCTGAAGTATTCTCTTCGGTCCTTCAGGCAGATTTTTAATCATTGCCTAATCGTATATAAGTGTAGGTACCTTACGGTCATCGGAGACCAATCAACAACTCTAAACAACTCCTACATCACCAACTGCTACTGTTTTTTATGAACAAAACCTTATAGAAGGTACCGAATCTGCAGTGCCGAGCTTTCGCACTTGCATCCTCGACACCAACTATACTTAGTTTATCCAATTGGTCCTGCAATTATGGATAATCTATGTTATTACCACAGAAATATGCCTTAAGCTGGACTTTCCTGACTCGCCTATCATCAACGTCGTGCAAGGTTTAAAAGCGTGTTGTTTCATTTAACGCAATCCAAAATTATGTTTGATGCACAAGTAATGCGAAAAAAGAGAAATAACACCTGAAAACTCTGTTGAAATTCGGCTCTACTCGAATGTTTAAAAAAACTTGTTCCAGGAAATACGTGTTTCTAGTAAAAAAAGGACATCATTTAGAATCTCGATTAAATGTGCAAGGCTTCTATAGAAGTACTTTTTATAATATTAATATAGAAATCCAAGTGTGTACAAAGATGTGTAATAACATCATAATCACGTGGTTATATGAAAATGTACCTCCGGTTGGCAGCTCATAAAAAATAACGTAAATAGGTCGTTACCAAATAGAAAATTGAATACAGAACTGCTTCAAAAACAACTAAGTTGCCATATTAAAAAAAAACAACTAAAGAATGACATATTTCTCTCGATTGAGATTTATTTATAAATAAGAGCATGTAAATGGCCCCAAGTCGTTGCATCCCACAAACACGGGGCAGATAAAACCGTCCCCTCTTGAGCGCCGTGTCGTTTTCATTACTGTTTTATTTTTCCACGTTTCCCGCGCTGCCCCTCGCCACCATTTTATTTGTCGGAGATTTTGTTTTTTTGATTGGATACAAAGCTTTTTAGCAAGGAATGAACTGCATTTTCGTAGTTCTCGGCGATTTGCATACTTACAATTTTAACTACCCTAGATATAAATTATGCTCAGAGTTCCCTTGCGTGATCGAATTATAAATGATGAAGTCAGCAGGAGAACCAAGGTTACCGACATAACACGAAAAATCACCAAACTTAGAGTTTAAGAAAGTTGCTTCCCGCTGTCTGTATCTATGTATGCTTAGATCTTTAAATTTTGCAACGATTTTGATGCTGTTTTTGTTTTTTATAGATTCTAGAGGAAGATATAAATGGTGTAAAGCTGGATCGGGTCGCTAGTCATAACATAGTATAAAACAAAGTTGCTACCGCTGTCCCTATGTATGCTTAGATCTTTAAAAGTACGCAACGGATTTTGATGCGGTTTTTTATAAATAGATAGAGTGATTCAAAAGGAAGGTTTATGTGCATAATAGGTATATGCATAATATATTCAATATCAGTATCCGTATGAAGCTGGGGTGGGTCACTAGTTATAGATAAATTAGGCCTAGACAAAGAACAAATGGTCGTGCTCATCACACAAACATTTGTCCTGGGTGGGAATCGAATCCACGACCCAAAGTCATTAACCAGTAGACCATCAGGTTAATCACTCTATATAGCTCTATCCCTTTACAATTCATTTTCGGTCGTCAAATGAATCGCTTTAAAAGCAGATTGTATGGCCGTTTATCTTACACGTATACAGTTACAGTACGGCCGTCGGATCTTGGCGAGTCTGAAGTTAGGTTCTGCGATTTTAATGCTTAAAAACTCGTACAAAAATAAACATTAAAAAAAATGCCAATAATAGTTTTTAATACCAATAACAACTGCTAATTGCATTTATTTGTATAAACCATTTATTTTTTTACGAGTTTTCAAGGACTAACTAACTTCAGACTCGCCAAGATCCGACGGCCATACTTTAGGGACTGAGTCGTCGATAAATATTATTAATTGATTTACATTTTCGCCGTTCTTTATTAATATTTTTCTAAAAACGATTTTATGAACAATATCCTATTAAAAATCCATGACATGTCATTGGTCTGCAGCAGTGGTCAGCGCTGGTGTCACACTACAAAAGAAAAATATTATCAATATTAGTATGGAATTAGCGTTATAATATAATCTTCCCACAGCCCTAGACTTTCTCTCTAGGAGAGTGAATGGGCATTTTTACAAATGCTTGTTTTTTTTTATGGTGAGAAAATCATCTAATGACGAATCCCGCCCTTGGGCGGAGCGAGAAACAGTGTCAGACTCTTACTGACTAAACGCCCCATCCATTCCTTCATACCAGGGTCAGTGCGGGGGCCCCGTATCATTTACACGGCAGATACAGCCTTAGCTAGGCCCCTGATAAAAGATGAAATATGGAAGCAAAGTCACGATACAAGAGTTATTTCTAGTGTGAAAACTCCGTGAGTTACCGTTTATATCGTCGTAAGAGTATTGAAAAACGTCCTTTGTGTTTTGAAACTTGTCACTGTAGTACTCGGCTTCCAAGCACCCTCAATGTATTGAATGAAAACTGGCAACCAAAGCAGCTTTCATTCAATCACAAACTTTATCCTCTTATATCAAAATGTACCTACTATGCGTTCCAAATAAGAATAGGATCGATAATTGACAGGATGTGACGTCACGACGTACTGTCAAATCGAAAATATTTTCCAAAATTGAAGAACTCAGAGATGAGTAAAATTGAAAAACTGGAATCTGATTAAACTTTATTCGATCACAATTCGTACCTAAATGAATTAATTTTTTCGTAAATGAACCGAGTTTTAAAAATATTTTGCCTTTATTTGACAGTAAATCGTAACTTCACAACATCGATCACCATCGATCCTATTCTCATTTGGAACGCATTGTACCTACTGATATACACGACAAATATTTTGAACCTAAATGGTGACCGATCTTGAAAGCACAGTAACAGATTTTTGAATCTCAATCGAGGTGCGCACTTCAACAGGTTCAACTTATTTACCATAGGTATAGCTACTAAATATAGTGGTGCTAGTGATACTTACCACACTGTTGTACGAGAGACAGGACGATGCATTTGTCATCACAGCCAATGACAGCACCACTACAAGAAGAAACATCAGCAATGCCTTGTACATTTTTGTAATTTGAATCTGCAAATATTTTCAAATTGATTTTAACCAGTAAGATAAAAAAAAGTCAGTTTAATTTTTTTTTTAACATTAAGTAACACGAAAATAAAATAACATTTCAGTGTTTTTTACAATAGTTTATATTTTTATTTTGGTCTCTCTCTATTAAGTACACCAGGTCAGGTTTGCTGTAAGAAAACTCAATTTTGAGTTAAGTTTGCCTTTGTACATATATATTGTAATCCTCTTTTTTATGTAGGTACTAAAGGTAATAGGTAATGAAGAATTAAAGAAGAATATATTAAAAAAAAAAACAACCTATCCATTTCTGGTTGGGCAAAGGCCTCCCTTAAGTTCTTCCATACATTCTATTCCACGCCGTTTTGTGGTACCTACCTACTTTTTTACATGGGAAATCATCAACTTGTAACCACTCGGTCACCACTGCTCTCAAATAAAAAATATCAAATTGTAAAGAAAAAAGATGGTCACGCAAATGAGACACCCTCTCGTTTTCAAAGATTCCCCTAGATCACCTTTCTAGACCGGCCTTTAATAAAACAATTGTCTAGCCTGTTGGTCTAGTGGTTAGAGGCCCTAACTGCTATGCGGCCCGGAGGTCGAATCTATTCCCACCCAAGACAAATGTTTGTGTGATGAGCACGATCATTTGTTCTATGTCTGGGTGTAATTTATACATAATTATGTATGTATTTAGAAACTATAAGTATGTTTATCAGTTGGTCTAGTACTCATAACACTAGGTCAGCTTAGCTTGGGACTAGACGTTGTGTGATAGTTGTGGATTATACTAGCGACCCGCCCCAGCTTCGCACGGGCGCTGATATTGAATATATTTATGCATGTATTATGCACATAAACCTTCCTCTTGAATTACTCTATCTATTAAAAAAGACCGCATCAAAATCCGTTGCGTACTTTTAAAGATCTAACTAAGCATACATAGGGACGAAGCAACTTTGTTTTATAATATAACTATAATTATAGTTATATTAATTAATAAAAACTCAAACAAACTTATTACAATAGTTTCTTACCTTTGCACAATTAAGTAAATAAAAGATGAACAAGAATTTTACAACAAACGGCGATGAAAGACCAACACTACTCTACCTGTTACTATAACATTAGGTTTCCGAATTCGTTATTTATAATACTATTCTATCCTTTGTGATTGTTTGGAAGTGGACGTTGTTAAGACAAATGATGATTTAATTGCTTCAGTAATTTATTACTCATAAATAATACAATTAATTCGATATGAGAATGATAAGTTAATCATAAAATGAATTACGTTACAAATAGGTACATTAATAGAATCATTACATTAATAGAGCAGTACCTTTGTACATTTTTTATTACAATGGTACATGGTATTTCAATGGTGGTATTAATTTCTCTATAAATATATGTGTAAGTACATAAACTGTGAAAAAAAAATCATAGACTAGGTACTGCAGAGCTGTAAGAGACCCCGGAACGAAGGCAAAGAGGGAACTCTTTCTTCTACTTGGTGGTATCACTCTTGGCAGAGTGGTCGTGGTTATCATAGAGGTAGCTCTCCGGAAACCGTCAGGATACACCGCACGACTTCTCGCCACTTTTGCCTGCTTGTCATTCGGCCGCATTCGTTCAATGGTCCACCAATAGCCGATTTTACTTGGTCAGTCCAACCCATCGGTGATCTGTCTTGCAGCCTTGTTCCGTCCACCTTCCCTTATATAACAAGGCGTTCGATGGAGTCACCTTCACGCCAACAAAAATGGCCAACACAAAGAGGGAACAGGAGTAGATCCCTTTGACGACCTAAACTGAACTTTTTAAGGGATGGAGCTGTATAGGTGTATAGTTCCATCTCTTTTTAACTCTCATGCCTGGCTTTTTAACACGTCATGGTTTTTTTATGCTAGGTAAAAACCATCCAATGACAAATCCCGTCCTTGGGAGGAGCGGGATACAGTGTCACTCTTACTGACAAAACAACCTACCCCGTTCCTTCCTTGCCTTCATTCCAGGGCTCTGGTAATTTGCTCTCGCATCTACCCTTGGTCCCAGGAGGTTTCGACCCCGCTGCGCCCCGTCACACGTCATGGTAAGGCATCAGTGCCTTCAACTGCCCTTTGCTTTCCAGGGTTACGGTAACTCGGAACAATCCCATAGTCCAATAGGAGATCCTCCTTACCTCGTATTTCTCATTGTTGAACCTTCCTGCATCATCACTTTCACTCACACATTTCTCAATTTGTCTCTGGCGGTGTGAAGGACAATGTATACCGTCGAGTCAAGAGCTGTGCGGGTCTGGTCGGGAAAAAGAATTGAACTGCGTCCACGAGGCCTTTCCTCATCCACTTTATCGGTCACCATAACGGCAGGCAGCGACGCGGCACGCTCTTTCAGTGTGAAATGATTTAGGACTCGAATCGCATAAATTGTTTGAGGATATAGGGATACGAAGCATCCTTCTCCAGCACATCTCAAGGGCGTCGATGCATATGCGGTCTGCAGCTTTCAGTGTCCAAGCTCAGCGCAATAAAATATCGAGAAGACCAGGGTCCGTACCAGTTTGGTTCCCAACCTATTTTTTAGTAAGACTAGTCGGTTGGTAAAACTGTAGGTAGTAGGTACCTACTATTTTCTTTGGTAAGTTGGGGAAAAGAAAAAAATAAACAATGTATTCATGTTCCATGATCTTTATTCATATTCTAAATAACATCATCTTCTATTGGATAAAACATCAACATAATATTATGTTTTGAACATATTTCAATTTTATTATACTTAGTTGCGACGGAGTAACTATATCGCATTGCATAGGTTTTGAGTCGATATAAAAAACTAATAATATTCATTAATATTACTTATCGTCGTTAATATCGAACTAAGTTCATATAACTTCATAGTGTACACATAGTAATACAATAAAATTCTCCATTGAGACGGCTACATGCACACTGTTAAGTTGAACTAGCGATACTGTGCAGGTAATAATCCAATTTCCGCTACGGGTACTGCCACTCACGACACACGTGCAGTCAAGCGACGGGTGCCCGCGCATGCGAATAAAAATATTTACACATTAATTAAACATTATTAACAACATTTATAACTACATCAAATCATTAATGAACTAGCTTCGTCCGAGTTAAGGAACTCAGTGCGGAGCATTTTATTGCTGTAAGAATATTAGTAACTATTTATTGTAATAAAAAAAACAAGTGCTTGTTCTATACCATTAATAATTTAATAATGGTATCAAAAATTTGATTTATGCTTAGTCTAATTACAGGTTTTGTTTCACACTTGCACCTCTACTCACCACGTTTATAGGTTCGACTTTTACAATTTGACATTGCACTGTGTCGTCGGTATGACGAACAGGTTCAGGGTCGGGGCAGTCTTAGGTACGTCAGTGCATATGTGTGCGAGTGCAATCACGATACAGAAGTCATTCCTTGTGTCAAAAAAAACAGTTTCCACCAATAGACAGAACGAAAGTGAATAGGGCGAAAGATTTAGGTAGCTAAGATCGGTAAGGATTTAGGTATGTATACGAGAATCTACTCAATCCTCAAGTGAACGCTAGCGCTCGCGTTTTCGCGTAATTTCGTCAAGTAAATTTCGGAAATAAGGACTACAGGAAGTGGACGAAAGCGCATACATCGCATTATAGGCAACCGTGCTGAGGGGCGGGTCGCTAGTACTTAGCTGTTTTGCTGGGTTTGCACTAATCCAGTGGATATAAGGGCCACCGATGCCTGCATGTGAAAGTTCTTCATAGGGATGAATACATGCACATGCGTAGCGAAACTGTGCAGGTAAAAATTCGGCAGCGCGTGCGGACATACGCGCAGGCTCCCACTGTACGCAGCGTTGGCTTTGAAGAATATTTTACCAGCAGAATATAGGCCCAAACAACCATTTTATTCTCTTTATCTCCTGTTCCAGTCAAATAGATAGCCATATAGTGTGACGATTTATTATCTTACATTGTGCATAAAATTGTAATTATTAACGACGACAATAAAAGGCCAGTATATCTAATAATAATACCCAAAATATAATAAGTCGATGACAGGAATAACACGAGTTAGTTACTAAAATAAATATTTACAATTTACTATCCTATGAACCTTAATTAATTAGTCATCATACATGTATCAAGCTATTATTGGCGGATTTCTGAATCAAGAATTTAAGTTGAGTTTTTTTTTTTAATTTATGCCACTTAATTACAGTTCTTTATGAATAGCTTTCGTATTAATTTTAAATAGTTAATTCATAAGATTTATAACATTAATTTTATAATGGCTACAAATAATTTTAGTTAGTAATAGAACCAATGTAAAAGGGTACGATGGGGCTGACATACGCTGATAGAAGCCCCTAAATAAAAACAGATAAAAAAAAAAGTTGAATTTTTGTCAAACTCTTTCCTGAACACCTTTCAAATTGATTTTATTGTATTTAGGGTTGAAACGGCAGTGTGAAATTGATTTATAGAAGTATCGATTTCTAATCGATCTTTTGGAAATCGATAATTTAGAACACAGGCAAACAGAATTGGATGGTTTTTGAGGCAATTATTTAACTTAGGAGGCCTTCAAATTAGAAGCAGCACTGCTGTCACGCTGCTTTATTATTTCATATAAATAAGCGGCCGCAGGGCGGTTGTAGCGCGACAGTCGCGCGTTTTTAAAATCCCCTAAATTCTATTACAATACGGTAGTCGGATCTTGGCGAGTCTGAAGTTAGACTGCAAATTTTAGCGCTTGAAATCTCGTGAAAAATTAATAGTTTAAACAAATAAATGCAAAATGGTTTTGTTACTGCTGTTAAAAACTATCATTGGCATTTATTTTTGTAAAAATCTTTATTTTTGTACAAGTTTTCAAACGCTAAAATTCACAAAGCGAGAGTCGCCAAAATCCGACGTTTGAACTGTAAGTTTAATGTCCAATTTTAGTAAATACTTCCTTGACTTAATAACGCCACCCCTAAAACAAAAATTTTAATTTTAACGCATCTTATCTCAAATTTAATTCTCAATTCATAAACGGCTATAAGTGTAATATTTTTCCATGAGTACATTTAATTTTGTAGTTTAACAAGTAACAGTCATGAGATCTTTACATTTATGTGTAAAGTGCTAGCTACATCAACCTTGATTTCATTATTGCATACAAGTAACATTAATCTGTTTTATTTTTAAAATTATTTTAATTGGAGTCTACTCATGGACGTACCCAAGTTCTGGGCCAGATGGGGAGCAAATCCATGGAGGGGGAGCGATTTTTTTATAAACACTTATTTAATTAAATTAACAAATAAGTAAATTAAAATTAATATTTTTATACACAGACTATTCATTATTTCAATAGCTATTTTAAACGTAATTTTCGAGGATCTTCGAAAAAAGGCTTTATTACGTCTTCTGTCAAATAAATCACTCAAATATTAACATTTTGAATACCGTAATTAGAGACATAATAAAAAGAGCGCGCTGGCGTTCGCACATCAATTGTCTCGGAGCGGCAATCAGCGGAGGCTCAAGAGTTTAAAAAATATTTTTCATTACTCACACTCTGAAAGTAGGTGTAAAGTTGCCTGCGGACAGGGTTGGAAGAAGTACTTTTACTCCCTAGGGAGTTTTACTTTACAACTGACAGTTGTTTTTTTAATATTTAGACAGCAAATATTTAAAAAAAAACTAGTTCTATTTTGACATTTCTATTGAACCGTGACCCAATTTTTTATACTGCCAGTACAATTAAAATGACATAGAGATAGAAATAATTTAAGAATACTTTTTTTTAATGACTTTATTTTAATTTACTTTCAACTATTTCATTGAAACTAATATTATATTTGAGAAAAATGTTGATCTGACCCATTTTTACAATGAAAAATATTGACTGAATAGACAGACGACGACTAAAAAAAAAAATGGCGGGTAAAGTCTTTCTATAATCTGTGGCCGATTTGGTCTTGATTTTTTTTTCGAGGTGTAGAGTTTTGTTTACATTTTACTAAATCTCTGTTATAAGAAATTTGTATTAACACGATAAGTTCATCAGCTTCAGTTACCGCTTACCGCCTAAATCAAAAGAAATATACCTAACTAAAAACGTACGAAGACTTTTGACGACGACTCAGGTTTTTATTATTATTTTTATTTTCCTCGTATTCGTAATGAAAAGCACAGTGTTTACCTCGGGTTAAAGAGTTATTTAGTCCCTCGAACTATTAGCGGCCTCGCTATCGCTCGGTCGCCAAGAAATTTCTCGGGACTAAATGACTAACTTTCATCCCTCGTATGACAATGTACTATTAATATTCACTCAGCACGTAAAACCCATTTAATATCGGGCCAAAAATGTTCGTTTTCTTAACTTTTATCGGCAACTTGCTTTTGTCAGCGGCTTCGCCCGCGTACTTAAAATATAGCCTATGTCACTCAGGAGTAAAGCAGCGTTCTATTCTTGCTAAAAATTTTTCAATCGGACCAGTAGTTCCAGAGATTACAAACAAAAAAACAGAGAAACAAGCATTACCTCTTTATTACATTAGTGTAGATAGATAGTAGATAGATAGTCGAAAATAGCAGATAGTAGGGACTAAGCCAAATTTCAAGCAGCGGCCCCCTACCCTCCCCTTGGGTATGCCCATGAGTCTATTCATTATAATACAAGTGCATCAATAAAATCAATTTATATTCCCATAGATTAATAAACTTGGGTAAAAGTAACTCGACTTTACCAGTATCTAAAATGATTAGTAGGACATATCTTTAACAAAAATTTCCTATAAACTAAAAAAAAATAACTGCTGAATTAAATATCCAATTTAGTCATTTTCTTTTTTAGAATATGAAACGCCTAATATAAAATATTTTAACTAAAAAATTATATAATTAAATATTATTAGATAATTACTTTAAAACCAGTCTATACATTATTATCTATCGATTCTTATTTTTAATATTTCTCATCAGTTTCCGTCGGCAGTTATATTTTGCTTTCACTAAACATTGTTTTCCAATAATATATTTGTCGTTTACGAGACTTATTTTTACAGTGTTTTTAATATATTATGAGGCTAAATGGTGTTATCTAACTCATTCTGCTTTGACGTCGTCATCCATACAAAAATCTGCTCCTAATACAACCTGGAACAAAATAAAACTTTGTTATACTTTTACTTCTTTTTAGTAAATACGAAATTAATTTTTAAAAGTAAACATCGGCTGAGCGAGTCCAATGTACACGGCATAGGACATTGGATAATTTGTACGCAACGACCGACAACTACCTACAAGTCATTGACTCGTTCAGCTGATGCCCAGCGTCAGGCACTTAGTTACCTGACATTTATGCTGAAGTGGGCCTCTTTGGGGCAGCCGTGGGTGGGGAAAACAATTTTTGTACCAAATAGTTTGAAGTAGGTAATTAAAAAAAAATCACTTGTTCTTTTTAATTTTTATATGTTTATTATTGTGCTATGCCCTGTGTCTGTACCAATTAACTAGATTATATTACAATGTTGAAACGAATGTCGAATACGCGTCTATTAAGCTACGCATCCATGGTTAATAGGGCTAAAACTCACCCCTTGCATGTTAGCGACCGCCCGGTCGGTCTCCTTCTCAGAGTCATCGCCGCCATCTTCTTCCGTTTCCTCCACCACTTGCATCTGTGCCTCTTCACCTCCATCTAACAGCAAGAACAGGATATATTTTAGTTTGAAACTCGCACCATTTGGAACATACTGAATCATTTCTTAGTTTGTTTTGAAAGATTAAAATTAATAGGTTAGTGTAATTTTAATTAAAGATAGAAATAGTTTTTATAAACCTAAAAACAAACCTCTTCTATTATTTCCTTTCAAAACTACCTCTACAACGGTTCAGGGTGTTTTTAATATCGTGCGAATTATTGTTCCGCACGCGTAATCCCGCAAACGTCCTGTTCACACAAGTATTTATTGTAATGTGTGGAATACGCACGGAGGTTGCGAGTGACCGCACGCAGAGCAATCTCACATGCGTAATGAAATCCAGACGATATCAAAAACACCCTTAGGGAGTTGTTTGGAAGGTTCTTACTTCTTTGGTCAATAAATTTGAAACCGGACACAAATTGTAATTAAAATGAATTATAAAAGACAGTCATTATTATTTTTCTAAAACTACCCTCTAAATACGGTTTTAAAGTTTTTAATGAAATCATTCTCGTTGAAAGTTGGTAAATAAAGTTGTAGTCGTCTTACCGTAAGCCACAAGCTCACCTTCGGACGCGGCATGTATGAGCTGCAGCGTCCCGTCCACGATCTGTCCGGAGATGACGCCGGACAGGCCGGACACGTTGATCTGCTGCCGCATCTTCTTGGCCTCCAGTTCCAGCTGCTGCTTGATGTACACTTCTTTGTGGTGCACTTTGTTGTGGTATTTGAGGTGGTGGGCTTTGGTGAATTTCTTGTTACAGGGGGTGCAGCTGTGGGAGAGAAAATTGTTGATCTATGAAGCCTAAAAACTAATGGATTATTTGATTTGACTGGCCTGTTAGTCTAGTGGTTAGTGGATGTCAGAGGTCGTGGGTTTGATTTCCACCCAGGACAAACGATTGTGTGATGAGCTCAATCATTTGTTCTGTGTCTGGGTGTAATTTATATTTAGTATGTATTTATTTAGAAAAAAATAATAATATACAAGTATGTTTATCAGTTGTCTAGTACCCATATCACAAGCTCAGCTTAGCTTGGGACTAGACGACGTTGTGTGATAGATGAGGAAAAAAAAAAAAAAAATTTAATGTGGCCTTTGCGGCCTCAAGTAATTATTCACTAGTTTTTGAATTGGTTCTTTTTAGCTTCAATAACATTATTTTTACTTGGTTTGGAGATGTTTACTTCAAGGCATATAGGCCATAAAATCTATGTATTTAAAAATAATATATACCTAAGTATGTTTATCAGTTGTCTAGTACCCATAGCACAAGCTCTGCTTAGCTTGGGACTAGACGACGTTATGTGATAGTTGTAAAAAAAAGCGGAAAAAAAAAGTATATTGTAAATAAATAAATAAATAGTATATAGTTCAAATACTCACGAGTACTTCTTCTCCCCGGTGTGAGTCAGCATGTGGTTGGCCAGCACGTACGAGTATGTGAACGATTTGCCGCACAGTGAGCACTGGTACGGACGAACTCCCATGTGTAACCTGTATACAGCATAGCGGACGATTAGTATAAGCTTAGTAAAACATTTTGGCGTCTGTCTGTGTTTGAGCTAAATTCGAAAACTACTGAACGGGTTTTCATAGGAATCATGAGGAAAGTTTAGGTGTATAATACAAAGTGTCTTTGACATCGTCGCACAAACAAATAACACTGGTCCAGTACAGTATCTGGACCCGTCAGTGGTGACATTTTTGTGAAAAAAAAATAGCTTTTTTTTACCTGTATATTAATCGTTATTTTAACCAACCCCAATGATAAAAAAAAAGGATTGACATGATGAAACCTAGAATATTTTCTCAAACATACTTACATGACCTTTTTGAAAAAATACTGTTACGAACGTGAGTAATCAAATGCCGATTTACTAATAGAGAGATTTATTTTCCACAAACAAAAACACCACTTTAGTCCAATCGCCAATAAACCACTTCGTAATGCACTCTAGAGATCCGTAAGAATATCGCTTAGGTCGTCGTATGGATGAAAACGTTCTTCACTTGACTTGGATATTCGCACTTGATCGCAGTCGAAATCAAACTGACTGCCGTCCGGCCAGCGAACACGTATTTATACTCAGAGCCAAGAAAATTCTAGATACCGAAGGTTCGAGGCCACACCAGAACAAAAGAAACCGTTTCCGCGAAGCAATAAATTATTCTTATTACCAACCGGTAACTACTCGACCCCACGACTCATACGAATTTCGACTCTATAGTAAAAGACTGAAGGTACAAATTCCTTTACCAAGTTACTTAAGTACCTACAAAAGTTCTCAGAATTATTGAGTACCTACTTATACGTGTCGGATTTTTCTAGAATTTGCTAGGCCCTGGTACGTACTTCTATTCTGGAGGTTTCGACTAGCAATGCGTTTTAATTATTCGGTGATACTTTCAGCTTTGTCGAAGAAACGACGTGTTCTATTTTTACGGCGTAACAGTGCCCCCCTCTTAGTCATGCTCGTCCCGAGCATTATTAGATCCACGGTACGGCGCCAGTCTATCCAAGTGGACTACCTTAGGCTTCCCTCTTAGTCCTTTCTTGATGCGATAGGTCACGTCGTTAATCCTTTTCATCACGGTGTAAGGTCCCTCCCATCGAGCTTGAAGTTTCGGCGACTTCCCTTTTCGTCGGAGCGGGTTGTGGAGCCAGACTAGTGCACCTTCTTCAAATCCCTTGGTGTTGGCATTACGGTCGTACCTAGTTTTCATTTTGGAGCTGGTGTTCATGCTATTCTCACGTACTCGTTTATGCACTTCGTCCAATTGGTCCTGAAGGTCACTGACGTAGCCCGTAACTGGCTTGGTCTTGTCAGGTGGCACGCCAGTTATAGCATCGACTGGAAGTCTCATCTCTCTGCCGAAATTCACTCTTGCTGGAGTATACCCCGTGCTATCATGCACTGCTGATCGATAAGACATCAGAAACAGGGGAATATACCGGTCCCAGTCCTTCTGGTGGTCATCGACAACCTTAGCCAGGTGATTCTCCAGGGTTTGGTTAAATCTTTCTACCATTCCGTCCGACTGGGGATGCGCAGGTGTTGTGCGTGTTTTGTAAATCCCCAGAAGAGTACACATCTCCTGGAACAGCGCAGATTCAAAGTTACGGCCTTGATCGGAATGGATCTCCAAAGGTGCGCCATATCGACATACTACTTCTTCGACCACCTTTTTCGCCACTGTCGTTGCTTCCTGATTGGGAATGGCAAAGACTTCTGGCCATTTTGTAAAATAGTCCTGGATCACCACTATGTATTTGTTTCCATCATTTGTAATTGGAAATGGTCCAGCAACGTCGATGGCAATGCGTTCCCATGGGGCTCCCACGTTGTACAGCTGAAGCTTGCCCCTGCTTCTGGTCTGCGGTCCTTTCACAGATGCACACGCTGTACATTTCCGACACCATTGCTCTATGTCATCTCTACAATTGAGCCAGTAATACCGCTGTCTCACTTTCAGTAGAGTCTTCTTGATTCCCAGATGTCCACCAGAAGCACCATCGTGAATTTCCTGTAGCAGGGGGACCACTTCACTTCGTGGTACTATCACTTGTGTGGTCACCTCCTTGCCATCGTTCGATTCCCATTTCCTACAGAGCACATCATTTTCTAGGATTAAACTGTCCCACTGCGCCCAGTAGCTCTTTGTGACGGGACTAAGTGACGATACTTCACTCCATTGGGGCCTAGCTCCACTACGCATCCAGTCCAATATCGGTCGAATATCGTCATCTTCTTCCTGGGATTTCTTGAAGTTGCCTTCTGTTCTAATCAAGTTCACGTGTTCTCGGGCTTCGTTCTGCTGGCAGTGTCTGCAGTCTTCATCACACGGACGTCGCGACAGGGCATCAGCATTGTTATGCCCTTTTCCACTCCGATGTTCCGTCACAAAATTGAACTCCTGCAGCTGCTCGAGCCATCTTGCAACTTGACCCTCCGGGTTTTTAAATTGTAGCAGCCATTTCAATGCAGCGTGGTCCGTCCTCAACGTGAACTGCCTTCCTATGAGGTACTTATGGAAGTGCTGCAAGGTTTTTACTACAGCCAGCAGTTCTCGTCGAGTAACGCAGTAGTTCCTCTCGGGCTTTGAAAGTGCCTTACTGAAGTAAGCGACCACGATCTGTCGGTCACCTTGCACCTGTGACAATACGCCACCAATTCCCGTATTGCTGGCATCAGTGTCAACAACAAATCTTCCATCTCTGCTCGGATACCCCAGTATAGGTGCTTCACATAGTCGCTGCTTCAGCTCGTTGAACGCTGACTCACAATTCTCGTCCCAGATAAAGTCTCGTTTGTCCTCAGTCAGTTGATGCAAAGGTTTTGCAATGTCCGAAAAACTCATGACAAATCTTCTGTAGTATGTGCACAGCCCTAGAAATGCACGTACTTCTGTTTTGTTCTTTGGAACTGGCCACTGTTGCACAGCCTTTATCTTTTCAGGGTCGGTTCTCACTCCATCGGCGGAAATCACGTGTCCTAGGTAGCTGACCTCCTTCTTGAACAGGGCACACTTCTTTGGGCTTAGTTTAAGGTTAGCCCCTCGTATTCTGGTGAACACTTTTTCCATGTTCCTTAGGTTTTCCTTAAAAGTGCGGCCCATTATAATGACGTCATCCAAATATACCAGGCACACGTCACCAAGAAGGCCTACCATTACTCGTTCCATGAGGCGTTCAAAGGTTGCTGGAGCATTGCACAACCCAAAAGGCATGACGTTAAATTGCCACAGGCCATTGCCAATGCCCGTACTGAACGCTGTCTTTTCTTTATCTTTCTCGCTGATTTCTACTTGCCAGTAGCCACTTTTCAAATCAATGGTTGAAAACCACCTCATACCACTGAGCATATCCAGCGTATCGTCGATCCTCGGCAAGGGATAACTGTCCTTCTTCGTGACGTTGTTCAGCATTCTGTAGTCAACACAGAATCTTGTACTGCCGTCCTTCTTCTTCACCAGGACGACTGGAGAAGACCATGGGCTCGTAGAAGGCTCAATTATTCCACTAGCAGCCATGTCCTTTACCATTTCTGCCACTTCAGTTTCTTTAGCCCAGGGTATGCGGCGCGGTCTCTGTTTAATTGGTCTAGCATCACCTGTGTCTATCTCATGCTTGACGAGGCCTGTTCTTCCGCAGTCCTTTCCCGTCGCAAAAATATCCCGAAACCGAAGCAGGAATTCCTTGGCTTGCTGTAGTTCTGAGGTCGACAAATTATTCTTAGAATTTTCCAGAAGTTGCTGGATGTGATCAGGTTCACCTTTTGTCGAGTCCTGCTTCACTGGAGATGTGTTGATTCGGCGGAGATATTTCACTTCTTCACATCTCCCAATAACACTGTTTCTCTTCAAATGGACCTCCTTTTTCCCAAGATTTACAATTCTTATTTTAGATTTCCCTTTCGTCATTACTAATGTCCTCGCAGTGATGAGTTTCGGGTGCCGGCCAATATCCTCAACTATTACACACCTTTGTTGCCTGGTTTTCTTGGGGAATTTTACTTCGACTAAAGTTTCTGTTCTCGGAGCCAATGTAGTGTCTTTTAAACAATAGAGGTTACATGTGTTTACTCCTCGCAGGAACACTTCTTGGTCTGGGAACTTCAATACTCCCCTATCAATATCCAAAACACACCGGTACTTCTGCAAGAAGTCCAGACCCAGAATGCAATCATCGGTAATATTTGCGATTAAAACAGAATGGGTGTACACTTGATCACCGATTTTTAACTCAATATCTGTATCACCGAGGACGGAGACTGGCTGGCCGGTTGCTGTCTGTAGTCGGCAGGATGGAGACTTTCTTTGCCACAAGATCGTGCGTTTCAGCAACTCAGGTCTTATAATAGTCCGTGACGCCCCGGTGTCAACGGTGAAATTGCAAGCTCTTTCATTCAGTATTCCTTCTATGGTCAAACTATTTCCGTTGTGGACTTCATTGATGGTTATGATTGGGGCCTTAAGTTGACCAGCCAGCACCCGCCCCGCGGCCCTGGCGACATTTAGTTTAACGACTCTTCGTTAACTTGGGTTTCGGAGTCCACACATCCCCTCTTTCTTTTGGGGCAATCGGTACGAATGTGCCCTTTTTCTCCGCACCCGTAACACGTCGGAATATAGCGGGACTTTGCCGAAGAAGATACCACCCCTTCTCGTTGGCGCGGCTGCACTGAAGGCGAAACCACCACTTCTCGAACTCTGTGCGTACGTGAATCTTGTCGTACGGCTTCCACTTCCAAAGCGTGGGCCATCGCACTTTTCAGAGTTTGGTGGTGTCCGAGTCGCACCATGGCTCTCACTTCCGTATCCCGTAGTCCGTCGATGAATGCCTGCACCAGATTAACTTCCACGGTCTCCGGTGTCATCGACATATATGCACGCCGCACCAGCCGTTCAACCTCGACACCCCACTGCTGGAGGCTCTCGTTAGGCCTCTGCGTTCTGTCGCGAAGCTGCGCGCGGAATACATGCTCGAGGTGCTTGTCGCCATAGCGAGTGTCTAACCCTTCCATTAGACGCTCCAAGGTCCTGCCGTCTGAAGGAAGGTTCTCTAGAACCAATAGTGCGTCTCCTCGTAGTGCCAAGGTTAACGCCGCGAAAGACTGCTCATCATCCCAGCGGTTCGTCTTCATCAATGTCTCAAATTGATATTTGAACGCCGTCCATGATGACGTGCCGTCAAAACGTGGCACATCAAGCTTTGCGGCCGACATACAGTGGGTGTGCGCTGATGATCCAATGGCAACGGGTTCGCGTACTTCCAGCTTGATGATTTTTTTATTAATGTCATCAAATCTAATTTCCAAACTATCAGTTCGGGCGGATACCTCCTTGACCTCTAAGGTGAGGTTCTTTACTTTCTCGCCCAACGTGACGAGGCCGTGGTCGATTTTTTCGAGAATCAGGTTCTGCTTAGCCTCTTGATCGCGGCGAGCTTCTTCCTGGGTAGCCGCAATTAAATCCTGGAGCTGGCGCTGGTTAGCTTCCTGTTCGCGGCGAGCGGCTTCCTGTTCGCGGCGAGCGGCTTCCTGTTCGCGGCGAGCTTCTTCCTGGTTAGCCGCGATTAAGTCCTGGAGCTTGCGCTGGTTAGCCTCCATGCTAGCTTGCATCGCAGCCAACACCGCAGCGAGGCTCATTTCCGAGGTTGAGCCTGCTGGCATCTCAGCAGCAGCCGTTGCTCCCATACCAGCCGGGTCTTCCTCCTCCAGACGGTGGCGCGCAGCATCCATCTCCGTTTGTCTCCTTGTTCGTGGTCGCTGTTCGTCGTCCCTCTGTAGTAATGGCATCTCACTTCTGACACCAGTTGTTACGAACGTGAGTAATCAAATGCCGATTTACTAATAGAGAGATTTATTTTCCACAAACAAAAACACCACTTTAGTCCAATCGCCAATAAACCACTTCGTAATGCACTCTAGAGATCCGTAAGAATATCGCTTAGGTCGTCGTATGGATGAAAACGTTCTTCACTTGACTTGGATATTCGCACTTGATCGCAGTCGAAATCAAACTGACTGCCGTCCGGCCAGCGAACACGTATTTATACTCAGAGCCAAGAAAATTCTAGATACCGAAGGTTCGAGGCCACACCAGAACAAAAGAAACCGTTTCCGCGAAGCAATAAATTATTCTTATTACCAACCGGTAACTACTCGACCCCACGACTCATACGAATTTCGACTCTATAGTAAAAGACTGAAGGTACAAATTCCTTTACCAAGTTACTTAAGTACCTACAAAAGTTCTCAGAATTATTGAGTACCTACTTATACGTGTCGGATTTTTCTAGAATTTGCTAGGCCCTGGTACGTACTTCTATTCTGGAGGTTTCGACTAGCAATGCGTTTTAATTATTCGGTGATACTTTCAGCTTTGTCGAAGAAACGACGTGTTCTATTTTTACGGCGTAACAATACATTCGTTTGTTTAAAAGCCACTGCGGTATCATTACTTACCAATAATATTAACGACTAGCTTTTGCCCGCAGCTTCGCCCGCGCACATAAAATATAGCCTATGTCACTCAGGAGTAAAGTAGCTTTCTATTGTTGCTAAAATTTTTCCAATCGGACCAGTAGTTCCAGAGATTACCCCCTACAAACAAAAAAACAAACTTTACCTCTTTATTATATTAGTGTAGATATAGCACCAACCAGCCATTTCCTCACCAAAATCAAAAGTTATCTCACCGACTTTTGCGCCCTAAACTAAACATAATAAAGCCCAAAACCACATACCTCTCATATTTCTGCAAATTCGCGTAGTCTTTTTGTAGTCGTTTTGTACGGCCAGAAAAAACATTTAGCATAGTTCCTCACGTGATTTAAACATATACAACAGCTCAACAAAACCATTGGACAGTCACCCAGACCAGACACAAAACCTGTCTAGTCTGATTATCCTACCTTTTCAGGACTCTTCACTGTTCTGCATCTATCTTCATAAGAGCATCCGACGCTACTCTATAGGTGCCGACTTCTTATCACAAACAGCACCGTATTGCCTATGTTATAAAGTTCAAAATCCCTTACCTTTCATGCTTCTGCCGTGTTCCATAATCCCCGAACCGTCGGTCACAGATCCGACACTTGTACGGCCGCTCCCCGGTGTGACGTTGCATGTGACGTTTCAATGCCTCCCGCATCACACAGGCGAAACCGCAGACGCTAGGTTGTTCGAAAATAACACTTATACCGATGGTTTAAGGTAGAAAATAGGTTCTACCGTTTTGTTCACCTGCCATGTATTTGCCGGTCGTTTTGGTCGTAGAACTGCATACGCTGTTTCAAGTTTTGTTTGTATGATTCGTCAGATGTGTGTTTGGGACTGTTGAAACGATTTGGTGATAGTGGGATCCTTATGTTATTTCTCTAACTAAATTATGAGCAGTAAAAGAACCGAATATAATGACAAAGTTAGTTTTTAACCAACCTTTTTAGTTAAATAAACATTAAAGTTATAAAAATATTAACGATTCTTCAGTTTTGAGTTAAGAATCGTTAATATTTTTGCACAACTACATGGAGTTTTTTGCAGATTCTTCTCTATAGAGCTCTATGTTTTGGAACGTGCGTTCATTTTCATAAACCGAAATCTTTACTTTTCAAAACTGCCTGTAAATGTTTTATCTTCTTCTTATATATAAAAATTATTATCCATTTGTTAGTCTCGCTAAAACTTGACAATGGCTGAAGCGATTTTGCTTATTTTGGTGTTTAATCATTCTCAAATATTCAGGGAAGGTTTGAACAGTGAGAAAATTATCTTTAATAAGGCGGTACGGAGCAGCTAGTTTGTTCTCAAAGTCAAAATCTTTTTATTTTACATAGGCCTACATGGGCACTTGTAAAACGTCAGAAGCTAGTGCACAGTTCCAAATTGGTCGTTTCCTACGGAGAAGAACCGGCAAGAAACTCCATAGTTACTCTTTTAATCTTTGACTATAACCAGATCGTGTCCAACAGTCCCAACTACACTCTCCCGACGCGAGCTGCACTAAGACGAATGATTCTTTTTATCTAAGCCAGTCCACTCGCCTCTCGTGCTTCTGGCGACTGCCGAAGTCCCCGAAGCGGCGGTCGCACACGCGGCACTTGTAGGGCCGCACGCCCGTGTGCCGCATCATGTGGCGACGCAACTCCATGTTCAGAACGCACGCGTACCCGCAAACGCTGCGTACAAAATGCAGCGTCAGACATCACTGAGTGTATACGCCCTATGTATGTGCCCTAATCAATCTACCACACAAACATAGTCGAAATACTACTCCAATGATTGAAGGTATGGGTTTAAGTTTCAGCCACTAACATAATATGGACATTTAAATTAGTCTGAAATATATATATATTTTTTATAACCTTTTTAGTTTAAGCTCTTATACTCCATCCTAAGGTAGATATCGCTATCAGCGATAAAACCGCCATTGGACCCATAGATATAAATTTCTGTGAAATTGTTACTATTTTGGTGTACAATAAAATTTATTCTATCTATCTATAATTAAAAACAAAAAATAATATCATAAGCTAAAAAACATATGAATTTGAAAGATACGAGCGTCGAAACATTGAAATTTCAACAATGTTTTACCGCATCTTCAGGCATTCAAAAGAAAAGATTATTTTGTGTTTGGTATACTATAATATTCTATTCAGGATTTTTTTATATATTATGAATAGATCAACAATTTTTTTCTTACATTTATTTTATTTAATGGGTTTGTCACCGCTTATGTAAGTTGTTTAATTAAACCAAAGAATAAATTGCTGAATGTGTCACAAAATTGATCATGCATCCGTTTAATAAATTCTAGCATAAAAAGGACTGATGAATATTGACTTTGAGAGTGGTTCAAGAAAACTACAATATTTTCAGTTTAAACCTACTTTTGAGATTCGGTACAAACAAACAAGTAGACCTTTGTTTGTTTGTACGGGATCTCAAAAGTAGGTTTAAGCTGAAAATATTGTAGTTATTAATTTAGACTATATATACCTAAAATCTAAATTTATAAATACAACTGTTTATAGAACCTATAACATAGTTTCATGGATGAAAAACCAATATTACCTATACTTAACAAAAAAAAAAAACAAAAGAAAATATATAAAAAAAATACAACGAGAGCGGGTGCGGGTACGTTCTTCCGTGTGTCAATTTATTTATTGACTATTATTTATTATTGTATTATTTATATAATTATTTTATTACTCAAAACAGCGTATTCTGAAACGACCGACAGAACATGGGCGCAGGTGTAAAATCATTTAAGTATAAATAAAATATTATCTTCTAATAATATCAGTATTAAACTTGAAACCAGTAAAATTATACAAAAATTTGCCCACCCGCACCCATATCTCGTAAAATACATGAAAGTAAACAATATAAATCAAAATTATAGAAACAATGATTTACTGAAATGATAAAGGAAAACAGTTTAGGAATAAAATTAAATCATAACAGAAACTATTTCAGTAATACAACATAATTATTTTATCTGTTTTTAAAATAGCAGTCTCTAAAATTATTATTAATTATAAATTATTCTACTACACAAAATATGGGAGTGTCTTACGTGATGCTGAAAAACGTAACTTCGAATAACACTTTCCCGAAAGTTTACTAATCCGAAACACGTGACAACGAATGCACGACAACGAAACCACGCCATCTCGAATACATGATCCCAAAAGATGTGATCTTTTATAAACGCGAAAGTTACGATGTTTGGGTGTTTGTTACTCAATCACGCCAAAACGGTTTGACGGATCTGGATGAAATTTGGCACAGGCAAAGGATACACTCCGGAATAGGACATACACTACTTTTTATCCCGAAAACCCCAACCCCAACCCCAATACCACGCGGGCGAAGCCGCAGGCAAAAGCTAGTATCATATAACTCGTCGTTTCATAATCGTGGAATAACTATGTACGTGTTTCGGATTAGTAAACATACGGGCACGTCGTTTAATAATCGTCGAATAAATAGGTTCAACTTGTATGACATTATAAAAAAAAAACTGCTTTTAATTAATGCAGAGGTAGAACATACCTGCAAACGAACGGCTTGATTCCTAGATGGCGTCGAATATGCGCTTGTAGCGATGCGTTGGACGTAAACGATGCGCCGCAAGTTTCACAAGTGTGCCTATAATATAAATAAAGCGTGTTACATTGATAATATGTTTCTGAAAACTGTGAAAATTTTCAAACAATGGTATGGTGATCTATCCCCTTTCGTTTAGTCCATCCTAAGGTTGTCTGTAAGAAATTGCCCTGTGCGAGAGGACACATCTTAGTTTTTTAAAATGTAGCAAAAACACACACACACAACAAACAATAATAATACACAACAACAATAATAATTATGAACAAATAATATGAGCAAAAGTCTCTCAGGATTTTTGAAGACCCCTTAGGACTGCGGCCGGATTTTTATAATTTTCATTAAATTATAGCTAGCTTAAAAAAACCATTATAATAAAAAATTACACAAACTAAAATAAATCTTCCTTTGGCAAAGCGGAGTGACGCTGACAACTTGACCTCAAAGATTAACTTATTATTATCTACTACAATTCGATAAAATGTTAAAAAGATCGCCGATGTATACGATGACCAAAACGATCTTCGCTCTTTCACCGAGCGCTCAAGATACGTGCCCGTATCTGTACTGTATACATACTGATAACATCTATACACCATGAAATTTTAATGGTTGTTTTCCCTCAGCGAAATGGTTGTCTTGGTAATACAAACGTTTCATAAAAAAATTAAATATTAAAAACAAAAAATGAACCTGTAGAGTGCAAGCTAATTATGACGTATCACAACGTGCGAGAGCTTATTTTGGTTTAAATATTTAATGAATCGGTTTCCTTTGACGGCGTGCTGCGCGTGCGGCTCTAGTAGTACCTAGAAATTACGTCTATTGTTACTATTGTTTTCACTTTTTTGAGTTTTTTATAATTATTTAATAAAAAAAAAACTTCATAATTTTTTTTTTACTGTATTCTTCAAATGCCTACTCCTTATGCCAAGTCGTTTTGCCGCGGGAAAAGAACCATTAAAATTTCACGGTGTATAGGTGTTACCAATACGCAGTAATATATAATATGTATCCAGTGTTACCAATACACAGTAATATATATGTATCCATCTATGTAGGATCTGACCAACTCACGTCTTCTCATAAGTATACTTCTTCTTCTTGGTGGTATACTTCTTTTTAGGCTTGGGGTTCAGGATGTGTTCCGGGATGGGCTCCGAGAAGGCCATGATGGTCTCCTTCAGAAGAACATCTTCCCCGTCCTCTGTTTTGTGCTTGGACTTCGATTCTTGTGGCGCCTTGCGTGGCCTGCCTCGCTTGCGGGGTGGTGGCTCCTAAAATGTAAAATGTTTGCTAAGAAAACTGTTACCCCACCTTGAATTAAAGTGTCAGTTGTGTGAGTGAGAAAGAGAGATGGAGCGATAAGGTTATATAGATGTATACATAACGTGACCAAGAGCAAAAATGTCCCGCTTTAAGAATGCATCTATCGTTTTTAAATGTAACAACAGCGCGGGCGACACAGTGCGACAAATACAAAAATACGACTTAGAACTTAGAAGGCACCCCACTACTTAACTGTTTTGTGTTTAGTGCTTTGATTTGTTATTCAATCTTATATAAACTTGTAAAACTCCCAAAACTTTGTTTTATTTTATAATTCCGCAGGTTTTTTTTTTAGTACCATTTCTCAGTTGTCCCGCTCTGGCACAGAAAATAAATGGTCACGTTATGTATATGTTACGGGTAAAGCTAGAAGGTGGAGTAAACCTAGGTTTACCCGGGTTAACTTAGTATTACCCAAGCTTCTTGGGTAAAGTCCGAATAATAAGTAAAATAAATTTTAATTTTTGGTTTACCCATGCTCACCTAGGTCTACCCAACTCTGGCTGGGTAATGTTAGGTGTTGCATAATTTTGGAGCCGTAATGCAGAGCTGCAATGGTGATTCCATGGAATTATAATACTCTCGAACGTCTACTCAACTCTGGCTGGGTAATGTTAAAAATTTACATAATTAATTAGTAAAATGAAAATCCAAGGACATTTTTAGGCGAACGTAATCGCTAGAAGAGCAAAATCCGTTCATTTGCAAGCTCTCGTAAGCTTTTTTTCGGTGATATATTTTAGATATCAATCAGTTTATCATGACACACAGAAACTGATTCCTTGAGAATATTTCCTCAGTAGTAAAAACTCCATTTCTTCTTAATTTATTTCTTGTAAAACTTGCCTTTCACCTTCTTTTGTATTTAAAACTTCTGTTTCTATTTCCTTTCCCATCTCTTTGTTCTGAAAGTGGTAATTCATAATTCCATGAAATCACCATTGCAGCTCTGCATTACGGCTCCAAAATTACGCAACACCTAACATTACCCAGCCAGAGTTGGGTAGACCTAGGTGAGCATGGGTAAACCCCGAATTAAAATTTATTTTACTTATTATTCGGACTTTACCCAAGAAGCTTGGGTAATACTAAGTTAACCCGGGTAAACCTAGGTTTACTCCACCTTCTAGCTTTACCCGTAACATATACACCATAAACAACCTTATTTTAAGTATATGTCAGGTCTAGTATTTATGTGCAAAGAATCTGAAAAATTTACAAAATTTCACAACTATATCATGAAAAATCTTTTTATGTGAGAAAAATCATCTAATGACGAATCCCTCCCTTGGGCGGAGCTGGAAAGTGTCAGACTCTTACTGACTAAACGACGTCCCTTCTTAGTCTTTCTACCGGGGTCGGTCCTTCCTTTCAGAAACCGGACCAAGACCCCGTAGGCTTCGGCCCTGCAGTTGGGCTCTACATTTGCTGACAACTCCAAGTTCTTTATCGCGTCTTTCTGTCTGCCTGTTGCTACGGTACGTATTTTCACGTCATGTTTTTATTGCCAATATAAAAAGATTTAGAGTATCACGCGAAAATTCTTTCAAACTCTTACTGTCTAAACAACCTATCCTGTTCCTTCCTTGCCTTAGTCCCAGAGCCCTGGTGTTACGCTTTCGCATCAACCCTTGGCCCCAGGAGGCTTCGACTTTTAAAAGTTTTTTTAGACACCAATGCTAATGAATTGCTGCAGCGGACTTTTGTATGAACTTTTCAGTATTTCGACATTACTTTTTATGAATGTGCTTGTCTATCACTAGGCTATAATTCGATGAATAGAAGTGATATGTGCTAGAAATAAAAAGCAAAATAAATACCATCTCCTTAGTCTCAGGCTCCGATTCATGCTCTTCACCCGCTGGCTCAAAGTCAGGGTCATCTTCCGCACTAAATTCTGAAAACAAAAATATATTTTTATAACCTAAATAACATTCTATCAGTGACAACTTTTTATTTGTTGAATGAAACAAAAGAGAATAAAAAATTTATGAAAAAAAAAAAAACAAAATACAAAACTAAAAAGTAGATAAATACTCTTACTATCAGATTAGGTTACTTATAAAATCAGTTTTGTAAGTAACATAATCAAATAATAGACTAATTTGAAGGAGGTATTTCCACATTAGGCATATTATTGACACTCATTGAGGCAGTGTCATAAAATTTGCTACTCCGAAGTGTAGTAAATGTGGCTTTTTTATGACATCCACTGGCCACTCTATATTCCATATGTTTAGATACTTATCTAATATAATGTAATGTTGTCTTTTTATTTACAAAATCGTATAGAATATTTAACCTTTTGAATACTGTAAATAATAGACTCATAATAGAAAGACAATAGGTGTGCGAACACCGGCATTTGCTTGGGGCTCTAGAGTTTAAATTTAGTGAATTGCCTAACATGGGTTTAATTACTCAAACCCCAAGTAAACGCCTTATTCAGCTAATTATTGTAAACATTTTTAAAGACATGTGAAGATTGTTAACATTTAGTTAAGTACCTATACAGATGGAGTATAGAGCAAAGCGAAATATATATTTCAATAATCATGCACTGTATAAAAATTGTGTTCAATGTGAAAATACGCACATATGGCCAATGTGAAAATACCATAAAATAAAACAGAAAAGACATTACCAACGCTATACTGGTGACCCTCACCGTGACCAAAGGCATCATCCTCATCATGGTCAATGGGCTCCTGCTTCAAGTCCAGTGAACCACTTGCAAGGAGAGTTGTCAAGGCTTCCGGCTCTTTCTCGTGGCTTTTCGGCTTCTTACGCTGGTACGGTGACAGTTCTGAAACATGTACTTCAGTTTTATAATTTTGTTATAATTGATGAAGTAGATGCACTTACAAATACACCATAATACACGAAAAAATCATCATCATCATCATTTCAGCCCAAAGACATTGACTGTTGGACATAGACCTCCCCCAAATTGTCATCAAAACGATCTTTTGTTTAGTCACAAAAAAAAATAATGATAAAATATTTTTTTTTTTTTAATATCAAAAAGTCATAACAGACTTCTTGCTGGTAGATAACTATGCAACTATTTTTTGTTTAAATTTTTATGGATATGGAAAAAAAAGAAAATCTCAATTGACACGCAACAAATTGGTAAAAACCAGGCATTTTGATTGGACTCATATAGGCACATGGAAAATTTTTGATGTACTAAGTGTGTGGTAACATTTAGAATTTTAAAAAATGCTGTTATTATTACTTCAATAACTGAATGGACTTATTAAAGACAAATAAAGGCTACAAAAATCCAAAAATCCGAGTTTTTTTTTTTAAAATGTCATTGTATATTTATGATAATAATAATAATAATAATAATAATACTTTATTTGCAAAATACATGGTATACAAGATGATATTACACTGGTAGGTTCTACATGTTCTGCTTCATGAATACAAGCGTGCAAATTTACATACATGACAAAAACAAAAAGCCACTATCATCGTCCGATTTCATGCTCTAGAAACTCCTTAACACTGTAAAAACTATTAGCAGATAACCATTCATATAATTTGCTTTTGAACAAATTTTTATTTAATATTTTAAATTCCTCTGGTATCTTATTGTATATTCGGACACACATAGACATGCAGCTTTTATTATATTTTACAAGCCTAGGTAAAACATCTAACACGAGCCTGTGCGGGTCACGACGGCTTCGAGAATTAATATCAGTTGCTTTAATGAACAACTCTTTGTGCCTACATACAAACATACAAATTTCCAATATATATAATGACGGCAACGGTAACAAATCAAGTTTTTTAAATATTGGCCTGCAGGATTCATCCGGTTGAAGCCCATACATAGCCCTAATGCATTTTTTTTGTGCAATAAACGCTCTATTCTGATCGGTGCTATTGCCCCACATAATTAAACCATATCGCAGTACCGATTCAACATACGCATGATATGCTGTTATTGCTGTCTTAATGTTTGTTATGTTTCTGATCCTTTTCAGTGCATATACAAACTTGTTAATTCGTTTGGAAACTGTGTCAACATGTGCTTTCCAGTTGATGTCTTGATCCAACGTTATTCCTAGAAATTTAGTTTGAGTTACCTCGTGAATTCTATGTATATTCATTTTGATATTATGTTTTGCATTTGATTGATTAAATTGTATATAAACGGATTTTTTAAGATTTATTGATAAGTTATTTTGATTTAGCCATTCAATCAGTCTCTCAATTACAACATTAATTTCAGTCTCATGATCATTAATTGTATTGGTTTTTTTATCAGATGTCACAATAATAGAAATGTCGTCAGCGAATAAAATAAATTTGTGATTAGTCATATTAGTAATAGAATTGATGTATAATAAGAATAAAATAGGTCCTAATACGCTCCCTTGTGGGACGCCATATTTATTATATTTAATGTCAGAATAATGTGATGTCATGTCATTATTTTTGTCAATTCGTGTAATGGCAACACGTTGTTGTCTATTACTTAGGTAAGAAGAAATCCATTGAAGTGCAATGCCTCTGATTCCAATTGCCTCCAATTTTTGTAATAATAAGTCATGAGAGACTACATCAAAGGCCTTAGAAAGGTCAAAGAACAGTCCAGTAGTATAATAGTTGTTGTTAATATTCGTTAATACTATTTTAATAAGATTGTAGATAGCTAACGTTGTTGATTTATTTTTTTGAAAACCAAACTGTTCCTTCTGTATGATATTAAATTTATTACAGAACTCAATTAGTCTTTTGTTCATACACTTTTCGAATAATTTCGATATAATAGGTATTAAGGTGATTGGGCGGTAGTTATTGACGTCTGACTTTTCACCAGTTTTATAAAGAGGCTTAATTATTGATATCTTCAGTGCTTCGGGAAAAGTGCCAGTTGAGAATGATAAATTAATTAAATACGTCATTATTTTAATTAGTTCATTAGTGCATGCTTTGACAATTTTTGTATTAATCTCGTCATAACCCTCGGAACTTGTGTTGTTCAATGACATGATCTCTGCTCTAACTTCATTTTCAGACACTGGGTTAAGAAATATCGAATGGGCCACTGAACAGTCGTTACGTGGTTTTGCACACTTACTCGATGATTGTGCCATATTAATATAATGGTTATTGAATGCTGTTGCTATAGCTACAGGATCTGAAAGTATCGTATTGTCAATTTGAATATTGTCAATGCTGGGGATATCGGTTCTGTCTATGATTTCATTTTTTATAACTCTCCATACTGCTTTGCATTTATTATCACTATTGTTTATAAATTTTATGTTTGCGTTTTTTTTTGATGTGAAGACACATTTTTGTAAAATTTTAGAGTATTTAATATATTCCATTTTATTTTTTATATTTTTATTTTTATAATATTGATAACGCAAAGATCGTTTGGTTTTGCAGCTTTGTTTTAGACCCTTGGTTATCCAGTTTTGTCTCTTTTTATTGTTGGCGTTTACTTTTATTTTTACTTTTGCGAAACATAAGTTATGAAACAAGCATAATGCTTCGTGAAAATAATTGAATGCTTTATTTAGGTCGTTTTCTGCGTAGCACTCTGACCATGACAGATTACTTATACATTCTTTAATATATGTATAAGTATATATATGGACAACTTGAAAACTGCTGAACTGAAATTTCATACATTAGTTGTTTTCAATACACTCATAATAGCATGATGGTAGTATTTGTTATATTTTCTGAGTGGCTGTATAAAAATAATATCTTTGTCTCCAGGTCCACGTAACATTGTACTTTTGACTTTAAATGTTCACTATGTTCTGTTCGAGTATTATTAATTAATTTATGCTTCACATACATCTATCACATTATTATCTCTTTTTACACACACTAAATAAATGTTTAACATACCAATCTGTCCCTGCTCGTTAGGATATTTCCTAGGGCGTCCTCTCTTTCTCGGTCCCGGTGCCTTAGTAACGACTGCACTGTTTGTAGTCTTGACCAGTGTGCGGGTCCACTGACCCTGAGGATCATGTTCCACTGGCAACTCATACTGCAGCAGCAGACCATTCTCTTGTTTGATGGTGATTGTTTCTGTATCTGTCGCTGTTGATAATTTGTTGGTTATGTTGTGATAGATTGTTGACACAAATTGTTTTGAGAGTAGCATTTTATGTTTATAGATATTATTTCATTTCAAATATTCAGAGAATTAATTTATAACACATAATTGCAGCATTTGTCACACTGTTATTATTTAGGCGGGAAAATATTTTATGCAAGCTTAGTAAAATTAACTCTAACCTTTAGACGTACTGCCAGCGGCGACAGCTTCAGAACTCTTCTTGAATTCCTCCAAACATTCTTTTAGTGTATCGTTAGAAGTAATACACTGTTGCTTAAATTGATAAGCGTAAGTAAGACGATCTACGCAATTCAAGCATATTAGCGTTGGCAAACTATCATTTTTCGACACCTAAAAAGAAAATACCATTTCAATATTTTCATAATTTTCAAGTCAAATAATAACATCAATATTTTTAACTTCTGGGATGTCAGGAAAAAATCCAAAATCTGCTACAAATAAACCAATATAGCAACATTATTGTAGTAAAAAATCAAATAGGGTGGCCATCGCAACCATTTTGATGTGGTAATTTTTACATACCTCCACGCCGCAGCAGTAGGTGTACTTGTCGCCAAGTTGTTCATTGTTTTCGTCCCAATCAAAGAGGGAAACCATATCTCCGGTATCTAGACACACTCGACACGTTAATTGCCAATCCATTTTGAAGCATTAAAGGCGTAACAGCTCCCAATTTAGCTAAAAACTCAACAAAATGCAGCGTTTTCTCAAACCGGAAGTTTTACGATTTGACAGCAATACCAACATGACGCAGTTGTGTTTCTGTCAAAGCGCGGCAAAGGTTACCCCTCTTCTGCCTCTATGATCGTTGTTCCAGTAAATAATTTTCAGTTTATCTATTATTCTTATGCTTTTTAAAGTTTTAAATAATTGCTACGATGATAGTCTAAATTATAAAAACACAATTTTTATTACATTTTATAAAAATATACGATTGAAGTGGTGGACCGCACCATCAAGGGATAATGCCAACTTTCCAAAAATTAATTGAGAATCAGATTCTGCCCCTTCCCCTTTTAATAAACGTCAAATCAGTGCAAAATACAACAATAATAAACACGATGAAATTAAATCGAAACGTATTGAACGTGTAATAAATCAAACCAAAATGGAATTATTTAGATCAGAGTCGTTTTACATATTCGTTAGAAATGAATCAAGTTTATGGTGGAATAGGATAACGGGGGCATTTTCAGTCCGATCAGGTGAATATAATAAATCTTTAAATTTTTAGCAACTGCAGTGATATTTGACCTAGTTTTTGTTAAAAATATGATGCAGAGAATTATTTTAATGTTATAGAGTTTTAATTCTTACCTAATTATAATGTTCTAGTTAAATAACTGATTTAATATGACTCATAAATTCTGATGGTAATGCTTTGTTTTAGCATGGGATCTCTCTGATATTGAAGACATAGAGTGTCTGGGCATCACTGATGGGATAATAGGCAAGGTAGAGCACACCAACATATTCGAGCCTCGTCTCATGATAATAAAAGAAAGTGCTCCTGTGGGTTCAATATATTTCCACCACTCAATTTATAAAATCAAATCAGTATGCTTTTTGAATTTGGGACCTGTGAATCAAGAGATAGATCTGTGTGCTTGTACGAAACATGGATCTATGAGTGCTGTGGCAAGCTCAAATAAGTCTTTGAATAAAAAAATGGGGGCAAGACTGTTTGAGAACTCGGCTTTCCTGAACAAGACAGTAGGAGCTGTGAAGAATGTCAGTAACACCATTAAGACGACCACACAGCAAGCTGCCACTCAGGTAACATCAAATTTGAATTATTACATAACATTTTTAATTATACCTTTAACTTATCTCAATTTTATTTAAAAAAATGTTTCATTTCCTCACAAACCGCCCCCTGAGTCAAATGTTTAAAAGTCCAAATTCCATGTCCAGTTTTTTACAGATTTCTTGTAAAAAATGCATGCTAGGTCCTTGGGAACAAGTTTAAAAAAAAAAACAATGAAAAATTTTCACACATTAACAATTTAAGTATAATGAAATCATCAGAGTAGATAATAAATACATTATTGTGTCATAACTTAAGGAAATGTTCTGTGTTCCCTACATTACTACAGGAATGGACCAGTGAATATAAATTTCTTGTAATGTTCTTATAGATTCTTTTTAATTTTTGTACAATCTGTAGATATAGACCCAGACCTTAGCAACAAAAGTGTTAAAAATGAAACAAATGAAAATTTTCACACTTTCCCTATGATATCATAACATAATAATTGTGATGATAACATAGGGAAAGGTTCAAATCACACTGATTCATTAATTACCTAAACATTACATTAATATTATGAAGACAAAAGCTTGTTAGTATATGAGTATGTACATGGTAAATAAGTTGAACCAGTTTTTATGGTTATACATAGGCCCCCACTTCAATTGACTCCTCAAAATTGTTCACTGCAGATCTTGGCGAGTCTGAAGCTAAGCTTTTTTTATGAGATTTCAAGCACTAAAATTTGCAAAGTCTAAATTCAGACTCATCAAGATCCGACGGTCATACAGTATATTAAGGTGATTGTGCATGTTAAATAGTTTATGCAAAATGCAAAAAAAACTTAAGAAAATTAGAAATTTGTGAGCTAGACCTTTTACTTAAAACTGTTATTTTAAATATGTAACATAACATATTTTAAAACTCAGTAAAAATATAAATTATAGGCAACACTCAGTTGTGTAGGTAAATGTTTGTGCATCATTTCAGGAAAATATGTATTAATAAATCAGAGGAAAATATGCATGAATAAATCAGTTAACAATTATAATAATCACTCACTTATTATAAAAAGCTATCAAGGAAAAGTCAGGAATTACTTAACTGACTTCAAAAATGTTCATAAAATTGGGTTGTATTTTTTTTCATATTATTGAATATGTTATGTCTGAGTATGGTTTCCGCACTTAGTCCTGTGTAGACCATTATATGTGAAATATTATTATTGAATATTTCTGTAATGTTAAAATCAAAGTGTTGATTATATTATTAATCAAAGCACAGAAGTTCAATTCCGGGTAATTCCCGGAGACTAATTTGCCCAAAAGAAATCCTTATCCACGGAAATATGAAAAATCGCCTACTCGTAACATCGGCTATTTGTCAGTGAAAGTTCCGGCAAAATCAGTCAAGCCCTTTCGAAGATAAGCAGAAACAAACAGAGAGACAGACACAAAATGTAACATAATCACTATTGTTCATTAAACATTACACAAGTCAATTTATCTACACCTAATATAGTTACACAATTTTTTCAGCGGCTCGGTTACTTGCCAATTTCAATTGCCTTGAACTGTAACAATAACAGAATGCCTCCATGAAACATGAATATGCACTTCTTCATTCTTCTCTGGTTATCAATGAGCAGTAAACATTATTTGGCGTTAGTCCAGACTTCAAAAGCAAAAACTATTATGACGGCTGACGGCTCGGCTGGCGCAGTGGTTGAGCGATGGACTGCTGCGCTGTGGGTTGCGGGTTCGATTCCCGCACGTAACAAATACTTTTATGACCCACAGATAGATGTTCGGGTTCTGGGTATCTTATGTATGTGACTTTACATGTTGGTGAACGCACCCACGACACAGGAGTAATTCCTAGTGTGGGACAACATTTATAAAAAAAAAAAATATACTCCCTGCTATAATATATTCCCTGATTTGTTCTACTTTTTTTTTGTTAAATCTACTTCTAAAGCTTACTTTTTCCTGTGTGAAATATCCGAGTGTAGTAGTCTCTCAATCCGAAAAAAAAAATCATTAAAATACTTAACGAAAATATCTCTGAACAAGATATAAAAAACATAAGTTCAGACGACTTGAGGACCTCCTCTTTTATGGAAATCGGTTAAATATATTTATGTGGCGATATATACAAAATACAAAAATATTTATTTCATCTGTAACATTGTCAGCATACATAAATTGAGGCAGCCCCAGTAAGTTACAGTAGTACTTGCTATATATGTTAGAAAGGGCATATCTTCCGATATGCCCTTTCTATTTTACGATTAACAATTCAATAATAAAACAATTAATCTATGGTAGATGATGCCTGGAACAAGCTGTCGCTATGACCCACATGCGAATACTTCCCACCAATCAATGAAGATGGTATGATTGCTTTGTTTCACTATGTTTGAAATCTGAATTCGAGATAAATATCAAATGGAATAATAATCTTTATTATCCAAAAAACAAAGTTCAAATTCCATTGTTTATCCACCTAGTTTTGGTCACTTAAAAATGAAGTTTAAGTAAAACAAAAAATCGAGATAATGTATATCTACTCATTACCACCTTTAATGAGTATACATTATCTCGATTTTTTGTTTCAAGATAGTACTCTTAGGGCCGGGACATATAATCACGATACGACGTCGTACCACGATGCGGCGTCGTTTCACGATACGACGTCGCGTCGTGGGAATTTACGATGAGCATCGTAAAAAACTACGTCGCGACATCGTAACGTGCCACGATGTGAATTGTCGCAGTTAATTTCGAGAAATGGACCCAGTAGACGCGTCCTGCTCCTGCTGTTGTTAAGAAGACGGATAAAGAAAAGACAGAAACTCAGAAGATACTAGATCCACCCATTTCTTTTAGTCACGAATAACAGGAGCCGTATATTACGTTACGATGTCGCGACGTAGTTTTTTACGATGCTCGTCGATGATTCCCACGACGCGATGTCGCATCGTGAAACGACGCCGTATCCTGTTTATATGTCCCGGCTCTTAGTTCTTGGTACATCGTATATCATTTGCGTCATAGAAAAGTCGATATAACGAACTAAAGTAGAATGATGTATCCTTGCTTCCATAATACTTACTGTATCACGCATAGGTTCTACCAAAGAAGTAGTAGACGTTGTGTTTAGTAGTAGGAAAAGTCTTAAAAAAACATTGAGTAGAGTTAGACAATAAAAATCTATCATGGTTTGATTACCACTCAACAAACGGACTGGATTATAGGCAAACATTAAATTGTAGTCGTATTGTTATAATTATTTAGAATAGCCAAAAAAAAATACATACACGTAATACTTGTCACAAAAACATAAAGTAAAAGGTGGACCAAATGGTTGTAATATGGCTTTCCAATCAAGGTCACCTTGGTTCAAGTTGAAACCAAGGCACCAGCTAGGTGTATGATGCGGCTAGATGGACGTAAACCACGCCACAACGCGTTCGAAATTCAATTACGTCGGTTGGGAAAACGCGCCTCCCAACTAAGGGCGTTGAAGGTCATGGTTTAAAACGTTTGCATAATCGTATTGTAACTAGCAAGATCACCTTGGTTGGGATGTTGGTTTCCAATCATCTGGTCCACTCTTTACCTATAGTTCGTTTTTTAATCCTAGACTATGATTTGACAACTTAAAATGTCAAACTCCAGAAAATTGGGAACATATTTCTAGAGTGTGACAATCTGAGTTGTTAAAATTAAAAAACGAACTAAACATATAGTATTTTCTAAGCTGTGAGATCCAGGCTTATTTATATTCATGCTAACAAAAAACTATTTTATTCTCCACACAGGTAAAGCAATCGGTAAAGAAACAGCGCGATCCAAAACTCGCTGAGCGTTTCGAGAAACGCCTGACAGATGAACTACTCAAGATATTCGATGACTCCGAAAGTTTCTACTACTCCCGCACCTTAGACTTGACGAACAGTCTCCAGAGGCAGTATGAGATCGAAAAGATTCTGGAGTCGGAAGCTGGGACTGGGAAACCGGTGGTGGATATCACGAAGTGGTGGAAGCATGTCGATGATCGGTTCTTCTGGAATAAGCATATGCTGAAGGATATTATTGCGCTTGGGGTAAGTTAGAGCTGAATATAATTATTAGATACACTTCTCCAGCTGAACCGAAAGATGTCGCGATAACTCTTGTGATTAAAGCCCCGTATTCATGGTAAACATTTGTTTAGGAACAGTTGATCAACATTGTTGGTGAGCGGCGAGAATGATGCTAGCAATGTTTAAATCAATACAGGTTGTCCACATGCCAGTCTGCGTTAAAATGTTGCCCGAGGAGGTAGTGTTGTTGTGTTCTTTATAGTTGCATTTTATCACTTTACTGCCATTTTTATAAACTGTTGCAAACACGTTCACACGCGTCAACAATTGTCGCTAAACTGTTTTTTAGGCTTGTCGGGCGAGAGCTTTGACGCTATACTCTGCAACATGCAGTGTTGCCGGCAACATGTTGACAGCAATTCCGCAACACGTTGATTCAACTTTGTTGCTAAATAAATGTTTACCATGAATACGGGGCTTAAACCTGGAGCCCAGAAAAAAAGCTGCAGTAGTTTTTAGAATGTACTTGTTTAATGTCAGTACCGTCTAAGTGGTAATTTGGTACGGCATTATTATTTCTGTAAAGGTTTATTCATTACTTACATTGTATTTTTTATAGAAGGCTTTTTGTTATACAATATTGTTATTATTTATTTATTGAGTGCAAGTGTTCAATCACATATTTTATTCATATAACTTCGAATTTGACTCTTAAGAAAGTTTTGTCCAGACTGGAGATGAATGTGGTCTACAAACTTGTGCAATGTTACCTCATATCTTCCAATGTCGCCAAACTCTTGCCTTACAATGTTCCCACCGCTGGGACTCAAGCTTTCCCCAGCACCACGCAGGCTCAGTGCGGTTTGGTTGATGTTACACATCTTCGAATGCTTGGTTCTATTACATGCTGGTCCTCACGATTTCCGTCACCGTTTTGAGAGCAGTGATGAAATATATTGCACAAAGTAAAATGCCTAGCTGAGTTCGAAAACGCGATCTACAACTCGTACTGAGTTGTTGATCGTTACGAGTTGCAGATCGCGTTGACGAACTACAACTCGTAAGCCATCTACCTAATAATATTAATGCAGAGTGGCAACGACCCCGCCATTACGACTGTACAGGGTCGAAGCCTCCTGGGCCAAGGGTAGATGCGAAAGTGTAACACCAGGGCCTGGGAATAATTCAAGGAAGGAATGGGGTAGGTTTTTTTAGTCAGTAAGAATCTGACACTGTCTCCCGCTCCGCCCAAGAGCGGGATTCGTCATTGGATGATTTTTACCTACAATAAAAAAACCCTCTACCTAATAATATTAGGAAGAGTGGCAACGACCCCGCCATTACGACTGGGCTACTACTGGTCTCTAATTGTAGGTCTAAATGGACTCTATTAGTCGAAGTAAGATACATACGTATCTAGAAAGAGGTTTGGGCTCTAACGTACAGGCGCGTTGGAAGGCCCCTCGTAAGGTGGACCGATGACCTGGTCAGGGTTTTAGGAATCCAATGGATGCAAGACGCACAAGACCGTTCATTGTGGCGGCGCTTGGGGGAGGCCTATATCCAACAGTGGACGTCTTTCAGCTGAAATAATGATGATAAAGGCGCGACGTGAAAATGGTAAAAATGATGCGAAGAGATTTTTTGTTGAAATTGGCGAATGACACAAGACTAAAATTTTTATTTATTTTTTTATATTGCCTCTGTTGCAAAATATACGAATCTTGCAACGTTTACAAATGGGTTATTTAATTTGAACGTAATCAGATGAACTGCAAAATGCAAAATTACTTTGGCCATGAATTAATCGCTCGAAAACGCAACTATTGCTAAATAAATATTATGTAAGGTTGTTAATATTTACACTGAGTTTCAGGCACTTTAATTAGACTGAGATTTCCAAAAAGATATTACCGAAAAAAACTTATTTCAACATTACGCGGCAAATAAGTTGAACCTTTCGCTACGGTACGCTCACGCCCATACTTCGATTGAGAGTAGAAAATCGGTTATAATCTTCGTCACATAAGTTGACCCATCATAACTATCGACTTTGAATGCATAGTAAGTAGTAACCGATTTACGAAAAACAATCATTTTTTTCACTGCAAATGGTTCAACCATTTTATGCAGCAGATAGGTAGGTAAGTATATATTTTTTGAGGGACAGAGAAAGCGACTTTGTTTTATACTATGTAGTGATATTTACTAATTAAAACGTACTGCTTACCATCAGGTGAGATCGCAGTCAAGCATTAGTTTATATCGAAAACGTACCCGTGAATATCTCTTTTTACATGTATAACTAATGACAGTAATGATGTCACATGTCAGTGTGCTACCTTTTTCCTGTTACTTGACAGCTTTTCCTTCCGTAAGTCATGGAAAGGAACTTGTGTTATTATGTTATTAATTCGAAGATTAAATTAGTGGAGCATTTTTTTTTCGTATAATAAAATACGAATAAAAACAATCGACTTCAATACAAATAGCCAGTTTTCTAGTTTTTATACGTTACAATTACGTTACTGTTACAATATGATACAAACTGTTACGTTTGTCAAAAAATTAAGGACCTATCTATTCAATTCATTTCTACTCAAAGATCGAACCAAAAAGGGCTCAATCTTCCTCAAAAAAAGTATATTTAAAATCATGGCTGTTACCTCATAATAAAAAGTCGTGTCTTATCTGCTCTGATATAACGAAACCATAGCGCCATCTAATTCGATCCCAACGCCATCTATCGAAGCAAGATACAACTTTATTTGTTTTAACTATACCTATAATAACTTGTTGTTCAAGTAATACGTGGTATATAGTTCGTTTTTTAATTCCGGACTCCGATTTGACAACTCAGAATGTCACACTGTAGAAATATGTTCTCAATTTTCAGGAGTTTGACATTTTAAGTTGTCAAATCGTAGTCTGGGATTAAAAAACGAACTATATAATTGAAACCAAGTGCGGTTGTTGACAGCCCATATCAAGATCACTTTTACAATCTTTTACTTAAAATCTATGGATATTTTCGGAATTATGGAGCCCTAATATTGCGACTTATTATCTGTGAACGGCGTAAGTTACGGCGAGTCTTCTTCTCTTCGGTGAACTACTTTAGCTCACTACTAGTTATACCATTATAATTGTTATTTTAACCTTTCGACGCCGTAATTACAGATCCAATTAAAACACAATAGGTGTGCGGACACCAGTGTCCACCTGGGACTTAATTACCTTACAGAATATGTATGGTTTAGTAATAGTTTTGCCTTGTAATGTTTCAGTTTCAATAACTGTCGATGGCGATGCTTGGGGGAGGCCTATGTCCAACATGGTCTTTCGGTTGAAATGATAATGATGATGTTAATGTATGTTCATTTTGAGGGATTTTGTACCAGTTTCTTGTTTATCTTTAGTGTATTTTTTTAACTGTCAAATAGCCAGTTTCGTACAAATCATATTATGTGAATTCCGAGATACGTATCTTTTCCAAAATCATAACTATGGTCTATTTTTTTTATTACAGACTACGATTTGACAATTCGAATGTTGCATGTTTTTTCCATTTTATAAATAATGAGGTGCCGCTACCGATATTAAACAAAAAATCGGATAATATTTGTAAAATTCGTGAGCATTATCATTTAATTTTTTTTTTATAGTTAGTTTTTGTACTTCCTGAGGACAATTTATCTGAGTTTATTTATTTAGGGATATTTATTTATTAAAAAAACCATAGGGTTTTTTCAATAAATGTATTTGATACTAGCTTTTATCAGCGGCTTCGCCCGCGTACATAAAATATAGCCTATGTCACTCAGTGGTAAAGCAGCTTTCTATTGTTGCTAAAATGTTTCCAATCGGACCAGTAGTTCCAGAGAATACCTCCTACAAACAAAAAAACAAAGAAACAAAAAAACAAACTTTACCTCTTTATTATATTAGTGTAGATAAATAAAAAAGAAATCATCTACCAACCCCAGCTCTTAGAATCGATTTTCACAAACGCCTAAGCAAAGTTCTGGAACTCAAAAGTATCTTAAAATAAATAAATCGCGAAGCGTACTCTTAATGCTGTATACAGACGACATTTCAGAGGTTCTCGAAAGTCCTCCTGGCGCCCTAATACACCTTTGAGAGGCGACAAGAGGCTCAAAGAGAAAGAATCGGTTGCTACTATATTTTTTGATATCGAAACCTACCTTGTTATGATGTGTTTTAATAAAATAAACGTAGTGTTAAAGCAAAAGCATTATTTTCTAGATTCGTAACGTTTTAACACTTATGGATAGACTAACTAATGGTCTTTTTTACCCAGCTGCGCTAGAAGGTTAAATTTTTGTATTGTATGTATATATTTCTTTGGCATGCTCTAAAAGTCAAATGGTCTGTGTATACGTTTCTCATCCTACTCTCCTGTCGCAGGTCTGCTGGTAGAAATTTCGTTAGAAATAAGCAGCACCTTTGAACTATTTTATCTGTATTTTTTATTTTCTTTTTGTAAGTGTTTGTGTGTACATAAATAATAATAAATAAAGTCTAAAGCCTAATATGTATGTTGCAATTTATTTAAACTTCATATACAGTAGTGGTACATAGGCGGACTTAATGCAACAAGGCATTCTCTACCAGTCAACCTTTGGGTTAAAAATGACAACACTGTGGTAGGTGTATAACAGATAAATATTTAGAATTTCGCTTTAGATTCGACTTAGAGTCAAGTTCTCTCACCTGAGAATATTGCCGGTAGCGTATATTTTCTGGGCGTATATTTAGCGTATATACTGTAAAAAAGTATCAAATTTTAAACTAAATTTATTTAGTTGAGAACGTTGAGAATGTTCCCAGGAACGTTCTATTTTCTTGAGAATGTTCTCACTGGCAATATTGCCATACTTAAGTGAAAATATGACTGCCATGCAAACTAACTTAGATCTAGCTTTCGTCATTATCATCAGCATTTTAATGTTCCCACTGCTGGGACACTGGCCTCCTCTCTAAGAGAGGGAACGGGCCATAATCCACCACGCGGGCCTAGTGCGGATTGATGTCACAATATGTCTTCGAATTTTTGGTTCTAGGACATGCTGGTTTCCTCACAATGTTTTCCTTCATCGTTTTCAGAGCAGTGGAGATACAATATTACACAAAGTAATGCACCTGGGTGGATTTAAATCCGATTAATCTAGCTTTACCAACCGATTATTGAATACCTATGGATACCGTCAAGTCCCTGATTTTTTGCTAACATAGGTATTAAACGAGGGAATACATCCCCATTAACACATACGCGTACTTGATGTCATTAGTATTAACGCTATTTTACTGAAAAAACACATCACGCCTTTCATATTTACGTCCTATCTTCATTTTAACATTCCTGCTTGTCAACAGAGCCCATGCTGCGACCAATGGGTGCTTCCCATCATCCAAGGCTACGTCCATCTATCACAGATAGCGGTGGAGCCGGCAGACGCCAACCCCCTGAATACGGAGTCGCTCAGCAATGCGAACTCTTGTGATGAAACCTTCACACTGGGTCTTATATCGAGGAGGTCGAGATACCAGGCGGGGACGAGGTGAGTGGATTTTATTGAAGGATCAAATTAAGTCGAGAATGAATAGGTTACTTCTTAGGTAAACGGGCTCCATCGTCGACCGCATCGTCGCTTTCCATCAGGTGAGATAGCGGTCAAGCGCAAACCTATAATCAATAAATCAGTCTTCTGTCCCTCATACTCTCTCTGCGCTCAACACTCTTTTGGACACGCACCCTGAATGTGATGTGTTTTCGGACGAATGGAAGGCGATCATGTCAGTATGCTTGGAGTTCTGTGAGATGAGTGTGTGAGTCTAATAATATCTTTAACTCATGTATTTGGCGGATATCCGTTTTTGTTAAAGTAAATAAATAAATCTATAAAACAATCTTCATTTTAACCTTTCGACTACCGTAATTACAAACACAATTAAAGAACAATAGGTGTGCGTTCGTTCGTGGCTCAAAGTTAACTAGCTTTCGCCAGCGGCTTTACTCGCGTGAAAGTAAGTTTCCCCATACAACTTTGCAACCCGGTTTCACCTCATTGAAAGTTGAATTGCCAAAAATCTCTGCTCTCAGGAACGGGGTAGGTTGTTTAGTCAGTAAGAGTCTGATTCGAGATGATTTTTATCTACCATAAAAAATACTTTATTAATATTGAACGAATTTGATTTCGTTTTTCTATTTGCTATTTTGGATATGGTTACTTTTTGATACATATTATAATTTTTTAACAATTTAGCCAAGAACCCAACATTATACTTTCTTTTGCGACGTAATTTCGTCATCCTATATTCCTTTCAAATCAGGATTATGTTTTTAAGTTTTCATGAATCATCAAACAAATGATTCAGTGATAAATTCACCGAAATGTTATCAACTATTTATCAGTCTGTCAACACTCCAGCTCTAAATAAACAATGCTTAACGTACTCCAATAAAAATGGGTTTTACATATTAAAATACTATCATTTCGAAACCATGTGGTATTATTGTTTGGTTACCCTGAAATACAAAAAGACTTTTCCATAATACATTTACTCGAAAACCCGCATTTAGACACGCATTTTACTGTTTTACGCACTAATGCAGAAAAGTCAGTCACTTCGCCCGCGCCACAAATCTACACTAATGTAATAAAGAGGTAAAGTTTGTTTTTTTGTTTGTAGGAGGTAATCTCTGGAACTACTGGTCCGATTGGATTTTTTTTTGCAACAATAGAAAGCTGCTTTACGCGGGCGAAGCCGCTGACAAAAGCTAGTTGTTTATATTTATCGTATCAGGCTGGGTGCCGTCCCCACGAATAGGCTGGGCAGCCCCAGGCAGTTTATTTTTTTCTTCGTAAGTTTATTAAATTACGTCGTTGGATAGACGTACTCTCGCTTACAGCTCGGGAAAACTCGACCTCAATGAAAAAATTTCTCCACTAGATGGAAAACGACGTATATTATCGTTTTCCTTTAGCGTTACACAAATTTTTTTTTCGCACTAGTGCGGAAAAATGCGTGTGCGCCCCACCGCCACGATCTAGTAAACATATTGAAATCTTTTTTCTCAGGTACAACCGTCGAGGCATCGAGCCAGGAGGCAAGGTTGCTAACTACGTGGAAACTGAACAGATCGTCTCCATCATATGCTCAGACAGTATACACCGAGCTTCGTTTGTTCAGGTCAGTTCAATCTAACCGTGTTTTTAATATCGTGCGGATTCATCACGCATGCGGGATCACTCAGCACGCCTTCCTCACGTTGCTTCCTTACGTTGTTGACAAATCTACGGTCCGAACTAAGCGTTTTGTCTCGTCGTTTATACCGCGTAAATCGAGGGACTGGAACAGTTTGCCGGCTGCAGTCTTTCCGTTTGATTATAATTTAGGTGTCTTCAAGGCTAGAGTGAATAGGCTAATAAACTAGTGCGAATCACCATCAACGAATGCATCACTGCTTACCATCAGGTGGGATCGCAGTCAAGCACTAGTTTATAGCAATTACAAAAAAAACGCGTAATCTCTACACATGTCCTTTTCATACAAGTTTTATTGTAATGCGGTACGTAATACCGGGAAGCAGCCCCGCATGCGGAGCAATTCAACATGCGTGATGAAATCCGCACGATATTAAAAAGAACGTAAAGCATGAATTGAATTAGCTTTCTTTTAAAGTAGCATACTGTATCACTATCACTTCATCACTACAGTATAAAACAAAGTCACTTCTCGCTGTCAGTCCCTATGTATACTTAGATCTTTAAAACTACACAACGGGTTTTGATGCGGTGATTCAAGAAGAAGGTTTGTATGTATAACTGGCTTTTGCCAGCGGCTTCGTCCTCGTGAAAGTAGGTCTTTCCATAAAAACTTTGGACCCTTCGTTCAGCCTTTTATAGGATGAATTTTGGAAAATCCTTTCTTAGTGCTCGCCTACACCATAATAGAAAACCTTGTGTAAACTTTCATGCTTCTAGTCCCATTAGTTTTGGCTGGCTGTGCGTTGGTATGTCAGTCAGTCAGTTTCTCCTTTTCTATATATATATATATATAGATAATACATGCATAATAATTATGTTTGATATTAGAATAGTATCCATGCGAAGCTGGGGCGGGTCGCTAGTATGAGAAAAGTAAATGTGTTTCATAACACATAATCAATTCTCAAAATTCATTTGTTAGTTAGTGTGTTTTTTTTGTATTTGTATTCTGTTTGACATTTTCTCTTTATATGTGTATCATTTGACATTGTAATATCATATTCGAAATAATTCGTTGACTATTATATATAACTTCCTGTAAACCTATGACTTGTAAGAATCCCTTACCAATAAATAACTATGACTATGATAATTATAATAAAACGCGAATTATTTTATTACAACAAATGGTTACGTTTTAACTGGTTTTGCGAAACCGTTACTTCGAACGTTCACGGTAGTGTCATGCACCGATGGGTTTTAGTGGCCATGATGAAGTATTCTGTAGATAACTGTATTCATATGTTTTATACCTTTTCTGATGTTGCAAATTCAATGGCACTTTGCTTTCTACAGCCTGTTTTTAAAGCAAAAAAGGTAGATTGTCGGTTTTTTTAATTATAAAAATTATGTTCCGAAGAAACTTAGGTGTTTATACTTACATAAAATATTATCTTTATCTATACACCGTTAAATTTTAGTCGTTTTAATCCCGAAGAGGGTCGATCCAGTACATGAAACACTATCGATTTGTGTAGATAAAATAAAAAATAAAGTACTTTTTTTCTTAATCTCTTATTGATATATATGCATTTACGAAATTAATTTCTTTAAGTAAACGAGTCATTGACCTTGTAGGTAGTTGTCGGTCATTGCGTACTAACTACCTACAGGTCATTGAACTCGCCCAGCTGACGTTTACTTGAAGAAATCAATTTAGAACATGCCTAAATTAATTCGAGATTTTAAAAAAAGTACTTTGTTTTTTTATTCTAACTTTACCAATCGATAGTGTTTCATGTACTGAATCGATCCTCCAAGGGATTAAAACGATCAAGATTTAACGGTGTATATATAAAAGGAGAAACTGACTGAATGACATATCAACGCACAGCCAAAACTACTGGGACTAGTCAAAACTAGGAGCGTGGAATTTAGCACAAGGCTTCCTCTTATGATGTCGGCGAACAGTAAAAAACGGTTTTTCAAAATTCAGCTCCTAAAGGGATGTAATGGGGGTCTAAAGTTTGTATAGATAAACCTTCTTATGCGCGGTTGAAGCTGCTGGCAGAAAGCTAGTCATTTATAAGCTCTGACTGCCATATTTTTGTATTAACAATTTGTAGTATCTAAGAAATGTATATAACCATAGATTTTAATTTCCAAAAATAGTCATCATCAATTTGATTAATAAAAAAGAATGGTATAAATGTGGATGGATGGAGAGGGGGAGGGAGACCAAAGAGAATATGGATTTTCTTTGATCTCCCTCCTCCCTATTTGGAGGATTGCGTGAGAAATGATATGAAAGAAAGAGGAGTTAGTGATAGCGTGACGGATGACAGGACAAAATTGAAGAAAAAAAAAATTGCGCCAACCCCAAATAAAACGGGAGAAGGACAGGAAGATGGTGATAAAAAAAAATGGAAACTTTAAGTGAAATAAAAAAGGATTGAAGGATTGTATCCGACTTACGAGTTGTAGATCACGGGTGCTAACTCAGCTTATTTTGTGTTATTTATCCGTCACCACCACTCTCAAAACGGTGCACGAATATTGTGAGGAATCCAGCACATACTAGAATAAAAAAATCGTAGACATGTGACATCCACACCAATCTGCACTGGGTTCTTTATGTCAATGAATTTAATTAAATATTTATGAATTCGCTTATTTATTTATTTAAACTTCATGTACCTACAGTAGTGGTACATAGGCGGACTTATGCTACAAGGCATTCTCTACCAGTCAACCTTATCAATTTTTAATAGTATTCACAGTCGAGATTGATTAATATAAATAAAATATTTGTCCTTACAGGTTCGTGGGTCGGTGCCTATCTTTTGGAGTCAACCAGAGTACAAGTTCAGACCTCCGCCACGTCTCGATCGAAGTAAGTTGCTCTTTTCAAATCTGAAACTACGAGTTATTCGGTAAGAGTTAAAAAAAAATTGCCCAAATTTCTATGTAGCTCCGTACCAACTTGTGTCAAACCAAGTTTTTTTTTTCGGAAATGACAATGTTATTTTTTGCTGAAGTATCAATTGTTAACAACCATTTATTAACATTTTTTAATGTGGTTAAAAAATATACATGACATAAATGAAACATTATTATTAGTATAAATAAATATACTTGAGACACAGTATGGTAAGGGGTTTGGCCATTCTCTGTTGCATAACCAATTCCATTCCAAACAATCTAAATTGCTCAGAAAACTTTAAGACGGTCTTGAAATAAAAATTACACTATGAGATGGTTTAAAAATACAGTTTTTTTTTTCATATTTTAGATGATTAACAGATTTTGTATCCTAAAGTCAAACAATATTTTAAAATATTAATTAAATGTGTTCATAAATAGTTAATTTAACCAATAGACAAATAAATATTATTATTATTTATTAAATAAGTATTAGCTAGTAAATTTGAGGAAAACGTATAAAAAAATATTAATTTTAGCGTAATTTAACAAAAGTCAGCATTTAGAAGAAAGAGTGAAAAACAATTTATTTGCGTGAAGTGTACTCTCTGGAACTACAGTTTCGAATTGAGAAATATTTTTTTTGTTGGATAGTCCATTTTTCGAGGAAAGTTATAGACTATAACATCGCGCTGTAACCTATGGGGCGGAGCAGTAACCACAGACGCGGGTGAAGCCGCTGGTAGCCTATATATTGCTAACATCACACGGGCAAAGCCACAGGCAAAAGCTAGTCATAATGTTTAGGCAAAATATTTATAAACTAATGTCCCATAATATAATAAATACCTCAAAAAACCTCAGTGTTGTATAGAGCAAACCTCGGGGAGAGTTTATTGGAGTTTTAATGTTACTTTATTCAAGTTCAACTTTTTCACTCACCAGCCGAAGAAGAGTCCCACGTAGCCTTCAAGAAGCATTTCGAAGAAGAACTGAAAATGTACAAGAACGTGTGCATAGTGAACTTGGTGGACCAGCAGGGCCGAGAGCGCATCATATGGGAGGCGTACGGGGAGCATGTGCTGAAGTACAACAGCCCAGACGTTATCTACGCTACTTTTGACTTCCATGAATATTGGTGAGTGAGTAGTTAACTACTACGGCGAATATCCACCCTTACGTTGTTGAGATTTCTACGGTCCGGACTAAGCGTTTTGCCTCGACGTTTATACCGCTTACATCAAGGGACTGGACCAGTTTGCTAACTCTGGTCTTCCCGCCCGATAATTTAGGTGTCTTCAAAGTGAATAGGCTCTGAATAAATTAGTGCGCCTCGTTATCAACGATTGCATCACTGCTTACCATCAGGTGGGATCGCAGTTGAGCACTAGTTTATTGAAATAAAAAAAAAAAAACGATGTAACTTATTTCATCACGATGGGAATGAACACGACCCTAAGAAATGTTTATTTCAAATGGACCATTTACAAGCACTTTAGTATATTCAAAATGTTCTTTTTATTCTTTCACAGTCGCGGCATGCACTACGAGAACGTGAGCATTTTAATCAACGCCCTCGCCGACGTCATAGGAGAGATGCGGTTCTGTTGGCGCGACGACCGCGGCCTCATCTGTACGCAGAACGGCGTGTTCCGCGTCAATTGCATCGACTGCCTCGACAGGACCAACGTGGTGCAGGTACGTGATGACAAAGAGACCAATGTGGTGTATGTGATGACATAGAGACCAATGTGGTGTAGATGTGACGTTATAGAGACCAATGAGGGACAGGTACGTGATGTCAAAGAGACCAGTGTGATGTAGATATGACTTTATAGAGACCAATGAGGAGCAGGTGCGTGATGACATAGAATCTCTGGTCTGAGCCGCAACTCTCCGCAAAATAAACTAAAAACTATATTTTAATGTGATGCTAACATATTCTTCCTCGATCCACAGACAGCAATAGCCAAATATGTGCTGGAGCTCCAACTATGCCGGCTGGGCTTGGGCACCCCAGGCTGTGGTCTACCTCCCTCGCTGCGACAAGCCTTCCTCACCATGTGGGCCGACAATGGTGACGTCATATCCCGCCAGTACGCTGGTACCAAGGCTTTGAAGGTACTACTATCTATCTTACTAATATTATAAATGCGAAAGTTACAATGTTTGGATGTTTCTTACTCAATCACGCCAAAACGGCTGGACGGATCTGGATGAAATTTGGCACAGGCATAGGATACACTCCGGAATAGCACATAGGCTACTTTTTATCCCGGTAACCCCAACCCCAATACCACGCGGGCGAAGCCCGAAAATTTAGTCGTTTTAATCCCGTGAAGAGTCGATTCAATGCATAAAGCACTATCGATTTGTAAAGTTAAAATAAAAAAAAACTAAACATTTTTTTTGCTAATACTGAAATTAATTTACACACAAGCTGAGCGGGTTCAATGACCATATGTAGTTATCGGTCGTTGCGTACTAACTACCTACGGTCATTGAACCCGCTCAGCTGTGCTTTACCTAAAGAAATTAATTTCGTATACGCAAAGGTCGTGGGTTCGATTCCCACCCAGGACAAATGTTTGTGTGATGAGCATGATTTGTTCAGTGTCTGGATGTAATTTATCTATAATATGTATTTAGAAATGTATATAAGTATGTTTATCAATTGTCTAATACCCATAACACAAGCTCTGCTTAGCTTGGGATAAGACGGCGTTGTGTGATAGTTGTCGAATATAGAATAGGAATAGTATAGTATTCAAATAAACCATATTGGACCACTCAAAAATCCTCCCACCACCTTAATTTACTTTCAGACTTAATTTACAATTTTTCTCCGCAGGGTGACTACACAAGGACAGGCGAGAGGAAATTCACTGGACTAATGAAAGATGGTGTTGCATCCGCTAACAGGTAACCCAAACTTCCTCTAACATACCCGCCCAATAAATTTAGGGTACAGGGTACAAACCATAGACAATTTTTCAGATTCATCATCCGTCATTTTAACGACGAAATCACACAGTGTGCCATAGACATTTTGCTCGGACAGGAAGTCAATATGGCGACCGTTGAGACGTTTGACAGTTTTTGGCGCGATATTAAAACCGCTTCGCTGATGTTGGTTGAGAATATGGACACAGAAAGACCTAAATTAGAAATGATGCCGAGTTATTTTGGACATGGTTTGACTAGCGAACTGTTGGGGGCGGAGATAGCTTACGGAATGGGGAGGTCAGTCCATTGGTATATTATTAAGAGCTTATTACATCTACCTAAATTTAGAATCCTATATTCAGGACCCGATTTCGGACAAAAAAAATCAGTCATATTTATGGTCAGCAGTACATCAGACTATACAAATCTGTCAGATTTCTCCAATACATTTTGAACCTTGTTGTATTATGGTTAAGAGTTGAAAATCGTTTGCAGAATTTTGACAGTTTGTTGTAGTTTGATGTGTTGCTGACTGTACATTGTCGGATCTTTCCTTCATAAATGCAATTATACTTCCATGAATTTAGTACCGCCTAAATATAGGACCCTGAATTTAGGTAGGTGTAATAAGGTCTTCAACTAATGAAATTTAGTTTGGCTTCTCTTGACCTCCTCTCCGTTACCTGTAAGCTTTGGCACTCTTTCAGAACAGGCTTCGGGCTTGACGCTTGTTTTCATTAACTTTCTGTAGTTTTAAGATGAAATCACGTTTACAAGCAATGATTAGATGTCTCTGTATTTCTGTCTCTTTCTCTCACTCAGACATGTAATTCCTAGTGCATATACACGACTTAGTTCTTCAATAAAGAAACATCACAAATAGACAGCAAAATCATAGTTTTCGTTCTCAAAATTCCGCTAATACTTGATTTGCAGGCTTTGTGATGGTTGAATTGAGCACTTGTGTTTATTTTTGTACTTACAATATTTTCTACTAAACAAATTATACTAAAACAAATCTTTATTTAGTAAACAGAATCAAAGTATCGACTTATATCCTAGCGATAGACAAGCACTTTCATAATAAAAAAACAATTTGTCAAGATACTGAAAAGTTAATACGCAGTCCGCAGCATCGCTTCATTGGCATTATGTCGTCTAACAAAACATTTCAAACTTAAAGCATTCATCAATTTAAAGTTGTATGGCCTGGAGATCACAAGTCAAGTAAAATGACTGTATGGTATGCCTAATCCAGTGCGTAGTACATATATATTGATGAATCATCATAAAATATAGTTATTGATGAGAAAGAGTGGGAGCGAGGTAGGAACATGTCGCTATCTCTTTTTTGCGCACGTAATCTAATGTTGACGTCACATTTCTGTTTGTACATCTCTTTTTTATAGTACTTTGACAGTTTTCTCTTCTACCGTGACATTCCTCATATATTTTAAAAAATTCTTTATTTTTTTTCAACCAATGAGGCAATTACACAATTTAGTACTTAGAGAACTATCACAAACAAATGGTCTTGGTGACAAAACAGACGGAGATACAGAATCGTACTGATAGATGCATGTAAATAGGATTTCATTCTTACATATTTCTCTAATACTTTTACTCACAAATAACTACGATACAGTCTTCCCAACGTCCATACAAACTTCTGACAAATTTAATCCTTAAAGTTGATGTTTCAGGGTAGTCTACAAAGTTCAAAATTTCGCAATGTTTTTTAGCATTTTGTAGGTCCGTATCAGGTTCTATGTTTATAAAAATATGATCAGCGACAGTAAAAAATATACATTACTGAGTTATAATCATTAAAATCATCAATACAACCCTCTAAGTTTAGATAACCCTATTAGAAAGGGACCGGGAGAGGGGAGACCGTTATACAATCTCTTAAGGGATGTGCCCTAACAGGCTTTATACACAGAGAGTTCCGAAATGGTCTTTTAAGAGTAAAAACGAAAGAAAGAAAAATAATATTTCATCATCATCATCAGCCTTTTAATGTTCCCACTGTAGGGACACAGGCCTCCTCTCTCTAGGAGAGGGAATAGGCCATAATCCACCACGCGGGCCCAGTGCGGATTGGTGGATGTCATATGTCTTCGAATTTTTGGTTCTAGGACATGCCGGTTTCCTCACGATGTTTTCCTTCACCGTTTTGAGAGCAGTGGTGATGAAATAAATTACACAAAGTAATGCGCCTGGCTGAGTTTGAACCCGCGACCTACGACTCGTAAGTCAGGGCCGTTACCACTCGGCCACCACTGCTCAAATAATATTTATTTTGCTCAAAATATACACACATAATACAAAAATTAAGTTAGAATACAGTTGCCTTGGTTTTAGTTAAGTGACATGTTTTGTCTATGGCATCTGTCATAATAAGAGTGATCACCAGGGTGGTTTTAGCGAGGTATAAATCCCACACTTCCCAGTATTTCCGGCGCCCGGACTTTGGGGTTAAGGTTTCCCATCGAAAAAAAAAAATGTAACTATTGAATTACCTTTTCATTAAATACTCATTCAATAAAATTAGACGAATTGAGAGGATTACATTTATTATTAAATTTACCAAATTATAATCCCGTAAATAAATACATGTCACAGTCGCAAATCATATTTTTAATGATCATAACTCCTGCAAAATACATAAGTTAATATGATTTTTGTTGGTTACCCTGGAACCATGCAACTTATTGGTATATCTACTGTCAAACACTGTGTTGGCTGTTATGTATATACTTATGTTGTAAAGACTGCCACAAATTCTGAAGCCACTCAGAGACCTTCCGATGTTTAACACCTCCACTAATTTCAGATTTACGTACTTAATTTTGTGTATATTTGTGTGTTTGATTATATCAACCTAACGTCTTTGTGCCACATTTTGACAGAATACTCTTACTCTAGTCCAGTGTTCCGTAAAGGGTGTGCCGAGGTGGTTTTTTTGGTGTACCTCAGAAAAATACGATTATACCTTAAAGTTAGACAGATGGAAGAAAAAATTATATCAACCTAGATATTGCGTACAAAATGATTTTTCGTTTATGCCTCCAAAATTTTTAAATTGTGTGCCATGACCACAAAAACCTTGCGGAACACTGTTCTAGAGTGACAATGATACTTGTCACTCTTCTCTACACATCGATCATATCGAGTTGTGTGTGTGTGTAATGTGTGTATGTCACTTTTAAATACACAATGAATTTCAGTGTGTACTTTATGCCATCACGTCTTATGTATTATGTATATGATTTACCTGTAAACAATAATCCTATTTTTTTTTTCTAAATACCACAGTATTTTTCAGAATACACTTTTACGACGTTTGATTTTACGAATTACCACTGTGAATATAAATATAATTTCTTAATGGGCAAAAAATCGGGTGCTAATAGGGTTTATGTAAAAAAAACCGACAATTATTATGATAATTTTTCAAATTTGTGATTTGCATAAAAACAAATACATACGTAACAATTAAAAAAAAAACTTGGCCCCACACCAGGAACTGCTGAAACTCCTGACTGTCACATACATATTTTTACTTTTTATAAAGAATGTGTAGAAACACCTAAAAACTTTTTCAAATTATTTTGTCTGTACAGACATTTTTCAGTCAGCTAGGCAGAAAATACTATCCACAATTCGAAATTCCCTGTTCTAATATTACCAAACATTGTTCCAGATACTATCTCTCAACATTCAAAGACGCTCTTCGGCAAGTCGCCATAGACGTGATGACGGGAGAGTCTCGCACCATCCCGGACCAGCTGATCGTGCCGGAGTGCGGCCGATGCACCTCCGTCAAGGTTCTCATGTTCAATGTGCGTGCATGTGATGCTTGTCTTAGATATTCAGTACAGTAGTGATGACGGGAGAGTCTCGCACCCTCCCGGGCCAGCTGATCGTGCCGGAGTGCGGCCGATGCACCTCCGTCAAGGTTCTCATGTTCAATGTGCGTGCATGTGATGCTTGTCTTAGATATTCAGTACAGTAGTGATGACGGGAGAGTCCCGGACCCTCCCGGACCAGCTGATCGTGCTGGAGTGCAGCCGATGCACCTCCGTCAAGGTTCTCATGTTCAATGTGCGTGCATGTGATGCTTGTCTTAGATATTCAGTACAGTAGTGATGACGGGAGAGTCTCGCACCCTCCCGGACCAACTGATCGTACCGGAGTGCGGCCGATGCACCTCCGTCAAGGTCCTCATGTTCAATGTGCGTGCATGTGATGCTTGTCTTAGATATTCAGTACAGTAGTGATGACGGGAGAGTCTCGCACCCTCCCGGACCAGCTGATCGTGCCGGAGTGCGGCCGATGCACCTCCGTCAAGGTTCTCATGTTCAATGTGCGTGCATGTGACGCTTGTCTTAGATATTCAGTACAGTAGTGATGACGGGAGAGTCTCGCACCCTCCCGGACCAACTCATCGTCCCGGAGTGCGGCCGATGCACCTCCGTCAAGGTCCTCATGTTCAATGTGCGTGCATGTGATGCTTGTCTTAGATATTCAGTACAGTAGTGATGACGGGAGAGTCTCGCACCATCCCGGACCAACTCATCGTCCCGGAGTGCGGCCGATGCACCTCCGTCAAGGTCCTCATGTTCAATGTGCGTGCATGTGACGCTTGTCTTAGATATTCAGTACAGTAGTGATGACGGGAGAGTCTCGCACCCTCCCGGACCAACTCATCGTCCCGGAGTGCGGCCGATGCACCTCCGTCAAGGTCCTCATGTTCAATGTGCGTGCATGTGATGCTTGTCTTAGATATTCAGTACAGTAGTGATGACGAGAGAGTCTCGCACCCTCCCGGACCAACTCATCGTCCCGGAGTGCGGCCGATGCACCTCCGTCAAGGTCCTCATGTTCAATGTGCGTGCATGTGACGCTTGTCTTAGATATTCAGTACAGTAGTGATGACGGGAGAGTCTCGCACCCTCCCGGACCAGCTGATCGTGCCGGAGTGCGGCCGATGCACCTCCGTCAAGGTTCTCATGTTCAATGTGCGTGCATGTGACGCTTGTCTTAGATATTCAGTACAGTAGTAATGACGGGAGAGTCTCGCACCCTCCCGGACCAGCTGATCGTGCCGGAGTGCGGCTGATGCACCTCCGTCAAGGTTCTCATGTTCAATGTGCGTGCATGTGACGCTTGTCTTAGATATTCAGTACAGTAGTGATGACGGGAGAGTCTAGCACCATCCCGGACCAGCTCTTCGTACCAGCATCATGTAATTTATTTTATCACCACTGCTTTGAAAATGGCAAAAGAAAACATTGTAAGGAAGCTAATGTACTAGAACCAATTCGAAGACCTGTGACATTCACCAACCCGCACTGGGCCCGCGTGGTAGATTATGGCCCATTTCCTCTCCTAGAGAAAATTACCAGCAGTGGGAACATTATAAAGCTGATGCTATGCTAAATATTAGTGCGCAAATAACTAGCCAATCTTCATTATTCATTTTATCATGTTTGTTGTTACAGGACCAATCAGAGCCCGACACGGCCGCGATGGCGCAGCACGTCAAGTCGCTGATAGATGACTGCAAGAAGCTGCTCGTGGACACGGAACCCGTGCTCGGCTCCTGGGGGCTTATTGATGCGGACCCCAAGTAAGTAGCCACAGATCTTACTATGGTAAAGTGTTGTGTATTCAAGGCTAGAGTGGATAGACTCCTAATAAACTGGTGCGCCTGACCATCAACGATCGGATCGCTGCTTACCATCAGGTGGAATTGCAGTCAAGCGCTAGTTTATATCATTTTTTTTTTTTAAATCGCCTGTTAGGATAATATGTTTTTAAGGCAAGTAAGGCCGACAGTCCACGGACTCGTAGCTTCATAGCCGCATGGTTGTCATTATATGCTTCATGTACGCCTACGTGAAAAATGTATGCCTACGTGAAAAACCTATGAGAAATGAGGTCATTTGTTTATATTGTAAGCGATGCCATGTTACTAGTTTTAGTACCGTAGACACTCACTATGGCCTACAGCGCCAATATGGCGAAAATCGAACGGGGACAAAAGCACTTTGCTGACCAGTGCGATAAATAGTTAAAGTCACTATGTAAGACTCATACTTATTCTATATATTATTTTCTTACTTATTGTATACTTTTTTTTAGTACCGGTGACCCACAAGAGACGGAAATGGACAGCGTTCTAGTTCTGACAAGCGATGCGTACTACGTAGCAGACTACGACGAAACGTCAGATAGATTACTGGGTGTACAACGCGTACCTCTTGCTGACGTCACCCTCATTGAACTGGGGCCCTTCGACGCTAACTGTACTACGGTGAGAGGACTTCACTTCTTGTTTATTTATTACTAGCGACCCGCCCCAGCTTTGGCACGGGTACTGGTATTGAATATATTATGCATCTATTATACACATTAATTTTCCTCTTGAATCATTCTATCTATTAAAAAAATCCGTTGCATACTTTTAAAGATATAAGCATACATAGTGCATAGCAACTTTGTTTTATACGATGTGTTTATTATATATTTTGTTGTACACTTTGTACACATACAAAAAAAAGAAACTAAAACACATAATAGGCATACTAGATACACAAATATAATTATCTCTATCTTATATATAAGTAGCTATTTCCAGCGTTTTCATTCGCATGAATTTATACGGTCTTCTAAATAGGTTACAGCGAATAAAACATAGTAATACTAGTCTTTTACAACTTTTCCCCCCTTATTTAATTCTTACTAACTTTATTGACCCTAAACCAACTTAGGATCTCTATAGGTGAATTTTGAGGTAAAAATTTGATTAAGTTCGATAAAATAGAATGCCCGATATTAGCAAATACCACTTCTTGATCTATGTTTTTTTATATGATCGTTATCATCTTCCTGCCGTATTCCAGTGTTATTTGGGGTCGATGCAACATATTTCTTTCTTCCTTTCTGTTCTGTTACTCGTTATGCTATCATATCACTCTTTTTTCGTTGATTCATTTCATATTCTTTACTACTTTTGGACTGAAGAGTGAAAAAATGTAGATATACAACCGCTTTTTTATGGTGGGCAAAAATCATGCAGTGACGAATCCGGCGAGAGACTTGGAGCGGGAAAAAGGGTCAAACCCTTACTACTAAACACCCCACTTCGTTCCTTCTTTGTCTTTCGCACTGGGCCTATGCCTTCCTTTCAAAAAGAGACCCTGGGTCCCAGTAGGCTTCGGTTTTGCTGACAACTCCTTGAGACGGCTTGGGAACGACTGCTAATGCTATGGTAAAACTCATTCTATATATTTTTTTCTTTGACAGCTCTTCAGTGTCGGCCGCAAGAGCGGTTCAGAACCGATCTACTGCATCCGCATCAACTACACGAGTGCAGGCGAAGCCGGCTACTTCCACATGTTTCGCTCCACCTCGCTGCGCTTCTTCAACAACATGGCCGTGGTCATCAACACCAAGGATGAGATGATAGGTGCACTCAGGTCTTTTTTTACATAGCTTTTGCCCGCGGCTTCGCTCCCGGCAACAGAAAAATGTGATAAATGAAGAACTACTCGACCGATTTTGTGCAAACTTCACATAAACCATCTACTAAATAGTCCGAACAAACTCTGAAAATTTGGTTTGGATAGGTGAGCCCGTTCTTGAGTTATAAAGTGACAACGAAAAATGCCACTTTTTTTTATTTATTAGATAGATAGGACGAAAGCAGGATAAAAATATGCTACTTTAAGATGAGAGAAAAGGATAGGTACTTTTTTATAGTGGGTAAAATTTTCCGATAGCGAATCCAACCTTGGGCGGAGCGGAAGACAGTGTCGGATTCCTATTGACTAAACAACCGACCCCATTCCTGCGTTGCTTTAAATAGCAGGGCCAAAGCCTTCCTTTCAGACATAAGCCCTTAGCCCCAGTTGGCTTCAACCCTTGTGCAGCGTCCCTAGTTTGCTTACAAAAAGGATAGGTAGTCAGTTATTATGAATTTGACAGCTGTCATCTGCACCATCCTATACCAATTTTATGGTTTTTCCTATATTTCGAAGGTAATTAGATTTTGGTGAAAGTAAACTACTGCTATACGTACGTCCTTATGCATACAGAATTAATCTATTATGAAAAAGAAGATTGAAAAATGAGTCTCCTTGCGTAGATTGAAGACTAAAATTCATCCATCCCCAGAGACCAGTGTAAATAGTTTTTACCATTGCTTCAATCTTGGACGGAGCTCTTGCTTGCAGATCAGATAGTCGATGAAGACGGAACATTCTGGAACGAAGGCCTCCTACAATGTGGAGGAGGATCATATACAATCTTTGTGCTGACGCTTGGGAAAAGCCTATGTCCAACAGTGGACGTCTTTCGGTTGAAATGATGATGATGATGACTGCTTGAATTTGTCATAACCCAAAAGAAAAAGTTACCATAGAGGCTTTTCTAAATTGTAGTTAATTATATATTACAGAATCATTACACTCAATCTGTGAATCGTTGATGGTAGCGCGTGATGTTGCTAAGTTGACGCCGATTCCATTCCACGATGGAGTCAAATTGGAGAAGAAGAAATCAAAGGTAAGTCATCTTTATTTTACATTCATTTGACATCCAAATTTAATAGAACGGAAGACGGCAGCAGGCAAATTCTTTCGATGTACGCGGTATAAACGATAAGGCGAAACTCAGTACGGTTCGTAGAGATTTGGGTGGATGCTTGCCAAATGTTAGATTGTCCGATGAAAAGAAAAGTGAAGAAATCAGGTCATGGAATTTCCAAATGGTACACCCGTTAAACGGTTTGGGCCCAGTAGGTGCCTATGTTAACTATAGTATCGGTGGCACTGAAGTGCAGATGTATGTATGGGCACTAAATAATTAATTTGTTCAATATATATATGTTTCAATTTAGACTTGTCGACGGCAAAGCCATTTAAGAAAACTACATACATTGTATCTTTTTTATGATCAGGTACACCCAGGTCAATCAGGCAGTGCCCGGTCGTCCCTGTACTTGGATCTGTCGCGCCTGCCCACCCTCACGCGAAACGTCAGCGAGACGCAACTGGTTGCAGACATCCGGAGTGTTGGTGAGTCATATTCAGCACAATAATTATTGTAAACTATATTATTCCTCTTTTTAAGAAGATCAGTTATGGCATAATCATAAAAGGCAGTTTACGTTGTGTAGTTTATTTCGTCAATACTGCAAAGGAATACAGCATATCCTAAACCCAAATATTCTCGAAGATCGTGTCAACCAATCCGCACTGGGCATACATGTTAGATTATAGTTATCCCTCTCAATGAGAAGGTGGGAACATTGAGTTGAATTTTCTAACATCAAAGACTTTTAGACTATGATATCTGGAAAGCTTTTGATAAGGTACATTATGAATTGTTTCTGAATTGAATAGCCTTATTTTTTAGCGCTCGTGATAATTTGTTGCTATAGTTATTTGCATACAACACTAACCATTGTCAACAATAGGTTGTAATTAATAATTATCACTTTCTTATTACACGAGTTTCTGCTGTTGTCCCACAAGGCTCTATTCTCGGTCCTCGTCTGTTAATTTTCTATATCTATCAAACTTATAGTTCCAGTTTGAATGGTAATCCCTGGAAGTACTAGCTCAATCACATAAATTATTTCATCGTTAAAAAATCGCATTACCGCCAAGAATCCATAGGCTTCCTATTTCGGAAAATAAAACATCTTCTGCGGTAGTAGACCACGAGAACGAAAAACTAGTAGATTATATTGGTAATTCCTATCACTCCCTGTCTCCTTCTATCCCATCCTTACCATATCCTCTCTCTCTCTATCCTAGCAGAAGACAGTGCTCCAGCACCGAAAAAACGTGCTCAAAAGCTGTTAAGAATAGTGTCCCAGCCAATGATACTGCATCGCAACGTGGTTGCCACTACTAGTGAACGAGGGCCTGGTTCTTCGAAGACCGTTAGTTATTTCTTCGTCATTTAATTTTCAAATTGAATATTCTCAATAAAAAAGTTGTACACCAGTAAAGTATACAACTTTTTTATTGAGAATATTCAATTATTCTCAAATTAAAATTCAATAAATATAAAAAAAAGATTATTTTTTTTCATTATCATTGATGTAGGATTACTATAGTGTTAAAAGATCTAAAAAAAGGCGAAACGGGGATTGAAACAATATCAAAGTAATAAAAAATCTTAAAATAATCTGGCCACGACATCTACATGTGAATCTACATAAACAAATCAATCCCAACTTGTCTTCGTGAAATAGAATATTGGTAGCAAAGCAATGCATTTTGTAAGATTAGTATATTGGTCTGATTACGTTATAAAAGGTCTGAATCGAAATTAATATACGGGGTCAAATTTGATTAACTGGAGAAGTTTGAAGACGTGGTGGTGTCGATATCTGGCGACGAACCTACAATAAATCTGTACTCTATATTGTGAAGAATAACCTAAGTTTGCTTCGGTAATTCTCAGAATACTTAAGTTTCCGATCACCATGTACCTAATGACCTCCTGTAAAAACCGATCTAGAAAGAGGTGGCGAAATAATCTAGACGTATACCACGAAGACATGGTTTAAATTTACGAAAACTAATCGATATATAAAGTGTTATTTTTATTCGAATTTCAAATGAAAGGAATTTCTTTTTTTTTTCTTTTGTTATTGACGTAACATCACGTCTGCAAAGTTTCCCCAGCTAACTTAATTAGACCATGTATATATCGTAGGATAAAAGAACAAAAAGATTGTATAAGAAAATCCTAGAACAATTGCAAAAGACCATCATTGTGGAATATAAGAAAGATTTTCAAAATCATCCAAGCTATCTTCAGAACGATTACAAAAATCCGGCTTATCTTAGGTAAGTCGCGAACAAACGGTCGTTAACAATCTGTACAAGATATACATCCATCCTCTATTCCCTTATTCCATAGAGTTCCTGTCATCGAACTAAAGCAAGCATTATTAAGGTAGGGTAGCAACATTAGGCCCACGTGGGCCATGCGTCGGCCTTCGTACACTTTATACGGCAACTAGACTTGTACGGCCACATTAAACCCACGCCAAATGACGCGATTCTACATATAACTCAAGCCTCGCCCACATGAGCAGTCTAATGTAGTTCCCAATTTAAGGTGTAATATTTCATTCTAGGATCCAAAGCCCTGACCAACATGACGGAACAATTCAGCAAGCTGAACAAACTGAGTCACTCTCTTAATGCGCGCGCTCGACCTAGTCTACAGCTGAAATTTGACCAGAGCGCCTCTCGCACCAAGAAGATCTTTACCCTCGGACAAAATAAGGACAATAAGAAGAAAGGCAGCCTCTCCGACGGCATGAGCTCTGACTACTCATCTGATGACGAAAACAGGACCAACATCTTCGAGCCAACTTTGGACAACTTCGAAAATACCCAGCATTACATAGGCAAACCCGGACAGAAAAGCGAGGCTGAAAACGACTGCGAACTCATACAGAATCCTTTGTATACTTCCAAAATTGAACCTCACGACGATACGCAGGTTTTCATTCCGTCTGAAATTGTAACTAGTGTTGAGAAGCAAGCTTCGAAAACGCCTATTAACGTGAACAAAATCAATCCGTTTAACGTAGATGCGTCGAAGAATCCAGAGATTCAAGTGGATGGGGCGTTCGCGAAGCCAGCGCCTCCTAGTTCACTGTTGTTGACTCAGAAACTGTCGCATAGTTCGAACGAGTTGAATTTAGATGATAGCCAATCAGAGGGGGTGAATTTCCACGTGCGTTCGAACTCTCAGCATGAGATCACACTGAACATCGCGCAGTCGCACAGCGAGTCTGCTATCCGGCAGTTCAAGAACATTGCTAGTCCTGTTGGAAGCGCTACTAAGGATATGGTGCTCTCGCCGCTGACTAAGCTGGCTAAGGGAGTCCAGAATCTTGGAGCTAATTTGGATCCGAGGAAGATCAAGGTGAGATGACATATTGAATTGCTATCCAGATAAGAAAGAAAAATAAGCAAACTAGTATCAAAATTAAACTGCTCAGCAGCTTTTTCAATACGATCAAACTACTTTGATTCGGTTCCGACCAAATCAGTCCATCAGTAGGATGGTCTGACAAAGATAGTGGTTATTATTTGAGTCCCTCTAGATCCGCTACCGGATGGCAGGGGTGTGAGCATTTGTTGTACATCAAGCCACAGCCCGCTTCTATGGACTGTTGCGAAAATGGATATATATTTAGAATACTTTTACTGTCAAAAATTAGCTCTCAGTTTTCCCCCGTCTTTCAATTCATCAGATTTTTTTTTGTAATTAACTATTTGGAATATTTAAAAATAATAATTGCCTAAATTGGTTTATTTTAACAAGATATAAAATTAGAACTCCCCTATGCTATTATTTACTCATGTACAATATGATATTTTTACCCACGGGTAAAAATATGATATATATATATGCGTTTAGGGTGAGAGATGATTGTTTGTGTGTTTTACAAAAACTATTGTCATAATTACTTATGTCTTCTTTTTCCTACTAGGCCTCACCCGCTGTAAAACAAGTAACAGAACAACAATATGAAGATCACAGAAAACTGCAAGAAAAATGGCGCGGCTGTAACACAAGATTGGTCGCGCTTTAATGACAGTGTTACCAACCACAACACAGTGTTGCCAGGTGAAAAAATATTCAGTTGTTTTGTCCAAGGAAGCTGCATACCCAGTGATATATTTTCTTTTATAATAATTGATTTTGTTTACACTTTGTGTGCACAATTTCGTTTTTCTATGCCGTAGACGTAGTCTGCATTGTACAGTTCAATTTGTAGTATTTTATGTGTGTTATTTAAACCATACAGTATTTATTAAACTAATTGACGGTAGTTTAAAATGTTTAATGATACGAATAGTTTGCAGGGTTGAAACATACGGTCCTTTAGTATTAGGAAGTGATGTAAGACAGTTATTGTTAATTTTGGTACAATCTAGAGAGGACAGCCGATAGGAACATCCGCACTTAGTAATTAGTACATCCAAATCATTTCAGCAGGAATACATTTACTACTCGTAATAGGTCCAACCTATTTTTTTTTATGGACATTTTATTTAGTTGTGTAGACGCTTGATACAAATTTACAGCAATACACTGCACAATATGCATAAGGAACCATTTGCAAATGCAGAAAACCGCCAAGGACATTTACTCAAAAAAATCCCGCCAAAAACGTATGATTTAGTTGTGCTTCCTAATAACTCGTTATTTTACTCGCTAACATATAACGCGTTATTTTACTCCCTAAAATATAACGCGTTATTTCACTCGCTGACATATATAACGCGTTGGTATTTGTTAACGTTATAAAATAGTTTTGACGTTATTACGTAATACTTGAACCGTTACAACATTACGCTAGCTGTTCTCTCTAAATTGTGCCTTTATATTTATCTTTCACTAACAATAATGCTTCCTAAAATTCTTCGAGATGATGAAAGTATGCTTTGATTACTTCGATTTTGATGGATTTTCGCGTTCTTTTTCCATGACTTTTTATACGTATTAACCTATTAGTACAAGCTTCGTAAAGATACTAAAGTTTTTGAGCACTTATTACTATGAACTATCAGCTACAATAACGTTTAACGACTTCCATATAGATATGTTACTCATGTATAGCCTAGCCTTTATCTGGAAAAAGTTAGATTATTTACATCCACACCACGATGTTTAGAAAATCGCAGATAGTAATTTGTGTATTGTATCTGAAACTTTTTCGGGCAAATGTGTTAGGCGAACGCTTTGATATTGTCATAGGGCATTAGAAAGCTAAATATAGCTCAATAATATAAAAATATTAGCGCAAAATGTCTATTATAAAGCTGTACTGATTAGAGGTTTTGACACTTTTTTTATAGCTGATAGTTTTTAGAGAAACATTTAAAAAGTTTGAACTAAAAGTTTACATTAAATGCAAATAATAATCTTATAAAAAATAACTGCGCCGTTTCTCTACTTTTATAAAATTGACATTCCTTTATATTTAATTATAGTATTATATTTAAGGCCTCATTTAGATAAAAAGGTAGCGAGAGTAAAAGTTGAATAAACCTAAATATAATCAAATGTTCAGTTCAAAGTATTTAAACTATTTTATTAAATTAATATATTCTTAAATTATAATTAATGATCTACGTAATAACTAAATACTACGTAATAAAAAATCACGTACTTACTTTTCAAATTTCTCTACATAAAAAAATATGTTTTTAATTTATTCTTCATAATTTAAAGTTACTAAATTTTGGTCGTTGAGATCACCAGCCGATTTTATTGTCTTGGCAGTACATATTCATTAAAATTCTTGTATATTAGTGTAGGCAACTTATGACTAGGACTACAAAGTTATATTGATTGTCCTTATTTTTCAAAGAGTAATTACTAGGAGCACTGATCTTATTTATTTTAAAATCACTAAATAAAAGGCACGCTATCATATACAGTCTCTACTGAAACTTACAGTTCTTATCAGAACGAAGGCGTTAGAAATAGCTAATTAATATAACGGTATGGCTATAGGGGTTTGTTTTGTTTTTTTAGTGCGTGAAACCTTCAAGTAACTTTTCCTGTCCTGGGTGAAGCAGAGTGCCACACTTTTGGCTGACTAAAAGAACACTAGGTCGTTACTGTTAATCTTTGCGGTACAAGGCCGTGGTGATTCTTTCAAAAAATGTAGCATGGTTTCTTTTATAGTTATAAAAGTTTTTATTATTTCAAAATATTTACATCTTTCGTTGTACTCCTAAAAGTTGAAGTTAATGTAATTCTGTCCCAGTCATAAGTTGGAAACACCTCGAATATATCGACAATTTGTAACCAAATATATACTTTAAACATAGTATAATATGTAGTCGTAACCACCTTTGCGATATCTTAGTGAGATGCAGTATTATAAATTAAAAACTATTTAGTGCGTAACGACATTGAATACCGGTAAAAAAAGCTGATAGACCGCCAAGTCGGATAAATCTAAACGTGTTTTTGGATTAGAGAATCTCAAAATCATATCGCCAATATTTGTATTACATACTGTTATTGACTGTGAAGTGTAAATGATGTAGAATAAAATATATCACTTTACTCTTTCTGAAAGCATGCTTTAAATATATCTTTAAAAAAACTCCATGCATTGTCAGTTTTGTTTGCATCAAAAATCTAGTAAATAAAAGTTAGTAAATAATTATAGAAGTCACAAAACTTCTGTTATACTTATAATAAAGTTATTATTGCACCAATTTATTAGACAAATGTTGATAATAATATATTTGTAATATTCAACATAACATTAAATTAAGACCTGCGTAGTTTTTGTTAGTTTTGGAGGAATTGTCAAATGCAATAATATATTGGTGTCTCAGTTTATCCAATCTTTATAAAATAAAAACAAAAAATATATTTACAATGTATCAAATGTCAACGCTATTTTTCTCTTGCATAATGAAATAATTGTTCAAATTATTCAAGACATATTTTCACATGCTAAAAATATTTCTCTATCTTTTAAGAAATGTGTTTATTTTTACTGATAAACCATCCTTACTTAGCGATTGATAAAGCTTTTTTATACCTCAAATGAATTATTTGACAGTTGCATGTGAAAATGTCGTCTCCACAAAAAAATATTAAAAAACGCTTGTTTTTAATACAAAAATGTCTAGTTAATCACTAAAAGTCACTAAAATTCCTTGTTATTTGTAAACGGAAAAGTGAGATTTGCATAGTATCGTAATTCCATTTAGAATATAAAGTCTTAGTGGATAAACTTAATTTTAGTCTGTACGTCACAATGTAAAATTACTTTCAATGTAAATTGTACGTGTTGCATAATTACCCTTATATCTGAAGAAAGCTTAAAATTACCAAAATGAATAACATCATCGAATTTATTCGCTTTAAATTCGATTAGCGGATGTTCTCGAGTTAATCTTGAATCGAAAAAGGACTTGTCTTCCTTAAAAATGTCCATGCAAGCAAAAATAAAAAAATATACATTAGATTTTTTCCTCCTGCGCAAGCGCTAGCGGACGTTTCAAATAGACATATAAACGACAATATCGCCACATATTCCAGGCGTTAAATACGCAAGTGGATAAAGGATATTCGTTGCCCAACTGCTCATATTCATACATACCTAATCCATCACACCACATTGCGCGCAATCTCCGCTGCGACAACATCTAAAGAGTCGGCAAATATGAAGTCCTTGGCAATGAAGAACTTTGAGTTCTCAACTGTGATGAACCGCGACTAAAGCAAAGTTCTGTATAATCTGTCGGTAAAATGCTTAGTTTTGGATAGACAGTGCCGCCACTTCTAGAAGCACTTCATTCTATAAACTCAAAGGAAATGTCTGTCGTGACAATTTGGCGAGTGTAGGATCTACTGCGTAGTGTCGTGAGTTCTATGGTAATGTGTCAAGTGTTAGCGGCGTAGCTCGTAGGATTTTATATTAGCATGAAGCAAGCAAGAGCTTTTACAAAAAAAAAAAACTTAAAACATTTTACTGCATTTTTTCAAAATGGCGCTGGTGTCAATCAGCTACATGTTGCTGTTGATTCAGTCACATACTAGAACTGTGTTACTATATTCTCTGTGGTCACATCTTCTAAAAAGTACTATTTTTCTCATCATATTAACTGTGCAATCAATCATAATATATTCTAATATCACTGTATACAACTCACGTACAATGGTCTACATAGGACTAAGTGCGGAAACAATACTCAGACATAACATAACACTGTATACAGCTTGTATATCTGATCTATAAAGTAAAAATTATTTTCGCTTCAAATAAACGATAAAAATCTACAAAAATATTTTCTGGTTTTCTCACTATTGTGACCAAATAAGCTTAACGACTGATACCTAGTGGAAAATTAATGTATAATAATGTAGAGGGCTACTAGTGAATGGAAGTATCTAGCTAGATTGTTGTTGGCTTAGTATTATAGCGGTTGGACTTTTTAGTACTTTTATTGGTTCTTTATTTGGTTATAAATCAGAAGCAATTTATTTTCCATAGCAAAAGATTTGAACAAAATAGCCCAGAGAAAAAAATTGTACAATATGTTCTATTCTTAATAAATTTTGAAATATATCATTGTGACTTATGGCACCATCTTCATTTGTTTTTATTATATTTGTCTTCTTAGTTATTTCATTTATTAATGCAAACTAATGTAATGCAATAGTTTCATGAATATTTTAACAATAAAGTGCAGTAATTTCAAACCAAATAACGGCTAAATAACTATCAATAACACGTTATTTATCATATAGTATGAAGCATTGGTAGTTATAAAACGCGCTACAAAATAATGTAACAATAGCTGATATTATGACCCTACATGTTCTAATGTTAAAAATGTATGAAATATAAATCTAGACAAGTCGGTGTGAAGTAATCGATAGACTGCTTAAAAATAAACTGGTTTCGTTAAATGTAAAGTGCTTCTTGTGAGGAAAAGAAAATCGTAAATAATAATTAGTTTCTATATATCGCTTATAAACGCTAACAATTTAAATTCTTAAGTAGACCTAGCATAGGTCGGAGTTTCAACGTAACGTGAGGTCAGCTTACACTGGTTTTGTGACGAGCAGCCTACCGTACTAGATGGGATGATATTCCTTAATACCATTCCAATTGCTGCTTTTATAAAATCCTACCAAAACGCGTACAAAGTTGTTGTAGTTATTATATTTAGTTTTATTTAAAAATACGTAGGTCAATTTTTGTGTAATCTAAACCTTTATTTATTTGATTAGCTTTTTATGATTTCTGAATTAACAATTTGAAGTTGTCTAATTTCTTTACCACATTTTTACTTTAAAGCAGTGATTCAAAGGTATTTAACGCCAAATGTAAAACGTCAAATTCAGAAATCGCCCCTTACCATTCTAGCGAAAGACAATGCAAATGGGATTATTTTTTCAACGGTCCGATAATTTTCAACTGAAGAGTAAATATAGTTGACATTTTTGTTCCATAGGCCCCTCGCCCACGGCTACATTTTGATGACAGCATCAATACTAACGCGCATTAATCGCATTTGCATTTGTTCTCTATAGAAGAGTTGTTAATGCGTTACTACCACACTACAGCATCGCAACTAACTGTATTGATGCAAAAAGTCGCTGCGGGCGAGAGGCCTTATATAAACCTTTCAGCTATTGGTATTCAAAAAAATAATTTCTAAATCTGGGTATTTTAACTTTGAAGTCTCTTTGATGATTTTAAAACGTAATTTCGTGGGCTACTCGAGTTGTTTGCCATGTCCTGACGTTATAAAATGTAATGAAATACTTGCCTGTATCAGATTTTTAACGGTATTTAAATTTATTTTAAACCAATGAAGGTTTAAAATAGATTTGAAGACTAGCAAGAAATGGATGATAATATGCTACGGAAAGTAAATTATATTTTCCTCTCACTACTAAACAATTATTAGTTTTACTTTGATTAAATTACACAAACGACATTAAAAACAAAAAATCTGTAATATTGAATTTGTCTGTGATTTATTTATGTACAGAATTGTTTGGTTATTATTTATTATTATTTAAACATAAATATAATGCTTTTGATGAACGTGTAGTCTTATTATTTTCTATCGTAGGTACCCTGTAATAAATATATTTTCGCTGTGTAAAGCGGGAGTACGCGCGGGCCCCCGTCGCATTACTTAGTGCGCGGTCCCTGTAGCAGGAACTAGATTATTCTAACTAACCTAACCTACCCTTCTGCGAAGCGAATGCTAGCAAAAGAGGAGGTCGACCGCATCAGGCCGCAAAGGCAACGGCGCTCGAGCCGCAGCTGCCGCCAATGGGATTCTGATCCCGATTTCCGGCCACTGTAGGCGCGGGCTTGCGGACGGCAAGTTATGTAGCTCGCCGTCCGTTTATCAGGTAAAAGTTCAGACCGAGCCCAAGTCGTCGACGGCGCGCAATGTTCCCGCGCGCCTCAAGTAGTTATCAGCAAACTGAGCGGGGCCCAGTAGTGTGGAAGCCTCCTGGCCTTGGGATCAAGGCAAAGAAGGAACGGGGTAGGATGTTTAATCAGTAAAAGTCTGACATTGTTTCCGGCTCCGCCCAAGGGCCGGATTCGTCACTGGAAGATGGGAGCGAAGGTTTGAACTCAAAGCAATCATGTCGGCCAAAAGGGCGCAAAAAGTTGAACCATCCATATATATCACATATAAATAGTATTCTGAAAAACATACCTTGGCTTTATAATAAATTTTTGGGATTCAAGTCATAGGCTGCGAATAACCCATGCACATAGTTCAACTTATTAGCTGCGTACCTTTTGATCAACAAAAAATTAAAATAAGTATTGCAAATAGTGGTTTACGGTTTTTTTTCTGAAAATGACATGAAAATATACTACATAGAAAATGGATTTATAAGTAGCCTATATATGTATGCAATTATGGCATAGGTACATATATAGGCTACTGATAAAAACAAATTAAATCCATGGATATTATATTATATCCTACGGATAGTGTGTAAAACCTTAAACTTGATAATTCAGAATACAACACCCGTGGCAAGGTAACCCACTATTCATTATTTTTTCAGTCAACAAGTAGTGGTGGGAGAGAATCTATGTGTGAGTCGTCGAATTTTTGACTGACGAAACGACGACGGCTTGCGACGGCAGAAACGGTTGTTGAAAAAGGTTATCGCCGCGACTAGTTTTAAGAACGGCTTATTAGTAGCGCTATACTTTATAGCCGTTAAGTTCATTTTTTATTTCAAAGACTGGTTTTGGAACAACAATGCGATGTGTATGATCGTTAAATCAATGGATTTTCTTTCCTTAAAAGTGAAATAACAATTCGCACGTAACAGTAATTCGAAGCTGGTTTGTGCAACGAAGACTTTTTCCGTCCTGCGACCGTTTGGTTAACGACGACGGGAAATCGGTTGATCCGTTACTGAACAGAAAACGGTCTCTGAAAGCTGCAAGGAAAGCTGTTCGTTGTTCAAACGCTCTCCACTAGTGTCAATGTCAAGTGTGCCGCTGTGCTCAGTGCTGTCAAACTGTTAACAGTTAAAATTGTACGCGTCAGTAAATTGCGTACCTACCTGTATCCAATGTTTATTAAACTCGTATTATTTACATGTTTACTTGTAAAGTGCTGTGTTTACGTCCGTTTATGTTACAATGACGAAAAGTGATTAAGATTTTAAACACCTACAATAAACACCAACAATGCTTACTCGTATAAAATCTCATGCTGTTAGTGCATTATCTAATGAAAAAAATAGGCAAAAATATTTGCCGGAGAAGTGCAGAATATGCTTAGACGACGGTGAAATACCTATATTTGGTCCAAACGATATTTCCGAGGACGTGACGGAGTTTGGAAAGATCAAAATTAGTAAAGAAGATAACCTCCCCCAGTACTTATGCCAAGGTTGCTCTACGTTGCTGGAAGCCGCAATCTTATTCCGCAAAACGGCAATACAATCAGATGAAGTACTCAAGCGAAGAAATTATGTGGATAGTGGCACTGAAGACTCAGATTGTAAACAAGAAGATGAAATTTATATTAAAAAAGAATACCTCGAGTTTAATTGCAGTTCTGATACCGATGATGATTTAGATGACTTTGATAGGCTGAAGCGTAATAACTTCTCTGATGATGAGGCAACTAATTATAATCCTACCATTTCTGAAGCGGATACACAAGACAGTTATGATAACAAACACTTTCAATCAGATTTACCTCAAGTTAAACAAGAGGAAGGGTCCATTAACGGAGCTGATAATGAAGCTATTATGATTATTGTTTCAAACAAAGATAAAGCAAATCAAGAACAAGATGAAGATGAAAATAGTTACATAGATTCTGATAATGATGTAGAAACAACAAAACCTAATGAACAATCTTTTACGAATATACTTCCCCATCAAAAAGAATGTGAAGTCTGCCATAGCATAGTTTCAAAAAGTGAATACAAAGCACATTTTAAAGAACACAGAAAAAAATATAAAGAAAAATTTGACAAAAAGTATTGTAAAATTGAATGTGAATTTTGTGGTAAGCAAGTAAGCAAATCATATCTTAAATTTCACATGAAAATACATGGTACCCCAGAGGAACAAGCTGAGAGGCTTGTTGAATGTGCAATTTGTAACAAAACGTTCAACATGCGTTATTACAGTGATCATGTTAAAAGAATGCATCCAACAAAACAGGACAAGAAACAAAATGGAAATAGTAATGAGGCACCATCACCAACCTTTAATAAATGTCCTGTTTGTGACAGAAATATTAAAGCAAGTGATTTTAAATCACATCTAGAGAAGCACAATGGTCCGCTTCCACGATATGTTTGCGACAAATGTGGAAGAGTCTTCAAACATCCATCTGCCTTCAAAACTCACTGTCTCACTCATGGCAGCGAATTGAAATATAAATGTCAGTTCTGTCCATACCGCGGGTTGCATCAAGGTTTACTCAAGATTCACGTGAGAACACATACTGGTGACTACAACTACAAATGTACCGAATGCCCAGCTCGGTTTATAACAAAAAGTAACTTGACTAAACACATCAACAGGCACAAAGGTCTCTGTTCCTTCAAATGTGAGGAATGCAATAAAGGTTTTTACGGAAAACGTGATCTTGAAAAGCACATCAGAAACATTCATACGTTTGTCAAACATCATGTTTGTGAGTTTTGTGGTAAAGCATTTGGACACCGAGACAATATGCTGAGCCATCAGCTAAAAGTGCACAAGAGAGATAAGATAAGTCGCAGGGGTCGCTTGCCCTCCTATCTAAAAGCAGAATTAATGCATGATTGAAAATAATAATTATGAGTTGTGTGACATTATTTGAGCATGAATATATTTTTGTAAGTAATATATATATGTTTGTTTTAATATTCCATCATATTCTATGGGTTATACAGGTGAAATCAAGGAACACAACTTCTATGCGAAAAAAAAAGAAACATCTCAGTAAAATGGTAATGAGAACTTTACAGTTGTAACCTATTAATTACCTCAATTAAACCAGTGGAGGTACTTGTTTTAGTGAGACATCATCTCATAACTTCCCGCTCTGGGCGCTGCGAGAGGACCTGTCAGACTTTTACTGACTAAAGCTCACGCAGTTCCTTCTTAACATTCGTTCCAGGGCCCTCAACGGCGCGCACCGTTCCCGCGCGCCTCAAGGAGTTGTCAGTAAACTGTAGGGGCCCTTTAGGGTCGAAATGTCCCAGAGCCGAGGGTTGATGCGAAAGCGTTACACCGGGGCTCTGGGAATAAGGCAAGGAATGCATGGCATAGGTTGTTTAATCAGTAAGTCTGACACTGTCCCGCTCCGCCGAAGAGATTCTTCATTGGATGATTTTTACCTAGGGTAAATACGCTAAATGTCGGCCCCCTCACGGTTTTTCTGTATTGGGATGGCTCTGGTACCATCAATTTGCAACATAAAGATGCTTCTGATGCGGTTTTTGATAGTTTGTTATATGTATTTCATGTTTATGGGCATAAGGTTAACATTTCTACTACAAGGAAAAAGTACTAAGGTTTAAATGCGTCGAGAACGAAAAATTCCTAAAGTCGGCCATTCATGGCCCATAGTCGGTCGCGTTTTTCCCAAATGTCGGCCGGGTATAGGGTGTTTTAAATTAAAACTGACAAATATTATTAATATGATTTATTTTGGCAGGAGTCTCACTAAGTATGCCTACATTATTAATCGTATTTGTTTAATACTTACCAGGTAAAGTATTTTTCTATTTGCTTTAAACAAAGTTATATATTATAGCTTTTGTCAGCGGCTTCGCCCGCGTACATAAAATATAGCCTATGTCACTCAGGAGTAAAGCAGCTTTCTATTGTTGCAAAAATTTTTCCAATCGGATCATTAGTTCCAGAGATTACCCCCTACAAACAAAAAAATAAAAAAACAAAAAAACAAACTTTACCTCTTTATTATATTAGCGTAGATAATTATAAAAAATAAAATAAAAACAAATACCTAAAAAAAACTGTAATAATTCAAAAGTGATTGTTTTGTCGGTAAATAATAAAATAAAGGTTACTTAAACATTATTATGCTATGGTAATTATAAATGTGTTAGTCATGAATTAAAAAAGTCGTAATCTCTTCAGTCTTATGAGATTACCTCCCACAAACAAAAAAACAAATGTATTGATTTAGTTCGAAATATAAAGAGATTTTGTAGGAAACTCGTGATAACTTTGAATTATAGAGAGGTTATTAATAATATTATCAACTCTTACTATTTCTTCTTCGTCTTTATAATATTAATAAATTTAATATTTAACTTTGAGAAAATAAAAATGTAATCAGCCTGTATAGTGGCGCTCGAATTTGAGGCTGATCGACATTACGATCTTTAATATTTCTAAAGCCGGCCCCTATTTCGTGTCCATTATTTCTCGAGATTTAACTAATATCACCCCGGCCGCCATTTGGCGATTAAACGTAAAATAGATTTATTGGTCTATATGCGTTGCAAATTCTCTTATGAAGCCAATGGAATTACTACAATTTGAATTTTTAAAACAGACTGCATTTACATTAAGTCGGCCACGGCCGAGAATTCGGTTTTAACTCAAAATTGGTATTCTATTGGCGGCCTCCTATTTTTCCTTTAAAATAATACGTAAAACATTGGAAAAACTATCTCAAAATATAGTAAAAATCACTTATTACTAATAATAAAGCTTAAAACAAAAAAAAAGGAATGTCTTACCGTTTTAATATCAATCCCCGAAATGTGGGTATTCACAGCAAGTAAGGTACTTTTAATATGGACATGACGCTTAGACGGCGCAATCTCTGCTGACGCTCAGTACTCGAAGAGTGAGCGACGTAATGGGATAGTAACGGTTTGTACATATATAGTATGAACTAAGGTTGCAATTCAGGTGGCATTCTTGCCACTTTATTACGTTTTAAAGGAACGCAAGCTGAAAATGTGCAGACGGCCGAAGTTTGGGGAGGGGCCGACGTATGGCGTATTTACCCTACCATAAAAAAGGGCCCTCTGTACACTTTCACATATTGTATTGCATTTCGGGTTGGTATCCGCAACTCCATAACAAATATGTCGTTCGACCTACCCCAGCCACTTGAGGAAGGCCAGCAAAGCCTTAGTGTTACTGAGATTACATCAGGAGGGTTCCGAAACTTTGCCCTGTACCCAGCAACGAATCGGCACCTGGTTGAGGCGTTGGTGAATTGGTGATACTCGTATTGTACTTCCACTATTCAACGCTTGTAGGACAGCCATGCTGTCCGAGAGTATGCTTGAGTGGTCCTTAACTTTCTTAAGGTTACAGATCGGACTAGTACGATCTGTAACCTTAAGAAAGTTAAGGACCTTCCCAGGTACAAGGATTGCTAGGTCGTCAGCATACTCTATCGTATAGTAGGCTTAGAGCATTTAACCTAGTAGGTGATGATTTTACTCATTTTAACACTTTCATATGACCCATGGCCCTAGTAGGGCTTCGATCTATGTTGACTAGGCGCGCACGGGACACTACACGACATCGACCCAATGCTCGCCGTCCGTAAGCCCGCACCAAAGGTGACTGGAAATCAGAATCCGGCCGGTTGGGCCATGAGGGGCTAAGGGCTGTTCCCTCACGTGTGCGGTAATTTCGTTTAATACCGAGCATTACTGTTTCGCAGGAGGTCTCCTACTCCTCCTCGCCTGAACTATGGCCTATACAAACTCGCGGAAGTGGACACGATACATTTGGGCTGTTTACCTAGTACTGTAAAAACATTAGAATGTTTTACATCCGTATTCTAATAAAAAAAGAATCAATAAAGATATATGAGGCGGTATAAGTGCTTTCTTTGGTCTGTAGAGGCCCGAATAGAGTGAAGAATAATAAAATGACATTTGGTTGTTGACATTGACATATGGAACAACAACAAAAACACGAAGTTGTTTTGTGGTGAAACCTGCTGAAAAATTGTTAAAAAAGAGGAAATAATGGTATCAACCTATCACATAGTAAAGTTGTTTCAAAAAGCAACATACGAAAGGTATCACAGAAGCCAAGAAGAAAGAGAAGGGTGCGCAACTATGTCTCAACAAGATACATTCGAGGATAAAATATGCAGAATTTGTCTCAAAAAAGGTAATACACCTATTTTTAAAGACCAAGGACCTGATATTTACGAAGACATTTGCATTTTCGGCGATATCCAAGTAAGTGAAGACGACGAATATCCTAAGTTCTTATGTGATTCGTGTCTTAAATTACTAGATTCTGCAGTACTGTTCAGAAAAACGGCAAAAAAGTCTGATAAAGTTTTGAGAAGTGCTTCAGGTAAAAGCAGTAAACATTCCAACAAGGCACAAAACCTAAACAATCCAGAAACTGTAAAAGAAAATGCAGAGAATTCTTCAGCATCAGTGTTGCAAAACTTCTTCTCAGCCTTGGAGAGTGAAAATGATGTGCACAGTGATGATTCTAAATCAATTAGATGCAAGAAGAAGGTACCTAAGGTGCAGTGTAGGATATGCTTCAAAATCATCACTAAAGCCTACTACAAGGAGCACTTTGCTCTCCATGATCAAACTGCAGCCAAATATGTTTGTGATATTTGTGGTAAATCTTTTCGACAAAGATGTTCATACAGAAACCATTACTTTACACACAGTTCAGAATTCCCCTACAAATGCACAATGTGTCCATACAGAGGACGTCATTCAGGCCTTCTGAAAACTCATATGCGCACTCATACTGGAGACTACAGATACATGTGCACAGAATGTCCAGCTAGGTTTTTAACTAAAAGCAATTTAAATAAGCATGCACTAAAGCACAAAGAGCCAATGCTCAAATGTGATGCTTGCCACAGAGGATTCCATTCAAAACTTATTTTAGAAAGACATTTTGAAGCAGATCATTTAGGAATAAAGAATCATATCTGTAATGTTTGTGGAAAAGCATTTGGATACAGAAAGGCGATGATGAGGCATCAACTTGATGTTCATAAAAGAGAAAAGAAATTGAATGGAAGAACTCCAGCTTATATAGAGGCTGAAATACAAAAATTGGAAGATAGTTTATAGCACCTGGGTGACACTATTAAACAGAGAGAATGTCTTATTTATCTGGCCTAGCTTTTGACTACCTATCTATTTTGTGTTGTAAGCCACCCCATCATAGTTACTTTACTCTTTGAGCCACCCAGAGCAAGAGAAGAAACTTCATACAGAGAACTGTATTAGTTTATGTAAGTAAAAATATCAAATAGTAAAGAAAAACTATGCCAGATAAATGAGATTTAGTAGTATCCAGGGTAATGCAGTGCAATTTTTTTTTTTTGTATTACAGGCCAGTGTCAAGTTCTATGTTCAATAAATATGATCGCACATAACGCGTATTTATTTACGGAGTTGTAATTATTACTAAAATGATCGCAACAACCATCTCAGTTCACCTGCACCGGCCTGTTCACGCCAAGTTTTATAACCAGGATAGGTAATGGGTGCGTCAACAGCACGTTAAAAAACATGGTGTGCACAGGCCCTTAGGGCTATATTTCACCAGGACACCATGGCGGCGCAACCAGTTGCGCCACCGTGGTGTCCGTAAGCTACCAAACTAGACACCATACAGACACCAGAGCCGCCACACCATACTGAGACAGTATCAAAATGGACCTCGAAGAGATAGCACTACTGCTGTATGTACGGTTTGCTCCTGTTCTCCAAACAAATCTACAACTTCCAACATTTTTTTTTCAAATCTCTATCGGAATAATCTGATGAGGAATTATCCCAAATTGATGGTCTACTTTGAATTTCGATAATAAACCTTTCTGTATCGAAGTTATCCATCGTATGCAATTAACAAACAATTAAAATAAGCAGTTAAAAAACAAAACAACAGTACACACGTGTTGACGTGGGGGCGTCACTGGCCGCCGGCTTGGCGGCCGAGTGAGTGAGACACCATACAGCGCTATAGTAACTAGTGGTGGCGCGACCAGCGTGGCGGCGCAACCAGTAACATTCTGTGCACGCGTCCGAGTTGGTCGCGCCGCCAAATTGGTTGCGCAACCAAACGGACACCAAGTGAGTAACTCTCTATAGAGTTGTATACATTTTGTTGGTAGCGGCGACTGGTTGCGCCGCCATGGTGTCCCGGTGAAATATAGCCCTAAAAGTCTACAAGCTGCGTCTGACTCGCGTGTGAAACGCTACTAACGCGCGTCAACGGCGCGTTTAAAAAACGTAGTGTACACAGGCCCTAAGGCTATTGTCACACTGCTGGACCAAAGAGCGTAGCGCGTGAATTCATGCGTTTTTTTAACGTTGCTTGTGTCTCCTTTCTATAGAAAATACGTAGGGTCCAACCCAGAAAAAGCATCCACGCGCGTTCATACGGAGAAACGTGCGCACACGTGGGTGAGACGACGAAGACGAGCAGTGAATCCACAATACGCATCGAACGCGCGAGTGCATCCGTATTTTCCCAAGTACCTAGGTGCGTAAACACGCAACATGCAACGTAATGCAGGGCGGTGTGACAACCGCCTAATCCTACAAAAAAGGTACCTACCTAGGTGTTTCATGGAGAAGTTGTTTTGAGTTATTTAATTAGATTCTATAGGACATTTGATGCAGGTGTATGCCCCTTTCATTATTGCTTCGTCAGAATCAGGGTCGGACGCGAGTAGTCGCCGCCGCCTGTTATCGCTCCACGAGGACATTGCGATGTCCATCCAAACGGGGCAGACATCAACCGTATCCTTCGAGTCAATCGCACAATGGTGAAGACCTGTGTCAGGTGATAAGTAAGCCTTAGCATCTCTCGACTCTAGCCACTCCTTATGGAGCAGGATTGCCACCGCAATTGTGGCATGTTTATGCTGACGGTAGCCTAAGAGCGATACAAGATGCTAAGCCCCTAACATAGTGAAATTGGGTCAGTTCGAAATAAAAATCAAGTTCTCATATTGGTTTTTTACTATAATAACTTTCTTGCTAAAAAAATTACAAGATTCTTGTTAATATGCACAGACTAGGAAAAACTGGGAAAAAACTATGAACAACATCCACTGTTGAATGCCATGGGGACTCAGGAACCTGGATTAGTCAGTAGAAAACTGACACGCAATCCACACTCCACCCTAGAGTGGGATAAGTTGCTGGATAATTTCTCACATATAAAAGGGGAAATGACATAGAAGTATTACAGTTCAACCAGCATCCTCATTACCATGTTCAGCTTCTAAATAAGCAGGCATCCGGCCAAATAACAGCTTTTCTCTCTTATGAACATGCCTCTGATGTTTCATCATAGCATTTCTATACCCAAATGCTTTCCCACAAATATTGCAGACATGGTTTTTAATTCCCAAGTGATCTGCTTCATAGTGCCTCTGTAGCATCAGTTTTGTGTGAAAAGCTCTTTTACAAGAGTCACAGTGCAGTTGTGGCTCTTTATGTTTTAATGCATGGCTGTTCAAATTACTCTTAAAAAGAAATCTGGCAGGACATTCTGTACACATGTATCTATAGTCCCCTGTATGAGTTCTCATATGGGTTTTGAGTAGCTCTGAATATCTTCCTTTGTATGGACAAAATTTGCATTTATATGGGAACTCGCTACCATGTCGCAGGCTGTGGTTGTGGTATGCGCATCTCAGTCTAAAAGACTTCCCACACACATCACAAACATACTTCTTGTGGTCAGGGTCGTGCATGGTCATGTGCTCTTTGTGGTAGGACTTATTTATGACTTTATTGCATATGTTACAAGTCACTTTTGAATTAGATGCATACTTAACTTTTACTTTCTTTTCGAGTTTGACCTCACCTACATCGTCATTCTGCGGTACCCATTTTTCTGGCTGTTTCGTATCATAGATGCTACTGTCACTAAAATCTTGATCGTATTGATCATGGTCATCAACAGTTTCTTCTTTCACTGGCTGTTTTAGAATTTCATCAGATTCTCTGGCAATTTTTCTGAACAATATAGCACCTTTGATAAATTCGTGACATGTGCTACACAGGAGCTTTGGATACTCGTCATTTTCACTCACCTCTATGTTGGACATAACTAATAATACTTCCACAATACTAACAGAGTTTTCGGTCCCGAAAATCGGCACATGACCTTCTTGTAAGCATACTCTGCATCTAGATAATGACCGTTCCTTTATTTTCGAACGTTTATCATTATTTTCATGTAAATTTTTATAATATTCGGCTGCACTTATCTTAAATTTTTCTTTTTTCGATTTTTTCATCAGATAGTACAAAGTCAGCATAATGTAGATATACAGAAAACGGAAGCTTTTTCTTGAGTTCTGGACAAATCTCCCCTGCAATTCACTTTTCACATTCAATATTAATTTATTGAAAATAATATTTTGCTAAATAAAACGAATCAGAAAAACACTAAACAGTCAGCCAATAATGGGACAGAAAACAGAGACAACGGATTTTTTTTTGTTATTGTTTTTGGTTCGGATAGGAAGTTCTTTAAGCCTTGTCTTTCTTAGAACCTCAGGTTGAATGTTCTGAGATGAGAAGGAATTTTGTTTGAAGATGAGAAATGATATGAATATTTTTTTTACACACAACTTTTTTTAATCACCGCACTCGAGGAAAAAACGGAATTTCGTAAGGGTGGAAAAACACTGAAGTAAACGTCAGCTGGGCGAGTTCAATGACCTGAGTTTGTAGGTTAATGGCCGATAACTATCTAACAAGGTTATTAGCTCGTTTAAGGAAATTAAAAAATGTATGCTTTCTGTAATGGGCATATTAATTTTATTATAGAAAAATATGCTCATTACAGACAGACAGTTTACTTTTTTTATAGGGTTGACCTTTATCGGATAGAGATATAACATCCTTGCATTTGACCTAAGTATTTGACATACTCTTTGATTTGACGGCTGACAAATCTGACAATCAGCTGATTTTGTAAACAGCTAAACGGTTCTAACAACAAAATATTATTTTTGTAGAACATGTCTGGTTCTTATTTTATGTTACAATTTCTGAAAAAAATACGGTCTAAAGAGCAGCAGAAGAAAAATATAAATGAAAATACAATTTTCCAAGACAGCGATTTGGTCAGGACAACTAACAATAAGTGTAGGCTCTGTTTAAAAGAAGGTGACAAGCCTATTTACAATTCAGAAAATAGTTTTAACATTGTTGAAGCGATACGTACTTTTGCTGGTGTATCATTGAATGAAAATGATGACTATCCCAAGAACTTGTGTATGAAATGCTACACTTTCCTTCAGCAAGCAGTGTTATTTCGAAGATCAGCTCAAAATACTGATAAACAACTTCGGCAGAGCCCAGCTCAAGATTCTGGTGGAGAATCAGATACAGTAAATCATCCTGCTGACGATGATGACATTGAAAAACCTGCCCAAAAATCAAGATATAGTTGTAAACTGTGCAAGCTCAATTTTAAAACTTCTACAGACTTGATTGCACACAACAGATCTAGAGCTCACAAGAGAGTTCGTATTCGGTGTCCTGTATGCTACAGATTGTTAACTGCTCAACTATATCAGAAGCATGTAGCCAGGCACCAGTCTGCGTCTCACCTTATCTGTGATATATGTGGGAAACTTTATCGCAAAGACAACTTGGTCAGACACCTGCAGCTTCACAGTTTTGAGTTACCGTTCAAATGCCAAATTTGTCCATACCGAGGACGCTTCATGGAATCACTTAAAATCCACATGAGAACACACACAGGAGACAAACCATTTTCCTGTGATAAGTGTGAATTACGTTTTCTGACAAGAAGTAATCTAAACAGACATCTTTTAACTCATAAAAAGGAGAGACCATTCAAATGTCTTGAATGTGGTAGGGGTTTTTATACTAAGAGGGACATGGATTTACATTTTAAGGCTGATCATGCTGGGTTGAGGGAGTTTGGTTGCAAGATGTGTGGTAATAAGTATGGCACTCGGAAAGCACTAATGAGACATGAATTGAGAGTTCATAAAAGAGATAAGATGGCGAAAGGACGAATGCCGCTTTACCTTCAAGCTGGTTATCAGAAACAAGATGATGTCATGTCTAGCATGTTGGTTGCTGTTAAACTTTTGTCAGACACAGCTACAATCCTTAGTTAATATGAAAATTTATGACCTATCTGTTGATTTCAACTAAATAGGTATATTCAGCTGTAAAGATATTTAGAGAAACAGATTGTTTTTGAGTTGGGTGCAACCAAAATCTGGAAAAAGGTGTAATATACCTATTAGAAATTAAAACTTTTTGAGACAAAATTGCACATAGCGGGCGCCCGCTCGTTCTCCATCGACACGACTATATGCACACGGTTAAAGTTGTACTAGCGACACTGCGCAGGCACTTACTGATTCGGTTTTCGCGACGATTCTGCAAGCATTCGCCGACAGTCGTTTCTCCTTTGGACTATTCGCCGACAGGACGTTTCGTTTTTGAGAGATTCGTCGATAGAACGTTTCACCGATGGACGTTTCGTCGACAGGATGGTTCGCATTTATTTGTTTCGACGACAGGACTTTTCAACTATAGAATATTGACCGTCAGATTGTTTTGTCTACTGTTTTCACTATTTAACTACAACGGCACCAAAAAGCTACTATATAGCTGCTACAAAGTCATGAAGAAAGAATATGTTTTAATGTGGTACCACCTTTACTGTACCTAGCCAAATTCTTATATTTTATTATTGCAAACATTGGGGAATTAAAAAAAAAAACAAAAGTTTAATTAAACGTATTTATTTATAATATTATAAAGCGATGATTAGAAAGTGATTAAAAAAATCTTTAATTTACAGTTTTAATAAAAGACGACTGTCGGCGAATGCTTGCAGAATCTTTCGCGACGGGGACCGAACGCTCATCCGACCCGCTCTCCTATGAATTGTATTTTTTTTTTGTTAAAACAGTGTTTTCGTACTAAATTAGGACCAACGCTGCGTAAAGCGTGGCCACGCGCGGGGCGCTCGTCGCGTGTCCCTGCGCGTGATTACGCACGGACGGGTTCCGTAGGCCTGCAACGGGCGTCGTCGTCGCGGACGCAGTGTCGCTAGTTCAGCTTTAACGGTGTGCACGTGCAGTAGTGTCGATGGAGAACTTATTATTAGGTACTAACCTAGCAAAATTTCGACGACTAGCAAAAAAAGACAACTATTAATCCCGTTTATTGAGTCGCGCGTGGCATTGCAGCGCGGGCGTCCGAGCACTTTTGTATGAGACCGCGCGGGCTCCCGCTTTACGCAGCGTTGGCCCTTAGGTTTTTTTTTTAAATATACATATATTAGAAGGTAGTTTTGGATCTCATTAAATAAAACCATGGAAATGATAATTGCATAAATATTTATTCTCATAACTAGACAATAAGTGTTTATAAAAACAGTTTATATCAGATCTGTAATGATGTTTGCATTCAATTTTAAATAATTTAAATTATAAATAATTATAATACTTTTGTCATTTTTAAGTACAATTATTTTGAAATAGAAAATTTTGTATTCCTATTAAGTTTTTTAATTAATGCGTTTTTATAATAGTAAATATTGGTCTCTTAAAGTTAGGTACACATAAAAACAACACTTAATACATTTGTAAATAAAAATCACACACATTAATATAAATCTTTGGTGTAATATTACTACTGAACAATGGAAGATTTGATAGTAACTATTCAGTATAATAAATATCTAAATAAAGGCCACATTATCACTTATGTTACACTTAACGGATGGATACAAACAACAACGGGGAAGGCTTCTATGGTATCTTAAATTTACAATGTTTGGCTAATTATAGCACACCCCTAGTCCTCTACTGAGCCTTGTAAATGTGGACAGAAGGTCTAGTGAGATTTTTAACTTACGCGATCTTATTTAGGTAAATGCTTTGGGATAGACTGCGAAATTCATAGTTAACAATGTTTTCTTTTTGAAATTCGTAGTTCAGTAGTTACCAGATAAGAAACAAAAATTATGTTTTGTGTCACAGCTTACTTTCATTCAAAACATCATCTCATAACTGTAACTTAGAGACGAGGTAAAATATAAAGTTTTTATTAAAATGGCCCATCTTACCATAAGTTCACGTGGCGTAAGTCACAGGCAAATACTGGTTAACATATAATCGTTTTGGACAGTCGATAATCTTAAAATACTTATAGCACAAAATGATTTGCCAAAAACATCCAATCGCGAAGCATAATTTTTTTGTAAAACTTGATTAAATATGTTATAATTAGATTTTTAATAATTACTACAAGTATAAAGTTGATGATGCAAAAATATGTGATTGTTGACTAGAAATTCAAGTCTTAAAATAGTTAACAGTTTAAAATACATGAGTTTTTTTTTTATTATTCTACACTATTTAATTTGTTATAGTGAAACAAGATTGTAAATATTTTCACAGTCTTATAATTTAAGTAACAAAATACATTTTGTAATTAATGCTTTCATGTCACAAAATAGTGCCTCTGGTGACATGATAGTAACTCTTTTGTCATAATTTTTGTGCTTCACACTGATTTTTTAAAACATTTGGAGAGTGTGAGTCTTTTTGTGCAACACACTGTACAAGTATTTTGCAAATATAGTATTACAAAATATGTTTTTTTTTTTTTGTGAGAAATTTACCGCCTCATTACAAAACGCGATCTAAATGTGGTTTAGGGACTATTACTAGGAATGATCCCAGTTAAATGCTATTTAAACGTAATTTCGGGGCTATCACTAGGCTTAATACCAATTAAACGCGATTTAAACTAATTTAGATCGCGTTTTGGAATAAGACGGTTAGGGGCGAAATTTCGTAAATAGGACTCTCGCGACGGGAACCCATCGTGCGTACAACTTTATATTTATTACGTATTAGGGCCAACGCTGCGTTAAGCGGGCGCACGCGCGGGAATTATTCCGGAAGTTCTCCGTCCGCTTTACGCAGTTTCGGCCCTTATTAGCGCGCGTTTTATTTTTCATTAGGTATATCTTAACATGTTGATGTTGGCTGACTTTCAGACTTCAACTTTCAGTTATATAATATAGTAAATTCAGTATCTTAGATTCCATAGGTATAATAATCGATAATAGTTGATAAAAGTAAAATGACTAGTCAATTAATAGGACAGAAGCAGTAGATGGCTAAAATACAACACAAAAGCATTATAAATATTAAAAATTTTAGCCATTCATTGTTTTTATGCTTAATATATGATATTAAAACGATAGTATATAATAATATATATTGCATGGCATCAATAATATTGCCTTTACACAGTGGCCTGCTTTAGCACTTACAAAAGTTATTTTTAAATAATTTTAGTTACAAATATTATTTCTGATTGTTGATGAAAGTATTTACTAGTTTGGCTTCTTATATCTGGATGGTAAATGCAAATGAATGACAGCATCTTGCGTCAAGAATGTATGAATGAAAACTATGAATCATAAACTCCTACATAGATTTCAACAGAAATGCTATAATGAAATTCAGATGTAGTGATGTCACAAGTTATTCTCTTTCTTATTACTTATGGTCTTATGTCATATTTTTAACAAAGTTATCACTATGATGAGATTATGGCAAAATACCCTCTTATTAATTATTTGTCACTTGAAAGGCAGTATAGTTAGAATAACAGTTCAAAAACTTGGTAATTTCTTATACACATTCCATTTTTGAATTTTTTATAAATACTCTTTTTAAAAAACTTTTTTTGAATAACACTGGCCTAAAAATAGTGCTAAAGGCACTAGATCCCTAGTATATGGTATGTTACAATATAATATTGTACTTTTTAGTCATAGGAGGGTCCTCTGCAAAGAGAGACTATGAACATGGACGCAAAGACAAACTCGAGTGTTTGAATGCATAGCATAAGAGTACACCAGATGTACTCTATTCTCAGGACCACTACTTGGTAGCTGAGGAGGTATATCACACCCATGATGGATGGCAGCGTTAGCAGCACTGAGAATATTACTGGTAAATCTGTAAAAGATAAATGTATTATTTTATAGGCTTTTATATATAAAAAAAAAATGTTAGCAGACACCGGAGATAACCTCCTATAATATTTTAAGTTCTTACAATCCATCCTAAGATATCACTACCAGCAATAAGACTGCTATTTTACTCATAGATTTAAGTTTATGTAGAAGTTGTGTTACTTTTTGGTGTACAATAAAGTTTATTCTATTCTATATGTTTTTAATCCTTATTGGATGAACAGAAGGGCAATTGTCATATTTCAAAACTGTACAAATTAATGTCGCAATATTGACAAAATTAGTGTCAACTTCTATGTGAATAAGAATAACTCAAATTGTCTCCCAAGCTACATCATAAATTAGTTTATATTAACAGAACTACTTAGTAATTGTAAAATTACACTTTTGTTGTACTTTAATTTGATTTTATTTGATTCTTTTGAAACTTTGATAAGGTGATAGGTACCTACTCTTCTTTCGAAAAATATTTGATTTCTATACTGAATTTTTTTATAAAGGATTATGATAATTATATTACTTATGGATTATTTGCAAGAACCTAGTGACATATAATTACCGTTAGTAATATGGGTGAATTAAATTCTAAATATTTTGTTTGATATATTTAATAACCCAATAACATGGGTTATGTGGGGCGTCACAAGCTAGTGGTTCGGTCATTTCTAGAGAGAGGCAACTTCATTGATTCTTTTCGACAAAATATATAAGATATCTTACCTTTTTCACTGAGACTTCCTTTTCGCCCTAGTATAAGGCGGGTCGCTTCAATAATGAACAAACTGAGAAGTACTCCATAATCTCGGCTTATATTGGTTGGATCTTTATTTACTTCGTATTTCTCAATGATTAAAACCGACTTCAGGATAAGAGTGCCTAGTTCACATGTCGCGAATAGACCAAAATAAAATGAATTTATGTAAAGCAGAATTTCGTACGCTAAGCTCGGGTTTACCATTTTGACGTCGTATTAGTTTTAAGAAAACTTATCGACTTAATAAAAACAAAGGAACTTTTCTAGGCACTTAAAATACACGAGATTGTAAAGTTCACTCTAATTCTAAATCCTGAACTATTTAAAAATAGAACACTCGGCACAGGATGGAAGAAAAAAATTACAAGACAACGAATGACATTTGTTTGTTGACTGACAGATTAAACATATGTTGCTAGGAAACTAAAACCCACCATCACTCTTATCAGATTGTGTAGGTAATTCATAAATTAATAACTCTATTGTGTTATACTACATAGAAAAAATACTACAATCTTATTTGTTAAAACTATTTCGTATTTTTTTAAGGTATAGTAAGAAAAATTATTATGCATTGAGGTGGTGTCTGTGATTAATGTCATTGATGGGGTTAGTTTTAATTTTGCACTGGCAATACCGTATTAAGTGCAACGAACGACGCCAACGGGGGTGGTTGTGTCGCACGTGTTTTTAATTTGTACTCCAATGCAGTTATTATGAATAAAAAAGTTTAATTTATCTTTGTAAAGTGACAGATTTAGAATAAAAATTTAAAGTTGTAGTGCTCGCAATTTATGTTTTGGTAAGTGTTGAAAATTGAATGTTATGACGACCACGCGTTCGGTGAAGCACATTTTAGAAATTGTCCTATTGATATCTAACGGGATATATCTCTTCTATTTAGCTTGAAAGCTTGTTGTTAGTGTAGCAACGTTGAGGCTGCGTGTTTCGTAATATGTTTGTTGATAAGTGTACGTTCGATAGCGATAAAGAGATAGATACAGTTGTATCTGACCATAATAAGAATTTGACTTCGTAAGTCGTTGGAAAAGAACGGGTGGACTGTTTTCTCCGTGTAGGTTACTATACAGTGATAAAGCTTTGGAAAGTTATTCCCGTTTCTGTGGAAATTTGTTTTTTTTTTAAGTACTGGCCAGAGTAGCCAGTGGTAAGGTTAGTTTTAACAGTTACGTTTATTGTTTTGAAATTAAATAAAAATAATATAAAACCCAGGAGTGACTTATAAGGAGTAGCTATGTAAGTTCACGTCTAGCTAAATTTTTTATAAACATCCAATTTAAAAAAATAAATGCAAAAAATAAGTTGTTCTATAGGATACTAGAATAAATATTAAACCTTGGTAAATTAGATTGCATATATATTTTAAAACCAATTTGAAAAGATCTGCTTAGTTGAAATCATTAAAGTGACATGATCCAAAGGAAAAAGATTACTCAAAAGTTAACAAGCTTTTTTGGTTTTAAAGTTTTAATTTTTTTTTTGTATTAAGTTCTTTTTCTAAACATCAACATTCTTAACTTTACCAAAAAAAGTTTAAGTACAAGTCATAAGTCATAATTTATTGTACAGCAGGAAATATTTAAATCTATTTTTTAATGCAGCGGCACAGGCGGTTGCACATCCTGCCTATTATGTTTACACAAAGAGAGTGAAGTGACTCACAATTATTATTATACTGACTTATTATACATTATACTGTTGAAAGAACATCTTCATTTGTTTTGGCTTATAAAAATGTTAATGGCCTTCACTGTTTGTAAAAAAAAAGTTAGGACAAAAAGCAAATGACTAGTGTCTAGGAACATAGTTTGACACAAAATTGAAAAAAAAGACACGAAATACACTTTACAAGAAATATTCTTTTCTATTTTTAAATATTATATAGTTGGTGACAGTAGTAGATTAATATTTGGTATTTAGGTATGTCATAAACTCACCTTTTTTCTATAAATTTTTCCTTCTAACAACTTGTTACTAAATGTTTCAAGCTTAATTGAATTAAAACAGTCATTTTCCTTATTTCTTAATACATGTTCAAGTTATAAAATAGTTTTAAATACACAAGTAATAATAACAACAAGAAATAATAATAATAAGTTTCAATTTTTGTTGTGTTTGTTATTGTCAGGAGAAGGTTCTTATGAAAGAAAAAATAGGGGATAGTAGGGAAGAGTGCAGTAGAGAGTAGAAATAATCTGTTGCTGGGAGCGAAGGCGCGGGCAAAAGCTAGTTGATAATATAAATAATAAAATATTGTAGGTATCAAGATTGCTTATGGATAACAACATTTTTTGCTCTATGATAAAAAAGCCTTGAATATTATCTAACAATAAAATGTTTATCATGCTTTAAAATATTATTATTAGTAATTAATGCTTAACTCTTAGATCAGATCTAGATACTTGTGATAAGATATTAATATTACATATTAATTAGTTACCTATTTAGCAAAAAAATAGAAAACTATAATTACTCCAATTGGTACACAATACTTCAATATTTATTATTAGCATTGTTTCTTTTTTTTTTTCAAATTTTACACACATTCTTCATGTTTCTTGATATTGTACATTAGAAAGAAAATACAGCATTTTTCCTGACCTGTACTGATCTTATTTACTATTCAACTTATCCACCGTCAAGCAAACAACCAATTGGATTTCTTCTCCATGTTATCCATAGAGTCAATACTTTTTAAAAGTTCTTGTCTATGCTAGAAATCACTCTTGTAGTGTGAGTGCATTCACAAACATGTAATCTCATTTAACAAGACACCCAGACCCGGAACAACTAATAACTTTTCTTGTGTAATCTTAAGTGTCTATTTGTTGTTTCTTTATTGTTTGTGGATGATGTGTGCCAAATAAAATATTTTTCTTTGTTTCTTACTAGCTATACAAATATTTGTTCAGTATGGAACAGAAATCTGCAAACACTACACTTGGTAGTTAGTGGGTTTTTACATTACGGCCATTCTAACTTGCCGAGCCTGAAATTAGGCTCTGTAAACTTAAGCGCTTGTGCAATCATACAATAATAAAGCTTTTTCAATACACTTACTCGAAAACTGCCTCTTATCGCACTCCTATTAGGTTCAATATAGCATGTATATCACCCAAGTGCTTTTTTGAGTTTATCACAACAAGGGCTTTTTTATTCCTTCCTTATCGTCACGGTCACGGGTGATTATTTTGTTTTACTTAGTTTATCGAATCAGGCGCGAGGCGTCCCCCAGAGTCGCTGGACGACCCCACGAAATTAGAAACAGACCAGAGCAGAATTGAATGCTATATTTATATATTTCTTATATTTCTACTGTAAGTTTGAGATACGATTAAATTTTTTTTCTTTCTTTCTTTATTTCACAAGCCGTAAGTGTATTGAAAAACGTCGTTTGACACACGTGCAGATTTGTCATTGCAGCCCTCGGCTCCATAACACACTCGCCTACGGCTCGTGCGAATTTCGCCTCGGCCGCAATGACAAACTTCCTGCACTTGTATCAAAATGTACTATTAAAAAATAAAAGCCAATAAATTTGTGAACAGCTATAACAACTCTTAATACCATTTATTTATTTACGAATGCACAAGCCCTTTAGTTTGCAGAGCCTAACTTCAGGCTCGTCTAGGCGCGCTGATCCCGCAAGGAGTTGTCAGCAACTGTAGTGGCCTAGCAGGGTCCTAATAAAGCCTTCTGGGGCCAAGGGTTGATGCGAAAGTGGAACACCGGGGCCCTTGAACTAAGGCAAGAAGGAACAGTTGGTCGTTTAGTCAGTAGAAGTCTGACACTGTCTCTCGCCACCCAAGGGCGAGACTCGTCATTTGAAGATTTTTCCCACCATAAAAAAAAAATCAGGTTCGTCAAGTTAGTTCGCCCGTACTGTAGAAAATTAAAAAAAAACATAATTTCCTAATTTACCATAGACATTACAGTTTTAACTTGTAAAATGCCTCTTATCACACTCATTAAAAAGAATTCGTCATGGCTTCGTCATCGTATGTCAAGGCCAGGCCAATGTCCGAAAGCATATAACAGTGGATAAAGTATTGAGCTTGAATTATGTACCTACTTGTGGAAAATTCTGACGTTAATTATCGTATATTCGAATAAACCATTTACGGGCACTTACTGACTGATAAACATAATTCTATTTGTTTCTTAATTCTACTCACTGATAATCACAATACCTCAGAAACTATAACACCTACAAACCTAAATTTGGCAAGAAGATCGGATTTTACGAAACTCCACCTTTAAGGGGCTAAAACGTGATTTGGGAGTTTGTATGGAAAATGCAAAAAGTATGCTCCATACCAATATATATAAAAAAAGATATATACTCGTAATATATATGTATAGTGCAAAAACCGACTTTCACTCTGGCGAAGTCGATGACAGAAGGAATAGATAAATTACACCCTGACACAAAACAAATGACTGTGCTCATCATACAATCATTTGTCTTGGTGTGAGAATCGATCTCACGACAAAACGAAAAATAACCAGAGTAGTGTAGAGTTGAAACCAGTACCTCTACCATGAGATGGCATTGAAAAAATACTCGCTAGCGTTCAACTCGCTAGCGTGCTAACGTGGATCGAATAGATTTCGATAAAGCTCGCACCATGAGATTTACGGAGTCTTACGCAGGCGCTAACGTAAGCTCGATAGATCATGTCGTTTAGCTAACTTCACTCTACTCGTTAGATGACATGTTTTGTTTCTTTCTTTCTCACTAGTAAGAAGAGAGAACGACTCGAAAGCTCAAAATGTAGTGTTATCGCCATGCTTAAAAAGTTAAACATTGAATATCACAAAATAAACCAACTAAATAGAAAAGTTGACGGTTAGTGGACTGGTTATGGGTATTTAGTTGTTTTTTTTAATTTTGATTCCTAATAATGATGTCACTGTCGGTGTCGTATTCAATTTGTAATTTTGTTTGTTGACGTTGTTTCAGAGAATTGTGAGCGTATTCTGTGTGGTTTAAAAGTTTATTTTAAGTTTATAGATTATTTTAAATTATTTAATACCTACAATGAGGATCAGTGTTTCACAGTTTCAATTGTTGGTGAAGTTCATTAGATACACCAAGCCACTTGAAACTTTGAAAGTGTATTAGGTGAAGTGTGTTCAAAATACTTAAGACGTGAGGAATGCTACAAATAAACAAAAAATGGTTATGAATATGTGATTAAATTAAATAGGCGCAACTTGCTAACATTTATATAAATAGAAATAAATTCACGTTCAATAGAAATAATTCATGTTGGTATTCAACATGAATTCTCATTTTAGCTTGAAATTCACGTTTTCACGTCTTCAAATTCAGCGGCCACTAACATATTCCATGCTAAATAAGCTCTTGCAGACATATTTTTGGCTTTGTTACACTCAAAAACATATACCACTTTAACGTAAACATACGATTCACACGCCAAAAAGCTAGTGAGCTACGTAACTACTATCGTAAGCGTATTATTCGATAGCTGCTGTCGAATTAGTGACTCATGGTACCGTTTTGTATGGCCACAGTTCAAAAACGTTAGTGACTATCGAATAGATTACGTTACGTTTTTAACCTATCGAAATCTATGACACCCATGGTACAAATTTTGATTCTTCCTGTGACCGCTAGGGGCGCTGTACAATATTTCATACAAATAATTTACGGAGACGCTAGCGAGTATTGGTTGCGTAAACTCATGGTAGAGGTACTGTACCTCTACCATGAGATGGCATTGAAGAAATACTCGCTAGCGTTCAACTCGCTAGCGTCCTAACGTGGATCGAATAGATTTCGATAAAGCTCGCACCATGAGATTTACGGAGTCTTACGCAGGCGCTAACGTAAGCTCGATAGATCATGTCGTCTAGCTAACTTCACTCTACTCGTTAGATGACATGTTTTGTTTCTTTCTTTCTCACTAGTAAGAAGAGAGAACGACTCGAAAGCTCAAAATGTAGTGTTATCGCCATGCTTAAAATGTTAAACATTCAATATCACAAAATAAACCAACTAAATAGAAAAGTTGACGGTTAGTGGACTGGTTATGGTATTTAGTTGTTTTTTAATTTTGATTCCTAATAATGATGTCACTGTCGGTGTCGTATTCAATTTGTAATTTTGTTTGTTGTGGTTGTTTCAGAGAATTGTGAGCGTTTTCTGTGTGGGTTAAAAGTTTATAGATTATTTTAAATTATTTAATACCTACAATGAGGATCAGTGTTTCACAGTTTCAATTGTTGGTGAAGTTCATTAGATACACCAAGCCACTTGAAACTTTGAAAGTGTATTAGGTGAAGTGTGTTCAAAATACTTAAGACGTGAGGAATGCTACAAATAAACAAAAAATGGTTATGAATATGTGATTAAATTTAATAGGCGCAACTTGCTAACATTTATATAAATAGAAATAAATTCACGTTCAATAGAAATAATTGATGTTGGTATTCAACATGAATTCTCATTTTAGCTTGAAATTCACGTTTTCACGTCTTCAAATTCAGCGGCCACTAACATATTCCATGCTAAATAAGCTCTTGCAGACATATTTTTGGCTTTGTTACACTCAAAAATATATACCATTTTAACGTAAACATACGATTCACACGCCAAAAAGCTAGTGAGCTACGTAACTACTATCGTAAGCGTATTATTCGATAGCTGCTGTCGAATTAGTGACTCATGGTACCGTTTTGTATGGCCACAGTTCAAAAACGCTAGTGACTATCGAATAGATTACGTTACGTTTTTAACCTATCGAAATCTATGACACCCATGGTACAAATTTTGATTCTTCCTGTGACCGCTAGGGGCGCTGTACAATATTTCATACAAATAATTTACGGAGACGCTAGCGAGTATTGGTTGCGTAAACTCATGGTAGAGGTACTGGAGTCGTTCTTTTATAACTCGGGCAACTACCCTAGCTAGAGTTAACCATGTGCCTCCAACTTCGAGCAGAGTAGGTTGGAGTAAGTCATTGACAATAGAACTTGACTGCGGCGTCATTAGAGTCAAATCCAACCTCAAATCTGAACGCAGCCCAGTGTGTTTGCATCATATATATATATATATATTTACTGTTTGATGTATCTATGGTTTGCATAAACCTCGCAGTATATTTTTATTCGAATTTTATCCTTGAATGATTTTCAATGTATTAAACAAAGTCTCTCTTCATGACGGAGCGCGCTACGTCACCATATCTATTTACGGTCTTTAGTGGAAGCTATATTTTTACGACATCTCCAATTTATCTAAAGCGTTGTCTTCTGCGCGTATCGGAAGACGCATTATTGGAAGGCCTACAGCAAGGTGGACCGATGACCTGGCAAGTGTTGCGGTATCCGATGGATGCGAGACGCACAGGACCGCTCATTATGGCGACAAGTGGGGAGGCCGGTCCAGTAATGGACGTCTTCGGCTGAAATAATGATGATGAATGATGTTGTTTTTCTGAAAACGAACCCCTAGAATGTAATCGTATCTAACTGAACGACACAGGTGTGGTTTTAGTCAGTAAAAGTTTAACAAGACCTCTTACTCAAGCGGGAGAAATCATTGGACGACTTAACAATAAAAACCCCTATATCTCTAGCTTTTCCCGCGGCTCCGCTTTTGGGGTTCGGAGTTTTGATTGGTCCACATTAGTACCGTGAAATTCACGCCATGAAATCGCAAAAACGCGCGTGAATCCCGCGAATACCGTCCACATTCACGTTCACACCTGTTTACGGAGCTTGACGGCAGTAATCTGGAGCCGCCATTTGAGCTAAGACTTAAGAACTACACAATCAAACCGTTTTCGTAACATAAAAACAGAATAAATTAATCCATCTTGCATTCACTTATTTATTGTTTTGCATACAATAGCCGGATGACTGAGGTTTTTGAAAGCTGTTCGGATGTGGCTGATAATACAAGAACTAATAAAACATATTGTGCAATAAATGTCACTACATAATGTTCATTTGGCATATTGTTTTGTTTTTTATTTTTACCTTAGTCATATGAATCGTCTCGGTAGTATAAAAACGGTACTATGCAATAATATGTACCTACTAACCTACATTATATAAAATGCTTTGCTCTGAATGACTGATGGATCAACGCACACCCTAAACCACTGATAGTAAACAACTGAAACTAAAAGTGTATGTTCCCTGTATGTCGTAGGCATCGGATAAGAAAGGAATTTTTGAAATTCTACCCCTAAGGGGATGAACCATTGGGAGTTGGGACCGAGCCCGAGTCGTCGACAGCTCGTAGTGTTCCAGGCGCTCCTCAAAGAGATGTCAGCAAAACCGTATGGGAACGTTTAGAACGCAAAGCAAAGAAGGAACATTGGTGTGGTTTAAACCAATAAAAGTCAGAAATGCTAAAGTTCCATATTATAACCCTTTCTACCCCAGTTTTTATCTAGTTTTAAAACTCCTTTTTAGTTGCCTGTCAGTAATGCGGGTTTAGAAAATTCATCAAACTACGCCTCTGCAATTGAAAACGTGACAAACGAATGTCGTTAAAATTCTCGGTCAACGACCAACCGTATATGATTCAATCAGCAAAATTACTAGCCGTATTCAATTCAATGACTGACTGACAAATAAATAACCTACTATTGTAATACAAAGTCGAAGAATGCAATTTTTTTGTCGTCTGATTGTCACAAAATGTGTGTTTATAAAAACATTTGTAGGTGACAATTGTTTTCATAATACTCAATTGTGTGTTCGGTAACATCGTAAGCGAAAAGAAATCTCTTTGAAATACAATATTTTGGATAGATGAACTTTTGAAACGAATACCAATCTAGGTACGTCTACAAAACAATGTTGAATAAGGCTTCTTTTTGAAGATCGCTTAAGCTCGGAGATACGTGCGTCACTTCGTACGTTTTCGGATCTTGAACAAACGACTTGAAACTGCTTCTAAACTAAGATCTAAAATCCTAGTTTAGAAGTAGTTTTATGCCAAGTATAGAAAACGTCCATGGCTTACTATGCAACTTTTACCCTGTACACAGCCTTGGCCCACACTAGATACTATTCTGTAAATCGATAGAGGTAAACACTATTAGAAAAATATTCTATTTTATAACACCACTAGCCTTCTGCCAGCGGCTTCGCCCGCGTGAAAATAGAGTTCTCTATACTAACTTAAGACCCCCATCCCTTTAGGAGCTGAATTTAGAAATACCCTGTCTTTGTGTTTGCCTACGTCATAAAATGAAGCGTTATTCAAAATGTCATGCTCATAAGCCCAGTAGTTTTGACTGTGCGTTGATATGTCAGTCAGTTTCTTCTTTTATTTAAATAGATTGAATGATACTTGTTAGTGTAACTTATCTAGTAACCAGCTCCTCGTAATTGTCTCGTAATAAATTGATAAAACTAAGCCGTCGGTAGCACTGGAATTGTTATCTTTTTAATTGTTAAACAGAGTTTTTATTTCAATGAAGATAAGACGCATTAAACTGAAGCCGAAAGTCAACTGTGTATATTGTATGTAGGTATAAGGCGCGACTTCCACGAGCGGATGTCCCGCGGCGGGTTTTTTTTTAATTTACACAAAATGGCTGAAACTAATTACATTATTTAAACATCTAAGTACAAGGAAGACAGAAAAATTAAATAAAAAAATAAACACCGATAGCCTCGTCCTTTCAAAGACTCCATTTTGTCAGCATTGTGGAATTGTTCGAATGAGTTACCATGACCCTAAACCGCAAAAGTAGACTGAAGGGGTACATGTGAGTTTTTGTCAGTACAAGTTATAACACTCCCTCTCACTTCACCTACAGCGGGAGGAGTCATTTGTTGATTTTCCACGACAAAAAACCCCTAATCGTGGAGATTTGACGTGATTTGTCGCTTGATAGTTACGATCAAAACCGTTAAATTGCAACAAATGATTTGCTTGTCTACGCTCGTCGACTATTTCACTAATAATTTGATATAGGTACAAATATTTTTTTTTTCATTGATTTTGGTGTAATTTATATTCAAAATTATGTCTAACACAAACATAAAAGCGAAGAAGTAGACTTAGGCCCTGCAGTTGGGCCTCTCCATTTGCTGTATATGTAGTTTCTGAGATTCAATGAGATTACGAGACGTAGGTCGCGGGTTCAAACCCAGCCAGGCGCATTACTTTTATAATTTATTTCATCACCACTGCTCTCAAAACGGTGAAGGAAAACATCGTGAGGAAACCGGCATGTCCTAGAACCAAAAATTCGAAGACATGTGACATTCACCAATCCGCACTGGGTCCGCGTGGTGGATATATATGATGCCCATTCCCTCTCCTAGAGAGAGGAGGCCTGTGTCCCTGCAGTGGGAACATTAAAAAGGCTGATGATGATGATGAGATTCAGTGAGTGGTATATCGCTTTTGCACTTGTATGTACAGAAGATTATGTTACAGAACAATTTAATATAGATACTCTTTCAATAACTTTGTTACCTTCCCAGCGAAGGTAGGCTCTTAGCTTATTACATTACGTCTTCGCAGAAAGTCTTGACGACATATTCTACCTGTTTTAAAGCAAGTAGAAATTCCATTCCAGTCATCTCTGTTAAAATTGTATTCTGCCATCGAAATTATCCATAATTTGACTGGCCTGTTGGTGTAGTCGTTAGTGACCCAGACTGCTTTGCCGGAGGACGTGGGTTCGATTCACACCCAGAACAAATGTTATCATGATATCAGGCATATTGCTGTAGTGGTCAAACATGAGTCCATTTTTTTGTTCTGATTTTATTTCAAACATATTTTTTTCCCCTCAGATTGGATCGAGTAGAAAAGTCTTTACTGACTACAATAAACTTTCTACTGACTACAACTCGTGCTGATCCTTCAGTTGTTGTGTTCCAAGGTCGTGGTAAAACAAGCATTTCCGAAGCTCAAACCCAAGACCATACTCGTACAAATAACAAAAATATTTTATAAACCGTTTATCTATTCTGCAGTATTATAAAGTTGTTGTAGTATAATATTATCTGCAATAAGCATAATGCAGGACGATTGAACGATGCATGTTTATCTTTATTACGCTCTATAGCCATCAACATTTCCCTAGCCTTTACCCATATAGCTTGAGCTCAGTTACCAGTCTCAAACCTCCGTAACCCAGTTCCTGTTAAACATGATATACAGTACTGCCTGCGCTTGAAAACTCGTACAAAAAAAAAATCCAATGACAGTTTTTAACAGCTATAACAGCTTCAAATTCCTAACGGTAAAATTCGCAGAGCGTATCTTCAGACTCACCAAGATCCGATGGCCGTACTGTACCTTGGATAGAAAGTTTGGTCTTTCTGACATCTGACACCCATAACGACTGTCAAATATCTACGAATGACTACCCGATACCAACGGTTTTGCACAAGAATCTTAACCTAGGGATAATCATTTTACATGTTTTCTGAGGCACGAAGTGTCAGAGTGATGTATTTCAGATATTCTTTTCTGTCAGATGATGTAGTTTCGAACTTGGAACCTCATGTAAGAAAGACCTCACGACACTACAGCCTTCAAGCACTCATATTTAAGCCATCCATGATACCGGTTCTTTATGACTAAAACAAATTGCACAATTCAAATGCACAATTTAAACGCCAGAAGTACTCGAGTACTCAAAATCCAGCTCTTAAACGATCTAATTTTGTCTGCAGACGCAGTCGTCCATCGTGCCGACCAAGACTACAGATGCCCGTATCAGTTTTATGATATTGGTAGTGCACCCTGTGAGCTGAGCCATGGAGATGTCACACCAAGGAGGGGCGGAGGGCGAGAGCCTTCTGAGGCAGGAGAGGGGACCTGTCGTCATGCCTGGGCAGAGAGGACGTGAGTACATTGATCATTTTAAAGGAAAATTTGCAGCGTTTTATGTTTTGTCAACTATAGTATAGAATGAACTTTATCGTACAGTATTAATAAAAGTTTTACACAAACTTAAATCTATGGGTACAATGAGAGTCTTATCGCTAACAGCGATACCTACCTGAAAAATCTGAAGAGGTCTATGCACACCACATTTTTTAAACGCGCCGTCAACGCGCGGTTTTAGCGATACAGTACAGACGCGAGTTAGGCGCGGACTGTAGACCTTCTATAGGATAAAAGCGCGCCTTATGTTTACGGAATAGAAGATAAAATAGGTTGAACAGACAGTAAAACAAGGTTTCTTTAAATATCTAATATTATGCGAATGAGAGCAGTGGTGGCCGAGTGGTAAACGCCCCGACTTACGAGTTGTAGGTCGCGGGTTCAAACCCAGCCAGGCGCATTACTTTGTGTAATTTATTTCATCACCACTGCTCTCAAAACGGTGTAGGAAAACATCGTGAGGAAACCGGCATGTCCTAGAACCAAAAATTCGAAGACATGTGATATCCATCAAACCGCACTGGGCCCGCGTGGTGGATTATGGCCCATTCCCTCTCCTAGAGAGAGGAGGCCTGTGTCCCTGCAGTGGGAATTAAAAGGCTGATGATGATGACGCGAATAGAGTAGATATAAGTTTTGATAGAGAGCAGTGGTGGCCAAGTGGTAACGGCCCCGACTTACTAGTTGTAGGTCGCGGGTTCAAACTCAGCCAGGCGTATTACTTTATGTCATTTATTTCATCGCCACTGCTTTCAAATCGGTGAAGGAAAACATCGTGAGGAAACCGGCATGTCCTAGAACCAAAAATTTGAAGACATGTGTCATCCACCAATCCGCATTTGGACCGCGTAGTGGATTATGGCCCATTCCCTCTCCTAGTGAGGAGGTCTGTGTCCCAGCAGTGGGTACATTAAAAAGGTTGGTGATGATGATAAGTTTTGAACAAAGTAGGGCCTACAAGGGATGTGTTAAACCACTATCTTAGCGAAAGCATTTCCACTTTGATAAGTCATTCCGTTCGGCCATGGCCTTGTGATGGGAATGAAGTAACTTCTTTATGCCAATGAAGTGGTCACCAGAAGGGTGATTCATGTTGTAATTATAACAGTGCACTCACTGTATTCATATTATAAAACTAGATAGTACCCGCGACATTGTTCGTGCCGAACTATTGCGCAGCACATTGACACTTGGTTACAATTTTAATGGATGACTCCACAGTAGTGCCGTGAATTCACGCGCAAATTCACACCATGAATAAATTACACAAGTCCGTACCCTGCGTGAACCGTCCACATCCACGTTCACGCCTGTTTATGGAGCTTCACGGCACTAATTTGGAGCCTAATTCTTTTTATATAATAAGTTAGCCTTATGTTTCTTGTAATACTTGAAAAATTGGTCTAGCCGTTATAATATTCTTAATAATATGTGTTTCTTTAAAAAAAAGACATTACTAACAGACACATCAATTTTGTATGTGTTTTGTTTGTATGAGTATACGTTTGTCATTGACTTAAATTCCGTAGAAAATTATATGTACATCGATGATGTTTGTGATGTTTGCCAAAAACGTGCCTGACAAACTCAAGTGTCATATTTTTTTTTCTCGGTAATGAAATCACGTAGACGAGTCATCGTTTTAAAAACTGTATAAGGTTATTAAACCACGTTACAGTGCTAAATGCGTATCAAATTAACCTTGACGTTATTTTTGCTTATCCCAAGAAGACATGTACGTTTATGAATGATTTTTGAATCACGGATCTTCATCTGCCTGCCCTTATTCAATACTAGCAACCTGTTACCTGCCCCAGCTTCGCACGGGTGCAATGCTGATATTAAATATTTTGTGCATATTGTATCTTACTACTATTATAAATGAGAAAGTTACGATGTTTGGATGTTTGTTACTCAATCACGCTGAAACGGCTGGACGGATCTGGATGAAATTTGGCACAGGCATAGGATACACTCCGGAATAGGACATAGGCTACTTTTTATCCCGGAAACCCCAACCCCAATAGAACGCGGGCGAAGCCGCGGGAAAAAGCTAGTTGTACATATAAATCTTCCTTGAATCACTCTGTCTATTTAAAAAATGCTTTAAAATCCGTTGCGTAGTTTTAAGGATTTAAGCACACATAGGGGCAGACAGTATAGAATAGTGAATACTTTGGGTCGGCGAGTCATAACTCAAAATCCAAAAGAAGACCAAAGAAAAGATGGATTGATGTGTGTGAGGAGTGATATGGAAGAATAGGGAGTTAGTAATAGCGTGACGGGACTGGAAAGAATGGAAGAAAAACGTGTTGCGCCGAGTCTTAGTAACATGGGCAGGAATATGGTGATACATTTAACATCAACTTCTTAATTAGCTTGTAATTACTCCTTCGTTTAAACTACTACACTCTGTGTCACAGTCATCATCATTCTACCCGTATCCTATATTACTTGGGGTCTGCGCAACAAGTTTTTTTCTTCCACTCTGTCCTGTCACCCGTCACACTATCACTCACTCCCTTTTCTTTCATATCACTTCTCACACAATCCATCCATCTCTTCTTCGGCCTCCCTCTTCCTCTCCATCCATCTACGTGTAAACTTAAAACTCTTTTCGTAACATGCGTTTCATCTCTCCTCTTCACATTACCATACCAAGACGAACGATTTCTTTCAACTTTTCAGTCACTGGCGCCACTTTCAGACTTCCTCTAATATACTCATTTCTTACTTTATTAATTTGTGTCACAATATAACGTCAAAACTAACAGAATAGCCTTCCCAAGCGTTTAATTACAATAATTATTTTGTAAAGACTACATCGACATGCCACAAAGAAACTTGTTCCATTTAGCAGCACGAACTTAATGTTTACACAACTGCAATGAAATAAGGGCATTCACTTTACCAGTTGAAAGTGCGGAAGAAAGGTAGCATGATAAAAAATATTTTTTCTTCATAAAGAAATTGTATTGGATCTAAATTGGAAAGTTACCAGAAACGAACATGCACCATCAGACAAAAAAATATGGGTTTTGTTACTGTGACTTTAAATAGCTGGTGTCAGCTTTTCTAATAGCTCTGTAAAGTTATGTCCAACAAACAAATATATTTGATAACATAGTCGTTTTCTTTTCGCCCTGGTTAAATTGAGTGAGCCAAATTTTTAGTAAGGCCTTTTTTTATTGGTTTCGTAAGTGCGCGACAGTAATGGTACTGACGCGCGTTAGTCGTATTTGCAACGCGCTATAGAAAAGATGCTAACGCTCTACAGCATCGCTCCAAAAACTCGCCGTGGGCGAGGGGTCTTAAATTAATACCTTATGTAGATTATTATAACCCTTTTTGTGATGAAATTTTCATTTTTATTGTGTGATTTTTTCATTAGCGTAGAAAAATCAGATTAAACTTTTTTTATTTTGATAACTTGTCCAAATATGTACCTATATGTAGACCAATAAGACTCCGGTAGTATCGCGGAGTCATTGGATGATTTCTCACGTTAAAAAAAGCTATCAGATTAAACCTACCTAATAATTTAAAACCGACGTGTTCTAGAATAAAAAAATCTAAGAGATGTGACCATCATGTGATATCCAGCAATCCGCACAGGAACCCCGCGATGGATTACTGCCCATTCGCTCTCCTAGAAAGGCCACCTCCTTTCTACTCAGATGTCAGCAGTGGGAACATGATAAGGCGCATGCTATACTATGCTATGCTAATAATATCAAACTAGACATATTGGGTAGCTGATTCAATGCGTGTTTGCCAAGATGTGTATAGAATATGCTGATTCATCCAATTTAGCCAGGGTAATGGCCAGTTCTGTTGTCAACTTGACCCTTTTACGATAATGTAACTAATATAAATCGTATTTTCGTGTTATTGACATACTTACATTAAAGGATTTTTTTTTTGGTGGTTGGTATAAATCATCCAATGACGGAACGGACGGACGGAAACAGTGTCAGACTCTTACTGACTAAACACCCCACCCCGTTCCATCTCTGTCCTTCGCACTGAGGCCAAGCCTTTCTTTCAGAAAGAGACTCTGGGCCCCAGTAGGCTTCGACCCTTTTGCAGAGTCCCTACGGACTTACACGATTTAGTTTTTTAGGCACAGAATAGTTGTCAAAGTTAAAATGGCTACAAACAGACTGCAGCAAAATGCAAATACTATAAAAAGTTTGCTCATAAAACTACTATAGAGAAACTTTGATTTTATTTAAAGCGGTTGTTACTTTCTTCACTGTTATAAAGTTTTGTTTATATACTTTCTATTGAATCGTAAATATGGCGTTTCAAGGTTTTTGAAAGAAATTGGATGCATTAAAAAGCTTGTCTTGAAGTTTAAAAAAGGTTTTCTGTTAATGTCACAAGACAGCGTTTTAGCTTTTTGCCTAGTTTTAGTCAAGGATGTTATAATGTCGTAAAGTTTTAGTACAAAATGACGTTTGATCGCTCAACTTAAAAAACTCACATTAGGGCTATTGAGTTTTTTCTACTACTAGAGCTTACGTATTGTAGTAATGATGATGAACTCGAGACGAAAAAAAAATTGATTGTTCGAAAATCAACGATTTAGTTTATGACAAGTAAAAAAAAACTTCTTGTATCATCAGCCTTATAATGTTCCCTGCTGAGATTTGAGTTCCCTTCCCCTCTGGGAGAGGGAATGGGCCGTATTCCACCTCGCAGGCCTAGTGCGGGTTAATGGATGTCACATGTCATCGAATTTCTGGTTTTAGGACATGCCGAACATGTAGAACACTTCAGAACACTTCTTGTATTGTAACCAAATGCAATTTTACGGGTTGTGAAGATTAGATAAACAGTCAATCCTTGTAAAACACTGATCTTCAGTTTCATCCAGCTAAGCTAGAAACCGATGAGCTGAAAAGACGAGGCTACAGTAAAGATGCGATCGAAGCTAGATACAGATCATACATATTAACGGCTCATACCGTGCGTTACAAATGAGAATTGTCATGTTGTGATGTCACGATTTACTATCAAATCGAGGAAATAATTAATTATTTAAGAACTGTGAACGAAAAAAGTTTAATCAGAAATCAGTTCTTAAATTTTACTCTTCTCTGAGTTCTTTAGTTTTGAAAGTATCACATATTTGTCAGTATGACGTGACGTCACAACATGGCAATCGATCCTATTCTCATTTCGGACGCATAGTTCACATGTGTACCACACGTGTAGTCTTAACAATAGCTCATCATACGTTATTTATGAATGTCTCGAATGACGTACTTAATTATATTTCCCTTGGTTCGCAAAATATTGTAATTCTACCACCAGTTCTGCCGGCTTTAGTCTATAAGCCACGTATGCACTATGCAGAAATTGTCGGTGTAAACCTAAACGTTGAGTATGCTCTGTGTTGCAAAATGTGGAGCGAAGCACTTTATTGGGCTACCTTGTTTGTCTATGAATATAGGTAACTAGCTTTTGTCAGCGGCTTCACCCGTACATGAAATATAGCCTATGTCACTCAGGAGTAAAGCAGCTTTCTATTGTTGCTAAATTTTTTTCAATCGGACCAGTAGTTCCAGAGATTACCTCCTACAAACAAAAAAACAAATTTTACCTCTTTATTATATTAGTGTAGATTTATATTGGATGCCTAAACTGTTTTTAAGCTTACCCAGGTTACCCAGCTTGGTTGACTAGCCGGGTTACCTGGTTTGTCTGTGAGATTAAACAGTCACATCAGAGTGCCAAATATTACTGACCATCTAACCTGGACAGTTTCCAGCTATGTTCTGATGCTTTCAAGATTATTCTTTAACCAAGGTAGGTTTTGCTACCCCGTTTGTTTTTGAATTTAAGCAAACATATCAAAATGCAAAATTGTTAGTAAAATTCTGACACTATCTCCTGTTCATTGTATGATTTTTGCCCAACAAAAAAAAAAACACTACTGCTTTTTTTACAGTTTCCACCAATGTACAGAGTGATCTAGGAGGGTTATAGTCGAGAATGTAGCAGGAATTAAAGATTTGCAAGACCCGTGTGAAGCTGAGCAGGGTCGCTAGTTGATACAATAAATTCCTCTAAAGTATTAAGGACACCCAAAGACACGTTTCCATTGTAGCAGTAAAATATGCTAGCAAGCTGACACCATAAACAAAATTGATAAAGCTCATAACCAGACCACGCTGCTAGTACTTGAATTTTAGGCTCTTAAGTCTACAATTTACTGGATATCTCAGTTTACGATGTGACAGAGTAAGGGTGCGTTTCCACGACGTGAAGCTGGATGCAAAAGTTGACTGTGAATTGTCCAATCACAGTGCTCGAAATATCTATTCCACGCATCAGTGGAAACAATATTATATAAGTGGAGTAGAGTAGAGATGAGTGGACTTTCATTATAAAACAATTTTTCAATGCAAAAAGATTGCTTCGTTGCAAGCTTTTATTGCGCGGTAGTTCTACACTGAAAACTTGTCAAAACGAACCACACGAACCTAAACGCGTTGGAGTTGTCGTTTAATTACAGAGCTCCTATGGCCACCTTCCGTGGCCATCAACAGATCAACTCCACATCGTACTCACACACGTCATCTGATTGACACATGCATGCGAAATTTGATCTCAATCGGTTACCGGGAAGTGGATCAAATTTAATTTACAAGGTTCGATCAGAGACATTGGAACAGGTGAAATTAAATAAAAGCTTGTAACAAATAAATACATGGTCTCAAACCGGATAGATCGCAGTCGGGTGCCGAGCGGAGAGCATGAATCGGACGGTAAACCCGTTCAACTTCCATTGGCTCCAATTTATTAGAAACAATTGCCACTTTTCACTGTTCTTCTCTGCTGTCCATGTCCAGCTTCGCATTAGTGGAATAGCACTCTAAGGGTATAGCTGGTCGTTTTGCTTGTTGAGAGCTAATGTAACTCTACAGACTAGGCAATAATTGCAACGGCAGGTTCTTAAGGGGCAGATATAGGATTTTTGATGATTTTAAACCGAACACCAATGCGAACTTTTGTCGTAAATATTTGTGACTCGTATGCGAAAGACATTAGGCATAACACGTAGAAACCAACGTTCGTACGCCCCGATCATGTAAATCTAGACACCTTCATCATTAAAATTCACTTGAAGATCTGTGGCGTCAAAATCTATAGTAACTTAGATCGAGTAAACGGAGACACGTTTGGTTAGTACACAAAGCTCAAAGTGCTAAGAGTACCGCCTCTAACTTGACATAGTGACAAATTAGTCAGCCAGTGTTGTACTAAGCGTCATTGTGGACAGAAGTTAGCTTGAGACCATGCATTGGTTCGCTATTAGGGCATGCCAGCGTCCCTAGTAGGTATAAACATTTGGAACACTGGATAGACACTATAATTTTTTTTTTGTCTGGAAATATGTTGATGTAGGTAAATGTTGTGCGAGGGGTAGTCCTATACTTTGACTTGGCCCAGCAGAGTCGAAGCCTCCTGGGACCTAGGGTTGATGCGAAACCGTATTACCAGGGCCCTGGGCTCAAGGCAATGAAGGAACGGGGTAGGTTGTTTAATCAGTAAAAGTCTGACACTGTTTTCCGTTCCACCCAAAAGTGGCATTCGTTATTAGATGATTTTTACCTACCATAAAAAAAAAGACTGACTTTAGTTACAGACTTGTGTGTATCTTCAGTTGTTTTTTGTGTTCCAATGGAAGAATACCACTGGCTTACCATTTGGTCGTGCCAAAGTCAGATTAATATAAGAGTTTCGTAAACAGCATCGTTGATTCTAAACTTGTCCGACTTCGCTTGACCTCTGAGTCGTCCGTCAGTTTACAAAAGGACGTCTCTTTCAGTGTGATGTAAGTCAAGTCGGTGGTTAAGTAAAGCAGATCTTCCCCTTGGTGCTTGTTACGGAGACGCGACGCGATAGGCGACGCGTTAGGCGATCGTCGCAGATTGTGCAGCAAACAGAAAAATAAATAAATAATTCTTATTCTTAATGTCTCCGTAAATAAGCACTTAGAGTACTCGAGTGCAGTGACATCGCTTTTCCACGCATCTATTCGCACATCCGACACAAACTGTTCATTATGTGTTTCCTTATTACGGGAAACGTCAATTGCGTGATTATAAGATACGAGCCAAGAGAATGAATAAGACAGGCCTGATGATTACTGTCAACACATTACTGCTGTATTAATAACTAGCCTTCTGCCAGCGGCTTCGCCCGCGTTAAAGTAGGGTTTTGCACAAGGCTTCCTTTTATGACGTAGGTTCGACTACGTCATAAAAGGAAGCCTTGTGCAAAATTACACGCTCGTAGGCCCAGTAGTTTTGGCTGTTTGTTGATATGTCAGTCAGTCAGTTTCTCCTTTTATGTACATATAGATAAGTATTCCCTTTCCTTTCCTGTGACTCAGTAATTAGCTATTTCATTCAGTGTGAACACAATTGGGCAGCTTTCTTGATACCTGGTGATACACGACACCTCACATCCCACCATTTGACGACCTAAACTGAAGTTATATAGAGAGATAGGGATGGAATTATATAGGGTGTATATCTTTCTCGTACCCACGCCTAAGATTTTAACACGTAATGGCAAGGCTCTCTTGATGGCAATATTCTTGTTTTTGTTTCTAGGATTTATAATAATTTGTTTGCAATAGGTTACTTCTAGGTAAGCGCGGTCCATCGTCGACCGCATCGTCGTTTTCCATCAGGTGAGATAGCGGTCAAGCGCGAACCAATAATCAATAAAAAAAAAATCCTAAATGAGTCAAGAAATGGATAGAAAAATCAAGTTTTAATATCTACATAAAATATTCTTGTAGCTGTAGCTTAGCTGTAATCATGTTCTCGGGGTAAACTTGGCTAAAGACCATTGACAGAAAAGTTTGGAAGAAGAAACGGGGAGGTCTTTGCCCAGCAAAGGGACACACCATAGTCTATTAAAAAAAATACAATCAACCTTAAACTAAAAATAAGCTTTACGATTGTCTTATAATATTTCTTCTAGTTGATCCATCTCCAATTAGCACCTATCAGCGAAAATGTTGTGACGTCTTTAACAACATCATGTTAGCATGAAATCTTGTGATTTTCAGTCTCATGACAATTTAATAACAGAACAATTGTGGCTTAACCTTTCGTATTCCATTACGGAACGCAGATCTACGCGAAACACAATAGATTTTTAATTGTATCTCTAATTACGGCATAAGAGAGGTCAAACAGCTTCGTCTGTAAGTAAAAAAATACTGCGATTTAGCTTTCTTTACCTTGCATTTTTGTTGGAAGTTATCTTTGTTAAACACACGATGTCTCTGAAATTAATCTTTTCTACAACCATTGACGTAATTAAACAGCAAATAATTTTCTTATGTTTCTGTAGAATCTTACTTATTTGCTCTTGTTCATATTTACTTGCATCTCAGACACCTTTCAAGAAAGAATAATCCTGACTGACAAGGCAAACTTCTATAAGCCTGAATGTCAGGATATATTTCTAAAGGCTAGTACACAAGACGCGATGTAGTATGTTTTACTTAGTATTAATTAACCAAGAAACAACATAAATAGTTTATGCAGTTTTCGGTTTTATTTGCAGCCTAAAATAAGTACCATTCATTTCATTGCATTTGTTCAGGATAGATAAATTATAAGTATGAAATTGCATGTCAATTTGCCCGCCGTAGCTGTGCGTCGCCGCTGCGATCACGCAACGCTAAGACTACGTCGAAGCAACGCATACGTTGCGATGACGTCTATGTGGTCAGCAATTCGCCAATTTTCGTTACGACGACATAACGCGCTGTCTAATTAGTTTTTTTGGTCGAGAACAAAATTCATGAAATGAGTGACATTCAAATTAAGATAAAAGACCTTAATATAATTAAATATAAAGGTGTAGATGTTCTATAGCCTCAAAACAATGCTGGGCCCGACCTTCACAGGTCGATGTTCCGCGTGGGCCGAAGCCAGACTCCAGGGTAAGTGGGTTTTGTTCGAGGTATCACACACACACATATATGCGGTGTATACTTACTTCCCTTCATGCTAAAGGAATGTGAACAACTTTCGAGTGCCTATAGGTATAGTTATAATATTAATGGTTAAATAAGATTTGAACTGTAGGAAAGGGTAAATAATTAATCGCAGCAATGTTCTTCGTTTTACAGCCCAAAAAAATATAGCTAATTTCATTAAAAAAAAAGAAAAATTAAAAAAAAAAACAGGTATGTATTCTGTATTTTCATTTATGTTTAATTTAAATATGTTAATGTTTATATTGAATATAGAGAGAGAGTTTTACAAAAAATACTTGCGAAGAAACAATTCCTAAAACTGACTTCCGACAGTAAGACAACACACACTTTTATTTTAACTATTGACGATCACTTAATAAATAAATATCTTGATGCGAAACTTTTTGTATACGTGAAAAAATCAGACAATAAGTGGAGCATAGCCGAGACTCCAGCGCAAAACAATCGCTCAAAGCGCGCTCGTTTGTGGCTTGGCAAGTCAGTCCACACCATAGATATATATGGATATCTTAAGGACAAACGTCCACACAAAACCTAATTTTGGATACGTACGACCACGACCTTACAGATATGTAAACCGCTTCCGGGAAAACTACTGATTGCGATAAACATACAACACAACTCATTATTCTAATCTACACTAATATAATAAAGAGGTAAAATTTGTTTTTTTGTTTGTAGGAGGTAATCTCTGGAACTACTGGTCCGATTGGAAAAATTTTAGCAACAATAGAAAGCTGCTTTACTCCTGCCTGAGTGACATAGGTTATATTTTATGTACGCGGGCGAAAGCTAGTTCTTAATAATATGAAACACAATTAAATGCCGTGTATATCCTGCCTGGTAAAGCCGACATGGCGATGAATTTTAACAGGGTACCTAATTGAATTTTTAAGTAAAGACATTTAAATGTATTTGCTTGCTAGGCATAGAACACGTGTGCGTCGCTCTAATGTACGTTTTTCATGCGATCTTCTTCTTTCTCATTATTTCTAGATTTATCTGTCGTGTGTATAACGATGGTTTTTAACATTGAAAGCTATTGGTAGGTACTTCGAGCCTGAATTGCTCTACTCCTGGACACAGGATTCTTTCATTTCTAATTGAATCTTCAATTTCGTTTCATTTCTTCTAATTTGGTACTTCTTTTCACCAATCTCCGAAGCTAACCTCCCAAATTTCACCATCTTTCCCCGTTAGCTACGTGGAATTCAATCTTACGGTTACGATAAGACTTAGATTGGTAGAAAAAACAACACCAAGCAATTAGTTTGTAGCAAAAATGATTCTACAATTGATAAGGTCATAGGTTGATCAAATCAGTTGAACAATGCAATCAAAGAATACAAAGAGCAATAAATCAAATGATATGAACGCAGTGACGTTATCAGAGAGACGACGTGAGTTATGGAACCACAGAGTTCAAGAGGATAAAGGTGGCTACTAGGAGTGGCAGGCAGTCGCCTACTTCTGCGAAGCAGTAATGCTAGCAAAGGAGGAGGTCGACCGCATAAGGCAATGGCATTCACGCCACAAACCCCGCCGGGATCCCGATCCCGAATTCCGGCCACCGCAATTGCGGGCTTGCGGTTGGCAAGCAATGAGTAGCTAATTGGTTATGTTTGCTAGTTTTAGGTTTGCGTCATTATGTGTAAATAAACTGTTTTTCTTTCTTTCTTTGTAGAGACTAAATCGGCAACCTTTTTTCTTTTTTTACCTTCTTTTATTGTATTTATGGTGTACCTACAATAAAGAGTATATCCATCTATCTATCTTTTCATAAAAATAAAGCTCTCAAGTAAATCGTGTCATTGCCTCATAGACATCAGTCGTAAGCATCATCATTTCAGCCGCAAAACGTGCTCTGTTGGACATAGACCTCCCCGTGACGCTACAGCGATCGGTCCTGTGTGTCTTGCATCCATTGTTCTGTAACCATTGTATTGATAAATAGAATACTTAAAATCGTAACAAAACAATCGAGATATACGAATATGTAATTATCTTTAAATAAATATATATAAAAGGAGAAACTGACTGACTGACATATCAACTAAAAAACAAAACCACTGAGATTAGGAGCGTGAAATTTTGCACAAAGCTTCCTTTTATGACGAAGGCGAACACTAAGAAAATTCAGCTCCTAAAGGGATGTAATGGGGGTTTAAAGTTTGTATAGATAACCTGCTTTAAGGCTGGCGAAGCTGCTGGCTGAGGACTAATGTATATGTAACAATTTTACACCAGTACACCGGACGCTTATTTAAAAGAAAAAAAAAATTAAAAATGTTTAATTCATTAACAAAGTTATTTCAACAATATTGAGGTTGACCTCTTCTTTTAAGAGTGAAAACACCTGTGCTAGGAGAGGCCGCTCTCCTTTGCCCTGATTACATTTATGTATTTAAATAACTAATATTAAATTAAAACCATGGTATGTATCGTTTTCTATGACATGCGGAACTTTGACGATAGAGCGTATATCTAAATTCTCTTATGACTTCGTCGCTATAATATTGATTTAATAAGAAAGATATTAAGATATATTTATTTTACTGTTAATTCACGCTAAATACTTTTCAGCGTTTGATAGTCTAGTTAGCACGTGTTATGGCAAAATTGTGATGTCTCTTCCACAAAGGCCATTCATTAAGAGTTGAAGTTCGTCGCTGATGAAGGATTTAAAAACTTGTATCATACCGGGTAATTTTTTAACCACTGCGTAATTTTTTTTTGGTGGCTCAGTGTAAGCAATAGAACACATTTCTATTCTTATTCTTATATTCTTTATTGTATACTGATATTTGTTTTTTTAATACAAATTTACAAGACAGGTGATGTACATAGGCGAGCTTAACCCACAATTGGGTTTTCTTACAGCAATACCCAAGTACCCAATTTTCTATTTTTAGTTTCTACCTTTTTTTTTCTAATTTTTCCATTTCGTCCCTTTGTCCCAAGCGACGGCCATAGAATAAGTTCCTGAGTAAACAAGTCTCGTAAGCGTTAACTTAATTTTTTACTTTTGACACATATCTAAATAAAAAATACCTATTTATTAAAATGTATTCAAGTTTATCGTGTCTCAATTTGCGCACTGGTTAAAAAAAAATCCTGTATATATATTTACAATCCTTGCTCTGTACACGAACCGATCTAGTACACTCACTGCATGTGGTGGAGCTGTTAGATAAACATTTATTTACGCTGTCAGTTGACAGGTTTTATGATGCGAACATGTGTGGGTTTGTATGACCTATTTTAACGGTCTTTAAAGTCCAGCACTAGTCAATTTATTGGTCATATCGCCGGAATCACAGGATATGTGAATGCATTGGCCTCTTCATGTTGTATGCCTCATTGTGGATTAGTAAAGTGGCTATCAATGCTAACCATCGATATACAATGTACTACGCACTAGATTAGGCGTACTGTACAGTCACTCTGTAGGCCATACCTTAAAATTGATGACATTGCAGTTTCGACTTGTCAGTGCTGTAAGTTTTAAAAGTTTTGCTAGACGACAATGCCAATGAAGTGCTGAACTGTACTTTTATATTAATTTTTCAGTATTTTGACAAATAGTGTCTACGAACTTGCTTGTCTATCGCTCGATGATCCTAACTGCCCTGATTATGTACGTGATCTACTGCAACGGTTCGCCTGCGTTATTGTTTCCTGCTCCGTGCTTCCATGGGCGAGCCTACACTGTTCGTCATGAACTTGACTAGCCCATACATCAAGACTTTTTCCAATCCTGCTGGTACTTCTAGAGATTACCGTGTTTGAGCAAATAGAAATCTTCTTGCTTCTCCCAAAAACAAATAATTTCATGGCGTGATCAAACGTATGGTTAGGCTCCGTAACCATAATAAAAGAAAAAACTCACGTAGTAGATAAGTGACAGCCTAGGACAGGAAAATAGGTTTAGACTACATGAAGAAAGTGGAAAAACTTCTCGTTGTAGCGTCGTTACATGTCACATGACATGCATAAGACATTCGAGATTATTTGCACACAGGGTCCGGGTTGAATGCTAATACAGTGAGCTGACCCTTCGGGTTAGGTCAACAGTCATCTCAAACGCACGTGCTTCAGAAAATGTTGAGTATTGCGATCCCAATTAGCTTTTGAGTTAAATTTAAAAAGCATATATATTCCTTTGGAGGTCTTTGCCCAGCAGTGGGACAATACGGGCTAGAAATAATAATAATATATTATACTCCGTTCAAAATAGCATGATACATTTAAAAACCTATTTTACTGTCCGTTCAACCGATTTTGAGTTTTATTACGTTGGTGGAATGGCAAATGGTGACTGCAGCGAATAGTTTGTTTTTTAACGACTTTTCTGCTGTTAATGCCATTCTTATGCCTACGGAATAGAAGTTAAAATCAGTTAAACAGACAGAGGTCTCTTAATTGTACTGATTTGATATTTATCATAGTATCTATTAGTTTATAATATTAGCTTATATACGTATTTTATTATTATAAGTTACTTGTTTAAATTATAAGTATTACACTATATTTTAATTATATCTTATTATCTGTTATCTATTTAGAGTGCACACCTACCACAGTGTTGTCTTTTTTAACCCAAAGGTTGACTGGTAGAGAATGCCTTGTTGCATTAAGTCCGCCTATGTACAACTACTGTACATAAAGATTAAATAAATAAAAAGGTTTCTTTTAATGTCTAATCGTAACGCGTATAGAGTATGTATTATTCAAACGGATCTTCCACTTCACTTGGTTTTCGACATCTAACGTCATGTCTTATAGAGTCAACCATATGTATTACTTATGGTCTCAGGAAAATGATGATTCTAGCTTTTCTTTCAATCTCCTATTCTGCAGAAACCGCTTTTTTTGGACAATTAATAAGATGAAAGCCCGTTAAACAGTGCTATTTCTTTGTAAACGTAATAATAACAAGAATACAATTTTACTTTTTTATTATCCTAGTTAACTCAAGTTCCAATCATTTTATTACAAGCATCTGTACTTGAAACGATAATTAATTAGTCTCTTTATAGCCCACGAGTAATCTTACTCTCAAGGTTTAGAATATCAAATGAAAATATCGGTTAGAAATTAGTACACAGAATACATGAAGATTAATATGCATGTTAGTATATTAAAATCGTCACTGGAAACCGAAGGCAGTTAAAATTCTAAATATTATTTTAAAACAGTAATTGCGGAAATACAGCCTCGGAGAATAAATGCAAAATTTACAAAGAATACAAAAGTCCACAAGTCTCTAGAAATAGCCACTGTTAAAGAACAGTTAGACATGTAAATAAAAAGTTTTTCTTTCTTTCTTCTTTCTTTCACATGTCTGTAAAGGCTACAAACAGACTTAAATGCCACAAAAAAACAATTAGCGAAAAAGTGATTATTTGGAACAGAGTTAACTCATTTATCTGACCTATCTATTTTATGTCGTAAGTCATTGGGCGCAAAATGAGTGCCTTTGATACAATCAGTAAGCAGGGAAAACATTATGCCATTAAAATATCAAATTGTAAAGAAAAAACTAGGGCATACGAATGAAACGCCCATTCGGTTTCAAGGAATCATCCGAAAGCATTCATGAACACAGACCATTACGTATTCCGATAGAGAAGGACACAGATAATATAATACAGATAAAATTCATATAATATACGGGAAGGACAGGACTAGTTTCACTCTGAAGATACTTTCTGAATGAGATGAAACGTCATTGGACTAAATACATATATTACTAAATCTTGTAAAATCAATTATGACGTCAAGCCAATTTAATCATAGCCAGATAGCTGATTGTAAATGGACAAAACTATAAAAGGAAAGTGATTTATTTTTTTGCTCTGAGAAAATAAAACGAAGACGGTAGGATTACGCCTACAACAAATCTTAGAGCAATACTTGAAACAAGCCTTTATTTCAGGGGTGAAAGCCAGCCAAAACCAGAGTAGCGAAATAAATCGTTAAAGGTTTTACTCAAGTAGGTCAGATCTCCTCAAAAATACTTTTTGATATTTTTGAACGAATCTCCTGTTGTCTCTGGTATCTTAATGTCATATTCAATGTCAGTTTTTGGCGAATACTGTTTTTCAATCAAATGTTGAAATATTGCTTTCAGTATTCGTTTTGGTTTAGTATGTGTTGTGTTTGGTTTTGTATCATAGTGCTAGTGGTGTTTGGAAACTAAAGATTATTTGGTATCCACTTATAGTCAGTAAGTATAATCTTATAAGTTTTTCTTGCCATGGCAAATGAAGCTATAAATAGGTCACTGAAAGCTGTACGTATCGTGGAGGAGTAAAATAATTATAGTCTTGTTCTTTTCGAATCAATGATGAACTCGTTAAACTGTTCGGGCCCAGTAGTCAGCTACGTTAACTGCAGCATCGGTGTCATCCATTAAATCCTCCATAGTGCAATTGTATAGGCACTTAGGGCATTCTACCAAGTAGCTCATGTTTTGAACGGGGCACCGCACTCAAGGAGTGGAATTCCTTGTCGGAGTCTGTGTTTCCTGATGGCTACAATCCGGGAATCTTTAAAGTCAAGAGTGAATAGGTTACTTCTAGGTAAGCGCGCTCCATCGTCGACTGCATTGTCACTTTCCATCAGGTGAGATAATAATCAAGCGCGAACCAAAAAATAATGTATTTACAGCAGCCTAGTTTTGTTTTTACGCATAAAAAGTTCTTTCAATTATGAAGTGATAAACAATGCCGTGCAGACACTAAAACGAAGTAAAATAAGCGTATTTTACAATACTTTCACTGCGTTTTAGTATCTGCACGGCAATAAATAAAAACAATACCTAATGAGCTGGTGCCAGATAGTCTTACTAACACAGCATCTTCGTTTATTAGACGAAACATTGTAGTGTGTGGTCTATTTCAGTCTTGCGTTTACGTTTATGAGTATGACTAACACGTTATGGGTTACGGCATAATCCATTGAGGAACTTTAGTACCGATTGCGTTTGCAATTTGTTCAAGAGATTAGGGTGACTTTAATTTGCAATCTTTCTAGGGTTGAAATAATTTTGGATAATATTCTCAAAATGATCATGGGTCAAAACCTGATTCGTAAAAAAAAAGTGCCTTCTATTAGTTTTTGCTGGTCTGTTCTATCTTACCCTGCTCCTCTGCTTCCATCTGCCGCAGACACGAGCTTCTTACTTCCAGTTTTTGCGAAATTTGTATAGTTCGTTCGTGGTCTACGGCAAGCGTGACCCGTTTCTTTGTACGACATGATTGGTCTCGCCATATTCACCTAAGTCTGCTGCGATGTCTGGTGTCAGGGCTTCGTTAGCTCTTTCGAAAAAAATTGCGATGTCATCTGGCTTTCCAATTTAATGCCCCCCTTTAGGTGGTCCTTTAAGTACATAGTAACTAAAGCGGGGATTTCACTACCAGACTGCCCGCATGTCGCAAGTACGAAGATCAGGCAAAAATCATTGGGTTTATTTCTAAAGCAAGTTTCCGTCTTCTTTCTACCATGTTGTACAATTGACCGAACTGCAGCTCTCCGAAAGACTAAATGCCCGCTATGTATGTTTACAAAACGGGCAAGCGACCGACTTGACCGGGCCGGGCGGTCCGCGGGCAGTCTGCTAGTGAATTCCCGGCTTTACTGTTAACTGTATTTATACAGGAATAAGTCTATTCTGGGTCTGTTCCTTATGACTTCGTGCGTGTTTCATAATGATAAAGTGTTGCAGAGTTTTATTAAAGTCATTTTTTCTGAATAAGTCATTTAAAGGTGACATTTTTCAAAGCCAGCTATTTAATATTTGGCCCCCACGGCGCCATAAATATGGCAATACATTTTTATTGGTCATAACTTAGTTTCTAGGATTTACCGCGTGTACGCTCGCACGCAATATTCTTAATAAATTATCATCAAAATATTTAAATTGTCGCTTTTGGACTTGCGTTATTTCATGGTAGTTTAGTATGTTATTTTGTAGGTTTATATTCCGGTAAGACCGCTGATTTTTATTGATACAATTTTCCTCAGTGACCCAATTTACTTTACGCATATCAGTAGCCAAGTAATGAGATCAAGGTTGGAAGACAGAGTTATCGAATGCCAGATTGTTGAGACTATAGTTTATTATAGGACGATACATACTAATATTATAATTGAGAAAATGTATGGGTGGCTGTTTGTTTGTCCGTCTTTCACGGCAAAACGGAGCGACGAATTGCGTGATTTTTTTAAGTGGAGATAGTATAAGTAATAGTAGAAATGGAGGGTGGAAGTTAGTGGGAACATTCTGCAATTTTCGAGGTAGAAAGCCCGAATTTAACGCGACCGTAGCCGCGGGCAAAAGCTACTAAATATATGTAAAAGAGACGCGTGAACGTGTTTAATGTAAACGTTTTCATTACTGCACGTGATGCACTTGTGAAGTTGTGACAGTCAATGACCTTTGAATATTTTATTATTGTTTGTATTCAAACAAAGGTTTTAATCGTTGGAGCGACTATCCGGTTTACTGAATCTGATTTTTGTTTTTCGATTTAGTCGCTAATACGTTTCTTTGGCAGTGTACTTTTCGCTCCTTGTATCTTTTTCCTTTTCTCGTATTTTGTGGTAGCAAACATGAAAAAGGCGGTTTCTGAAACTACCAAATTTTTGGGTATTTCGTTCGTGTAACGTACTCTAGCATTGATTTCGAAAACTACCAAACATGAGATTTTCTTTTCCTTTATTGACACTGCGACCTTCAACTATTCTTTCACCATTCACTCTGATATAATTGTTAATCAGATTTCTCTCGATAAGCCACTATCTATCCCCACAATCTGATTACCGAGTCGACCACCCTGTAGCTTTGATACAGTCGCGTAGTAAATATCAATCTCTTTGACATTTTTATCTTTATGTAAACAACAACCGTGATATGCGAAAAATTCTGAGTGGGTAGTTAGAAAATGAGTACAAATTGATAAGGAACCTTTGTTATCGGATATTATTATGCTAATAATGGTTTGGTCTGGTTTTCATAGGATAGGGCTTAATGAATGTGAACGTACACGCAATTAAATATGTAATTTTGATTAAAGGTTTGAGTAGATTAAAAAAAAATACTATGAACTATTTTTTATTTATTTTAATAAAATTTATTGTACACCATAAGACATGCAAAATTTACCACCAGTGCTTGATTGCGATCCCACCTGATAGTGTAGTAACCAATCGTTGATGGTGAGGGGCGCTAGTTTATAATATTGTTTCCGTCTGCAGTCTTTCTCTCCGATTATAATTTCGGTTTCTTCGAGGCTAGAGTGACTAGGCTCTGGTGTGTTATTTTAATTATATTAAAATAAATAAAAAATAGTTCATAGTACTTTTTTTTAATCTACTCAAACCTTTAATCAAAATTACATATTTAATTGCGTGTACGTTCACATTCATTAAAGTTTAGTCAAGCTCTAATATTTACATATTTTTTTAGCCTAACAAATGAATACTTTTGTAAACATTTGGAGTCCCTAAACCAATGTCTTGGAAAATAGACAGCCTATAACCACACCCATAACACCTTTAAGGCTCAACGGAATATTAAATGTAATCTAACACACTGCCTTTATCACAAAACACCGCAAAACTTACTTAGACTTTCAAAACAGAACAAGATCCTTCAGATGAGAATACAGAGAAAAAAAACAAAACAACATTACTCCTTTCAGTTTTGCCCACAGAACTTAGAATACTCCTATCTTTTCTAGAGGCGGCATTGTGATAACATTCCACACAAATTACGCGCCACACAGTTTATTTATTGGAATTGACAGCTAAAACAAAAGAAATAAAGATAAAATGTAAGAGTTTATTTACAACAAACATGGTGCATACCTTTCAGCTCAAAACAACAACAATGACGATTCTGGTTATGGATATATTATGACAGTGGATAATTGTGCTCACTACATTGTGCTGACATTAAACTCAACTACTTTCTGTTTGCAGACAAGTCTGCAAGCAACTTGCATGCAAACTGTGGTCTGGTTTTTTGGATAGGAAATCATGTGGTATCTTCTTCCGCTTTGGATGGTGCGAGATGAAGTGTCAAGATTTTACTGACTAAAACCTACCTCTTTCTCCAGTTGCTTTTTGCGTTTTAGGGTCTATGGTAATTCGAACTATCCCGCAATGCGAGTGTGCGTTCTCGATCGCGTTAAAATAAACATTTTTTTTTGTTACGAAATTCATTTCATTTATAGTTTTTAAAATACTATGTACATAACTTTAAAAAGTAATTAAACTATTTATATTAATTACATACATATAATACAAAAACAATTTGTACTAAAACAGCATACGTCTACGGCAATAACAGAAAATCTCTTTTTCTTATACACAATGCCTTAGTATAGATACGGTCTCAGCAAGAGCGACGATTCCGAAGTCTGTGGTCCTTCCTATAGTGACTGAGGATGAATATCTTTTACAAAGTGTAGTCTCCCGCAGCTCTACAATCCTGGTAATGTCATATGAACTCGTTTCCGCCTTCCTACTGACCTATAATATACGATAAGTAGGGTAGCCATGTATACTTGGCCGTTTAGGATAAAGTGGGATTAAATACTCGCCGTTACCAATGTTTGAATTATTCAAAACAAAAAAAAAATTGAAGTCCAACGTGACCTTTTGATTTTCAAAAGAGGTGGTTGTTTTTGAGGCTTCCAATAATTGAATAATTAAAAAACTTGTTTTTATCACCAAAACATAACATTTGCATCCCATTAATATTAAACAAACAACAAAAAAACACTACCTAACATAATGTGCTCGAAACCGGTTTCAGTAATGCAGATGCAGATAAAGACCATTTAGATCTACTTATTAAAAAAAATGCAGGTGTCTTTTTTCCAACAAATAAAGTGCGTATTTTTTTTCTTTTTTTGTTGAATAGGACACGTCGGGTAGTAAGTAGGTCTGCTAGTAAGTCATAAATGTGCATAATTAAACATGAATAACAACTTTTCTAACTCTAAAGGATCTAAGAAACTACATGCAGATTCGTAAAAAAAATTGAAAAAGGTTTTTAAGTCTGCCTTTAAAAGCAAATCACTGCTTTCGACAACCCTTAACACACAATGCTAAATCCCATCTCATTTTATCCACCTCAACACAGGTTGTCGAAAACACGGCTGAATAAATTAATCAATAGGTAGCTGGACCGTGATGGTAATTGCGTTATTTGGAACGTGGCACTGTCATGAGGGCATTATCGGGTCAACACTACAGTACTTGTACCCGTACATTATAGCGTGTGAACTGAGTACGTTGCAACTCATTACAGCAATTACTTCACTGTTGTTAGTGTTGGTAACGGAGATCGGTTTAGACGGGGTGAATTTATACTGGCCCTCCGCTCGATCGACATGCGGCAGACATGTCCAGCCCAGTCCCACTTAAGCTGAGCAGATTTCTAAGCCACGTCAATGTTTTGCGTTTTGGAGCGCAGTACAGTGTTTCGAACGCGATCCGTTATTTTTACACCTATTATACTACGCTCCATAGCACGTTGGCAAACCTTATTAAGAGATAGGTAATGTTTTTTGACTAAGTACTTCAAAGAATCCAGTACAGTTTTTGCATTAAAGCAGTTGCTGGTAAGCTCAGTAGCTTGCCTAACGGACATAGGAATGCGAGCCACAATCGCACCGCCTGGACCGTGAATGATTTGTCACAGAACTTGGTCAAAAATGATCTCAAGTGTCTAGAATGTGTGTCATGCAGGTAGGTACTTAAAACGTTCTTTGAGATAAGAGGGGGTTATAGAAATAAACAGGACACTGTAAAGTAACGATAAGGATTGGAATGTAAAAACGTTTTGTTACGTTTTTCTCTCCCAAAACAATTACCCTACTACCAATTATTTTCTATTAAAGACCTAACCCATACCACACAAGGACAAGGTGAATTTCACAGATTCTTAGTTAACTTTCTAAATACCGAAGTTGAGAATATTTAACGACATATAGGAAACGCGGTTCCTTAAACTCCGGAGCGGAATAATTTGATGGAATTCCTTGCGACTCCCAAACTCGGTCAAGCATGGTGCCTCTAGCGATAACAAAGAGTATGCTATGCTAACCTACTCACTACTTGAGCCTACATACATTGTTTGCTTACTGTATTTATTCAAGACTAGCTTTTGCCCGCAGCTTCGCCCGCGTACATAAAATATAGCCTATGTCACTCAGGAGTAAAGCAGCTTTCTATTGTTGCTTAAATTTTTCCAATCGGACCAGTAGTTCCAGAGATTACCCCCTACAAACAAAAAAACAAACTTTACCTCTTTATTATATTAGTGTAGATAAGGCGTGTCAAGACGGGTAATCACCAATAACTAACGATAATAGTAATGGCTTATGTTAATTAGTCTTAACCTTTCGACTGCCGTAATTACAGACACAATTAAAAGACAATAGGTGTGTGGACACCGGTGTCCTCTTGGGGCGTAATTACCTAATGGTACTAAGTTAAAAATAAACAAACGATTTGAAAACAAAACATAATTATGTAGTTAGCTTGTAAGCTTTGTTAGAAGTGGTGTTGTAGTAAGAAAGTTTGAGTTGAAAAAGAAAGAGAAAATATTTTGCCACGTGTTTGGATATCGACGCCAGATATTTGCCTAATGAGGTACTCACAGCTTTAATTACTGTTCGGGATGTTGAATCGTTTAGGTTTCTTCTATTGTTTCATTGTTGTTTTGTTATTGATTAGTTCTATTTACGTAAAGAGGGAATGTGTATGAAAAAATATTTGTTATTTAACCAGTAATGACGGCTCCTCGTTAGTGCCGTGAATCCAACAAAAGCAAACTTAACCTCAACAGTGAGTTATTCTCCCAGCAAACCTTTCATCATCATGTCAGCCGAGCGACGCCCACTGCTGGGCATAGGCCTCCCCCAAGGATCTCCACAACGATCGGTCCTGTGCTGTCCGCATCCAGCGGCTTCCCGCGACCTTCACCAGATCGTCGGTCCACCTTGTAGGGGGCCTGCCCACGGCGCGTCGTCCGGTACGCGGTCGCCATTCGAGAACCTTTCCACCCCAACGGCCATCGGTTCTCCGCGCTATGTGTCCCGCCCACTGCCACTTCAGCGATGCAATCCTTCGAGCGATGTCGGTTGTTTTTGTAGCAAACCTTTAAGTGATTGAGAAAGATATAAGAGGAAAGGATCGAATGTACAAAATCATCTTACCTTATTGCAACACTGCTTACCATCAGGTGCGATCGCAGTCAAGCACTAGTTTATTGCAAGTTAAAAAAAAAAAAAAAAAAATCATCATCATCTTTCTGCCTCTGTTCCGTTTTATTTGGAGTCAACGCAATACGTTTTTTCTTCTTCTCTCCTGTCACCCATCACGTCAGGATCCAATGTATAAAATAAACCTACATAACGATGGCTTAGAGTGAATACCTCGTAACTGCAAAATACGTAACTTTCCAGGACACTAAAAAAACCAAGTGAGACCGTTATTATCATGCATTTAATTTGTAAGTATGTGTTTATTCAAATATTTTAAGAGTATAGATTTACGAGTATTTCAAAGACTTATATCTCCAGTTTTTCAATTGTTTCGACAAGCTCTGACGCGCCGTCGTGAAGTTATCGCGAGTTGAGTGTAGTTACGAGGTATGCAATCAACGTCACAGATGCAACTATATGAATCGAAAAAAATTTGCGTGACACAAGATTGTGCGTTATGAACTCTCTTTTCAAGAAACGTAATAAAATAAAATTAGCTAAAATTGCATTCCCGAGGTTTTCACTCAGCCGTCGATAAATAAGAATTGCAATAAGGTATTCTCTATTCCTGACAACATTTGGATCGATAAATTGATCTATAGATCATCTAAACTACTTTAACCGCATAGTCATATCTTTGTTTCCTGCATAGTAATACGTAAGCATCATATTACAAAGTACACATCAACAAAATGTATATAGAATTAATTTTTACTAGCTTTTGTCCGCGGCTTCACCCGCGTGGTATTGGGGTTGGAGTTTCCGGGATAAAAAGTAGCCTATGTCATATTCCGGAATGTATCCTATGCCTGTGCCAAATTTCATCCAGATCCGTCCAGCCGTTTTGGCATGATTGAGTAACAAACATCTAAACATCGTAACTTTCGTAATCTACACTAATATAATAAAGAGGTAAAGTTTGTTTTTTTGTTTTTTTGTTTGTAGGAGGTAATCTCTGGAACTACTGGTCCGATTGGAAAAATTTAAACAACAATAGAAAGCTGCTTTACTCCTAAGTGACATAGGCTATATTTTATGTACGCGGGCGAAGCCGCTGACAAAAGCTAGTTTATAATATTAGTAAGGTTTTGAAAAAAAATATTGCGGAGGCGAAGTTAAAACTCATGAATATTTAATCGCCACGACACATTGTAAAAAATAAACATGTTTGTCTTATAGTGCAAACTGTCAACATTAGAACCAGATTTTGAATTATTCTAGTTTCTGATCGCTTATTTGCGGGACGTGGCAATATAATAATTTAGCGGAGTTTTTCTATTTAACAAACTTAGCTTGAGCTATGAAAATAAAGAAAAATACTTGACATTTAAACGAAATTCTTGTAGACTTGAAAACGACGCTCAATTCAAAGTCAATCTCGTTAGAACATAACAAAATTTACATAATACACTTAACTAATGCCAATATCAAAGCAGTGTAATGATTTATTTGTGTGGACTAGTTTGTGTTGCGGTTCGTAACGAGAACACGTCCAAATGTGCCACTGTACTGTGAATAGTTTGTGAGAATCGTTAACGAATCTAGTCAGGATGGTTTATAACTATGGAACATTCCATAGGAACGCTGGAAAGGGTAAGCCACTTTTTCATGGTATTTTTACATACTTTTGTGACCGATGTTTGTGATCTAATCGAGTAAAAATTTGATCCACTTTAATCCAGTTACCGATGTAGCTGCTTTTTTAATTGAGATGCTTCTGTTAATCAGATGACAATGCAAAATGATTACGTCGAGGAGTTGATCTGATGATGGATACGGAAGGTAGCCATAGGAACTGTGTAATTAAACGACTCAACCCCATCAAGTTTGGGCTCGTGTGATTCGTCTTCCAAAAGCGCTATAAAAAAAAAATTACAATAAAAAGTTTTTGATAAAATAATATTACGTGACGTGCTGCTGCGTGATGCTTGGATTGGGAAAGTTGAAAACAATGAGAAATATAAATCTGTTTAATTTTAATTTGTTACAAATTATTACGCAATAAAAGTAAAAGAATGTTCCTATAAATTATTGTTTTATCTGTTGCTAGGAAAGTTTTTGCTATACGAGTAAATATCAGGACAAAAGTATATTCGGGTACAAAACCTTTACATTAAAAAAATATAAAGATGAGAATTGAATTGTAATGTGATATTGATACCTTTCTAAATTGTGCGACGCGTAAGTATGTTACCGCTGGCGCCGTACCCATGTAATGTTCCATTAACATTGATACTGCATTTAATAACAATATTTCAAATGATAAATTCTGCATCTTCGATGTTTCTTCCCTCTTTTGACCTATTACTTTCCGTTGCTGGTTATATTCGAAATGGTGTAAACATTACTTTAAAGATTTTTACGTTCTAATATTGCTTTATTATTATTTGTTTCATTAATTAGTAGGTTGGTTTGTTTTTAAAGTTAACTTGTCGTCTACGCCCTTGAACCAACCTGTTTTCGACGAGTAATACGGTACATTTAGAACGTTCTTACGTAGTGTCTCGAAGATCTATTTCGTAATTCGTAAATAAAATATAAATCAGTAACATAAAGCTTGAATGCGACACTTTTATATAATATTGTTTGGAAACTAATTCCATGTTCAATATTTCGCCAAGTTTGGCACTAAATTGATTTGAACTCAAAAGGTCAAACACAGGTCCTGCTGCTGAAATAAATTCTATAAATAAAATAATTAGATCCAAAGTGACCTTTAGCAGGCCATTCGTGGAAGATAAGCAATCTAAAATGTTAATGGGAATCTTCTTGTTGGTTCAAATCAAAAGACCGATCGTTAGGGTATATTTGTAGTTGACAAGACGTCAAAATATTGTTAACGATCGATATCGGGTTGGCTAAAAAGGCGTCGAGCTGATGATAACGTCAAATTGACAGAAAATATGGACGAGGGACCACGAAGGATCACAAAAAGCGTAAGGGACAGAAATGAAAGATGGAAAGTAATAGTCTTTTATTATCAGTATGATAAAGAACTGAAATTCCAGCCTCTCTGCCAATTGAAGGCAAGACACAGTTTCCAGGGCGCAGCGAATATGGCACTACAATTTAACCTTTTGAATACCGTAATTAGAGACATAATAGAAAGATAATACTGGTGCGAACGCTGGCGTTCGCGTGGAGCTCTAGAGTTTAATATACATTTTATTCACTATATATTGCTATAATATATTACAAGTCTATTTAATAACCTTGTTTCTCTGTGTAGGTCTTGCTAGACTCGCCTACTTCCATACACTTATCAAGTTATTGACCAAAACATGTATAAGTAGCTAATAACATTTGTATAGGTAAATCATTCCTCCCCGTTCTGAGTAGAACGTCAGACTTTTACTGAGGAAAATGCAGCTGTGTTTCATCGGTTGCACTTTGCCTTTCAAGGCTGAGGTAACTCTTTTGAACAATCCCGCAATACTTTTCTATGTGAAAAGTCATCAAATGACTTCTGCTCTGGGGTGAAGCAAGACGACCTCAGACTTTAACTGACTAAAACCCACCTGACTTTTAGTTGCTTTGTCTATCAGGGACGTAGTAACTCGAACAAGCCCGCAACTTTTGTATATGTCTATGTATCCAATTTCCATGAATCATTTGTAGGATTTCCAATCGCACTGTTCCATATGAGTCATGTTTCATTTGATTATCTAATTGGTTCCTTCCATCGGAATTGCCTTGCTATGTAAAAACGTAGGTTTCTCACTAGATAAATATTTATATGGCCTACGAATCTTTGGTCGGATTTGCGCTTATGATTTGTAGAGTAATGCTAATGTCACACACAGGAAATATATGGAAAGGGACCTTGATAATATTTTCTCAGGCATATAAAAGGGATTTTGAGTAGATCTTGGAAGAAAATGCTTGCTATCAACACATCATTACATAGTATAAAACATAGTCGCTTCCTGTCCCTATGTATGCTTAATTCTTTAAAACTACGCAACGGATTTTGATGCGGTTTGTTTTAAATAGATAGAGTGATTCAAGAGGAAGATTTATATGTATAATACATGCATAATGTATTTAATATCAGCATTGCACCCGTGCGAAGCTAGGGCGAGTCGCTAGTCTAGGTATAATAAAATAAATGTATAGCTAAGCGCAAATGTCGAAAACAGCTGAACCGCTTATTCTTTTTTTGTTGTGTTTGTTATTGTCAGGAGAAGATTCTTAAGAAAGAAAAAAAAATAGGGTAGAGTCGAATAGAGTACCTAATCAGTAAAGCCGAGGGAAAAAGCTAGTATAGTACATAAAAATTGTATAAGATCTTGACTTCCTCTTATCTCATAACATTTTTGCTTGGTTAAAAGCGTTAACGTTATGCTGGAATGACTCAAGACAATTTTGAAGTTGTTTGATAAAATTATGTTAATCATGAAACTTCGCTAACATAATTTTGTAATTGCTTTTTCACGAGTTTTTCTTACTTGGTCTTTGCTGAAGAATGTTTGCTTTCTTTTCTTTTCTAAGACCACTGGGTATATATATTTTTTTGTTTTTAGTATAATATTTTATGCTTAACAATTCTAAAAGGTGAGCAGTGGTGGCCGAGTGGTAACGGCCCCGACTTACGAGTCGTAGGTCGCGGGTTCAAACCCAGCCAGGCGCATTACTTTGTGTAATTTATTTCATCACCACTGCTCTCAAAACGGTGAAGGAAAACATCGTGAGGAAACCGGCATGTCCTAGAACCAAAAATTCGAAGACATGTGACATTCACCAATCCGCTCTGGGCCCGCGTGGTGGATTATGGCCCATTCCCTCTCCTAGAGAGAGGAGGCCTGTGTCCCTGCAGTGGGAACATTAAGAGGCTGATGATGAAGATGATGATGAATTCTAAAAGTATCTTCTAAATTGGCAGCAATCAGCATTTAAAACTTTGATATTTATGAGCAAAAGTGCGTGGTGGAAACGTCTTGCTATCTCTCGCGAAGTTAAAGGCAGTGACGTCACATTTCAGTTTGTGCATCCTTTTTCTATTACTTGACAGTTTCCCTTTCCACCAGTTTTGAAAGTTTTCTAGTTAATTTTAAATGAATTTTAAAAACTCGGCCACTACTGCTCTTCCTACGCCTATAGCGGCTGGAAATTGGAATCGGGATCCCGATGGCTAATCTATGATTTAAGCAATAGGCGTCTAGGCTTTTAGTTTTTTATCTTCCAAATATTGTAACTGACTCAAGTAGATTTCCACAACCACAGCTGCAATTTTAAAAAAATATTAAGTTTTTAGTATGGCTTAAAAAAAAAATAGTCAATAACCTTATTAAAAATTCAATCACCACTGTATGCAACAGTACAAATCTGCAAGCGATAAAAAATGATTTTCTTTTATGAGAGCATTATCGCAGGCATTGTTTTATCGATGGCTATAAGAGTGTGGCTTGGGGCACCTCTAGTTGGCTCAGTTAGCTCTAGTGGTTTACGTGCATACAAGTGAGGAAATTAGTCTGCCGCAGTGTGTTTAACCGTTTTTATTATAGCAAACGTTCAGTAAATGGTTTAACATAATAACTAATAATATGTTTTGTGACCTACTTGTTGATTGCTCGTGAAAGTTCACGTTTTCGTCCGCTTTTCAAAGCTAATGTGTTGTGTTTAGCTTCGTTCGTTAAACCTGCGTTTGTGGTGAGAGTTTTAATTTTGGTGCTTTTTTTTAAGCTGCGAAATCGTCTAATAACTTCGGAAGGAGTTTAACTGAATAAATCCACTCCTGTCCCTTCTTTGTCTTTGTTCCAGGGCTTCGGGATAAATTGTCACTTAACTCACAGCCCCAGTAGGCTTCAAAACTACTGCTCCTTGAGGCGCGAGCGAAACACTACGTACAATTGATGACTTGGCCTTGATCCGGAATGTTACCGGACAACCCGACGGCGCGCAACCACCCGCAAACCATCGCCTATCATCATCATCAGCCTTATTAATGTTCCATAATCCACCACGCGGTGGCTTATGGCCGGCCCACTCAGTGCCAATTGGTGGATGTCACATGTCTTCGAATTTTTGGTTCTAGGACCGGCAGGTTGCCGGTTTCCTGTCCTTTCCACCATGTTTTCCTTCACCGTTTTGAGAGCAGTGGTGATGAAATAAAGTTCACGAAGTAAAGCGCCTGGCTAGGTTTGAACTCGCGACCTATAACTCTTTTAAGTCGGGTCCTGTACTACTCGGCCATCACTGTTCTCTGTACGCCTATAGTGGCTGGAAATTGGGATCGGGATCTCGATGGCTAATCTAACCTTACAATGTATGGTTTAAGCAAAGATTGTCTAGGTTTCTAGTTTTTTTATCATCCAATATTTTAACTGACTTAAGAAGATTTCCAGAACCACATTAGTGACAAAACAAATCATATTTGAGTAAAACATCTGCGTGAACTATCCCGTCTCCCGTCGTTTCCCGTCTTGCTTTGAACTGACAGTCGTGAAATAAGCAATACATATTTATATGCATTTAGTTTACATTACTAATAGTTGGGAATATAAATAGCAATATATTTATTTTATCCTCGTTTGCAGTACTCTAAACTGTCGTAATAATCAAGCCAGGAGAAATACGGTACGCTGGAAGTTTACTCGGTTTTTTTAAATGATGGTAAGCAATGATGCAATCGTTAATGGTGAGGTGCACTAGTTTGTCAAAAGTTTTGAAGATACTTATATTAATAGCTAGTATATCACATAATCAGTATTTAATTTATTGCTGATCCGTATTGTCCGTTCAAGATTTTCGCTTAGGTCGTCCCGCCATCTACTTCATGGTCACCCGTTTATTTTTTTAAAAAGCCTTTTTTTTAAGTTGGTTATAATTCTGATTCTAAAATCTGTCAAAATTTCATCGTATTCATACCAATTTTTTAAAGGTGAAATTTGTGTGTGTAGGTACGTTTGTTTCTTCATCTTCACGCTCTAACGGCTGGATCGATTTGCATAAAATTTGTGTATCGGGTAGACCATGGCCTAGAATCGCACTTCACTATCTCATCTAACGGTAAGCGATGATGTGGACGACGATGGAGCGCGCTTGCCTAGAAGTGACTTATTCGCTCTTAATTCAAAACCCCAAGGTTATAGCAATCAGAAAACATATATTTAACATAGTTTTTAAATGTTTAGGTTCCCTTGGGACAATTTTCCATTTTCACGCGGACGAAGCCGCTGCCAGCAGCTAGTATTTTACAAGATTCAGATCAGATTCTTTAGTCTCAACATTTTCTTTAAACTAAACCTCTCATTTATAAGTAGGGCGATTTAAAAAACGTTGTTTCGCTAAGCGCCCCTTGTGTCACGAGAGGGTGGGACAAACGACCGCGGCCACACGGCCCCTCTGCTGGAGTGTCCTCGTAAATAGAACGAGTTCCTGTAGTTTTATAATGTTTTTTTTTTATTAACTGCATGCGTTTAACGTTGACGTCGTGATGGCCGAGGTTTTAAGTGATGCTGCTTTTAGAGTAACTAGCTCTCTAAATGGTAAGCTTTTGAGGATAAGAGTGTTTATTCATTCATAGTATCACAACATCATCATCATTACATAGTATAAAACAAAGTTGCTTAGCGCTGTCCCTATGTATGCTTAGATCTTTAAAACTACGCAAAGGATTTTAATACGGTTTTTTTTTTAATAAAGTGATTTAAGAGAAAGGTTTTTGTGTATTGGTGAAAGAAATCATCATGAAGAAACGCACATGGGTTTCATCACGATGATTTCTAGAATCCGGGACCCACAATTTGTATTCGTCGGGGTCGTTACCATTCGGCCACCACTGCTTTCGAATCTGACCACACACATAACACATTTTTCAGTTGTTGGTATAAAAGTCTGTAGTCTCTTAACTAGTTTATTCATTTGATTGTAATAATGTCAAAACCTTATAACATAAACGTTCTATAACATCCAATAACTTCAGGTAGTTTCGATAAACAGAAGCTTTGAGATACCTAGCTATTGTTTCCACTTGAAACTTGAACACGTTTCCCGTAAGCAGCATTTACGTACTATTGTCTGTCCCTGGGCCTTCGTCCGTAACTTTTACTACTTGTAAACAAGTTTGTCCCTGGGATGAAGATGGATTCGATTACAAGGGTCAAACTTCTAGGCTTTGGGATTGTGGACATTACTGTTTTTCGATGTCGAGATTTTTTTTTATGTGAGAATGTGACTCTGAATTACTAGTGGTAATGAAAATTAATAATTGGAAAGAAAAAGAAAAAAAGTAAGAAAAAGTGTTTATTTTGCCCAAAACACAACGTAAAATTACAATTTGTTTTATATGTTGTACCATAGATGCTAGGATTGGCACGCACAAACTCACGTCTTTTGTCAATGAAGGTAGAAATCACAGGAAAACTTTGCTTTGTTTAAAAACGCGATTCATTTCGCGACCTAAACTGAACTGTTAAGGGGATGGAGCTATGTAATATGGTATATAGCTCCATTCCTCTGACCCGCTCGCACATTTGACGTTTTAACATAACTTGGTAAAGCCTTTGGTCTTATACGAACTTCACTTGGAGCACCTGACCTTTTTGACGAATACCACAATAAAAACCAATATAAGCTCTGAAAAAAAAAATAAGCCTTGGGCCCACACCTTTCAGAGTCCCGGATTCCAAGAAATACAAAAAAATATGAACAAAATCCTTGTCAGTGAGAATCCGAAACAATTCCTTTATTGAAGCCAGAATATATTTCGGGATCTCGGATTATAGCTTGTAAGACTGAAGGCTGACTTGAAGGCTTTAAAGAGTGAATGTAATTCCGTTAAATCTTCATGACGCAATGGCCACCACAGTTCTATTATTAGATAAAAGCTAGACCTTTATCGATTATAAAAATAAAATTGTTAGGTTGCTAAGCAGCGATACAGTCGTGTCTGATCCTCGAAACAATTCCCCGTAGATTTGTTGGGGTAAACTTTTGCGTTTTGTTAGCCGCAAAAGTTACGGCTTGAGTTTTCACCTGTTTGTAGAGGTATTGGTTTAAATAGTTTTTCCTGTCTGTGTGTTTCCAAATCCTTTTCAAACATTCTCAAGACAAGAAGGTATTTTTATTTTTAATTGCGCTTTAATAATTGTGGCAAAAGTTTCACACTTTTGCCCCTGTGAAATTAGAATTAGCTCTGCAATATTGCTAGATCTTACTAACGCTTTCCATCAAGTCAGATCGGGGACAACTGCTGGTTTAGTCTTTATAGTTATCATTGTCATTCATATGATTTGTCGGTAAACCTGTTTCTCCTGCGGATGTCTACATACCTGATGCGATCACGCAGGGAAACTCCTCCCTTTCCATTGTCCTTTTGGTGACTGTAAGTCTTCATTTTAAGCGACCATGTTTCAGACCCATATTTCATCACAGGACCCCAAGTAATAAATTCTTGATTGATAGATTTGACCACCTAATACCCGCACTAAAAATAGATTATTAAAGTTCCGAGGCGTTGGAGAGATGCGACCTCTCAAACTTCCTGGTGATTTTTTGGAGCCGTCGGGGAGCCTCTCCTGGACACGAATTGTCATGGCCAACCTGGAAAACTCTAAACAGACTTCGCACCCAGGTTGGGTGCAGCAAAGACAGTCACCACAGGTGGGGTTTCTCAGACTGGTCTGATCTTCGGTGTTTCTGCGGCGTCTCTCCACAGACCATGTCCCATGTTCCATCCTATACCACGTGCCCTATTACCTGTTCACGTAGGGACCTAATGACAGCGTCAGTGGACAGCATTGCCGTGGCCGAATACTGAGCTAGGCAAGGAATTTAACTGTTATTGCCGCTAAGAAGGAGAATGGATTATGATAAAACCTTCCAGTAATAAAATACAGTAAATAATACAAAGTCTGGCTACGTTTCTTTACTATAGCAACGTAATGCAAGATGGATGTTCCGTTGTACGTGAGTCGTGTTCGTAATCATAACAAGGAGTAATGCGGCTATTTACTATTTATGTTTACTGTTTATTTACGTGAAATTAATTGGCTTTCCTTTGTCAGTTAGTCACTATGGATGGCTTTATCTGGGCTTGGCTTTAATTAGTAGTCTGTGTGTTTACGTAATTAGGTCGAAAAATAAACTTTGGATTTTGATTTTGTCTTTTGTATAAGTATACTGTTTTTGTCTACTAGGTGTTTTAGTTCTACTGGGAGACTTTTAACTTTTAAAGGGCCATAATCCACTACGCCCCAATGCGAATTGGTGAATTGGTCTCATGTCTGCGAATTTTTGGGCATGCGGGTTTCCTCACGATGCTTGCCTTCACAGTTTTGAGAGTAGTGGTGATGAAATAAATCACACAAAATAGGTAATGCGCCTGGCTGGGTCTGCACCCGCGACCTACAACTCGGTAAGTCGAGGCCGTTACCACTAGGCCACCACTGCTCTCTAAAATAAAATATATGTAAATACGACCATTGATTTTAAAACACAGATCCGTTTTTGTCAGATATTCCTTGTGGAGACAACAGAATTTCTCCTCCCATTCCAACCCGTCAAACCTCACGCTATCAAACTCCCTTTTCCATCAAACCATTCCTCAATTCATCCAAATAGATCACAGATCACGAGAGGTCATAACTTTTGGAGTAGATCCATTGACGGCCTGATAAACAAATGTAATTGAAGCGTCATACGTGTCAATTGGCAGTGCGTGAATCAGATAGGCAGATACTGCGTCGTTTAACTGTTGAATGTCAAACCAAGCGTGTATTAAGATTAAGGGTTATGTGTAGAGTCTATTCGTATGATTCATACTACGTAATGTATGGTACTGGTATATTTATGACTGGCCTGTCAGTGTAGTAGTTAGTGACCCTGACTGTTATGCGGGAGGTCGTGGGTTCGATCCCCACCCAGGACAAATGTTTCTGTGATGAGCACGATCATTTGTCAGAATCAAAATTAAGAAGAAGAAATCACATGTCATTCTAACTGGCACAATAAATTTACTTTTAATCTTTAAAGAAAAAGAAATAAGAAGAATAGATTGATAGATGGTGGTGGATGGTTGTCCTTGCAGGCACCACAGAACAAATGATCGTGCTCATCACACTGACACAGATGTCTGGGTGTGATTTATCTATAATTTGTATATATTTAGAAATATATAAGTATGTTTATCAGTTGTAACACAAGCTCTGCTTAGCTTGAGACTAGACGGCGTTGTGTGATAGTTGTCAAATATTATATTATTGTTTCAGTCAATTTCGTTTGTGACTTATGGGCCTACCACGTGTCTTAGCTTCTCCATAGTTTTGCCTGCGCAAGCCGTTTTGTGCAAGGGAGCTTTACCATCTACACATACGGTTTTCCGTATACAAACCGGCCTACGCACAAACTGGTAGAGCTTATACATGTGTTAGGCGTATTACGCCTCTCATCTTAAGAAAAAAATCCAGAATGAATGAGGGCCGAGGAAGACTAAATTAATAGTAGACGGATTGTGTGGAAGTTATGCCATGATCACACGTACCTGGTAAAACGCGAGACAGTAAAATGTTGTTCAGCCGAAACATTGTTGAAGAGATGAGCGCTTGACCGAGTACTCGACGTTATGTTCATACGTACCGAGTATTCGCTCGATGCTGATTCTGATCAAGGTATAAATCTGTCAAGAATGGCGACTATAGAGATGCACCATGTATCTGAGTTTGTTGTTTGGTTGAGGGTAGGATATTGATAAGTTCTGGGATTGTTCGAACGAGTTACCATGACCCTGGAACGCAAAGGGTCTTTGAAAGAACACACGTAGGGTTTTAGACAGTAATAGTCTGACAGTCTTCCAGAGTCTTATATTTTGATCAATGCCGAAATTGACATTATTTTCTGTTTTATTGAATTTGTATATTTGCATTTACAACCCAGAAAGTCTTCGAAGACATGTAGAAACTATAGACTGATTGGTATCTTTGCTTGTCCTCAGGTTGGGATGCGGCGGACGAAAAGGCGCCGTTTCTCCGCAACGAACCGGTGAAGCTAACGCCTGCGTGGGAAGGCAATAACTTGCCAAATGACACTCTCAACTTGAAAGGTAAGATGCTGTAGCATGTTTTGTACTTGCTAACTGAATCATAGCACAGAAAGTTAGGCCAGAACTCGCGTAAAGATACATGGAGTACTATTTCCGAGACAATTCCACCACTTCTGGCGTTTGATCAGGAACCTTATATAACCCTCAACTACTCCCAAACGTAGGGTATCCATCCAGCCCCCCTAGCCAAGTTACAAGCGTTTTATTCTATTCTCTTGCATCGAACGCCTCTAGTAAGCCACGTTTACGTCTTTCTTTGTTGTGACCACTTGACTGAACGTTGAAGACGCCACCGCCCCCAACCAAGTTACAATAGTTTTGTAACGAGTCTTTTTCTACAATCGAAACGCCTCAACGGTAAGTATTAATTATATCATAAAACTGCAGGATGTATCGATGATCATTTTAGAAAAAATTATATTTCATTCTGTTATTTTTAATTATGTGAACTTGCCTACTGTTTTTTTGATTTGAGGTCATTTCCATACATTTGTTTAGTTGTTTACTAACATTAACGATTGTAGATTATCAACTTGGCTAGGGGGCCAGAAAAGAAGAATAGGAGGGGTGAAGAATCGAGAGGACACGATAAACGATTGTGGGCTGGGTGTTCAACAAGACGAAAGGTTCTCATCTGTTAAATTGGATCTGACTACTAGTTTTAGGGTAGTAAAAAGGAACACCGATTTGCCAGCGACACGAAGAAACAATCATACTATACTTTTTTTTTAAACTAAACTGGTATCATTGATAAAAATCAGAATCACAACAAATATGCTACAGGAATTTGTGACCTCCCAACGGATATGCCTTTAGCCTGTACCTCCATTCTCCGTGGAAACTTACTCGTGTGAGCGAAATACCTCTGATATTATTACAAGGTTCCATCATGTATGAAGGACTCGGTAGGGATGTGATCATATGTCCAATTTTACGCTCAACTTGAAGGTAATCCGCTGTTAACACGAACAGATTCGTATCACATAGAATTATAGTTGACACAGATAAAGTTATTTTCCAATAAACTGTCTGTAACTGAGGTAATGCGGTGAGTGTTATGGGCACTTTTGCTCCGGGAACGATCAGGGGCGGGTTATTTAATGATTGACTTTTTATTTGTCTTTTTGGGGGTAATATAACAAGTTTTCAATGATTTTTTTTTTCATAACAAGCTTTTATAGCGGTGGTCTATACTTATATAATTAAAATTCGTCAAGACGATTCACACAAGCCCAAACTCGACGTTGTGACGTTTAATTACAGAGTTCCTTTGGCTACCTCGCGATTACATTATCAGATCAGCTTCATGTCATCATAATATTGCATTGTCATGCGATTTACATCAGCATGCAAAATTGCTGCTGAATCGGTTGAAGATATCTGCTTCAAAATTGAGTTGCAAGATTTGAGCTGAACATACATAGTTGCATTGCAAGCTAATAAAAAGCTTTTAATAAAAAAAAGCTGTCCGATTATAATTTCGGTGTCTTCAAGGCTAAAGTAAATTTAATATTAGATAATGGACAATGTAGGTACTAGATTATGGATTAAGAACAAAGTCATGTCGCATTATGTGGCCCAGAAACTCTGTAAGTAAATATTTTAAATATCTTCAAGAAAAAAATATAAACCTTAGAACATTAACTTTAGTTTCGTTTGCATTATATTTGTATTCAAGTCCTATTGTTAGATAGTATGTAAAATTGTAAAATCAGAAAATGACATTCGAAATGCAAACCTCATTTTTGAACGTATTAAAAAATATTTCTTCAAAAATTAAACTAATATTAACAATTTTTTTTTTATTGCCTTCAAATATTAATTTTAAAATTAACAACACTTCACCATCAACAATTACATCACTGCTTACCATCAGTTCGAATCGCAGTCAAGCACTAGCCTATTTCATTAAAAAAAAAACCTATAGCACGTACCTACATAGCTATGTGTATGTATGTATGTAAGGGTCCGTGATTGGATGTCAAAAGTGACATGTTCGAATTGAAAGGCTGTTAACACAAGAGGAAAATCAGCCTTCACCTCTCAACGGTTTGAAGCGGAAAACTCTTCTGTCAACACAGCGGATTTAAATACGGATTTAGGCTGTGTTTACAACACCGCTGTCGGATCTTGGTGAGTCAGAAGTTAGGCTCTGCGAATGTTAGCGCTTGAAAACTCGTACAAAAATAAGGGTTAAAAAAAAATGCCAATAACAGTTTTTAACAATAATAACAACTGCATTTATTTGTTTAAACTGTAGGGTGGTAGGTGATATACCTACTCCTACGCTACACGGGGATCCGTATAGGTAAATCACTAAACGAGTGTAGGAGACTAATATAATTAAAACATTCGAGTCGGATTCATTAAGTGTATTCTGCATAAAAGAAAAATCAATGACAATTTTTTTCGTGTCAAAGAATAATGGCCGTTGAAAGAGGTTCCATTTCGTATGTAATACTTTTCTGAATGTAGGCTCGCCACAAAACCATAAACCATGAAGTTAGGCTTTGCGAATTTTAGCGCTTGAAGTCATACAAAAAAAAAAAATTAAAAAAAAATGCCATAATAAAATAAAAACTGCAAACTGCATTTATTTGTTTAAATATTTTTTTTTTACAAGTTTTCAAGCACTAAAATTCGCAGAGCCTAACTTCATGGTTTATGGTTTAAGAGATCTCAAGATCTCTCAGACTCGCCAAGATCCGACGGCCGTACTGTACGTTAATACGGCATTGGGCAGAGAAGCGGAGTGTATAGTGTCGAGCTGAGCGGGGCGGAGTAGAGTTGAGCACCAAACAAGTTTTCAATGAAACTATTTTGTTCGTAGCAAGCTTTTATAGGTCGGTAAATACCTATAAAACTCGCCAAGACGAATCACACGAGCCCAAACTGTCGTTAAATTAAAGAGTTCCTATGGTGACCTTCTGTCAGCTCCACGACAAAAAAAAAACAAATTTTTCATTTTCACCTGATTCACACATGCATGCAAAAATTTCAGCTCAATCGGTAACCGGGAAGTGGATCAAAAACTTACAAAATTTGATAACAAACATCGGGACAGGTGAAACTACGAGTAAATAAAAGCTTGTAAAAATAGTATACGTCCTATTAATTTACATTTTACATGTTTTAAGTTGATTGAACCGTGTCCTACTGTAGATGTTCCCATAAATACATCTCTAATGGCGTTACTGCGCCTAATTATTATACAAAAGTATTCAACACGATTACAGTGACAGCACTTACTTAGTATTTGATCTAAACCTGTTATTTTGTTTTATAGTTGTGTAGTGTGTTAGTGAAGCATAGCACATAGTAAGTAATGAAATATTTTTGTCCCACCCGTACGCAAAATACGCGCTTTAGAGCAGCTCTAGTAACTCGAGAACGCGCGAGTGTCCCTACGCGCGAGTGGGCACGCGCGTAAATCGCGCTTTCGGGACAGGCCCTTAGACGTGGAGTTGCGGATACCAGCCCGATATGCAATACAAGAAACGAAATAACCGGGGTCTAATTTTGGACTAGTCATTTAGGGTTGGTGTTTCCATTAATGTACCACTTTTTTTTTTTATGGTAGGTGAAAATCATCCAATGACGAAACCCGCTCTTGGGCGGAGCGGGAGACCAGTGTCAGACTCTTACTGACTAAAAAACCTACCCCGTACCTTCCTTGCCTTATTTCTGGAGTCGAGGTAACAGTTTGCACATACCCTCTAGGCTCCAGGAGGCTTCGACCCTGAAGGGCCCCTGCAGAATGTACCACTTGGAATTAACAATCTTCCACTTTGCATCAATCTCCGTTCTATCCGGCTCGGGGTCGCGTTTTCAAATGCATATATTTTTATTTCCTATTAGCTCCACTCCGCTCTACTTACATTTCCTCTGATTGGCCAATACACTTTCCGTTCCTGTCCGCTCCGCTCAGTTCTGCGTTAGTGTAATCACACCCTTAGGCCCTGTTTCCAGGTAGGCCGTAAGGGTTGGGTTTACGCACGGTTTTACGGACTACGGATTAACACAATCTTGCCCAGAAGTTGCAAATGTTATTTATTTAATTTGTTTATTTTCTCAAGTTAACATGATTCAGTGATGAGACATTAAAGTGTATCTAAAAACCTTTTTGGCTTGTGTGATGATATGTCTCTGAATGTAATAATATGTATACAAAAAATAAAGGTCAGTCACGTTTGTTCGCGCATATTTTTTTTCAGCTTTATCGGCCAAGTCAATATTGGCTGGTCAGAAACCTACGCAACAAAATCTATTTATAGACTGGATGACTTAAGACGAAGGTAAAAAAAAAGTAATTGAACTTGGTATCATACATAACTTTATCATATTGAAAGACTAAAAGTTGCGTGTTTATAATAATTATTAAAAAACAATTACTATTATAACACCCAACAAAAAAAAAAGACAATGATTTCTAATTTATTCTATTTTCAAATGAGTAAAAGAAAAAATCGTTTTAAACTTGACACTAGTCACGCCATCTATCCGACTCCTACATAAAACTTAACCGTCTGAATCGCGCAAGCACGTTTTCAAGGTCGCTAGCATGGCATACCTTATTTCGATCCCTCCTCGACCCGACCGCGTAGCCCACTTCCCAACGCAGTGGTTTCAGTTACATATAACTGCTTGTCACATTATTAATTCAGTGGGTATATTGACGCTTCACTAAAACACATGCGAATTCCTATGAATTTGTGTGCACCTAAGTATTGCGACATTCCTTTTTAGTCCAAATCTTGAAAAAATTATAAATAAAATGTCTGCGCTACGCTACACGCAATTTTAAAAATAACTGCCAAATAAAAAGCTTCTATGTAAACTCAATATCACGGAAAAATGAATTGGAAAAATACAAAAAGAGCTTTTTAATTTGGGATTCGAACCCGAGACTTGTCATTGACATTGTCCAACGCGATCGATGATTTTGCTGTGAGTTCGATTCTCAGAAACGGAAATACTTTTTGTATTTTTTAATGTTTTGGTAAAAGTTTTTTATTTGACTAGTATACGGTTTTGGCATAGCTATTTAATTTATTGCGGCTTAGGACAAATTTTAATTAACTTTATTTATAAATGGAGGAGGGTTGATAAGAAGCAATTCCTAGTATTTTTAAATTCATTTGAACTTAAAGAACTTTTATTAAAGATATAATATATTTTATTCAGAGACATATACGTGATAAATAATAATACAGCAACTCAAAGCAATAGTTTTGTATTTTTGGTTGATATTATTTCTGAAGCGCAATAATTTTTAGTTATTTTTACATAAGTATTTTTTTATTTTTGTTAATTGTACGCATAGAATTGCACGCGAATATTACCTTAAATATTGAAAAAAAAAAAAAATCTACAAGTGTTGACAAAATCTGGGGTTGGTGGCTGCTCCTAATTAAAAAACCATTTTCAATGGACGTTTCTCAATTCGACCGTATATTTATGCTTTATTCTTTGCTTAACTTTTGGGTAACTTCGTCGTTTATGAACCGATTAGCAATTTTTTTTGCTAACAGAACTAATCCATCCTTCCTTCCCCAGGTATAGCGATGGACCTCGCAGCTCCCAAAGACAAATGGAACATAATATTCCTGACGTTACTGCTGCATGGCCTCGGCACCCTGACCGCGTGGAACATGTTCATCACGGCGAAGGACTACTTCGTCGACTACAAGCTCAAGGCGGCCCCGGTGTACTCGGAACATTACCTGGCGTATGTTGGCTGGGCCAGCCAGATACCCAACCTGCTGTTCAGTTGGTTCAATGTCTTTTTCAAGGCGAGGTTTGTATTAAATTTTTTTTTGTCTATAATTACGGCTTTTTTTATTATACAAGGTGTCATTGACATGTTAACGCAAAAGAATACCATGGATCCAGTACATGATTCTAGACTCCCCAGTGGTGGAATCTTTCGTCAGTGTTTTTCAAATTTGTGAAAAAAAAAGGTTTGGTTTTTTTATTTTTTACCTGTATAAAATCGTTATTCTGACCAATCCCAATGATATTTTTAGAAAATAAAAAGATTTTTTTTTACAAAAAAAAATAATAAAAAAATCATCGAGGCAAATAAAGTCGTTATTCTAATCAAACCCGATGACATTTTTAATTTGGAATGTAATGCAGTAATTTTTTTCGCAAAAAAAATTTAAATTGACGGTTTTATAGTTTAATTAAAAAAACGTTAAAAATTCATTAAAAAAGAAATAAGAAAAAACCGACAAAAAATACCACTGGGGGGTCTAGAATCGTGTACTGGATCTATGGTATTCGTTTGCGTTAACATGTCAATATTTATAGAGGGAAATAGTGTCATACTCTTATTGACCAAACAACCTACCCCATTCCTATGTTGCCATATATACCAGGGCCAGAGTCTTTCAGACCCTTGGCTCCAGTTCGCTTCGACCCTTCTGCAGGGTCCCTACGGTTGCTGACAACTCCTTGAGGTGAGCGGGAATAATGCGCGCCGTGCAATGACTCGGCTTGATCCGGACGGTTACCAGACGATTGGACGGCGAGCTAACCATTGCTCGCCATCCACAAGCTCGCGGTCTATAAGTACGGTCAATATTTTAAATGACTTTTTTTTTCAGTGGTGCAAAATAGAATATTTATTAAAACAACTATTTACCTAGTTTCAAGCAGCAAGAAAGGGTGAAACAAGACTAAAAGAAGTACAATGATGATGATAATGAATGTTCTCAGGGGAGGACAATAATGCCTACCTACCTTATTTAAACAGATTCGCGTTAGTACGGGCTAAAAGTTTTTAATTAACTGCTCTGAACTTGTTATGTGTATTTAACCGTGGACCGTCGCCGATATTTTAATTGGTTCCGTAAATTGCTCGTAGGTTATATCGTCAGCTAGGGTTGTTCAAATATTGCGGGAACGTTTGAAAGTGTTCCCGTGACCGTGGGACGCAAAGGGTAACTGAAAGATCACAGGAGGGCTTTAGCAAGTACGAGTCTGACATGCTCGCTCCGTTCTAAAGCGAAAGAATCCATTTGTTGATTACAAAAACCAAAGATAGGGCTGGTTAAAAAGGACCACGGCAGACAGACAAAAAGCCAAATTTCTGGCAGAACAAGTCAGTCTGCCGGGAACTAGCAACTTATAAAAATCGAATAAGTACTTGTTTATGGAGATGCGGTGCTTTGGGCGATCGTCGTACATTGCCATATGTTTGCGAGAGCGATGACCCGCTGCACTACGTCTCCATAAACAAGCAAGAAGATAAGAAAATGAAAATGCAATCCGTGGTACAATGTCAATTGTAAGTTCCGATCGTTCCGAACGAATTAGAAGCTGCGAAACATATTTCATAGGAACTAAATATTGTTGTACAAAATTACAAAGTAACTTATACTTCAATCCCAAAGGCTTATAAATTAAAGTTAACGCGAGCTAAAACATAGATTAAAGTAGCGTAGGCAGGCTTACCAGACTATTTTTCAACATATTTGCATAAGTTTCGAGCTAGAGGAACGCTGCTGCGGGCTTTAAAATGATTAAAAGTATGCACGTTCAGATTTTTATTTTAAACGTAGCAAAGTTACTGGAATTGAGCTTTACCTAGTGGAGAAATTTACGGTTTTTGTTAAGAGAGAATTTTTTAAATTATTCTTGACGTTGCCTCTATTATTTTTTCAGTGTTCTTTGTAAGTTGTTTTACTAGGGCATCATGGAACACGATTATCGCGCCAATATACGTATGTATATGCATCTCACCCGTACGCAAAATACGCGCTTTAGACGTGGAGTTGCGGATACCAGCCCGATATACTATAGAATCTTACTAATATTATAAATGCGAAAGTTACGATGTTTGGATGTTTGTTACACAATCACGCCAAAACGGCTGGACGGATCTGGATGAAATTTGGCACAGGCATAGGATACACTCCGGAATAGGAGATAGGCTACTTTTTATCCCGGAAACCCCAACCCCAACCCCAATACCACGCGGGCGAAGCCGCGGGCAAAAGCTAGTACAATATACGTATGCATTTATTTATATTTTGCCGAGTAAACGAACGTGATGATCGCGTATTCGCACGATAATCATTTTCTGCAAAGATGACGCTTAAAAAATTGAAAATGATATGCCCACTACCCAACGCAGTGATATTCAGTATTTAATCTGATTGATCACATTATAAAAGTGGGCAAATTAAAGCTTTACTAAAACACACGCAAGTTTCTTTCCATAAACTTGTGTGCACCTAAGTCTAGCTACAAAAAAGTTGAAAGTTATGTATATGCCACAAACGTTGCCATGTTTATTGCCAGTGTGAAGTATGCCCAGAATTAAGTAGGTACTTATGCTCTAACTTGGGGTATGCCCAGACTGAAGTATGCAAACTGGGGTATGCCTAGACTGAAGTATGCAAACTGGGGTATGCCTAGACTGAAGTATGCAAGCTGAAGTATGCTTAGAATGAAGTATGCCTAGACTAAAGTATGCCCAGGTTGAAGTATGCGACTGAAGTTATTGCAACGTTACGCTTGCCTTGGTGCCTTGCTAGGTAAATTCGTGGATGGGGGCTCAACCAGTTCATACTGAGTACTCGCGCATAGGCTGTTTGTTCTCAAGGGTGTGATTTGTAGATCGTTGACAATTTTCCGGGGTAAAAGCCTGCGGGTTTTGTAATCAATCTTACTAACAGAGATCGTGTAAGTAGGAACTGTATTGTTGGGGTTAGTGGTTGTGGAATTTTTTGGAACAGGTTTAGGGTCTCAACTTACACTTATCACATTTTTTTTATACCAGTTTTTTTTTTGTGACTGGACTCTAATGCCTTTTTTTTGTGGTCCCGAAATGTAGTGGGGAGTTGGGACCGCGGCCTCTAGGGCCCCATGACCTACAGCTAGATAGGCAGTCGCTTTATGTAAATTATTAGTATTCTGCCGCGTCCAGTTGGACGAGAAGCCGATCCTTATGAGGCAAGAAATAAATAGTTGATGAGTTGCGAAGTCATTTAATAATAAAAACAAAAATACATAATTTATGGGCAAATATACGTATAATCAGCTAATTATTAACCTTTCGAATTCCGATATAAGACAATAGATGTTTGGACGCCGGCGTTCTCTTGGGGCTCAAAAGAACAGATAGTACATTATCATCTGTGAAAATTTAACTGCTTAGCTATCATCTGTCATGAGATAGGTATAGTCTGGTGAAAGACAGAAGGAAAGCGGAGTGATAGCAATAAGGTCATGTTTTTACCTTTTTTGTACGGAACCCTAAAAAACTATAGATGAATAAATAACAGAAATTGAACGACAGCATAATACACCATAATTTCATGTAGATATTATCACAATATTGTTGTAGTACCGCGACGTATCATTGTTTCAATATCCAATTCCTTATGTATGGAGCATACATAATTTATCAAGTCTAATGCGTTACCCGACCGTGAAGCGCTAAGAAAACAAAGTTATGTAGCTGTTACATCGTTGTTGTCATGCGTTTCATTTGTTCTCTGTATCGTCCCAATTTTAGTATAGGTACTGCCGAAGCAAGTACAACTTCAAAGCTAGTTTTCAAATTTCAAACAATATTCGTCACGGATTTAATGTTGTTTTAATTGCCATAAACAATAACGGCAATACACAATAACAATATTTTCGTTCTTTTCAGTTGTCAAAACTATTTGTGTTTCAAATGTCAATATTGTCAATTTTCCGGAAACGTTACATCGTAAGTCTGTGCATTACATTCATAGTTTGTTAAAGTTACTGTTAGTTAGCGTTGTTTCTCTGGTTACCTGATGTTATGTAGAATAATTTATGATTGTGTAGTTTAATAACGTACCTATAATTTTATAAAATTATGTAATAAATATTAGTAAATTGTCGAACGTGGTTAAGATTTGAAATTTTATTACGAAGATTTGTAGTGTGTATCCGAATTCCAAATGAATTTATTTCAGTGACTGTTGGTATTTCTTTCTAACTAAGGTAACCGCCATATGCAAGAGTAATGAAGAGAGCCTTTGATAAGCGGTTGCCTAAGTTAGAAAGAGTTAGATAGATAAATAAATAGATAGATAGATAAACCATTTATTTGTTACAACACAAAATATACACGAAAGCACAATTAAACTTTAAAACTAAGCACATATATAAAAACAGTCAACATCAACAAGAGAAACAAAAAACATATGTAGGTACTCTCTCTCTGGAGTTGTCATCATCAACGCGTCTTACTACACACTTATGCCTCATATTGTATCGGTGTGACTTGCAGCAGTAGCAGGTCACGTGGAGCAGGAACAGTTTATTTCACACATACGTAACAGCGTCACATCTGTTACTACACACTTAAGCCTCATATTGTATCGCTGTGACTTGTAGCAGTAGCAGGTCACGTGGAGCAGGAACAGTTTATTTCACACATACGTAACAGCGACACATCTGTTACTACACATTCAAGCCTCATATTGTATCGGTGTGACTTGCAGCAGTAGCAGGTCACGTGGAGCAGGAACAGTTTATTTCACACATACGTAACAGCGACACATCTGTTACTACACACTTAAGCCTCATATTGTATCGGTGTGACTTGCAGCAGTAGCAGGTCGAGCGGAGCAGGAACAGTTTATTTCACACATACGTAACAGCGACACATCTGTTACTACACACTTAAGCCTCATATTGTATCGGTGTGACTTGCAGCAGTAGCAGGTCGAGCGGAGCAGGAACAGTTTATTTCACACATACGTAACAGCGACACATCTGTTACTACACACTTAAGCCTCATATTGTATCGGTGTGACTTGCAGCAGTAGCAGGTCACGTGGAGCAGGAACAGTTTATTTCACACATACGTAACAGCGTCACATCTGTTACTACACACTTAAGCCTCATATTGTATCGCTGTGACTTGTAGCAGTAGCAGGTCACGTGGAGCAGGAACAGTTTATTTCACACATACGTAACAGCGACACATCTGTTACTACACATTCAAGCCTCATATTGTATCGGTGTGACTTGCAGCAGTAGCAGGTCACGTGGAGCAGGAACAGTTTATTTCACACATACGTAACAGCGACACATCTGTTACTACACACTTAAGCCTCATATTGTATCGGTGTGACTTGCAGCAGTAGCAGGTCGAGCGGAGCAGGAACAGTTTATTTCACACATACGTAACAGCGACACATCTGTTACTACACACTTAAGCCTCATATTGTATCGGTGTGACTTGCAGCAGTAGCAGGTCGAGCGGAGCAGGAACAGTTTATTTCACACATACGTAACAGCGACACATCTGTTACTACACACTTAAGCCTCATATTGTATCGGTGTGACTTGCAGCAGTAGCAGGTCGAGCGGAGCAGGAACAGTTTATTTCACACATACGTAACAGCGTCACATCTGTTACTACACACTTAAGCCTCATATTGTATCGGTGTGACTTGTAGCAGTAGCAGGTCACGTGGAGCAGGAACAGTTTATTTCACACATACGTAACAGCGACACATCTGTTACTACACACTTAAGCCTCATATTGTATCGGTGTGACTTGTAGCAGTAGCAGGTCACGTGGAGCAGGAACAGTTTATTTCACACATACGTAACAGCGTCACATCTGTTACTACACACTTATGCCTCATATTGTATCGGTGTGACTTGTAGCAGTAGCAGGTCACGTGGAGCAGGAACAGTTTATTTCACACATACGTAACAGCGTCACATCTGTTACTACACACTTAAGCCTCATATTGTATCGGTGTGACTTGTAGCAGTAGCAGGTCACGTGGAGCAGGAACAGTTTATTTCACACATACGTAACAGCGTCACATCTGTTACTACACACTTAAGCCTCATATTGTATCGGTGTGACTTGTAGCAGTAGCAGGTCACGTGGAGCAGGAACAGTTTATTTCACACATACGTAACAGCGTCACATCTGTTACTACACACTTATGCCTCATATTGTATCGGTGTGACTTGTAGCAGTAGCAGGTCACGTGGAGCAGGAACAGTTTATTTCACACATACGTAACAGCGTCACATCTGTTACTACACACTTAAGCCTCATATTGTATCGGTGTGACTTGTAGCAGTAGCAGGTCACGTGGAGCAGGAACAGTTTATTTCACACATACGTAACAGCGTCACATCTGTTACTACACACTTAAGCCTCATATTGTATCGGTGTGACTTGTAGCAGTAGCAGGTCACGTGGAGCAGGAACAGTTTATTTCACACATACGTAACAGCGTCACATCTGTTACTACACACTTAAGCCTCATATTGTATCGGTGTGACTTGTAGCAGTAGCAGGTCACGTGGAGCAGGAACAGTTTATTTCACACATACGTAACAGCGTCACATCTGTTACTACACACTTAAGCCTCATATTGTATCGCTGTGACTTGTAGCAGTAGCAGGTCACGTGGAGCAGGAACAGTTTATTTCACACATACGTAACAGCGACACATCTGTTACTACACATTCAAGCCTCATATTGTATCGGTGTGACTTGTAGCAGTAGCAGGTCGAGCGGAGCAGGAACAGTTTATTTCGCACATTCGTAACTGTGACAGACTGCTATTTTCAGATATCTGTTATATTTAACTGTGACAATAAATACTCCTCACCCCTGGGGCTCTGGGAATTTCCCAGTGCCCCGCTTTCGCACCAACCCTCAGCTCCGGGAGGCATGTCTGCTAGGTAGTTCATAAACTTTCACAATAAATAAGATTGTAACATACTTTTTTTGTAGCATCAAGGTACGACATATTTTACAGACAGTCCTTTTTTTAAATATACTTATTTTTTTGTTCCAGGGGTAATCTGACAAGACGCATCGTGTGGTCGCTAATCATCGAGGTGTTAATCTTCGTCCTCAACATCGTCTTGGCTATGCTCGACTCCACCTCCTGGCCAGGCGTCTTCTTCTGGCTCACCATGATCTCTGTATTCTTCTTAAACGGTAAGATTTTATGTTTTTATGAGAGTTTTTATTAGAGCTTTTGTTTTGGGTGGTGGGAAAAATCATGGAAAGACGAATCCCACCCTTGGGCGGAGCGGGAGACAATGTCAGACTTCTACTGACTAAACGCCCACCATTTCTTCCTGCCTTAGTTCCAGGGCCCCGGTGTTCCGCTTTCCCATTAACCCTTGGCTCCAGAAGGCTTCGACCCTGGTAGGCACAAAAAAGTGACAAAATATCGAAGCAAGTTAAACTAGAGCTTGCTTCGATATTTTGTCACTCAACACGGACGTGAAAATTAAAAAAAATGTGGTAGATACCACTGTGTAGTCTTTATTAACACAAAGGATTACAGATAAAAATGCTGTGTTGTTAATTCTGCCTATGTACCACTATTGTACATTAATTTTAAAAAATATTTTCCTAAATACCTACTTTTGCTTGAAAATCTGCCAAAATGCTGAGTTTTTGCATAAATACTTAATTAAGTAAGAAACTTTCTTTAATTTTCATTCCCACTACGCAACAGAGGAAACATTTTGTAATATGATTCTATCTTTTTTAAGTGGGTACAGTAATGCTTTACTTTTATTTAGCACCTTTTTTTTTTAAAGAAAATTTGTGTGAATAATAGTTTTGCTACAAAACTTTTTGTTATTATACTCCTTTCGAAGTAATATTAGTAATTGAAAAAAAGACTTTTTTTATTATCATAAATCATTTATTTTGCCAGAGATATGGTATAATTGGAGTTAAAGAATAGAAGTGTTTTACAATTACACATCTCACCTTTATGAGGCATGTGAAAATTTGCCTTTTACCTTAACTGTCAAATAATAATAATAAAATACCATAGAAGTCAAAATAGGTTGAACGGACAGTAAAAAAGGTTTGCTTAAAATATGTCTACTCTTATATCGAATGGAGTATATCGTCTGCGACATTATAAATGAGAAAATATCAATATTCAGGTTATTTAATTAGATATCAATCAATTACAAATGGATACAGGGAACATAAGATACTTTTAGCATCGGTGGCAAACATTAAATCCTTCATAGTGTAGGTGTATGGGCACTTAGGGTACTCCAGCAAGTTCCTCATATTTTAACAAGGGCACCGCACTCACAATGAGTGCCACCGATGCTGCAGTTAACGTGACCACCTACTGGGCCCTAACAGTGTAAAGAGTTTATCATCGATTAGAAAAGAAGAAGAAATTTTTTGGTATTATGAACGCAATGGTAGTAGTTACACATATACCTATATGATGATCATTATCATTTTAACAGACTTCGAAAGCTGGACTTGTTTTTTATAAATTTCGTTACAAATATCGACCAGCGCGTCTCTCGCGAACAAATTTTCATATTCAAGTCCATTTTTACTGTCGAAAACAAGTACCTATCAGAAATTATACATATGTCGCCAAGTATCAATAATAATGTTTGTCAGTCGCCCTCAGGCTATCGCTGAGGGTCATCGACCATTGTTACATCAATTATACATTACTGTCTCCCTATAGAGAGCTCAGATTTCCATGATTAACTCGGGCAACTGAATTGAAGCGGTCAATCAGAATTCCTACTGTTTCAATTGTGATTAATATGAGATACCCATCCTATATACTCAGTTACGGTAACTGTAAAATTTATATTTTTGATTACCGTACCTACCTTTTTTTAAATTTTAGATAGGCTCGCGTTTGACCACAATCTCACCTGATGGTAAGCGATGATGTGGTCGACGATGGAGCATGCTTGCCTAGCTACCTATTCACTCTTGACTTAAAGACCCCTAGGTTGTAACTATCAGGAAACACAGACTTCGGATTTATAGACCTAGGGGTGTATAAATTATGCATATGAAGTTAATGTTTTTTCTACCTTCCTTAGTCTTTGTCACTTGCAATTTTAAGCACGTACGTAAGATTTTAGTTTGGTTTTCGTACTCAAAACTTTGTATATATTTATTTTAACTAGCTAATATAACTAGCTACTCCGGTAAACTTCGTACCGCCTAAGAAGGATAATTTTCTCACCGTTTAAACTTCCTTGAAGCATCACGAATATTTCAAGACCAAAATTGGCCTAATCGGTCCAGAAGTTATCGAGTTTTAGCGAGACTAATGAACAGCTATGCACTTTTATATACAAGAAGATAAACCATTTAAACACTACTGATTTGTCAAGAAGTTAGTCAGAAAGATAAATCTATTTGTACATTCCAAAGCTTAAATCTGTACAGAGAAGTACATGCAAGAAATTCCATGATGATTATGGACAAACACAAGTAAACTCAAGATTTCTATGAAATTACTATTCAGATTCTATTTCAAAACCCATTAAGATTGTTACCGAAGTTAAATAAGACATTAAACCGCAGTCTAATTTACAGTTTAAATATTTCTGCTAAACTATTTACAGAACAATTGACACAGTTTCTCTTGGTTGATGTTCAGGTCAATACAATTTCGTTCGGCTATTTCAGTTTTGATTCTAGAATTTATTTTACACTAGCGACCAGCCCCAGCTTCGCACGGGTTATATTGTGTTGTAGAGACCAGTACGCAGAGGTGACCTCGCTAGTCTCAATCCGTATAGACAGCAGTTGTAATCCATGACCTTGCAACACAACTGGTTTCAGTTTTCCCATCTGCTATTACGACAGCATTGGCTGATTTGCGAACGTGGATTAAATCCATGTAGCCACAACACAGCCAAAGTGTTCTCGGTTGCAAATACACAAGCCAAACTCCCAACCAAGGTGTTCTCGGTTGGAACCGTTGGTTTTGACGTTTCAAAAGTGCCTGTAAATGGTTTATTTGGAATAAAAATGATTTGACTTTGACTTTGACTTTGAACACTGGATTCAAACGTCTGGTCCATGCTTAATTTTGTCGATATTAAATACTGAAATTTACTTGCTAGCCCAGTTTGCCCAATTGTTTGGATTTACACCAAACAATTAAAAAAAAACTGGGCTTATTAATCTTATATGAGTATCTATGATGCAGAATGGATTGTGTTAGAGTTTCGTTTTATAATTGTAGGTACTAAATACTATTATATAAAAAAATAAATAATAATAGTATACCCAGTAGCAGTACTACCTACTTAGTTTTTAAGCGTTTACGTTTTTATCGAGTTTTGTGTCATAGTTCACATTATAAAGTCACTTTGAAGATAATAATCAAAGTTAAATTAAATTATTAAGTTGTCTGTTTTTATCTGTTTGTTTCGGTTAGACCGACCAATGTTTTGTGTCTAAAAATCTGATTTCAAATAAATTCATTGCGGTATCAAAGTTCTTTCGTTCGATTTGAAATAAAAACAAATAGACGAGCTATCAGGCAGTTACTCAGACCAGACACAACAGCCTTGTGGTACATTTCATCTAGGCATGGTATCCCTACGTTATTCTCTTTCTTTGGCTTTCGCTTGTTTTGAGCATTTAGTCTTTCGACTACAGTAATTGCAGACACAATTAAAAGACAATAGGCACGCGGACACCGGTGTCCTTTTGGGGCTTAATGAATTAATCAGCGACAAGTTCATATTTCGTTTTTATTAATACTGAATACAGTAATTTTATTTTTCTCTCGGAATGCTGATTTATTTATTTATTTACAATTTGTACGACGTTTACTTATGCTGTGCTTATACGCCCAAATCTGTCCATAGCTTTTTACACCGTTAAATTTTGATCCGGTATATGAAACATTTTCGTTTTGTGTAGCTAAAATAAAAAAAGTACTATTTTTCTATTTAAAGAAATGAATTTTATAAATGCGTATCAATACGAGATTCAGAAAAAATATATAGTAAATTATAAATACTCTTATCATTATGAACGTTTCTAAAAGGTTAAGGCCACACGTTTGGTCTTATCAGTCAACAGTTATTCACGTTTTGTAATCTTTATTCTAATATGTACTCATGCGTGTACTTTCAAGATCAGAAAAAAAGTTTTTAATAGGTAAATAAATACGCCTCAAAAACATGTTCTAAATACATTTATTTTGTAACTTTCCAGGTTTCAACGCGATCTTCCAGAACTCTGTGTTCGGTGTGGCGGCCTGCCTACCTCCCAGTTACACGGGCGCGGTGATCCTCGGCAGCAACCTCTGTGGCCTGCTCATCGTGGGCTTGAACTGGGTCTCCGTGCTGTTCGAGAACCAGCGCACTGCTGCCATCTATTACTTCATAGGCGGCATGTTTGTGCTGCTCATCTGTATCGACACTTATTTCGCGTTGCCGTTAAATGTGAGTATCAACCTTATGGCTAAAGAAATAAAATTCACTATAGCGAAAACTGACAGGACGGACTGTCACTGTCTGAACTCTAGGAGAATACTTATGACTGACTTGTTTTTGTACATGTAATAGGGGCCTCATTAATACTCGGGTTCCGTAGTATATACTTCTCTTGTCACGTAGCACCGCTGAATCTACATGACCCTGCAAAGTTGTTCAGTGTCCCGTAACTTAAAATACATTCATGTGACTCGGGACATGTTGTTCGATATAATTTGACAGCGTTGCGTATCGTTTTGGGTGCATTTTGCCTCCTAATGTATGTATATGTAGCTTTAGTATCATCAACAAAGACTAACTATTTACCACACTGGAATGGTGCTTTTGTCGCCGTTTGATTTTCGCCATATTGGCGCTGGCGGCCGTTGCGAGTGTCTAAGGTACTAAAACTATTAATATCGCGCCAAATAACAATAAACATGACTTTCTAGTAAGTTTTACATAATTGCTGAAGCACGAATAACACGCAATTCGAACTAAATCAATTCGAAATACAAAAATACTTCAGAGTACTCTACACTTCTCTGCAGCAATTTGCATTGTACGTCAAATCAGTTCTCTGGACGCTCGAGGGTGGCGCTTCAAATTAGTACAAAAATTAGCTGTCAAACATACGTAACAGCCTGTTCCGTGGTAAGTAGAGGTCAGTGATCATCATACATTCCCACTACGCAACAGAGGATACATTATCTTTATGTTTCTTACTTTTTTAAGTGGGTACAGTAATGCACTACTAAATAACATGCGTATTTTGAAATAAATATGTTTTTTTATGAGGTTATGCTACATCCTTTTATTTTTTACTAGCGATCCGCCCCAGCTTCGCACAGGTTCTGATATTGAATATGCATGTATTATACACATAAACCTTCCTCTTGAATCACTCGTATGTATTAAAAGAAGCCGCATCAAAATCCGTTGCGTAGTTTTAAAGATCTAAGCATACATAGGGACAGAGCGACTTTGTTTTATACTATGTAATGATTAGCTTCTTCGGCGGTGTGTAAGTAGAAAATTATCTCAAGGGAATTTACTCGCCAGGTGTAAAGGCGTTTATTAGGCGTACCGTACAGTCACTTTACTTGATATAGGTGATTTGCAGGCCATATACTTTTACAATCATGACATATTGAAGTTTTGACGTTCACGCATTGTTAGAGCGCCGTAAGTTAAAAGTTTTGTTAGACGACATAAAACATTTTTATTAATTTTTCAGTATTTTGTCAAATAGTATCTATGAACGTACTTGTCTATCGCTAGGATATAAGTCGATAGGTAACCCTTTAAAAAGATGCGCGCATTGTTCCCGCGCGCCTCAGGGAGTTGTCAGCAATTGTAGGGGTCTAGCAGGGTTCTGGAGCCAAGGGTTGATGCGAAAGCGGAACAGAAGCGGGGCCCTGGAACTGAGGCAGGAAGGAACGCTGGGTCGTTTAGTCAGTAGAAGTCTGACACTGTCTTCTGGTCCGCCCAAGGGCGGGATTCGTCTTTCGATGATTTTTCCCACCATAAAAAAACCCTAATAAAGATTAAGTATCTTTATTAGGCTGTTTTTATGATGGGTGTTTGAAAATATTCATCATCATCATCATCCTACCCTTATCCCATATTACTTGGGGTCGGTGCAACATGTTTTTTTTCTTCCACTATGTCCTGTCACCCGTGTTTGTAATGTTTGAAAATATTATGAAGCCTTAAAAAATGTTTCTTTAAACCTTGTTCTTTTTGTTGTTCAGAAATTCTACCGCTACCACGAGCAGCTGAATCAGCAACGCAACGCGACTGGCCCCGGCGTGAAGACCGACCAGCCCGAAGTGTCGCGCCTGCTGCTGTGCAAGCAAGCCTTCGTGCAGCTCTACAACGTGTTCATCATCTTCTTCGTCACGCTCTCAGTCTACCCGGCTGTCATTTCAGGTGAACATATAAATATCATTATTATACTTAATTGAACATAGTTCTCATGTCACTTTGTCATGACCCTGTGTTTTTAATATCACTTAAAATAATATGAAAATACATTACATTGGTATGCATGCCTATTACAGGCATGCACAGCTAACACTATAAATTTGGTTGACATTAGAATTATTTTTATGGTGTTAGATAAAAAAAATCACAAAAAATTAACATACATAATAGAAAAACACGCACTCAAAAAATAAAAAGTAGACTAAAATTCTAAAATGGATTGTTAAAAAAAGAGGATAAGTAAGTATAACATGTAGATGTTTAAGTAAATATTTAATTGAAAAGTTTGTATAAGCTCATACCTCCGAGACTGCTCTCCGAAACTTGTTTAGTGTTGTTCAAAGAAATGTATAACTCTAAGAAGTGTTCATCATCTAGGTCAAGCTAGGGTGACCCTCGAAATTGAGGTCCCAACGGCTGGTTATATCCATCTGTAGCTAAGGGTTAGTGCGAAAGCGTACCACCAGGGCTTTGGGATTAAGGCAAGGAAGGAACGGTGTAAGTTGTTTAGTCAGTAAGAGTCTGACACTGTTTCCGCTCCGCCCAATGGCGGGATCCGTCATTAAATGATTATTGCTTACCATAAAACGGCTTATTTGATATAAATTTGTTTTATTTTTTTATCTCATGTATAAAAATACATTTAGAATCCCACTACGCAACAGAGGAAACATGATCGTTATGTTTCTTACTTTTTTAAGTGGGTACAATAATGCTTTGATTAACTTATACAAGTTCAGTATGTGAACTTGCGTAGCATTCTTAAAGCTACAACAAATATATACTGAAATACCAGTATATTATTTAAACCATATATGTAATACTAGATGTCCCTCGTGGTTTCTTCAGCATTTTTAGTTACTACTCTGCTCCTGTAGGCTATAGCGTAATGTTATATAGCTTTCCTCAATAAATGAGCTTACACAGATCTTCTTAGCTGTACGCTCAATTATTGTGTTCGAAAACGTTTTATTCGGCATCATCAGCCTTTTTAATGTTCTGACTGCTGGGACTCAGAACTCCTTTCTAAGAGAGGGGAATGGGCCATACTCCACCACGCGGGCCCAGTGCGGGTTGGTGGATGTCACATGTCTTCGAATTTTTGGTTCTAGGACATGCTGGTTTCCTCACGATGTTTTCCTTCACCGTTTTGAGAGCAGTGGTGATGAAATAAATTACACAAAGTAATGTGCTTGACTGGGTTTGAACCCGGTAACGCTTGGGACTCGGGGCCGTTACCGTTCGACCACCTCAGCTCTCCGACTATGCACATCCACTATGTACCGCAGTATAATGGTCACTAATTTAACTTCCAGACGTGCACCCGGTGAGCGCCGGCTTCTTGGGCTCGAACTTCGTGCGCATCACTTGTTTCCTCACGTTCAACGTGACGGCCACGCTCGGCAACTGCACCGCTAGCACGTGGCAATTCGTAAGTACCTTTGTATTCAATTAAAGTTTTCCTAAGTACTTTTGTAATCAACTAAAGTTTTCGTAAGTACCTTTGTATTCAATTAAAGGTGGCAAAAAATAAATGGCCCGTTTTGACGTTTGTGTTTTTACTTTTTTACTAACTAGCGGCTTGCCCTTGCCATAAAAAAGAAATAAGCAATTTCTGACTTTCTGTGTCTTTATAAATTTATTAAATCACCCAAAAAATATATAAAACCCGGAGCTATTTAAAGTTTAATATACAGTACATTTTGATACAAGTGCAGGAAGTTTGTCATAGCGACCGAGGCGGAATTCGCACGAGCCATAGGCGAGTGTGTTATGGAGTCTCGCTGCAGTGACGAATTTGCACATGTGTCAAACGACGTTCTCCAATACACTTACGACTCGTGAAATGAATAAGGAAAGAAAAAACGTGTAATCATATCTCAATCATACATAAAATAAAAATAAATAAGGCAAAAATAGCATTAAAATCAGCTCTAGTCTGTTTCTGATCTCGTGGGGGTCGAGCTGCGCCTCGCCGGATATAATCTAAGATACATAGAACAAGGATAACCCCTCATATGTTATTCGATTATGGTAAATATAACATGCTAGATAACGCATTTATTAATACATTGCGAATAGGTTGCCTCGCTAAATTTAATGCAAATAATGTTAAATAATAAAGTTTGTTACTACATTTTTGACCTAATTTACCCTCATCTGTTATTTGAAAAAATCAAGCAAGCTTTTTCCCGCACTAGTGCCTGTAAACGGTGGGATTGGGAGAGGCAAGGAAAGAATGGGGTAGGTTTTTTAGTCAGTAAGAGTCTGACACTGGTCTCCTGCTCCGCCCAAAAGCGGGTTTCGTCATTCGATGATTTTCACCTGCCATAAAAAAAAAGTAAGTGTATTGAAAAATGTATTTCGTTTTGGCAGCCTGGTCCCCGCTGGCTGGTGTTGTTCACGACGGCGCGGCTGCTGTTCATCCCGTTCTTCCTGCTGTGCAACTACGTGCCGCTGGACTCCACGCGCACCGTGCCCGTGTTCATCACCAACGACTGGGTCTTCTGGGTGGCATCGGCGCTGCTCGGCTGGTCCTCAGGACATTGCAGCTCTCTTGCCATGATGTATATCGGAGGGTGAGTACTCTATGCTTTTATTACTATCACCATTTCAGGGGGCAACACAACGACTGGCGTAGATGCCGATTGAGCTTCACGTGGGTTATGACAAATTGATTTCTGATCATCTTCATCATCCTTGGCTTTCACCTCGGTGCCCGGGGTCCGCTTTCCCACTTAGACGCCTCCACTTCGCTCGGTCTTTCGCGTCCTTTGCCTTAAGCCCATTAGCACGCATATCGTCCCTTACGACGTCGACCCAATTCTGATAATAATTGGTATAACAACTAAAGAAATTTACAAAAGTATAAAATGCTTATGAATTTTCAAGGTTCTACGGGCGAATGACGTGATTTGCACCTCGTTCCGAATTGCGTCAAAAGTGATTTTCGATTGTCGAAGCCTCCCGGAGCTGAGGGTTGGTGAGAAAGCGTTACACCGGGGCTCTGGGAATAAGGCAAGGAAGGCACGGGGTAGGTTCTTTAGTTAGTAAAAGTCTGACACTGTTTCCCGCTCCGCCCAAGAGTGGGATTCGTCATTCGATGATTTTTACCTACCATTAAAAAAAAAACCAACGCGCAACGTCATAATTATTACTCAATAGGCCATTATATGTTGTTACTATTAAATTTAGTTGGATTCGCGACATTATCGCTTTTGGCGCAATTCTGAACACGGGGTCATTCGTATCGTATGCGTGTGTGCGTGACATGTTGGTGAGCGCTGAGCGCACACATGATACGCGTTAACAACTAGTTCTATACGTCTTGAAACCACAGGAATTTATTAGATATAAATTCCTGTGGTTTAAAAAACAAAGGCGAGGATATTGTTGATGAAACTATTAAGTGTCTACATAATTATGTTGCCATGATTACATATCAACGAAATAATTGACTAAATTTTATCAAATCAGGGTAATGGCCAGTTTAAGAATCGATGCTAAAATCAAAATCAAAAAGGTTTTTATTTCATATAGGCCTACAAGGGCACTTATAAAACGTCAGAAGCTAGTGCACGGTTCCAAATTGGTCGTTTCCTATGGAGAAGAACCGGCAAGAAACTCCATGGTTACTCTTTTAAAAAAATGATTTCTTACAATAATTCGTTGTTACAGTACTTATATCATTATGTAAGAACAGTGTAGACCAGTCAATATTGTATTAAAAGCACAATAAAAATAATCATAATAATAAAAAATAATAGGTGAATCGTAATAGGATTTACTAAGTCTACAGTGCTCTTACTTTACAACGTGAATTGTAAAAAAATATTGTATATAAAAAAAAAATTAAAAAAGTATGAGAAAAAAAAATACATCAATCACTACAACAGTTACACTGCGGGGTGTTAACAAAATTAATTATAATTGAATTAAAATTTTTTTTTTGGTCTTAATAATATAAATATTGCAGAAGCAATGAGTCAAGAAAAAAAAAATGTGTATATGGAAACAAAGATGGAGCAGTTAATAGACACAATTACACAATATGAATAAGTTACCAATTAAAAATATCATCATGGCTTAGTTTTTTTTATGGTGACTTAACTTCATGACTTTTGGCTAAATTAAGCTACTTGAATTGATTTAATGTTACCACTATATAAATCTTGGTCAAGAGACATTTCTATATGAATTGTGTATCTATCGTATCTACAACTAATATAATAAAGATGTAAAGTTTGTTTTTTTGTTTGTAGGAGGTAATCTCTGGACCTACTGGTCCGATTAGAAAAATTTTAGCAACAATAGAAAGCTGCTTTACTCCTGAGTGGCATAGGCTATATTTTATGTACGCAGGCGAAGCCGATAAAAGCTAGTAGTAAATAAAGTTATGTTTTGAGGCGCACTTCGCGCAGCATCGTGAATTCCCACTACGCAACAGAGGATACATTAAAAATATGTTTCTTACTTTTTTAAGTGGGTACAGTAACGCTTTACTTGTACAAATCATACTATATTCTTGAGTATATTAGTGTACAAGCAAGTCTTGCTACATTCTCACTCATACATCATCAGCCTTTTTTATGTTCTCACTGCTGGGACACAGACCTCCTCTCTAGGAGAGGGAATAGCCATAACCCACCACGCGGGCCCAGTGCTGATTGGTGGATGTCACATGTGTTCGAATTTTTCGTTCTAGGACATGTCGACGTCATGATTTTTTCCTTCACCGTTTTTAGAGCAGTGGTGATGAAATAAATTACACTAAGTAATGCATCTGGCTGGGTTTGAACACACGACCTAACTCGTGGTATCGGCCCCGACTTACGGGGCCGATACCACTCCACAGCACCTGCTCCTGAAGTTCTATAATATGTTTAATTATTGGGTTGTGGAGGTCAGATAGTAACTGCCTATCTGACCTCCACAACCCAATAATTACACATATTATATTCATTTTCTCCTGGTTAGACTGGGAACCAACCCTTAAAAATAATTGGTAATCGGGAAAGAACTATACTCTATTTGCATTAGGATTACACATTTAAAGAAACCTTTTCTACTGTCTTACTATACGTACTTCTATTTCGTAGGCTTAAGTATGGCATTGAAAGCAAAAAAGTCGTTAAAAAACCAACTAGTTACTGCAGCCGCCATTTGTCAACCAACCAATCAACAAAAAAGTTGACCAACGTAATAAAACTGAAATCTGTTGAATGGACGGTTAAAAAGGGTTTTCTTAAATGTTTCATGTTATTTTGAATGCAGTGTAGGTTGATTGACTGGCTGAAAATGCTCATGCAATGACTAAACAGCAGTGGTCATGTTTTTGTAGGCCAATTGAAGATTTTGGGTACGAATCCAGACAGACGGTTCATTTTGTTTAGTTTATTTCATCATCACTACTCTTAAATTGGTGAGGGAAACATCATGAAAAAGACACAATCCACTGGGTCTTTTAAAGAGTAGGTCTGGGTTCTACTAGAGAAACAGTTACAGAATGATTTTGCTGGTAATAAATAACATGTCATGATATTTTGCCTAAAAATTTCTTAAACCACAAAAATTAATTACGCTATTCTGTATTCCAGCACGGTGGCTCCAGAGAACACAAGTCTGGCGGGCATGATCGGCGGCGCCGTGCTGGTGACGGGGCTGGTGACCGGCATCACGTTCACGCGCGTGTGCCCCGTCATCGTCACGTCCGACGTGTGGGGCAGCGCCTAGCGCTCGCTGCGGCTCGTGTCCGCCGCCTGGGACGTCTTCACACAACGACTGGGACAATGAAACTCACGTGTTAACCATAAGACGAACTGAACTCACTTTGTGTAGGAGTCCGAGAAGCTTAGGCGCCTTCTGAACGAGCGAGCGAATCGCTTCGATGTTCCTCTCGTTGGTAAAAGCGACTGAATTGAGGCAGGACGATGATATCGATACGAGACACTCGCTCGTGGAAACGTCCTCATCATCTTGACCGCAGCGGAAAATTCCGCCATTTTCAAACACCTCAGTCAGTCCACGAATGCTTAGCTTAAGTGTAAGTTGAACGCGAGATCGTCAAAGAAAAGTGTTCGTATCAAATGTATGTGACATTCAAAGTTGGAAGTTCGAGTGTGAGTTAGAATAAGGAGCCTGGATTACAGTGATATAAGGATTGTGACATTTGACAACATGTGTTCTATAGCTATATATATTATATTATATTATATGTTATATAATCATTTTTGTGTTGTGTAGTTGGTTGTTGATACGATTATTATGAAGATATTAGACAGTTTGCCAAAAACTAATAGTTTTATCAGTTTGACAGTTTTGTGCCTTTCATGTATTTATTTGCTTGCCTTTATGGTATTGCTAGATATACTATTCTTAAGTTTTAAATGCATTTACTAGTATTTTTTACTCAGTTTATGCAAAGATAGCAATACATATAGTTGAAACCAAATATTTCATTTTGTCTCGAACATTGGAGATGATTTTAAAATTTTACATATTACTAATAACAATATAAGTTGTTTTGGTGCTTGTTGATAGTAATATTAATCGTTTGATCTTAGTGTAAGGTCGCTTTTACTTCTGCAAAGAAGTTGAATTAAATTTGAGGGGAGTTAATGACGTATTGATCACAATGTTCCTCTATACCCAACAAAGTAATGTAACTTGTTTGCAGAAGGAACTTGGCCTTCACCGTTGACTATCCACAAATGTTATTGACGTTGATAGGAGCTAATAATGGTACTAGATTAATATCTTATAGAGTAAGAATGTTGGCAACCTATCCTTGAGGCTAATTTAATTAAAAATGAATCCAAAACATGCCTTCAAAAACGATTGCCAGAATGAGCACATGAAAAACCTGAATATTTCTAATATAGTTGCTAAAATATAAATATGCTATATAAATTTATATATGTAAAGTTAAAGTTTGTAAGTTCATAAAATATATTTAATAGGTAGTACAATGAGATGTATGAAGTTATTATATTTGTTATTATTGTATTGGTTTAGTTGCCCTGTTATTAAATGTATGTATTTTTGACATGAAACTGTTCATAATTGACTATGGACTGGCCCATCTTTTAAACTGCTCCTAAATTAAAGATACTGGCACGAATCTTAGCACTTGGCGAAATACGGGGATAGCTTATATCGTACACATCGACGAGGTAATCACCACAAATTATATAGGTACAAATGTCAATCTACGTACAAAGCGCGTTCGAGCAACGCACACATAGACACCGTTCACCGACGCGAATACCGAGCTCAACGAGGATCATTACGACGTTAGAGAGGCGCGTCTGTGGAATTTAGCAACTAGCACGATCATTTGTTGTGCATGATCCAGTTGACGTCCCTAGCGCGCGCGACCGCCGTGCGTAGGTATGAAAAGTGAAGTACATACATGAGATTGACTTCTGTACCTTATTTTTTTTAATTACTGTACAAGGATTGCACCCCCGCCCCCGCGTCTCACTTTATACCACTAAAGAGACCCGATATTTGACTTCTGCGCAAGTGGAAGTCAGCTCTCCAAGATCTGTGCCCATCTATCTCCAGGGTCAAATAAAACAAAAATATGTGTTCTGTTATTTTACGTGACTAAATACTAATCCAAAGTGCTTGTAAAATTGACTTAGTTAAGTAGTGATTTGTACCATTTTTGTCGTAGCACAAAATGTCTAAAGAAAACGCCGTAAATGACTTTTGTATTATAATCAAATAGTTGGTTGTTCCTTGTGCCTGTGAATATTATTATAAAAAAAAGATCAAACGACATTTTTTATACTTTGTTTTTCAGAAGTGTGTATAAAGCTATAATAGTTTTTTGTTAATTTTTTCCCATTCCTTATTAATTCTGAAAACCTGACTATCCATATTTATTATAGGTAAATTCTAACAAATATTATGTATGTTTTACAGACTGAAACACTAACAATCATTTGTTTTTTTTTTAGATTATTGTAAGACTCCTAGCTTATCGTGTTTCCTTGTGGAAAATGTTTGTGAGGCATTTAGTAAGTCATATTTTGTAGGAGTTGTATTGACTATAGGCAAACGTAAAGTCTCGACTCTTGATATTATTTTTAACTATTTGTGTTCATTATTGCATACCAAATAATTCATTGTCTGAAGTAGAACAAAGCGGCTCTTGTCAAACTTTGTGGTCGCTCTAAAATTTATAACAGATTACAATAATAATAAGTGAAGATTCGTCTGTGCAGATTTGTCTGTTTCGATATGACCGTCTGTGAAGATTTGTCTGTATGGATTTATTTGTGTCGATTCATCTATATGGATTTATCTGTATAGATTCATCTGTGCAGATTCGTCTGTATCGATTTGTCTGTCCAGACTCTTCTGTGCAGATACTCTTCTTTGTGTGTATCCATTCGCCTATGCAGATTCGACTGTGGCGATTCGCTTCATCTACATAGATCATCCTTACAAATTCAGAACGGCCACAAATGTTGTCGAGGGCTATACCTGGTTTTATGTTTTCAATCCCTAGCGTAACAGTTTTGGCTGTTGGTCCTATTTATTTGAAAGTAAAATGTTATTTTTTAAATTTTACGTTTTTTATTTTATTTTCACCCAATTCCTTTTTACATGGTAAAATTAAAATAATATACATATTCAAAATAATGTCTTGTAAGTAGAAGTAGTAAAATTTTGGAGTGCTGAGGATTTATACAGTAATTTCTTAGTAAACTGTGTATCAGAATCGAATAACTACTAAATTATAGTTAAGAACCAATTTGTATAGATTTATCTGTTATAATAGAAACGATTGAATACGAATAAATAACTTTAATTAAAAAAATATTAACACCGGCTTCCGAATAGCAATAAATTTTGTGCCAATATTACCCATTTTCCATACTTTCATCTTTGATACACAGTTTACCCATAGCTAAATAATAAGTACAAATAATGTTTTAACTGAGGAAGAAGACATTTTTGGTTCATTACGGCTCTTCATACACAGGGTGACGCGAGTCTAGCCAACGCTGCGTTAAGCGGTCGCCCGCGATGTGCGTCTGTCACGGGTGTGTTCCGTGCTTGGGTCTCTGTCGCGAAAATCGGATTATTACCTGCGCAGTATTGCTGTTCAAATTTAACTATGTGCATGTAGTAGTGTCGATAGCAAAATTTATGTATTATTACGTAGCAAAACGGGTGCGTATGGCCGCGCGGATCTCCGCACCAGAGCTTTTGTATTGGAACTGCGTGGGTTGCATTGCTTAAACGCTTTTTCGGCACTTCGATTCTTCGATAGTTCTGTCTACATATGACTCACTAGCTGCTGCCAACGGTTTCGTCCGCGTGATAGTAAAAAAATATCCCATAGTAACATGTAACACCATTAATTTTGCCTCTATAAAATTAAGTAAACAATATGTTGAGTACAGCGCCATGTAGCGGTAACATATCCCACGCTTAGGCCCAAAGTTTTCGCTACGCATACGTACGGCGTATATAATGTGACATAAATAAGAATGGTATAGTATACAGCAATTAAGTTAAACCATTTGCTATGGCTACCTGTTGCCCCGCTCTTAGAAACAGACTCGAAAATGGCTAAATGGTTGGATGAAACTAGGCACACGGGGGTATACCGATCGAGTCTTTGTGTCCTACACCAAGAAATGGTATACCCCCATAGCGTAATTTTTATGCTTGAAGTTCCTTTCACGTCTCAGATTCGAGCGATTTTCAGTTTGATATTCTGGCGAAACTGCGATGGCAAGCTAACATAATTAGACATTAATTGAATACAAATAAAGTTCACTTTCGCATAACTCATCGAATTGAGTGTTGGAAAGCGTAGCCTTTTGTATGAAGTAGCAAATATTAGATTGGTGTTGTAAAACCCTGGTGCCTTATACATCTTCCATTGGTTTCAAACACCGCGTAGAATAAGTGGAGACTATTACTTTACCTACAAAAGCAGGAATATTTATTTGTACGATAAGGAATTGTATTGTTAGTATCATAAAGTCCATTTTACCACAAGAATGTTACATGAAATAATAATATTTAGTCCCCATATATGCTCTGGTTTCGCTAAGTTAGACTCATGAAGCAGTAAAAGTTTTATACCTAGACGAAGTTTTATTAAGGTTTTTTTTTCTACCATAGTGGGACTAGGACATAGAGGGACTAACGGGAAAATCTACAGCTAATAATTCTCTCATTAGTAATATCTATGCTTCAGTTATATACTGCCTGTACAGTAGGTAGGTATACGTCGTACGGTACGGTCCAAATATCTAGACCACTCTGAACTTCGAACATTGGCTGCATAGTTATTCTTTTTACGCATCATATGACAAAGGATATCTACTGCCATTCCTGGGCCCACCTTCCAATAGCTGTGTATAGGCAAAACTATTAACAAATAATAACTTTGAAGGGACTAGGATTATTACCAATTCAATGGTATAACACACACAGTTATTATAATAACACATATATTAAGGTGGGCTCAGATTTCAAAGACAATCTGGTATCAACCTTTGTATTGCGTATTTTTTAAAGGACAACTTCAAGCTAGGTCTACGGTAAAGAAGCCGAACACGATCCGAGCTTAAATTCGTGTAGTGAGCAACTCTACACGAATTTTGAGCTCCGTTCACCTGTTTAGAGTGGTCCACATTTTGAACGTAGGTACTGTAAAATATCAACAGGTTAGGTTTTTATGTTAGTTTGCATAAGGTATTTTATTTTTACAGTTCTGAATATCAAAGGAGCATTTTCGACCATTAATTATTTCTATTGAGATTTCTTATTTTAATTTGTGCAGTATTATTATTGTACCTATTACTTCAAATCTCTGATGACAATAAAGAGTATTATTGGAAATTGCCATATATGTAGTATTAGGAAGAAGTAACCAGAGAAATATTTAATAGTACTAAAATATATGAAAATACAATATTATTACTTGTTAGAGCTGATTTCATCACTTCTGTAAGAACCTACGGTCAGCAGCACAACAGACTATACAAATCTGTCAGATTTTTCCAATACATTTTGAACCTTGTTATATTATGGTTAAGAATTGAAAATCGTTTGCAGAATTTTGACAGTTTGTTGTAGTCTAATGTGCTGCTGACTGTACCTATACAGGGTGACTTTTAATTTATTGATAAACGTTTACGGAACAATAGCAAAAAATCTGCTGTTTATTTGTAAAACTCTTTGAAATGTAAGAAATAGTTGTTTTTTTTTTAATAGCCTTGCATCAGCTTTATAATGTTCCCACTGCTCTTAGTCAGGCCTCCTCTCTAGGTGGGGAATGGGCCGTGATCCACCACGCGGGCCCAGTGCGGGTTGGCGGATGTCACATGTCTTCGAATTTTTGGTCCTCGGACATACCGGTTTCCTCACAATGTTTTGAGAGCAGTGGTGATGAAATAAATTACACAAAGTAATGCGCCTGGGTTAGATCCCGGGACCTACAACTCGTAAGTCGGGGCCTTTATCATTCGGCCATCACTGCTCTCAACTCACTGTTTTTTTTTTTTAATATTTTTTAACATTCGTGAGCATTTTCAACCCCATTTATCAATAAATTAAAAGTGACTTGTATAGGCAATGGTAGTTGCTAATATGTTGTGGTACCTAAGCACCTAAATAAAAAAACAAAAGAGATAAGTAGGTAGGTACTGAAATATCTAACTACTCTACGTCGTATGCCCTAAAAACCGTCAGAAGTGATGAAATACATTTTAAATTGGTAAATCTTGCACATGTAATATTTCCACTACTTATTACCTTGCTCCATTTTCAAAAACTATATCTAATATCAGTAATCTATGTCTACTTACACTTTCAAGTATGACGTAAGCAAAATTTTAGTAATTTTTCTCCCCTCTCCCTTGTTAGCAAGCAAAAGTAAACTGTAGTACGCGGCAATAAAGTTGAACCTTCTGCCATCGAAGCAGGGGTCAACTTATTCGCCTGTACTATATGTAACTTCTTATCGGTTTACCACACGCCCAAGCTTCAGCACAATTTTTCTTGTAAAACTGTATGAGCTTTACTAGCTACAAGTCTGCTATTCCGTGTACAAGCCGGCCTATGCAGGCAAAACTTGGTGGTTAAGCTTGTATACTCCACGGGTTAAGAGTTTTGCTTAAAACAGAAAAAAAAAAAATCATGAAATTTTGAAGAAAAAGAATTCAAACAGTTTGACACTTTGTGCCCATGTCGTCATGTAAATAAACAAGACAGACCCAATCCCCCATTTAATGCTTACGGGATACTTGAATGGACTTTTATTGAGAATCTTTAACATCCTACAGCTTTAAAATATCTATTTATGCAAGATCGCTTATTTCATCTTATCCTACTTCTAAAAAAATATTTATACAAAAAATATATAGAACGGAATCCATAATTTTATTCTATAGTTACCAGAAATATGCTCGAACTTAGGTGGTACTCGATATTTATGTTTTGCATCAAAGAATAAAAATTAAGTTGATCATGGTCGGCAAATTCTTTCTGAAGAGAAAAATTAATATAACGTCTGTTTGGGATTGTTACTTTTTTGCCAGAAACCCCCACTAAGCTAATATTGTATCACTAGTAGGGATTTCTGAAATAAATTGCAAAAGGCTTCATACCTATAACTTTTTAGGAAGAATGTCGTAAGCGCCAATTTGCATTTTTTTTACAGGAAGTCTTTCTCTTCTACAATGAATAATGAAAAATTAAAAAGTCCTTTAAAAAAAAATATAATTTGGTATTTATACACAACTACTGATATATTAGAATACTTTCTATTAACACATTATAATTTACATTTCTTAAATACAAAGGGTTACAGGGTTTCTTTTTGCAAAAAGCGCACGCTGTAACTTATGACGTTCTCCTGAAAAGGCTTGGTATCAAAATTGGAGTTGATGTAAAGACGTACAGTCGTTCAAGCGCACAATATTTGGTGTTTTAAGGTTTTTCACTTCCATGTAAATCATTATGTCTAGCTACTTATAATGTATGTATAAACCATTTATTACCTATGTATAAATAAGTTTTACTTGTTATTTTGCATGACTTACGCCGAAATTGTTTCTGTGTTTCTGTATTCTGCAAAATATGAAGTAAAACTGTCTTATGTATAATATGTATATTTAAATAATATTCGCGTAAATATATAGGTACCTAAATACTATACGGGGAAATATTAACCTAGTTAGCAGAACTTCGCAGATATGATGGCGCAACGGTTTTTGGCCTCTGGGATCTGGTTTTTTTTTCTTAATAAATTGATGTTTGATCCCACCGATGGTAAGCAGTGACGCAATCGTTTATGGTGAAGCACACTAGTTTATGAGGAGTTTATTCACTTTAGCTTTGATGACACCCAAAATACGCGCTTTAGTCGTGGAGTTGCGGATACCAGCCCGAAGTACAACACAATACACTACTTCTCCCGCATTAAATTTCGATTTGATGCGGGAAGGCGAGTCAGACTTTTACTAACTTAAAATCACTCCTAAGTCCCGGGTTTTCCTTTCAGAAGAGAAGCCATGGGCAAGCCGAGGGCAAGGGCCCACAGCGTTCACGCCTCGCTACTTACTGCATGAGATAATTTAAACTCTTCTAGACTAGAGTGATTAAATAGGCTCCTAACTAGTACTTCTCACCAACAACGAGTGCATCACTGTTTACCATCAGGTGGGATCGTAGTTAAACACTAGTTTATATAAAAAAATAAAAAGAGAATCACGACTGCAGAGTTCCGCTAACCCGTTTAATTAAACCTTGTAAACCTATTGTAATCTTCGCTCCTGTGGATGTTCACTATAGAATGAGTACCTTATGAAGCACTCCTTATTCGAGGCTGTGAAATAATAGCTTTAACCTTCCCATTGTAGATATTTATCACAAGCACTAGAGTCCTGTTCAGATGAAAAAATCTATGTACGTAGGATTTGTTTTTTGTTTTATCTTTCATACGTTGTACATTCAAAGAAAGAAATTGGTACCTATCTGTTTAAATCTACCTACCGTGCGTTGTCTTAGAAACTTGATAATTTTTAATTTTGTTTTGGAATATACTCGTAATAGAATAAACTGTATTGTACACAAAAAAGTAATACAATTTATATATACATTTATTACATTATTTTTTTCGTAAGAAAACTATTGGACACACGTTCCGATATCACAGTGTAATGACATATAACATTAATGACGGTTAGAATTCACATTCGTCTATATTCGCAGCGTTAGACAGTTTACTATACTAAATAATCATTCAAATCATTGTTTCTACACAATCAAAAAATATCAACTAAATGTGAACGAGAAAAATAATTGTGCATTTTTAATTTCTAAAATGTACCTAACTGTATCAAATAGTCATCGTCATTAATAAATTAAGGAATAAATAGATTTTTATTTTAATTGTTGATTTTTATGTAAATTAAATAAATTGTTTGCTGTAATGAAAATAAACACATATATTAGTTGGTCATTTTTCAAAGACGTGTCATTTGTTGCATCGGATCCATTGACATTTTACTTTTAACAAGTCTTTTATTTTAGTTCCAGGATTCTAAGCATGGTGAATTTCAAACATTTTGTTTGTCTTCCAAACAAAATTATTAAAATTTTGATTGAAAAACACACCTATTTTGAAATTAAATAGGTGTGTTGCAAATGTTTTGATTGAGTGTACAATTATGAAACTAATTTATTATTTTTACGTAGAGCAAGAAGGACGTGTATAAAAGTGTAAATGATGCCTTCAAAACTCGAATTATATATTTTCATCTGAACAGTTAATTTTCCTGTCTTCATCGTTCACCTGTTTTATGAGTACAAAACATTGTTTAATTTATTCGACTAGATAGTAATTTTTGCCCTCCATGTAAAGGAAAGATTTTACTTACGTAGAGTGAAATTAAATTAGGTAGCGAAATTCCACAAAAAAGAAAAATGAGAAACGATTTTTTATACTTAACGCGTAAAAAAATTTTTTCTTAATTTATATAAAATTATCAGCGACCGATGGTTAGACAGCTGTAGTTATTCCTTCAGCCCAGGCGTAGGTACGCAACGTGTCTCTTACAACACTAAATACTGACGATTTCTAAATATCGACGCTTGAAAGGCAAAAATTACTAAGCGACAATGAGTAAACTTATGATTTTGAGTTAACATTTTTAGATAAAGATGACGAAATAGTCTGATTGATATGTTATTAACATCATGGTAATAGTATCTTAATCCGACATTTTCTAAAAATATTTACTTAAAATTACTGTTTTGTAAAGTGTATTCAATGTCGCTTAGTAATATTTGCCTTTCAAGCGTCAATATTAATTTACCTTTTAAAAGAAAGATATTTCACAGGAATACTAAAAAAAAAACTAGTAGTTTCACAATGACAAGTCGTTTACTACTGCCATCTTCATTCATCACAAACAGTTACAGAATTACACCTCGTTTGTTTGTTTTTCGTTTGAGGAATTTCCCTAAATAATCTATTTTTTCCCTACAAGTTATTGTAGCGTCCTTGTATATATGTATGTAGTGCATTTGTACTGTGTTTGTATATGCACTGTGGTATATGCACCACCATTTCTTCAACTTTCTTACTTAAGCCAATGCTAGCGGGAAAAGATTTTTTCAAAGTTAAAGTGTAGTAAATATCTGCAGAAATTGCCAGCATTTCCTATTTTAAGATCCTTTTTATCTATGAAATAAATCAGAAACATATGCTCCAAAATAATTATTTTATAAAACCATAATGGTAGATTTGATTTACCTACCGTAGAAAATGAGATGTATGGTAGAATTTTATTTCAGGGCTTATGTAATGTTGCCGAATTCACAGGTTTAAAACAAATATTTATTACACTTTAACTTGTCTATAACTACTAGATAAATCCTTTTTCTATTTAGAATAAATAAATTGTTATACCTACCTAATAAAACTACAAAAATATCTACTATGAATAAAAATACCTACTAAATTCAAACTTTAAACTTTTATATCAATTTCATATTTAGATTTCCTTAAGAAAAACATGAATTTATCGTGACTAGTGACGGAAACCATATTGTGACAATAATGACGAACTTATAACACAATTGTAACCATGCCTACCTATTTTTCCACTTTTCCACACATTTGTGTACTGAAACTATTATGAAACACTTTTCCCCATTCTTCACCTGATATTGTGCTAATCGAAGTTAAAATGAATAAAGTAAAAACATGATTATTGAATTTAAGTCTTTTATTTATAGACCTCCTTTATTGATTGATTACTTACTTTAACATACAACGACTAGCCTTCTGCCAGCGGCTTCGCCTGCGTGAAAATAGAGTTCTCATTCCCATTTCGTCCCTTTCGGAGTTGATTTTTGTAAAATCGTTCCTTAGTGCTCCTGTATGTCATAAAAGGAAGCCTTGTGCAAAATTTCACGTTCTTAGTCCCAGTAGTTTCAGCTGTGCGTTGATATGTCAGTCAGTCAGTTTCTCCTTTTATAATATACATATAGATTTATTTTGCCTGGAAATGTTCCACAACATGATACGCAACGCTTTTTGTCCAACACCATGTGTTTTAAAAAGTTGCGGGACACTAAGCAACGTTGTAACGTCATGTAAATTGAACGTTGAGTGCCATGCTAGTCGAAATTTTGTCCTATGTTTGGTGGGAAAACATCGAATAACTCAAAAAAGCAAATTTCGTTCAATGCTTCATAAAAGAAAACCTTTTGTATATTTCATGTGTCTAGTCCAGTAGTTTCGGCTGTGCTTTGATATGTCAGTCAGTTTCTCATTTTTTATAGGAAAAAGTAGATGAAAAAAACCACATCATGCGAACTAAGCTAAACTAATTTAATTCATAGAACAGAATTAGTAATAGTAATCTACTAACTTAACTTTTTAAAGCGTGACAAGGGGGTTATTTTTTGAGGTGGGCATTCATCAAATAATTTCTGTCTTTCTGAGTTGAATAAAAGGGCCTGTCAGACTGTTAATAACCAAAAAGCTGTGTGTCGTTTAGTAATTGTTTTTTGTGTTACAAGGCCAAGGAAACTTCTTCAAAAATTCCTTCAGCTCTGGTCCATTAATACCTGGATACATAATGTTTGTCGGATAGATAATGTTTAACATAAGTGAAAGTCTTAGTCGCTAAGAATACAGCAAAGCATTGACTCACGATGTATTCTATCGTCCTGTTGTACTCTAATGTATTTGTAATTTAAAGCAGTGGTGGCCGAGTGGTAACAGCCCCGACTTACAAGTTGTATGTTGCGGGTTCAAACACAGCCAGGCGCATTACTTTGTGTAAATTATTTCATCACCACTGCTCTCAAAACGGTAATGGAAAACGTCGTGGGGAAACCGGCATGTCCTAGAACCAAAAATTCCAAGACGTGTGATATCCACCAATCCAAACAGGGCCCGCGTGGTGATTTATGGCCAATTCCCTCTCCTAGAGTGGACGCCTGTGTTATTATTTTAATTACATTCATATAAAAATTCTACCACTGGCGAAAAATGCACCATGTAGCAGTCGTATTGCTAGTCATTGAATCATTCCAAGCAAGGTCTGATTAGTGGTCTTTCATTAAGCAAATCAGATCGTCCAGCATCAGTCATCGTCACATTTAAGACAGATATGAATGTGATGACAATATCTTCAAATATTTCGAGTTTCTAAAGTCATACTGGAACGGGCAATAAGCACATGGTTGAACACAATTCTATTCAAATGCTTTATTGTTTGTTGTTGTTGTGTTGTTTTATTTTGTTTTTTGATAGACAAACACGTTCATAGAAACTATTTGTCAAAATACTGAAAAGTTAACACAAAAGTCCGTTGCAGCATTATGTCGTACAACAAAACTTTTAATACACAGCGCTCTCACAATTATTCATGAACGTCAAAACTGCACTAATGTCATCAATGTAAAGGTGTATGGCCTGTAAATCAACTTAGTCAAGTAAAGTGACTGCACTGTACGCCTAATCTAGTGCGTAGTACGTACCTATGTATATATCGCCTACTTACTAGTTGTTTTTAGTCATGAGGTATAGACTCTTTAAAACACATACACACCTATATAACCAAGTATGTCACCTGTCCTAAATACAATTGACCTGGCTATCATAAGCATGCCAGGAAAAGCAGGACAGTCATATTTTATTCTTTATTATAATGACATTGGTGAAAGTTCATAGGAATGCGATGCACATTCATTTAAAGAGGTTTATATGGGGCTAACGCTATTAAAGCCCTAGGGAATTTTTATGGAGCAATAAGAATTTTCACATTCCTTTTTTGAAAATATGTTTCGGTTATTAGGATTGAAGACTTTTAAAAACATATGAAAGCTGCAGTTCCAAGTTTTGTTCCTTGTAAGAAAATAAGGGGTTCTAAATAATTAACCATAACTCAAACGACAGTTTCTTTATTGTTTCTCAATAAATAATAATAAATTAAAATCGTCAATAAATAACTCATCTAGACCCTATCCGTTTTCTTGGTGCGTGCGTCAAAACACTATGTACAATGCGTTTCCCGTGCGTACGAGTATTTACATGAGGTAGTATTCGTTTAGTTGGAGGCTGAAGATGACGAGGACGATGCAGAGACTGATGACACGCTGGAGTAGCTAGGAGACTGGTTCGAGGCTGCTGAAGGGTTTGAGTCGGGGTAGTACGAGCTGTAAGCGAGCTGCGATGGGTCCCAAACTCTGGAGTAAGGACCGCTGCTAGCTGGTTCCCAGGGAGCGCCGTACGAATCCTGAGGAGCGGACGGTGCAGGGGTTGAGGGAGGTCCGTACTGGTTGGCTGGGGGACCGTACTGGGACGCGGGAGCGGCTTCTGTAGGCGGCATCATCATCATGGGCATGGCTGGCAAAAGAAGAAAAAAATTACAAATGTGTCAAACATCAGAACTTAAGCAGATTATGTCATCCTTCGATATCTAACCTCCTTTCTTCATGATCAGGTTGTAGATCAGGAATCCGAGGACGAGAGTGATGGCCAGTTTGCTGAGGATCAGCGCTTTTATGGACTTGATGCCGATGATGGCCACAAGGATGGGCATCAGAGCCTTCATCTTCAACTTCAGCAGCAGCAAGACGGGGAGCAGGAGCTTCTTCTTCAAGATGCCTCGAGCTGGAAGAAAAATTGCATTAAGTCTGATATCTTATTTTAGTGTTTTTAACATTGTGCTCGTTAATTTCGTTACCTTCGCCGTTTTCGCTGTCAGTCTCCGGGAATTCCACATCCAAACCTCTATCAGCTCTGTAGGACACCTCAGCACTCTCGAAGAGGAACTCAGGCAGCTGGAACCTGACTTCATGGTTGCTCAGGTACCGGCCGACGCGGTCGAAGATCACTTTATCGATGTTCTTATCTTCGAAAGCCCTCGAAGATTCAGAGCTCACTCCAAGTTTGGTGTCCAGGAACGATAGAACTTTCACTTTGAGACATGACATCGGGGCTTCAGCTTCGAAACACTCACTGATCACACTCCGGAGCAACTCATCACTAGATCCTAACCGTGCCGTCTGAATCTCATTGTCCTTGATGCTGTAACCGCGAACGATGGCGAGGGAAGCCAGGAGTAAACACAAACACTTCATTTTGTTTATTTTTTTCACTTTGTCATTAGATTTGATTAATTAGACGTTCGGCCCGGCCGGTTAATGGAGCAACAATGATTTAATTTTTCAATGGGCTTGGTTTTTATACCGTGATCCTTTGGGCGGCAAGGCACGCGGTCTCTGCGCGTGCGCGGACTGTCAATCGCTTTCATACTTGGCAAACTATATATTTTCATTTAAAGAAAGTCCTGGTGGTGAGAGTGATGTATTTTGGTGATGTATAATATTGAAATATTAATAACTTTATGTTTTTGCGATGTGCTTATAAATTCAGCAATTGCAATAAATTTTCAAGCAGTGCCGTAAAATAGGGTTACGTTAGCTTTGGGGTTGAACTTTGGCCCAACCTTATCAACCAATAGAAACGTGAGGAACTGTGTTTACTGTGAGTGTGTGTGTGCGTGTGGTTAATTAGCTTGTGCCAAAGTTATACCCCAGGGTCAAAGTTACCCCAATTTTCTCGGTATCTTTTTACTTTGTGCAAGGTCTGTAAGTGACTACTTACTATATACAATTTTAAAAACTAAAGCTCCTCGAATCATTGTTTATGTTTAGTTTGACGCTTTTGTTGTTGTAGTAAACAAACACAATTCTTACTGCGCTCTATTCCTATTATGTGAATATTACCTTTCCAGTCACGTTTACTTAACAATTTATTTTTACGTAATGTCAGGGAATGCTGTAGTATTCTCCGTACATGGTCGGTTTCCGAAAATTGTTTATTATTTTCGTTTTTTGTGCTACAATATGGCGGTTAGTAAATTTTGATCGATTTTATCCCGTGGAGGGTCGATGCGGTACATGAAACACTATCGATGTTGATATAAAAAAAAACTTCTTTAAAACTCGAATTAATTTACGCTTGTACGAAATTTATTGCTTGCAGCCCTTTTGTACGAGTGAACAAGCAAGATTTAAAGATTCAAAGCATTTATTTCAAGTTAACCATTTACAGGCACCTTTGTAAAATCAAGAAGTCGATCTGTAACAGTCTGTCAGAAAAAATCTATTCTTTTCAGTAGTCTCTTTAGTAGTCTCTTCAAAAGAACTAAATGACGCTAGTTGCACATTCCAAAGCGTAGATCTCTATGGAGAAGAATGTGCAAGAAACCCCATGGACACTCTTTTAAACGCTGTATTACAAATATCTCAATTATATTTCTTGTCGCTGCTATTATGTGAGAATAATGTAAATAAGAGAAAAATAGAACATGTTCCAAATATAGATATTAAAATAAACTACTGCAAGTTCACGAGCATGACGTGTATATCAGCATCACTTAGCTCAACCATTTTGAAGGGAAACGAATGATCCAACACACGCGCCACGTTTCACGTCACGCGCGAGACATTTGAGTGAGCATGACTAACTCTTAACTGCCATGCTCATTTACGTCAAACAAAACCATACTAACCTTACTCCCTAAATTCCACCAACATTGAAAAATGTCTCTACATTATACAATAGGTACCTACTAGAATAACATCAAAATTTAAAAACAGTACATTTTGATACAAGTGCAGGAAGTTTGTGATTGCGACCGAGGCGAAATGCGCACGAGCCGTAGGCGAGTGTGTTATGGAGCCGAGGGCTGCAATTACAAATCTGCACGTGTGTCAAACGACGTTTTTCAATACACTTACGACTTGTGAAATAAATAAAGAAAGAAAAAAAAATGTAATCGTATTTCAAACATACAGTAGAAATATATAAGTATAGCATTCAAATCTGCTCTGATCAGTTTCTAATTTTGTGGGGTCGCCCAGCGACTCTGGGGGACGCCTCGCGCCTGTTTCGATAAACTAAGTAAAAGAAAATAACCACCCTTGACCGTGACGATAAGGAAGGAATAAAAAAGCACTTGTTGTGATAAACTCAAAAAAGCACTTGGGTGATATACATGCTATATTGAACCTAATAGGAGTGCGATAAAAGGCAGTTTTCGAGTAAGTGTATTGAGAAAAATCTAGATTCCATTCGGGATTGATTTATTTTCATAAGTTGATTGCTACGGAGCCTACAGTACGCGAGTCTAACTCACACTTGCCTAGTTCTTTTATTTATATAACCTAGTGCTGAATTACGATTCTACCTGATGGTAAGCAATGATATAATTATTGATGGTGACACGCACTAGCTTATTACGGAACAGACACCTGAAGTATAATTTGAAGGAAAAACCGCAGCAGGTAAACTATTCTAACTAGTCCTTCGTTATACGCGGTATAAACGACAAGGCAAAACGCTTAGTCCCGACCGTAGAAGTTGTCCTATGATATTGGCAGCCAGCACAAAAAGCGTCTTTTAAATATTTTTTCTTTTTTTTTTTAATACTAAGTAAATAAGTATAGATTCAGGTTCAGCCCCATTTCTTTTGCTATATATATATGCAATAGGTATTAATAATATGTGAAATAACATAATTTTGAGTGCTGAACTCAAAATTATTTATCATTTAGTTTATCTGAGCTTGCTGAGTTTGCTAGCTCTCAAGTCGGTAAAATAGTCAATTGACGATGGCTTTTCAAGTGTTGGTTTTTTAATACATTTTACATTAACATTACTGCTAGAAAACTGTGTTTGTTTTTTTTGTTGAGAGCAGAGGTGGCAGAGTTATTATATATATTTTTTTTGAACCATGATGAAAGAGACTGGTCTCCACGACACAGGGAATCCTAGTGTGGAGATCAGTGAAGTATTTAATGTAAAAGTGCATATTTTCTTGAACAATAAATCATTATTATTATTATTATTCCATTTATTTACATTACAATATCATATTAGGTATATTTTTAAATATTTCCTTAAAAAAAAAAAATTAAAAAAAAACATTTAAAAATATAAAAAATAGTAGCCCACCGGCATCGAGACAGGGTCCAAGCTACCGGTGGTCAGGGCTCCTGAGAGAGGAACCTCCGGACAATACGCGCCGTGTCCAGGAGTACTGCCTTCTGAATCAGGCCCTTGATCCAACTGCCTAACGAGAGCCTCCTCAGATGTTGGTCGAGGCTCTTGGCTATTAAGCCATTAGCCGTCACAACTATCGGCACAATGACTGCTGTGTCCACTTCCCACATGTCGACAACCTCGCGAGCCAAGTCAAGATACTTAGTTATTATTATTATTATTATAACGGTCCGGACTGACGAGTTGTAGGTCTCGGGTTCAAACTTCACCAGGCGCATTACTTTTTGTAATTTATTTCATCACCACTGCTCTCAAAACGATGAAGAAAAACATCGTGAGGAAACCGACATATCCTACAACCAAAATTACAAGAAATGTGACATCCACCAATCCGCACTGGGCCTGCGTGGTGGATAACGGCCCACCGCGTGGTGAGGCCTGAGTCACAGCATGAGCAATGGGAACGTTATAAGGCTAATGCAATTTTTCAAATAGCTAAAAAAAAAAAAAATATGACATGTTTTTTTTTTTTTTTTCTCCCGCTCCGTAAATAGCAGAGTGTTGTGGCATATCACATGTTACTCGACGGTGAAACATGGTGGCCCAGTGGTGACAGCTCCGACTTAACGAATTGTAGGTCGCGGATTCAAACCCATTCAGACGCATTATTTAGTGTTATCTGTTTCATCACCATAGCTCTGTGACATGGCGAAGAAAAACAACGTAAAGAAATTGGCATGTTCTAGAAACAAAAATTCAAAATTATACGACATTCATCAAATCGGAATGCGTCCACGGCAAATTACGGTCCATTCACTGCTAGAGAAGAGGACAGAATCCCAATTTTGAGCCGGCAACGGTCGTTAGCGAATCAGTACAAAGATTATTTGTCTATTTTGTTTCAATAATATTATGTCAATATTTATTTCTTTCATATATATATTTACCCCCGTCCGTGCGTCACTGTGGGGTGCCAACTGAAAACCAGCGCTGTGTGTCTAACGCCCAGCGCTGGTTTTCTGAGGTGAGGTTGTCATCTTTTCGGTGCGGGCACGCTCAGCGTGTTCTTTTTTAACTTTTATGTTTCTGTCTGGAATAAAATTTATTCTATTCTATTATCTACCCTAGCTAGCTTAGCCTTCTGGAGCCAAGGGTTGATGCGAAAGCAGAACACCGGTGCCCTGAAACTAAGGCAGGAAGGAACGGTGGGTCGTTTAGTCAGTAGAAGTCTGACAGTGTCTCCCGCTACGCCCAAGGGCGGGATTCGCCATTCGATGATTTTTTCCAACTAAAAAAAATAAATCCTAGCCAGCTCAAGCCATACCTCAGATTTATTTGTTCAGACCACGAGATTAGGCGTTAATATGACGTCAGAACAAAGGAATGCAAGGAATAGCAGATTCGAGGCGTTCGACGAAAGAGAAACGAAACGATTATAACATAGCTAGGGGGGAAAAGATTGTAATGTGTTTACGGTCAGGCAATAGGCACCCGCTTCTCATTAGTTAAAACAAACGTGCTTCTTTAATTATTCAACTCATTTCTTTACATTGGTTTTACATCCACAATTATGCGGAAACAACACCGTTAATACCAATGTAGTGGCCGAAAACAATCGAACACGTAAAACCGAATTCATTCCTCAACACTTCACGAAAATGTACGTAACATAGAATCATGTTCGATGTCTTTAACCTTCTTGTTGAATTGTTGGTCGTATCGTCTGAACAGACGAGCCACAATTCAGTGGCAAAAACTGTTCCTGGGGCTTAAAGTTTACAACTTTTTTTGTGTTTGAAAATTCCCTTGATCCTCTGTCAGTCTCATCCAGTCCTGGATAAGGGCTGTCTACAGCATATATTAGGGATTTTAATGGTCTCATGCAGTAGTTGAGGGTTTGGCTGCTGCGCTAGGGGTCGGGGGTGAAACCCAATCACAAAAATTAGATGACTTACAGTTATTGAATTAGGGTGCCTTTGGACGCACCAGTTATAGAAGAGAAATACAGAATACAGAAGCAATTTCAAGTCAGATGGAACGTGAAAAAATAAAGTACTCATTGCTATTTTTTTTATAGAATACAAACCGACGTTCTTTTTGATGGTAAATACCATTTGTGGTGTAGCGTGCTCTGGTCATCCCTAATTATGTAAAATAGAAATACCAGAGGTACATCTCTAATTAAGTGTTAACGTATCTTTAATAACATATGCGTTAACAATTCAGAAACAAAGCGAAAAGTATTTTATGACCGTATGTAATCGTGTAATCGTGTATGTAATCGTGTACCGTTATGACCGTATGTATTCTTGCTATAGTATCATGTTAGTCTAATCAGCAAAGAGCAGTAGTAGTTTTAGTGTTGTAGCAACTATTTAGTGGCCACAATAGTGTCCCGTCTGCACAGACTTGTTGTCTACCAACTTGTTTGTCACCCTAAAGAGCAACGGGCTTCATATCATTGTACAATTTTTAGTGTTGTAGCAACTATTTAGTGGCCACAATAGTGTCCCGTCTGCACAGACCTGTAGTCAACCAGCTTGTTTGTCATGCAGTGTCAGACTATGCTCTCACCAGCCGCGCGTACATACCAATCAAGCGATGTGTCGCTACTGTCATGTCATTCATTTGTTTTATGCAGCGTATTTCGTTAAGGCTGTCAGACTCAACGGCATGATTGGCTACTGTTTGACATATCTATGGTTGGGGCGATTTAGATTTGTAAGTATACGAAGGATTTATACTTTGGAGGACGGAGTTATTTGTTTTTTAGTGTTCCGTGCGTCAAAAGTAAAAAATGGAACTTTATAGGAACACTTTCTTGTCCGTCTGTCTGTCAAGACTCTTTATCTCGGGAAGGCGTGGAGATATCGAGTTAAAATGAAAACCATATACTCAAGTCTGAGGTTGCTTGAAGCTGTGAAAAAGTCAAATATCTAAGTTAAGGAAAAAAAAGATAGGAACGCTTAACTTTCAAAAAAACGTACATTTCAACCTCTCAAAGGCATCAAAATTTATAAGGCGTTCCATTGGCCTATAATATTGAAATTTGACATGAAGATCTTCTAGCACATAAGGAAAAACTGAATGAAAACAAAAAAAAAACAAACTATTTTTGCAATTCGGAAAAATCTTCGAGAGTCAATTCCGCAATTGAATTATTTTCATATGTAGGTTTGTACGGAACCCTAAGTGCGTGAGCCCGACTCGCACTTGGCCGGTTTGTTGTTCTATATTATGTCTTCTGTTCTGTTACAGTTTTTTAAGATTCTTAATTTATATTAGTGCATAAAATGACTCGTTATTCAGGGACAAGTAGAGGGGAAGCGGTCTCGTGGGCGCTCACCTACGCGTCGGACAGACCTCATTACAGCTGCAACACAAACCTCCATGGTCCAGAGTTCCCGAGACGCCGTAATCCGTGTCAAGTGGAGACGCATCGCGGGAGCCTCACTAGCTAACGAAAATGCAACATAATGAACCACAACCACTCTGTCAAGAGTGAACGACTAAGGAGGAATTTATATTAAAAGTAACTAATGGTAATAATAAATCGAATTGTTAAGTGATACCAATTTCGATTTTTGGTGTTTAAATTAAGTTTCTATATCATTTCATAGTATAAAACAAAGTTGCTTACCGCTGTCCCTATGTATGCTAAGATCTTTAAAAGATCGCAACGGATTTTGATGCGGTTTTTTTAATAGATAGAGTGACTCTAGAGGAAGGTTTATGAGTATAATACATAATATATTCAATATCAGTACCCGTGCGAAGCTGGGGTGGGTCGCTAGTTTATAAATAAATAGAATTGCCGTCAAAACCATCAATGTCTCAGTGGGACAATTGTAAATGAGATTAGGTCAGGCGAAGCCTTTGAATACACAATTGTTATTATGGCCAAGTATCTATTGGCTCAGTATTCCACCAGTGAGCATCGCTCAGTTATGCTCATATTTAATAGCAGCGGATGCCACCGGCTTTGCCTGCGTGTAAGTATGCCTAATTGCATATATTGATTGCATCACTGCTTACCATCAGGTGGGATCGCAGTCAAGCACTAGTTTATTGCATGTAAAAAAAAAAAAAAATTGAAAATGATCTCTATGGTACACATACTCGAAATAAAAATTAGATACTTGCTTATCCTATTTTTTTTATTGACCGATATTTTGACAAAACTGCTTGTAAATGGTATATTTAAAATAAACTTTTGAAATTCGGGTCACGGTTCAATAAAAAAGTCAAAATGAAACTAGTTTTTTTTAATATTTAGACAGCTGTCAGTTGAAAAGTAAAACTCCCTGGGGAGTAAAAGTACTTCTTCCAACCCTCTCCGCAGGCAACTTTACACCTACTTTCAGAGTATGAGTAATGAAAAAATGATTACATAGTATAAAAAAAAAGTTGCTTACCGTTGTCCCTATATATGCTTAGATCTTAAAAGTACGCAACGGATTTTGATGTGTTTTATCAGTACCCGTGCGAAGCTGGAGCGGATCGCTAGCATTTCATAAGTTTTAAATCCCAAATTCTATTTCCAAAAACTAACATGTTACAACAAGTTACGTAAAAGCTCCTGCATAGTTTTACAACAAAAGTGAAACTGCTCTCGTTTAGCAAAATGTTCGCGCGCATCTACATTATGCAATAAGGGTTGGTCATCGCGAATGCAACTCGTGCGCACATTACCATAGACTCACTATGTCCGGATTGTGAAATGGCTGTTTCACTTCCGTTCTGATAATGTTCGGCTATAAATCTGAGGATTGGGCCCGTTTTATTGACGTTTTTATGAAGACTGTTGCTGTGTACTTTGTTTGTTCTACTTTGGATTATTTTAATTTTATCGTCATGTTTTTGCCCTTCTTTTATTTTCGTCGTAGCATGTTGCACTCTTTTTCCATATCTCCATAATTTTCTAACTCAATTTACAAGAAATTATCTAACGCCATTTTAGCCATATCTTCGATTCTTATCTAAGTACATCCCTTCTAAGATATTAATGCACAAAATTCTAAAAATATATCTAAGAAAATTTAAAACTTTGCTTTTAATGATGGTTTGAAAAAATTCACCCAAAAAGTTTACATCCAAATTAAAAAATAATCTGATTATAATTAACAGTTATTTTTAGCGCTAATACTTGTTTAATTTGCAATAAGAAAGTAAGTAAACAATTTATGCCGTCCGTATTAGGTAACAGTCATCCACATAACACTATCCACTTACAAACATTGCGCTCGTGACAAACATACAAATAGCTCCAAAACTCCATCATCTACTTCTACATACAAATAGACAAATTAACCTTTGCTGTCACACAAACTTTATCCAAACAATTCTGAACCTTATCCCATTGAAATACTGAAAAAACAAATTGTTTTGAAGAACTACGATTTGTCAAGAGCGTTCGATAAGGTGTCCACTATAAGGACCTAAAAATCGTTGAGTTATGGTTTTGAATCCGTGCTAATGTGTGCCGAGTGGGTCAGCAGGGTACAGCAGGTATGCCAGGCGATGGTCGGGCGTATCCTGTGCGAGGACGGTGCATTATAATGAGGAGTGCCGCAGGGCTCCCGTCTGGGCCCCCCTAATTGTATCGGCGATTTGGTTCAAGTTGTTGATGTTATTTCGTGGGTTCGATATTTGATTAGTTATATTTTTTGCATGACCCAAAAGTCGAAACTTGACTTTGCTTTCAACACTTTATTGAAAGTCAATCTCTTTTCATTTGCATTTTTTTCCATTTACAGTATTTTAAGTAATGACTATAGATTACTCATATCTACAAATTAGGTAAAATGAGGTTTTTTTATTATGTGTGAACAAGTCCAGGTGGTATTGACGTCATCAGCATAGTTTGTCGTCCAGGCTCTGTCGACACTTTTACTAATCTGATGCTTTAATTAGGCTCTGTTTTACATTATTGATAGCAGTCATTCAAATAAAGAACACATAGACCTGGTTTTCTACGATTCCATGAAAATGTGCTAGAAATAAACTTAGTGTTGCTAGTATAGCTGGGCAGATCCTGGAATGTTTCATCAGGAACTTTTCAGTAGCAGTTCAGACTTTATGGTCGGTTCACATAAATTAGTTTGAGGGATAGATAATTATGACTGATTCAATGCTCTTGTAACCCATAGGGGAAATACAGGCGCGATATTATGTATTAACATGCAACAATATTTCAGTGAATTTCAAAGTAGTAGGCTGAAAGTCTAAAGACAAAGTTTAGGTTATATTGAGGCAAGTTCTAGTTACTACTCGGGTCAATAATGTATGTCTTTCATATCTGTATACAATACAAAATACAAACACAATTATTTAGCAACCATCACTAGGTCAGCTTGGTGGATTTTGGCTCATTTTCTCTCAGTTTCTGCAGCCGAAGCCTGATTTCAGCAGTGGGAAAATTAAAAGGCTGATTATAGTTTTATTATTATTTGCTATATTTTCGCATTTTCGCCATGTTCTAGCCTTTTGACTTTGGTAATTATAGACACAATTAAAGAACAATAGGTGTGCGTCGGCGTTCGCTTGGGGTTTGATGAACTAGAACGGTTGGTATCGTCACTATTACGGAATAACGATCTTTGAAATTTGAAATTCTCCCTCATTATAGACTAGAAAAGTGTTGTTTCTTCTAAGATGATTCTAAGATTAAAATGTTATGAAACCTTTTCAGCCCGTATTTCTCGATGTATACAATCTAGGTCTCTTTAACTTAAATATGAATAAATTACTTCTATTCATCTTTGCTCCATCTCGATGATGGAGCAAACTCCACATCATGAAAAAAAATCAAGAACAATTTTGGCTTATTTCTCAAAACTTGCCAATCCCTATCCCACAATAAGTTGATTAGCCAATTTTATAGAAATTTTTTCAAGCCTTTCTAAAGAAGAAATCATCGATTCACGTTTTAACAAAAATACACTACATACAACAATACTCGTAAATCCTATTACAGGATCAAAGTAAGACTTTGTGAGTAAGTGACATTGATAGTATCTTGTACGTGATCCTCATTACAGATGAGCAGAAGTGTTGATAGAAAGCGATTGGCACTCGGATGGAAACTTAATGTGTTGCAAATGCCTCCTCGTATCGAATTTTCCTCCCTTTTGGAGAAAGTTATTTTTATAACGTCCTGCTTTTATTCACCTACATAGTTTGAATTTTCTTGCGTTTCATTTTTGTGTATGACCTCATTCTTATGTGGTGGTCTTCTTTTGGTGGTCTATCTAGTGTTACTTTTTTCATCCTTTATTGACTCTTTTATTTGACCTATATTTAGGTGCCTATATTCTTGATTGTAATTCGATGCTTTATTAGATTATGTTTTTTTAATTAGTGTAAGCATTTTTTAAAACAAATTCTTCTTTGTTTGTAATGGCTTGTTCACTCTCTGAATGATAAGTGGTTTTATACCATACATCATAACTGTTACTCATGATGCTTATAATGAAAGTGGTGTATTTACAGTGACCTATAATTGAATGCACAACTATATGAATATATCAAAACTATTCTTAGTGCTTGAACTACTGCATTAGACATTGTGTTATTAGAATTTAATTATTTCGGTCACAAGTTTGAGATGTAATTGATTGTTTGTTGAGTGATCTTTAATTTACTAATATTGAGTACAATTATTTATTATATATCTATAGTAAGTGGAAACACCAAATAAAATATTGATATAATTCTTCAAAGATTTATTATTAATAAAAATAAATAACATCAGTCATACATCACAATCACACGCTCTCAAGCACAATATTTTAATAAATAAGTTGCATTACATAGTATTTACACGGTCTCGATTTCTGGACGAAATCATTTATTTGGTCTATGTTATCTGTGCCCGTCAACCAGCTGTCAAAAAACGGCGGGAAAAACGAAGTTCGGATACAGGTCGTTGGGTTGAGGTCGGGGTCGGATAGTTTAGTGGTAAGCGTTGTAGGCCAGTTCCTGGGCCAACTCCTGGGGCTCGGCGTCCCTCCTGCGGCGGGTGGCGGCGTAGGCGGCGTCCCAAGGACCGTGAGCAGAGATCTGGGGGTGCGAGTTGTCCGCCGCAATCTGGGTAAACTACAATGTTAGGCTTATGGATAGTTGAGTTGTGAAAGAAAGTTAGTAGACAACAACACTCAGTTTATAGGATGATAAACTCAATGTCAAGTTAAGTTAATTGTGCAAATCAAGTTCTATCGGTGCCAATAGATTGTAAAAGTGGTGCCAAAAGTGCAAATAGTTTGTGGAAAGTGCTGTGCTTTTCAAATAAGTCAGTGCCGCTTTAAATATTTTGCATTGATTCTAATAAGAGGTCTACATTGTTAATAATAAAGTGCATGTTCAACTCACCTTTTTGCAAAGCTGGAAGATAGCCAGAGCGACGGAAACCACGAAAGAGAAGAAAGACAGCTGCAGCGCGTTCCAGGCCTTCAGACCGAGGACACCGATGGCCAGAGGGATGAGGGTCATAGCCTTGAGGAGAACGAACACCAGGATGGGGACGATGATCTTCTTTAGCTTGGCCTTGCGAGCCTCTCCCACGGAGCGGGCACCCTCCTTGTTGAACTTAACATTCACAGACAGCTCATCATTGTCAAGGTTCCTCGGGCTGACAGTGATCTTGGTGTCAGCGATGGGCAGCATGAAGGTCACGTCATGGGACTGGATGAAGTTCTCAATGCTATCGAAGAAATCGCCAGTAGAGCGGCCAGTGACGTCATTGGCAGCACCATTCTTCGTCACTTCAACGGCGTCGGAGATCTGGGGAGAAAGCAATCAATTGTAAAACTTTCGATTCTTTGGAAAGTGGAAATTAAATTTGAAATGGAAAGTCGGATACCTGGAAGGTGTCCTTCTTGAAAATGGAGTCCAATAACGACATGACCTTGTATTTGATGCAGGCAGTGGGGTCTGATCCTTCGGCGCAGCCTGATCTCATCTCTTCTACCATGCCATCCATGGGGGTTCCTTTCCAGAAGGCTTCCTTTGCAGGCTGGGCAGCTGCGCTCCCGAAAAGGGCCAGAGCCAACAGGCACATTACTTTACTGGACACCATTTTGCTGAGCTCCTCGTGGTGTTCACTGGCTGAAGGTTGGATTGTTTGTGATAGTTTCGACAAGGACCCTGCGGTTTTTATACAGCTATTTCAAATTCAGCACGTCGTGTGCAGTTCCGGTCCGCATTGTCTTTCAACGTACGAGCCGATACGTGCACATGCGACCTTCTGGCACGGAGGGGACCCAAGTGTAAGGGAAAGCTATCTGATACGAATCCTCGTCGAGATATGGAATACAAAACGTCCTAAGTTCTAACATTGTCAGTCGCTTATCGTACATTTTAGAATAGTTATTCGTTTGTATGAAGCGCCTTTTCTGTTGTTTGTGACACCGTACCCTGAATCAGAGAGTCATGATCCAGTTTATGTGTTTCTTTTTGTCTTATGGGTTGTGGGGAGGGTGCGAGTGAAAGGTTCGATTGGTCAAGTAGTGAGGTGTTTGATATGGAGGAGCAGATGCGTACACGCGTGTCTTTGCATACGTAATGGTCTTTAAGTTGATATCATTGAACTTGTACGTCTAGGAGATAATGACATTGTTGATCGAAGGATCATCTTCTTGTTCATGAACTTCAAAGGTTTACGACCTGAGTGTGAATATTCTCCAGATCCACCCCAGCTCGAATTTATTTAGAATCTGATTCTGCTTTGCATACTGTTGGTTTATAAACTTGGCAAAATCAATTTGAAAGTGAAAATGGTTAAAAAGTGAAAAGCTTTATTGGAAACTGGTTCAACGTTTACCGTGTGGATTTTTTGTGCAGCAAAGATCCTTTTTATTCATGGTTTTAGTCAATATAATATGCTGTCATATGAAACTGCTACAGAGCTAATCTTGGCTAGGATTAAATACTTATCTATTAACTGTTTCAAGATGTGATTCAGGTGGATTACGATGGCTTTAGCAGACGATGCGGGGCAACAGGAGGTTGACGTATGACGTATGGGCAGGATTAATTGTCCTCTATGTGATTTTTTAAATCTATTATTATATGCATATATTAATTAAGTCCATACTTTAAAGAATACCTGTTAGGCTTACCCCTAATTCTTTCAGGTATTTTTTTCAGGTGCCACCTCGAACCAGCTCTTGCGGTAGATGTCAGGCCAGATGAACTTGCCATCTCTATTTCTATCAGTCAGCCTTGGCAGCGTCGTTTATCCTTAGGTTTCCACTTGTTGGAGATTCTTATCCAGTAGTTAATATGCATATTTTTTATAGTTGCTGTTTTTTTCACTGTAAGGTTCAAAGTTTTTACTCCCTATCCAGTATTCGGGTTATGGATTACAAAAATAAGACTGACTTAGTCCACCATCACCATATACATCTTAGGCCTTAGGCCTAACATTATATTATTGGCTACTGTTTAGGAACCAGTGTGATATTATTATGGGTATCCTTTTGCCCCTCAGACATGAAAATTTCCCAGATAGCCATAAAATAATCAGGTACAGCTACGAAATCAGAGGCCTTTTCACGAGCTAATAATGCATTCCATTTGGCAGTCTAAACTAAAATTTTAAGGGATTGGAACTACGAGTATCTACGTTCAATAAATAGGTATAACTCCATCCCCTTTGTCGCTCACACGACAACGCGTTATGGTAGGCCTCAGTTCTATTTCTTCTTTCAAAAAGAATCTAGTGGTACTTAAACACCTGTTTGTAGTCATGATAACAAACAACTCTTACTATGGTACTAAACCCGAAATCGTGAAAAAAAATCAGCAAGTTACATTTTGACCCATTAAACGAACATAAATGTACAGACTAGCAGATTTTGTTTCATGATTTCAAGTTTGGTCCCATAGGAAAAGTCGTTTGCTATCGTGATTACAATCACGTGTTTCATCATCATCATCTTACCCTTATCCCATATTACTTGGGGTCGGCGCAACACGTTTTTTTCTTCCACTCTGTCCTGTCATCCGTCACACTATCACTAACTCCCTTTCTTTCATATCACTCCTCACAAAATCAGTCCATCTCTTCTTCGGCTTCCCTCTTCCTCACTAATTACCAGTAACCTCCTAGACAGCTCATACAGTTGAACCTTATGTGTTTAACCATTGGATTCAAGAAAAGAATTTAATTGACTATAGTTCGTTTTTTAATTCTAGACCACGATTTGACAACTCAGAATGTCACACTCTAGAAATATGTTCCCAATTTTCTGGAGTTTGACATTTTAAGTTGTCAAATCGTAGTCTAGGATTGAAAAACGAACTATAATGGAAGCAAAGAGCCGTGTCATGATTTGAATGGGAATGTTATCTGTCAGTCATACAAAATTAGAGAAAAGTTCTTAGAAAATGGTGTTTTCTTCCGATTAGGTTTATGTCATTGGCTACGTGCACTGAGCTGGTAAGTAATAGAACATTTTGATACAAGTGCAGAAATGTTGTCATTGCGACCGAGGTGGAATTCGCACGAATCGTAGGCGAGTGTGTTATGAAGTCGAGGGTTGCTGGGATAAAAAATATGCCCATGTGTCAAACGATGTTTTTCAATACATTTACGCCTCGTGAAAGAAAGAAAAAGCGTTTATTCGTACCTCGGGAGATATAAAAAATAGCATTAAACTCTGCATGCACTTGCGCTTCATGTATGATAAGCGCCTCATAAACCAATTTATTAAAATAACATTCTGGCGGGGAAGGGCACGCGCTTTTTTCCGCATTAGTGCGGAAAGTATTGCATTGCATGCCTGGAAACGGTGGGATAAGAACGGGTTTCCGAGTAAGTGTACTGAAAAGTATGGTCTTTTGCTATTTTTAGTCCCAGCAGTGGGAACATTACAAGGCTGAGAAATAAACGTTTTTCTTTCTTTCTTTTCTTTTGCTGATGCTATGCAGCAATTCAAAAACGTAATCTCAATAACTGACACAAATACTTGGATAAAAGTTAACGGGTGATATCCAATTATTATTGATCCGGCATAGCGTGACAACACTGAATACTAATGGGGTTGCCATATATGTCCCATAGTTCCGCCATGGTGAAAGTGATCGACGAACTATTAATTATATTAATGAGTAAGTTTGGTTACGAATTTTCTGTTACGATTGCGAAATATTTGTAGGCGCGGATATTAATAGGTGAGCAGCGGGACCTTTTTTAAAGAGATACCGTGACCGTGGGTACGTGAAGGGTATCTGAAGGAACACGGGTTGGTTAAGTTATTTAATGATTTTTGACCCTCAAAATAAAGTTATGTATGTATATTACGTTTGGATAAGTAACAATCTATGACATCGAAGTCAATCGTGTCATCACGCCAAGCTGTCATACAAGACAATATTTCTATTAGTATTTTTTTTTTCCTGCAAATATTAAATCTAGACCTGCTTAGACAGCATAACGTTTATCAAAATATCTTCATTTTATGAAAAAAATATGTGTCATAATGTGGATAAAAAAGCATCATAGATATCCTACCCATACGTGCTAAGCGTTTTGCCGGAGTCTGTGCTTTCTTATAGTTACAACTAGAGGTAAGTCAAGAGTGATTCCAGGCAAGGATTCCCCATCTTCCATGTCCAAGTCAATGTACCTACTGTCGAACATATAACCTAACCTCTTCCTTTTTGAAAATCGGTTAAAAAGGTCTAAGGCAGTATGTTTAGATAACGTTAATGAAATTTTGGTCTCTTATGAGTATTAACATAATAGTAATGTTTGAGTTCTGTCGCACGCGCATAGTTGATACTTATCTATGATAATTATGAGAGACAGTGTAGATCACTGCCAACAATCTTCACTTCTGCCGTCAGAATAATGATAAATGTTTTTGAATGAGCTTAGTGAAATAAGACCGGTTCAATTAAAATTTATAAGTTAAGAGTATTTTAATCTGTTTGTATTTTTAAAGCTGGTTCTCAATTCGACTGATTTTTTTTTATGTTTGTTACCTTAGAACTCCGTTGTTTATGGATGGATTTGCAAAATTTTTTTTGTACTTGAAAGGATATACTTCCAGATTGGTCCAAATCGAGTTTTGATGATGGGATCCATGAGAAATCGAGGGAACTCCTTAAATATTATAGGCAACTATATAGTTTCTTTTATATTTTCATCGAGAACTTATGTTTTTGAAGGCGGTTTTTTTTTTCATTTGAAAGAAGATACGTTCAGGATAATAAAATATGTAAAAAAATGCATGCAAGCATTTTTTACACGGTTGTATTACAATTTTAGTTCAGATTTCTTTTTAACAAAAAAAATATTAAGTACGTATTTTTCCTAGAAAGATTTTATAAAGTTCTACTTTTGAGATTTTTTCATATTGTCTAAACTTATGGTTCAAAAGTTAGAGGTGGGGGACGCATTGTTTTTTTACTTTTGGAGCGATTATTTCCGAAAATATTTACATTATCAAAAAAAATATTTTACGGGACCCTTAATCATGACATCCACCAATCCGCACTGGGCCCGCGTGGTGGATTATGGCACATTCTCTCTCCTAGAGAGGAGGCCTGTGTCTACAGGCCTCCTCTCTAGGAGAGGGAATGCAGCAGTGAGAACATTAAAAAAACTGACGATGATGATAGACAAGGGCAGAGAAAAGATCACTGTCACCGGCATTATCGCTCGAGCGAAATCCCCAAAAGAGTGTGTTGCAAACAGACTATAATTATTATAGGCTTTATTTCAGCGGTTTACGTACTAGAGGCGAGTCACCAATCTTCCGCTGTTTTGATTTAATCTAAAATTGTATCAGATAGAATATAAAGTCCCTCCACACGTTTTCATATCTCGAGTTACAATAGTAAATATCTCCGATATTTTTTACCCGACTACGGCGAAGCAAAAGGAGGGTTATGATTTTGACCTGTATGTATGTATGTATGTGGGTATGGATGTTCATCTGTTCCCTCGTAACTTCTAAACTACTTATCAGAATTCGACAAATGACATATCATTAGAAGCGTCTTAATTGTCCGCTGGTTATAGGCTATATGGGATTTCACAAAATCTAATGTGGCGCCCTCTAGCGGACAAAACATACGAAGTAAAAAAAATAAAGTTAAGATAAATATGCCGTGTTTGGTATCATTTGAAAGCGCTTTACTTGTACATTTTGAATATATAAATATTACTAGCCTATTTAGAACTCCAAAATATGTTAAAAAAAAAAATAAAGTTTAAAAACTAACACCCGACTACTTAAAAACACGCTCTAAAAAGTACGAAACAAGAAAACACTCTCCAATGAAATTACTTAGTATGTACAAACTATTAAATATAATAGATAAAGCCGTGGTCGTATGCCATAAGAATAATAAATTAAAAAAGTGGTATACGACCACGGCTTTATCTATTATATTTAATAGTTTGTACATACTAAGTAATTTCATTGGAGAGTGTTTTCTTGTTTCGTACTTTTTAGAGCGTGTTTTTAAGTAGTCGGGTGTTAGTTTTTAAACTTTATTTTTTATTATTATACTACAGCCATACAACGCTATAAATACACCCCATTGACAATCGTAACTCCTATATTCTTCACACGAGTGTGATAACATCTAATGTGGGCGATGCACGACGAATGAAGACCGACAGAGTCACACCTGTCGATCATGACTAAATAGCCTTATGTAGTGCGCGGCCTGAACTTCAATGATACACGAGTTATGCGTGGTTTGATGTGCATCCATACGGTGATGTTTTATGAATGAAGGCATCGTAAGCGCAGCTAGTGTTGTAGTAGCGTAAACTGTGCGTTGGTATACCATAGCATCAGTCTTATAATGTTCCCACGGCTGGGACTCAGGGCCTTCTCTCTGAGAAAACCGCGGCATCAGTATGGGTTGCTGGGTGTCACATATCTTCGAATTTTTGGTTCTACGACATGCCGGTTTCCTTCACCATTTTGAGAGCAGTGGTGATGAAACAAATTACATCCCCGACCCCATTTTGTATACGGTAAATTTTGTTTCTATACAGGGTTGCCTGGAAGAAATCGCCTAGTGCGATACGGCCGCCGATTGTATGTTTTTTTTACAAAAGTGTATAATAAATAAATAAATAAAGTAAGATACTGATGTAGTAGCGTAAACTTTGTGTTTGTATAGCATAGCATCAGCCGTGTAATGTTCCCACTGATGGGACTCAGGGCCTATATCTATCTAGGAGAGGGAATTGGCTGAACAAAACGCGGTCCCAGTGCAGGTTGGTGGATGTCACATGTCTTCGAGTTTTTTGGTTCTAGGACATGCCTGTTTCCTCCACCATTCCTTTACACAAAGTAATTTGCCTGTGCATGTGGGTTTGGGCACGCCATAATCATGGTGGAGAGACCGCCTCTTTAAGGAGTGGCTGGAAGAGCGACCTTCATTCATTGTGCGTACAGGCAAGGAGTGGTATTCCTTGCCGGATTCTGTGTTTCCTGATGGCTTCTTCTGTGTTTCTTGACTTAAAGATTCCCGGACTGTATCCGGGAATCTTTAAGTCAAGAGTAAATTGGTTACTTCTAGGTAAGCACGCTCCATCATAGACCGCGTCGTTGGTTTCTATCAGGTGAGATAGCGGTCAAGCGCGAACCTATAAACAATAAAAAAAAACCTTTTGCATGACGTAGGTCCGCATCGGACATGGTAAATTCGGGAGGTTTCTGCATTAAATACAGGCAGAAGGTACACCCGAAAGTCACGATTGTGTGGACTGCCCGGAGTATCCTCCGGGCAGTCCACACAATGTGTGACGGTGGAGCATATTTTGGTGGTTTATCCCGCTTGGGCGCAGTATCACCGTATCCCCGTTAAGGATTTTTCACTAATCTCCAATCCTCTGTAATCAAAGGCAATTTTTGCTTAAAAACCAGTTTTTAACCTCCGTTATTACGCTTGACTTCAAGCTAATTAATTCAGTTTACCTGACAAGTCCAGGCTATTGACATTAACAAGTACGGTTTACGACAAAATTCAAATACTCCATTATTTGGTTATCGTCTAATCTAGTGTGGGTTTAAAAGCTTTATTATTTGTCTATGATCAGTAGCTCTGGTATTGTCTATGTGTTTGCTGTCGTTTAACTCGTTTCTTTCCAAGAAAGACTTTTTAGAATCCATTCATAATGTAACAAATTTCTTTCAGGTCGCCAATATAATTATCTTTTTATATCTTGATGTCATGTCATGATGCAAAAAGTATTAAACATATTTATTGTCCCCAACCTAGCATAAATAACTCTTTTAATACTAGTTATAAAAATAGTTTGTTTCAAAGCTGTGTAACAAGTAATTTATTTTCCGAATTTGGGTCTTCGAAAATTCCAGGATTTGAGTAGAGAATATTAAGATCGCCTAAGTAACAATACTATACATGAAGATTAAATAAATACCTAAATAAATAAAATATTTAAGACCATGTTGGGTTTAAAAAACTACTTCGGTTAATTTTTTATATTCTTACTAAGTTTGATCTATTACTAGATACTTTTAATATTTTAAATAAACCGCAAAAGACCATAAATGCGAACTATCAACACATTAAATCATAACACCGTTAACGTAGATCTCAAACGTTTGCTAAAACGTAGTAATGTCAACATTACAATGCAAACTGCATTAAGACCCACGCCAGCCAATCAATACTACTTATAATAAATTCATTGCCACGCCTAGGAAGCGCGGACTAACCAAAAGTAAGGAGCGAAACCCACACTTGGAGCGCTGAGGCCACCCGTTCAACATTTCATATGACCGCTTACTTAGTGCCATGACCGTCATCACAGTGGACACAAGCGTCAGTGAAAAAATCCAGTTCAGTGTTACGAATTTTCATCGCCATATTTAAACTCGCACCTTAAATAGACATGTCTAAGCTGACAGTGACAAGTTTCACCAAGAGAACGGGGAGCCCCTTCCAGAAGGGCAAAAGTCCGGAGGAAATTAAAATTGTGCACGAAGAAGTTATCGAGAAGAGCACTTTTGAAAAACAGAAGGAGAAGCAAAGCGAACTGATTCAGAAAGTGAATAAAAAGGCGGCGGAGTACCAGTCGAATAAACCAAGTTCTGGTGTGTTTACTGAGGTGGTATCCCATGGCGCTTTTACATCCAAAAAAGGGAATACAAATACCACAACCAGTACTCGTACTAGTTCTCCAAAAGTAGAAAGTCCAACTCCACCGAAGTCTAACGGATCTAATGCCTCTAAATCTCTGCTCGGGTTTCCATCATCAGCTAATGATTTGGCTTTGGACGCCAAATCAGACCTGGAATCTGATGCAAACATATCAAAAGAGGTTAAAGACAAAGTGATTGAGAAACTATTTGCTCTAGTCTCGATGGTACAACACACGTACGAGTCGAAAGTGAGAATAATGACGGAGTTCGAGAAATATAAAGACACTCACATGAAGAATGAGACGCGAAGAGAAAAGGAACATTCCGAACAGTTATACAAGCTTAACATGAATTTCCAAAATGAAGTTGTTCAAGCGATACAGAGGCTGAAAAGTGAATTAGATATTTCAAGAAATGTTAGTAAAAATGTTGAAGAGAGTAACAGCAGTGCTAGTTTAAAGGATACTTCAATAGATTTTAATACTTTTGACGAAGTACGGGACTGTGATTTAAGTGAGAAAGGAGATGACACCGTAGATGAAACAGTAGTAGCCACTCATGAGCGGTTTGAAGATGAGAATGCAAACAGTGATGTAATTAAAGATGAGTAATTTTGTAAAGTACTTTTGAACATAATTAAAATAGTATTAGTCATTAATACAAACATTAAAGACCTTTTTGTTTTGTTTTTTTTTTCTGTGATTATAAAAGATATGTCAACAATCCACTGCGTAGGTGCCTAATAAATTATACATAATGATTTCTAAGTAATTTTCTTAAGGACATTGCTTTGTGGCAGAAAGCCAAAGAGCCACAGTATCGGATCCTAGTTCCTCGAAATTAAACCTTGAATATAAATAGTACATACTCATGTCTTCCTTAAGAGTTGGAACGCGAAAGCGATTGAACGTGATATTGGAAAAAATGGAGGGAGGCCTTTGCCCAGGGATAGTATGGGCTAGCTCTGAGCTCTCTAGCTTAAATTGTTGTATCTTAAATATTACACAGTGATATTAAAGATTGAACACATGGTAGGTATCACAAGATAGCTGTACAGATAATGTTAGAAGTAATATAAAGTATTTTATTGGTCAAGGTTGTATAGTGTTAATGATTAATTAGATGAGTAGGCGTGAGTGGGATGCAAACTTAAAGCTAAGGAATTTACACACTATAATACGGACGTAGTTAGGCGATGATTAATTTGTTAAAGGAGTTGTGAACAACGCCATCTAGCTAATGTGGTGAGAACTTGGTTCTGATATCGATACGTGAAGATCAAGTTTTTAGTTTAGTTTCCCAATAAAATACGATCACTATGATATTTACTGGTACGAAACCTATATACACCGTTAAATTTTAGTCGTTTTAATCCCGAAGAGGGTCGATCCAGTACATGAAACACTATCGATTTGTGTAGATAAAATTAAAAAATGAAGTACTTTTTTTCTAAATCTCTTTTTGATATACGCATTTACGAAATTAATTTCTTTAAGTAAACGAGTCATTGACCTTGTAGGTAGTTGTCGGTCGTTGCGTACTAACTACCTACGGGTCATTGAACTCGCCCAGCTGACGTTTACTTAAAGAAATCAATTTAGAACATGCGTAAATTAATTCGAGTTTTAAAAAAACAGTACTTTGTTTTTTCATTCTAACTTTACCAATCGATAGTGTTTCATGTACTGAATCGATCCTCCAAGGGATTAAAACGACTAAAATTTAACGGTGTATAATTAGACTAAGTACCTAGCATTCAACATTCTTTTAGCTAAAAGATATTATAGATAGGATGATTCAAAATTTTATAACAACTCAGGGAACGGGTTCACATATTTAGTACCATAGTAAAAAATTAAGAGAATGAAGTAGACATTGTTCTACTAAATAATAATCAATTCAGGAATAATAAAAATGATTAAATACTTGTTTTTCATTTGGCCAACAAACTTTCATAATTTAATCCAAAATGAATTATGTTTTTGTATGTGATCTAGATATATATTTTGATCGTAGAAAAGTCTGCTAGGCACAAGAATGACACTGCAAAAGTGATTTGTACTTTTACAGTGGTTAAGTTTTCGAAGAATACTTAACGAGAAGATACTTAGAACAGCATATTCTTGGAAAATATTGTTCATAAATTGGATTGCATGGACTTTAACATTTCGAGTACCTACTATAATTAGATAGAGACATAATAGAAAGACAATTAAAAAAATTAAACATAGAATATGTAAAAATTATCGGAATCTATTAACTTAGTTACTAATTCTGAACAAAATATAGGTGTTCAGGTTTCGCATAAATACTAAAAAAATGTGGTATATACTAATTGTAATGTGGCAAGGCTGTCATAATGCCACGGGCCCTTGGTATGACGAGGCCCCCAGTCTAAGCAGCCATGGGGCTCAGAACAAGTAACCCAAAATTACTTTTATTAGATAAAATTCCAAACAAAATGAGATGTTTTTTTTGGGGCCCAACCAATAAATTTGCCACTTGGGTCTCAGGTGATATAATTATAGTTACGCCACTGTATCATCATTACATAGTATAAAACAAAGTTGCTTATGCACTATGTATGCTTATATCTTTAAAAGTACGCAACGGATTGTGATGAGGCTTTTTTAATAGATAGAGTGATTCAAGAGGAAGGTTTATATGTATAATACATGCATAATATATTTGTCGGAAACGGCTTCGATTTTTTTACAACAAGACAAGGCACGCCATCTAGTGGCAACTAGAGGAACTAAACAAAGATGGCGCGCTTGACAGAGTCGGACGTTTCCGCTTTGCTGCGGGCTTGTGAGGGGAGGAACCCGCCCTGGGAGCGGACACACTCTCAGCCAGGCCGTCGCAGAGTCAAGACGTACTGAAACTGTCTGTTTTGTTGTAATTTGTAAAGTGATAACAGTGCACTGTACCGAAATGTATTGAGAAGTAAACCGATTCAGCTCCTACCCGTTGTTATTCATTGCACGATACCCACATAGACCCACATGATAGATCTGATAGACCAGAGCTCGAATACCATCCTGGACACGAGCCGACATCAGAACTGGGATTCAATCGTGCAAATGAATCGAAAAGCTATGTGAGCAATAATTACGCAACACTGAAGAAAATGGCGAGAACAAAGACAGTTGGCGGTTATTATTCGAAATTCGAAAATGAAGACTCGGATCGAAGCATGGACTTGAATGGTTTGATTAGGTTTTTACTGGGGTTTTTCCCTAATCCTGAGCAACGAATGTTGGACCATGGTGACGTTGTGCCCCCAGAGCGCAAACTACAACGTTCTACCCAGATTGTGAATCTACCCAAATTCGATCCGGAGAGATGAGAGCAATTCAGAAAACACTATGAGAAAATTGGACATAGGCAAGCTGAAAACAAGAATATTCAGGCCTCAAGACCCCGGGCAACAAGTTGGCAAGATTGGGCTGGATCGGCTTTGGAGAGCAGAGTTCTTAATGGAGATCTGGATCCCTGAGAGAAGTGGCGCGGTGGTAACCGTGACGGTGCCGTTGTGACAGCGAGCGATGGGTTGACGCCGTGGTTGCTGATATTTCATCAGAAAAAGGTCAGGTATTCTCATTCCATTTTTATTCTGAGTTTATGGTGGGTGAAAATCATCTAATGACGAAACCCGCTCTTGGGCGGAGCGGAAGACAGTGTAGGTTGTCAGTAAATTTTGGGGTAGATTTAAAGTAAAAGTTTACATTGACAAGCGTAGGTGACATAATATGACGGTACTCGGTACAGATCATTACTTGTGTGGTTGAAATTGATAATAGGGGCTAAATCGCGATTTTATTACGTGAACCAACATCTATTTGCGAAATTAAATCTTAGGCCGTGAAATATTGTTGCAAAGGTTCAGTTGAATTAGTGGCCGTGACGCATTTTTTGAAAATTGATTAGGTTCATGGCGTAAATAATTGTAATTACAAAGTACCCTCAGTAGATCCGATAATATCCGTTTCGATTTTTTTTATGACGGTGACAGTTCTCCGAAAAAAAAAAAAAAAGACCTGAACTAGTCTTTTAGTTAAGAAATATGATGCGTCAAATTAAATGTGCAGAGACAATCGAAGACTAAATAACAACACCGTGCCGAGTCGTTATTTGTTGTTTTTTTATCTCAGATTAAATATCAGTTACACGACCTAGGGTAGTGATTGTAGTATTTTCAATTATCTATTCCCAATGTTTGATTAAATTAAAGAGTATTGGTTTTAATGATACAGTAGTTTTGAGAACGTCGACTAAAGCCGGAATAACGTTACATTTGAAAGTGTTAGACCTTAGGTGATGAACAAAGATTCAAATGTGGTATGCAAGTGACTCAGATTATGTACATTCCAATGTTGTTTGTGGCTGTGAGCCTGAGTTTTACTTGAGCTCTGTGACCAACGCCAGCATGGCAATGTAAGTAATCGCTAAAGGTGCTAAATGGAGGCAATGTGTGTGTTGAGGACGGGTACCGGAGGGAGGTCCCGTTGGATTGCCGGATGGAGGCAATGTGTGTGTTGAGGACGGGTACCGGAGGGAGGTCCCGTTGGATTGCCGGATGGAGGCAATGTGTGTGTAGAGATCGGGTACCGGAGGGAGGTCCCGTTCGATTGCCGAGGTTGGGTACCAAACAGAGCATTGCATGCTAGATTTGGTCGGAATGTTTCATGAATTGATTTGTAGGCGTATCTTAATAGAAAACAGTAGTTGGTGGTTATATTGTAGGAAACCATTAAGTCGTTAGAGACGTGGCGATCCCGGAGGGATGCGCAGGTATGGAAAAGTGACTAGAGGTTACTGGGCTATGAGTAGCCAGAGGTCGTAATGTACAGCTTAATGATTAGTGTTTTGGATTAGTTTGATTAGTTGTGTGAACTGTGAACGTACCACGACAGGTTAAGAAAGAAGCCAGAAAGTCATGTACCAGCCGAAGTACATGGTGATAGCAGTAGTGGTAGCCTATGTTGTGGGGAACACGCAAGTAAGCGATGCGCGTTAAGCTTTGACGGAAGTTGGTGACTAGCCTACCCAATGTGATCCACAGGTGGTGGATGCACATGTGGGAAAGCAATTGTGATTGCAGTTAGGCAATGAGTGCCGTGGCGTTAGTGGCTTGCTTGTGGGGGTTCCTAAGGCTTTAAGATGAGAACAATGAGCGTTGGTACATGACTGGATGACAATTTCTATTACCCAAAATTTTGATTTGGTTTGTTGAGTAAAGTTTTGTTGTCACATTGAGCGATTGACTTCGTATTGCGAGTTCGATTCCCGCACGAAGCAGACATTTGTGTGGCCTGTAAATGGTCAGTCATGGCCAAGATGTGAATTGTTAATCTTGTGTGTGTGACACGTAAACTCACACTTGCGTGTTTGGGAATGCACTCGCGATGCGAGAGTGATTCCTAGTGTTTGTCAGGAGTGACCGAGCTATATGATACTGCGAGATGTGTTTTGTTTCAGAGTAACACACAGCGATGGATGACTAGTTGGAATATTTCATCAGTGGACATCTTCCAGCTGAGGTGACGATGACGACTAACACACGAGGACGTGTGTCTTGCAGGATGGCCGTGTCGGAAACGGCTTCGATTTTTTTACAACAAGACAAGGCACGCCATCTAGTGGCAACTAGAGGAACTAAACAAAGATGGCGCGCTTGACAGAGTCGGACGTTTCCGCTTTGCTGCGGGCTTGTGAGGGGAGGAACCCGCCCTGGGAGCGGACACACTCTCAGCCAGGCCGTCGCAGAGTCAAGACGTACTGAAACTGTCTGTTTTGTTGTAATTTGTAAAGTGATAACAGTGCACTGTACCGAAATGTATTGAGAAGTAAACCGATTCAGCTCCTACCCGTTGTTATTCATTGCACGATACCCACATAGACCCACATGATAGATCTGATAGACCAGAGCTCGAATACCATCCTGGACACGAGCCGACATATTCAATATCAGTACCCGTACGAAGCTGGGGCGGGTCGCTAGTATACTATCATTTTACCGCCTTTGAGTACCGATTTAGTATGCCTATAACACAACATCGCTACAACCTGGTGCGTCGAGACGTACAGTTTGGAGACCTTGCTAGACTCTAGCAATAGATTTTCTTAGTCACCTTTAATATCTACATTTAAAAATCTTTCGACCTATTTAAGGTTTTGTAAAGAATGTTAATTTATGAGGTTGCAATGAGACCATATTTATGAAAACGTGAAAGTACACGCAATATTAATGGCGTTAAGTCTGAGGGGACAAGAGGAGTGGCTGGAGAGACGTCATGACCACCCTTCGTATGACGCGGAAGATTCCTACACTGGATTCAGGTGGAGGAAACGTCAGGCTGGGCTATTAAAAAATATAGTGTAAAGCCCTACTTTGACGGCGCGTAGGAATTGTACCCACGCGCGTCAAGGAGTTTTCAGCGACCGTAGAGGCAAAGCTGAAGCCTACTGGGGCCTTAGACCAGCTTCTGAAAGAAAGGTCCGGCTCCTGCATGAAATCATTATCTCCCGCTTCGCCCAAGGGCGGGAGAACTCATAAGATGGTGTACACCACCAAAAAAAGTAAGTACTCCTGTATTCTCTCAACATACATAGGTTCATATAATTTACTCTAGACGGAGATATGATTTCAAACATGAAGTATGTAGTGAAAGTGAAGTCGTTGTAAGCTAGATGGGGTTAGTATACCGAAATCACCTAATACATCAAATACTTGTAGGTACTATAAATCTTACATATACCTACATGATTCTTATAGTTCTAATGCAAATACTCAATAAAATTATTCACAAAAATTCGCGAATGCAGTTCGATAGGTAATGGGCAATTCTCGCTAAATGAGTATGCTGGGAAAAACCCAAATAACAAGAACACAAGACCGGTATATGACACTAACTTCATATTACTTGTGAAGACTGACTTGGCCGCACGCGAAACGTTTATTAAGTTACTATCATCTTGTTTGTGAATTATTTTAACTACATATTTGAAACAAATGTTTATATTTAATTGTAAATTGTGTAGATAACCTCAGTGTCAAGTGAATTGTACAAGATTGGTGATATTGTTAGTAAAACTGAAGATACAGTGAATTTTAGAGGTAAATACTATATTTTGCTGTTTTTTAAACTTATTCTTGGTAAGATGTTGTGAGTGAATAATGTAAATAAGGAAAATATGATGCTAAACGGGTGTGTGAGCCAGTTTTTTGTGCAGTTGAAATATTTTTATTTTGCTAAGTATATACAACCTACAATACTTTAATAGATAACATATGGTCTTTAAGAAGAAAGTGAGTCTCTCTGTTACTTTTTAACGGTTAAACTACAGAGCTGATATTGATCAAATTTGGTACGGGGTAAACTTAAAAGGTCATACGATACTTTTTATCTGACTAAACTTAGACTTAACATTTACAATAGCCGAAATTCTGGCGAATGAAGCCGCTGGCAGAGGCTATTTTGGAAAGAAATTATATTTTAATTTTGGGAACAAATGAAGGAATTGAAATAAACGTAATCATATACTGGATCTATGGTATTCGTTTGCGTTCCGATGTCAATGACACCCTGTATAAAAACTACAGTCACTGACAGTCAACTCTATTAAAACAGTATTGACCAATATACAATAACATGTAATGTAATAGTATTATTTTGTCATGATTCCAGATATGATTTCATTCAAAAATACCCTGGCTGCCCTGCTAACAGTACTAGTGGTCGTCGAAGCGAAGCCGAAATGCAAGACCTTTGCAGACAACGTCGTGTGCACTGCAGGAAAATCTGACTACAAACTCGTGAGAGGTCTAATATCTGACAATAACAGAACTACAGGGATAACACTCAGATCATGCAGGATAACTGCTGTTGACTTTGAATCATTCAATGATCTTAACTCATTGACGTATTTAGATTTATCCCAAAATAAGATAAAAAAATTAGAACTTGGCGTTATAGATGAACCTAAACAGCTCACACATTTGAACCTGTCATATAATCAACTGGTAGACTTCCCTTTAGGATTTTTCGATCAACTTACTAATCTAGAACTCTTAGATTTAAAAGGAAACAAATTAAACAATCTGGAACTGGGCATTCTTGATAAATTGCACAAGTTAAACCATGTAGATTTGTCTGGTAATGCTATTGTAGGTAAGGATTTCAGTCCTTACATATTTGATCAGAGTCCAAACATTAAATTTATAGATTTTTCTAGAAACAATATGGAAGATTCTCCAGACAATTTATTGAACGCATTTGAATCGTTAGAAATCTTAAATCTAGATCGATGTTTCTTAACCGAAGTTCCAGCATTTGCTACAAAGCCTAATTTAAGAACTATGAAACAATTGATATTGACAAACAATCTAATATCTGCACTTGATAACTCAGCCATTTTTATTAATTTGGATAGTATAGAACTACTTGATCTAAGTGCGAACATTATTGAGACCATAAACGATAGTGTGCTGTCACAATTGAAAACTCTTTCAAAGGTTGACTTGAAGAATAACAAGATCAAAATTATACCAGATAGCCTGTTTAGAAATATGCCAAAATTGATTACAATTGATCTGTATGGAAATCAAATTGAAGATGTACCAGTGAATGCTTTTAGAGGAAGTCCCTTGAAGAATTTAAATCTATCTAATAACAAAATAACATATTTGACTGATAACTTTTGCCTCGAGCTGAGAAATTCTGGAGGTAAATTAAAGAAATTTTTGATGGATCCAAATCCATGGCAGTGTGCATGCCTTAATGATTTGCTAAAAGAACTGAAGAAGTTTGGAATTGAATATAACAGTGGTAAATACGATGGAAAACGTCCAGTCTGCGTAACAACGAATGAATTTAACTGCAAAAGACAACAGAGTTTTAATGAAATGTATATTGATATGTTCAATGAAGTGAAAAAAGAATATTTCAGAAATACAAGTGCAGCGTAACGCCATCTGTTGGATACGCTCGGAACTATAATGTTACATGGCTATCAAGAGGTGAAGTAGCGCCACCTATTGTGATCTATATTAACAATGGGCGACTAGTTCTCGCTTTAACTGAAAGATGTCTCTGATTAAAGACTGAGTTTTGTATAAAATGGTTTTGATATTTATTAAATATAAAATTATAAAAAAAAACATGTTTGTTAGTAGTTAATTGAGAAATAAATATACCTATGTACTGCCACGATAATAAATATAACTGTTACTTGTCCTAGTCAATTGAATCTTTCCATTATTATTGTAAATTAAGATTGTTTATAGATTTTCTATTTTAATTAGATATAAATTCTTGAATTTGCTCTTTGGAAGTTTTACAGCTAGTATGTTCTACTTTAGTCTATATTTAATAATTACTTTCACCATATTGAATGAGAAATACCAAATTATTTGGAAGAGTATATATTGGTTTGCTATTGGGAGTAGCAATATTTATACTATTTTTTATGGCAATTCCATTTTAGGTTGGTCTTAGGTAGAGACATTACTGAAAAATGTCTGGAAAAAGTTGTGAAAAGAGACAATTTGATATTTTATTTGTAGAAATATAACTTTGGACAATACTCGTACACACAAAGTTACTGGAGTGTAGGATATCTATAAATGTTAATGACAGCTTAAAATCGTTTAAAATACCATTTATTTGGGGCATACTTTCATTGAAAACGTCTTAAATTGGTTGTTTTACATTTATGTGTGGAAATCATTTTAGTATTTAATTAATTAATTAAACCCCAAGAGGACGTCGGCGTCCGTACACCTATTGTCTTCTAATTGTGTCTGTAATTACGGTATTTGAAAGTTAGTAGTAATGTTTAGTTAGAAGATATAACCGTATTAAACCATTACGGTTTAAACAAATAAATTCAATATGCCGTCTGTTGTTATTGCTGTTAAAAACTATTATTGGCATTAAAACCTTTATTTTTGTTAGAATTCGCAGAGCGAGTTTCTTCAGACTCGCCAAGATCCGTTGGCCGTACTGTACTTACCTATAAATGTACTGAGAACTAGATAATAAGGAGTGGAATTTCTTGCCGGAGTCTGTGTTTCCTGAGCTATATATATATAGCTACAATCCGGGTATGGTTACTTCTAGGTAAGCGCGCTCCATCGTCCACTACATCGTCGCTTTCCATCAGGTGTGGCATCGGTCAAGCGCGAATCTATAATCAATAAAAAAATAAGATAATAAAAAATGCCGCAATCAGATTTTATAAATAAAATGATGTATATGACTTAGATGCCTTCCTTAGGAATTGGCAAGAAGTAGCTCAAAGCCAATAACACTGGAACGAATAGAAGCAGGTCTTTGCCCAGCTGTGGGACAGTATAGGCTATATATAATAAAAGCAAATTATATAAAAAAAGGAAGAAACGCTATTATATTATTATTTAATAACGACACACCCCAGCTTCGCACGGGTACAATGGTGAAATTAAACATATTATGCGTGTATTATATCTACATATAAACCTTCCTTTTGAATCAATCTATCTATTAAAAAAAACTGCATCAAAATCCGTTGCGTAATTTTGAAGATCTAAGCATACCTAGGGACAGACAGCGGGTCTTTGTTTTCTACTATGTAATGATTATTAAAAAGCTATATATAGCTTTTTATATTATTTCACTAATGGTTCAAACTTAAGGTTATTAGGTTCCGCACTTCAAAGCATAATCGACGGCTTTTAAATGACGATATTTTAAAACTCAATTTAGCAAATGAAGTAATAATCGTAAACAATGTTTTGCGGTCATTATTGTGGATCGTTTTCTATCCATTTGTAATTAACTAAGCTTATTTTTATATTTTTGGATGATTCCATAGACTTGGAGACCGCACACTTGAAAGTTTAGAAAAAAAATTTTTTGATCCGTTTATGTCTATGGGTTCTGTCGAATTTGTTCAATAATAAGTTTGTTCGAAGATTTTTTTGTAAGTATTAATAGATATTAAAAGTTAATGTTATTGTTGATCAAAAAGGGCTAACTTTATTTATTAGAAGCCATTATTCAGAAGCATAAATTAATATTATTTTATAAAAGAATTCTAACACTAAACACAAATTATAATATTTATATAAATTACCTAAGTATTAACTACGAAAGTTTATATTAATGTTATCAACAGAATGTATGCACATAAGTGACCTAAATATGAACTGTCGTAGTTAATAATATAATAAGTATTTTATGTGCATATATTCTGCTAAAAACCTTTATAATGATTATCTGTGACTACAAAACCTAATTAGTCCAGAATTTTATTTAGGAAGCCATGGACATTTTTATTCTTAAACGACCAACATGTGATGCTTATATTTTTTTAATACATAAAAGTTTAAATTTTACTTCATAACCAAAGAACCCAGAAATATCAAAACACGTGCAAGAAATTTATAAAACCAACATCTGCGAAATCGTATTTTTTTTTCTAAAATTTCTTTCGAAGTTTTGGTAAAAAACGCGGGCTCTGCTGTTTTTTAGCGCTTACAACACATATCCGATAGATTCGGTGCACGTATGTGACGGCCGTGTTTATACGGCGTGATGCTCTTTTGAAAAAGGAATGCCTACTTTTTTGAAAAGAGAACGCCAATATTAGAAGAAAAGTTTCTTTTTTTTTTAAATAGAATACTTTTTGAATCGTATTAGTATTTGTAGTAATTGAAACATTGTAATTTAATTTGTACGTACTTATTGTTGGTATTTTGAAAATATTCGTTTTGTGGCTTTACAAAATAATAATTACTTACCAACGTAGTTACTTTTACGTAAATACTTTGTATATTTTTATTTTAATAGGTATGTAAAAATACAATAAAATGCATTAGTGAATATTGAAATAGACGATCGTAATTAAATTTGTGTTAAAGTACCTAACTTGCTTATTGTAGAGAAAATTTAACGACCAACTTAAATATTGACAAAAATACACTACCTAGCAAAAAAAAAAACAAAAATGATTTAAATGATAAATGATATTTATTTTGTAAATAGGTTTTAAAATAACACTTTTACACGTCAATATTTTTTTCTTTTCGTCAGTTTAAGCTAGATGAGTCCGGTGTTTCCTAGCTGACTACCCTGAGAAGAAACACCGAAACAAACTCAGGGGTCATAGTCTCTTTTAAAATCCATACAGTAACCATGTATTGGTCAAATCATATGAGAACCATGCAGATTAGTGTCTCAGGTGGTCTTTTGAAGAAAGTACCACCAGATTTGAGTAGACCTGTCCAGTCAGTGCAAGCATTTGTCAGTATTCGTGTAGCTCAAACTTAGGACCACTAAGGAGCTCAACGACTTGACGATTGATACCAAAGAAAGGACATTTGTGTAGGCCGCATCAAATACTCAAATCTGTCAGACATCATATTAAAATTACAGAAAAGGAAAAGTAATCGACATAGTCCCCACATTTACAATAATAAAAAATACAAAAATGTAACACTGCAAAGTAAATTATTGCAAGTCAAAAGTTAAAAAAATAAAAATAAAATAAAACTACAATAATAGTGCTGGAGCAGGTCAATCCCAAGCAGTCCTGTCCTCAAGATACTCCTTAATAGTATAAAAAGCCTTTTGGCAAAGTTTTCGCTTTACAAACAATTTAAATTTATTTAGGCTAAGTTCTTGAATGTTACTGGGAAGCTTATTATAAAAGTGTACACATTGGCATCTAAATGAGCCTCCAATTTTTTTGAGCCTGGTTGTAGGAACCACAAATTTATGTTTGTTCCTAGTATTAACGTTATGGATATCACTGTAGGTACTTTTTAAATATGTTTTTATTTTTATGCAAAATATTATCAAAGATGTATTGACAAGGTACAGTCAATATATTAATGTTTTTAAATTTATCTCTTAGTGAGTATCTAGGACTTAATTTATAAATTGAACGAATGGCCCTTTTCTGTAAAACAAAAATTGTCTGAATATCGGCGGCATTTCCCCACAGTAGAATGCCGACGATTAAAAGACGCTATATGCACTAGTTAAAATCAAATAAAACAAAATAGTTATAAGATTGTGTGAGTAAAACACTTAATAAAAAAAACAGTTAAAAATTATAATACACACAGAAGAAACCCTTTACAAAGGCAAATGCAAACTTTATCACAATCTTCAAACAAAACATCTACCTGTACACATAGAGTTTAGACATCTCAGGTAAAAAACTTTTTTCGTAATAAATACCTCAAAAGCCTTAATTATCTGGCACGAGATCGCACAATTTTTTTTCCTTTTTTTTAAGAGTTGGTGCAACGTTCCGAGCCATTTGGCTGCATATCACATTATTACTATAAATTTAATCTGTTGTTTTTAATTTAATCTGTATAAAATTGATGCTGTTTTATGACGCAGCTTTTCGTAATGCCAAGTGCAAGAAAAAAGCATACCATTCTTTCCTTTAACGCCAAATTTTGCTAATAATAGATGAAATGATATCGTAAGCCATCTAAATGTGTTTTTGTCTTTACTCTTATTATATTTATTTGATCTTCACGTACAGTAGTGGTACATAGGCGGACTTAATGCAACAAGTAATTCTTTACCAGTCAACCTTTGGGTTAAAAAAGACAACACTGTTTTAGGTGTGCACAATCATCATCATCATCATCATCATCTCAGCGTTAGTCCCGGTTGCTTCCTTGGCTTTCACCTCGGTGCCCGGGGTCCGCTTTCCAGCTTAAACGCCTCCACTTCGCTCGGTCTTTCGCGTCCTTTGCCGTAAGCCCATTGGCACGCATATCGTCCCTTACGACGTCGATCCAACGCCTCTTAGGCCTTCCTCGTTTTCCGGGTCCCGGCGGAGGCGGCATTAGGTGTGCACAATAAGTAAATATTTTTATAATAGAATGGAAAATCTCTTTAGGTCTTTGTTATGGTGGGTAAAAACCATCCAATGACGAATCCTGCCCTTGGGAGAAGCGGGAAACAGTTTCAGACTCTTACTAAGTAAACAAAATACCCAGTTCCTAAGTTGCCTTTATACTAGAGTCAGATTCTTCCTTTCAGACACGAACCCTTGGCCACAATGGGTTTCGACACTTCTTTAAGGGAATTTTTGGTTCTAGGACATGCCGGTTTCCTCACAATGTTTTCCTTCACCATTTTGAGAGCAGTGGTGATGAAATAAATTACATAAAGTAATATGCCTGCCTACATTTGAACCCGCGACCTACAATTCGTAAGTGTGAGTCGTTATAAAAAGAATTCTACAATTTTGTTTAATGTCTTGAATCCCAAGCGAACGCCGGCGCGACATTTAATTTCTATTATGTCTCTAATTACTGTACTCGAAAGGCATATTTATTAGCACGTATTATCGTTTAAATTTACTAAAATGTAATTCATCTATATTATAAGGAGGAAAAAATATTGTTTGTAATTTTTTTTAACCACTAAACTAGTGCTTGATTGCGATACCACCTGATGGCAAGCAGTGAAATAATCCTTAAAAAAAGGAAAAAGTGGGTGCCCAAACTATTATACTATACGATACGACGACGACTATATATATTTATTGTACGATAAAATATGAGCAGTTAAAAGCACGCACTAAGGCACACACGCTATAGATATACACCGTGAAATTTTAATGGTTGTTTTCCCTCAGCGAAATGGTTGGGTCTTGATAATACAAACGTTTCATACAAAAATAAAATGTTAAAAACAAAAAATGGAATTGATGAGTGCTAGCTAAATATGACGTATCACAACGTGCGAGAGCTTATTTTGAATAGAGAGAGCTTATTTTGGTTTTAATATTTAATTAATCTTCATTTAATAAGACTTTAGTAGTATCTACAAATTACGTCAAGTGTTACTGTTGTTTTTCGCTTTTTTTGAGTTGATGAATATTTTTTTTTTTATAAAAAAATCATTATTTTTTAATTTTTACATACATGCTTCAAAAGTACTCCTTATGGCAAGTCGTTCTGCCGCGGGAAAACAACCATTAAAATTTCACGGTGTATAAATAGATATTCTAACAGCGATAAGGATTGACTTTGGCTTTGCTATTTTTTTTTTCTTTTCACCTAGAGTGGAAGAAGATATTTGACCGATTTCTTAGCTCGGTTTCCCACCTCAAAAAACTAATAAGTTGAATTCCTTAGTACCATGCTTACTTTTGGAAAATGCTAGGAATTCATTGGACAGAGCGACAGAGAACTGGATTAATAACTCCATAATAGCCGAGCTCAAGTCATCCATGACACTCACCACCATATGTCAAAGAAATCAAAGATTTCGGTGGCCATTGGCAGAAAAAGAGGTCAGAGATCTTGTCAAAGTTACTCCTGACAGGGACAGTAAATGGGAAAAGACCCAGGGGCAGAATTCCGATACGTTTGTCAGACCAAACCCGTGCTACACTGGAGACCACAGTCTGCGATGCCATCCACATCGAAGATAGTACAATAGGACTCTTTTTTTAGTTCAAGCTCTTATACTCCATCCTAAGGTTGTCTGGTAGATATCGCTGTCAGCGATAAGACCGCCTTTGTACCCATTCATATAAGTTTCTGGGAAATTGTTACTTTTTTGGTGTACAATAAAGTGTTATTCTATTCTAATATGGTAAAATGTAGTCCAAAGGAAAGTTATTCTTCGAGGTCACGACCCTCAGCATTGAGGATAAACTACTGAAAGGAGGAGGTAAGAACGAACATTTGTAATACGTAAAATTGTATTAAAATGGTTTTATTTGACTGGTATGTAATAGTATAAATATGTATCCAAGAAACAGGTGACTAAATATAAAATGGCGCGGTACACAAATATGGAGATCACTGTGCTAAATCAATATATTTTCTGCGCTGAAGTGTGCCAAGGCCAAATATGGAGGATATTTTAAAAGAGGTAAAAAGCGCAGCTGAATAACTTGCTTCTGCGTTGGTTGGTGCCTAGGTGTGGGTCCAGGATTCTCGGGTTCTCAGATCATCATCATCACCATTTCAGCCGAAAGATGTCTATTGCTGTACAAAGGCCTCCCCCAAGTACCGCCACAAAGACCGGTCCTGTGCGTCTTGCAACCATTCATCCATCAATAAAGCTATTTATTTTTAGCAAACCAAAAAAATAAATGCCAATAACAGTTTTTACCAGCAATAACAACTGCAATTTGCATTTATTTGTTTAAACCATTTATATTTTTACGAGTGCACAAGCGCTAAAATTCACAGTCTAACTTCAGACTCGCCAAGATCAGATGGTCGTACTGTACGTATCGGTAATGCATGCCAACACTTTACGCAGTATCGGTTTCTGAAAGGAAGATTCGGCTCCGGTATGAAAGGCAACGATGGAACAGGAGTAGGTTTTTAGTCAGTAGACGTCGAACATTATCTCCCGCCTCGCCTAAGGGCGTGGAATCGTCATTGGATGATGTTCCTACCTAAAAAAATAATAATAATATATTCCGCAACCATCACACAACGTCGTCTAGTCCCAAGCTAAGCAGAGCTTGTGTTATGGGTACTAGACAACTGATAAACATACTTATATATTTCTAAATACATATATATTGTAGATAAATTACACCCAGACATCGTGCTCATCACACCTCCTGTCCTGGGTGGGAATCGAACCCACGATCTCCGGCATAGCAGTCAGGACCACTAGACCAATAGGCCAGTCAAGTGCGTTGGCACTGGCGCTGGCAATAATGTGCACCATACGTAATTTTACCCCGTTCCTCCCTTGCCTAGCACCATATGTCATGGACCTCTTCAGAATCTAAAAAATCCTCTCAATGCCTACCACCAGTTGTCACTAACCACAGATGTTTATTAGCTCTATAATATAATGAACACTTTCTATGCGAATCGGCGCGAAATCGCAAAGAAAGCAAAAGTATGTTGTACCAGCTGACATGGCACGAGCTCCATCCGACTTTGTTAGCGAGAATATAAAAAAACCGCCAAAAAACTTGGATAAAAAGGTACAATTTGGCAAGGAAGTTAAAAAGACAGGAAGAGGCGGCCGTACTGTGGCTACTTCCGCGGTTTTGATCGAGCGATGTCTTAGTGTGGATAAGACGTGCGATAGATTGATAAATCTTGATAAAATAGTTTGCAGTGTGACCTAACTAGATTTATGAGTAAAAAAAAACGAAAACAAAACAAAAAACTGTAGGTAATTCGACGTTTATCGTGATCCTTTACATTTTCTAGTAATGACAAATGATTTGCTATTATTTTTAGGGCCTCTGCGAAGAGTTCAGATAAGAGAAAGATCGATGTAATTTATGGCAAATTTATCTGGTAACTACTGTATAAATTTTTGTCCCAATAATGGCTAAAGGCTTATTTGCCTGTTCCAAACAAATTAAGCCACCTATTTTGGTTAGCGTAGCCTTGGTGAGACGGACGGACGGACGGATTTGACGAGCCGTAAATATAAACAGTGACATAAATTCACACTCACATGGAAAATCAAGACACTATTTGCCTGACGAAGCGAGTTGGAGCTCTATATTTGATTGTTTAGTGTGAACTTTATGAGGCGACAGTGTTGTTGAGCATGTTTCCGCTAGATGGCGCGAAACTCAATAATTTTTTGTTTATTTTACTTTTAGTGTATGGAAGTGCAGATAAGTCAAGGTAATGGTTTTTGCTAGAATAAAAAATTTCGCTTAGTTGAATTTTGTCACTTGGTTTTTTTTTTTTTTTTTTTTATGGTAGGTGAAAATCATCCAATGACGAAACCCGCTCTTGGGTGGAGCGGGAGACTAGTGTCAGACTCTTACTGACTAAAAAACCTACCCCGTACCTTCCTTGCCCTATTCCTGGAGTCGAGGTAACAGTTTCCCACCACCCTCTAGACTCCGGGAGGCTTCGACCCTGAAGGGCCCCTGCAGTTTGCTGACAACTCCTTGAGGCGCGCGGGAACGGTGCGCGCCGTTGACGACTAGGACTCGGTCTTACAGACGACCGGACGGCGAGCTACCCATTGCTCACCGTCCGCGAGCCAGTGTCTATGGTGGCCGTATATCGGCAGGATCGCGGCGGCGACGGCTACGGCGAGTACGCCGTTGCCTTTGCCTTATGCGGTCGGCCTCCTCCTTTACGAGCATTACTGCTTCGCAGAAGGAGGCGACCGCCTGCCATTCCTCTTCGCTGCGGACCATGGCCTGAACCAGGGCCCGGCGCGAGAGGTCGCCGCCGCCGATCACCCCCACGAGGACACGGCGATGCTCTTCCCAAGCAGGGCACACCTCCACCGTGTGCTCCACCGTGTCCTCCGGGCTCGCCTCACAGTGGCGACACCCGGACGTCTCTTCCGCACGAATCCGGTGCAGGAATCACCCGAACTTCCCATGTCCGGTGAGAACCTGCGTCATGCGGAAGGTGAGGACGCCGTGAGGTCTATCCAGCCACGCCTCAAAGAGGGGCACTACCGCTGAGATTACGGTGTGCCCAGCGCTGGGTTGCGACAGTCGCTGTTTCCACTTCACCATGAGATCTCGCCGGAGCTCCTTCCGCCACGCCTCGACATGTTCGGGCAGCGGATCTTCGCCCCGGCGTTGCACCTCCACGCGCTGGTCGTGCATGCGTGCAAGGACTGTTGCCTCCAGATCCCATGGTGGTAGGCCAGCAAGGAGGCTCGCCGCCTCGCGGGACACCGTGCGGTATCCCCGCACCATCCGGATGGCCATGACCCTCTGGCAGGCGTTCAGCTGGGCCGCCGGGCGTTTACGCAGCGTCGGCGCCCACACTGGTGCCCCATAAAGGGCCATGGACCGGACGATGCCGGCGTAGAGCCTCCGGCAGAAGGCGTCTGGACCCCCAAGGTTCGGCAGGAGCCGCTTGAGAGCAGCCCCCGTCCGATTGAGTTTGGGGGCCAGACGTCGGAAGTGCTCCTCGAAATTCCATCGGCTGTCGAGGACAAGTCCTAGGTACTTCATCGTCGACCCGACGCCGACGTGAACTCCTTAGGTTCTGTTTATCAGTTAAACTTACAGTGCTTAAAAATGTCCGCTTACATACAAAGCACATCATAGCTATTAAAGAGAACAATATTTTTTTTATGCAACTAAGAACTATTTTTTAAATAATGTGTGTAGCGCCCATAGTCTTAGATGATGAAAATTTTCCTAACGACCAGTCCAATTCATGTAGAGTTTAAAATTATGTATAATTTAATGTGTAACATCAAATTATGTATAATTTAATGTGTATCATCGGTCACCTGTTGGCTAATGACACTAGACTGAAGGTTTGCCTTCAAGCCATTGATTTATTATGCAAATATATATATATATATATTCAATATATATTCGACGACTATGTAAACTACATTATTTTATTTGCTACTCTAATAATTACACAAATGCTTCAAGGCGCGCCATAGAAATTGAAACAATTGTTAATTGTTTAAAAATATAAATACTAAACCAAAAGATTTATGCTAAACACTGGCATTTTATGTGCAAATTTAATTAAATCCTTTATAATCAGACTTTGTACAGAAACATATGTTTTACAAGGTTAAATTACTTTTCATTAGCTTTTAGCCATTTAATTAGCGTTTTATTGTGACAAGGGAACTGAACAGAATTCCAGCATCATGTCCATCCAGACGATAGCCCAGTGTTCCAAGTTTACCGTAGGTGCAGGCTTGCGGTCGTCGGTCGTCTGGTAACAGTCCAGATAGTCATCGACGGCGCGCACTTTTCCCGCGCGTCTCAAGGAGTTGTCAGCAAACAGTACCCCCCATTCAGGGTCGAAGACACCTGGGGCCGAGGGTCGATGCGAAAGCGTTACACCTGGGCTTTTGGACTAGGGCAAGGAAGGAACGGGGTAGGTTGTTTAGTCAGTAAGAGTCTGACACTGTTTCCCACCCATAAAAAAAAGTGTACTTACCAAGTTCCATCCAAATTCGTGCGGCCATTAAAGCGTGAAAAATATCAAACAGACCGAGTTATTTTTATATTACAATAATTGTATTTTTTTTTGTTCTAAGATAAACAACTCCTATTTGTATTGACTTTAAAAGGAAGGTCATCTTAGGGGCTTAAAGTTTACTTTGTTACTGCATTTTTACAAAATTTTATTTAGTTTCACCTGACCCGATGTTTGTGAACAATCCTGTATATTAAATTTGATCCATTTCTTGGTTACCGATTGAGATGAAATTTTGCATGCATGTGTCAATCAGATGACAATACAAAATTATTATGTCATGGAGTTGATCTGATGATGGAACCGGAAGGTGGCTATAGGAACTCTGTAATTAAACGACACAACCGTATCGAGTTTGGGCTCGTGTGATTCACCTTGACGACTTTTAAATATGTAGGTATATATCTATAGGTATATCGTCCTATAAAAGCTTGCTATGGAAAAATATTTTCATTGAAAATGTGATTCAGAATAGTCTTATCCATGTTATGCCTCGCGCACAGTAAGGGCCATTGCTTTTTTCTTAATTTGATCAACAATTGTTCAGATCATAATAACACACACTGCGGAGAGTAGAAATTAAAAAAATGTGGCTCGTGCTTATGCCAACCTTTTTTTTAACTTTTGGGCACAGACTAATGCCATTCGCTTTTTTATTTCTTTGTGTTTTCGTGCAATGTAGTGAAATTAATTTTGGAAGCATGTGTTTATGACAAGACGAATAGTCCGACAGATGTAAAAGAAGCATTTTAGTTTGTCTAGTGCAAAAAAAGTTAATAATGAAAGTGTTTTTTTTTCGATAAGATTAATAGAAATAGGTATTTTAGAATATTCACAATATGTCGAGTATAAGTAAGTCTAATAAAATTTAATGTTATTCGAACTGTAGGTAGGTACTAATGATAGAGTAAATGTTTTAATAAACTGCAACAATTAATATTTTATAAAGTTACTGTACTATAATTAAGAGATAATTATGTTATCGTTAACAGTGGGGAAAATACCAGTAATTATTAAAATGGTTAATTTAATTCAGGTAACTGGTTATAGTTAAGACATAAATATAAATAGGTAGCTAAACCATAATTAAGTAATTAATAAACACTAATCGATTCAAATTGTAAACTTAATAAAATACTTAATTTCAAGTTTAAAATACGAATTGTTTATAGTTCGTTTTTTAATCCTAGACTACGATTTGACAACTTAAAATGTCAAATTCCAGAAAATTGGGAACATATTCTGAGTTGTCAAATCGTAGTCTAGAATTAAAAAAACGAACTATAGTATAGTGTACTATTTCAATTTTAGAATCTGGATGACAAAAATCAAATTGATATGGGCAAACTGAACAAATACATCGGAGTATTTAGTTTGCTCTTATTTATAAATATTGATGGTCAAGAGCGTATGAAATAAAAAATAAAACACAAAAAATATTCGCTGAAGTGTGCATTATCGTTCAATATAAACAATACCATTAAAAAATTAAGCATTGCGCGATCGAACAGCGGAAGTTTGGCACATGCCGCGATCAAAAAACTTCAGCGCTGCCAACATAAAAAACCATAGTCTTATTTAAACTTTTTTTTGTAAACCGCGCGCTTTTTAGCAAGTATTTTTTATCTGTGGGCACAAAATGTTTTTATACTGACCAGATGTTGTATGCAGATGACAATTTTTTATTTCTTAGTGCGATTTTTAGTGGTTTGTTGGTAGATCGGACTTTTTTGAAGGCAGATGGTTTGCATATTTATATATTTTTTGTTTAATATGCAGTGTGGCTGAAAAAAAAATGCGCGTGCGCTATCAGCTGCTTGTTATGGAATTTGCATAGGTAATAATGTTAATGGAAGTGATGTATAGCAAACGTGTAGGCATTGTACTGAATTATATATTGACGAGTTATTTTGGTATTATAATTTTGTTTCGTGTCTAAAATGGCGACCAACTTTGCAGTGACCAAGTGTCTCTTCTGTGGATCTTGATTCGTAAATTGATAGATATACTCTTTATTGTAGGTACACCATAAACACAACTTGGTACATTAGGACACTTAAAATTACTAAGGTGTTACAATGGGCGGTCTTAACGCTAAAAGCGATTTTATAAAGACAACCTTTGGATGGTTTGACAGAGGATTGAAGGATATTTGGACGTACTGTGTTTTTCAAAGATCATTTATTGAACAAGACTATTTTACAAGTCACAGAGAAACATGACATAATCTAATCTCTAAGCGGCAAAGCAATATAAAATTCACGATAAAATTATTAGAAAAATCTAAACAAGACGCAGTCGCGTGCCACAAAGTTGTACAAGCACAAACCGCTTACTTATCATAATCAGGCAATTATCTTATGAGAATGTTGCACGATGCTTTTTGTGGCTAACTTGCTAACCGAGACGAATTTCGCGGAAATTAGACAGTAAGGGATCATGCGAGATACTTTTATAATAAAATAAAATATAATTGCCATTCAAAAACAAATAAGTCGTGTGCTTGCCTGCGGCTTGGCCGACTATCAAAAGATTCTTGATTTGAATAAATCAATCCCTTATAGAAATGCATCGATATACAGGAGATGTCGGTTTGATGGCGATCAAGGACACGCTCATCTTTTGTGGCGTTTTTTACAGTAATAATGAATAGGATTCATTAGATCTTTCTGAAATCATCATCATCATCAGCCTGGGACACAAGCCTCCTCTCTAGGAGAGGGTATGGGCCATAATCCACCACGGGCCCAGTGCGGATTGATGGATGTCACATGTCTTCGAATTTTTGGTTCTAGGACATATCGGTTTCCTCACAAAAACGATTCGTTTCGTTTCCTTTCTGAAATAGAAAGCGTAACTGTGGGAATAGATTTAATAGTGAAATCGAAATATTTTAACCGCAAGCATGTTTTGTAAATTATGTTATGACGTTAGCTAGATTTTGACGTAAATAGTGTTATGAACGTACTAATGTTTAATCTTCATGTGATTAAAATGCTCGTATTTAAATGAGTATCCGTGTTTATGAAATAGTTCCTAATTTATTATATCTAATTGTAGCGCTTGTTCAACCGTCAATTTAAACATTCGTACAGGGGGCTTAGACAAAGTTACATTCTCACTAACTATAACGAAATTCGAAACTCCGAAATGTATGGAACTGACATATGCCTTCGAAAAGTCACGTGGTCGTTTGTTTTCGATTCGCTAATTGTTATTAGTGGTTTATAAGTCAAATTAGACGTTTTAATTCGATAATCATAGCCAAGAAGTTGTTGTTTTATCGAACCAACACTTCGACTTATCGATATGTTAGTCGATGTCACTTTGTCTACCATTTTGTGGTCGACATCGTTAAGGCGAAATCGAACTTAAAAATGGATTCGACACGGAGCGATTGCCACTTATCTAGGGCCCCAGGTCCTACCAACCTATTCTGTAGTAAAAACAGCTAATTCTTATTTCAAATTTTAAATCAAATAGAACGTCGCATAGACAATATTTTTTTTTATTTTAACGTGGTACCCGAAGTGCAAATATGGCTGAAGTGTCACACCCTGTAGCCGAGCACTTTTTCCTAACGTTTAGAGGTCGCTTTTTGAAAGGTTTTTTCTCCATTTCGATGCCAATTATGCACATTTTTGCCGACGCGGTTCGTTTGGCGGACGAGCGTTCGTCCTCTTCGAATCTCATACTTGCTTCGACGGAATCCTTCAAATAAAAATCGGGTAGGACCCTTTTTGTGATGGTTTTTGTCCGTATATTGATGAGTCTTCCAGATTTTGAAGGAATTCCTGAGAGGGCGTCGAGGACAGACGCTATTGTGTCGTAGAACCTGATTTCTGTAAGTTCTGGAGTCCTGTAACATGTATGTAGGTAGCAATAGTGATAATGTGGCCTTTGTTTGCAAAACCGCACACTAATTCAGTAATGCATCTAATTTACTCATTTGTTTTGCGTTGCTCTACTTTGTTACCAAACCGCTTTAGACCCGCGTGGTGGATCACGGCTGAAACCTTCTCATATACCTAAAGGACGTCTGAGTCCCATTAGAAGTCTGATTAATAACTTTGTTACAATTATGTTAATGAATGCCATGACATTTTTTGACCTAGATTTGTCGATCATTCACCAATATCATTCAAACTCAACAACTCAACTTCAACATCTTTAAAGCCATAAAGAGATTTTTGTTTTGTTTCTTTTTTATGGGTAACTTGTTACCAAGTAAATTAGGGTAACTTTGACCCTGGGGTGTAACTTTGGCACAACCAATAGTAACACAGTAAAAATAGTTTCTCATCTTTCTATTGGTTGAAAAGCTTGGGCCAAAGTTCAACCCAAGGGCCAAAGTAACCCTACTTTACGGTTTTAGATTTCTTAATCGTAGAAATAATAACAGGTAATTCAGCAAGAGCGTAGAAAAACTAGAGCATTTAAAAACATGCTGACAGTCAGAGCGATTGCCAGTAGCAACTAACACACACATTTGAGCTCCAATAAATTCGCTATTACAACCCATTAATTTACTGTTTTGCATAGAACGTGCTTTGTATAGCCAACCTAAAAAAAAAACCACTTAAATAGACCATAGGCAAAAAACTTTGCAGTTTCGTTGCACAGGCATGCACGCAGTAATCCTATGTGACAATGCTAGTCCACCTGTCAAAACAAGACTGGCCGTACAGGTGGACTCACACCTGACAAGGGATGAAGAAGGGGTGAGAGGGGGATGACCAGGTGACCAATACTGTATTGAAATAACCCATTAATGGACCTTACACGCGGGATGATCTATCATTTATAAGCTCTTTTAAATTTGTGTTTATTTCTTTAAATAGACTTTTCTCGAGTGACCCACTGGGGAAATGGGATGGCTTGTATTAGGTCGAAGTGTTGTCACGTAATAAATGTAGTATTATTTATTCATGTTTTAGTTTTTGTTGCTCGGTATTGGTGTTATGGATATGTAAAGCGGTGTTGAATTTAAAGTGAGGAGTCTATACTTACTGGTATTAAGGACTACTGCTTAACTTGGCCAAAAAAAGCTTTTTATCTCTTATTGCCTTTTTATCTTTTATTGATATGGCAACACGTGTAGATACTTTGTTTCTCATAGCTGCATGGGGGTCCCTGTAGACAATTTGTTTTACTTGTACATTAAACATTCTGAGTCCTGGCCAAAGAGAAGCAGTTATAGAAATTCATAACAAATGTATTTTCTTAAAAGGAATAAACCAAAACAAAAAGGTCTGTCCTTGTAAAGTAGGAAGTTTGTTAGAATGAAAAAGGCCGTATTATGACATATTTCTTAGAAGAGATATAATAATAAATTAAATCCAACAGCCGTAAACCTAAAAAGTAGGGGAGTGTCAAGCTTTTACTGAATCTTCACCTCAATTGTCCTTTCAGTTTCAGAGCCGTGCTCATTCAAACCATCTCAAAACCCTCATTTAGGAAGTAGATTTTTTGAAAAGTATAACGCCATATTTGTATCGCGCTTGTTTTATTGGATTAAAACCAAGCGGACGCCTGATATAATATGTGAAATACTAGCTTCTGCTAGCGGCTTCGCCCGCGTGAAGCGGTTTAATTAAGGGTGGAGTTTTAGAATCGGTTCGTTTAGAGTAGACTCCTTATAAGGAATATACCCGGCAAATTTAAGATAGGTTCTGAGGGCTCGAGATTAATCAGTGGTACTTCACTTTTATGTATATAGAAGGTTGAGCGGTTTTTATAGGCTATTCATCCAAGAACGAAAAAGAAGAGAGAACTACTACATGAAGTCCTCTCAACCTTAGTTCAGTCTTCTTCATAATTGTGATATTTTAAGTTCTCTTAATTTCACTGATTTGAACTAATAAATACTATGATGAATACATCATAGTATTTATTACTTTATAATATTTACTTATATGTATATTTCATTATTATAAGTAACTTATTTTAATGATATTATATTCTATTATAAATAGGTATATGGTATTTATTTATTGTCCTTGATAGGTGTGTCTTGGCAGTGTTGTCTTTTTAACCCAAAGGTTGACTGGTGGAGAATGCCTTGTTGCATTAAGTCCGCCTATGTACAGTCAGCAGTACATCAGATTATACAAATCTGTCAGATTTCTCCAATACATTTTGAACCTTGTTATATTATGGTTAAGAGTTGAAAATCGTTTGCAGAATTTTGACAGTTTGTTGTAGTCTAATGTGCTGCTTACCGTACCACTACTGTACCTACATGAATATGAAATAAATAAATCTAAGAAGAAGTTCTTCATAGAGTTGTCTTTAAATACCTACATACCTATCGAAAATAAGCAAATCTTTTCGTTATTCTACTTTTAAACTTTTGAGCCCCACCGAACGCCGGCGTCCGCACACCTATTGTTCTTTAATTGTGTCTGTAATTACGGTAGTCGAAAGGGTTGATTTAAAAAGTTAAGTATCTAATCGGTGTTTAAGACACACTTCTACTTTTGGAGATAACAATTGAGAGACACCTGTTTACAAGTACATCATAATATACATATAAACTTTAAGAGCAAACCCTGAAGGGACAGATGCACGGTCCGAGTCAAATGTAAATATTTGAGATAAACTGCCTACGAATATTATTATAATTTGGTTATTTTATTAAAACGAAAGTTTAATGTGCAGGCAACATTGTAAAGAGAATTTAGTCCTTTTTGTACTAAGTAGGTACAGTACAGTAAGTACGGCCTGATCTTGGCGAGTTTGAAGTTATACTCTGCGACTTTAAACGCTTGAAAACTCGTAAAAAAAAGGTTTAAACAAATAAATGCAATTTGCAGTTTTTATTGCTGTTAAAAACTATTATACTTAGGTATTTATTGTTTTACAAGTTATCAAGCACTAGAATTTCAGACGTACCTACTGTAAGAGCTTTTCTTGAGACACTAATGGCGTAGAAACGTAAAATATCTAAATTAGAAATAGCTTCGTATCAGTGCAACAATCATTCACTTATCATATAAGTAGATTACTTTCATTGATCACCTATTAAAACTGTTATCACCTATGAACTATAATTTTTTGCATTTTTCAATCTACTAACAGAAGTTTTATAATTTTTTATGACATTGTATTTTAATTTGTATGACATTGTATCAATCTTTATGACATTGTATTTTTAATTTGTATGACATGGTATTCCAATTATTGTGACATTATATTTGATTTTTTTATGACATATTTTTATAACTAGTAATTGTGAATTTTTATGACATCACTGAATACGATAAATTTAATGAACTGACAATGGAATTCAATTTTATATTATGTTCTTTTTCTTTATCTAATTATTGAATAATTTGCATGCCGTGAGGCAAAATGTATTGGGACTATCGACAATTACACCATCTTATCTGTATACCTGCATTATCAGCAAATAAATTATTATTATTATTTTCTAAACTGCGAAAATGAAGAAAACTGCGCTTTTTTGACATGTAGGAAACCATAGGCAACGAAACCTCTATTCTTATCCATTGTGAACAACATAAAAAAATCAAGTACATACTTAAAATAAAAGCCCATAATCATTTAAAAATAGAATCATGTCAGCTGCAGCTAAAAACGATAATTCGCGTTTGCCAAAAGGGTTTAAAACAATACAAATAATGTATTTGTGTTGTCAGCACATGCCCTAATCCTTTTTGCAAACACTTTTGATAGGATTTTTACCACCGTTACAAATCAAATAGAAAAGAATGCTGATTTTAAACGAGGGAGGCTGAAAGTTATACGTAACGGATTATAGATAGAATGATTTTTATTGTACACCAAAATAGTAACAATTTTACAGAAACTTATAACTAACTCATAGTAACAATGGCGATCTTATTGCTGACAGCGATATAACTACCAGATAACCATAAGATGGAATAAAAGCGCTTTAACTAAAAAAGGGGGATCATGCGGTGTACTGCTCTAGCAAAATAAATAATAATATCATCATCAGCCTTTTAATGTTCCCACTGCAGGGACACAGGCCTCCTCTCTCTAGGAGACGGAATGGGCCATAATCCACCACGCGGGCCCAGTGCGGATTGGTGGATGTCACATGTCTTCAAATTTTTGGTTCTAGGACATGCCGGTTTCCTCACGATGTTTTCCTTCACCGTTTTGAGAGCAGTGGTAATGAAATAAATTACACAAAGTAATGCGCCTGGCTGGGTTTGAACCCGCGACCTACGACTCGTAAGTCGGGGCCATTACCACTCGGCCACCACTGCTCTCAATAATAATATAATAATAATATAATAAACATGATACATAGATAAAAAAAATATACGAAAGGTTAATAAGGAAGCCAAGCTATGAAAATATCAATAAATGTGGTTGTGGATAATAAAGCCATATTTAAAAAAAACTTACAATAATCATGCGAGAAATAATATCTATATAAGTGACCATTATGAGAGATGACCTTTCTGTAAGTTCATTTGAAACAGTTGCTGTAGAAATGCAAAGGGCTACTGAAAGAATTTATTTATTTATTTAAACTTCATGTACAGTAGTGGTACTTAGGCGGACTTAACGCTACAAGGCATTATCTACCAGTTAACCTTTGGGTTAAAAAGACAACACTGTGGTAGGTGTGCAAAGTAAATAAATATCAGAAAATAGATATATTTAAAATAAACAAGTTATTTATAATAATAAAATACGTATATAACCTAATATTATAAACGAATAAATACTATGCTATACTATATAGGCGGGTCTCTGAAATCTGACACTTTCTTTCAATCAACTCAGAGCGATAAGTAAAATTTAAATGATGATTACACATTTCAAAAATTCGTTTAGTTTATTAGTTTCTTGAAAATGCTATTGCACCAAAAATAGCCATGAAAAATTATGAAAACATATATCACGAACAATAAATTGCCATCAGTATGTATTCATCCATCATGTCAGCCGAGCGATGCCCACTGCTGGGCATAGGCCTCCCCCAAGGATCTCCACAACGATCGGTCCTGTGCTGTCCGCATCCAGCGGCTTCCCGCGACCTTCTCCAGACCACCGGTCCACCTTGTCGGGGGCCTGCCCACGGAGCGTCGTCCGGTACGCGGTCGCCATTCGAGAACCTTTCCACCCCAACGGCCATCGGTTCTCCGCGCTATGTGTCCCGTGCACTTCCACTTCAGCGATGCAATCCTTCCAGCGATGTCGGTTGATTTCGTTCTCCTACGGATCTCATCATTTCTGACTCGATCAAGCAGGGAAATACCAAGCATCGCTCTCTCCATTGCTCCATTGCTTGCAGTATGTATTATGTAGCCTTCATTCCAGTCGAGCTATCATTATATTCTCGTGTCACCACATAGATCTATATGTATAGAAGCTTGTCTATGACTTTAATGGGCCAATTGAGCCTAGAGAGCTTTTAGATTAGTCTAATGCGTTACTTCCTCCTTATACGAAGCACTTATAATTTAACCGTTTTAAAACACGATTTAACTTAATCTATATCAAACTTACTACTTGGATATAGAATAAAGAGTTTTTGCAATTATAAGAAGCCTATATTTTTGTATAAAAGAATATCAATAAGATCTTCATCTTCCTCGTTTTCGAACAATCTTCCACCTGGCTGTAAAACTCGCCTTAAATACCAATTTTATAAGAATAAAATTATGGAAACTAGCTACACTTTATTTTTTTATCATCTGATAGCTTGTCTACGTTTTATAATATATCTACTAAAGGTGTTCGCTGAAATATTAAGTAATTGGATTTTTTAATGATTCAATTCAAGGATAGGAAATTAATAAAAAAGTTGTAAAACCCTTTTATTACATCACAGCATGTGTTGAGAGAAAAATGGCGTGTAAGTGACGCTTACAATAGACTCGTGCCGTTTTTTTTTTCTACACGGAAGAAGATCGGCGAAAGCAAACATTTGACAGCCACAAAAGACTGGCACACTCCACTCAAGATCGAGTTTCTTGAAAAAAAAGAGAAAAAAAAGATAGCACATGCCGAAATCTGATTACACCGCCATATTTGATCAAAGGGTTGCCGTTTTGCCAAACATTGCTGATCACAAAAACTATTGGAACGTAGGAGTACCTTTTTGCACCCGCTCGTTTTTTGTGGAAAAAAATGCAAAATCGATTTCGGCAGATGTCCACAAATAGAAAGGGTTTGATAGGTTTTTTTTTTAATAAAAAAATGGCGGACGCATCGGCTGTAGACAATGGTTGGACCGTTATGGATCGACTGTCAAAATTCGCCATTATTTGAGCTAAAGAGTTATTTTGTTGCATCATTAAATTGATGTGTTAAATAGCTGTTTTCTCTTGTAAATTGGGATTTTTTTACAGGTATATTAAACGGAAAAGGATGCATGGTTTTTAACTTTTTTCAAGGTGTTTTATAATCATTTAGGAACCATCTGTATTGGTTGAAATTAAATATTATTCCTACTTAATGGTTATTAATGATTTTTTCTTTACTTCCATGGAATGGATATGTAATATTGTATCTATGGGCTGGACGTTTGTTTGTGTGGATTTTATCGAGGAAATATTTTATCTAAGCGTTTCTTTCTTTCTAATTTATTTTATCTTCACTGCTCTCAGAACGGTGAAGGAAAACATCGTGAGGAAACTGGCATGTCCTAGAACCAAAAATTCGAAGACATGTGACATCCACCAACCCGCACTGTACCCGCGTGGTGGGTTACGGACCATTGTCTCTCCTAGAGAGGAGGCCTGAATCCCAGCAGTGGGAACATTATAAGGCTGATGATATGCTATATTCTTGGGTTTTTTTTTTATGGTAGGTGAAAATCATCCAATGACGGAACCCGCTCTTGGGTGGAGCGGGACACCAGTGTCAGACTCTTACTGACTAAAAAACCTACCCCGTACCTTCCTTGCCTTATTCCTGGAGTCGAGGTAACAGTTTGCACCACCCTCTAGGCTCCAGGAGGCTTCGACCCTGAAGGGCCCCTACAGTTTGCTGACAACTCCTTGAGGCGCGCGGGAACGGTGCGCGCCGTTGACGACTTGGACTCGGATGCTATATTCTTGGGATGGATATATATTAGGTAAGTGTTATGGCTGACGGAAAATTAAGCTATAGTTCGTTTTTTCGTAGTCTTTGTAGACTACGATTTAACAACTCAGAATGTCACACTCTAGAAACATGTTGTACATTTTAAGTTTTCAAATCGTAGTCTAGAATTCGTGAGGAAGCAACGCCCGGGTGTTGACACTGTGCGGAACGCCCGGAGGACACGGTAGAGCACACGGTAGAGGTGTGCCCCGCGTGGGAAGAGCATCGCCGTGTTCTCGTGGAGGCGATCGGAGGCGGCGAAGGCAACGTCGCTCACGCCACAGCCGTCGCCGCCGTGACTCCGATCCCGATTTTCGGCCACCGTAGACGAGGGCTTGCGGACGGCGAGCCATGGGTAACTCGCTGTCCGCCTATCCGGTAAGTGTCCGGACCGAGCCCAAGTCGTCGACGGCGCGCACTGTTCCCGCGCGCCTCAAGGAGTTGTCAGCAACTGTAGGGGCCCGGCAGGGTTGAAGCCTTCTGGGGCCTAGGATTGATGCGAAAGCGGAACACCGGGGCCCTGGAACTAAGGCAGGAAGGAAAGGTGAGTCGTTTAGTCAGTAGAAGTCTGGCACAGTCTCCCGCTCCGCCCAAGAGCGGGATTCGTCATTTGATGATTTTTCCCACCATAAAAAAAGTCTAGAATTAAAAAACGAACTATACCTATTATATTTTAAGGTTTCGTTCATTTATTGTTCTTTAATCGTTTCTATTTTCGTGGCGAGGTTTTATTATAAAATATAAATATTAAATTAAGTAGATTTATGCTGTTGTTGAGTAATTGTTCGTGTTTATGTCACGATATATTTCATCGAAACCTTCATATTAGCGGAATGTGGTTTTAATTGTGCAAGGATAAATTATTTTAATTTAAAACTTGCATTTTCATATACTCAAGTCGTTACTAAGCTGATTTTGTATTATTTTTAAAGTAGTCAGGTTATAATTGGGTATGAATTTATTAATTATTATTTTAATAAAAGGGTAGTTTTTTATTTGTATGAGTTATAATTTTATTACTTATTTATTCCACCGGCAAAGTGAGCAATGGGTAGCTCACCGTCCGGTAAAATTCGTTTACGGCGGGTATTGTTCCACGCGCGCCTCAAGGAGATGTCAGCAAATCGTAGGGGCCGAAGCCTACTGGGGCCATAGATTCGCTGCTAAAACGAAAACCCGGAGCCTTGGAATGCAAGGCAACCAAGGAACAGGAGTTTTTAAACAGTAAAAGTATTAAAATTCACGAGTACATTCGCAAGAAGTTGGCAGAATCATCACAGCACTGATTGATAAAAAAAAAAACAAATCCATTTTTTTTTTATGTTGATATTGCTTATTTGTATATTGGATACATACTAGTATGCATTTATTATTGTATTTGTATCTTTTTTGTTTGTATATTTTTCTTTAAGTTGCACCTACGGTGTTATATTTCTGCACCACTCTCGACCAAGGTCGACTGGTAGAAAATGCCTATGGCATTAAGTCCGCCTTTGTACTTATTATGTGTATAAAGTGAAAAAAAAGTAAGTGTATAAATAAATTAGATATATAAGTAAAAGTCTGACACACTCTCCCGCGTAACCGCGTCGGATAGATGTAATTAGATGATTTTCTCACCTAAAAAAGGCCGTGTCCGTAGACAGTAGATCACAGTTTTGTACGCAAGCTTCACGCAGGCGTGCACCAAGCGTATAGTGACGAATACGCGGCTATGCATGCGTGAACAGTAGGCGTATATAATTCGCTGTATAATCTCACATTAAAAACTTGTATTAACATCAACGGATTCAGAATACGGTCGCAGTTTTTCTGATACCAGTCTAATGCCTAAAAAGGTCAGACGCCACACTTCATTAGGATTCATACTAAGTAGCCTAAGTGTATACTTAATACACACCATGTTTCTTTTTATGGTAAGTCAAAATAATGACAGTGTCAGACTCTTACTGACTAAACGACCTACCCCGTTCCTACGTTGCCATATATACCAGGATCAGAGCCTTCCTTTCAGACACGAATCCTCGGCCCTAGTATCTACGACTGGCTGACAACTCCTCGAGGCGCGCAGGAACAGTGCTCACCGTCGACGACTAGCCTACCCTAAGGATACACACCATTTTTGAAGCTATCTAATATTCTTTAGTATATCATCATCATCAGCCTAGCGTAAGTCCCGGTTGCTACCTTGGCTTTCACCTCGGTGCCCGGGGTCCGCTTTCCTACCTAGTCGTCTCCACTTCGCTCGGTCTTTTGCGTCCTCTGCCTTAAGCCCATTAGCACGCATATCGTCCCTTACGACGTCGATCCAACGCCTCTTAGGCCTACCTCGTTTTCCGGGTCCCGGCGGAGGCGGCATGGCGAGGCATCTGTTACCCACGTAGTCTGCCGGTTTTCGTAAAACGTGGCCATACCAGCGTAAGCGACCCTCCTGCAGTTTATCTGCTATGTCACGGACCTGAAGGCTGCCCCGGATGCGGGAGTTCTTAATGCGGTCTTTCCGCGAAACTCCAGACATCCAGCGCAGCATATTCATTTCCGTGACACGCAGGCTTTGCTTATGTCGCTCAAGTACAGGCCACGCTTCACTGCCATACAAAAGGACAGGCCTAATGATGGTCTTATAGACCTGTCCTTTGAGCCTAACCGGCATTTTGGGGTCACAGATAACCCCCGCCACCTCACGCCATTTCGCCCAGGCCGCCGAGATACGAGACTCGACGTCGCAGTCGACGTCCCCGGACTCGTGGAGCACCGATCCCAAGTACCTGACCTGTTCCGTGCGCTCAACTGTGTCTTCGCCAATGCGAACAGGACCAGCGTTAGTTGTGTTACAGGCCAAGTACTCGGTCTTCGCCGCATTAATTTTCAGACCGCCGTTTTCCAGCGATTCCTTCCACGCTGCCACACGTCGAACCAAGCGCCCACTGTCCGAGTCCGCCAGCGCGATGTCGTCTGCATACATGAGCAGCCATGGCGGCTGCTCATGTAAGTCCCTGATGGTGGAGGACAGCACGTCCAGCACCACGCTGAACAGAAACGGACTAAGGACAGAGCCCTGGTGAACTCCGACGGTGATGGGGAAGGGTTTCGTATCGCCAACAGCGGTCCGAACCACAGAACCGGAGTCTCGGTACATATCTCGGATGATGTCAACATAGGTCTCGGGCACTCCTTTGGATCTCAGCGCCCACCAGATCACATCACGGGGGACACAGTCGAAGGCCTTCTGCATGTCTAGGAACAAGAGGTGCAGAGGCGTATTCTTCGATCTGTATCCCTCCATGGTAACCCTTAGGGCAAAGATGGGATCCATGGCGCCATGGCCTGGTCGAAACCCATATTGACATCCCGAGACGGTGCACTCCTGTCGGATCCGAGAGTCAATCACCCGCTCGAAGAGCTTCATGGTGTGGGACATAACCTTAATCCCCCGGTAGTCGCCACACTCCTGCACCGATCCCTTGCCTTTGAAGACTGGAGTGATAATACTCAGTCTCCATTGACTCGGGATCTTTCCGGTGAGGAGCATGCGGTTAAATAGGTGGGTTAAGATGCCCACACCATGAGGGCCCATCGCCTTCCAGGCTTCAATGGGGACTCCATCGGCACCGACAGCTTTCCGGTTCTTCATGCGGCGAAGAGCCACATGCACTTCTTCAGGCGTAACCGGGGGCACAAGTCCCTGATTTGGAGGGAGAACCGGAGACAGCACCTCTTTGTGCTGCTTGTTCAGCAGCTCGTGGAAGTACGAGCGCCATCTCTCCTTCACCGCGAGGTCCTCGCATAACAGATTGCCGTCAGGGTCTCTTACACAGCGGCACTTAGAGATATCCAGTGCCGCTTTGACCCTGGAACGTGCCAACTTATAAATGAGCTTTTGCCCCTCAGACGATTCCAACTTATCATAAATAAATATTCTTTAGTATATACTTACGACTAATGTGAGTGAATTTAATTATTTTTGCTTGTTTGCGTACGTTTATGTAAGATATGAAATGATTGATATTGATGATTATGTAAGATATTAAATGAAGTAGCTTTTTCGAATTAAATCTCTTTCAATTGTCCAATGTATATCCTCTCCTGTGCTAAATAATTTGCTTCAGTCGTTGAATATATTTGTGCAACATTATTTTACAGTACAGCCGTCGAATCTTGGTAAGTCTGAAGTTGGCTCTGCGAATTTTAGCGCTAGAAAACTCTTAAAAAAATAAATGGTTTAAACAAATAAATGCATTTTGCAGTTGTTATAGGCATTTATTTATTTTTTAATCTTTATTTTTGTACGAATTTTCAAGCTCTAAAATTCGTAGGCCGTATTGTAGGTGTAGGTGTACTATGAAGTTTAAAGTAAATTATAATCAAAATTCTCAGCTAGAATAGGAATTTATTGAATTCTCTAACATGCATTGCATATGGACAATACTTTAGTCAAAGCGTTTCCTGAAGAATTAGAGACAACATTTATTCAATGGTTAAATTTTATTGGATATAGAACAGCAACGCGGAGCATTGTCACTCAAAACTAATTAATAGACTAGCCCGTAGGTTTGCACGCCATATTGCGCTGGTAAATATAACTTTATTCAAATCAAAATCTATAATTTATTTAAGGTGGGCCTTCTCCACTCGCCTATTGTCAACGTTGCGCATGGTTTAAAAGCTTGTTGCATCATTTAACGTAATCCAAAGAGATATTTGATAAAAAAAAGTAATGCAAAAAAAGAGAAATAATACCTGAAAACTCTGTTGGCATTCAGTAATTTTCGATTTACTTGAATGTTTCACAAAACTTGTTCCAGAAAATACGTGTTTCGTTTCGTTTTGATTTTTGAAAAAAAATACATCATTTAGAATCTCAAATAAATGCGCAAGGCTTCTATAGAAGTAATTTTTAATATAGGAATACATTATGGCCAGTCAAAGTTCTCTTTTACTCTTACACAAATTTATGTTTTGGTTTCTATAGAAGCCTAGATAATATTCACAAGATACTCGTATCTGTTTATCCAATATATCTGAAGAATGATGTTTAATAACATCATAATCATGTAAGTGTGTTGTATGAAAATGTACCTCGGGTTGAACGCCTTTGAAAGCTTAATTTCTTAATAAAATTAATTTAAAAAATATTTTGAGCTTTTACAATATTCCTTATATTACCATTATATAGATCCAATTTTTTTATATAATTGTTTTACAGAGAGTTGTGATTATTTTAGCGTTTAAGTATATACCTAGCCTCTTTTAATAATGTGAATGTGAGAATATTGTAGAGGCAAATCTTAGATTATTTCCTACCATTTTAACGGTTATTTTTGTTGTGCTCTTGAGTACAATATTGACTGGTTTGCACTGTTCTTACATAATTTATCTGTTAATACTGTAACATGGAAATATTGTTAGAAACTATTTTTTTTTTAAGATTAACCATAGTTACTTGGAGTGGATTATTTCTTCATGGAGCATTAGACAAAACTACATCTGAGTAACGTAATCCTTAAATGCCTTAAGTAAAGTTTCTGTAATTGTTGACCATTTATTGTTATTTGTATTATATTATATAAGAAAGAGCAGTGGTGGCCTAGTGGTAACAGCTCCGACTTACGAGTTGTAGGTCGCGGGTTCAAGCCCAGATAGACGCAGTACTTTGTGTAATTTATTTCATTACTACTGCTCTCAAAACGGTGAAGGAAAACATCGTGAGGAAACCGGCATGTCCTAGAACCAAAAATTCTAAGACATGTGACATCCACCAATCCGCACTGGGCCCGTGTGGTGGATTCTGGCCCATTCCCTCTCCTAGAGATTAGGCCTGTGTCCCAGCAGTGGGAACATTAATAAGGCTGATGATGATGATGATATAAGAAAAAACATGGATGATGATCGAAATTTATCTTTAATTAGCTGATCCTTCGTACAGCCTTATTTTTTTCTGTTATAACCATTTAAACCTTCCCTGTATTATGTCGAACATTACGACCAACATTGTCCGTATCGCCCCAGTCGATCTCGATTTTTAGCACTAACGAACAGCTATTAATTTTTATACACATATAAGAAGATAAAATAAATTGAATTGAACAATTTGTTCTATTTTTTATAAACAGTCATATCATACGGGAATGTTATCCGCAGGATGGTAATATGATGTAAACTAAGAAATATATACAACTAGCAACCCGCCCCAGCCTCGCACGGGTACTGATATTGAATATATTATACACAAAAACCTTCCTCTTGAATCACTCTATCTATTAAAAAGAACCGCATCAAAATCCGTTGCGTGCTTTTAAAGATCTAAGCTTACATAGGGACAGCGGTAAGCAACTTTGTATACTATGTAATGTTGCAGTAATTGACTCTGAAGCTAACAATCCTATTATTGAGTTTAAGAAACAAATATCTTTCTCGCCACAAAAAGTGATTAAAACCTTCGTACATTTGATCGGCGATGCAGACCAGAAATGGAAGACCCTTCTCTCGATAGCACATAGCAATTTTGGACTATATGTTTAGGAAATTAAGGTTCGAAGTATTTTAGTAACATTCTCAGCGAGGTCACGATATCTGGTAATTCTTTACTATGGAACGCGACGTAAATTCTATCTTGAGGGTCGCCATGTATGGACATGAAAGGGAGAGTTCTCAGCTTCGAAATAAACGTATCGGTATTTATGGCTCTGAAAAAAGCTGAGTCTATAGTTTTTACATTTAGGATCTTTGTCACGGTGGAAATTGCAGGAATTTTCCGACTTTGGGAGGAGACTTTCATATGGAATTTAAATATCATTGACTTATATTGTAGCTATATACAAGCATGGCATGCATCGAGGGATTGGAACAGTTTGCCGACTGCAGTCTTTCCGTCCGAATATAATTTGGGTGTCTTCAAGGCTAGAGTGAATAGGCTCTTAATAAACTAGTGTGCCTTACCATCAACGATTGCATCACTGCTTACCATCAGGTGGGATCGCAGTCAAGCACTAGTTTATTGCAAGTTAAAAAAAAAAAAAAAATGGTCATAGGAACTATAGTTCGTTTTTTAATCCTAGACTACGATTTGACAACTTAAAATGTCAAACTCCAAAAAATTGGGAACATATTTCTAGAAGTGTGACATTCTGAGTTGTCAAATCGTAGTCTAGAATTAAAAAAACTAACTTATTTGTTAAAATACTGAAAAGTAAGTACAAAGGTCCGCTGCAATGCTTCATTGGCATTATGTCGTCTAATGAAACTTTTAAAATTACAGCGCTGTCACACTGCATAAACGTCAAAACTGCACTAATGTCATCAATGTAAAGGTTTATGGCCTGCAGATCACCTAAGTCAAGTAAAGTGACTGTACGGTACGCCTAATCTACTGCGTATATATAGTGTTTTGAGAGAAAAGTAAGCAAAAGAGATGTTTACACATTCCGTCAATCTTAGTCATCACGGAGTTTCCAAAGTTCAGTCCTAACCCATCTAGAAATACCTAATAAATCACAAAGTAACCATGTAGAATTTCGGAATAAAATCTTCAATATACATTTCAAATTCCTATTGTATTTTAAGAGGTTCGTTTCAAAATAAAGGTATGTACAGTCAGCACCACATCAGACTACAACAAACTGTCAAAATTCTGCAAACGATTTTCAACTCTTAAGAGGCCGGTTCGGGACGATTTATCCATACAAACGTAAAACCAAAATCATTTGCAAGTCGAGCATATTTCAACCATATTATGGTGATATTTGGATTTAGACAATATTTATCTAGGTTCCCAGATCTTTCTTTTTTAAAAAAAGTTTGTTTAAAGCTTTTTTAAAAAAGCTTGTTTAAGCCTCTTAACCATAATTATAACAAAGTTCAAAATGTATTGGACAAAACTGACAGATTTGTATAGTCTGATATGCTGCTGACTGTATATCGATGGGGTCTACTGTCGCCATGTTGTGCGTTCAAAAATGCATTGGCAGGATGAGTGGAATCTCCGCCTTAACCTTATATAGAGGGGCCTTAGACTAACAAGGCCGCCACCGAACGATGTGCAAAATCGATTAAGCATTCGAATTAATCGGTTAATTCAAATCGATGCAGTTTGTTCGTTAGATTTATTTGAATTTAGAACATAATTGAGTTAATTGTCAATAATAGTGAATTTGTTTCGGTAGTTTTAATCGTGTTTGTTGGCTTTATCAAAGAGTAGGATTTTGTTTATTTGAATGTGGAGTTGCAAGCTTGTTATTAAGACTCCTTTAACAGGGTTTAATGGGCGTAGTAATGACTCCATAGAGCGTCTCGTAGTGCAGGGCAAAGTTAAGGGCACGTGGTAGATCACCAATGAGATGGACAGACCAGATCAAGGCCGTAACTAAGTGCTCGGTCTACGAATGCATTCGGAAAGCTGCAGTCCGCGATGAATGGCGCCGTATGACCAAGATGTTCACTCATTGTGATAAACAGTGATGACCACGACCACTTTGTCAAGAGTGTACCGACTGAGGAGAAGAAATGAGACGGGATTTAAAAATTTTGTTACCAGTTTTCATTGCGCAATATTGATCAATACATGCAATATATTGCCGAATATAGCCCAGCAAGATGCTGCAATTGAATTACTGATGAATTTTGTTTCTTCGTTTATTTAAAACTAGCGACCCGCCCCAGCTTCGCACGGATATTACTGATATTAAATATATTATGCATGTATTATACACATAAACCTTTTTCTTGAATCACTCTATCTATTAAAAAAAACCGCATCAAAATCCGTTGCTTAGTTTTAAGCATGCTATACTATGTCTATCTTGGCTGTATCGTCGGGCTACACTGCTAAATTGCTGCAATTGTTGCTTTATGTTGAGCGATATAGTCAGCAACTAGCCGGCTATAAAATTGCAGCAAGATATTGCTACAAAACTAGCCTGTTTCCAAGGACCTTAAGTCTCTGTTGTAACTGGTCGTCTTGGTAGGCGGTCACCTCCTTTTGCGAAGCAGTAATGCTAGCAAAGGAGAAGCATAAGGCAACGGTGCTCACGCCCCAGACGCCGCCGGGATTTTGATCCCGATTTCCGGCCACCGTAGGGTATTGGCGTGGGCTTGCGGACGGCGAGCAATGGTTAGCTCGCCGTCCGGTCGTCTGGTAATCGTCCAGACCAACCCTAGTCGTCGACAGCGTGCACTGTTCCCGCGCGCCTCAAGGAGTTGTCAGCAAACCGTAGGGACCCTGCAGAAGGGCCGAAGCGAACTAGGCCCAAGGGTTAGTGTCTGAAAGGAAGGCTCCAGCCCTGGTATATATGGCGACGTAGGAACGGGGTAGGTTATTTAGTCATTAAGAGTCTGACACTGTCTCCCGCTCCGCCTAAGGGCGGGATTCATCATTGGATGATTTTTACCTACCATAAAAAAAACTGGTCGTCTTAAGTTTTGTTGTCTTAAGTACTGCTGCCACCTGGTGAATTTAATACTCATCAAACTCAGTCCCTTTGTTAAAAAACACCCGAAGCAAAAACGCATAAAACACAATATTACAACTTAATAAAAGAAACAATAATCGACAGTATCCGACTTAATGTTACAATACTTTAATTTATATTAGTTGATATTGTTATAAGGGCGTTACTTTTGGCTTTATGACGTAAAGCGTATGTGATTGCAAAATGGCTTCTTTCGTTAACAAAGTGTCTGTAACAAGTTTAACATTGACTTGTCTTGATTTAAATTCGCGTTTCCTAGTACATTCGACAACAATCGATGTTTATTTCTTATTTTTTTCGATACACTTAATAATAATAATATGTCCACAACTATCACACAACGCCATCTAGTCCCAAGCTAAGCAGAGCTTGTGTTATGGGTCCTAGACAACTGATAAACGTACTTATATATTTCTAAATACACACATGTTATAGATAAATTACACCCAGACACAGAACAAATGATCTTATGACTTACTCGAAAACCTGCTTCTATGCACGCAATGGACTGTTTTCTGCATTAGTGCAGAAATGTACGCGTGCCCACTCCTGTCACAATTTTATTGGAATAGTAGTACATTTTTCTAAAAGTGCAGAAGGGGGCCCTAGCAGGTACTTGGCTGCTGGGATCTTGTGGTTTATTGATATTTCTTTGAAGCGTGTGTGCAACAACGCGCCGTCGATGATTCGATCTCGGTCCTTAAAGGGTGCGCGGATAGCGAGCTACCCATTGCTCGTCGTCCGTAAACTCACGCCTACGGTGGCCGGATAACGCTCCGCGATTTCTAACACCCGGGGAGCCTTCTGTCATGGTGGCTGGGATGTGAGGATATACTTTCCTTTACTCTTGCGGCCTCCGGCGACAGCATTATAGCTTTGCAGAAAGACGCGATAGCATTCTATGCCCTCTCGCTCCAAACCATGGTGATTCAGATTTTGGCACGAGAGGTTATCAACGCCGATCGCCTCCACTAGGACATGGCGGTGCTCCACCCAAGTGGGGCTCATCTCCACCATAGGTGCTGTGGTTATGAGGTTCTAAAATAATGGGAACGGTGACAGTGACAAGGGCCTAATGAGACCCAACTCCCACTCTCCCACAACATGAGGCGAGGTGCATCATCATTATAATCATCATTTCACTCGAAAGACATCCACTGATGGCCATAGATCCTGTGCGGCTCGCATCCATAGGCTTTCTGCAACCATTACTAGGTCATCGGTCCTCCTTGTAGGAGGCCTTTCAACGCTATGTCTTCCTAAGCGCAGTTCGTTCTTTAAGAACAATTGAATCAAATGCCTTAGATTGATTTTCTTACGTAAAAGTTATATAACACAATGTAAAGTCTTTATATTCACTTGATAACATAATGTACGTATTATTTCGCGTCTCTTATCACGTGAAGTATTGTTTAAACTAATTACAAAGTATAATGAGAACGAGTAGGTACTCAATATTGAAAAGTAAAACAAATACGAAGAAAATTTAATAAAGATACTTGTTTTAAAAAGAATATTGGAATATTGTAATTCTTATTGATTGACCCAAAAATCCATTTTTTAATGTCTGATGTAATGTTTGATCTGACATTTTGCTTAAATTTTAATTAATATCTTTAAACTTTTGTTATTATGAAATCGTTTCTCGTTGTTGACTTGCAGAAATCAGACTTGTTAATTTGCTTATGTTGTGAGCATCTATCTCTTTTTGTTAATGATATCCAATTTGTAAACTGTTTAAAATGATGTCAGTCATTTTATAAATTTAAACAAAATAGGCTGTGATAGGTTGTGGTGAGCAGTGGTGGCCGAGTGGTAACAGTCTCGACTTATGAGTTGTAGACACGAGTTCAAACCCAACCAGAAGCATTACTTTGTGTAATTTTTTTCATCACCATTGCTCTAAAAACGGTGAAGAAAAACATCGCGAAGAAACCAACTCGTCCTAAAACCAAAAATTCGAAGGTCATATGTGACATCCACCAATCCGAACTGGGCCCGCGTGGTGGATTACGGCCCATTCCCACTCCTAGAAAGGAGGCCTGTGTCGCAGCAGTGGGAACATTGAAATGGCTGATATTGAAGCTGTCAGTTCCTAGCTGATCACTCCAAGAATTGGAGCCGAAATAGTCTCAGAGGCTGACTGATCAGATCGAAAACCATGTCCAAGATGGTCTTTTAAAGAACATGCAGATTTAATGAACCTGTCCAGATAGTGCCAATATTTGTCAGTTGTCACGTAGTCAAAGCAATTCGATGTCGGTCGTCTGGTAACAGTCTGGACCAAGACCAAGTCGTCAGCGGCGCGCTTTGTTCCCGTGTGCTTCAAGGAGTTGTCAGTAAAACCGCAGGGACCCTGCAGAAGAGTCGAAGCCAACTGAGGCCCAGGGTCTTTTTCTAGAAGGAAGGCTTGGTAATTCGAAACAGGGTGGCTCGTTTTGTCAGTAAGAGTGACACTGTTTCCCTCGCCGCTCAAGGACGGAATTCCTTATTGGATGATTTTACCCACAATAAAAAAACAATGCGATGTGGTACGTTTAATTTGTTATCTTGTGTTCTATGTAGTGTAAAGTTGAATAGCCTGTAATCATTAGGAACAAACGAATAAATCTAAAAGAAACTATTTAAAATAGGTTCATTGACTTGTTACAATGCGTTGTTGGTTTGCTACTTACTTTTGGTTTTCTGATAAGTCAGAATTAATTTTGTTTGAGTTTTGTATTTTTGATAGTATTTAGCTTGGTCTTGGTCTTTGTGACAGTGCTTGGGGGAGGCGCCTATGTCCAACAGAGGACGTCTTTCGACTTTTTTTATGGTAGGAGAAATCATCAAATGACGAATCCCACACTTGAGTGGAGCGGGAAACAGTGTCAGACTTCTACTGATTAAATGACCAGGAAGGAACTCCTGCATTAGTTCCAGGGCCCTTTTGCATCAACCCTTGGCTCCAGAAGGCTTCGACCCTGCTGGGCCCCTATAGCTGCTGAGAACTCCTTGTGGCGCGCGGGAACAGTGCACACCGTCGACGACTACCCATTGCTCATCCGCAAGCCCGACTCGTCCGCAAGCCCGGACGTCTTTCGGCTGAAATGATGATGATGATAGTATTAGCTAACGTCTTTTTTGAAATGGAACCGTTTTCCTTGATATCGCCATGTAAAGAGGAGGAATGAAAAGCACGTTACTGAAAGAGCTATGAGTACACATGTGGATGGAGAGGAAGAAGGACACTAAAGATAAGGTGGATGGAGTTAGTGATAGCGTAACAGTTGACAGGACAGAATGGTAGGAAAAAACATATTGCGCCGACCCCAAATAAAACGGGACAAGGGTAGGAAGATGACGATGATGATGATTTAGCTAACTTCTTTTAAGAAATCTTGAAAATTCACTTTTTTTTAATATTAATAAAGAAAACTGAAAATTGTCAAGGGATTGGATTGGGTCCACTCTTAAATAGCTGTGATGATTATGTAATAAATTCCTTTATGTAAAAGAAATCTACGAACTAAGTGTAATTATGGATTCCTTCCAGTAGGTCTTTGCCCAGCTGTGAGACAATATAGGCTAGATACACCCCTAATTCAATTGTTTTCTGGAGAAGACAATAACAGTACTGTTTTCTGCTATAAAATATTTTGGAGAATAGTAAAATTTATCATTAGGAAGACAAATATAAGATAGAGATATATATAGATATAGAGGTATGGATTTAGAGAATTTAAGATAATATTTAATAAGATACTTCTAGGCAAGAGTGCTTCAACATCGTTTTTCATAACCACCATTGAGATAGTGGTCAACCTATTAGCCTGTCAATAATAGAAAAAAACCGGCCAAGTGCGAGTCGGGCTCGCGCACAAAGGGTTCCGTAGCAGCAAATATAATAAACTTATTATGTCAATTTATACACCTGGTGAATGGAGCCTAAACTCTCCCGATATTTTGCCTTGTACTTATAGGTTCAGCCATCGTTTTCAGTGTAAGCACAATAACTTAACCAAAATTACAGTTAAATCAACCTATCTCAAAAACTATAAGAGATACTTTGATCAAACCAAAAATCGTTGAAAGAGTTAATTAGCATGCATCACCTCTATTTTTTTTAGAATTTTATACCCCGTAGTTATAAAAATAGAGGGGGGGGGACATACTTTTTACGACTTTGAGAGCTGATATCTCAAAAACCGTTCACTTTAAGAAAAATGTTTTTTAGAAAACTTTATATCATTTTAAAAGACCTTTCCATTGATACCCCACACGGGTATGTACATCGAAAAAAAAATTTTCATCCCTCAGTTACATGTATGGGGGGCCCCACCCCCAATTCTTTTTTTTACTATTTAGTGTCATAATTTTGTAGCGGTTCATACAACACATATTCCCATCAAATTTCATCACTGTAGTACTTATAGTTTCCGAGTAAATCGGCTGTGACAGACGGACAGACGGACAGACGGACAGACGGACAGACGGACAGACAGACATGACGAAACTATAAGGGTTCCGTTTTTGCCATTTTGGCTACGGAACCCTAAAAAATGTGGTTCAATCTAACGAATGTTTGTCAACTCCTAACGTTCGTGCTGTAATGATAACAACTAGTAATTAGACTTATCAACTAGAACCAAAACGAACTTCCGCCAATTGTGTTTCAGATCGCAATGTTGAATTTCCTCTAGACTCTCCAATACCTATGATAACTGGTTTTTTAAACAAGCTCTACTAAGCCATTACGTTTTGGAGATTCAAATCGCAAATCCTGAAAAAACTTGCACGTAAGTCATCGATATATATATACTACGTACTATATTTGGCGTACCGTATAGTTAGTTTTTTAATTCTAGACTACGATTTGACAACTCAGAATGTCACGTTCTAGAAATATGTTCCCAAATTTCTGAAGTTTGACATTTTAAGTTGTCAAATCATAGTCTAGGATTAAAAAACGAACTCTACAGTCACTTAGATGACCTTTACATTGATGACAGTTGCGCAGTTTTGATGTTTACGCAGTGTGACAGCGCTATAAGTTTTAAAAGTTTTGTTAGACGACATAATGCCAATGAAGCACTGTAGCGGATTTTTATATTAACTTTTCAGTATTTTGGTAAACACTTTATATGAACGTGCTAGTCTATCGGGCGAATATACCTAGATAAGTTGGGCAGTTTTTTGAGCCACATCAGCTTTACTAGTTTTGGGACGAAATGTAGTGTTCCGAATTAAATCTGTTAATGTAATTCGCTTGAATGCTCTTTGGTAAATTTTTAGTCAGATTCAAAGTCTGTGCGCTTATATTGATAATTTTTTTAAAGGTATTTATTATATGTTTAAGTCTATAGTCAATGTCTGAGAAAATGTCATAATCCCATGCATTTGCATACTTTTTATGCCAATAATGCCATATTACGATCTGAAAAGGTGTACAAGAGGCATCAATTGCAACATGCGTCTGTGCTCCTTTTATGATCTCCTATCATATCATTAATAGCTTCAATTAATAGGTCTTCGTTAATATAATAATTGTATATTTTTATGATCGAACCGCTGCTGTTTTCGAGATTACTAAGAAATAAGGTTATGTTTCGTCGCGAGTAGCTGACGCCTGTGTTAACTGCAATGCAAATGTCATGGTCGTCTTTATCACTTTATTATGGATATTACGATTACCTACTGAATGTTTATTCATTATCATGTTCGGGTTATTAAAAGTTGATGTGTAGGTTATGGTGTCGAAAGCTTTTGATGGTTCCAAATGTTTGAGGAGATTTTTTTTACAGAAATTTTTGGATATTGTCATTTTAGGGCAGTGTGTATTTGCGCAATATGCTATTTGCAATTTTTTTTTGTTTGTTTTAAAAAGCATTTTTATTGGTAGCTCGCAACTTTACTGTATCATTCTAACCTTAAATAATTTTAGCATGAATTTCTAAACGATATTTTAACAAGTTAACGAACTATAATAAACAAAGTGTTGGTTAACTTAATAGAAAAATATTCAGAGTATTCAGGGAGCTCAGGGCATCGTTCTCATTACCACGATCGATTAGATATGCAAATGTGTTACCTGCTTCACTCTTAATAACACTAAGACATCATAAGACACAATATTCGAACATTAATTTGTACAGGTGATCTAGTATCCGGCTACGTTTAGTGGTAACAATATTACCATTACAAACAAGCATATAAAAATAAACCTTGCAGTTAAGACAGAAGGGTGAAGTCATGTGTATATAGGTTTGTGAATTGCAAGCATGTGTCTACTAGTTGTGCAATTATAGCGAAGCATATGCTTTGTGGCACGTGCCAGTTGCGAAACAGGAATGGATATCAAGTTAGCCATTTTTTTTTGTTCCAAAAAGGTTTGCTTGTTTCGTCTTGATGGTTTTTTTTTTAATTTACAAAGTATAATACAAAGTAAGATATAGTTGTCATGGTGAATTCAGATAGAGGAGACAGTAGATATATTTTGTCTTGAAGTCGATTTAAACTACTTTTACTTGTTTATTTCTTTAGTATAAAATATAAATCGATGATAAGATAATAAATAATAACAATAATGTGTTTATCTCTCAAAGATACAGGTAGATGCAGTACGGCCGTTGTATCTTAGCGAGTTTGAAGTTAGACTCTGCGAATTAATGTGTTTATTTTTACTTAATTTATTAATGTAATTTAATAATTTTATCAATGTTTTTATATTCTATAATGTATTTAATTCAATCCATTTATTGTATGTAATTTAATGATGTTGCTATGGGTTTGTAATGCCTGATATAAACGATAAATAATAATAATAATAATTGTCATTGTGCCGATTGTCGTGACTGCCAATGGCCTTTTAGCCAAAAGCTTCGACGACCATCTGTCGAAGCTGTCGTTGCGCGGTTGGATCAAGGGCCTGATACAGAAGGCAGTACTCCTCGACACGGCTCGTATTGTGAGGAAGTTCCTGTCTCTGGGGCCCTAACCACCGGTAGCTTGGACCCTGCTCCCGACACCGGCGGACTACTATTTTTTTTTATATTTTTAAATGTTTTTTTTTATGTGTTTTTTTCTAAGAAAATATTTAAAAATGTAAAATTATATATGTATAGAAAGTAAATAAAGAGGAAATAATAATAATAATAGCGCTTGAAAACTCGTACAAAAATAAAGGTTTAAAAAAAAATGCCAATAACAGTTTTTAACAGCAATAACAACTGCAAATAGCATTTATTTGTTTAAACCATTTATTTTTTTACGAGTTTTCAAGCGCTAGAAATTCACAGAGCCTTATAACTTCAGACTTGCCAAGAACCGACGGCCGTACTGTAATTATTCCGTTTATAATTTTTAAATTTATGTTAGAAAAGTTTCAAAAACAACATATTTTCTTTATCGGTATTGGTTTTGTTACACTTAATAATCTAATTTCCTTAGAAATTATTATCTTTAATCTAAATGAAGTAATGAATCTAACTGCGTATTAAAAATAAAATTCCTAACTTGCACTCCGATAAAAAATAATGAGAATCGTAATGAAAAAAGTCATTTGAATTAAGTTTTGTTCCGATAATATGTACTTCTAACCTTTTTAATTGCAATTTCTACGTAAATGCATTAAATATGAACATAAAATTTTTGATAGATAACCAAAAGTTAAATTAAAATTATTGAAAATTATATCTATGGGCACTTTTTTATGGTAGGTAAAAATCATCCAATGACGAATCCCGCTCTTGGGCGGAGCGGGAAACAGTGTTAGACTCTTACTGACTAAACAACCTACCCCGTTCCTCCCTTGCCTTATTCCCAGAGCCCCGGTAACACTTTCGCACCAACCCTTAGCTCCAGGAGGCTTCGACCCTGAAGGGCATAGTACCTATGGGGACTTGGGGGAACCCTATGTCCAACAGTGGTCGTCTTTCGGCTGAAATGATGATGATAGATAGATAGATAGATAAAACATTTATTGGTTACAACACAAAACATACATACACAATTAAACTTTAAAATTAAGCACCTATATAAATAAAATCAATATCAATGAGAGAAAGAAAAAGCACATGTGGGTACTTATGAAAACAAAGAAACATGATGATATCTATGAGATCGGTTTAGAGGATAAAGCAAGTTGATGAAGCTGAACGTGATCGACTCATATAAGTATTATTACTAGCGAAATTCGATTTATAAAAAAAAAAAAATTTGGAAAAGCAGCTCTTATCTTTACGGCTTTTAGACAAACAATTTACTGTTTTATGCACTAGAGCAGAAAACCGCCGGGACCCGGAAAACGAGGAAGGCCTAAGAGGCGTTGGATCGACGTCGTAAGGGACGACATGCATGCATGTATGGGCTTAAAGCAGACGACGCGAAAGACCGAGTGAAGTGGAGGCGACTGTGTAGGAAAGCGGACCCCGGGCACCGAGGTGACAGCCAAGGTGAGCAATCGGGACGGTCGCTAAGATGATGATGATGATGCACTAGTGCAGAAAAGTGATAGCGCCCGCCCACTCCACAAACCCATTTAATCGTATCAGGCTGGGCTCTAAGCGAGCCCATGAGTCGTGCGTCAACCCCCGTTAAAATTATTGAAAATTATACGTATGGGATCGGTGGTGCATTTTATTTTAGTTTTATTTTTAATATTGGTACCTATAAGACACACGAACAAGCTTCCTATTCCTATAATTTTTTATTTTATTTTAGTTTGTTTTAGCTCGAAGTTTTTTTTTCAAAATCAGTCTGCAAATTGCACCTGTGTTTGACACCTGTAATTCCTCATTTTTCTTTAATTTGAATTTCTAATCACTTGTATGTATTAGGAAGTAATCGATGGTCATTAAATGTTGTAAGTCTTATAGTAAAATTGTTAACGTTTTTATGTACTACTAGCTTTTGTCAGCGGCTTCGCCCGCGTACATAAAATATAGTCTATGTCATTCAGGAGTAAAGCAGCTTTCTGTTGTTGCTAAAATTTTTCAAATCGGACCAGTAGTTCCAGAGATTACCTCATACATACAAAAAAAAATAAAAAAACAAACTTTACCTCTTTATTATATTAGTGTAGATATTCCATCTGGTTAGGTAAGTAAATGCAAAACAATTTTCACATGTCTTTTATTTAAAAATCATTACATAGTAGGTACAAAACAAAGTTGCTTCCCGCTGTCCTTATGTATGCTTAGCTCTTTAAAACTACGCAACGGATTTTGATGCGGTTTTTGTTAATAGATAGAGCAACTGAAGAGGAAGGTTTATATGTATAATAGGTACATATATTTAATATCACATTGTACCCGTGCGAAGCTGGGGCGGGTCACTAGTGTAATATATAATTTTTTACAATTAGTTATTAACCTAAATTATTGAATTAAAAACAATCATTGTATGTTCTCTACACATCGATAAATACACCGTTAAATTTTGGTCGTTCTAATCCCGTGGAGGGTCGAACCGGTACATGAAACACTATCGATTTGTAAAGATAGAATTAAAAAATAAAGTACTTTTTTTGTATAGATCACTGCCCTTAAAACAGTGTATTATAAATAACAGTTTGGAAGAGAAGAATCTATTTACAATTATAATTTTTATTTACTATCTACATATTATAACATACTAGCGACCCACCCCAGCTTCGCACGGGTACTGATGTTTAATATATTATGCATGTATTATACACACAAACCTTTCTCTTGAATAACTCTATCAATTAAAAATAACCGCATCAAAGTCCATTGAGTACTTTTAAAGATATAAGCATACATAGGGCATAGCAACTTTGTTTTATACTATGTATTGATGATTATTTGTGACATTTTTAAATGAAAAAAAATAATTAAAATTAGGCATCCCACCGGTATCAGGAACATTAGTCTATTACAAATTACATTATACATATATTATTACTTCGTTTATTCAATATGTAACATATAAATTATATTTTTAAATATTTCATTAAAAAAAAAACAAATAAAAAAAACATTTAAAAATATAAAAAATAGTGTCCCACCGGTATCGGGAACAGGGTCCAAGCTACCGGCGGTCAGGGCTCCAGAGAAAGGAACCTCCTAACTATACGAGCCGTGTCCAGGAGTACCGCTTTCTGAATCAAGCCCTTGATCCAGCCGCCTAACGAGAGCCTCCTAAGGTGTTGGTCGAGGCTCTTGGCTATTAAGCCATTGGCTGACACGACTATCGGTACAATGATTGCCGAGTCCACATCCCACATGTCGACAACCTCGCGAGCCAAGTCAATATACTTGACTTGTTTATCTTTCTCGGCTTTCACGAGGTTCTCGTCATGAGGGACGGATATGTTAACAATCATTGCACGCCTCTCGCTTCGGTCTACCACCACTATATCAGGCTTATTGGCTAAAATAGTCCTGTCAGTGATGATAGACCGATCCCAGTACAGGGTGATATGACCATTATCAAGAACTGGGTCGGGCTCGTACCTGTAGTACGGCACTTCCGATTCCACAAGAGAGTATTTTAGAGCAAGTTGCTGATGGATAATCCTGGCTACGAGGTTGTGCCTGTGCAAGTACTCGCCGTTAGCTAGACGAGAACAACCAGAGATTATGTGACGAATTGATTCTCCCGGACGGTGACAAGCCCGACAAATGTCAATATATTATTATTATTATAATTATTTTTTTTATGAGCCCTAACTGCCCCACTGCTGGGCAAAGGCCTCCCCCAAGTCCTTCCAAACCTTCTTCTCCCGCGCAGTCTCGAACCAATCGTCTCGGTACGCGTCTAGATCATCTCGCCACCTCTTTCTAGGCCTACCTCGACAACGCTTTCTTCCCTCTGGTGCCCACTGTGTGGCGACTCTTGCCCAGCGGTCCTCGTGCATGCGACTAGTGTGACCTGCCCAATCCCATTTAAGATATTATTATTTATTAATTATATATTACACACACGAACACAAATCTATTTCTAGTTCTGTATCACTCCACAAAGATGACATAACAATTAAAGATAGCCACTAATTGCAATGGCCATTACGTGACATAAGAAAATGCTATCGTTTTTCCTAACATGACGCGTGGTTGCGTCACGGACTACTTCTGTGTGTTTATACGACCCTGGTACTTCAATCCGTAGTTAAGACGGCTTAATCCGGGTTTAAAGGTTTAGGAGATAGACTAACACCCGTATTCACAAACGTTACTATGCGGTCTCACAGTGCTCGCGAGCGCACAGGGCAGGGTTTGTGAACTACGCAACACAAACGAACCAATCACAGAGCTCTATTTCAACGCTGTGCGTTTGCTTAGTCAAGGGTCGTTTGAGTATTGTTTGTGAATACGGGTGTAAATTGATAAAACTGAACGTGGTCGACTCATATAAATATTATACACCGTTAAATTTTGATCGTTTTAATCCCTTGGAGGATCGATTCGGTATATCAAAGACTATCGATTGGTAAAGTTAGAATAAAAAATAGAGTACTTTTTTAAAATTCGGATTAATTTACGTTCGTCCGAAATTGATTTTATTGAAGTATACGTCAGCTAGGCCAGTTTAATTACCTATAGGTACTTAGTATGCAACGTCCCACAACTTGGTTATATAAAGAAATGGGTTTCGTCACAATTACGAACAGATTTGCCTAGATTTTTTACTATAATAAATAATTATTGCTTAGTTTTAAAGGCTGGTGGTGTTTGCCAAGTAGCAAGGGCTCCGATTTACGAGTCGGGCGTTCAAAACCAGCCAGGCGCATTACTTTGTGTAATTTATTTCATCACTACTGCACTTAGAACAAAAAACTTGAAGACATGTGACATACATTAACATGTTGTGGATTACAGCCCATTCCTTCTCCTAGAGAGGAGCCTGAGTCTCAGCAGTGGGAATATTTTTGCTACACACAATGTTAAATTTGTTACCTTTTTTGTATGATATATTACTACATGTGGTTTCTTTTAGTTGATGCTATGCTAAAAACTAGCATGGCATATTTTTATAGAAAACCTCCCTTGTTAAAATACTTCAAAAACCAAACAAACTAATTACACCTACTTAACCATATTCATTCCAATTCGTACTGTAATAAATTACAAAATTATAATTGACGTCCCATTAAAACGTAAATACAATGTAACTACATGTCCTAGGCATTTGCAGCTGGTATGCTACCGTTGATAGTCAGTGCCTGGATCTAGATGCGATCTAGATAGCCTAGGTATTATGTCCCGATGCACCTTGGCGTGATAAAGGTATTCAATTCAAAATGGGTGTATTTCGTGTGGGTCTGTTTTTCTGGAGGCATGTGTAATGATCGTTAAATACATAAATAACTATATTTTATGTATATATTTATTTTTCAACTATTAAGAGCGGTTAACCCGACTTACATTTTCATAAAACCGCTCTTACGTGATTATGACGTTATTACACATCTTTCTTCAGATGTTTTTGAGAAACAGATATCTTGTGGATATTATCTAGTCTTCTATAGACATCAATACATACATTTTTGTAAGAGTCATCTAGTAAAGACCTCTGAAAATCTGCTATTTTACGTGAACTTAGACTCTCCATGATGTACTCCTATATTAAAAATATAAAAAAGTACTTCTTGTAGTTTTACGTATTTAATTTTCGAAAATCCTTAAGGGTTTAACATACACTTATTTCCTGGAACAAGTTTTGTGAAACATTAGAATAAATTGTTGAATTACCGAATCCCAACAGAGTTTTCAGGTGTTATTTTTCTTTTTTCGCATTACTTTTGCATCAAACATCACTTTGAATTGCGTTAAATGAAGTAACAAGCTTTTAAACCATGCTCGATGGTGACGATAGGAGAGTGGGGAAGGAGCACCTTAAATCGGATTTTGGTGCGTAAAGACCCCTGTAAATGAGCTATAAAAATTGCATTTTGCTGGCAATTTTTGTTGCCCAATATTGATCTTAGCAATTTAAACCCTTGCTGTAATTTTATTGTATTCTGTAATTAAATTGCTGAAAAATTTTGTTCCTTCGTTCGTTTAAAATATCTTGGCTGTATCGCCGGGCTACACAGCAGTGTAGCCCGGCGAATTGCTGCAATTGTTGCTTTGTGTTGAGCACTATATTCACCATTTTGGCGGCTATAGAATTGCAGCAAGAAATTGTCACAAAACTAGCTCGTTTACAAGGACCTTTAGGGTCAATTCTGATATGATTCTAAACTGATAAATAAATAAAAAGAAATACATTTTTATCACAATCTAAAAATCTTTAAATTTGAACAACCATGTTATCGCTGCATTACGACTCTCTTATTTCACCTTTTTACAACAGAACGCATTCAATAAATCATTTCTAACGGACGCGCACGATCTTTTTAATTTTTCGCGTGAACCATAGACGAGATGTTTATCTGTGCGGGATGCGTTTAAAAACTCTATGATAAACGATTCACGCGTAGCAGATGATACTTTTTGGTAAAAAAAAAACAGTTTACGAACGAAACGTGATGTTTGAAAATGAAAAATAAAATGTAAGTTGTATGAATTATTGTTGCTAATAAAATGGAGTCGACTTGACATTAGTTTGTTTTACAGGACCTCCTGAATAGTATGAACTTGTAAATTATTCCTTAATTTTAGGCATAATTCGTAAGTATTTACCTACCTACTGTAACGAAATAAATAAAAAATAATGATATTCTTAAAATCATTTTGCTACGAAATGGTCCCTGTCCGGCAGCCATTTTGTACCAAAATAAAACATTTGACACTTTTCCTCCACTAATACGTTTAATTTTGGTGTGAAAGACATAAAAGATTATTTTTTGAATTTTATTTTTTTTTGTGGCGGAGACGTGCTATATTTTATTTTAATTTGTTACACTATATATGGGGCTAAAATTAAAATAATACATAATTTTTTTACACACGCTTACGCACACAAAGGGCATAGGACATATTATTTGCGGAACAGATGATCTGAGATGGGTGGAAAGGTTCTGGAGTGGCGACTGCGTACTTACTAGAAGATTTAGCCATGGCAGGCCAACTAGAAGTCGGCCCGACGACCTGATGAGGGTTATGAGAATGCAGTGGATGCGCGACGCCGTTATAATATTAGTGTAATTATAAATGGAAAATAAGTTTGTTTGTTACCATTTTACCATGTTTTGAAGTGTGAAATTATTGAATAACTCCACCTGCTCTGGGTAGATCGAGAGAGAGAGAGCATCAGGCAGCAAAATCTAGTGTTCCTACAGTCACGTACCCTTTCGGTCAATGCAGCCCCGTAAGTTGGCCCTACCTATCCCCTGTCAGTTTCATTGACATCTGTTTCAGGCGCGGGCAAACTGGTTTTTCCTAAGTTACATATTTTTACGTAATTCCAAAGTTACAGTAAAATGTTTGGCTTCTGAAACTTTCGTTACAAAATTGCCTCTAGCATCAGGCCTTGCTTTAATCAGTTTGTAAATATCGAACGAGTCGATAATGTGTTGTTGTGGGTACTTCATAATTTTGCTTGTATACTATTTTCTAACGTCGCTACTGTTTTCAGGCATTTTTTCTCTCTTTTCCCTGATTTCCGTTCTGAAAACTGCCTTTTTGGTACTTTTTTTATGGTGGCAAAAATCATCTAATCCCGCTCTAGGGCGGAGTAGGAAACAGTGTCAGACTCTTACTGCCTAAACACCACACCCCGTTCCTTCTTTGCCCTTTGCACTGGGACCAAGCCTAGAGACCCTAGGCCCCAGTAGGCTTCGACCCTTTTGCAGAGTTCCTACGAACTATTAGTACTTGGATCTTGAACTAAAAAAATTTACATCATTATTGAATCTTTCAGATTTTAAAAATTACTTCAGTGTGCAACGAGATAACCAACTAGATATTTTTTGCAAGCCTTTTTCTAATGTCTTCTTTCTTTTTATATTATTAAGTTTCACGCTCGTGGTCCTGGCTGATTGTTGTGATTATTAATCATTTAAAACTACTTAACCTTTTGAATAATGTAGTTAGATAAAAATTAGAAAGTCTTGGGGCTCAAGAGTTTAAACATGTTTCAGCAACCCCATTTGCCTTTGGACGCGCTATCGCCCCCACGAAAAGCTTCGGTGCCTACTAGGAGGCGTTACCCCGTTGGGAATCAATGGTGTAAACATTTGTCTGCAGACCAAACAAATAAATAAAGTCTGTCAGGTGCTTTATGCAGAGTGCCTAGTGTGAGTTCTTTTACGCTAATGCGATCGACGCGTTTATGACGTCCGGCGCTCCGATTGGCTCGCTCTAAGCTCTTTAACCAATCAGAGAGCCAAACGCGCTAAACGTCTTGATCACGTTAACGTAAAAACAACTCACACTCGGCACACAGGTCACCGAAGCCGAAGCCGATCTATTACTGGAGTCCACGGTCTCTTTCTGAAAGGAAGGCTTGGCCCCAGTGTGAAGGACAAAGAAGTAAATGGGATGGGGTGTTTCGTCAGTAAGAGTCTGAGTCTCAGACACTGGTTCCCGCTCCGCTCAACAGCGGGAATCGTCATTGGATGATTTTTGCCAACCATAAAAAAGCCATATTACCTACACAAAGTTATACAACCATAGACACTTCAGCTCTAGAGGAAGCAACAACCTGATTAGAATACAGATGCATTTCTCACGCGCCCCCGCACACGTGAGAGTGGTCGCAAAAACTGCCGCCATCTTACACGGAAACGTTTACGATTATGAAACGAATTTAGGGATGCGTGTGCGTAAGAGAAAAGTCTTTTTTAGGGAAATTAAGAAAGAAAGAAGGTGGAAAAGGAGGTGGTGTGGTACAAAAGAGAAAGCAAGTGAACGTATTTTGGTAGACTTGAAATTAATAGCTTATATTAGTATGCGTTAAAAAAATTAAACAATGACTTTGACGTGTCATATATGGCTAAGAATGTACAAGGATGGTGCTATGAAATCAAGAGATGTCAATTTCCAATAAGATTGTGGAAAAAATGTGTGTGAACAGTGATGCTGAACCGGAATGCATTAATTTTGTATCTATCGGATTTCCGTGATCCTCACCCTCATCGTATGCGCTTAACCGCTCTGAGGATACGATGGAGCATACGCTTAAGCTGTGCCCCGTTTGAACGGTGACCCCTGTGTCCTCGTGGAGGCGATCAGCTACAACGAACTCTCGGGTTCAGGCTATGGTCTTCGAGAAGGAACGGTAGGTCAGGCGGTAGCTTCCTTCAGTTCCTTCAGCTGTAATGCTAGCGAAGGAAGAGGCCGTACGCGTGAGGGAACAAACATCCTCATGCTTACGCCGTCGAGACCTCGACCCCGACTACGACCACGGTGGCTTGCAGATGGCGAGTAATGGACAGCTCACCGTTTAAATTTCTTCAAGTTTCTGCCGACCCTATATTTGGCAGTATTTAACAAACGTAAGCCGTTGTTTATAGCAGCGATATCAGCGAATTGCGTAAGACGAAGCTTTTTGCTTTCATTTAAGCCCTTGATTGGAGCCAATTTGGTAACACATAGGAGGATGTTATGCCGACTTGTAATCGTAGGATGGTAAAATTAACCGTTGTGTTAGATAGGGCATCATAGGGCACAGAACGGATGCTCCTTAGGGTCCAAAGTTTATGGTCCGCTTACCAGGAGCCAAAATCTGCTATTTTCATAATATCGGCATTCCTACACCAACCCGCAATGGGCCCGCGTGGTGGATTACGGTCCATTCCCTCTTCTAGAGAGGAGGCCTGTGTTCCAGTAGTGGGAACATTAAAATAGGCTGATGATGATGACACGATAAACGAACTTTTAGCAAAATGACAATGGGTGTCATTTTGCTAAAAGTTCGTCATCTGCTAATTCATAATGGTCGATCATTGGTCGGTCAGTGGTCTCGTATTAGAAATGCGGTACGAGTTGTCTTGTGTTGAATTAAAAGCAATGACTACATAATGACGTTCTAATAGTAAGTCTGGAAGGAACTGTCAAAATGTATGCAGATTAACGCATACGTCAGACATTCATTTGTCTGGCACGACCACTCTATGCCATTTCTTTCAATGAAGTGTCAGTGGTTGATTATTGAAAAGTCATAAAATATGACGCCAATATAAATATTAGTAGATTACCAAACTTGCCAAAATCAACAATTAAGAAATCAATGATGGACTATTCTGACACTATTGTAAAAGTAGACTTTAGGGCCAGAACGTGTGACGTCAGAAAACTTTTTTTTTTATAGGCTTGCGTTTGACCACTATCTCACTTGATGGACAGCGAGCGATGTGATCATCATATCCTAGTAAAGATTACAGCAATCCTCTAAATGCAAGATGGACAGGTTCAGTCTCTGTGGCATCGCTTTTGGAGCAAGCCAACTAATAATAACTTTATTTAACCATTGTTATAAGTATTATCTTAAATAGATGTAATTGCATATTCGTCGGTAACAGAGTCGTATACAATTATACAATTAATTAATAAATTAATACAATTATAATTACAATGACCCCCAAACTAGCCGGTGCCTTTATCTTGGGGACCAGAACTATGGGTGTCTTTCGGTTGACATGGTAAATGATTTTTTTTGCATGTCAGGAGGTATGTTAAGATATTGTTGTGTTTACTTTTTTCAGGCCCTGCATTGAATGCCTATTAGATATTGAAAAGGTCAGGACTAGCAATATATTGTGCAGAATCTAAAACATAAAGTAATAATAAATAAATCTGAACACAAATGAATTAATATTTTCTTTCAAATATCCAGTATATCCTTACATAGAGTTTTATTTAAATAAAACTCGACACACGGAATCCATGTCATAACATGTTTCAGACTTATCCCAATTTATTTTTTTCCATCGCCAAATGCGCTCAAAAACCAAATGGTCCGACCACATTTCACACCCGGAAACACATCTAAACTTTTTTGCCGCTAACCGTCTTTGAGTTTAATTTAAAAAATCGAATGTCACCATAACTTTAAAGATAAGAAGTAAAAAGGAACAGGTATTTTTTAAATGTTAAGAATACTTTTGGCGCTAAAATAATATTGTATCTTAAACTGCTTAGTATAAAACTAAAAACAAAAAAAAACTTTTTACAAAAAAATATACCGACTTCACTAAAAATGTAAAAATAACTTTAATTTCGGAAGTCGGTGTTTTTCGGTATTATTTGTTTCTTATTTAACACCGACTTCCGAAATTAAAGTTATTTCACCCTTTTTGGTTGCAATACACTTATAACCAGAGTGCCTATTTCTCATGACAATTTCAATGAATCCAAAACCCGGTAGGTTATTTCGTTTTATTATGAAGTTCCTGTGTCTCCCTTTTACCTTCCGGCTCCATCATCAGATCAGTTCGATAGTACTCTAAAGCCAAAGTGCATCTCATGACAATTTTAATGAGCCCAAACACGGCTAGGATACATTGATTAATTATGGAGTTCCGTTGCCTATCTTCCGGCTCCATCAACATCATCATCATCACATCATTTCGATGATACCATTATCATCAACCTAACTATTCACAACCATTTATTTATTTGTATTGTAATTTTATTGTGATATCTATGTAAGTATGAAGTTCCATTGGCCATTTCTGGTCTTCTTCATCAGTTCCACTCTATCAAAAGTTTCTTTTTGACTGTAAACGCTTAAGATCTAGATGAAAATACCAAAGTCACCATATGTTTGGCCTATGATATTTAAGGAGTTCCCTCAATTCCTGACAATGGGACCCCCTCAGAACTATCTACTTTCGAACAAAAAAAGGAATTTTGAAAATCCGTCGATAATTGGCGGAGTAATCGATGAACAAACATACAAAAAAAAAACAAACATCCGAACATAGTACCTCCTCCCTTTTTTTGAAGTCGGTAAAAACGCGCTATCTGTTCCTATATTAATATGATTACTTAATAGCATCACATGCTATTGAAAATAGAATTATTACATAATTTATTCAAACAACACTTGATTGTATAAAGAAAAAACACAAGAGTCATAAAATGTTGTAATATCACGTCAGGTCAGGAAACTCAGGACTTATAACGATTAAACACGCAATTAATTAACATTCTGTAATTAAAAGACAATGATTTGACTTGACAATAGGACAAAAACAATTAGAATAGATTATTAATTGTGTTGAAGGTAAGATCTGTATCAACTGTCAACTTTGACAGGCGTTTGACAGTTCATCTATCAAGATGGCGCCGTTAGTTTATGGTCGACGTGTGAGGTGGCGCTACCTGTCGTCGTTGGACCTTTTGACCCCTATCAATGAATGGACACTTAAATCGTGAACCAACCTTTTTTGTTTTTTAGAACATACCTTATAGTGTACAGTTAATTTTATTGTAGCTCAGTATTTAGCTTACTTAGTATATGTTTAAAATTCACTATGAGTTAAGCTAGTTATTTATATTGCTTAAAAATACTCGTATAATTATACATATGAAGTAATTTGGCAGTAGAAAAAATAGGTAATATTTTCTACCTTCGATGTAAAATGTACTAGATTATGGATTAAGAACAAAATCATAACGCCTATAATTAAAATCATAATACCTATAGATTCTGGGTCACGTACGTACGTCTATAAATGTTTAACCTACCTACGTAAACATTTTATACTTCTTCGAGAAAAAAGTTGTAAATTAACAATAACATCATTTAATTATACACCTTAAACTCTTGAGCCCCGAGCGAACGCCAGCGTTCACTCACCTATTGCTTTTCTACTACAGCTCTAATTACGGTATTCAAAGGATAAAACTTAAAAAAAAAAATCGTTTGCACTAGATTTGTATTGAAGACCTAGATAGTATGTAAAATAAAAAAATATCATTCAAAATTCAATCCTTAATTTTAAACGTGTTCAAAAATAATAAAAAATCACTTACCATGCCCTGCAGCTTTCACAGCGTTTTGGACAGCGAGCAATGGGTAGCACGCCGTCAGGTCGCAAGTCTGACATGCCTTCTCGCTTCGCCTAAGAGCGGAAGAAATCATTAGATGATATCCTACCTTAAAAAAACCTTTTTTAATCGCATTAATTTTAAAATAAAGTTTTCTAAACTCTAAACTCAGTTAAATCTATAAACACATCACCAAGATCATTATAAGGATACGTCTCTCTAAGTAATGTGTTCCAATCTAACTTGGGAATTGAAATAAAAATCTTAGAGCTTGGTTCCTCTATAAATTGTCGACGTCAACAGAGATTGATTTTATGGTGTTTATTTAATGTTATGGCTATTAACTAGAGATGCGCTGAATAGTTGTTTCACCGAATAACCGAATGCCGAATTTTATTCGGTTAAGTTCTTACCAAACTGAATATAAGGCTGGATAATCCGGTTCCCCGTTGTATAATTTTACCGCGCATACAAAGTATATATCAATAGTTTAAGTAAAGATTTCCTATTTTAATATAATTGTAATTTGCTAGTGGGAATATTGCAAATAAAAATTAATGTTCTTACCTACTTGATTGTATAACTATTAACACTGAGTTCTAATTGATTCATCACCATCATTTCAGCCGAAAGACGTCCACTATTGTCCGATAATCCGTCCGATAGTCTTTCGGGGAGAACTATGTCCATAGTTCTCCCCCAAGCGCTGTTACAAAGACCTAATTTATTACCTGTGTTTAATTATATATTTGTTCGTTACAATAAACGATTTCTAATTCATTTAATTGGAATTGGTATTCTTTTTATTGAATTTGTTCTAAACGCTAATTTACTATGTTCCATTAAACCGAATAAATTCGGCATTGCAACCATATGATTCGGCCGAATACCTCAAAATACTGCCGAATACGCCGAATACCGAATATAAAACGAATATTGGGTGCATCTCAACTATTAACCCGTGTTCGACAGTGAGATCTAACCTTTATGGGCTTGAATAAAATTTGAGTGTAATATACTAGTTTTTAGTTTTATATTTCCACTAGCTTTTGCCCGCGGCTTCGCCCGCGTGGGGTTGGGGTTTCCGTATGTCCTATTCCGGAGTGTATCCTATGCCTGTGCCAAATTTCATCCAGATCTGTCCAACCGTTATGGCGTGATTGAGTAACAAACATCCAAACATCATAACTTTCGCATTTATAATATTAGTAAGATTTGTTAAAGAGTGTCAAAAGCTTTTAATGTAACATTAACAATTGACATGGTTTATGTACTAACACGATATTTTATTCAAGTAAGAGTTAGGAGTATATTTGTTAAATTGTCAAATTTGCTACAAGGCCTCTGTATTTGCTGACAAATCCTTGAAACGCTGGAACAGAGCGCGCGTGTGTTATTATGAAGACGTCACCCAGGGCCCTGAAACGAAGGCAAGATGGAACAGGAAAGCTACTAGGGAACTAGGGCCCCGGTCCGGTATCTGAAAGAAAGGTCCGACCCCGGTATGAAGGCTAAGAAGGAATGGAGTGGGTAGTTTAGTCAGTAAGAGTCTAACATTGTTTCCCGCACCGCCCAAGGGCGGAATTTGTCATTAGATGTTTTTTCCACCATAAAAAAACAGGTGTGAGTTTTTTAGTCAATAAAAGTCTGACACTACCACCCGCCTGTATGCGACTGTTAACTGGATGGAACTTGAATGGAACTATACGCCTTTAAATTTTGATGGTTTTAATTCCGTGGAGGGTTTTTTTTATGGTAGGTAAAAATCATCGAATGACAAATCCCACTCTTGGGCCGAGCCGGAAACAGTGTCTGACTCTTACTGACTAAAGAACCTACCCCGTACCTTCCTTGCCTTATTTCCAGAGCCGCGGTAACAGTTTCACACAAACCGGCAGCTCCAGAAGGCTTCGACCCTGAAGGGCCCCCCTACAGTTTGCTGACAACTCCTTGAGGCGCGCCGTTGACGACTTGGACTCGGTCTGGACAGTTACCAGATGACCGGACAGCGTTGCTCACCGTCCGCGAGCCAGTGTCTACGGTGGCCGGATATCGGCAGGATCGCGGTGGGATATCGGCAGGATCGCGGCGGGCGATTCGGTACATGAAACACTATTTATAATATATATTGGTTTAGAAAAGAATTCCTTTTTTTTCTAAATCTCGTTTTTATTTACGCATTTACAAAATTAATTTCTTTAAGTACCTAAACGAGTCGTAGGTAGTTGTTAGTCGTTGCGCACTAACTACCGTTGACAGTTACAGCTGACGTTTACTTAAAAATATATTTTTTTTAAAGTTCGTAAATTAATTCGAGTTTTCGAAACATTGCTATTGTTTAATGTACCGAATCGGCCCCCCTAGGGATTAAAACGATAAAAATTTAACGGTGTATTATAGGCTGTATAGCTCCATTCCCCTTTCTCGCTTATTATAAGGTCTCTAAAGGACCACAAGTGAGTAAAACTTCAGGTCATTAAAAGTCTTACAATCCTTCTTACAACTCTCAAAGCGGGAGAAATCATTTGATGATATCCCACCAAAAAAAAAGCAAGTCATATACATGGCGTACAACTTGAACCAAAATGGTGATCGATCTTTAATGCGCAGTAACAGATTTTCAATCAATGCAGAGCAGTGGTGGTCGAGTGGTAACGGCCCCGACTTACGAGTTGTAGGTCGCGAGTTCAAACCCAGCCAGGCGCATTACTTTGTGTAATTTATTTCATCACCACTGCTCTCAAAACGGTGAAGGAAAACATCGTGAGGAAACCGGCATGTCCAAGAACCAAAAATTTGAAGATATGTGACATCCAGCAATCCGCACTGGGCCCGCGTGGTGGGTTATGGCCCATTCCCTCACCTAAAGAGTAGGCCTGTGTCCCAGCAGTGGGAACATTAAAAGACTGATGATGATGATGAACAGATTTTTGCAGGTTCAACTTATATGCCGCGAGCTTATACCTACAGGATACTTTAATTTAAAAGGATAGCTTACCCCAGTAGCCCATTGACTTAGTTCAGAGAAAGGGTGTCTTTCTTAATGCACTTTAACGACTGACATTTAAATTATTAGCTAGTAACTCCTGCGCAAGTCATTAAAGTCGCTCATACTTTAACTTAAGGTCAGGCCAGCTCTGGAAGTCTTGGAATATAAAAGAAATTATTATTTTATTATTATATACTAGCTTTTGCCCGCGGCTTCGCCCGTGTACATAAAATACTCTCAGGAGTGAAGCAGCTTTCTATTGTTGCTAATTTTTTTCCAATCGGGCCAGTAGTTCCAGAGATTACCCCCTACAAACAAAAAAACATAAAAACAAAAAAACAAACTTTACCTCTTTATTATATTAGTGTAGATTATTTAAGAGCAGTGGTGGCCGAGTGGTAAACGCCCCAACTTACGAGTTGTAGGTCGCGGGTTCAAACCCAGCCAGACGCATTACTTTGTGTAATTTATTTCATCACCACTGCTCTCAAAACGGTGAAGGAAAACATCGTTAGAAAAACCAGCATGTCCTAGAACCAAAAATTCGAAGACATGTGACATCTACCAATCCGCACTGGGCCCGCGTGGTGGATTGTGGCCCATTCCCTCTCCTAGAGAGAGGAGTCCTGTGTCCCTGCAGTGGGAACATTAAAAAGGCTGATGATGATGATATATTATTTTATTAAAATTGACCATATGACCAACCGCTGGGCAAAGTAATATAAATTACATAATATAAATTAGTAGGCTCGATAAACAAAAATCAATCTGTGTATCTGACCGTAACTTACGATTTCAAACGTGTATATCTATGAGATTACATCACGGATTTATTTGAAAATTACATAAAATAATAAAGCTTGTTTTTTAAAAGGACATTATGAAAACGAAAATCTTAAATAGTCATTGTTTATAAAAATAAAACTGTTGTTACGGGGCCACGAAGTAAAATAATTAGTGGCCCTTAAAGCGACACTAATCACCGGCGACCTTAAAAGAACAAAAGAGCTAGCGCCACTTCCCGCGCAACAATATTGTTCGAATAATAATTTGTCCTTCATTTATTAAACACAATATGAATAAAAGCCATATATTCATCATCATCATCAGCCTTTTAATTTTCCCACTGCAGGGACACAGGCCTCCTCTCTCTAGGAGTTTATAGATTTTAATTTGCTATAAACTAATGCTTCACTGCGATCCCACCTGATAGTAAGCAGTGATGCAATCATTGATGGTGATGGTGTGGCGCATTAGTTTATTAAAAGCCTATTCACAGATTGGTAAATAAATTATTTTTTAGTTTATGAAAGTTTTATAAAAACATACTCAACGGTTTTTGCCTGCTCTTCGCTTTTTGGCCTGTTAGACATAACTTTGAAAATAAATCACATCAAGTTCTATGAAGAAAAAAATGTAAACATTCGTATGTAAGTATATCGGATTATTGGAAAAATAGTCTAGTTTAACATATATTTTTATCAAGACATACTGACTCGCCATTTAGTACTCAATACTCAATTCTTTATTGCATTCCATATCATGTACACAGATAAAATTTCACAAGATCAATATGGACCCTGTCGGGCACAGCAAAAACGTGACGTATAGACGTAGACATGATGTTTGTTTTAAAGTCATCAAAAGGCGTATCTGCCCCTTAAGTAGCGAACCGCCGCGAAAGAAAGGCATAAACGAGCCTTTAAATGTTTTATTTAACTAGTGCAGACAACCTATAGAATTTATTATCTCAGCACCTTTATTACGCATACGCCTTACGCCTTTATAGAGCTATCCATAGCCATCGTAGGGTTTTTGGACGAAGAGCAAAGGGTAGCTCGCCGTTCGCTGGCCGATAAAGACCGAGTTTGAGTTGGAGATAGAGTGTAGTTTTTCACGCGAGCCTCAGAGAGTTGTTTGCAAATGTTAGGGGTCTATTACTGCTGGTGCGCGTCCAGGGCCATATTACAATGTGTGCGTCAAAGCATGTAACGTTTGTGTGATTAACTGACTTCTTGACAATTTTTTTTTATTGCAAATATTGGTGTGTGCGTTCATAAACATGTAGACTCACATATACAAGACACTCAGACACAGAACACCTATCTGTAGGCCGTACTATTTTTTCCGTGTGTGAATCGAAAACGCGACCCATCAGTGCAACAGCCAATCGCCCAACCATTGTGTCATTGATTAATTTGAAATAAATGAACAGAGTTTACGCATTGTGGCATTACGCAGATAATTATAGTCAATGTGGTATATAGGAGTAGGTTTTTTTTTATGGTGGGCCAAAATCAGAGAGAGCGGGAAACAGTGTCAGACTTTTACTGACTAAGCACCCCACCCCGTTCCTTCTTTGTCCTTCGCACTGAGGCCAAGCCTTCCTTTCAGAAAGAGACCCTGGGCCCCAGGAGGCTTAAACCCTTTTGCAGAGTACAGTTTTGATGACTCGAAATTCGGTTGGGAAGATTATAACTAGATTTACAAAAGGTCTTTACAAACACGTGTGCATTGTAATTAACGGTTAATTCACGTGTGAAATAGTCACGTGAAACGCAACGGGTACCAACGGAAACGGCAAATACGCGACAAAACCCAAATATTTACGCGAAAATTACCGCTGTTGGCTCATAATATATAACATTATGTGATAACCGAGCTATTAAGACGAAAATCAACTACAGGAAGTTACCTAGGCTTATAACACTTTTGTTAGTACAAATTATATCATTGTTCTCTTTTGTTTTGATAGAATAATCAGCGTTTTAATGTACCAACTAAGACTCAGGCCTATTTTTTAGTAAAAGGGCCGTAAGTTGACTACGGCTTGGGACTCATCAGGCCTCCTTTCTAGTAGAGAGAATGGGCTGTAATCCACTTACGGCCCATTCACTCTCCACGTGCTCAGTGCAGATTGGTGGAGGTCTTCGAATGTTTGGTACTAAGGACATGCCGATTTCCTCATGATGTTTTCCTTCGCTAAAGGGAATGGGCCATAATCCACTTACGGTCCATTCTCTCTCCACGCGGGCCCAGTGCGGATTGATGGATGTCACATGTCTTCGAATGTTTGGTTCTAGGATATGTCGGTTTTTCGATGTTTTCCTTCGCTCTTTTGAGAGCAGTGGTGATGAAATAATTTACAGAAAGTAAGCGCCTGGCCGAATGAGAGAGTGGTGGCCGAGTGGTAATGGCCCCGACTTACGAGTTGTAGGTCGCGGGTTCAAAACCAGCCAAGCGCATTACTTTGTGCAATTTATTTCATCACCATTGCTCTCAAAACGGTGAAGGAAAACATCGAGTGGAGGCATGTCTTAGAACCAAAAAATTCGAAGACATTCATTCGAAGACAGACAACCCACCAATTCGCACTGGGCCCGCGTGTTGGATTATGGCCCATTCCCGCTCCTAGAGAGGAGGCCTGTGTCCCAGCAGTGGGAACATTGAAAAGGCTTATGATGATGATGATGAATGCGCCTGGCTGGGTTTGAACCCGTGATTTATAACTCGTAAGTTGAGGCCTTTACTAATGGCCGACAACTGTTCTGTTGATACATTGTTAGAAGCTTTATTTTTGTTATAATATAATTACTTAATAATTAGTATTCGCCAATTTTCATGTCATCTTTTTTTTTATTCTAGATAGGCTCGTTATCTAGTTCCAAACTAAGCACAGGTTGAGCTATGAGTATCAGATGATTAATAAAAATAAGGCCACTCTCCTCCCTCCATGCTAGAAGAGAAGTTATTTAATGATTTTCCAACTCAAAACAAAACCAGATTATCATAAATGTTCTTCAAATACATATCATAGCTGTCTTTCAGCCTCCCATTCAGACACTAATACAATTCTGACTCAAATAACAACCTCTTATCTCTAAAACCGCATCAAAACCGTTGGCATGACAACAACGTTCCGATACACACAAAAATATGTCGTGTCGTATCCTTTAATTCAAAACCTTATCCTTCTTAGAATTATAGTCCTCATTCCTGAGAGGAATGACTTCAAAACTAGATATTATCACGCAGGATGGGCAGTCGCCGGCCAAGTAAGTAATGTCCGAGCCATCCTGTACCGAGAGTACATACAAGTTGGGCAATTTAAACATGGAAGTACTTATGAACTGCCCTGACTACTCTGCAGGTTTAGGGGAGCAATGACCTATATCCTAGTCCCACAACGCACGCCATAACGATCCAACCACACGAACCACAAACAACTATACTAAACTCTATTTTTTGTGCATTAGAATCCAGTTCTAATCATAGATTTCAGGATGTACATTCAAATTTAGAACGTCATACGTCAAATTTGGCGGTAATTCAAATTTGATTCGTATTCGAATGTCAAAACAGTTCTGATTTTAAATATCTCACGTGTCAAGTATAGACTTTTTAGACGCTGCGTGCGTCTGTTAAGTTTATGTTTTTTAAGAATTTATACTGAGTCGACCGGTGGTGCTCTTGCGCCGGTTATTTTTAACCAATCCAAAAGTTTATTACATGTGCTTACGCAATTAATAGGAGTTTTTATTGGACCGGTAAAGGACTAAAAGCGTTTGATCGAGCTAGAGATGCGTCCAGTGGTATTATTTCGGGAACATTAGAGCGTGTGCGCTCGTAAAAGGAATGTTCTTACAACGTTGTATGAGCTTCTAATCAACGTAATTGTTGATTTTTGGTCCTTGCTTGTATTTGGAAAGTTGTCCAGATCAATTCTCACGTCACAAAAGGACTTATTGACTTATTGGTGATGTTTGAAAGGATGTTACAAGTCCAATGTCCTTTATACTTGGGTAGTATCAAATTCCTTCTACTGATTTCTAGCAATTTCGTGTATTGACTAATGTCTATGGTTTGTTTATGGAAAAAGGATTGTCTTTGATACAAGTGTCATTATTGTTTTTTTTATTACCTAGTGGTAAGCGATGATGTGGATTTTTTAATGGTGGGTAAAAATCATCCAATGACGCATCCTGCTCTTGGGCAGAGCAGGAAACAGTGTCAGACTCTTACTGACTAAACACCCCACCTCGTTCCTTCTTAGCCCTTCGCACTGGGGCCAAGCCTTCTTTTCAGAAAGAGGCCCCAATCGATGATGTAGAAATTGCCCTGTGCGATAACACCGCCCATTGTACACTTAGTTTTTATATTTGTATATCCTGTCCTCATTGTGGTGTACAATAAAGTTTAAAATAAATAAATAGATGATGATGGGCCACGCTTACCTAGAAGTAACCTATTCACTCTTAACTTAAACATACCTGTGGGAGTCTTGGTAGATTCGACAATGGTGAAGGACACCATTGGAAAACCAGTTTGTGCACCACGCACAATGGTCTATATAGGACTTTGTGCGGAAATCAGACTCCGATAGTTAGATAGATATTTTATGATTGTTTATTAGTTTTAAGTTTGCGTCATTACGCGTAAATAAACTATTTTTCGTTCTTTCTTTCTTTCTTTATGGCTTTTTCTGGAATCAAAACTTAGCAGTTAGTAACCACGTAAGTGTTAAAATTTCGTGTGACGTTGAAAGGGATTAACGCTAAATGACATAAAGGTGAATCAAATTTGTATAGCCTACTAGCTTTTGCCCGCAGCTTCGCTCCCGGCAACAGATTATTCTACTCTTCTCCACTCTACCCTAGTCTACACTACTCTACCCTATTTTTTTGTTTCATAAGAACCTTCTTCTGACAATAACAGATACAATGAAAAAAGAATTAGTAAAATCGGTTCAGCTGTTCTTGAGTTTTGCGCTTACCAACATATTTTGGGATTCATTTTTATATATTAGATAGGTGTTCTGGAACTGGGTGTTTCGTTTCAAAAGTGCCTGTAAATGGTTTATTTGGAATAAAATGATTTTGACTTTGACTTGACTTTGACTTTTGACTTTGGTGTCTTCTTGTGTGTTAAACATCTAAAATAGCATTCATCTATGGAACACTGTGCGTCAGTTCAACATCTGATATTCATGACTGGCTTGTTAGTCTAGTAGTTTGTGACCCTGACTGCTATGCCAGAGGTCGTGGTTTCGATTCCCACCCAGGACAAATGTTTGTGTGATGAGCGCGATCATTTGTTCTGTGTCTGGGTGTAATTTATCTACACTTAATATAATAAAGAGGTAAAGTTTGTTTTTTTGTTTTTTTGTTTGTAGGGGGTAATCTCTGGAACTACTGGTCCGATTGGAAAAATTTAAGCAACAATAGAAAGCTGCTTTACTCCTGAGTGACATAGGCTATATTTTATGTACGCGGGTGAAGCTGCGGGCAAAAGCTAGTCTATAATATGTATGTATTTAGAAATATATAGTATGTTTGTCAGTTGTCTAGTACCCTTAACACAAGCTCTGCTTAGCTTGGGACTAGATGGCGTTGTGTGATAGTTGTAAAAAAAATCTATTTGGCTGTTTTTTTTTTTATAAAATAAGCGTTTTTGCACTGGACAGTGCCTCCATAAACTCAGGCCGCATGCTTATTTGCATGCATTATGCCAAATACATTTGCCTATTTGTGTCAGAGACAATCCATTTGATAATAAATAAAACGGAATTGCATTAATCCCAGCCATCTGTTACCAATTAATTGGTCTTAATTCATTGATTAAACGGTTGGTTTTTTTTTAACTAGATTTTGCACTTTATACTTTTTATTATTTTTAATTCTTCGATAGCACTGGTCGTTAAACTTAGGAGATGTTAGTAGTGGGGATACTCAGTTTAGTATTTATGAGGAAAAAAGAAAAACGTAGAATTCTAGTATTTATGCTTTAAACTAATGCACTGCCTTCGTTCCTTTTTTTTTTAATTAGAACACACGAGTCAGTAGACTAACATAAACAAAAATAAAAGGAATATTTTTCATATTTCTGTGTATGGTACTTACTAAAGCCATACTAGTTATGTCTAAGTTTCAATAAAAATTAACACTGTCTTCGATAGATGTCTGGGCTTTAGGACGGACATTTTGTTTTCATGATTTTTTAGTTTGATTTGATTTCTTTGATATTTTAGCTATTATTACTTGACATTGGCAAAATGATCCGTCCGTCGATGGAGCCATATCATATTTAACTAGCGACCCGCCCCAGCTTCGCACGGGTACTGATATTGAATATATTATGCATTTTTTACACTCATAAACTCTCCTCTCTGAATCACTCTATCTATAAAAAAACCGCATCAAAATCCGTTGCGTACTTTTGAAGATACAGGCATACATAGGGATCCAACAACTTTGTTTTATACTATGTAATGATAATGAAGAAGAAGAACACTATCTTCCATCATTTAGCTAACAGTAAAAAGATAAATTACATACTGACGTGTTATCGCCATTTTTAAAACAGATATTTATTTAAGAGCATTATAAAACTAATTTGCACCTGTTTAGCTTACGCGACATGCGCGACCCATATACGAAAAATGTCTGTCGTCATTTGTAGACAAGATAACTGCAGCTTACATATTATATCCATTTGCTAAAGTACGGTCAGTAGTACATCAGACTACAACATCATCATCATCATCAACCTAGCGCGTGCCCCGCTTGGGCAGAGCACCGCTGTGTCCTCGTGGGAGCGATCGGTGGCGGCGATCTCTCGCGCCGGGCCTTGGTAGAAGCCATGGTTCGGAGTGAGGAGGAGTGGCAGGCGGTCGCCTCCTTCTGCGAAGCAGTAATGCTAGCAAAGGAGGAGGCGGACCGCATAAGGCAACGGCGTTTGCGCCCCAGACGCCGCCGGGATTCCGATCCTGACTTCCGGCCACCGTAGGCGTGGGCTTGCGGACGGTGAGCATTGGGTAGCTCGCCGTCCGGTCGTCTGGTAATCGTCCGGACCAAGCCCAGTCGTCGACGGCGCGCACTGTTCCCGCGCGCCTCAAGGAGTTGTCAGCAACCGTAGGGACCCTGCAGAAGGGTCGAAGCCAATCAGGGCCACGGGTTTGTGTCTGAAAAGGAAGGCTCTGGCCCTGGTATGTATGGCGATGTAGGAACGGGGTAGGTTTTTTAGTCAGTAAGAGTCTGACACTTGTTTTCCGCTCCGCCCAAGAGCGGAACTCGTCATTGGATGATTTTTACCTACCATAAAAAAAAAAAAAAAAATCATCAACCTAGCGCCAGTCCCGGTTGCTACCCTTGGCTTTCACCTCGGTGCCCGGGGTCCGCTTTCCAACAAACACGCCTCCGCTTTGCTCGGTCTTTTGCGTCCTCTGCCTTAAGCCCATTAGCACGCATATCGTCCCTTACGACGTCGATCCGCCTCTTAGGCCTACCTCGTTTTCCGGGTCCCGGCGGAGGCGGCATGGCGAGGCATCTGTTACCCACGTAGTCTGCCGGTTTTCGTAAAACGTGGCCATACCAGCGTAAGCGAGCCTCCTGCAGTTTATCCGCTATGTCACGGACCTGAAGGCTGCCCCGGATGCGGGAGTTTTTAATGCGGTCTTTCCGCGAAACTCCAGACATCCAGCGCAGCATATTCATTTCCGTGACACGCAGGCTTTGCTTGTGCCGCTCAAGTATAGGCCACATCAGACTACAACGAACTGTCAAAATTCTGCAAACGATTTTCAACTCTTAACTATAAAATAACAAGGTTCAAAATGTATTGGAGAAATCTGACAGATTTGTATAGTCTGATGTGCTGCTGACTGTACCATTAATTTCCACCGTTTATTTTGGTCAAATCAAAACGATTTGGCATTTTACTTTCCCGCGCATTCTCACCTCAAAACGTCACTTTAATTAGTCTATGGTTCACTTCTATATTTGTCTTTGATGTACTGGTATTGAATATATTATGCATACACATAAAACTTCCTCTTGAATCACTCTATCTATTAAAAAAAAGCCGCATCAAAACACGTTGCGTACTTTTAAAGATCTAAGCATACATAGGGACAGCGGAAAACAACTTTGTCTTATACTATGTAATGAAGAAAGTCGTGTTAGTTACACTATTTTTAACTCAAGAATGGCTGTACCGATTTGGCTGAAAATTGGTAGGGAGGTAGCTAAGAACCCGGAAATAGACATAGGATACATATAAAAATCTAAAAAAAATACTGCTCATTTATTGCCTCTCAGGCAAAACAAATATCACCGGGTTAGTTAGTTATAGATAAATTACAGCCAGACAGAACAGCACGAAACGTTTGCCCTGGCAATGGAATCGAACCCGCTACTTCCGGCATAGCAGTCAGGGTCACTAGTTTCAAGCCCTGTCAAAAAGTCTATGAAGTTACACGTATGTACGTGGCTTTAAGATAAAAACAAAACAAAAATATCGTTTAAATATCTTTATCTTACATAACTAGACTTTTAAAGGCAGGTGGAAGCTAATTTTAGTTGCTATCGTCTTGTCTCGTCTCACACATTGTACCCAGTCGTTATTATTCAACGTGAATAAATAATTGCTATCATCTCTGTTGAATTAATCGTTCTTTTAAATTATTCCAGATATTCGAGAGCAGTGGTAAAGGCCCCGACTTACGAGTGGTAGCTCACGGGTTCAAAACCAGCCAGGCGCATTACTTTGCGTAGTTAATTTCATCACCACTGCTCTCAAAACGGTGAAGGAAAACATCGTGAGGAAACCGGCATGTCCTAGAACCAAAAAATCGAAGACATGTGACATCCACCAATTTGCACTGGGCCCGCGTGGTGGTTTACGGGCCATTCCCTGTCTGTGTGTGTGAAACAGTGTCAGACTGACAGTGCCAGAAATGTATAATAAAATATAATTATAATATCCTTTGAAAAACTTTTCGAAAGAGCAATTGCAAAAATAAGTTCGATGTGGAATTTGGTAATTGAAGAATCCTGTAGGAGCATTGGCCTGATGCTGCGTAAGCGAGGTCATTGGATCCTAATTATGGTAGTGATGATGATGTTAAAAAGTATCAAATTCTGAACTAATTGTAATCCACTGGTGTAATTGCTAAGTCGTCAACGGCGCGCACCGTTCCCGCGCGCCTCAAGGAGTTGTCAGCAAACTGCAGGGGCCCTTCAGGGTCGAAGCCTCCTGGAGCCTAGAGGGTGGTGGAAAACTGTTACCTCGACTCCAGGAATAAGGCAAGGAAGGTACGGGGTAGGTTTTTTAGTCAGTAAGAGTCTGACACTGGTCTCCCGCTCCGCCCAAGAGCGGGTTTCGTCATTGGATGATTTTCACCTACCATAAAAAAAAAAAAAACTGGTGTAATTGCTGCAAGGCGTTCCGATGTGAGGATAACAAATAAATAAATAACTACCTCGGGATGCTCTCTCTTAAATCTCATTGTCCAAGTCTCTATAGAAACGGTTTATTTAATATTTTGATAGTTTAATTAAGATTATGGTCAAGCTATAGTCGTGCCTATCACATTACTACTATAATAACTGACTTATGAATTCATTATTTCTACGGTTTACTAGATTTTAATAATACTAACGTGCCACGAGTTATTTTATTACATTTTCAAAGTATAATCACTTTGAAGATAAGACGCGATTTGAATTATGATTTGTAATTATTTGACTGCGGTAAGGAAACGTTAATTTTAACTTTTTTGGTTACTGTGACTTTTAAATCAATAGGCGGGAATATAAGAGCAGACCATAATACAAAATAATTACAAAATAAATATGTAATCTATGTATATAAAAATGATTGACGATGAATGATTTTCTTCGCATTTTCAGGTTTGGTTGCCTTACTTACCAATCCAGTGTACGGCGAATACCACCTTTACTTTGTTGAAATTTCTACGGTCCGGACCAAGAATTTTGCCTCGTCGTTTATACCTAACTGGAACTATTTGCCTGCTGCGGTCTTCCCTTCCGATTGTCATTTTTGTGTCTTTATGGCTAGACTGAACAGGCTCTTAATAAGCGCGCCTCACCATCAACGATTGCATCACTGCTTACCATCACGTAGGATTGCAGTCAAGCACCAAAAAAAGAAGCATTTTATAAGCATAGAAAGGAATTAATCAAAACAATTCTTAACACCAATTAAATTAATGGCAGTCCAAGAAAAAAGAAAAAAACGTTACATCTAAAAAAAGGGCTCAGCATCCTATCTACAGGCAGTTCAAATTAAATAGGTCATTCCACCCTATAGGGTCAGTATCCTGGTGTAACAGGACTATGGTTTTTTGGACGATAGGCCGGACAGGACCATTTTTTATCGAGCGCCCTACGAATGATTCTACTTACATAGGTACCGTTAATCACGGGCGCACGAGAGAGTGGAGGCCCGGGATCTGTTCGAAGATAGATCTTGGGCTCGCGATGTTTGTGATTTTATGAATCTGTTATTTGGAATTTCAATTTTTTTATGTTGGGAAAAAATATCGAATAATGGATTCCGCCCTTTGGTGGAGCAGGAGACAATGTCAGTCTTTTACAGACTAAACGACCGCGCGGCCCACCGTTCCTTCTTGCCTTAGTTCCAGGGCCCCAGTGTTCCGCTTCCGCATCAACCCTCGGTCCTGACTGGATTGGCGGACAGCGAGCTATCCATTGCTCGCCGTCCGCAAGCCCGCGCCAACGGTGGCCGGAAATCGGGATCGGATACACGGACACGTATGAGCGCCGTTCCTTTGCCTGCAGTCGGCCTCCTCTTTTGCTAGCATTACTGCTTTGCAGAAGAAGGCGACGGTAAGAAATATTATTGAGGTTGTAGTTACAGTGAATAATGAAAAATTTAATTTGGTGGTACACTCACACAAGGGTTGATGCGGAAGCAGAACTTCAGGGCCTTGGGACAGAGACAAGAAGGAACAGCTGGTCGTTTAGTCAGTAGAACTCTGACACTGTCTCCTGCTCAGCTAAAGGGCGGGATCCGTCATTCGATGATTCTTCTCACCATAAAAAAATCCCTTGAATAGAAATTTCTCCCACTCTGATTTGGGCAAGAAGGTTTGGTGTTTACTGTTTATAATCCTTCAATGGCCAATTGCGTTGCAGGATCGTAGTTCGTTATTTTTACAGACGGGTAATCTCGAACATAGGGCAACTCCAACACTGTATTTAATTTAAATTGAGTCCTTTTAATTGACATAATAGCCTATGCTAACGATGAACAAGCCTGACACTGTCTTGAAGCAGCTGTCATACAAACAAAATTACAGCTCTCCAGAACAGCTTGTAGGCAAAATACAGTGTTAATAAGTCAAAGAATACCGATGCCCGATGACTATCGAATCATGTACAGTGGCGTAGACATCAATGGGCGAGGCGGGGCAGTGTCCCTGGGCCTCAAAACTCGATGGGGCGACCAAAAGTTTAGGTACCTCTTTAAAAAATTGCCTACCTTCAAAATAAAAGAGGATGCAATAGCTTTTTAATGTTGACTGGCTTGTTGATCTAGTGATTAGTGGCTCGGACTGCCTAAGCCAGAGATAGTGAGTTCGAATTCTACCCAGGACTAATGTTTGTGTTATGAGCGCGATCATCTGTTCTGTGTTTGGATGTAATTAATGTATGTATTAAGAAATATATAAGTATGTTTATCAGTTGTCTAGTACTCATAGCACAAGCTCTGCTTAGCTTGAGATAAGATGGCTTTATTTATAGTTTATATTATATATTATAGCAACTCGTTTTAGTCAGTAAGAATGTTACACTCTTTCTCTCACTGAACCCGGAGTAACCGAAGTTATTTTTTAATTTCCCACTTTAAAAAATGGCCCTAGTTTTTTCTTAGCACCATGGTAGTTTGCCCATCTACGCCCCTGATAATGTAACCGATACTTACAAGAAAAACAATGTCTCGATTTAAAATTTTCAACAACAATTAAAGGTCAAAAAACACCTGTCTTTTATTGACAACGACATTCACCTGTGCTGACATTAAATCACATAATTACCATATTTGGTATGTAAACAATTTAACGAGAATTTGTGTGAACTTGCCTCAAGATTACTGACGGTCAAAAGTATCGAACTTCACCTTTTGAACTCGATAATTAAAATTTATGATGTGTTAATTTCTCGAGAGGTTTCTGCGGATTGCATTTCATATGGGAGCAAAAACTTCCTTATTTACATGATTTGTAAATCAGTATTGCTTCCTTTTTGGCCAGGAAGTTGAAAGTAATAAAAATGTTCTTACAGGTCTCTAAAATGGTTAATGGCACTATCTTAGCGAATATATCTCAAAAATTATATTTATTTGAGAGTTATATTACATATAATTTAAATTCATATTCTTATCACTTTCTTTGACGTGGTTTAAATAAATTTAATATACGACGATTTTCTTGCACACTTATTTTAAACTATCGCTTTCTTTTACTAATCGTTAGAACTAGAAAGAGATAGCAATAATTTTACTCCTTTACGTGATGCATTTCTTTGTATTCAAAGCAAACTTAATTTACACGTTCTGAAATCACATCTCAAATTGTATAGCCAACAAAATGTTGACTGATTTGACAGGAGTAAAATTTTTGTTTTTTTTATACGTTACTATTTGTAAGAGTGTGTGATTGTTTAAATTAAAATTCAGTTGGTCCACAAATGCATTGACGCCGTTGTGCAATCTAATGAAAAAGAATAAAAAAATGTATAATATATTGATTGGTAGCATCAAGAATTGCTACGAAAAATACCACGCTACGATATTCTGTAGCACTTCAAACATATTAATTTCGCAATCAAAGTACCAGGCGGCCAGAAAACAGAGGAGTATCTAAGCCATCTAACGATCACAATCAATAGCACAGTTATCTTGAGTTGGACAAATCCTACGGTCGGCCGTGTGTAGTTGAGATGACGCCCTTCCGCATTCCGAGCGGCCGGCGACCTACTGCGCTAGTGGCCAAGTATCCCTGATCCTGCCGCGGGCTGCGCTGCGCTATCGACGTATCGACTGTCGATGTTTTATTTTTATCGATTTATTTTTATGGGGCGATGTTTTTGGGGAACAGAAAGAAGACTTATAGGGCCAGCGACGAAATCAATAAATTCTAAAACGAATATAGTTTTGGTGTGTTTAATTCAATTAATTTTGTTTACTATTAGAGTGGTGTTAAATTGGTTGTCATGTCAAAATTAGAATTTAAACTCGATTAGTTGAATATGGAAAATGATGTTAATTTTAAATTATAATAAATCGTATGTAACATGTAATTTTAATATTCACAATTAAGTAAACAATTTTTTTATTGTTCCCATTCAAAGTTATTTGAATGGTAAACGCCGTCGAGGTCGTTGAAATAACTGTCTACATTTGCTACTTAAAATTAAGTAAACAAAGTCAGAAACAATACATTTTTTCAAAGGCATTTGCAATATTTACACTGTTATGCTAAATAATTCTTACTTTTGTTCATATTTTCATGGCCTTCTATTTTTGAATTTTAAATTTATCGATGGAACAATGGTGAAGATGTTAGACATCACTAGAGTTGTGTTTAACGGGTCCCAACCCTACATAGCTTGGCTAGCTTACATGGATACCGCTAAACGATACATCATAAGGTTAGTACTTCGGTAATAGCTTATTATAGTCGCTCCTATCTCGTAAGTGGTCGCGATTATACCGTGGCTAGTTCGGAATTTAGAACTAACGGTTGCCCTTTATCATTCTCCTATGATTTATGTGCTCCTGGTAATGTTACTTATTTATATTTGTTTGGGCTTTGTATTGAAGGGACTACTTACTGAGTTACTGATTATTCGGACACAATATATTCGGACAGTGTCCGAATGAACACACTTTATTTTCTGATTGTACATACTCAACTGTGTGTCCGAAAGCGAATTAATATTTTTTTTCAATGTTTTTTTACTGTCAATTAGGACAGCACCAAATTTATTAACACTATTTTAAATAGATAAAAATAGTAAAACAAGAATAATATAAATATTTTTTATTAGATACCCGAAGCTACCGTATCGCCTTATCCAGCTTAAAATAATTTTGGTTAAATTTTTTATTTGAATTTACACTGAAAAAATCATTAAGTTAAGTATTTATTGATTTACTTTTCACAATCACTTTATTATTTCTACAAACTAATGTCTAAATTTTTTCTAATTTCTCCTTTCGTAGGTCTGCTGGAAGAAATATCTTTATGAAATAAGCAGTACATTTGTATAATTTCTATACGAATGTATTTTCTTTAAAAATGTCAGTGTGTAAGTACATAAATTGTAAAATAAACAAGTTATTAATGATTTTTTTTTCATAACAAGCTTTTATAGAGGTGGTCTATACTTATATAATTAAAACTCATCAAGACGATATACACGAGCCCAAACTCGACGTGGTTGTGCCGTTTAATTACAGAGTTCCTATGGCTACTTCGCGATTCCATCATCAGATCAGCTCCATGTCATCATAATATTGCATTGTCATGAGATTTACATCTGCATGCAAAATTGCAGCTCAATCGGTTGAAGATATCTGCTTCAAAATTGAGTTGCAAGATTTGAGCCGAACATAGTTACATTACAAGCTAATAAAAAGCTTGTAAATAATGACAATTTGGACACTGTGTCCGAATCATCAGTAAGTCGAAGGGATCTGTTGTTTGTCTATCACTTTTTTTTGGTTTTATATCACTTATTTCGTGGTATGTGTCATGGTAATGATTATATAAAATGTACATTCTCAACGTATGTAATTGAAGGCTCATTTTCTTAGTGTTTTTTCTTGTTCCTCTGATGTTTTCAATGTATTCTATGCTTTCAAGAAAGCAGTATTTTTTTAAATGTAGATAAAAATATGGAAATATTTGTTTTACTACCGTTTACTTGCGCAGAAATAAAGATATTTACATGAATAATGTATATTTTTTTTTAAAGAAATATGTATAATATATTTATTTTTAAAATTTTATTGGCTGTTTGACTTATTGATCAAATGCATTTGATTGAAGAATCACTCCAGAGGGCTTATTACGGAGGTCCAGCCACCGCTGCAAGAAATGCGCTAGGACTCGCAAGACGGTCTAGTGGACGATGAGAAATGGGTAGCTCGCGGTCCCTTAACTAGTCAAAGTATTAAAAAACTTGCTGATTTTTTTTCGCGATTACAGGTTTGATCCTATAGTAAAAGTTGTTTGTTATCATGACTACAATCATTTGTTTAAATATCGGTCACTAATCATTACAGCATAGTATAAAACAAAGTTGCTCATGCCCAATGTATGCTTATATCTTTAAAAGTACGCAACGGATTTTGATGCGGTTTTTTTAATAGATAGAGTGATTCAAGAGGAAGGTTTATGTGTGTGTGTACATGCATAATAAATTCAAAATCAGTACCCGTGCGAAGCTGGGGCGGGTCTCTAGTTACCCTATATATTACTTTGTCATTATTGTATTTCAGTTCTTAATACATATGAAAATTTAAATTTTTAACTTACATTTTAACCTCAATATAATGTTCTTATGGTTCAACATTTTATTCGTTTAATTAAACTTGATACTGATTTATGGTAGTATACCAAGTGAATTGGGTGCAATTACGAGTACACTTGACATTTCTACTGATACCTGTCATCGGAGGGTCGCCATGACCTCTCATTACCTCACTCTGAATGTTCTTACTTACCTGTCCTACAAGTTCGTAATATAGTACGGTTCCTATAACTCAAACTCAAACTCAAAATCATTTATTTCAAATAGACCATTTATAGGCACTTTTGAAATGTCAAAATTGAAGCTAATTTTTAACTTGCCAACGAATTGCTGCAACTATGGTGTTGGCAGACAGACAGACAGAGAAACAAACGGACAGATTGACAACCAAGTGATCCTATATGGGTTCCGATTTTTCTTTTAGCGGTTAGGAACCCTAAAAATGTAAATTGAAATGAAAGAACCGTGACGTAACAGTAGCGTAGTGGGCGAGCTTTGATACTGTCTTTTTAGCCACTAGTTGTCTTTTAACCTAACCTGCCCGTGTCGAAATGCCCAATAATTCCGAGCTCTTCATAATGGAACAGTTTTATTATACGAGCAAGCAGACAGTTTAATATATGTAAACAGCATGACTTGGATCCCTTTATGACTAGTGTGACGTCAGTCAGAGGACGCATAGGACTAGGATTTTTCAAGTGACCTAATGGCTTCCCTATCTTTCTGTAATATGTTTTTAACTTTTGAATTTTGATTTTGTGTATTTAATTATAACTTACTAGCTTCTGCCCGCGACTTCGTCCACGGAAAATTTCTTGTAGTGATAGCTCGGTTAACATTCATGTTATATAAATAATTTACAGCCTATGTTACTCAGGAGTAAAGCAGCTTTCTATTGTTGCTAAAATTGTTCCGATCGGACCAGTAGTTCCAGAGATTACCTCCTACAAACAAAAAAATAAAAAAACAAACTTTACCTCTTTATTATATTAGTGTAGATGTAGATTAATAAGTTAATTGTGTTAAAATCTGTTAATACTCACTTCTCAATTTTAATTCTGCTGTAACATGTGAGAACTTTTAATTGGCTAAATGTCGTCTATTATTGTTTTTCTTTTTAATAAGTCATTTTTTATAAGCTGTAAGTCCTCCAAGCTGTGTTAAATAAATAAATATACTAAAAATACTCCAATACACACCCTCAATTGTTAACATTTAATTTTTATTTATTTTTATTTTTATTCCTCAACAGTTAACCATAACTTCGATGAAACTCTTGAGCCCCAAGCGAACACTGGCGTTCGCACACCTATTTGTCTCTCTATTATGTCTTTCATTACGGTATTCATCATCATCTTCCTGCCCTTGTCCCGTTTTATTTGGGGTCGGCGCAATATGTTTTTTTCTTCCATTCTGTCCTGTCACCCATCACGCTATCATTAACTCCTCTGTCTTCCATATCACTTCTCACACAATCCATCCATATCTTCTTTGGTCTCCCTCTCCCTCTCCATCCATCCACATTTATACTCATGGCTTTTTTTGTAATATGCGTTTCATCCCTCCTTTTTACATGGCCATACCAAGACAAACGGTTCCCTTTCAACTTTTAAGTCACTGGCGCCACTTTCAAAGTTCCTCTAATATACTCATTTCTCATTTTATCCATTCTCGTCACACCACACATCCATCTCAACATTCTCATCTCTGCTACATGCAATCGCTTTTTATCCGTCTTTTTCAGAGCCTTCTTTCATTACGGTATTCATAAGGTTAAAATCAGACAGACAATACATCCTACAAAGACGATCATGACTCAAGCTAGACGCCAATACAATCGGTGTACCGTTAGTAATTAGTGCTCATAGGAGAGCCGGTGAAGACGTAACTCATGAACTATTGGCGTAGGTCATATCTTTAGTAGCATCATACAATAATGCTGCCGCGCTTATGATAATGGCAGTTAGTCACATTTTGGTCGATATTGAGTTAAGTGTGTGGCAAGACTTATCATCATCATTTCAGCCGAAAGACGTCCACAGCTGGACATAGGCCTCCCCCAAGCGCCGCCACAAAGATCGGTCCGGTGCGTCTTGCATACATCGGATTCCAGCAACTCTGACCAGGTCATCGGTCCACCTTGTGGGACCTCCAACGCTGCGTCTACCGGTACTCGGTCGCTCCAGAACTTTCGGCCCCAGCGGCCATCTGTTCTGCGTGCAATGTGCCCTGCCCATTGCCACTTAAGTTTGGCGATTCTTTTCGCTATGTTTGTTTGTATTTTTGTTTGTTTGTGTTTTTTTGTTTTTTTTTTTTTGTGTATGTTTGGTGTGCTTTGTGTGTGTGTGTATCTTGGTTCTATTGCGGATATCTTCATTTCTGATTCGATCACGCAAAGACACTCCGAGCATAGCCCTACCCATTGCCCTTTGTGACTTTGAGTCTTCTTATGAGGCTTCTTGTCAAGACTTATACTACCCAAATAAAACTGTTACAATCAATCAAAGTAACTGTTGTCGAGATATTTGATTAATTTCATTAGATTAATATAAATTAACAATTATCATACAACACTTTTTTACTTAACTGTATGAAACAGTATTTTTAGTCGGTGTCCGAATAGTCACTAATAAAATTAAAAAGTCGGTTCGGACACACCTACACACCCACATGTTATGCAATTTTTAAATCTACCTGTGTACCTTTCCTGCGTCTATTAAACAATTGAACATTTTTTGCAATGTTTTGTATTTGCAAATGCGAGTCGATCGTCTTTTTATTGTTCATGTACTCTTTTTAGTGGAATCGTTATCTATTTTGTGAAGATCGTTTTTCTATTGTTTTTTTGTTTTTATGTGGTGAGGTGGCAAGTGCCTATTGGTCGAAATCTTCCTTTTTGAAGTTATTTTTGTATCACTGATAGAGTCTATTTATTTACTCAGTTTCCCTGATTTAAGTATCATTGTTTATTAAAAGAGGGCTCCGAAAACAATTCGAATATTGTTAACTTGATCCTGTCTGCCAGACTCCGAAATGTAATATTCAGAAATCTATATTTCTTAATTGATGATTGTCTCATTTATAGATACTATGGAGCTAAAAAGTTCCATATAAGTATATATATAAAAGTACACATAAAAATGAAACCTAAAAATGTATCCCTATGATTTCTCAGTATCAGATGTAGGACCTCATTTTAATTATCAGTAGTAAATATTTGTCACATATCCAGGGATCCTTTGTGGTTCACTTTAATCATCTTGTGTGGATTTAAAAATAAATAAAAACTCAGTTTCAAAATAATATAAACATCTTTATTATCCCCTATATTATGCCGTTATTTTCGCTTAAATCGATATAAATTTCAAATATCCTAGGGTGGGACTTTCTGGACCTTTTTACCAAAAGAAGGAAGAAAGAGGTTAAATTCATTAATTTTAATAATTCAGTCTTTATTGGCAACACTGAATTTTTAAAAGTAGCCACTTAAATTTAACGCAGTCTTATCTACTTTATCTACATAATAATAGAATATGCTAATATTTAGACAGAATTATAAGTAAAAATCTAAGGGATCAACAAGAAGCGCTGGAAAATCGTTGCAATTCTATTTACATTTTATGAAGCGGAAGGTATTATTATGGTAACTCGAATTGTGTTGGAAGTTACGTATTCAAGGATCCGAAATATTACAAAACTAAGAGCTTACAACTAAAAATGTTTTCTACATATAATTTGCGGTAAAATTTTGAAGGTTTCTCTAAATAATATACAGTCGGGGTGAAGAAAACCATTCAAAATCCCTTTGCCTCTGTTTGCTTGTCATTTCAAATTTTCTTAATCTATTCCTTATTGATGTTACTTTATTGACACAAAAAATAATACAAAATACAAATGGGAAATATTTATGTGAACAAAATAACATCGTCTTATGTTAAAGTTAAAATAATTTATATAAAAATAAAAAATGCATGAAGGATATGTGCAATTCCTTGAGAAATGTATCAGTCGCATAACATCTTATTTACTACTGAGTATTAATCATAATGAAGTAGAAATAATGAATATGGAATTGGATGATGATGAGATTGATGATGAAGGTGATGTAGATGATGTGAAGCTGAAGGCCGATGTAGTCGCATTAATATCTGGAAAAGAAGAAATGGAAACATTAGTATAAAATGCTAAAGTATACGATGATATTGATGATGTAACTTGAAAACACGTGAGAGATTGTTTCACAAATTTAGGGTTGGTCAAAATTCCTTTATTATATGAACTAAAAAATGATTATGCGTCACCTATGTGATCGTAACACTATTATATTTGATTCCAAGACATGGTACACATACATGGGAATCAAAACCGAAGATATATAAAAATTCTTAGTTCATGGACTTCTTCAACACGTAACAAACCTTTTTAGCATTAAATGCAGTGATTAAATATCAGAATTATTAGGTGCACAGTAATGGCAGATAAATATAGAACGATGCTATACGCAAAGCACATTAACTAGACGCTTCCTGTGCTGGATCTCATGTAATACCCGCAATCATTGAACTTTTTTTCTGCGCATTAGGTTAGATTTTTATTTATTTTTACTTTTAAAGAGATTAATACTGGAATTGGACTATTCACTTTTTTATTATTAGGTTTGGTGGAAGCAAATATTTTAAATCGTATGCATATTGGCTAAATTTTTAATAAATATTAAAATATTATTATTATTTAATTTAAATATTAATATTTATTGTATTTGCAAATGATTCTAAACCATCCATCTCGTAATTTGATTGAACTGTATGGCTTAACTCTTTTGGGAATATAAGCGATTTTAAGACTCTACGCGATATCAATATTGTCATTTATTTATATATTTACTACCAATACACTACTATTTCTTTTAGCTTTATTTTAGTTGGTATATAAATGATAATAAAATTTTATAAGTTTAATATTGTAATTTATGTATATATTTTCTGCCAATACACCGCTGACTAATTTTTTTCGCTGTTTTTTTCAGTCCTGTTAAAAACCTTTGGATGACTTTATATATTTGTTGATTACGACACGCCAGTGCAGTCATATTTCTGTCAGTAATAAAACTGCCATGTACTCATAGCTCATGTATCACGATATTGTAATTTATGTATATATTAACTGCTAATACACCGCTGACTAATTTTTTTCGCTGTTTTTTTCAGTCCTGTTAAAAACCTTTGGATGACTTTAATCTACATATATATATTTGTTGATTACGACACGCCAGTGCAGTCATATTTCTGTCAGTAATAAAACTGCCATGTACTCATAGCTCATGTATCACGTTGTACAAATGTATAACTTTTTTTGGTGTACAGTAAAATGTCTTCTATTTTATTAGATCTAGTATTTTTATAACTAGATCTTCAGTGTTTGAATTGTTTTCATTCTCATATGTAAATATTGCTATTTATATTTGTCTGTGTATCTCTGAATCTAATTTATATTTTCTTCCACCTTAATCTGCTTCTATATCCGTTCTTTATTTACTCTCTAGCTCGAGTTTGACACACTGAATCACCGCATCCTTTGCATGTGCCATAAAGAAATACGAGTTGTAAATTAATACTGTCTAAACTGGACATGGGCCATGTAGGCTAATGTGTTGGACGTCAGGTGGTCTACAGGCAACTTGTCTGTTTTTTTTTGTTAATACTTTTAATTAAGTACCTATCTACTCAAGTTGACAGATTAAAAAAAAATCATTAAAAAAAATTGGTAGATGATTCTGGGGCAATTAGGTGAATTGTACATTTAGTGCGTAAGTAATTAAAAAATTTCTCTTTCATCAAATTTTAACTTTTATTGTTTTTAATTTTATGTGTACTCTTATTTAAATACATGTATATGTTTTTATGTATTTTATGAATTTTACGCTCACCAAAGGATTAAAAAAAAATTAGTAATAATTTATTTTCAGACGTGCTCATTTTCAAGTACGGAGCTAACTAACCAAGTGGAAGTAATAGTTTTAAGTTTCATGAGTTTAAAAAATTCAAAAATGCTGTCTGTCACCAATGTAACAATAACGTAAGGGACAATAGGCGGTGCCTTCTTTGAGACATAACGCAGTTGAACAATAATCATAAAAGATTTTTTGCGAAACGTTTCGGTGATCTGCGACCACCTAGATACGCATACTTTTATTACAAGCTCATTTTTTAACTTTTTTTCGCAAAGGCAAACATTTTTTAACATACCATCTTGCAAAAAGTCGTCAATTGTTTTCAATACACTTAAATGTATTTGTGCAAGTTAATTGTTGGTTATTGGTTTTTGTTCATTGTTCCCTATAATGTTTTAGTGTTCGGCTATCTTTTGACGAACCCCAAACTGCCACAAAGTTACATACTCTTGCCTCTTTTGCGCACATTTTCAATTAAAACCTAGTTGATCAAACTTTTATGAACTGTATTTTTTCAAGCCTTATTCACAACTTTAACGATCAAAATAAACTACGGAATAAAAACTATTAAAATTTGAGACTAGATTATTTCCATTGCGTATCCTCTCGATTAGGATCTGGAAATAATTTATAGCGATCCAATTGATTGTTTAATTCAAATACTCATAAATATTGCGCGGTCATATATATATTTCATATTTTAATTGAGCAGAAGAACAAGTGTTTAAATGTTTAGTGTAATGACGCGGCAGTTGGCAGGCGCTACGTATTAAATTCACTATTGCTACACATTCAGGACACAAAGGATCTAGTTTTTAACGCGACGCATCCAATTACATTCTACTGATAAAGACACTAATTATAATAGAAGTCTAGAGCGTGTCGCGCTCATGTCCTAGAGCAAAAAACTAGGCAATATTTGCCGCCACTTGCCCCAGTGTGCACCGGCTGACCGGCCGCACTGGTCAAGTGGTCATCCTTGGCACGGCAGGCTCCTTGCACCTGTCATTGTTCAATTAAACCTGGCGACACATTGCCTTAAATAATTCCTCAAATTGTATGCTCGCGTACAACGCGCACCGAAGCATTTTTTATTAAAAAAATACCATTCTCCTCTGTCTTGTCTGCTTATACATTTAGTTGTTTGACGCTAGTCGATAACAGATGGCGCTGCACGACAGTATACTCTTTTAGTATTCAGTTTCAGTTTTCTTATTCTTCTGATGTTTTTTCACAATTAAAATATTACTCATCTCATCTCATTAAAACTAAGTATGGAATCGATTAAAGTTCTCGAATTACGATCGTCATCTCGTGACTGCTCGGATCGTCAACTAGAACACTTTGTACCAGGAGTGCAGAGACTATGAAGAGTTTGTGTGTTACGTCGCGTTGGATGTTACGTACTGGTAACGCCTTCTTAGCAGTTCTGAATACCGAGTGTAAGTGTAAGTCATATGAAAGGACTTGCAGGTTTGTTCGACCTGCCAAGAATGGGACACTGGGATTTTTCTTATAACCCAATTTAATAATAATTAATTACCAATTCATTTTTGCAAACCAATATTCGTTTCTGTTAGCACTCCAGTTTTACTAAGTATTCGCATCGTGAATTTTTCAAAAACATTTTCAAGGTATTTAATTTTGTTAATCCTTATCTAAAAAAAGAACACGGAAGCTAAAATGCCTTCCTTTATTGTAAGATCAAGAAAAGCGAGTTATCTTCAGCTTATTACGGGGAGACGAGGTACCAGGCTCGCAGAGATTGCGGGAGGCCAACTTGTGACGTACGTTGTAGTTTCAATGTTGTAGCTATATACACAGACGTAAGTACGTGAGCACGGCTAGAGTGTGCGTGAGCGCGTGTAGGCGCGTCACAATCACAGCGCCTGACGACATTTTGACGTATTTTTTTCTGTTTTTATAGAAAAAAAAATGTGTGTTTTGTTATGTAAGAAATTATAAAGATAGATGTGTTTTAATTAGTTATAAAAAAGCATATTTGGCGCCAATTTGTAGTTTATTTTAGGAAAATTCCTAATCCTAAAAACGATGAATTTTAAAATACGTGCAATGCGTCAAGGCGAGGCGCAAAGCGACTTTTTTCTAATTCGTAAGGTTGACGCTCTCGTGTTCACACGGGGGCAAGCCTTCACACGTTCGTGTTCGTTGCCTCTACGAACTGCCTATGCGGAAACACAACTTTGCTATTAACACGCGTTCCTTTACTATGAGATACTGCCACTTATGCACGTACATACATACATAGTATACGTACGAGGAAAGCGTTTTCACTACAACACACAGGCATCCGTCCAAATACAAGCAGAATGAGAGCATGCGCCGTGTACGCATGTAGATTTACACTTGTGTACGATTTTCCACATGTGAAAGTTGCGTTCATGTTGTATTTTCAGATTCGTTCGTGAGCAGTTTCTATGTTTCGGGTACTAGGAGAGCAGAAGTTGCGAGGAGGTATTCACTCACACGTGCTTGTTTATCTGTTAATGTGTGCGTTATCTAAACGGCGCTCTTATCTAATAGACACGACAAACACATCAATTGGTGTTTTGATTAGAATTTAAATTTAAAAATAGTTGGAAATACTGTGGTAGCATTTACGTTATTGTTTCGGAATAGCATGTTGGGCGGTGTTGATAAGGTGGATGCACCTCTAGAGTTGATTGAACGCCTGCGATCTCATCATGTCCTAGTATATTGGCGTTCAGTGCAGTGGTGTCAATGACTTGATCGATGACGAATCCATCAGTAGCCACGACAGAAAAAAGATACGAGGAAAGCTATCTTCAGTAAATTAAAATGATCACCCACAGTTATTTTATCTCATAATGGATCTACAATGTAGATACAAGGTGACATTGGATGAATAATAATGACCGAATAATCTTGTAATATTTTTATTATTTTAGCCAGCAAAATGTAGCTGTTTAAGTAGGTGTATATATTTCTTTGTTTCAGCTGGCTTCATCTAGTTTAAACTGACAAAATTGTCGTGTAAACTTGTTATTTAACAACCCTATTTGTAGAATAAATATTATTTATGCCAATAGCACTTGTTTATTTTTTATATTGTGAAAATTATAAAAATCGATGCACTGTCAGAGCGTAGATCAATTGAGTAGAAATTATGAAGCATATACAAATACCTAACTATCGTATTAAACCCAAGTTTGAAAATATCCCCAATGTAATACAAGTAGATAAAATAAATGTGCATTACATAATATCAATGAATATTCATCATTGTAATACTCGTTTACTCAGTAGATTTTTACATACAGAAAATGTATAACCTTGTACTAAGAAGAAGCAACATTTATTGGGAACAGACATCTTCTCAGTAGTACACTCCTGGCAAAGTGGTTGTGGTCATGGATCGTTTGGAAGGTTGGTTAGAGTTTTTGCGACACTTCTCCATCTTTCTCAATTCATGGCACTTCGTGTACATTCACTTTGAAAATGTTTTAATGACTTCTGTCCGTCTAGTAGTCGAGAATTCTGACCATCTGCTTTTCCCTGCATCCCTAAACGTTCCAAAGAGTTTTCATTCGAATTCGAATATATTCATAAAAGGGACTAGACAGCACGACAAAAAAAGTTAAGCCAACAATAAGGTAGAAAAGACTAAGGTAAAACAGACCGACCAATTAAATAAAAGTGCAGTTCATATCGATCAGTGTAAAAGGAACGTTCACGCGGATATTACGGCAAGCGATGCGTTATGCAAACGCTGATGCAAGTCTTGTATTGTACCAAGTAAAGTTGCAGATAAAATATTTAATTTTAGGTGTCGGTGGCCAATATTTGACCCACTGACTGCATTAACTGACCGGCAGCTTGATGTTCATTTAGCACGAGCCCGGTAAATGTCAAATTATAAAGTTAAATTCGTTCCAACTATGTATTTGTGAATCTATTAATCCTATTGATGACGTCATTTGCATTATATTTAAACGATACCAACTCCCTTGTGCTGTTTCTAATTATACCTTTTTTAAATATAGTAAAACTAGCTTTTGTCAGCGGCTTTGCCCGCGTACATAAAATATAGCCTATGTCACTCAGGAGTAAAGCAGCTCTCTATTGTTACTAAAATTTTTCAAACAAACTTTACCTCATTATTATATTAGTGTAGATTATAGATTAAATTAAATAGAGTATTGGAAAGGGCTAAGCGCGGAGTTTTCTTGGGTGATAACATCAGAAATTAAGATATGCGAAGGAGAACCTAGGTTACCAATATAGCTCAAAGAATCGCTAATTTTAAGTGGCAGAGAGGCAAATTGCTTGCAGGACAGATAGTCGATGGAGACTAAAGGTTCTGGAGTGGCATCCACGTACCGGAAGACGCAGCGTTGGAACAAAGTGGACCGATGACGTTGTTATGGCAACATTTATGGGAAGCCTAAGTCTAAAAGTGGACGTTTTTTGATAAAAATAATGATATAAAATTAAATTTTAGAACTAGATATAGAAATCAACGTTTTACATTTAAAGATTGTAATAACTGGTTATGAACATATTGCGTGCAAGTATGAAAAGAAAACTTTATGTTAGGAAGATAAGCGTATAAACAATGCAGTTTTTTAATTTCAAGATAAGCTAGATGAACTGTTGAAATAAATCAACTCGCTATATTACAACACTGTATGTTTCGAATAAACCAGTAGCAAATATTTACAGGTTAAATTAGTGCCTTTAATAATGTCGAACGATCGAAATTGCACATGATAGCACAAGCCTTCGAGGTCACTGAATTGTGAAATTATTTCACATTTTATTTCATACAGTTCCAATAAACCTTTTGATATTTAAGATGGTTTCAGTGAAAGGAATTGTGTTTGATTTGAGACGCTAATCAGTAGAGGAAACAGACAAAAATGTGGCACAATTCATGCAAATAGCATCCAAGGCTAAATTCTTTTGTAAAATCACACTTGCAAAAAATCCGCGAGTGCTAGCGACATACCTGCATATTTAGCAACAAGTTTAAAGGTTAAAACTTTAATAAATGAATTATTTGAAATTAATTTGCATCTGTTTCGTCTAAGAGCGTTTTATTTAAACAAGGAAGCATTAAATACATGAATTGGTGGTCTAAACCATGAAAATTCTTCAACGTTGTCTTAAATAAATAAAACAAAAAGTCCAATCAAGCCTAATACCTCAATAAATTCATTGATAACTAATTAAGCTACGTGGATATCTGTCGACAATATAGCATTATATTTTTTCTAATGTTTGGTCAAAGATGTGTTCAAACAAATAGGAACTGGTTCCTTATAAGTTTATTGACTCCACAAAACTACCATACATTCCAAGTCTCATATTTTTTGATAGAAAATTGGTAGATTGTACATGTTTTTTTCCTTTAGCTCCTCGTGGTTACGTCATGGTGTGCCTTTGTATTCATTAGATGCTTCTAGACATTTCTAGAGTTTTGGTAATTCTTGCCAGGTTAGCAAAGTCTAAGAATTTACGTTTGTGTTTTTTATAACATCGTAGTTTTTTTTTGTTTGCGTTAGGAAGTCGCGACAGCTTATGTAAGTTGTATGTTATATAATTCTCATTTAAGTGTTCGGTTTTTTAAAAGTCCTTGAAAGAACTAAAGATTATTTGTACCCATTAGAGTTGTTAATGAAGAAGCTAACGAGACTGTGCCATAAAACATCACGCCTTTCTGCAGGGGTCGCATCTATTTGAATATGGAATCATCCAGTCATAATTTAAAACTGACACAAAACTGTTTTACACATATTCAAATGAGCATTTCGAGCAATTTATCTTACGTGTGCACAAGCAATAATAGCAGCGAGACTATATTATTAATGCAAGTAATTTGGCATGTCCCTAAATAATGATTTTATACTTGCATAAACAAGACGCCACCTGCTGTAGTACAGCGTGGCTTGGCACTGCCCACTTAATTATTTAAACATAAAACCTTTAATTAGACCTTCCAGCTGCCATGCGACCTTGTACTGCACCTTTGTAATGCGACAAGCAGTATTTTGCATCGCAAAAAGTATACATTTTTAACTTCAATTCATGCGCTGTTTTTACTTGTTGCAGAAAAAATGGCGATCTTCAAGCGTTCTTTGTTGATATTTTAAGAATCGATAACATTATTGGTCTAATTTGCATGTTAAACGGAATAATATGTCGGTGTTCGTCCATTGTTGCATCTGCTTCAGTTTGCTTAAGTGCATTAGGTACTCGTATCATGCGTGTTTGTTCCTGCTTGTCTATTATACCTGAATGGACACCTGTATGTCAAACTGCATGTTTCGTGTGCTTTTAGGATACATTCTGTGCATTCAGACTAGAATTCATGTCTATTTTTGTTGTTAATGCGGTAATACTATCATTACTTTATAATTTTATGATGCCTTTATCTGTTTAGGGATGGTAATCTAATAAAATGTTGCTTTATTGAGTACATGCGTGATATATTCATTTTTGTTAACCTTTTTGTAACCTTTAAGGTACTGGACTTATGTGGCTTCAACATCAGAGTGTTTTACCTCACTAAAACACCCTGATGATCCACTTCAGTAAATGGAAGGAATTCTCTGATTGACCTCTTAAAGACTACCTCTGAACTCCTTCCGCAAAACTTCTATTGAGTCACATTCCTCGGTGTGTCATTTGACTCAGCAAAGGCTTCAACATTTTCTTGGAATTTTGGGATATTTGCATTTAGTTGTGTAAAAGTAAAACATTATCTCTCTTTTGTTAAAAAAAAGCAACTTGAAGCGGAGTTCCTCAACAAATAACTTACAATCAGTACTTTTAAACCACAAATTAACCTCGACGCCCGATTCTTTATTTAAAAGTTCAAAATGAAAACCGGTAATTTTATATTTTAACCCTACAATTTGCGTGCTAAAATGTTGTTTGAGAGTTTTTCAAATAATGCATTTTATTTCGTCACAACATTGCAAGTTCTTGAGTTGCTGTCGTAACATTGATTGTTAAGTATGTGTGTCGTACTTGATTTCATGTTTTTACATAATGTAGTTAAGTCTGTAGCAAATATCTGAGGCAAGTGCATTAAACTTAAATTCATTTCTGCACTTGTGTTTTAAGAATTGATTGGTTCGGGTCGTGCAACTGTGAAACAACTGATTCCCTGTTCAATGACCGTAATTTATGCTCACGTAATGTCGGTAAAGGACGCGCAATAAATAGTCTATGGACGGCCATATATCATCGCTATGTTATTTTCGTCGTTCAGTAAAATCATGTAGGCATACTTTTTTGTTTATGTTAGATTATCTATTCAGAAACTAACTTTTTAGGAAACTTGTATCCGAGTCTTTGACCTTCCCATATAACGTGTTTTATTACTTCTACTTGCCCTAAAAAGAGAAATAAAATATCTTTTTCCAACTCAAGTTTTTTCACAATCAAATTACGCCACATTAAGTTACGGCGCGACCAGTCTTGACTATATTAAGTTACCAAAATAGATGGCATGAGTTTAAATGGACTAACAAAGGAAGAAACCAACGTGCGGAGAATATTATGAGCAAAAAATATGGCGGACTAGGGTGGTAGTGACCTATGATGACGCAATGCCGAAAACAGGCCATACTGCAGCCGCCAGAGGCTCGCAGCCGAAGAGGGGTCAAGGAGGTTCATCGCGGAATATTGCTCAATCTCGTACAGACATGTGCGAACCTAAATATCACGTACTGGTGAATCAGAATCACCGTGACATGGCCAAAACCAATTAAAATAAAAAAAATAAATCAGTTTCCAAATTCGAATGCGTTTACGTAACGACTCTTCCGTAGTGTTGCACTATCAAATATCTAGTTCAGTGTTGCAATTCTATAAAATTGATATAAAAACTTTTTTTGCGTATTAAATTGGTATTAGCGTGGTAAAGTAACAATATTTTTTGAAGTCGTCGAGGAGCGTGGTGGAATCGTGTCCGCGTCTATTTTGAACTCCCGATCGGACGAACGCCCGGTTGTTGAACTGGAATAATTCGGCAAACACAGGCACATTACGCGCTTGTTAATCTTGTGATATTATGATACGTGTTGGGCCGTGTGCCGATTATAAAATACCTTTCCACGTACTCGTCTACACACGCGGTATCTGTACTTACTTATAGCTATTGTTATTAACTAAGTCTTGAAGGAAGTCGATACTGAAACAATATTAACTGCAGATTCCTATCAGATAATGGAATATCGAAGTACCAATAAAGTTTAAAGTCTTGTTTTAAAAGTTGTTTTTTAGGTTCGCCAGTATTATGACACAATAATGATAATTAATTATAGCAAAGATTACATTCGCAATACAAATGAGCGGTGTGTTGTGTTTACGCGGAGTGGACGCAAACATGCAGAGATGGGTCGCGCTGTGTGGGTGCGCCGTGCCCGAGTGTGGGTGTGTAGTCTCTGTGTGTGTACGTGGAAGCGCGCGATGAAATAAAATATGTCCGGTCAATGAACTCGCGGTCGGTGCCATAAAAATCGCGATACTGGCCGAAATTCGGACAGAAAGCCGAATATTCAACCTTATAATTGATTTAAAAATATAAACTATGGTACCGAGCGGGCACGGCGCGTGTTCTAAATTCAAAATGATCTTGTTTCGGTGTCCAAAAAGTCCGAAAATGGCGGCCGGGGAATAGGAAGGATTACAGCTGTGCAACGAACTTTAATATGCAGCGTGCGGCTGTCGTGTCCGCCACGGCGACAGCTGTCCGATTCGCTCTTTGTCTCTCAGCACCCATGACTGAATCTTAATTTTGACCAACCCTTAAAAACGGAGGTGTCTGTCAAACACTATAATAACCATTCGAATTTTGAATTGAAAATTTGACAGGCATCTCTTCACAAAAAGAAAAAAGAAAATTAAAAAAAAAGAATGCTTACCTGAATTGAATTTTAGTGGTGTCCGAAATTAAACAGCGTTTTGCAATTTTTTTCTGTTCGAAACATTGGTGTTGTTTCTATGGGTATTCATTTCCGGATTGCACGCGGCGCGCGAGTCAGCTGATTTCCATCCAATGACCTTGCGAACACGTCCTCCCTTCATTTTATTCATAGTATTTACAGGCGATGAGTGTTGTATCGTTCAGTGGACTCATTCAGGGATGAACCTTCTCTTTCTACAGGAGGAAGTCTCCCCGGGACTGGCGCCTGTGATGATCCTGCGTCTTCCGCAACACATCTTGTCTCATCGGAGTTGGGGGGGTTTAGTATATTTCCGTGGGGTCTAAACCGATCATTGTCACTTTTAGTATTGTCCGGTAGGATCAAGTACTTTGGTGTCCATTTTTTTTTTTATAAAAGATTCTTATAGGATTTGGACAGCAGGTTACAAGTTGAAGAACTTCGGTTACGAGCTAGTACTGACCGGTGGGGTCCAGCGTGGTGTCCATGTTGATTTTTTTTTAATAAAGTCCAGTTGGATCCAGGGTGAGTATATCCATGTTAGCACAGTCAACACAACAGTTCGTTAGGTGCACGGTCGCGAGTGGTTCGGGCACTGGAGCGGTCGCGCGTACGTCGAGACGACCAATGAGGCGAGCGCTGCGCCCGCGCGCTTATATGATAGAAGCGACCTCTGGCTGCGACATCTGGTGGCGAGTGGACGAAACGTGGAAAATGTTTTCCGAACGATGAAGCATTACGTTTTGCTAGAATTTCCACTTTAAAATTTTAACAAAATAAACGTTTTTTTTTTATTTATGTATTTTTTTTTGTAGTTTAGGTACTAAAAAGTTTATTGAACTCGCTAGAAATAAGTAGTATCTAATTCTAATAACTTTAACGAGTGATCTGGTCCTTTCGAACTAGATCAACGACTGCTAACTTAGGAAAGGTGAATGATCAAGCAGTAAACATACTCGTATTACTTAGTATTTGCAGAATATTGTTTAGAAAAAATCCTAACCTAAGATGGTTTTTGTTATGGATGGTTTTTAATATTGCATTTGTATAAAAACAAAATGTATAGTAAGTTGAATTGTTCTGAGGTTTTTGTAGTAATAAACCCAATTTAGAAGTTCGTCGTTGGCCCAAAATTTTTTAGCATTATCTTTGCTATTCCACGTGGCAATGGCGACAGATTTCGTAACACATTTTCAGATGACAATAGAGGACTAGAGGAGGTATTTTTGTTTTGTATATCGTATATTAATTATTAAGTATTAGGTTTAGTAAAAACAGTCGATTATTGGAGGTTATCTATATTTCCGAACCCCTTTGAGGTTTAAACTTTACGAGAAGGATCACGGGGTCAAATTGCTCACAAATTGTATAAAGATCTGTCGGAATGTCTTGTTGACACTTTAAGTTGCCTAAGGCCTGGCTTTTACCTTGAGTAGATAAGCATTGCCATACAGCGTGGCAATGCCGCCAGTCTTTCGGGCACTTGACCTCTTGAACAGCGATGTGGAGAAGTTTTTTGACGCCATAATTATTTTAGTTTGTTTTTTGGTAGTTGTAATTAATTAAGGATTTTTTTTTTTTTGGTTTTACATGTTTAAGTAACATTATCAGTTACTTAATGTTAGTTAAATATAGAAAATAGGCGTCCAGGTTCTACAATATTGAGAAAAATAAAAAGATTATTATTATTTGGGTACAATATCGACTGGTCTACACTATCTTCACATATCTATCATATTATATGGGAATATTTTAAAATCAGTAGTTTTTTTTTTAAGTAGCCATGGAGTTTCTTGCCAGTTCATCTCCATAGGAAACGACCAATTAGAATCATGTGCTAGCTTCTGACGTTTTATAAGTTCCCATGTAGGCCTACGTGAGATAAAACAAAAATGTTTTTGTGTTTTTTCTCATTAAATGCAGGTCGAATAGGTCAAATGAGGGTCTAGACCTCGATGAATGACTTGTTGGTGGACATTTCGCCATGTTGCCCTATTTTCGAGAATGTGCCGTGTCGTATTCTGTGGTCTCCAGTGAAGCACGGGAAAAAAATAAATAAAATGAATTTTGTTTTTTTTTAAAGAGATCTTTATATTGTTTGTAACTTTATTTTACAAAAAAAAAGTATGTAAATGTTTGTTTATGTAGTATTAAAGATTTTCTTAACTCTTTATTGTACACAAAAACCAACATACAGTAAAACATTTTTTTGTAAATTGATGCACAAAGGCGAGCTTAACTCAACAATGAGTTTTCTGCCAGCAAACCTTTCGAGTGACAAACAGACAGAGAGATTTTCTTGTATTTCCTCTAGCATGTAAATGTTTTTTGTCCCCAATAAAATAAAATAAAACTAAAACTTCTTAATAAACATGGGATACCGAGAACTAGAAGTCAGTTTACAACAATTGTTTTTTGACTACGCACAATGGCCCAGATCATTCTGTGTTAGTTTCCTATCGTTTGGAAAAGGTTAAAGATCGATACGGACGGAAATGACTCATTATTGTCATACTTTTTATTAGAAAATAACTTCTATGTTTAACATTATGTAACTAGTAATATTTTTTGGCCGCGATTCCGATTTCCGGCCACCGTAGGCGCGGGTTTTCAGATGGTGAGCAATGGGTAGCTCGTCGTCCTGTTCCCGTGCGCCTCAAGAAGTTAACAGCAAATGAAGATGCCCAACTGCAGGGCCGAAGTCTACTGGGTCCCCGGTCCTTTTGAAAGGAAGGTTCGACACTGGTATGAAGGCTAAGAAGAAAAGAGGTGGGTCGTTTAGTCAGTAAGAGTCTGACACTGTATCCCGGATTCGTCATTAGATGATCTTTCCCACGATAAAAAAAAAAAAAAACTATTAATATCTTAAACTCTTGAGCTCCAAGCGAATGCCGGCATTTGCACACCTATTGTCTTCGTAGGGACTCTGCAAAAGGGTCAAAGGGTCGAAGCCTACTGGGGCCCAGGGTCTTTTTCTGAAAGGAAGGCGTGGCTCCAGTGCGAAACGCAAAGAAGGAACGGGGTTTGTTTAGTCAGTAAGAGTCTGACACTGTTTACCGCTCTGCCCAAGAGCGGGATTCGTCATTGGATGATTTTTGCACACCATAAAAAAAAAACACATATTGTCTTTCTATTATGTCGTGTAAGGTCACCGTCTTCATTTTATCTAACTGTACTAAAGTTTCAATAAAAGGAGATGTTTCAGAAATGTATGGAGCTTGGGCCAGCACTATGTACACTTAATGAAAATATTTCTATACTGTATCGTTTACATTTTTAAAGTTAATTTCCTATATTTTAGCTTCGTTTTTATGTACATTCAATTTAACTCAGTCAATTAGAGCAACACAACTAATAATAAATATGGTGGTCAGCATTCAGTAAAATGTCATTTTGACAATGACATTTGATTGATGTGTCATTTGTCATGCTTATAACTGCTAGTGAACTGTCAAAATCGCCAATTAAATGTCAAAACAACACTGTCATGACTACCTTAAAAAAGGGTTATCTATCTAAAAAACTTTTAAATAATGAATTTGGTACGCCTGTTCTTTTATTCAAAATAATTTATTTGTATTTTTATGAAAATCATCATCATCATCATCATCACCCTTTTAATGTTCCCACTGCAGGGACACAGGCCTCCTCTCTAGGAGAGGGAATGGGCCATAATCCACCACGCGGGCCCAGTGCGGATTGGTGGATGTCACATGTCTTCGAATTTTTGGTTCAAGGACATGCCGGTTTCCTCACGATGTTTTCCTTCACCGTTTTGAGAGCAGTGGTGATGAAATAAATTACACAAAGTAATGCGTTTATGAAAATATACGATATTTTTCCTTTTTATCTATATTGTGTACATAGTGGTGGCCCAAAATGAAACATCTCCTTTTGTAGCTTTTAACGTAAAAACTGTCCATTCGGATACTGTGTCCGAATGTGATATGTCCAAAAAGCCATTAACTCGGTTTCACATTTTAGGTAAATACTGAATATAGCGTATATGTAAATAAATTACTGGCGAGTATCGACCAAATGTAAATAGGAACTCAATGTTCAGATGTCGTATGTATATATGTTTTAAATAGTTCAGTAAATAATAATAGCTAGATTTTAAACACATATATTTAAAATCGAGGTCGCATATCTAAATATATTCCTAATATTTAATGCTTTAATAAATTTATATTTACAGTTTAGTCCGATTTTAAATACCGTTTCAGAAACATACCAATCTTTTAGTTATTTTATGTATTCTAAAATTAGAAATGTTTATTACCAATATTTGTTATAAATTACTGTTCGTTTTTTAAATACAAGTTCTTGATTGAACTATGAAAAGTTCATGAGATTTTTTTTGAAAATTTTGTGTAAATATATTTTTTTTGTTTTATTTTTCTAATTGATAAAAAGGCGCAAATTAAGTAACTTTAAGAAAACAATAACAATAATATCTCCCGAGTAACTAGTTTTTGAGTTGAGAAATTATCAAATAACTTCTCATTGTCAGACCTACTCACTAAAACCAATGTGTGTCTTCAATTGTTTTTTATTTTTTTATCTACATCTACACTAATATAATAAAGAAGTAAAGTTTGTTTTTTTGTTTTTTTGTTTGTAGGAGGTAATCTCTGGAACTACTGGTCCGATTGGAAAAATTTTAGCAACAATAGAAAGCTGCTTTACTCCTGAGTGACATAGGTAGACTAGGTGACATATTTTAGGTACGCGGGCGAAGCTGCTGACAAAAGCTAGTTATGTATATGCAATAATACATCGACAAAGTGTTTTTAATTAATATGAGACTAAGAATTCTAATATCAAACTCTAATGGACTTCTATAAAAGTGGTAAAGTACGTTATTCTTAGTTTTAACAAAATCTTAATTGTATAATAATAAATTAGATTTAAACTTATTTTTAGCCTAGATTGTAAACAAATGTAATGATTGTTCTTAATAATAAGCAAAATAACTTTTTTATTTTCTAGGGCAGCGGTTTTGAAGTGGCAGCCGCGTACCTGAAGACGCAGCGTTGGAAGGCCTCCCACAAGGCTGACCGATGACCTAGCAAGGGTAGCTGTAATCCGGTGGATGCGGATATTTTTCACCGGGTAATGGCAGACTAGACCGTTTGACAGCCAGGGTGGGAGTTTGACGGCAAGAAAAGTTTGAAAAAAGAATATTTGTAAACTTTTTAAGAAGATAATTTTTTTTTAAGGTTGGTACCCCAAAACTGGGTGAATAGAACTAAATCGTGGGTGAATATACAATATTTTGTTGTTTTATCACGTTATTTTAAAATTGTTCGATGCAAGACGCACAGGATCGGTCGTTGTGGCGGCGCTTGGAAGAGGCCAACAGTGGACGTCTTCCTCCTGGGCCAAAGATAGGTGCGAAAGCGTAACACCAGGGCCTGGGAATAAGGCAAGGAAGGAATGGAGTAGGCTAGGTTTTTTAGTCAGTAAGAGTCTGACACTGTCTCCCGCTCCGCCCAAGAGCGGGATTCGTCATTGGATGATTTTTACCTACCATAAAAAAAACAGTGGATGTCTTTCAGATGAAATTATGATGATGATGAAGCCAAATTAACATGTACATTTCTTTCTTTCTCCTTTCCTTCCAAGCCACGTGAACGATCTATATTTTGTAGCGTAGTGTAGTGTTTCAAACGCGCCATCATTCTGCGGTAAACAATTTACGTCAATACTAAATTAGAATTTATTAATTGCGGTATATGTGATCTTGACTCACACGCACATTTTTGTTAAATATTCAAAGCCGCGAACATCGAATTTCAAATTGACATGTGATGTCGTTCGCGTGGATTTGAACGAGACCATATTACGTCAAATCATGAGGTAGCAGTACTGAGTCTGACCTTATTTCGACAAAAAAATTGTAGGTACCTATTAAACAAATAATATAAACTAGTAGGTTTATAGTACGTGGTAAAGTTGATCCAGTTACCCTCTGCTTCGATGCTTGCGGACGGCGAGCTATGGGTAGCTTGCCGAGCAATGGTACGCAGTGATACAATTTATTAAAAGCCTATTCACTCGAGCCTTGAAGACAACTACAATATAGCCGGACGGGAAGACCGCAGCAGGGAAATTGTTTCAGATTTTCGATGTTTGCGATGAGGTGAAACGGTTGGTGCGGACCGTAGACGTGTTAACAACATAAGAGTGGTTTAAGGGTCTAAGTCAGAGTTCTTTCTGAAAACTCGAGAGAATACTGCCGAAGTAGTCAATTTTATTTTACTTCTTTTTTATTGCAGTTTTTTCATGAGTAGATACTTGATCATGATCATTGATTGTGTGTAAGTATATTTTTTGTTCTTTTTTTTCAACGCATCATCGACCGTCGAGCTTGTCCTTACCGGACGGCCAAACGGTGAGCATCTTATTGCTCGTAGTGCTGCAGGATCGCCCAGCGTTTCATACGGAACTCCTCTACACCTACTAACCTAAATATAATAAGCAATATCACAAAAGGTCACCAAACAAATTAAATCAATAAATTATTAGTATAATTACTGTGATACAATCACCCAAGTGCGTGATTCATTTGCACACGAAAGAGTTCAACGCGCTACGCTTTCAGCAAGTGAACTTTATTTTCTAGCTATTAAAGTTCAATTTCCTTTGTGTTTTACATGTAGCTGAATTTGTGGTTTCCCAATTGAGGAGGGGATTTTTAAAAGTTAAAAACGTGCAAATGCGAACATGCTATGGTTTTATTTTCAAGTTCCTTGAACAACGAATCCTTACGACCACAGTGATAAAATAAAATGCGTTATAAAACGGAAGCCTTTGTTTCAAGTTCATACCAGGGATGTTTTTTTTAGGTTGACAAAAAAAAAACGGAAATTTTTAAGTCAAGAGTGAATAGGTTACTTCTAGGTAAGCGCGCTCCATCGTCGACGGCATCGTAGCTTTTCACTCCGCGATCAAGTGCGGATTTATCAATCAATGTATATAAAAACCAATGCCACTTTTCGTTGTAATTTTATAACTCAAGAATGGACTTACCAAATGTTTAGGCTTTGTTCGAACTATTTAGTAGATGGTTTACGTGTTTTTGTCATTTATCACATTTTTCGATTGCCGGGAGCGAAGCCGCGGGCAAATGCTAGTCAAAAATAATAAATGGTGGAAAATCAATCAATGATTTCTCCTGCTCTAGGGTGAGTGGGTGAGCGGACGTGTCAGATTTTATTTAAACCTACTTTTCCTATGTTGCCTTGCGTTCCAGAATCCCGGCTTGGCCTTTTAGAAGCTAACTTATAGCCCCAGTAAGCCTTGGCCTTTTGGGTTTTAACTGTTAGTCGGTTTTGGTGGGAAGATCATTCATTGACATCTCCCGTCTATGGGTGGAGCGGAAGATAGACGATTTGGCGATTCTACAGGCTATGTCGGTGACATTGTTTCTTCTGCGGATATCTTCATTCCTAATACAATGAAGCAATATTTAATCTGTTTACAAAAACTTGTTATAAAATGTCGTATTTAATGGCAGAGTTGGCGCAGTGGCTGAGTCAAACTATCGGCTGTTGAACTACGCGTCGCAGGTTCGATGTTGATATCCATTCAGAACCAATATTAGTAAAGTCTTTTTTTTTGGTAGGAAAAATCATCGAGACAGTGTCAGACTTCTCTTCTGACTAAACGACCAACCGTTTCTTCTTGCTTTAGTTCCAGGGCCCCGGTGTTTCGCTTTTGCTTCAACCTTTGACCCCAGAAGGCTTCGACCCTGCTGAACCCCTACAGTTGCTGACAACTTCTTGAGGCGCGAGGGAACAGTGCCCGCCGTCGACGACTTGGGCTCGGTCCGGACGGTTACCGGATGGGCGGACAGCGAGCTACCCATTGCTCGCCGTCTGCAAGCCATTAGTAAGGTCTACAGATCAGATCCGCGTCTGGGTGACTTATGTCTATGAGTGTTTGTAAACGCAACCACATTAAAAATTACAAAGGAGTAATTTCTATTACGCGGAGAAATATTTTTTTAATAATTCAACGTCGTAAAGTCTCGAATGACCGAGAGTAGGTTTGTCATCCTCATCATTATCTTTATTTCAGCAGAAAGACGTCAACTGTTAGACATAGGCCTTCCCCAAGAGCCGCCACAAAAGACCGGTCCTGTGCGTCTTGCATCCATCGGATTCCAGCAACCCTAACCAGGTCAGTAGGTATGTGAGTTAAATGAATGAATAAAATCACTTGTGAAAAAAGGGATCCCCCATTCATTGACCACTGAAGGTCAAGTTGGCTAAAAATATAATTATTTCTAATAATATTTAGTCTGACGTATAGAAACCTAGTCACGAAATAGTCAAAAGAAACACGGAATAAAACTATAGTTATCTATATTTGTATCGATTTGTTTTAAGGCTACTGAAAGTCGCGTTAGTCATTACAGTTATTTGAACTTTCAGTTAACGTAGAACATTTTTTGTTTTGACGACTTTATATTTGCTTTTTTTAGTGTTAAAACGGAGATCAAGAGGGATCAAAAATTGAGCCTTATTACTATCAATTAGGCTCCGTTTTAACCCTCTGGATGTCCGCCGTGGGTCTGTAATAACAACTGCAAATTGCATTTATTTGTTTAAACCAGTAGTTCCCAAACTTACGTGGACCACTTTCAAAATTTTACTGGTTCCGGTGGACCCACTGCTGCTACATTTCTACCACATTCTTAAAGTCGCCAAAAAATAAAAATTTTGTTGCTTCTGAGTTCTGTACCTATACAGGGTGTATCTGTGAACATTTACATCCCATCAACCACGTGTTCTACCAACCATTTTGAACAACATTTGTTGTATGACTTTTCGAAATTCGCATAAAAAAAATCAACTTTTATACAAAGTTGGTCACGTAAATTGGTCATTTTGTATGGGGAGTCGAAAAAGCATCAAGTTTTTATTACAGTGGTTGTCAAGTTCATGTCTGAATAAGCACTAAGCATTTTCGGGCGGATAGCGCTTTGCAAGTCTGTACATGAAATTGTATGTAATATCGAATACGCAAATTTGGACAAGTAACAGTCACTTGCCTTATTAAAATATTATCTGCTTAGTTAGGTGCTTACATTTTTGCTCTTTACTATCAAAAGCAGATAAATTTTGATGGACCCCCATTAACATCTTATGCACCCCCATTTTTTATTCACGCCTACGTAGACCCCCAGCAAGTCTCCCGTGGACCTCTGGGGGTCCACCTGGACCACTTTGGGAATCACTGCTCTAGGACATGCTTTGAGAGATGCAAAGAAAAAGAGTGATAGTTGCATTATAAGAGAGAGAAATAAATAATATAATGTACATTGTTCAATGTATTACACATATTATAAGATCAGGTTGGGCGCCGGACAGTCCCTACTTTGAACGGTCAGTGGGCAGCCCCACGAAAATCGACCTTGTGGCACCAATATGAATCCGCGAACATTTCTCGCAATCATTTATTGCTAAATAGTATCTACGTTTACGAGTTTTTTTCGAATAATAGTAGAAAAACGTTACCTATTTGATAGATATGGGCATTTGCAACTCAAACTCTTGGCTCCATAGTGAGCTCTCCTTCGGGTCGATTGCCTAAATGTATTAAATGGTACTATTGTTTGACACACACATAACAAGTTACCGTAAATCGTAAAATAGTGCTCATTTTGAGATTTTTTTTTTACTTTTATAAAAAAACAATTTAAGACTAAAAGATCATCAGATGACTTTCTTAGGACGGAACGAGATGGTGTATCATAATTTTACTGACTAAAACCAAACCTATGTTCTCTATCTTGCGTTTCAGGATTTCGGAGTTCCCATTTGGAAGTCAATCTATGGCCCCCGTAGACTTCCAGTAGACTTTTATATTTTAATTATAACAATGTATCTAAATTGAGCTAGATTTTAAGATATTTAAATGAATAGTCCTCATCTCCGCATAATTATACCTGTCTTTTGCTATTCCCGACAGGTTCCATAATCGTTTTTATTGGGAAATGTGTAGGCCCAACTACAGGGCCGAAGCCTACTGGGGCCCCAGTCCGGTTTCTGAAAGGAAGGTCGGACCCTGATATGAAGGCTAAGAAGGAAAGGGGTGGGTCATTTAGTCAGTAAGAGTCTGACAATGTTTCCCACTCCGCCCAAGGGTGGGATTCCTCATTGGATGATTTTTACCTACCTTAAAAAAAAACCTTACATGTGCTTGTTTGGGGATTCCATGCATGAGCAATAAGTCTGAGTATTACCAAAGTACTTAGAACTTATTTCTGTATTGTTTATTTAGGTACACAAAGCCAATTTACTTAAAATTGAGAGAGGAAACAAAGCTACATATTATTCATATAATATTACGTAAGTCATTGATAAATACGAGTACATGAATGAATTGACGCAATAAAATTTGTTTAATTTTATTTCAAAAAAACTTGTTGTAAATATGTTTAATTCATGATTAATGAATTGTTTATTATGTTAAATAATAATTTGCAATGTTATGTTCTATAAATGAATGGAATTACTCAGTATTTTCATTTGTAAACAAGCATCATTTGTAAACATATATATTATGTAATAGAAATTCTAATTGAATAATAACACTATATTTAATAAGTTGTTTTGGCTGGTCCTTTTCTAATAAAATATCATTAAGTATAATTTCAATGATCACAATTTGTACTAATATTAAATACGGAACCCTAAAAAAACTAGCTTTTGTCAGCGGTTACGCTCGAGCCTATGTCACTCAGGAGTTTTCTATTGTTGCTAAAAATTTCTCCCATGGGACCAGTAGTTCCAGAGATTACCTCCTACAAACAAAAAAAACAGAAAAACAAACTTTACCTCTTCATTACATATAAATATATATATATTAAAAATGTGAAAGTGTATGTCTGTCTGTTATACTTTCTTTCTTTTAATTTGGTGAAGTAAGCTTGAACTGTAAGGACTGTTTTTAGGAGAGGTAATCATCTCATGACTTTTCCCGCTCTGGATGGAGCAGGAGGGCGAGTAAAACTGTTGCTAACTGAAATTATATGATTTTACAACCTAAAAAAAAATACTTAAAGACACCAAATTACTGAGTATGCATTATAAAAATCTGTCATATAAATACACACGTAATTAGGTAGTCAAATGTCATATAAAAGTTTAAATATAAAACAGATACTAATCTAACCACATAAAAACAATAAATTCAGTCAAAAATAGATTTCATTGACAAAAGCTTGTTAATACAGTGACGTAACGCCACGTGTTACTAAAGTAGTGATGTCCTTCGACGTATTGTAATATCGATAGATCCGTTTACATAATGTTGTGCCCATATCGACAGATGTATCGAAAATGGAACTGTACTAGTGGGGGACTGTGAAAAGTGTAAATAGATATAGAATTTATAAGTAAATAGATTACATATTCAAAATATGTTTTTCTGATTCCGATTTTTTTTTCTATAGTCCACTAAATAGTTACACTAAGGTCACAAAGGTGAACGTTTGTATATATGTATGTGTAAAGTGTTTCTTTGTTTGTGTGTGGGTGTATGTTTGTTACTATATCACGCTTAAACAGCTGAATGGACTTGAAAAATACTGGCTTGTATTTAGTATTTTAACAAATGTAGCCACACATTATTAATTTTAAAAAAAATCTGGCAAAATGCGAGTCGGACTTGCACACGGGTCGGGTTCCGTACTGTCCGTAAAATAAAACCGGGGGAAATATCACGTTTGTTCTATAGGAACACCTCAAACTCTCGACCCCGACCACCTATTTCCTTTATATTATGTTTCTAATTACGATATTCGAAAGGCTAAACATAAACTTTATTCTGGTTCATGAGATACAGCTTAGTGACAGGTGGACTAATGGCTTAATTAAATAGTTTACTTTTTAATTTTTTATCCGTATTGTGCTCACCATGGAGTTTCTTCTCCATAGAGATCTACGCTTTGGAACGTGCAATATAGCTTCAATTTCCTTTTTCTGATTCACAATTCAAAATAGCCTGTAATTGGTCTATTTGAAATATATGATTTTGTTTTTTTTGACAGACAGACGGATGGACAGTGAAGTCTTGATAATATGGTACGTTTTACCCTTTGGTTCTTCTGACACAAAGGGTTGATGCGAAAGCGTATTACCAGGGCCCTGGGATCAAGGTAAGGAAAGAAATAATAATAATATAATAATATGTCCACAACTATCACACAACGCCATCTAGTCCCAAGCTAAGCAGAGCTTGTGTTATGGGTACTAGATAACTGATAAACATACTTATATATTTCTAAATACATACATATTATAGATAAATTACACCCAGACACAGAACAAATGATCGTGCTCATCACACAAACATTTGTCCTGGGTGGGAATCGAACCCACGACCTCCCGCATAGCAGTCAGGGTCACTAACTACTAGACTGACAGGCCAGTCAGAAATGCTTCACTGTGACACTGTTTCCCTCTCCGCTCAAGAGCTGGATTCGTCACAGGATGATTTTTACCTACAATAAAAAAAGCCTTCTGCTCACGGAATCCTAAAAGCCAGTCTGTCTAGTCCCGGTCACTTTGTCCGTGCAATAAATCGTAGTCGTAGGTCCACCGCATGCCGGCAGCTATCAGGCGGCCGGTCGCAACGTTTCCTTTTCCTCGTGCGAGAGAAAACTGCTTTCTTGTCTGACGATATTCAATCCGCGGGTACAGACGTACACGTAATCTATACTCGATATAATATTACTAGGTTCTGTCTGCGACTTGGGTGGCGTGAAAGTTGGTTTCTCGAAGGTTCGGTCGTTGTTCTTAGTTCTTCATCAGCAAGGTGGCGGCGATCTCTGGCGCCGGGCCTTGGTAGAGGCCATGGTCCGGAGCGAGGAGTGGCAGGTGGTTGCCTACTTCTGCGAAGCAATAGTGCTAGCAAAAACGGAGACCGACCACATAAGGCAACGGCGCTCACGCCTCAAACATCACCGGGATTCCAATCCCGATTTTCGGCCACCGAAGACGCTGGCTTAGCTCGCTCGGGGGTAGCTCGCTGTCGATTACTGGACCGGTTATTGGACGGTCCGGTAACCGTCCAGACCAGGCCCAAGTCGTCGAAGGGGCGTGTCGTTCTACGCGTGCCTCAAGGAGTTGTCAGCAAATCGTAGGGGCCCAGCTGGGTCGAAACCTCCTGGGGTAATGGGGCAATGTGAAAACGTTACACTGGGGGCCCCGGAACCAAGGCAAAGAAAAAACAGGAGTGGGTATTTTAGTCAATAAAAGTGTGACACTATTTCCCGCCCAACCCAAGGACGGACGTGACCATGTCATTGAATGATTTTTACCCATCTAAAAACCCCCCTAAAACGGATGGTCGATGGGGTCGAAAAGTTGGAAGGACTCCCATAAGGTGGACCGATGACCTGATGAGAGTCACGGGAATGCAGTGGATGCGAGACGTATAGGACCGTTCGTTGTGGCGACACTTGAAGGAGGCCTATGTCCAACAGTGAACAAACGCTGATGATGATAATGAAATCAGCAGAAATAAATCTAGCTACTATTTAGATATGTATAACATGCATGAGGGTGAATAAACAAATGCTCATTTGCTTGGAGTGACGTCAATATGTCACGAATTCACGGGTTTACGAATAAATCTGAATGATGCATCCATATTTGTATATCCTACTTCAATAAAATGCTAAACTGTTTGAAGTCAATGTCACTTTAGCCCCTCCTAACGCTGTAGTTGGTTCTGTGATTATTCTGACACGATTTTGTGTCTCTATGAATGATTTTCTTGTTAGTATCAACGAATGTACAATACAGCCGTCGGATCCTGAAGTTAGCTCTGCGAATTTTAGCGCTTGAAAACTCGTAAAAAAAGTAAAAAAATAAATAAATGCCAAAAACAGTTTTTAACAGCAATAACAACTGCAAATTGCATTTATTTAGTAGCTTTACGATGATTATGTCAAAGAGTTCAGTCTGTGCATCAGACAAGTCTGACAAAACTGATTTACGACTTCACAAAATCAGGTCAGGTCAGCGTTAGATGAGGTTAGCTGGAACTCTTGAGCTTCAAGCGAACGCCGTTCGCATACCTAAGTATTGTGTTTCTGTTATGTCTCTAATTTTATTACGGTATTCGAAAGGTTTGGACCTATTTTGGGGCAACCGTAAGGCACCATCTTAAAATTAACCTTTTCTTCAATTTATCGACTGATTTACTTGTATTATATTTGTATTTCAGTCTGTGTTTGTGATCAAAAAAGATTTACTTTTATTTGCCTTACATTTTCTATCCTTTGCATTTATTTGTCTTTCTTTTTTATCTTTTCCTTCTTTTTTTCTTAATAATTCTTGATGGAGAAGCATTAGGAAAATAACTCATATCATCGTCAAAAGATTAGACAATTAGCAAAGTTTTTTTTTTATGGGGGCCAAAAGTCGTCCAATAACGAATCCCGCTCTTGGACGGAGCGAGAAAAAGTATCAGACTCTTACTGACTAAACACCCCACCCCATTCCTTCTTTGCCTTTTACACTGAGTCCAAGCCTTCCTTTCAGAAAGAGACCTTGGGCCCCAGTTGACGTCAACCCTTTTGCAGAGTCCCTACAACAATTAGCAAAATTGACAATGAACTGGTAACATACAACCAGCCAAAACTATCCCAAGAATACTATACTTATCCCAAGAATGCTATACTTATCCCAAGAATACTATACTTATCCCAAGAATACTATACTTATCCCAAGAATACTATACTTATCCCAAGAATACTATACTTATCCCAAGAATACTATACTTATCCCAAGAATACTATACTTATCCCAAGAATACTATACTTATCCCAAGAATACTATACTTATCCCAAGAATACTACACTTATCCCAAGAATACTATACTGTTTTGTAATTAGTCAATATTGTTATATCCACCAATCCGCACTGGGCCAGCGTGGTGACTTATGGCCCATTCCCTCTTCTAGAGAGGAGGCCTGTGTCCCTGCAGTGGGAATATTAAAAAGGCTGATGATGAATATTGTTATAGGAGTAATTAAACTTAGGTATTTTTATTAATATTTGTATGCCACGTACAGAACACAGAGATACTTGTAATTTTGAAATAACTATATTTTACCTGTGTGCACAAATAAACATTTTAACTTTGACTTATATAGTTGCACTAGCGACCCGCCCCGGCTTCGCACGGGTGGACTACCCCTAACATTTAGGGGGATGAAAAATAGATGTTGGCCGATTCTCAGACCTACTCAATACGATCACAAAATTTCATGAGAATCGGTCAAGCCGTTTCGGAGGAGTATGGGAACGAAAACTGTGACACGAAAATTTTATATATAAGATAATAATTAAATAACCACGTATTTGTCGAGCTTCTAATACAATTACAATCAAGAAAAATCCTCGTAATAATTACAAATCACACGTGATACTTTGTCCACGTGTATTTGCCAACGTTTTTAGTTCCAACACTACATTGTGTGATACTACGACAGCGCAGGGAATACCTCCATGACGGTTAGTCATCGGCCATTGTGATGCGGCCGCATCATCTGATTAATTGCTAAGTGTATTGACTTCGAGATTACAGAGGGTTTATGTAACTGTTGCCTTTGTTTCGTCATTAATCAGGGTGCTAATGATATTGGTTGAGAAGGTGGTCATTTTGTTGTTGTTTTGAAATTGTATGACTTTTTTTAGGTGGGAAATCATCCGATGATTTCTCTCGTTCTAGGGCCGAGCGAGGGAGCGTCTTTTATACCACGTACATCGAAGGACTAGAACAATTTGCCTGATGTGGTCTTCCCGTCCCATTATACTTGTTTAGGGCTCTGAGATTAATGCAAGAAAGATACGGAATAGGTTGTTTAGTTAGTAAGAGTTTGAAACTGTTTCCCGTTCCGCTCAAGGGCGGGATTCGTCATTGAATCATTTTTACCTACTGCAAAAAAAGGTGTTTTCAAAGCTAGAGTGAATAGACTCCTACTAAACTATATTGTACTTCTCCATCAATGTTTTCCTCACTGCTTACCATTAAGTGGGATTGCAAACACTAGTTTAGTTTGTGAAATAACACAGGATACTCTTTATTCCAGAAAATTATCCCAAGGGAATAAAAAGTAACCTAAGTCATATTTCAGCTTATAGTTTATCCTTATCCGGTTTCAAAGTGAGGCAGTAACGAACACACACATGCATAAAATAAATAATTGTGAAGGGGAATATTTGTATGTGTGAGTGATGTTTTTGTATATACCTTTCCATAACTTTGCTATTATGTGATGAATCATAATCATTTCTAAAATGAATAGCCTTGGCAAGGACTTAGACCATGTATTTGTATTTTTAGAAAAGGACACATCAAAACAAGTCAACAACCTCTTTACTTACGTTAAAAAATTTAAATTTTGAATTATTTGACAGGTCGAATGGTTTGACAGCTCTATTGTCTTCTGTCCTTTTCTTATATCAGCAATAAGAAAGAGATAGCAAGTAGCTACATGTTAGCCAATTTCAATTTTTGAATTTAGAATTATTTGACAGTTCGAATGGTTTGACAACTCTATTGTCTTCTATCCCATTCTTATATTAGCTATAAGAAAGAGATAGCAATTGTATGTAGCTAAATGTTAGCCAACCAGAAAGTAGTATGTAGTTGTATACGCTAAAGCAAGTTGAACACATTTCGACGCGAGCGTACACCCAGTTATTAGAAAACTCGTATGTACCATATCTTAGATTTCTAGTTCCTAGTTTTCTAATCAATAAAATCTGTCTTTTTACGGCATATTCACTTGATCTAAACGTTTTAGGGATACTGTAAAGTGCTGAATTAAAAATTAGTGAAGAAGCTTCATTTCTTTAATTACTAATTTATGTTAAATTCTTTAGTTAAGTTGTTTGTATTAGAATTACGAGTAAAAGGAGCAAAGTTGCTCAAACAGACTATATTATTTTATAGTACCAGCCTTATAATGTACCCATTGCTGGGACTTAGGGCTCCATTCTAGGAGAGGGCATAGGCCGTAATCCACTACGCGAGCCCAGTGCTGATTGATGGATGTCACATGTTTGTGTTTTTGATTCTAGGGCATGACGGTTTCTTCACGATGTTTTCCACGCCATTTTGAGAACAGTGCTGATAAAATAAATTACACAAAGTAAGTAAGTTCAAAGTTTGTATAGAGAAATCTACTTTAATGCGAGTGAAGTCAATCGCAGAAGCTAGTACTGCATAAGCCAATCAGCAACAGATTGTTGACTGCAGTACTTTAGTGAGATTGTGCTTTTTTATGGTGGGTAAAAATTATTCAGTGACGAATCCTGCCCTTGAGCGGAGCGGGAAACAGTGTCAGACTCTTACTAACTAAACAACCTACTCCGTTCCTACCTTTCAGATGCGAACCCTAGGCCCCAGTCGGCTTCGACCTTCTGCAGGGTCCCTACAGTTTATTTATTTAATTATTACTAGCGACCCGCCCCAGCTTCGCACGGGTACTGATATTAAGGATATTATGCATGTACTATATACATAAATCTTCCTCTTGAATTACTCTATCTATTAAAAAAACCGCATCAAAATCCGTTGCGAACTTTTAAAGATATAAGCATACATAGGGACGTGCAACTTTGTTTTATACTAATGTTGATAAACTTTATTGTACACCTCATAATGTGGACAGGATATACAATTACAAAAAACTAAGTGTACAGTACAATGGGCGGTCTTATCGCACAGGGCAATTTCTTACAGACAACCTCAAGACACGAAGACAAGTTTTGTCGACAACTCCTTGGAGTAAGATAGTGCTACGGCTCGCAATGTTCCCGCGCGCCTCAAGGAGTTGTCAGCAAACGATATGAGCCCTTCAGGGTCGAAGCCTCCTGGAGCCGAGGGTTGGTGCAAAAGCGTTATACTGGGGTTCTGGGAATAAGGCAAGGGAGGAACGGGGTAGGTTGTTTAGTCAGTAAGAGTCTGACACAGAAAAAAAAAACAGGTAAAATATACATATAATAAATAAATAATAGGTAAAAATCATTGGATGATTTTTACATACCATAAAGAAAAATGCTCTGGCAAATGGTCCTGTATTGTATCAACACGTATGATAATTAAGATGATTTTATTGATTATATAAGAGTTTCCTGTGACCGTTTGATGAGTCATTTCACATCACACATTCTTCTTAGTTGCTCAATATACTGCAAATTTTGCTAAGATTAGGCAATATGAACTTGATTTTCCTGGTTACATTTGATTTATAAATATAGATATGACGTGTAATTTTCTTTGAGTAATCTAAGATTTAAAACAATGTAACATTTACAAGATGATTTCAAGGGTGACGCTAATATATATATATATATATATATATAAGCCAATTAAGCTATAATATGTATTACACCAGACGTACGGCGTTGAGCCATTGGTACATGGTGGACATAACGGCGCGCACCGTTCCCGCGCGCCTCAAGGAGTTGTCAGCAAACTGCAGGGGCCCTTCAGGGTCGAAGCCTCCTGGAGCCTAGAGGGTATGTGCAAACTGTCACCTCGACTCTAGAAATAAGGCAAGGAAGGTACGGGGTAGGTTTTTTAGTCAGTAAGAGTCTGACACTGGTCTCCCGCTCCGCCCAAGAGCGGGTTTCGTCATCATTTTATTTTTAGTCTATTAGTAAAAAAAAAAAAATGCCACAACAACCCACAGCATCAAGACAATACAGAAACAAGGTGCCACACGTTTTAGTTCGGTAGCTATTAGTGTGGCGGAACATACAGTGCCTGAGTTTTCACCGCGGTGAGACGCGCATGCAATAGTAATGCACTCCTCTTTACTTATGCACTCCGCGTCCAAGCTTGCGCAATGTTCTGATATCCTCCATTTTACAATTACGATAGATCTACCAGGCATTTTTTTTTGGTATATTTACATTTTTTTTTTTATGTTGGTAGTAGAATTCAAATGTCACGTGCCGAATTTTGTAGCTTTGTTCACGTGAGAATGAATTTATGTAGGAGTGTAAGTTTTATGAGCGGTCTTTAAGAGTTTACATAAAAATTCTTTAAGGGTAACTTACTCAAAAAGGTTTTAAAATTGGCTGATGTTATGACGTGAAATATGCGAGTTTTGGAGATGTTACACAAGTATAGAATAGAATATAATAAAATAATACCTACTTATTGTACACCAAAAAAGTAATAATTTCAAAGAAACATCAACACTCAATCCCAAGAAATATCATCATCTTCCTGCCCTTGTCCCGTTTTATTTGGGGTCGGCGCAATATGTCTTCTTCTTCCACTCTGTCCTGTCACCCGTCTCGCTATCACTAACTCCTCTTTCTCTCATATCACTTCTCACACAATCCATCCATATTTTCTTTGGTCTCCCTCTCCCTCTCCATCCATCCACATTTATACTCACGGCTTTTTTTGTAACATGCGTTTCATCCCGCCTTTTTACATGGCCATACCAAGACAGACGGTTCCCTTTCAACTTTTCAGTCACTGGCGCCACTTTCAGACTTCCTCTAATATACTCATTTCTCACTTTATCCATTCTCGTCACACCACACATCCATCTCAACATTCTCATCTCTGCTACATGCAATCTCTTTTCATCCGTCTTTTTCATAGCCCAACATTCTGACCCATAAAGTAGGACAGGCCTTATCACGGACTTGTAGATTTTACCCTTCAATTTGAGGGGCATCCGTGGGTCGCAAGTTGTTCCAGTGACCTGTCGCCATTTCATCCATCCTGAGTTGATCCGATGTGCCACGTCTCGGTCTACCTCACCATTCCCTTGGATAAGCGACCCAAGGTACCTAAAGTCGGAACAGATTGGTATGGGCGTTCCAGCGAGTGTTATGGGCACAGGACTAGACAGACCGCCAAAATCGCAGAACAGGTAGTCTTTGCCACCACACCTCCAATCTGCTCTGGACCTCTGGGGCACTCTCGGCAACCAGCACAATATCATCGGCAAACAGCATACACCAGGGAGCCTCTTCCTGAATGTCCGACGTCAGAGCGTCCATTATTATTAGGAAGAGGTAAGGGCTAAGAGCCGACCCTTGGTGTAAACCGACAGCCACATTGAAGTTGTTAGTGGTGCCCGCTGCAGACCGGACTTGTGTAGTGCAGCGACTATACATCGCTCGGATCAACTGCACATACTTCCCAGGCACACCTTTCTCCTTAAGGGCCCACCACAGAACCTCACGAGGTACCCGGTCGTATGCCTTTTCGAGGTCAACGAATACCATGTGCAAGTTTTTATGTGCACCTCTGTATTTTTCGCACAACTGGCGTATAGCAAATATGGCATCCGTTGTGCCACGACCAGGCATAAAACCGAATTGGTTCTGTGAAATTTCACTCTCTTCTCTCAGCCGCCGTTCAATAACTTTCTCCCATACTTTCATGGTATGCGACATTAGCTTTATTCCTCTATAATTGTTGCACTCAAGCACATCACCTTTGTTTTTAAAGATGGGCACCAAGGAACTGTTGCACCATTCATCAGGTATGGCTTCTTCCTGCAACAGCTTATTGAAGAATAAAGCTAACCACACCCATCCATCCACTCTCAATAACTTCCACACCTCAACTGGTATTCCGTCCGGGCCAATGGCTTTACCATTTTTCATTCCATTCACTGCTTCCCTGACTTCCTCCATACTAACCATTCTCACTAACCCCACATTCACTGGTTTATTCTCTAAAACCCCACTCCAATTATTTTCTTCATTCATAAGTCTTTCAAAATATTCCTTCCACCTTTCTTTGATTTTTTCATCATCAGATAGAACCATTCCCCTTTCATCTCTTACACATCTTACCTGGCAAACATCCCTCGCCTTTCTTTCTCTCATTCTAGAGAGCCGGTACAGCTCTTTCTGGCCTGCAGGACTATCTAATGTATCATACAGTTTATCCTGGGCTTTTGCTTTTGCTATTGCCACGGCTCTCTTGGCTTTTTTCTTTAAAGCATCATACTCACTCTTTCTTTCAGCTTTCAAACTAACATTATCTGTTTGTACACACTGCCATTCCTTGAATTTTTTCTTCTTTTCTTTCAATACATTCTGAACTTCTGTCGACCACCACCATGTATCTCTGTCTATTGTGCCCTTTCCTCTCGTCTCTCCCAAAATATCTTTCGCTGCTTGCATTATACACCCAGCCATCTCATTCCAGCTTTCATTTATACTTCGATCATTCATGTCTCCCATCTCTATCATTCTGTCCATCACTCGCTCTCTGAACTTCTTCGCGCAGTCATTCCTCTCTAGCCTGTGCCATTTTATTCTAGGGGGCGGGCGCTCTTTGTTTTTCCTACAATGAATTTGAACCACTGATGTCATAACCAGGAGTCTGTGTTGCGACACTAGGTCTTCTCCTGGCAGCACTTTGCAATCCATTACGTACTTTAAGTTGTTGCGCCGAACTAGAAAGTAATCTATTTGTGTCTTATGATTACCACTTTTATACGTGGCCAGGTGTTCATCTTTTTTCTGAAACCACGTATTGGCTACTGCTAGATCAAATGCAGTAGCGGATTGCAACAGTGACTCTCCTTCATTATTTGGATTTCCGAAACCCCATCCGCCATGTACTCTTTCATACATACCTCTCATTCTTCCCACATGTCCATTAAAATCACCTCCCACTATCAACTCCTCATGTACAGGGATGTTCATCAAGGCCGTATCAAAATCCTCCCAAAACTTCTCTTTCACCGTTTCATTACATCCTACTTGTGGTGCATACACACTAACTACATTCAACATAACATTCTCTAACATAACTTTCACAACTATAATTCTATCATTCATCCTATGTACTTCCATCACGCTTTCTTTCAATTTGCTGTCTAATACTACTCCTACACCATTTCTTTTGCCATCACTTCCACAGTAGTAGAACTTGTATCCTTCACCAATTTCTCTCGCTTTTGTTCCTCTCCATTTAGTCTCTTGTAAGCACGCTACGTTTATTCGTCTTCTTTTTAATACGTCCGCTAACTCTCTGGCCCTTCCAGTCATAGTCCCGACATTCCAACTTGCATACCTCAATCTCATCTCAATCCCAAGAAATAAGACGAGCGAAATATATTCCTCAAAAAAGTCAATAAATATAAGTTATGGTAAATGACGCAAATATTGTACCTTATAAGTAATTACAGTTTTGAGCCGTTTGGAGTTGAAACGCTTGGGTCATGGGTCTAAGTGCAGGTCTCCTTTTCAGGGAAATTTCAGACCGACTAATCGACACTACATGACTAGAGGGCCGAGTCATTTTTTGCCGTGGCAGTGCTGCCAGTCTTCTGGACACTATCGGATGACAGCAATATGAAGGTGTTCTTTGACGCCTGAGTTAGTGTAAATATTGAGTTTAGTTCCTTAAACTCCTAAAGGACACAGGTATCCGCAAACCTTTTGTCTTTTAATTGTGTCTGTAAAAACCTATGGTAAAAACGGTAGTCGAAAGGTTAATGAAAAAATTTGGCCCCAGTAGGCTTCGAACCTTCTGCAGGGTTCCTACAAACATAACCTTAGTTTAAGATTAGAAGTTAATGAAGAATATAAATGTTTTCCATTGGATTAAGATGTTTCTTGTTTACTATCCAATATCCAATCAAGCCTTTTTTGGGAATTTAATCATATAATCATTCTTATTTCTAAAATTAAACTCAGTAAACGACTAGTAACATTCACGTGAGTATATAAGAGATAAGCAATTAGCACTGTATCTAATAATTCATTAAGTCATACTAATAATAAAGCCGCAGGCTTGAATACTTTGTCATCATTCATTTTAAGAATACATCATATTTTATGCAGAGACAAGTTTCTAATTTCAGTGGCTGCTATACAAGGGTGGTAAATAAATTTATTACCAACACACCCTGACATGTGTGTATACAATATTTCATAAATATAAAATATGTGACTTCTATCAACGCCCACAGCTCAGTCCTTACCAATATGCCAACGTCTTACGATGGTACCTTTATTTTACACTTTAGGTTAAACTAAATAATAATGTAAAGTACATTATGATCATACTCATCATCAGCCTTATTATTGTACCCACTTATGGGACACAGGCTTCCTCCATGATTCACCACGCGGGCCCAGTGCGGATTGGTGGATGTTACATGTCTTCGAATTTATGGTTTTAGGGCATGCCGGTTTTCTCACGATGTTTTTCTTCATCCTTTTGAGAGCAGTGGTGATGAAATAAAAAACACAAAGTAATGCGCTTGAAATCTTGTGTTAAACGCACACTATGTAGACAAGCTTATTATAAGTTAGAGGATTATATACAAGATAAAAATGCTTGGCTCATTGCTGGTCCAGCTCCACTACCACTAGTCCCTACGAATTGATTATTATTTTTAATCTTAAATTTTGACATTATTCTAGTGTTGTATAATGTAGAAGCATTTTTTTTTTCAATGTTTGTAAATGTGAGTACCATGGAGTAATTTATGGTTTAAAGTTGTTTGACGTAAATGACCATGGCAGTTGAGAGTTTGTCATGCTCACTCAAATGTCTCGCTGATGGTGGCGCGTGTGTTGGATCATTCGGTTCCCTTCATAATGGTTGAGCTGAGTGGTGCTGATATACGCGTCATGTCCGTGAACGGGCGCTGTCAGTTGGGACTGGTCATCTCTTAGCTGCCAGTGGTTTATTTTAATTTGTTTAGAACATACTTTACGTACTTTTTTATTATTTTAGTTACATTGTTCTCGCATCATAGCAGCGACAAAAATATGTAACCTATATATTTGTAAAACACAACATGATTAAAAAGAGTGTCCATGGAGTTTCTTGCACATTCTTCTCCATTGAGACCTACTTTTTGGAATGTGCAATTAGAGTCATTTTTTTTCTGACAGACCGACTTTATGACTTTTCAAAAGTGCCTGTAAAGGTTTATTTGAAATAAACGCTTTGAATTTGAATTTGAATTTAACCCTCACTTCATGCCTAAAGGGTTATTGTTTTCATTATGCATATAGCTATATGCTCCCAAAAAAATTTCGAATCATAGTATAGCTTAATTAATAAAAACCTACTTGCAGTTGCGACGGTAACTTGTCTGCGTAGTCCTCAGAAGATCAATATGGACAAGACTCACTTTAGACTTTCAAAGAGATTTTTTCTCACCGTTGCCATAACTCCTACACAAATTAGGTCTACCGGTCACAGAAATATCAAAACATGAGCCACTTGCTGGAGTGCCCTAAGTGCCCATACACCTGCACTATGAAGAATCTAATAAGTGCCACCGCTGCTGCTGTTAACGTAGCTGCCTACTGGGCCCAAACAATTTAAAGAGTTTATCATTGATTCGAAAAGAAGAAGAAGAAATATCAAATATTGTTTTTTTGGTATGTTTGTCAGGTTCAAACCAACATATAGGTAGTTATCAAACAATTCTATAGTCCAAGGAGTAGTGATTTAACATTATAAAGGAATACGTCATGCTTGTTATTTATGCACGTTCCTCCTCCAGCCAAGTTGTTGCCTTTGCCAATAGAAAAAAGTCGTGAGCAATAGATACATATTGAACTTTCTAGGAAAGTATTGCGTAGTTAGTTACTTTATTGCAGGCAAATGGTTGAATCGGCTTTTTGATAGTTAACCTAGATCTTAAAAAAAAGTTATATGGTCGGATTCTTAAACTACTTTTTTTTTCAAATATTGATTCAAAAATTATTATGATGATCAATGGAGTCAAAGGTTGTTCATATATTGCTGTAAAAAATTGTAAGACTAATTGTATTTATTTGGTAGATAATAAACAGCAGGTATAATAAGGAATGAACGTTTTATGACAACGTTACAGTGAGCTCTTTAGTTTCTAATTTAAATTGCTTAATTGATGTTTACCTGTCAAAGGTTAGAGTCGTGAAAATACTCGTTACGAGAATGTATTAAGTTATTATTATAGATGTAATGTCATACTTAAACTTTGCTAGTTGTTGGTTTATTAGTGCCTAGTAGGTACTAATAAACCAATAAAATACCAAAACCGTTTTCTTATATTTTATGTACATATTATATATATAGCGGCCGTGAACATTGAAAATTATTCCAGGATAAAAACAGCCTTATAAAATTAAATTATTGCTTTTCTTTTCCTGATAAAATAAATGTTTACATGCCTTAAAACTAATTTTAAAAATTATAGCCATTGCAGGATATGGTCTAACTATCCGTGTGCTAAATGTCATATCAAAAAGGTCAGCAGCTGAGATACACAGATGGACAGACAGACGGGCTTATAAAGAAAAAATATTATATTGTACTTATTGAATTTACGACCGGGTACCTCGTGAGGTTCTGTGGTGGGCCCTTAAGGAGAAAGGTGTGCCTGGGAAGTATGTTCAGTTGATCCGAGCGATGTACAGTCGATGTAGTACCCAAGTCCGGTCTACAGCAGGCACCACTAGCAGCTTCAATGTGGCTGTCGGCTTACATCAAGGGTCGGCTCTCAGCCCTTACCTCTTCCTGATGATAAAGGACGCACTTACGTCGGACATCCAGGAAGAGGCACCCTGGTGTATGTTATTCGCCGATGACATTGTGCTGGTTGCCGAGAGTGGTCAAGAGATCCAGAATAGATTGGAGGTGTGGTGGCACAGACTGGAGAGTGTTGGCCTGAAATTAAGTAGAACCAAAACGGAGTACTTGTTCTGTTATTTCGGCGGTCTCTCCGGTCCTGTGGCCTTAGATCTCGCTGGAACGCCCATACCAATCTGTTCCAACTTTCGGTATCTCGGGTCGCTCGTTCAAGGAGATGGTGAGATAGACCGAGACGTAACGCATCGGATCAACGCAGGATGGATGAAATGACGACAGGTTACGGGAACTACTTGCGACCCACGGATGCCCCTCAAGTTGAAGGGTAAAATTTACAAGTCCGTGATAAGACCTGTCCTACTGTATGGATCAGAATGTTGGGCTGTGAAAAAGACGGATGAAAAAAGACTGCATGTAGCGGAGATGAGAAAGTTGAGATGGATGTGTGGTGTGACGACAATGGATAAAGTGAGAAATGAGTATATAAGAGTAAGTCTGAAAGTGGCGCCAGTGACTGAGAAGTTGAAAGGAAATCGTTTGTCTTGGTATGGACATGTGAAGAGGAGAGATGAAACGCATGTCACGAAAAAGAGTTCTGAGTTTACACGTGGATGGATGGAGAGGAAGAGGGAGGCCGAAGAAGAGATGGATGGATTGTGTGAAGAGTGATATGAAAGAAAAGGGAGTTAGTGATAGTGTGACGGATGACAGGATAGAGTGGAAGAAAAAACATGTTGCACCGACCCCAAGTAAAATGGGATAAGGGTAGGATGATGATATGACTTATTGAATTTATGAAAGACTAGCTTACTGCCAGCGGCTTCACCCGCCAGTAAGCAGGTTTTTCCATACAAACTTTTGATCCCCTTAGGGCGTAAATTTCGAAAAATTCGTTTACGTCATAAAAAAAAGCCTTGTGCAAAATTTCACGTTCTTTCAGCTGTGCGGTGATATGTCAGTCAGTCGGTTTTTCCTTTTATATGTATAGATAGATTGAAGGTATGGAGGGAGGCCTTTGCCAAGAAGAGGAACAAAATAGTCTAATAAAATAATATTTAACTTGTATTGCCATTAACTTTGAAGTATAGAGTCCAGAAAATTTAAAGACAGAGCCCAATCGAGGTTGTTCTAGAAAATGGTGGTCAGATAACTTGAATATGTACAGCTTAGGCTGGTCCAAACGGCGGGAATAGAGCATTTGGAAAATTGGAAGTACTTAGGAACGTGGCCTTTGGTGTTTTGGTGTGACTGTGAAGTTTGTGACCCATTCGGCAACGTGTCCAAAATCAAATTAGCCTTTTGACGTTGGTAATTACAGACACAATTAAATAACAATAGGTATGCGAATGCCGGCGTTCGCTTGGGCATTAATGAATTAATTTGGGAGTTTAGCTTCACCCACTCACACATTTAAATTTGATGTCGAAATAGGTCACATATCTACTGAAACTTTATTTAACCTGCTCCTATATTCCTTCTTTATCTTGCATTCCAGGGCCCCGAGTTTTCTTTTCAGAAGCGAACACAAACCGTAGTAGGCTTCGACCCTGCTGAATCTCTACAGTTTCTGCTGAAATTTCCTTGAGGTACGCATGGAACACTACGGTTTTAATGCAAGTGTCAATGTCAATAGATAGAGGCGTAAAAGCATAACATGGTACACACTCAGCTAGTTTTTTTTATTGGACAACTATCACACAACGCCGTCTAGTCTCAAGCTAAGCAGAGCTTGTGTTTTTTTTTTTTTATGGTATGTGAAAATCATCCAATGACGAAACCCGCTCTTGGGCGGAGCGGGAGACCAGTGTCAGACTCTTACTGACTAAAAAACCTACCCCGTACCTTCCTTGCCTTATTCCTGGAGTCGAGGTAACAGTTTTCCACCACCCTCTAGGCTCCAGGAGGCTTCGACCCTGAAGGGCCCCTGCAGTTTGCTGACAACTCCTTGAGGCGCGCGGGAACGGTGCGCGCCGTTGACGACTTGGACTCCGTCTTACCAGACGACCGGACGGCGAGCTACCCATTGCTCACCGTCCGCGAGCCAGTGTCTACGGTGGCCGGATATCGGCAGGATCGCGGCGGCGACGGCTACGGCGAGTACGCTGTTGCCTTTGCCTTATGCGGTCAGCCTCCTCCTTTACGAGCATTACTGCTTCGCAGAAGGAGGCGACCGCCTGCCATTCCTCTTCGCTGCGGACCATGGCCTGAACCAGGGCCCGGCGCGAGAGGTCGCCGCCGCCGATCACCCCCACGAGGACGCGGCGATGCTCTCCCAAGCAGGGCACACCTCCACCGTGTGCTCCACCGTGTTCTCCGGGCTCGCCTCACAGTGGCGACACCCGGACGTCTCTTCCGCACGAATCCGGTGCAGGAATCTCCCGAAAGCAGAGCTTGTGTTATGAGTACTAGACAACTGATAAACATACTTATATATTTCTAAATAAATACATATTATAGATAAATTACACCCAGACACAACAAATGATCATGCTCATCACACAAACATTTGTCCTGAGTGGGAATCGAACCCACGACCTCCGGTATAGCAGTCAGGGTCACTAACTACTAGGCTGACAGGCCAGTCAAAAGTCAGTTCACTAGCCAATTACATTAAATTGAACGAAAAAAAAAAAGATTCCTATGCATGACAGCTTTCGCTGCAACAAAAGTCGTGTCGGTGCGACTATCATTCGCTTCTGAGAATGTTTGCTAATATAGATTTGACGTAAGCGCTCAAGTCATAGCAGCGACGTTGAGGAGAGAGTAGTCGCTTAAGATGCGCCTCCCAGCTTTGTTTAGATGCATTTCTAGACATAGAAAACTGTGGAGTCGCAGTTTTGTACAAAAAAAATTATTGGATTAGAAATTCATAGTATAAATTGTAGATATATATATCAGTGGCATTAAAACTTACAAAAAGGCTTTAAATGATCTTAAAATCCTTTTTTTATTTGCTATAGAAAACGTAGTTTTTTTTCTGTAAAACATATGCTTTCTCATAATTTGTGTGTGTATAGTAGTGGTTGCCGATTACTAAAGTCCCCGACTTACGAGTTGTAGGTCACGGGTTCAAATCCAGCCAGGCACATTACTTAGTGTAATTTATTTCATCACCACTGCTCTCAAAACGGTGAAGGAAAACATCGTGAGGAACTGGCATGTCCTAGAAGCAAAAATTCGAAGACATGTGACGTCCACCAACTCGCACTGGGCCTGCGAGGTGGGTTACGGCCCAGTCCCAGTCAGAGAAATGGCATTTGTTATATTAACGACTAGCCTTCTGCCAGCGACTTCACCCGCGAGAAAGTAGGGTTCTCCATACAAACTTTAGACCCCCATTACATCACTTTAGGAGCTGAATTTTGAAAAACCCTTTCTTGGTGTTCACCTACGTCATAAAAGGAAGCCTTGTGCAAAATTTCACGCTCGTAGGCCCAGTAGTTTTGGCTGTGCGTTGTCAGTCAGTCAGTTTCTCCTTTTATATATATAAAAGATAAACTATGCATTCCTTAAAGAACTCAGTAGGTCAAGATGACAACAATTAGAAGAATCCCATAACTTATAATTACTCTATAATTTTTATTGAGGAAAATCGCGATGCAAATTAAGGTTCATTTAAACGAACTAGTGGGCTTTCCTGCCATGCATTGGATTTTAAATGAATTTGTTGTTGTACACTAATTGAGAGTTTTCCGTAGGAAAATGTGAACATTATTTCATTTATAGAGGAATCCCCGAGTTGTGTAACTAAATGGTTATCGTTTTGAACTTAAAAGTGTATTGATATACTTATGTAATATCTGCTTATGTTATTTTCGCATTTGGTATTTTTTTGCTGGTTTTTGCAATCCCTTTCCAGCCCCCCTTAGCCAAGTTACAATCGTATCATTTAGATTTAGCGCTTGTAGTTGGCCACGCCCTCAATTCCCTTGTTTGGACGTCATCTTAACAAAGGAATTGGGGGCGTGGCTATCTACAGGCGACTGACCTTAAGCTACAATCGTTTCGTTTAACAAGAACGCTTGGAGTTGGTCACACCCCCAATTTCTTTGTACTGATGTCATCTAAACGCTTAGTCACGAGGTCAAAATAAAGGAATTAGGGTCGTGGTCAATTCTGGGGCTGCAATTGCAGCAACGGCAAGGTTATTTAGTCAGTAAAAGTCTGACATGCGGGCAAGCGGGACAATTACTTGATTTCCTACCTAAAAAAAGATCATTTGTGAGATGTTCGAGTCTTCTACAGTATCTTAAGCTATTTTGACTTATTTCTTGTATTACTATAACCCAATTATTGGTTAAGCTTGCCTATGTACACCACCTGTTCTATTATTTATTTTACTGTAATATGTGTACAATAGAGTATACTATATTTAGATACATAATATATTATATCTGTTTATATTTTAGGGCATATTAACCTATTGACTACCTTAATTACAGACACGATTAAAGAACAATAGATTATCGAGCGCCGGCGCTCGCTTGGGGCTTAATTAACTGAACCCTTGAGCTCGAGCGAACGCCGGCGTTCACATACCTATTATCTCTTTTGTATGTTTCTAATTATTCGAAAGGTTTGATGCTTTGCTTTGACATATGTCAATATTACTATTGTGTACTTTGGCATTTTTTTTATTACCTCATAGTAATAAAAAATAATGCAAAATTTTAGTAATAAAAAAATGCCGATTATTATATCCGTTTATATTTTAGGGCACACCTATTGTTTTTCTTGTATGTCTCTTATTATTGGAAAGGTTTGATGCTTTGCTTTGATGTATGTCAATGTTGCTATATTGTTTACTGTACTAAATCATCATTAAATAGTATAAAACAAAGTTGCTTATGCCCTATGTATGCTTATATCTTTAAAAATACGCAACGGATTTTGATGCGACTTTTTTTAATAGATAGAGTGATTCAAGAGGAAGGTTTATGTGCATGATATATTCAATATCAGTATCCGTGCGAAGCTGGGGCGGGTCGCTAGTTGTATATAATAGTACACCAAAAAAAAACTAGCCACGAAGCTCCCGACTGCGACTCACTACGACCGTGTGTTTAAAGTGGGTTAGCGCAAGAAAGCGTCGCGCGCACGGCGCATGCGCGAACTGCGCCCAGCGCGCAGGTGCGCCGCCACCGACCATACACTTTTTACTATTTTGTTATTACTTGTAGGTCTATGGACTTGCTTGTTTGAATGTTAAATGACGTTTTGTGTGTTGGTTTTTATTATCTATACTAATATAATAAAGATGTAAAGTTTGTTTTTTTTGTTTGTAGGGGGTAATCTCTGGAACTACTGGTCCGATTGGAAAAATTTTAGCAACAATAGAAAGCTGGTTTACTCCTGAGTGGCATAGGCTATATTTTATGTACGCGGGCGAAGCCGCTGGAAAAAGCTAGTTATCTATACTTAATATTGTAAAGTTGAAGAGTTTGTACCGAACAAACTTTTAACGCGCTTATCTCAGGAGCTACTGGTCCGATTTGATTTTTTTTTTTCAAATAATAATAATTTAATATGATAATATATCGATGAGCAGTGGTGGCCGAGTGGTAACGGCCCTGATTTACGAGTAGTAGGTTGTGGGTTCGAACCCAGCCAGGCGCATAACTTTGTGTAATTTATTTCATCACCACTGCTCTCAAAACGGTGAAGGAAAACCATACACACTTTTTACTATTTTGTTATTACTTGTAGGTCTATGGACTTGCTTGTTTGAATGTTAAATGACGTTTGTGTGTTGGTTTTTATTGTCTATACTTGATATTGTAGAGCTGAAGAGTTTGTTTGGTTTAACGCGCTAATCTCAGGAACTACTGGTCCGATTTGAAAAATTCTTTCAAATAATTATATAATTTAAAAATATATTCCGCAACTGTGACATATCATCGTCTAGTCCCAAGCTAAGCAGAGATTGTGTTGTAGACACTAGAGAACTGATAAAATACTTAAATATTTCTAAATACATCCATATTATAGATAAATTACACCCAGACACATAACTAATGATTGAGCTCTTCATACAAACATTTGTCCTGCAAATAATGATATTTTTATATATTATGTTCCTCTTTAGTTATTATATAAATATAAAAAAAAAACATTATTTATATTTTTTAAAAATTTCTAAAAAAACTTTAAAAAAATAACAGTAGTAGATATAAAATAGTGTCGGGAACAGGGTCCAAGCTACCCAAGCCCTAACCACCGGTGATTAGGGCTCCAGAAACAAGAACCTATACCCACCACCACTCCCCACTAACCTATTTATGTTTGTATAAGGTTTGCTGGAAGAAAACCCAACTATGGGTTAAGCTCGCCCCTGTACATCACCTGTTCTTTTATTTTGTAATTTTAATTTTTTAGTGTACAATAAAGAATATATATATATATATATAACCTATCTTCCTTATTGTTATGTATTATTAATTATTAAAAAACAAAGGACAAAACATTACAGTACATTAGTTAGGTTACTAATTGGATTTTCATACGGTTTTCACCTATAAACAGTGTGATTCATGAGAATTCTTTAGAAATAACAATATATAAATATTCTAGTACCTAACCTATACCTCTTGAAAAAAAATCAGTAAGTTCAGTATATTTTAACCAGTAAGCGAAAATAAATATAAATCGGTAGATTTTTTTCGTGTTTGCTAGTTTGGTCCCATAGTAAAAGTTTTTTGTAATCATGACTACAATCATATGTTTAAGTTATCATCATCATCAGCCTTTTTAATGTTCCTACTGCTGGGACATAGGCCTCCTCTCTAGGAGAGGGAATGGGCCGTAATCCACCGCGCTGGCCCAGTGCGGGTTCTTGTTTAAGTTATATCGGTCACTAATTACAGATCACCCTATATACAATGTTGATACGCCAGATGGGCTTTCCTCAAAAAAAGATCATTATACACACCAATATGTACAACTTTTACTATGAGTCTTCAAAGCTAGAGTGAATAGGCTCTTAATAAACTAGTGTGCCTTACAATTAGGGTTGCCATCTCTAAAATTTGGAAAACAGGACAAGACGCGTGAAAACCCCGGATTTTAGAGCCCGAAAGCCGGACATATCAACAAGATCTTTTAAACATATTCAATGTAATAAAAAACAGTTGAAAATGTCATAAATCACCTTTTTTATTCATTCATTATTTTAACAAAACTATTTTTTTTTAATTTAATATTTTTTTAAATCTCGGTCTACAAATGAAACCTTCCCCGGACGTTCCCCGGATGCCCTCTAAACTAGGACAAATCCGGGGAAACCCGGACGGATGGCAACCCTACTTACAATCAACGATTGCAACACTGTTTACCATTAGGTGGGATCGCAGTCAAGCACTAGTTTATTGCAATTAAAAAAAAAGATCAACCCAATAATCTCGAAAAAAAACTCTTCGCTCCATAGAATTATTCACATAACTCGACAAAATGTGTGGAGCAGCGGGTTTTTTTTCCGTGATTTTTAGGTTAGTCTCATAGTAAATCTTACATTCATAATACAGTTCATAATACTATTGTTATAAGGAAAGCCTTTTTTTATATGTATATGTAAATAAAAGATATTATATTGTATTCAATTGGTTTTTCTTTTTATGATTGTGTGAAATTATTATCTAATGACCTCTTCTGCTAAAGCGTGGGAGAGTGTGTCAGATTTTTCCTGATTAAAACCCACTTTTTTCGTTCCTTCGTTGCCTTAGAGATGAATATTTTTTTACGGTAGGAAAAATCTTCTAATGTCGAAGCCCACCCTTGGGCGGAGCGGAAGACCGTGTCTGACTCCACCGTTCCTTCTTGCCTTAGTTCCAGGGCCTCGGTGTTCCGCTTTCGCATCAACCCTTGGCCCTTGAAGGCTTCGATCTTGCTGGGCCCCTACATCATCATCATCAGCCTTTTAATGTCCCCACTGCAGGGACACAGGCCTCCTCTCTCTAGGAGAAGGAATGGGCCATAATCCACCACGCGGGCCCAGTGCGGATTGGTGGATGTCACATGTCTTCGAATTTTTGGTTCTAGGACATGCCGGTTTCCTCACGATGTTTTCCTTCACCGTTTTGAGAGCAGTGGTGATGAAATAAATTACACAAAGTAATGCGCCTGGCTGGGTTTGAACCCGCGACCTACGACTCGTAAGTCGGGGCCGTTACCACTCGGCCACCACTGCTCCTACTCGGCCACCACTGCTCCTACAGCTGCTGATAACTCGTTGAGGCGCCTACCTATAGCCCCAAAAGTTTACCATAGGTAACTACAGATCTAAGTCACGCCTTGTGACGGAATCCCATTGTTCTTTATAAAATGCGGTTTTCTCCAGTTAGTCTGAAATTATGTATTTATTACTTTATGTAGGTAAATTGGGTTGGAATTAACGTGACTAAACCGCACTTATTAGATCATTAGACGGTAATTATTTCAGGAATCTAATAGAAGTACCTATAGGTACTTCTAAGTTCACTGTAATTTTTCAATTAGTTTTAATTTTTATATTTGTAAATGACTACAACTTTTTATTATACTATTATTATCCCTTATTTATTTGCAGATTTTTTTCGAGATTTCATGTTAGCGCTAGTGCGGATATACGGAAGAGTAGGTTTTGAAGTAAGTGTATTAAAAATGTTTTATTATATCTAAAGGTTTAAATAAGTTAAACCTCTAAAGTTATAATTGCAGTATCCTTTATAAAGAACTCAACTATACAGTATATAGTACAAAAGCATAATTTCCTGGGTTGCCTAGGTATATATTATGCAAATGCCGATAAATAGGGCATGCTGATATGGGTTTGTGGCACGTAGCCCCGAGGCTCTGTGCGTGGACGTGCCTTACACATGTAAAGTTCAACATATATCATACTATATTAACATAAATATAAATGAAACACTTTTATGGGCAATAAATTGTCTAACTTTTTATATATGGTGCTCCAATTGCATGGGCACAGGACCGAACAGTAAGTAATTTTGATATTAGTAGTTTTTTTCGCTTTTATTTCTTTCTTAAAATTTTAGTCTTCATTTTAGGATGGCTCCAAGTAAGCGGTTGTTCTGAAGTGAGGTACCTAGACTATCTAATCTTAATACATGGGCTACCCAGGTGCCAAACTTCATTTAAATCTGTTCAACCGTTCAAGTGTGATGTAGTGACAATCAAACATCATCATTATCGTCATCCTTTTTTAATGTTACCACTGGTAAGACACAAGCCTCCTTTCTGAGAGAGAGAGAATGGGTCATAATACACCACGCGCGCCAAATGCGGATTGGTGGATGTCACAAGTCTTCGATTTTTTGGTTATAGGACATGCCGGTTTCCTCACGAGGTTTTCCTTCACCGTTTTGAGAGCAGTGGTGATGAAATAAATTACACAAAGTAATGCGCCTGGCTGGGTTTGAACTCACGAACTCGTAAGTCGTCTACCATTTCACATAGATTTCCACATTTCATATGGATGTATGGTAGATGTGGTTATTGGATCAGGAGCCTTAGCAAGGAAGACGGATAGAGTTTAGCACCCTATGTACGAGTAGCTCCATGCTTTTAATGTTGGGGCCACACTAACGTCTAACGACATTGCCCTCTACAACGCGTCAACGCAATATTTACTTCGATAATTATCGCGATAATTATAACGCGCTAAGTCGGTGGCCAAACGGCACATTATCGCGTTAAGTCGTGGCCACACCTAACGTTAAAGTCAATTATGGTGATAATTCTCGACATTTCTCGTTAGTGTGACTCGGCACACAAGTTCAGGTTTAGGTTATAAAACGGATTGCGTTAAAAGCGTTCTGAAGAAGAAACTTCCAGAAACTTCTAGAAAAGTAATAGGAAAGTTCCACTTCAGACTAAAATAGCAACATTACACATTCGTAAAAAAGAAATGATTAATGTCATCCGTACTAATTTAATTACCTCTTTGACGTTGACTTTCTAATTATAATTGAAACTTGAATACTCGTCTTTTTGCTATAAAGAACTAAAGCAATAAAATCAAGCTGCAATTATCAAGACGAGAAAGTATTTATTTTATCACAGTCATTTCATATTTATACCTATTATTTATTTTGAAAAGTGATCCCAGGTGTCTAGAAAGAAACAAACAACTTTTTATTTATTTATTATACACTTTTGTACACCAAGACCAAAATACATTGAAAGGAAAACTTATTATAAAAAAACATACAATCGGCGGCCTTATCACACTCGGCGTTTTCTTCCAGGCAATCCTGTATAGATAGAAATTTCCAGGAGACAAAATAGGGTTGCACTTGGTGCAAATACAAAAGAAAACCATTATATTATCTTACTAATATTATAAATGCGAAAGTTATGATGTTTGAATGTTTGTTACTCAATCACGCCAAAACGGCTGGACAGATCTGGATGAAATTTGGCATAGGCATAGGATACACTCCGGAATAGGACAAAGGCTATTTTTTATCCCGGAAACCCCAACCCCAACCCCAATACCACGCGGCCGAAGCCGCGGGCAAAAGCTAGTAAGAACTAAATAATAAAAAATATATGCATACATACAAAATATATATACAGGCAAGAGAATAAGTAGTAAAACGAACACAAGATCACAATGTCAAGTAATGCTCCTTCACAAGCCTTTTAAACACAGGACGGTGTGCTTTTTCTTAATAATATAAAACAGTATTTGGATGTGAAGCGATCTCATTTGACGGTAAGCTGTGATGTTGACGTTGATAGTAAAGCGTAGTAGTTCATTAACAGCCTATTCACTCTAGCCTTGAAGTAAATTATAATCGGACGGGAAGACAGCACCCGGCAAATAGCTTAGTCATTAATACAAAAGTCCGCTGTAGCGCTTTATTGTCATTATGTCGTCTAACAAAACTTTTAAAACTCGCAGCGCTCTCACACTGCGTGAACGTCAAAACTGCACTAATGTCATCAATGTAAAGGTGTATGGCCTGCAGATCACCTAAGTCAAGTAAAGTGACTGTACGGTACGCCTAATGTAGTACCTAATATTTTTTCGCCCTAAGATGAGTTCCCTGACAGTTCATTTTTTTCCGTGGCACGCATACTACTTTAGACTAAAAAAAAATAATCTGGCAAAATAATTACAAATTGAATGATAAAAAAATACTGTCTTTTGTAAATTACAAAGTAAATTATCGTGATTATAATTTAAGTACATAAAATTAAGTACATAAATTAAAAAAGTATAAATTTAGAAAATGTGTAATGCGTTGAACGGAACTTCTGATTATAGAGATTGACACTACCTAATCGACAAAAAATTTATGAATCGGAATGGCCATCTTGGAATCGCGACCGCATCGCGTCAGTACGAGTGCGTTTGCCTTGCATCCTTCCGATATGGATATAAGCTCTAATCAAGAATCAAGTTCTGATAGTGAAGAGTAAATAAATTATTAATATTTTAAACATAGTGCGTTTTATTTACAGTTTTATCAAAATCCGTACAGTGGTTTTTGCGTGGAAGAGTAACAAACATCCACATACACATCCATCCACAAACTTTCACATTTATAACATTAGGATATTAGTAAGAAAAAAAAATCGAAAATTAGCAATCTGATTCCACTTTCTTTGCCAACTGAATCGATATTATAAAAAAATCGATTAAATTTCGTTAGGTCACTTCACTGTAATTGTCAGACAAGAACTGTCAAGGAACTCATCATAGGACGAAAACATATTAGTACATAATATATCGATAACTTTAGCCCCTTATACGCCTTCCAAAAGTCCAGAACCTCAGTTTTCCTGATAATTAAGATAAATATACCTATAAAAATGGAAGGAAAACCCTAATTAAATTGGGCACAAAACTTTAACCACACATTTATTTTAAAATTCGTTATTTAATTAAATAACATACAATCTAAATATGGCTATCATTATTTGATTAATGGGTTTTTACTTGTAAACAAAGAAGTGTGATATAATATTCGTTCTAATTATGGTAACTATTATATTTATACATTTTTCGGGGATAACCCGGGTTTTATACTATGGTGGTAAACTTATTAACTGCTTGAACATCATGGTTACCTACGTTTAGACATTTTCTAATAAAATATCATCATCATCATGCCTTTTTAATGTTCTCACTGCTGGGACACAGGCCTCCTCTCTAGGAGAGGGAATGGGCCGTAATCCACCACGCGAGCCCAGTGCGGGTTGGTGGATGTCACATGTCTTCGAATTCTTGGTTCTGGGACATGCCGGTTTCCTCACGATGTTTTCCTTCACCGTTTTGAAAGCAGTGGTTATGAAATAAATTACAAAAAGTAATGCGCCTGGCTGGGTTTGATCCCGCCTTTACCACTAGGCCACCGCTGCTCAAGATATATATAGATGTGTATATGATATGTAGATATATATACACCGTGAAATTTTAATGGTTGTTTTCCCTCAGTGAAATGGTTGTGTCTTGGTAATACAAACGTTTGATAAAAAAATTAAATATTAAAAACAAAAAATGGACCTGTAGAGTGCAAGCTAATTATGACGTATCACAATGTGCGAGAGCTTATTTTGGTTTACGCGTGCGCGGCGTGCTGCTCATGCGACTCTAGTAGTACCTACAAATTACGTCTAATGTTACTATTGTTTACGCTTTTTTGAGTTGATGAATATTTTTAATAATTATTTATAAAAAAAAAACTTTTTTTTTTCCTGTATGCTTCAAAAGTACTCCTTATGGCAAGTCATTCTGCCGCGGGAAAACAACCATTTAAATTTCACGGTGTATATATACCCCAAAAAACCTTATATCATAGATATATAATCTAAGGTAAAGGTATATAAGGTTTTTTGGGGTAGGTAAAAGTCATCGAATGATGAATCCCGCCCTTGGGCGAAGCGAGAAACAATGTCAGACTCTTACTGACTAAATAACCTATCCCATTCCTACGTTGCCACATATACCAGGGCCAGAGCCTTCCTTTCAGACGCGAACCTACGGCCCCAGTTGGGCTCGGCAAAAGGCAAAAGCACGAGGCCTTTTTAAATGCGAGGCCATGGATGAGGCCTCACATCTCCCACGCTTAGTTATGCTACTAAGTCTTTGTTTTTTTTCCAGGATATAACTTACCTCATGGTATGTCCTGAAATAGCACACAGGCAAAACTTTATTCCGTTCTCTGAATTTCCTGCGAAAAATCTCACCATACATTTTCGGACACCGGTGTCCGTATACCTATTGTCTTTTATTTGTGTCTGTAATTACGGTAGTCGTAAGGTTGCATTTTACAATATTGCTTTCTTTTATTTTTATTGCGAGTCTATAATTTTTTTCTTTCTTTTTTTTATTTGCCGCATATCATTACATAGTATAAAACAAAGTCGCCTGTTCTTATGTATGCTTAAATCTTTGAAACTGCGCAACGGATTTTTATGCGGTTTTTTGTGATAGATAGAGTGATTCAAGAGGAAGGTTTATGTGCATAATACATGCATAAGTATATTCAATATCAGTTCCCGTGCGAAGCTGGGGCGGGTCGCTAGTTCGTTAATTAATGCCCTTAGGTATGTGTTGATTCACTATTGCAATGTGCTTCAGTGACGTACGGCGTGCGTGTAGGAAATTTGGAAAGGAAAAGCCGTAAAAAAACAATTACCGTTGCGTTAACATCATAGCAATAAAGGTAAATTGTGACCACAGATAAAAAAACTAGTGGTTTGACGTAAAACTGACGTGGATGATGTCCTTTCGGGGAAGCACTAACGCCTGGGTCTTGGTAGAGGCCATGGTTCGGAGCGAAGAGGACCATTTGACCAAGAGGACCATTTTGAGAAAAATGGTCTAGCAAAACCTCGTGAGTAACCCTGGATATCCTAGCACCAACGCTTAGAAGACATGAGACATCCACCAATCGAAACTGAGCACGAGGGGTCGAATACACTCCATTCTAATTTACACGTGTCAATATTGCCGTCTTAACCAAGTTACTATCATTTCGTTAACGTCGAACGAACTCCAATTCCCTTGTGACTGAGCGTTTAGTTGATATCAGAACAAAGGAATTGCGTCGTGACAAATTCCAAGCGTTCGACGTTGACGAAACAATAGTGACTTGGCTAGAAACATCGTGAGGAATCTGACAAGTCTTGGAACAAAAAAATTCAAAGACATCTGACATGCTCTAATCTACCCGCGTGGTGGAGTACGGCTCAGAAGAGGCCTGGGTATCAGCAGTGGGAAATATTGTAAGCCTTACAATATTTCCCACTCTACTACGACGAATTCTAAACGGGGAAGTCTAACAAAAAAAACTAAGGAGCTATATTAATATATGGAGCATCCTTCCTTCCCTCAACATTACCTACAAAATTGCAGTAATGACGATGTCTCGTATTTCCCTTTCTGACGACAACTATTATACAACCGTATAAATCCATTGTTTTCCTGCACAGTTGTATATTCATCTTCGTAACAATAAAACCTGCAACCTATTTTGATGGTGTAAATTTATTTTATTGGTTTAAATATTGTTTACTTCCTCGAGAGACCCATTGATGGGTTTTATACATAATGACGAGTTTGTTATTATATTTCATTCATAAACAATGGGTATTCCATATCCTTTTGAGGATGATGAGCAATGAGTACCTCTTTTTTATGGTAGGTAATGAGGAATCCCGCCCTTGGATGGGGAAACAGTGTCAACCTCTTACTGACTAAAAAACCTACCCCGTTCCTACATTGCCATACATACCAGGGCCAGAGCCTTCCTTTCAGACACAAACCCTTGGCCCTAATTGGCTACGACCCTCCTGCAGGTAATAAGTACCTCACCATCCGCCTTAGTTATCGAAGGCAAGTAGGACTTCTCTGGGATATCAGCAAAATTCTTAGAACCCTGCAGGGCTGATACTTGCTACGGCTATAAAGAATTTCTAAAAAGGAAACCACACTCTTGCTCCAACCTAGAGCGACGTGATAAAAAAAACAGCTTTTCTTTGTGCCGGAAAATGATCAAATACCCTTTCCCACTTTGCGAGGATCGAGAGGGCGTGTCAATGAAAGGAAAAATTTGTTATTGCGACCGAGGTCTGCCACGGTTGCAATAACAAACTTTTCATGCGGTTCGAAAGAATTCTGATTCTCTCGAGCCGCAGGCGCGGAAATATGCAGCCGAGTGCTGCAGTGACAAATTAACATGTATATAACGGCGTTTTTCAGTACTAAGTGTAGAAGAACGAAGAAGTGAAGAAGATACAAATATACAGGGGCTGATGCACTGGTCATAGGGGTTACTTAGTGCCCAGCCGAAAACATTAAATGCAATTAATTATGGCGTATTTTTCCGCACTAGTGCGAAAAACAGAAAACATTTGCGGTAATTACATCTAACCATGTATTTAAGCAATAGGAACATTGTTATTTGTTCGGTGTTCCGAATAATTCAAATTTATTTTTAGGGTAACCCCCTGAAACTAGTGTTAAATATAATAAATATATATTATATAATATAAGCTATATTTCATTATCAATGTGTTAACAATTTTAGGGATAAAACTGGAAATTTGGTCTCTAACGTCATTAATAGGAAGTATTAATTCAACTGCGATTTGTATCCTCAATCATTAGTTCAAATACTTAGTACTTTACTAATTAAACAGAAGGAGGAAAATGGGTCAGACTATTGCTAAGGTAAATTATGTAATAAAACCTACATTTTGATAACTGTAATCTAGGGATTCAAGGTTATTTCTTGGCAAGTGTGCTCCATCGTCGACCACATATACGATTATCGGAAGCCTCTAGCCAAATCGGACTGCGAGTAATGGGTTTTTTTTTTATGGTAGTTGAAAATCATCCAATGACGAAACCCGCTCTTGGGCGGAGCGGGAGACCAGTGTCAGACTCTTACTGACTAAAAAACCTACCCCGTACCTTCCTTGCCTTATTCCTGGAGTCGAGGTAACAGTTTTCCACCACCCTCTAGGCTCCAGGAGGCTTCGACCCTGAAGGGCCCCTGCAGTTTGCTGACAACTCCTTGAGGCGCGCGGGAACGGTGCGCGCCGTTGACGACTTGGACTCGGTCTTACCAGACGAACGGACGGCGAGCTACCCATTGCTCACCGTGCGAGTAATGGGTAGCTCGGCGTCCGGTAGTCTGGTAACAGTCCGGACCAAGCCAAGTCATCGACGGCGCGCTCTGTTCCCGCGCGCCTCAAGGAGTTGTCAGCAAATGTAGAGGCCCAACTATAGGGCCAAAGCCTATTTATTGGGACCCAGGGTCTCTTTCTGAAAGGAAAGCTTGGCCCCAGTGCGAAAAGCAACGAAGGAACGGGGTAAGATGTTTAGTCAGTAAGAGTATGACACTGTTTCCAGCTTCGCCCGAAAGTGGGATCCGTCATTGGATGATTTTAGCGCACCATAAAAAAAACACACCTTTAAATCCTTTGTCTGACCACGTGGCTGAGCTTTGAGGTGACATCAGAACAAAGGAGTTGGGTGTGTCAATTCAAAGCGTTCGACGATAACGAAACGATATACCGCCATTGTACCCATAGATATAGAGCACGGCCGTCGGATCTTGGCGAGTTTGAAGTAACAACTAAATTTCGCAGAGCCTACTCTGCGAAATTTAGTTGTTATTGCTGTTAAAAACTGATATTGGCATTTTGGCATTTGCACAAAAATTTCAAGCGCTCAAAGTCGCAGAGTCTAACTTCAGACTCGCTAAGATCTGAGGGCTGTACTGTTTGTGTGAAATTGTTACTATTTTGGTGTACAATAAACATTATACTCATCATCATCCTAGCGGTATTAGTCCCGGTTGCCAACCTTGGCTTCCACCTCGGTGCCCGGGGTCCGCTTTCCTGCAAGCACGCCTCCACTTCGCTCGGTCTTTTGCGTCCTTTGCCGTAAGCCCATTGGCACGCATATCGTCCCTTACGACGTCGATCCAACGCCTCTTAGGCCTTCCTCGTTTACCGGGTCCCGGCGGAGGCGGCATGTCGAGGCATCTGCTACCCACGTAGTCTGCCGGTTTTCGTAAAACGTGGCCATACCAACGTAAGCGACCCTCCTGCAGTTTATCCGCTATGTCACGGACCTGACGGCTGCCCCGGATGCGGGAGTTTTTAATGCGGTCTTTCCGTGACACTTCCGACATCCAGCGCAGCATATTCATTTCCGTGACAACAACAATACACAACAATAAACATTATACTATCGATCTATATAGTTAGTGACAAATGTTTGTGTTCTGTGTCTGGGTGTAATTTATCTATAACTAGTTGCCCACCCCAGCTTCGCACGGGTACTGATATTGAATATATTATGCATGAATTATACACTGAACCTTCCTCTAGAATCACTTTATCTATTAAAAAAACCGCATCAAAATCCGTTGCTTAGTTTTCAAGATCTAAGCATGCATAGGGACAGAGCGACTTTGTTTTATACTATGTAATGATGATATGTATGTAATTAGAAATATATAAGTATGTTTATCAGTTGTCTCGTACTCATAACACAAGCTCTGCTTAGCTTGGGATTGCATGGCGTTGTGTGATAGTTGTGGAATATATTATTATTGTTGTATTATTATCTATCTCTACTTATGTGACGGAGGCTCAATTCTCAGAAGACACACCCACGTTGGTCAGCCGGTACTGACTCCCGGATACATAACACAGTAACTGAGCCCATCAAGGCCCTTCGACTTAACAAGAGGTTATATAATTAATGGATCTGTCTCCGGGTGGCGCCTTGCAGTCTGTTCATAAGCGTCTCTTAGTAAATTTAAGCGAAGTATAAACGTATGTACTAAATTCTCAGATATTCTGAAGAATGTAAATATGTAATTTATTTAAAATTCTGTTTTGTGAAATGTTTGTATATCATATACATAAAAATATCTGTATCAGAGCTGAAAATTTTAAAATTTATATGTACATAAAAATGTCTGTGCCAACGCTGAAAATTTTAAAGTTTTGATAGACGACAATACCAATGAAGCGCTGCAGCGGACTTTTGTTTCGTCTGTATTTTATTTCTTTTGTTTAAACCTGCACACTGCACCGTTCCGGAGTCTTATGTCGACATCGCTACCGGCCCGCGCTGAAAACCAGCGATGTGGCCCATCTAATTGTGCATGAAGCCGCAGCCTTATGCTACGTATACGTCAAAATCGCACTAATGTCATAAATATCAGTAAAGTCACTGAACAACACGCCTCATTTAGTGTATAGTACATACATATCGATGATACCTAATAATATCTACAAGACTCTTATCTCAATCAATAGAATCAGGAATAAATGTTAACATAAGCATTTTAACAATGCAAAAACAATTTCCATCGGCAGATTATTTATATCTAAATACCTATTGATACTCAATTTTATTACAAAGATAATGTAATTAGAATTGTGTCATTACTCCAGCATTCATTAATGTTCACTTTCAAATAACAAAGAGAATGAGATCAGTGCTAGAAACAATCACATATTCTATATATTATGTACTAGCTGTCCCCTGCGGTTTCACTCGCATTTTTAGTTACTGTCTTGCTCCCATGGGTTGTAGCGTGAAAAAATTTTATCATCATCATCAGCTTTTTTAACGTTCCCACTGCTGGGACACAGGGCTCTTCTCTGGGAGAGGGAACGGGCCGTAATCCACGCGGGTCCAGTGTGGTTTGGTGGATGTCACATGTCTTTGAATTTTTGGTTCTAGGACATGCCGGTTTTTCCACGATGTTTTCCTTCACCGTTTTGAGAGCAGTGGTGATGAAATAAATTACACAAAGTAATGCGCCTGGCTGGTTTTGAACCTTCGACCTACAACTTGTGAGTTGGGGCCTTTACCACTCAGCCACCACTGCTCTCTGTCTACTGTCATTGATATTATCTCAAAAAAATTCGTAGCCAAGTTCATATCGTTCAAAATTACAGAATAAAATGTAATTGTTTCTGCAATGCTTATCGCTACATCCTGTAGTTTTATGATATTTAATGATAATTACGCTGATGCGTTTCGATAATAGAAAGAGAATCGACGCAATAGGTTCAACAAACAAACTCTTTTGCTTCACAATATTAGCATAGATATATTTTATTGTAAACATGTTTGTTGACTTTTCTAGAATACTACTTTTATTTGTATATGGAAATTTTCTGACGTAGTTCTCTCTTAGATCATTATTCTTCTATTCAGTGAAAATTACTCATGAAAAATCATCTATATAAATATAAAATGAGAAACTAACTGACGGACATATTAACTCACAGCTGAAATTACTGGGCCTAGGCCCAGTGTGAATTTTTGCGCTACGTTTTTTCTTTATGAAGTAAACGAGCCTTAACCTTTCGATCTTGTAATTACAGACACAATTAAAGAACAATAGGTGTGCGAAGAGAGAGCAGTCGTGGCCGAGTGGTAACGGCCCCGACTTACGAGTTGTAGGTCGCGGGTTCATACCCAGCCAGGCGCATTACTTTGTGTAATTTATTTCATCACCACTGCTCTCAAAACGGTGAAGGAAAACATCGTGAGGAAACCGGCATGTCCAAGAACCAAAAATTCGAAGACATGTGACAGCCACCAATCCGCACTGGGCCCGCGTGGTGGATTATGGCCCATGCCCTCTCCTAGAGAGAGGAGGCCTGTGTCCCTGCAGTGGGAACATTAAAAGGCTGATGCTGATGATGATGAGGTGTGCGAATGCCCGGCTAAATGAATTAAGAGAGGATCTTGCTAAACTTCACCCCCTAAAAAGATGAAACGGAAGTCCAAAGCTTGTATGTTTTTTTGTGTTGTGGGAACACATTCATTATGCGTACAGCTGAGGTGTGGAATTCCCTGCCAGGGTCCTGATATCTACAACCTTGGAGTCTTTAAGTCGAGAGTGAATAGGTTACTTCTAGACAAACGTGCTCCATCGTCGACCACATCATCGCTTACCATCAGGTGAGATTGTGGTCAAACGAGAGCCTACCTAGAATAAAAAAAAAATAAAAAAATCATACAATGATATCTCTGGCCTTGGGGCAGAGTACCTTTTTGGCTAAAAATACAACTTTGCCCTTTAGTTGCCCTTTGTGTTCTAGGGGTACAAGATTCCCCGTCAGATATTCCCCATGGTCTCCTAGCTGGTGGCCATCAGCCCTTACTGTTTGCTGTCATCTCTTTGAGAAGCGCGAGGAGCTGTACGCGCTGTTGACGATTGAATTCGGTCCGGTTAAGTTCCGGACTGCCGGACGGCGAGCTACCCTTTGCTCGAAAAAAAATTTAAAAAAAGCGCTTTTTATACTTACAAAAAATCATGAGTATCCCAGTCCCATGCATCAATTTATTATTGTAGGTCAAAATAAAAACACTTTAATTAGCGTTTTTTTGCTTGGATACCTTTGTCTAACCAAAGGTTGAAAATTTTGAAACGCTGTGTTAAAATTTGTTCAATATTTTAATGGAAACTTATATATAAAATCGAGTCGCAGTAAAAACGACTATTGTATTATAAAATAAACGATTTAATTTCAAATCGAATTAAATCTTTATTTAAATAAAAAAACAAAAGTCTTTGACCGAAATGACGGGTCATGGTACGGGTCTGCTTCGAAAAAATTTGAGGGAATACTAATAAAAATAAAATGAAAAGCGGCCAAGTTCAAGTTGGACTCGCGCTCCAAGAGTTCCGTAATGTCCGTAGAAAAAAACGGGATATGAGAGCCCCACTTACGTAGGAACCCTGCAGAAGGGTCGAAGCCAACTAGGGCCAAAGTTTCGCGTCTGAAAGAATGGATCTGGCCCTGGTATATATGGCAACGTTGGAATGGAGTAGGTTGTTTAGTCAGTAAGAGTCTGACACAATTTCCCGCTCCGTCCAAGGGCGGGATTCGTCATTAGATGATTTTTCCCACCATAAAAAAAACCTTTGACTATAAAACCCGGAAAAAGTAAAAATATTTTTCAGTAACAAATTGCAATGTAAAATAATTTATCACTGCAGAAACCTCCTTACAAGCTGATGAGTTCATTCACCTTTATGTGGTTATTTTAAATCATCATAGCTACAACTACAATACATAGTTAAACGTATGTACTAACGTCCAATGCACCCGAAGTAATCACAATATAAGCTATTTTCATATATTTAACAAATTCAGACTTCTAGTCATAATCATCATCGTTCCAGCTGTAAGATGTCCCTCCACTGCTGGTCATAGGCTTTCCCGAAGCGTCGCGATATGGACCGGTCTTGTGCGTCTTGCATCCTCCCGTCTCGAATTCTACAAACCCTCATCATCGGTCTGTCACCGGAAAATTGTAAACACAGTTAGATTGTAAAATATCTAGAGAAATTGTAAACTTATTAGAAACTAATGAATTTAAATTAGATTATATTTTATTTTATTTATTTGGGAAAACAAACGGTGATACATTAAAATTTTATAGAAACCATAGAGTTCAATAAATGTGGATTGTGGTGGAGAGGGAGAGGGAGACCAAAGAAAATATGGATGGATTGTGTGAGAAGGGATATGAAAGAAAGAGGAGTTAGTGATAGCGAGACGGGTGACAGGACAGAGTGGAAGAAAAAGACATATTGCGCCGACCCCAAATAAAACGGGACAAGGGCAGGAAGATGATGATAGAGTTCAATAAATGTACAACCAACAACATTTTCCACATAACACAAAACAGTGAATAAAATTAAAAATTGGATTTGTTGTATATAAGACGATTTTTTCACAATGTATTGAGAAATTATTATTACTTACGGTGACAGTTCCATCTTGTTGAAGGCCTTCAAGCCTTGGGCGGGAAGGTGGAACGTATCACACTTTCACTGACTAAAAACTCACTCTTGTTCCTTCGTTACTGTTCAGACCAGGGTCAAATCTTAATTTGAGAAGCAGACCCTTTGCCCCTGTAGGTTTCGACCCTGCTGATATCAAGCATGCGTTGAACACTCCGAGTCATCCTTAACTTGGGCTCGGTCCATAAATAAAACTACTAACCCCACGATATCTCGTTGTTATAATTGACAAGTTCATAAAGCTTTTTTTTTTTATGGTAGGTGAAAATCATCCAATGACGAAACCCGCTCTTGGACGGAGCGGGAGACCAGTGTCAGACTCTTACTGACTAAAAAACCTACCCCGTACCTTCCTTGCCTTATTCCTGGAGTCGAGGTAACAGTTTTCACCACCCTCTAGGCTCCAGGAGGCTTCGACCCTGAAGGGTGACCCCTGCAGTTTGCTGACAACTCCTTGAGGCGCGCGGGAACGGTGCGCGCCGTTGACGACTTGGACTCGGTCTTACCAGACGACCAGACGGCGAGCTACCCATTGCTCACCGTCCGCGAGCCAGTGTCTACGGTGGCCGGATATCGGCAGGATCGCGGCGGCCACGGCTACGGCGAGGGCGCTGTTGCCTTTGCCTTATGCGGTCGGCCTCCTCCTTTACGAGCATTACTGCTTCGCAGAAGGAGGCGACCGCCTGCCATTCCTCTTCGCTGCGGACCATGGCCTGAACCAGGGCCCGGCGCGAGGTCGCCGCCGCCGATCACCCCCACGAAGACACGGCGATGCTCTTCCCAAGCAGGGCAGACTTCCACCGTGTGCTCCACCGTGTCCTCCGGGCTCGCCTCACAGTGGCGACACCCGGACGAAGTTCATAAAGCTAGTTTTAAAGTGTTGGTCTTATAAGATTTTGAATATAACACATACGTTTAGCAAAAATGATAGCATCATTAGATGTCTAGTTTAAATTTGTCAATGTTGTTATAACATTTTTTATTTCCAAGCAGTAGCATGGCATAGCATCAGACTTATAATGTTCCCACTGCTGCACTGGGACTCAGGCATCCTCTCTAGGCGAGTTAATATGCCGTAAGTGCGGGTTGGTGGATGTCACATGTCTTCTAAGTTTTAGTTTTCGGGATATTCCTGTTTCCTCACGATGTTTTCCTTTCCTAGCAATCCAATGTAGAGAACATTCTTCTCTGTTTTTGATAATATTCTATTTACTATAATATTCTTACATCACAAAAAGAACGATGACACAAAAACACCATAGATACTAAACATAATCTCATCACAAATAGCTATGGTTTTTTACACATGCCATAATTAAATCGTTACCAAGGCCGACAACTGGTTTTCGGTAATTAAATATAAATGATGACATTGTACGAGGTCAAATGTATGGTGGCCCTTTACGGACTTAGTGAACATATTGCTAATACATTTCGTAGTATTGTATTTTAGTTATTGTCAGAATGTTTGTATCCTCCTCCTCCAAGTATCGCCATAACGACCAATCCTGTGTGTTTTACTATGTGTTCCAAATTAGAACAGGATCGATTCACAGGGTATGACGTCACGCGGTACTGTCAAATCGAAAATATTTTTGCATAATTGAAGAACTCGGAGATGAGTAAAATTGAAAAACTAGATTCTGATTAAACTTTTTACGTTCATAGTTCGTATATAAATTAAATTTTTCCTAAATAAATTAAATTTTAAAAATATCTAGCCTCGGTTTTACAGTAAATCGTAAAGTCACAACATTCTCATTTGGAACGCATTCATCGAATTCTCGCAACCATCCTGTAGTTGTGGGACCTACCAACGAACTTTTCTGCCCCTTCAACTATTTATTCTGCCACCAATATGTCCTGCCTATTACCCCTAACGTTAGTCTAAGAATACACATTTATTTATGTAGAAGTAAAGCTTATAATAATGAATATTAAATTGTTTTTATTTAGGATAACTTATGTACGGATTTATAAATCAAGGAGGAGTGACGGCGTGTTGTAAAGCTTGCCACCAACACTTGAAGTGATGACCACGACCACTCTGTCAAGGGTGATACCGACAAAGAAGAAGAAGAAGGACAACATAGTAATTTGACGATTACCCGCCTCTCATCAAAATGAATGAGAATTACCAAGCAATGGCGTCGGCTTTACACTTTTCCCACTGCTAGGCCTTAGGCCTCCTTTCTAGGTGAGGTAATGGGCCGCAATCCACCACCCGGGCCCAGTGCGGATTGTTGGATCTACGAATTTTTGGTACTAGGACATGCCGGTTTCCTCACGATGTTTTCCTTCACCGTTTTGAGAGCAATCAAATGGTGATGAAATAAATCACACTAATTAAAGCGCCTGGCTGGTCTACAACTTGTAAGTCAGACCCTTTACCACTCAAAATTGTCAAGAATCGAAGTAAATTGTATGGAGCCTATGTCCACAAAGGATACAGCAGGTCAGAAGTTTTCTGGGGCCAGGGGTTGTCCGAAAGAGAACCCCTGGAATGCAAGGAATCGAAGTAAAGCCTAGTTATATCCACAGGAAGACTGCCAGATAGAAGCCATCGGTACCCTACACTCAAAGAGAGAAACACTCTTAGTTGGAGTCATATTGCCTCGCCCTCCTGCTACCCCAGTAATCATAATTATCCTTATTACCCGACTGCCAAAGAAGGAGGGTAATGTTTTTCGAGTGTATGTAAGTATGTATGTATGTCTGTTCCTTTGTGACCTCCTGTAGCCTAAACGGCTTGATGGATTTTGATGTATGAGGTATCGTTAGATTTGTCTTGATTACGGGAGTGTCATAGGATACATTTTATCCTAAAAGTCCCACGGGATAAAGACATAATAATATTTTTTCTAAATTTCCCTTTAAAAAAATATGTACTCGTAATCTAAAGCCAAATGTCGTCGAAATAATTTAAAATGGTACTTACATATACATAGTCTTCTACATCTACAACATTTTCGTTAAATAAAAACAGCTAAAAAGTTATAAATAAAAAAAATATTATTAAAAAAACAAAATACCCGACTGCACACTAAAAAAAGAGTAAAACAAGCCCCACAATACAAATTTACTGAATATAATTTATAAATGTTGATGGAAAGCATCGCAGGCGGGGACCACCTTGACCGCCACCAACGAAAATTCTGCTAAATGGTGCACAACAGAAATGACTATAAATAAGCCTCTGTTGGTCCCCGCCTGCGATGCTTTCCATCAACATTTATAAATTATATTCAGTAAATTTGTATTGTGGGGCTTGTTTTACTCTTTTTTTAGTGTGCAGTCGGGTATTTTGTTTTTTTAATAATAATTTTTTTTAATGCACTAGACCCTCCTACAATATACTTAACTAAATCCCATACTTTATGCACATTGTCCAGCTGAATTGTTTCAATGTAAAATAAAGATAAGCTCGCAGTGTATTTATGTTTATATTTAAGATAACTTGCTATCTTTGTATTTTAAGTTTTAAGTTGCTACTGTAAGTTGGTCGGCTGATTTGGAAATGTAATCATTTGTAAAATATTTAAATGTTTCTACAATGTAGTGTTTATTAGCGTATATTAAAATGTTTTGTATAGCTAGTCGTAATTTGACCACAAATTTTTAGTACTTGCATTTCAAATGTAGTTTAACGTTCATTTTATTTTATTTGTTTATACTTTATTGTACACTATATTTACTACAAATATGCACAGGACAAATTTTAGTTGTCAATTTGCCGATTGCAATTTTTATTTTTGGTTTTGGGATTTTCAGTAAATCGGATCAAGTTACCTAAAATAAATTCTACCTTTTTTTTAATTTGTACTTGCTACAGACCTTGACAGTCGGTAGAATTTCGAGGAATATTTGCAATGCGTGGCTTCGAAACTGGAACGGACTGGGGTTGTCCTCAAGCGGCTCCTACCCAATCTAGGGAGTCCAGACGGCTCATACTGGAAACTCTAGACAGTTATGTATATGTGTATAGTATAGTAGTATAGTATATCGAGGGTTTATATGAGAACAGTGGTGGCCGAGTGGTAAAGGCCCTAACTTACGTGTTGTAGGTCGCGGGTTCAAACACAGCCAGGCGCATTACTTTGTGTAATTTATTTCATCACCACTGCTCTCAAAACGGTGAAAGAAAACATCGTGAGGAAACCGGCATGTCCTAGAACCGAAAATTCGAAGACATGTGACATACACCAACTCGCACTGGGCCCGCGTGGTGGATTACGGCCCATTACGCTCTCTTAGAGAGGTGGCCTGTGTCCCTGCAGTGGGAACATTAAAAAGGCTGTTGATGATAATGATAGTATATCGGGCTGGTATCCGCAACTCCACGCTTAAAGCGCGTATTTTGCGTAAGGATGTATGTGTGTATAAAGTCCTAGGAAGGTACTACATAATTATATTCTCACTAGTTTTCTGCCAGTGGCTTCGTCCGCGTAAAAGTAGGGTTCTCCATACAAACTTTAGACCCTCATTACATCCCTTTAGGAAATGAATTTTGAAAAACCCTTTCTTAGTGTTCGCCTACGTCATAAAAGGAAGCCTTGTGCAAAATTTCACGCTCCTAGACCCAGTAGTTTTGGCTGTGCGTTGATATGTCAGTCAGTCAGTATCTCCTTTTATATATATATATATATATTATTGATTATAGGTTCGCGCTAGACCGCTATCTCACCTGATGGAAAGCGACGATGCGGTCGACGATGGAGCGCGCTTACCTAGAAGTAACCTATTCACTCTTGACTTAAAGATACCCGGATTGTAGCTATCAGGAAACACCGACTCCGGCAAAGAATACCACTCCTTGGCTGTACGCATAATGAATGTGCTCCCAAAACGTTTTGTACGTATATGTGGGACATCCACCATGTACCATTATAGATAATAATGTATTAAGCACATTACCCCTTGTCCCTGAGCACCAAAACGCTTTCATTACAATGTATTTCTATCCACGTTGTCCTCGCGTTTCATTTTTATAAGCCGAAGGTACTCATGCAAATATACTGGATTCAGCTGACCTAGGAATTAATACTGCAGTGTAAGTATATTGATATTATTTTGTTGTTACATTATTCAGGACACGTTGACTCTAATGCGGGATTTGGAACGTGGTTAGGTTTGTGAGTTTGCATTTAATAGGTGCACGTCATTTTATTATTAAAATCCTTGTAAACGGGCTAGTTTTATGACCATTTCTTGCTGCAATTCTACAGGGTGTCATTGACATGTTAACGCAAACAAATACCATAGATCCAGTATTCTAGACCCCCTAGTGGTGGATTTTTTTGTCGGTGTTTCCTTAATTTTTTACGTTTTTTAAAATTATACCGTATAAAAACGTTATTTTAACATTTTTAGCGATAAAAATTAGTGAATTACATTCCAAATTATATATATATAGCTGATATGTAATCAACAACTTGCCGGCTCAACACTAAGCAACAATTGCAGCAATTTAGCAGTGTAGCCCGGTGATATACTTAGCCAAGATATTTTAAACGAACGGAGCAACAAAATTTGGCAGAAATACAATTGTAGAACCTTACTGGACTATATTCGGGAATATATTGCGCAATTAGAGTTTAATTGCTATATATTGATCAATATTGGGCAACAAAAATTGCCAACAAAATGGTTTTTTATAGTCTGTTGACAGAGTCTTTTAATGTTTCGTTCTTGACGTTTTAAAACTTTATGACAGCTGTCAAACGAAGCGGAGAGAAGTCGGCCACCTTCTGGAATGTTATAGAATCCTGGTACTTATTACTAAACCTATATATTTTCCTATTGGTTTTTTTCTAACAATCCTTAATAAATAAAAGAAATTTTGCATTCTTCATCTTAAGAATGCGTAACTAACTAACTTTTTAAAATATTGAAGCCATTTCATTAAGAATTTCGAAATGCATATAATGGAATCATTTATATATTTAAAGAGTAATATTATCTTATTAGTAATTGGCCATTTCGAAAAATACATACAGCATGGCCGTCGGATCTTGACCGAAGTTAGGCTTTGCGAATTTTAGCGCTGCTGGGCTTTTTATATAAATTTAAAGGCGCTAGTCCCAGATGTTTTTCTTATATTTAAAATAGAAAAGACATTGGATATAAATATAAACATTATAATCCCGCTCAGCAATGTATACGAGCATGACTTACAAATATATTCCTACCGTGCCTGCAGCATATGTCAGTTCTGTCGCTAGCGCATTCTGCACACCTGTTGATCCGTTTATTGTTTCAATAATTGCTTCATATTGTTTAGACTAATCAGTATTTATGAGCGGTCTCAAATTCGAGGAAGTTTAGAGACTAGAGTGGTCGTCCAGCCCTAGGACAGGGATGGCAAACCCTTGTAGCAAGTGGTTTTTTTTTCGTTAGGTAAAAATCCCGCACTTGAGAGGAGCGGGAAATAGTATCAGACTCTTACTGACTAGACAACCCACCACGTTTCTACATTGCCTTTCATAACAAGACCAAGCGTTCTTTTCAGAAACGAAATCTTGGCCTGGTCCTAGAACCAAAAATTCGAAGACATGTGACATCCACCAATTCGCACTGGGCCCGCGTGGTGAATTATGGCCCATTACTTCTCCTAGAGAGGAGGATTGTGTCGCAGCAGTGGGAACATTAATAAGGCGGATGACGAAAAGTGGCATTGATTTTAATATATATACCTACAATAGATAGATTAAAGACAAGAAACAGGTACTGTTTCCTGCTGTTTCAAATAATCTATATGTTGCTTATATATCTTGCACTGAGGTAAGTAATTATTTTGCCGCGTGCCACCACAGGGACGCGTGCCATAGGTTCGCCACACCTGCTCTAGAACATCGCGTCACAGGGTTTATATATTATCGCGGCGCCAGATTACTGCCGTGAAACTCCGTAAACAGGCGTGAACGTTAATGTAGACAGTTTTTATGTATAGCTTGTTTTTTAATCCTAGACTACGATTTGACAACTTAAAATGTCAAAACTCCAGGAGAAAATTGGGAACATGATTTCTAGAGTGTGAACTATAGCTTTTTTTATGGTGGGAAAAATCATGTAGTGACGATTCTGGCTCTTGGGTTTAACGGGAAACAGTCTCAGACTCTTACTGACTAAACGACCCACCCCATTCCTTCTTAGCCTTCATACCAGGGTCACAACTTCCTTTCGGAAATCGGACCGGGGCCCCAGTAGGCTTCGGCTATGCAGTTGGGCCTCTACATTTTGCTGACAACTCCTTGAGGCGCGCGGGAACACAGCGCGCTTTCGATGACCTAGCTTGGTCTGGACCGTCACCAGGCGACCGCAAACGATTTATGTCATTTATTCAGGGCGTAGAGCAGTGGTGGCCGAGTGGTAACGGCCCCGACTTACGAGTCGTAGGTCGCGGGTTCAAACCCAGCCAGGCGCATTACTTTGTGTAATTTATTTCATCACCACTGCTCTCAAAACGGTGAAGGAAAACATCGTGAGGAAACCGGCATGTCCTAGAACCAAAAATTCGAAGACATGTGACATCCACCAATCCGCACTGGGCCCGCGTAGTGGATTATGGCCCATTCCCTCTCCTAGAGAGAGGAGGCCTGTGTCCCTGCAGTGGGAACATTAAAAGGCTGATGATAATTCAGGGCGTATATTCGATGATGAATTCATGGCACTAATGTGGAGCCACCATTGCATTCGTCACTTGTTTTATGCATTTGGAGTGTTAATTTAAAATAGGGTCTTCGTGATTCAAATTCGGCGTACTTTGCGTCATGGGGAATACAGTCTATGTTAATACAGATATTTTAACGTTTATTATAAGAAATTGCAATTATTTGTTGCACATTTTAATTCCACAAATTCCGTTCCATCATTGGACCACAAGACGTAAGGCATTGCGCCACTTTTACATAGTGGATATCCCACTCATACGTACAAAGCGTTTTGGGAACACATGCATACTTTATGCGTATAGCTAAGGAGTGAAATTCCCTGCCGGAATCATTAAGTCATGAGTCGCTTCTAGGCAAGCATGCTCCATCATTGACCACATTATCGCCGTTAAATGAGTGGTCAATTGCGATCCTAAATATAATATTAAAAATTATTTAACCAGTAAATTATACTATTCCCACAGCTAGACTTAGGTCTGAAGGAATGGGCCGTAATCGCCCAAATGAACCCAGTGCGGGTTGGTGGATGTCACATAATAATATGTTGATCTCAGGATGTTTTCATTTATTCTCTTGAGATGAAACAGTTTATAAAATGTAAAGCGCCTGCCTGGGTTTGAACTCAAGACTCTACTCGTAAAATCGTAAGACGAGGCCGTTACTGTACTACTAGGCCACCACTGCCAATCAAAATCAAAATAGTTTTTATTTCACATAGGCCTACATGGGCACTTAGTGCACGGTTCCAAATTGGTCGTTTCCTATGGAGAAGAACCGGCAAGAAACTCCATGGTTACTCTTTTAAAAAATAATATGCAATGCGATAGTAGTTATTGCTGACTACAGTACCTAATAATATATAATATTAAGTTATTATAAGAAATTTTTAATATGTTAAAAAAAACGGAATAACATTCCACATTAATCACACAACGCCATCTAGCCCCAACTAAGCAAAGCTTGTGCTATGACAATATATAAATATATATATATTTTATTTTATTTAAATAAATAGTTATGAAGTTAAAATCCAAAAATGAATTTTAACGGCCAAGTGTTTAAGAGTAAATATGTCTTCAATTACTATAATGGTATTTATACTAGAGCCAACATCACAATTTCTGGCAACATTTACTGGGCGAGCGATATATTTAGATAGATAAATTACACCCAGACACAGAACAAATGATCGTGCTCATCACACAAACATTAATTATCACGACCGGAAAACAAATATACGACCTTGTTCTAGGGTTGAGCAAGAAGGCGTGTCAGATTTTTACAGACTACACTCACATATTCCACAACTATCACATAACGTCTAGTCCCAAGCTAAGCAGAGTTTGTGTTACGAGTACTAGAAAACTGAAAATCATACTTACCTATTTCTAAATTCATACATACTATAGATAAATTCCACCCAGACACAGAACAAATGATCGTGTTCATCACACAAACATTTGTCCTGGGTTTTTTTTTTTTTTTTTTTTATGGTAGGTGAAAATCATCCAATGACGAAACCCGCTCTTGGGTGGAGCGGGAGACAAGTGTCAGACTCTTACTGACTAAAAAACCTACCCCGTACCTTCCTTGCCCTATTCCTGGAGTCGAGGTAACAGTTTCCCACTTCCCTCTAGACTCCGGGAGGCTTCGACCCTGAAGGGCCCCTGCAGTTTGCTGACAACTCCTTGAGGCGCGCGGGAACGGTGCGCGCCGTTGACGACTAGGACTCGGTCTTACAGACGACCGGACGGCGAGCTACCCATTGCTCACCGTCCGCGAGCCAGTGTCTACGGTGGCCGGATATCGGCAGGATCGCGGCGGCGACGGCTACGGCGAGTACGCCGTTGCCTTTGCCTTATGCGGTCGGCCTCCTCCTTTACGAGCATTACTGCTTCGCAGAAGGAGGCGACCGCCTGCCATTCCTCTTCGCTGTGGACCATGGCCTGAACCAGGGCCCGGCGCGAGAGGTCGCCGCCGCCGATCACCCCCACGAGGACACGGCGATGCTCTTCCCAAGCAGGGCACACCTCCACCGTGTGCTCCACCGTGTCCTCCGGGCTCGCCTCACAGTGGCGACACCCGGACGTCTCCTCCGCACGAATCCGGTGCAGGAATCTCCCGAACTTCCCATGTCCGGTGAGAACCTGCGTCATGCGGAAGGTGAGGACGCCGTGAGGTCTATCCAGCCACGCCTCAAAGAGGGGCACTACCGCTGAGATTACGGTGTGCCCAGCGCTGGGTTGCGACAGTCGCTGTTTCCACTTCACCATGAGATCTCGCCGGAGCTCCTTCCGCCACGCCTCGACATGTTCGGGCAGCGGATCTTCGCCCCGGCGTTGCACCTCCACGCGCTGGTCGTGCATGCGTGCAAGGACTGTTGCCTCCAGCATTTGTCCTGGGTGGGAATCGAACCCAACGACCTCCGGCATAGCAAGCAGGGCCACTAACCACTAGATTAGCAGGCCAGTCATATGTATTTCAGTTGATTTTGCATTCCAGCTTACCCTTCAGAAAATCCTAGTCACAGTAAATCCGATGCTCGCTACATCGGCTTTACTGGGCGCCTACGATTTCTAAATCAAGCTACGTTTAGTGACCTACATTTCTTCTAGTTGGAAGGTACTAGAGTATAAGCACTATGAAACCATGAACCTCCCCTCTTAATATTTTTACTAAATGATGTAATGTTATTATTTTGTTGCACGATTATATTTCCTACGGTGTCATTAACAAGGTTGAATTTCAACACCTTCAAAACTCTTGCTATATTTGGATGCAATCAAATGTTGTTAGAATTATTTATTTATATTTTATATGTACTGGTAAGAAAACAACGTTTTGTAAGGACTTACTTAATGCCTATTTCTACCATCATCATCATCATCATCATGTCAGCCGTACGACGCCATAGGGCATAGGCCTCCCCCAAGGATCTCCACAACGATCGGTCCTGTGCTGTCCGCATTTTCTACCATAGGTGCAATATAATGGCACATCTGTTTTTATTTTTTGTTTTAAATAAATACCTTTAAAACATCTGTTTTTTAATGTATTCAGAGTGCATTATGTCATTTCTGCAAAAAAAAATGGAATTGACCAAGTCATATTTTAATGAAGTTTTTTTTTTGAAATTGTTGAATTGGGTCGTGGACCACGAAGGACAAGGCGAGACTACTTAGATATCTTCCTTAGAAATTACAAGAAGTGCCATAGAGCTGGAAACAATGAAAGAAATGTAGGCCTATATCCAGCAGTAGAACAGGACAGGCTAGACCTAACCCCTTAGTTTGTTTCCATGTTCCTCCTCAGGGCCAGGGCTCAGTCAGTAGAAACACCGGGTCCATCTAGTTTAAACTGACGAGAAAAAGTGATTTTTAAAACTGATTTGCAAAATAAATCAACATAGTAAAAATAAATCCTTAAATGTCATCGACATAGTGTTCTGGCTTGTTTGATTCCCTGTCCGTCTCAATGACGATCAGTTATGGAGGACCAACATTCTCTGCAAGACATTGCTTGCAATCTCTTAGTCTTGGCTGATGCAACCCAATCCAACTTCTTGCAATATATTACATAAATGTTACTTATTTAACATTTAGTATTATTATAATATAATTTCCTATATTATATACTTGATGACTTCTGTTATGTAAAAAAATCAATTTAATAAATTTTTGTAAGTTAAAAATTATAAATTCTGAATGAGTTGTGTAAAAACAATCTGTGTATTGATAATTCTTACTTTAAAAATTCATGAGAAAATTATTAATGCAAAATTAATGTGATTTATTGAAAAAAATAATTTACTTTAAAAATTCACGAGAAAATTATTAATGCAAAATTAATGTGATTTATTGAAAAAAAAATAATTTGCTTTAAAAATTGAAACATATTGAAAACAAAAATGTGTATTTTGTGTTGTGTATTTGTGTAAGTCACTTTGTGTATGAGGGATTTTTTATAAAATATAAACAACAGTTTTTTAAAAAGATCAAATGTATATTCGCTACATTTTATCAAAGCTTATTCAGCCACAATTAGCTAGAGTATTCACTAACAGTCTTATTATTTTACAAGAGTATAAAATCACTGCCACAATCGAAAAGAAATGCAATGGGTACATAGAAATGCAAGAAACATCGTTCAGTATGGTTGACAACAAAAACTGTCACAAACATAACATAATCGACAACACAGAGTTGCCACACCAACTCCGAATATTTCTACTAAGTTATTCTACTTACCTACTGTTAGTCAATAAATAATCACTTACACTATGGTAACTTTAATAATTTAAAGAACGTACGTTCTTTAGTCGTCGACATTACTTATAAACAAACAGTTTATCAGCGGATAGTCGGTAGCAGTCTTTGGTTCCCTATATACATAATTACAAAGTTTAATCATCTTTAAAAACGAATAAATTTCCTCTTCTTCCTATTCGATGAAAATGCAGTTCTGCTGAATGATATCAATTTGTGGCGAATTGATGAACATATTACTGACATTGTATTCAAATGAAATGAATTAAATTATTTGACATGAAATGGGATGCAACATTACGCTAACTTAACTAATAAACTCCCGTAGGATCTAGAACCAAAGCCATTTTGAAGGAGTAACGATAAGACGAAATATAGAAATTACTTAAACCTAGTACACATTAGTGGGGTCAAGCGCGACCATTTTGATTGTTAACTAACAACACTTAACACTAAAACAGTTTTTTTGTTCAGTACACTCCGGTGGGATCTAGGCCCAACATTTTTGAAACACTAGCAGAGTTCTTCACACGAAACAGGATTTTTTCAATACACTCCCGTGGGATCGAGCACGAACATTTTGACGAACAGGATGTAGAAACTCCAAAAAAGTAGCTCAGGATATTTGAGAAGATTATCTCAAATCAGTAGACACCGGTGGGATCCAGGATAAACATCTTGATCACTTGAATAATAATTTTCTTCAAAAATATAAAAAAATCTTCCGAAAATCAATAAACTCCAGTGGGGTCCAAGCCGAACATTTTCGTTGATTTTCTTGAAATATTAGATATTCTTGACTTGATTGATGATTTTTGGGATCTTCAATAGATGCCAGTGGGATCCAAAACTTTGATATCCATGTTAAATTATTCTTGAACTTGAAAATATCGATCTTATTTACGATGTAGGAGCGCGCGCGGAATAGAGTGACGTGCGTTCGCTTCCGTGGATGTCTCACGACTGTGGTAACGAGACCACGTGCCTTCCTTTTATAACCCGCTGCACACTCGCGCATATTTTTTGCGATTCGAATTTGGAAGCTTTCAGCCGGGTGGGCGTCTATGCGCCCCCGCCCTTATGTTTTTTTTTTGCAATGTTTTTTTAATGCCACGTTGCTAGTTAACACATGCCGTGGCAGATAATAGACAATTTAAATATCCAATGATTTTGAAAAAAAATCTGATGGATGTTTGATTTTAGAAATAGATTTTTTTATTTATTTTAAATATTTTGTTCAATATAATGCTTTATTAAATTAATATAACTATTCATATAGTTTTGGTTTTAATAATTATAAATAATTTATCCTGTTGAAACCTTGTCAATCAATATTCGCGTTATTACTGAAAAAATATTTATTAATAATACTTTATTTTCAAATATCATGCTTTTTTATAATTTAATTTACTTTAGATAAAACAATCGCAAATAAAATTTTAAAAAGTCAATTCCAATATTGTCACGGCTTGCATAAAAATAATTAAAATAAATTGAAAACAATTTGCTTTGTACAATGTTTAATGATGATGTTATTTAAAATACGTGATGATTGAGATCCATTATAATGTAAACAGGGATTGTTTTGATTAATCAACATTATGATTAAATAATAAAGCAGTCTTTAGATATGACTGTGTGGAAAAATAAGAGTTTTAATTACTACCAAATTAGTAGTTTATTAGATTGATATAAATAAGGCATTTAACATCTTAGAACCTTGATTTATTTAATAACGTTTGGTATTTTATTTATATTTTTTTATTGTATAATGTCTAGAATTTTGGCTATACTTTTATATTCTGTCTTTAAATAGTGAATTTGGTTGGTTTCAAATATCAAAATATGTTGAATAATAGTTTATATTAAGTAGCTAGTAAATAATACTTATATTTATCCTATAAATAAATAATTTAATTTTTTAAATTATAAAAAAGTTTTTTTTTTATTACTATTTTAATTTATTTTAGTCAACTATATGTAACTGAAAAATGTTTTCATTAGTAAACAGTAGTTTATGTCATTAAAATCATATTTATTAATGTTTTTGTATTTTTTTTAATAACAAAAAAATGTTATAGGTACCTAACCTATTAAACAAGCCACTATAAAATTATTTAAACTATATTTATTTATTTCTTAGTAAAAACCTAATTTTAATTACAAAATGTAGTTAATTAATGTAGTGGTCATATTAGTAGCTGATAATGGTTTTTCCAAATGATACTATATTACGCTCATGTCATACAACACAATAAACAAAGCACTATTAGGTATATGTTGGTTATTTTACATACGTATATTTTGATAGCCTTTAAAAGCATATATGAGAGATTCATTGAGGAAATTTATGAATGAAACTTGTTTACTACTAAGATTTAAATAAATCATTACGCATGTAACATGTGGGTAGGTATGATTAATAATAATTGAATAAAAAATAAATATTAAATTTGATAGTAAACCAAAAATACAAATTGTTTTTTTCGATTAATATGTGTCGTAAATGTAGTGGTACCTTAGTTAGTGTTAGCCTTAAATTTTTAACAATAAAAAAACCGGATTAGGATAAATTTTCTGAATAATAAAAAATACAAATAAATTAATACCAAAACAATTTTTTTTTTATTTAGTTTGATATGGCGACTATAGATTTCCTAATACTAATAGAGGAATGAAGATGAAAACCTAAATAAAAAAATGAAAAAATAGAAACAAATATTATTCATATAATTACAACATGTATAGTTGGTCACACTAGCCGCGTCAAGATGTTCATTCAATGGGACTTTGAACTTGTCTCGAGAGAAATCGTTACATACCCGTGATAATTGACCATTGCCGATAATTCACTTACGCATTTTTAGATTGTACTTTGTAGTGACATACTTTTGATGTATGAACAAGTCTGACTTTTAAAAAACTGTACACCTATATGTCTTTCTCTATATCTCTAATTACGGTATTTGAAAGGTTAAACTAACGATTGACTGAAATTCTAAGTGATGATAAACAGGGATGCAATCGTTGATATGAGGCGCACTAATTTATTAAGGAGCTGAGATTCACTCTAGACTTGAAGACACCTAAATTATAATTGGAGGGAAAGGCAAATCCAAATAGTTTCAGTATTTTGATGTATACTGTATAAACTACGTTTCGCCTCGTCCTTAGTGTCGAGCGTAGAATTTTTATTAACGTGAGAGTTTTTTTATGCTGGGAAAAATCATCGAATCCCGCCCTTGGGCGTAGCGGGAGACAGTGTCAGACTTCTACTGAATAAACGACCCACCGTTCCTTCTTGCTTTAGTTCTAGGGCCCCGGTGTTCCGGTTTCGCATCAACCTTTGGCCCCAGAAGGCTTTCGACCCTGCTGCGCCCCTATAGTAATTGCTGACAACTCCTTGAGGCGCGCGGGATCAATGTCGGCCTTATAACAACGTAAGGGTAGATACTGGTCATACGCCAGGTTGTCTGATAGTAGAAAGGAGATCACGTCATCAAATCATGCAATAAAAAATGCATCCTATAAAATACCGAAAGGATAACGCTACTACGGCTGAGCTCAAGGCTTTGTATATTGGACTTAATCAAATCTGGTTTATTAATTAGACACTTCGCACGCCTTTCCACCGAGTTCATACTTTTTTTTCAAGTACATCCGACTTTGTTATTTCTTATCTCTGCTTTCACACGGCACTTTGAAGTGTTCTAGACTCCATAGTTATTGTTTCAAGTAACCAGACTACGTACAAAACATTTTAAGCCCTGTAGGTAACCTGAACAACAAAACCGAACCCTTATAATCCCTTAAAGGGTGCCGCTTTTTGTTTTAAAAACTTTGTTGACTTCCAACTAAAATAAAACAATGTAAAGACAATAGTACAGAAGTAAAACATATTCAATATTTACGAGATTATAATTTGGTATTTCTGTCAAAGAATTACAGGTGACGTGGGCTCGGGAGTAAACAATAGATGTTTTATGACGGTCTTTGAAGACAATAATGAGTTTCCGACGATCTAATTTTTAATCCTTGGGGGTTCTATTCAGAATCATGCGGGTAGCAATAAAGTTTAGACATTTAGACGAAGTCCAGGAAAATTTGCATAGATAAGAAGGGTTATTTAAAATTTGCAAGCTTTTTGTTGTCTCCGCGTTACCCGTTTTGAGCACGAGAAAGAATTTTGCATTTGGTAAGTAGGTACCTAGTATATTATTACGTTGGTATGTAGGGTGGCTAAGTGACGCATAAAAAGAGTGTGTTATTTTCTGTGGTTAAATGGACGTCATGTAAATAATATAATTACCAGGTAATTCGATAGTGGTATAGGTATTGAAGACGTAATACGAATAAACTACCGAATAAGAAATTTAATTTTACCTTTTTTAGCTAGTAGGTAAACTTATTTCTTACCTAGATTTGTTATATACGGTAAATTAAAATAACCAACGTGTCGCAACGTGTTCTTAACCAACCTGAACAATATTAAAAATGGTATATTAGGTCATACGGCAAATAAGTTGAACTATTTGCTGTGAATGCGCAGTGCCCCCCAGTTCAAGTGGGACCCAAAAATCGATTACTGTTATAACCGAGTCTCAGTCGAGGTGGGGGGTCGCGCGCGCCACCACACAATCAACTTATTTGCGGTGTACTATATTGTGTTATTAAATAGCTTTTGCCAGTGTCTTCATTCGCGTGTATGTAGAAAATATATAGCCATTACAGCCATACCCGCGATTTAGATTTAAATATGTATTTTGAGTATTTTTTAAACTCTAGCCTGTAAACTGGCACAATTTTGGCTTTTAAGCTTTGAAATGTTCTTAATTCGAAATACTTAAAACAGAAATCTATATATATACTATAATTATTGTAGAAAAAAAAATCTATTGGTTAAATAATTTTTGAAAACGATGTTAATCGCGTATTTGGAGTTTACTATTCACAAATAAAAAACTAAAAATACAAGTCTTTTCTCTTTATACCTAATATTAGTGTAGTGTGTGTTATATTAGTGTTCATGACAACAAACAACTTTTACTATGGGACCAATCCCGAAATCAGTTCATTAATCGTCTAACTGGTCAAAATGTACTGAACTTGCTGATTTTTCCCACAGGGCACATTGTGATTTGGTGGATTGATTGAGGAAGCCGGTTTCCTCATGATGTTTTCCTTCACCGTTTTGAGAGTTGTGGTGATGAAATAAATTACACAAAGCAATGCGCCTGGCTGGGTTTGAACCTGCGACTTACTCATAAGTCGGAGGCTTTCATTATCATCCTTTTTAATGTTCCTACAGCTAGGACACAGGCTTTCTTTCTAGGAGAGGGGGAATGGGCCATAATCCAACACGCGGGCCCAGTGCGAATTGGTGGATGTCACTTGTCTTCGAATTTTTGGTTCTAGGACATGCCGGTTCCCTCACGATGTTTTCCTTCACCGTTTTGAGAGCATTGGTGATGAAATAAATTACACAAAGTAATGTGCCTGGTTGCATTTGAACCAGCGACCAGTAGGTCGGAGTATTTACCACTCGGCAACCACTGCTCTCCAGCTATTTCTTAAACTCTTGAACCTCACGCGTTCGCACATCTATTGTCTTTCTATTATGTCTCGGTATTCAAAAGGTAAAATCATAGTAAAACCAACCTTTATTAAAATTCATAATGTTGGTAGTAATATCAATATATTATTGACCTAGTTCCGGTTTTTGACGTTACTGACATTAAAACGTAAAATATTAATAGTTCATCAATTTGTGGTTATATGCACATTCTTGTTTGAAACAATGCAGCAATATTATATCATTAATTTAATGTTTACTTGGCTTTGTATCTTACGTATTTCTTATGTAATATCTTTGAATACTGTTGTCTGAATGTTGTGTTGTGTTGTTTAAATGTTGTTGTACTATTTTGGTGTACAATAAAGTTGTATTCTATTGTATTCTATGCCCAGCAATGTTGATAATCTACAATTGTTAACGCTAGTAGAAAACGAATCAAATGTGTGGAAATTACATCATCTCAATAAAATTCGTAGCCAAGTTCACATCGTTCAAAATTATAGAATGTAATGTAATCGTTTCTACATTTTGTAGTTTTATGATTTAACGATAACTGCTACTACTAAATACCATACTAGAAAACTCGTATAACAAATAAATGGTTTAAACACATAAATAAAATTTGCAGTTGTACACTAATCTGGAGCCATTATCATCAGCCTTTTCAATGTTCCCACTGCTGGGATACAGGCCTCCTCTCTAAAAGAGGGATGGGCCATAATCCACATGTCTTCGTATTTTTGGTTCTAGGACATGCCGGTTTCCTCACGATGTTTTCCTTCACTGTTTTGAGAGCAGTGGTGTTGATATAAATTACACAAAGTAATACGCCTGGCTACCCGCGACCTACAACTCGTAAGTCGGGGCCTTTACCACTCTGGAGCCGTCATTTAAAAATGATTTCTCAGCTCCATTTTATTGACATTGCGACTGTTTCAATCATTCCACATACCTATTGTTCAGCTGCGTAAATACATAAGACATAAACTTATGTAATTGTCGTGTTAATATGTGTAGGGGATTTTTTCAGGAGGTTATTTATTGAATTTCGTGTCTTTTATCGTTATATTGTGTAGTTTATTTGACAATGTATTCAATGGAAGATGCTATAAATCTATACTAGAAGTTGTTTGTTATATCTATGACTACAATCACGTGTTTATGTCAGTCACTAATTACCAGTCCCCTTACATATAATTCTTCTGTATGCTTGTTTGTCAACTATCTCTTCCCAAACGGCTCGACCAATATAGATAAAACTTTGTGTGTATATTTGAATGAATCCCTGGACGGTTTGAAAATACAATTGGAGCCGGTAGGTCGTTGATATCAAACTCGCAAAAAAAAAAACAAAATAATTAAACTATTTAGAGGCCTATTTTAACTGTCAAGGTCTATCAGTAAAAAAAAGAAGTTATTCGCACGTTTCAAAATGTAAAAACAAAACAAAAAAAATACATTTTATCATTAAATTTATTTATAAATAACGTTACTACGTTTAAGTTTTATTTATTCATATGGGCCGAAGATTATTCGATGGAACGAAGAAAAACGAAATTTGTAGATACTATTCTAATTTTATTAAAAATCAAACAAATTACCAAACATCATTACATAGTATGAAACAAAGTCGCCTGTCCTTATGTATGCTTAGATCTTTAAAAGTACGCCACGGATTTTGCTGCGGTTTTTTAATAGATAGCGTGATTCCAGAGGAAGGTTTATGTGTATAATACATGCATAATATATTCAATATCAGTACCCGTGCGAAGCTGGGGCGGGTCGCTAGTACCTATTACAAAAACCACATGCCATTTTTAACCACATCTTCTAAAAACAATTAATTGATTTGATGGTTTTATTAAAATAGCCACAAGACATTGGCTGTCTCGTTCAAAAGTTGTCAGTGCACTAAACAGGTATCTTAATGACTTTATTAATTGATAAGTAAATAAGAAAGCAATTACTATCAATATTTAAATATTAATGCAAGTTGTTATCAACGTATACTATTATAAAAATGGTTCTTTGGCAACTGGCGATTACAATATATTGTTACGAACGTGAGTAATCAAATGCCGGTTTACTATGAGAGAGATTTATTTTCCACAAACAAAACACCAATTTAGTCCAATCGCCAATAAACCACTTCGTAATGCACTCTAGAGATCCGTAAGAATATCGCTTAGGTCGTCGTATGGATGAAAACGTTCTTCACTTGACTTGGATATTCGCACTTGATCGCAGTCGAAATCAAACTGACTCCCGTCCGGCCAGCGAACACGTATTTATACTCAGAGCCAAGAAAATTCTAGATACCGAAGGTTCGAGGCCACACCAGAACAAAAGAAACCGTTTCCGCGAAGCAATAAATTATTCTTATTACCAACCGGTAGGTAACTACTCGACCCCACGACTCATACGAATTTCGACTCTATAGTAAAAGATTGAAGGTACAAATTCCTTTACCAAGTTACTTAAGTACCTACAAAAGTTCTCAGAATTATTGAGTACCTACTTATACGTGTCGGATTTTTCTAGAATTTGCTAGGCCCTGGTACGTACTTCTATTCTGGAGGTTTCGACTAGCAATGCGTTTTAATTATTCGGTGATACTTTCAGCTTTGTCGAAGAAACGACGTGTTCTATTTTTACGGCGTAACAGTGCCCCCCTCTTAGTCATGCTCGTCCCGAGCATTATTAGATCCACGGTACGGCGCCAGTCTATCCAAGTGGACTACCTTAGGCTTCCCTCTTAGTCCTTTCTTGATGCGATAGGTCACGTCGTTAATCCTTTTCATCACGGTGTAAGGTCCCTCCCATCGAGCTTGAAGTTTCGGCGACTTCCCTTTTCGTCGGAGCGGGTTGTGGAGCCAGACTAGTGCACCTTCTTCAAATCCCTTGGTGTTGGCATTACGGTCGTACCTAGTTTTCATTTTGGAGCTGGTGTTCATGCTATTCTCACGTACTCGTTTATGCACTTCGTCCAATTGATCTTGAAGGTCACTGACATAGTCCGTAACTGGCTTGGTCTTGTCAGGTGGCACGCCAGTTATAGCATCGACTGGAAGTCTCATCTCTCTGCCGAAATTCACTCTTGCTGGAGTATATCCCGTGCTATCGTGCACTGCCGATCGATAAGACATCAGAAATAGTGGAATATACCGGTCCCAGTCCTTCTGATGGTCATCGACAACCTTAGCCAGGTGATTCTCCAGGGTCTGGTTAAATCTTTCCACCATTCCGTCCGACTGTGGATGCGCAGGTGTTGTGCGTGTTTTGTAAATCCCCAGAAGGGTACACATCTCCTGGAACAGCGCAGATTCAAAGTTACGGCCTTGATCGGAATGGATCTCCAAAGGTGCGCCATATCGGCACACTACTTCTTCGACCACCTTCTTCGCTACTGTCGTCGCTTCCTGATTGGGAATGGCAAAGACTTCTGGCCATTTTGTGAAATAGTCCTGGATCACCACTATGTATTTGTTTCCATCATTTGTAATTGGAAATGGTCCAGCAACGTCGATGGCAATGCGTTCCCATGGGGCTCCCACATTGTACAGCTGAAGCTTGCCCCTGCTTCTAGTCTGTGGTCGTTTCACAGATGCACACGCTGTACATTTCCGACACCATTGCTCTATGTCCTCTCTACAATTGAGCCAGTAATACCGCTGTCTCACTTTCAGTAGAGTCTTCTTGATCCCTAGATGTCCACCAGAAGCACCATCGTGTATTTCCTGTAGCAGGGGGACCACTTCACTTCGTGGTACTATCACTTGTGTGGTCACCTCCTTGCCATCGTTCGATTCCCATTTCCTACAGAGCACATCATTCTCCAGGACTAAACTGTCCCACTGCGCCCAGTAGCTCTTTGTGACGGGACTAAGTGACGATACTTCACTCCATTGGGGCCTAGCTCCACTACGCATCCAGTCCAGTACCGGTCGAATATCGTCATCTTCTTCCTGGGATTTCTTGAAGTTGCCTTCAGTTCTAATCAAGTTCACGTGTTCTCTGGCTTCGTTTTGCTGGCAATGTCTGCAGTCTTCATCACACGGACGTCGCGACAGGGCATCAGCATTGTTATGCCCTTTTCCACTCCGATGTTCCGTCACGAAATTGAACTCCTGCAGCTGCTCGAGCCATCTTGCAACTTGACCCTCCGGGTTTTTAAACTGTAGCAGCCATTTCAGTGCAGCGTGGTCGGTCCTTAACGTGAACTGCCTTCCTATGAGGTACTTATGGAAGTGCTGCAAGGTTTTTACTACAGCCAGCAGTTCTCGTCGAGTAACACAGTAGTTCCTCTCGGGCTTTGAAAGTGCCTTACTGAAGTAAGCGATCACGATCTGTCGGTCATCTTGCACCTGTGACAATACGCCACCAATTCCCGTATTGCTGGCATCTGTGTCAACGACAAATCTTCCATCTCTGCTCGGATACCCCAGTATAGGTGCTTCACATAGCCGCTGCTTCAGCTCGTTGAACGCTGACTCACAGTTGTTGTCCCAGATAAATTCTCTTTTATCCTCAGTCAGTTGATGTAGAGGTTTTGCAATGTCAGAAAAACTCATAACAAACCTTCTGTAGTATGTGCATAGCCCTAGAAATGCACGTACTTCTGTTTTATTCTTTGGAACTGGCCACTGTTGCACAGCCTTTATCTTCTCAGGGTCGGTTCTCACTCCATCAGCGGAAATCACATGTCCTAGGTAGCTGACCTCCTTCTTGAACAGGGCACACTTCTTTGGGCTTAGTTTTAGGTTAGCCCCTCGTATTCTGGTGAACACTTTTTCCATGTTCCTTAGGTTTTCCTTAAAAGTGCGGCCCATTATAATGACGTCATCCAAATATACTAGACAGACGTCACCAAGAAGACCAACCATGACTCGTTCCATGAGGCGTTCAAAGGTTGCTGGAGCATTGCACAACCCAAAAGGCATGACGTTAAATTGCCACAGGCCATTGCCAATGCCCGTACTGAACGCTGTCTTTTCTTTATCCTTCTCGCTGATTTCCACTTGCCAGTAGCCACTTTTCAAATCAATGGTTGAAAACCACCTCATACCACTGAGCATATCCAGCGTATCGTCGATCCTCGGCAAGGGGTAACTGTCCTTCTTCGTGACATTATTCAGCATTCTGTAGTCGACACAGAATCTTGTACTGCCGTCCTTTTTCTTTACAAGAACGACAGGAGAAGACCATGGGCTCGTAGAAGGTTCAATTATTCCACTATCAGCCATGTCCTTTACCATTTCTGCCACTTCAGTTTCTTTAGCCCAGGGTATGCGGCGCGGTCTCTGTTTAATTGGTCTAGCATCACCTGTGTCTATTTCATGCTTGACAAGACCTGTTCTTCCGCAGTCCTTTCCCGTTGCAAAAATATCCCGAAACCGAAGCAGAAATTCCTTGGCTTGCTGTAGTTCTGAGGTCGACAAATTGTTCTTAGAATTTTCCAGAAGTTGCTGGATGTGATCAGGTTCACCTTTTGTCGAGTCCTGCTTCACTGGAGATGTGTTGATTTGGCGGAGATACTTCACTTCTTCACATCTTCCAACAACACTGTTTTTCTTCAAGTGGACCTCCTTTTTCCCAAGATTTACAATTCGCACTTTAGATTTCCCTTTCGTCATTACCAATGTCCTCGCAGTGATGAGTTCCGGATGCCGGGCAGTATCCTCAACTATTACACACCTTTGTTGCCTGATTTTCTTAGGGAATTTTACTTCAACTAAAGTTTCTGTTCTCGGAGCCAATGTAGTATCTTTTAAACAATAGAGGTTACATGTGTTTACTCCTCGCAGGAACACCTCTTGGTCTGGAAACTTCAATACGCCCCTATCAATGTCCAAAACACACCGGTACTTCCGCAAGAAGTCCAAACCCAGAATGCAATCATCAGTAATATTGGCAATTAATACGGAGTGTGTGTACACTTGATCACCAATTTTTAACTCGATATCTGTATCACCGAGGACGGAGACTGGCTGGCCGGTTGCTGTCTGAAGTCGGCAGGATGGAGACTTTCTTTGCCACAAGATTGTGCGTTTCAGCAACTCAGGTCTTATAATAGTCCGTGACGCCCCGGTGTCAACGGTGAAATTGCAAGCACGTTCATTCAGTGTTCCTTCGATGGTCAAACTATTTCCGTTGTGGACTTGATTGATGGTTATGGTTGGGGCCTTAAGTTGACCAGCCAGCACCCGCCCCGCGGCCCTGGCGACATTTAGTTTAACGACTCTTCGTTAACTTGGGTTCCGGAGTCCACACTTCCTCTCTTTCTTTTGGGGCAATCGGTACGAATGTGCCCTTTTTCTCCGCACCCGTAGCACGTCGGAATATAGCGGGACTTTGCCGAAGAAGAAACCACACCTTCTCGTTGGCGTGGCTGCACTGAAGGCGAGACCACCACTTCTCGAACCCTGTGCGTGCGTGAATCCTGTCGTACGGCTTCCACTTCCAAAGCGTGAGCCATCGCACTCTTCAGAGTTTGGTGGTGTCCAAGTCGCACCGTAGCTCTTACTTCAGTATCCCGTAGACCGTCGATGAATGCCTGCACCAGATATACTTCCACGGTCTCCGGTGTCATCGACACGTATGCGCGCCGCACCAGCCGTTCAACCTCGACACCCCACTGTTGGAGGCTCTCGTTGGGCTTTTGTGTTCTCTCGCGAAGCTGCGCGCGGAATACGTGCTCGAGGTGCTTGTCACCGTAGCGGGTGTCTAACCCTTCCATTAGACGCTCCAAGGTCCTACCGTCCGAAGGAAGGTTCTCTAGGACCAGTAGGGCGTCCCCACGTAGAGCTAAGGTTAACGCCGCGAAAGACTGCTCATCATCCCAGCGGTTTGTCTTCACCAACGTTTCGAATTGGTATTTGAAGGCAGTCCATGACGACGTGCCGTCAAAACGTGGCACATCAAACTTTGCGGCCGACGTACAGTGGGTGTGCGCTGATGAGCCAATGGCAATGGGTTCGCGTGCTTCCAGCTTGACAATTTTTCTATTGATGTCCAGCAGGCGATCTTCATGGCCATCTATTCGGGTTTCCAAAGTATCAGTTCGGGCGGAAACCTCCTTGACCTCTAAGGTGAGATTCTTTACTTTCTCGCCCAGCGTGACGAGGCCGTGATCGATTTTCTCGAGGATAAGGTTCTGCTTAGCCTCTTGATCGCGGCGAGCGGCTTCATGTTCGCGGCGAGCGGCTTCCTGTTCGCGGCGAGCGGCTTCCTGTTCGCGGCGAGCTTCTTCCTGGTTAGCCGCGATTAGGTCCTGGAGCTGGCGCTGGTTAGCTTCCTGTTCGCGGCGAGCGGCTTCCTGTTCGCGGCGAGCTTCTTCCTGGTTAGCCGCGATTAGGTCCTGGAGCTGGCGCTGGTTAGCTTCCTGTTCGCGGCGAGCGGCTTCCATACTAGCTTGCATGGCGGCCAACATTGCAGCTAGGTTAATTTCCGAGGAAGGTCCTGTTGGCGCCTCAGCAGCTGCTGTTACTCCCACACTGACCTGACCTTCCTCCTCCAGACGGTGGCGCGCAGCATCCATCTCCGTTTGTCTCCTTGTTCGTGGTCGCTGTTCGTCGTCCCTCTGTAGTAATGGCATCTCACTTCTGACACCAGTTGTTACGAACGTGAGTAATCAAATGCCGGTTTACTATGAGAGAGATTTATTTTCCACAAACAAAACACCAATTTAGTCCAATCGCCAATAAACCACTTCGTAATGCACTCTAGAGATCCGTAAGAATATCGCTTAGGTCGTCGTATGGATGAAAACGTTCTTCACTTGACTTGGATATTCGCACTTGATCGCAGTCGAAATCAAACTGACTCCCGTCCGGCCAGCGAACACGTATTTATACTCAGAGCCAAGAAAATTCTAGATACCGAAGGTTCGAGGCCACACCAGAACAAAAGAAACCGTTTCCGCGAAGCAATAAATTATTCTTATTACCAACCGGTAGGTAACTACTCGACCCCACGACTCATACGAATTTCGACTCTATAGTAAAAGATTGAAGGTACAAATTCCTTTACCAAGTTACTTAAGTACCTACAAAAGTTCTCAGAATTATTGAGTACCTACTTATACGTGTCGGATTTTTCTAGAATTTGCTAGGCCCTGGTACGTACTTCTATTCTGGAGGTTTCGACTAGCAATGCGTTTTAATTATTCGGTGATACTTTCAGCTTTGTCGAAGAAACGACGTGTTCTATTTTTACGGCGTAACAATATAAAATAAGTCTGATCTACAGAAATTGTAGTATTTTTGTTGCCTATGTATCTTTTTATATAAATAAAACAAAATGGCTTAATTTATTATATATCATCCCTAAAATGTTCCCACTGCTGAGACTTCACACTGCTGAGGAGTCCTCTCTTGCTGAGGGAATAGGCCGTAATCCACCATGCGGGCCCAGTGCGGGTTGATGGATCACATGTCTTTAAAGTTTTCCTCACGATGTTTTTAAATTAATTAGATGAACCAATTTAGATGATTTCTTTTTGTAACACTATCTGTAGAAATCTCAGGAAAGAAAACGAAATTTAAAAAAAAATTAAACGATGATATTTAAATGAAAAAACATAATAAAGGGGTGCCCTTTGTGTGCACACAATATTTTTTACGATTGAAATAAAAAATGCTTTATTTTACTTTAGAATTATAACCATTTAACCAACTTTAAAATATAACTTATAAATAGTTTGAAAGTGGCGCCAGTGACTGAAAAGTTGAGAGGGAACCGTTTGTCTTGGTATGGCCATGTAAAAAGGAGGGATGAAACGCATGTTACAAAAAAAGCCATGAGTATAAATGTGGATGGATGGAAAGGGAGAGGGAGACCAAAGAAGATATGGATGGATTGTGTGAGAAGTGATATGGAAGACAGAGGAGTTAGTGATAGCGTGACGGGTGACAGGACAGAATGGAAGAAAAAAACATATTGCGCCGACTCCAAATAAAACGGGACAAGGGCAGGAAGATGATGATGATGAACCAACTTTAAAATACATATACTATCTGCCATAATCATTATCATCATCAGCCTTTTTAATGTTCCCACTGTTGGGACACAGGCCTCCTTAGGCCATAATATTTATGCAAAAACTAGTAACTGGCTCCAACTTCGCTCGGGTGATCCAAATCTTTGCAATTTTTGGTTTTTACTATAATATACATGTATTATACATTAAAACCTTTCTCACGAACCACTCTATAATACAACGAAAACTGCATAAAACCCGTCTAGTAAACTTTTGTAGTTTATTGCGAATAAAATGACCAACAGACGTGGTTTTTTTTAAATATATTTATTATGTAAGGATGACTTTTAGGCGCTCACAGGTAGGTCTCAATAACATCACAAAAATTCGGAAAAATATATAATAATAAAAAAGGGTCATACTGCCCATTAATTTTTAATGACTTAAAAACTTGCGCAAATAGTTTGTATAGTAAAATAAAAATAATGTTTACACCCCCCGTACCCCCGTGTTTGTACCCCCCTGATGTATATTGCACTGTTGCGTCATTCTTTTTACGTTTTTTTAATTATTTTATAACCCCATGGACGCTTTGTGCAAATGACCCGCTATTTTAAAATTTAACAATTTTATTAGCTTTTTTAACACTAGCACAAAAATAAAAAATAAATGTTCATTGTTAAGTCCATTGTGCAAAAATTGCAACTTTTTTAAGGGTTTCGTGTAATTAGAAAGCGCGTAAGGTCTAACTTTCTCGAGTTTCTTGGAAAAGAGATGTTTTTTAGCGAATAGCCCACCCATTTGCTAAAAGAAAAAAATGCTAAAAACATGCGTCAATTATTATATTGACGCTGGAATTACATCTTCTGAGAAAGACGTCATTTACTGTACCTACCATTATTTTAAATTAAACGGACCAACGTGACAGCTCTAACAAAGTTGGGCATTGTCCTTTGCTGTCAGTTTAATCTGACTAATCAAAAGTTAAAATGTATTTTCTTTAAATTATTTAAAAAAATATATACAATAATGCTTTTTCACTTTTCCAGAAACTGATATACATGTGTAATACTATTTTTTTATGTTGTGTTTCAATTTCTAGACAGTTGCCAAAAGTGCAATTGCGTTTATTTATTCACAAAATTCACAGCTCTTTTACAAATTATACTTAATGATTTCTAATTAAAAATTAAAAGATTTAAAATTAGTTTTCCAAACATTTATGCATCAGAAACCAACAAAAGTAAAACGCTAGTCTCATCAAAGCATAGTAAATAGTATGTGATGTGGGCGGGTGTGTTGAAGTGGGTGTGAAGAGTTGAAGTGGTGGATGAAGTAGTGTATGAATTAGTGTATGAATTACTATTATTAATAACTATTAGTGATTAGTTTGTCGCATTTGCTAAATAGTGATATTTTTTTGTAGAAAATAATCAATGGTTCCTAACTTCTTCATCTTTTTCTTTGTCGGTATCACTCTTGACAGAGTGGTCGTGGTCATCACTTCAGATGTTGGTGGCAAGCTACAACATGCCGCAACTCCTCTCTGACTAATTTAAGTTACATTTATACTGTATTACTTTACATAGGTTCATACCTAGGTAAAGTAATACAGTAAAATTACAATTTAAATTAACAACCTTTTATGTACTTAGTAATTTACTTCAACTATCCAGTTTTCATTGCTGACGTAGATCATCATCATCATCATCAGCCTTTTTTAATGTTCCCACTGCTGGGACACAGGGCTCCTTTCTAGGAGAGGGAATGGGCCGTAAACTACCTCACGGGCCAAGTGCAATTTTTTTTTTTTTGTTCGGTTTGGTAACGTCGATCGCTGACGTAAATAAATTTGCAATATTAAAGGATAACGCACAAACCGCCGTCAGCCCTGCGTCACTTACGTAGAGTTATTAAAGAATTTAATACCACGTTGTACGTCACCTTCCTTCCTGTGGCATCTCTACAAGATAATTTAAGATTAATGACGAATGACGCAGATAAAATTAGTAACCATAATTCTATTATTATCTGTAAACCACAGATTATTTAGTACATGTGACGTCATGACTTAGAACATTGATATTACATACGTGTGTTATTTTTATATTTTTCCTCATAGTTACATTTCAAATGTGGTCAATTTTTTTTTATTGTAATTTAGTAATAAAAACGGTAATATAATATGTATTTTTTATTTTATTTTTTATATATTTAAAAGGAGAAAGGGAAGCCTTTGCCTAGCAGTTGGATACAAAGTAGGCTATTAAAAAAAAATTATTCATCATGCATTTGTCTAAACCCTTATACCAAAATAATAATATGTCTCTGCACCACCCATAGAAATATAAAACTTATATCTATGGCACCACCCTAAGGTCAACTGCTAGAAAATACCTATTGCATTAAGTCCGCCTTTGTATAAAGGTACAAGTGTATACTTGTGCATAAAGTTTTAATAAATAAATAATAAAATCACCAGTGTTGTGTTTAACCCTCTCTCTGTCACACCCCTTCTTTTACGACCTGTCTTCAAGTTTTTGTATGCTTTCTCATACATTTCTATGGCTCAATTATTTCGCTTAACTACCGAGTGGATTGTTTGAAATAATAAGGTCTCCTGACTGCTCCAATTGTTCGCTTTGGCTACTGAAATGGTAACAATAACAAGGACCACCTTCAGACATTCTTTTGTTTCTATTCGTATCTTTTTAGAAACTTTTTTGGTACACCTGCTAAGAGAAAATAATTTGCATCTTTTAATGAAATCATTTTGACAGATGTTATTAAATTCATATTTATAAAACTGCATTTTCATAATGCATGTTATTAAATGTTTATATGCATGGCTCAACATAAAAATCATATAAAATACTTTTTAATCGATTGTATACAATTAATCAAAAGTTACGTTATTGATATCTAATGACAATATGTCATAAATCCATAGCGTTATTGATGAAAAATTGAAAAGAAGCATTATAATAAGAACATAATTTATACGTCTGCTAACTTAATATACAATTATTGGTTTCACTACGGACAAATTTGAATAAAAGAAAGCAGACTTGAACTCCGTTGGAGAACGTTTTTCGCGGATAACCCTACTAATTTACGTAGCACCGAAATTTGTAAACAAAGTACGGAGATACGTACCTTTAAAATTTCGGCGGGTTATGCGAGGCCTAAATTAGAAATGTCAAAGTCAATGAACTGAGAGCACCATGTGACTAGGGTCACAGATTAATATATTGCTATTAGGTTATCGGTGGGAGAAAATGTTTGTTTAGAAACCAGCTAACTCGAGAATCTTCTCAATTTTATGTTAAAAGTGTGGGTTTAAGCTGTCTACAAATAATGGCCAAACTACATAAGTCTAATCCAGATTTGGAGCTTGTTGAAAATCTTTACTACATTTTTGAAAAGAGAAATGGTGGGTTGACTATGAGCATTTGAGCAACCTGGTATTACACTACTGCGATCGTTAAACTCAACATATTGCTAAAATGCGACTTGGCGTGGCCAACGCTCATATTGCTCCCCCTTGAAAGAAGGTCACACTAAAGATGACAGTATGAAGATAAGTAAGAAATTAATTTCAGAAACCCTAAAACATACAAGAGCTATCAAGGGAATATTTTGAATTAAAGATATCATATCAAGAAAGCACAATTTAATTATAACTAAAAGAGGTCATACAGCTGAACAAGGGATTTCTTATTAAAACGAAAAAAGAATCGCACGCCTCACAATCATCATCTTGCTGCTCTTGTCTCTATTAAGGGATTTTTTTATCCATTCTGTCCTGTCACCCATCGTACCCTTATCTTTCATAACACTATTCACACAATTCATTCATTTTTTCTTTCGCCTTCCTCTCCCTCTCTATCCTTCCATAAGTATACTCATCACAAAAACATAAAAACAAACCAAAAAACACAAAATAATAGCTATAAACAAAAAACTAAATTCGAACAAAGTACTAGGGCAGCAGAGATCATGAGAAGGTCATTGAAAATTCTCAAGAGCAAAAAAATCGCGCGTTCGAAAAAACACAGTTTATGTTGAGTTCAAAGTACGGGGAAAATTGGAGCGCATCGTTTTCCCGTATCTTGAACTCTTGGACAGACAAGGAACAATGCTCCGGGAGCTGTAGAAAAAATATATCTGCAAAAACAGAGTGAAATTTGAATTTGGAAAGTTTCAATTCTTTTTTTAACAGTTTTAACGACATTTTATTAAGAGCTGTAGATAAAATATATCTGCAAATAGAGTGAAATTTGAATTTGGAAAATTTCAATTCGTTTTTGAACAGTTCTTACGAGTTCATTTTTTTTTATTTGTATTTAGATTATTTTTGAACTTCTATTGTTTTGGTTGAATATATGTAAAATTAAATGACTAAATATGAAATTAAAATAATTAATGTCTATTTGTAGATACAGAAATGGATTCTTAGCATTGAAAAATACGTCGCTAGCTAGGAGAAGGGTTTTAGTAAGGGTATGTGTAATATAGCAGCAAATGTATTTCTATAGAAATGTATATTTCTGTACAAAAACTTTATTATTTGCTTACCAAATGCATGTTTCAAATTCAACATTTAACTGTCCAGAGGACTAATTGATACTTTACGTGACCCAAAATCTGGCTTTTACTTATCTTTTAAGCATTGCCATATAACGTGGCAATACCGTCAGTCTTTTGGGCACAATTTCAGTCGGTGTGAAATAATTATTTGACGCTATGTTTTAGCTAGGAGTTATTAATTTAGTGTAGGTATAGAAATAGTTTAAATTTAGCTTTAAATTATATACATTTATAAAATTTGTTACAATTTGCGTCATCCATTATCCCGCTTAGAAACAAAATCAGTCCAGGAAAATTCCGGATATATTCAAATGTAGGTAATATAATAATTTAATAATATATTTTTAATTGATTAATTATCTATATTGCGTGGGTATATCCACGTAGAATACTCATTAAAATATAACGATTACGAATTTAATTATTCCAATAATTTAAACTGGACCTAACCGCAGTTGAGATGGTTTCAATAGTTTCAGCATTAATGTTATATTGAATTTCCTTTTATATAATTATTATTTAGAGAAAGTTGCATGATGATAATGCAACTAACTAACAAAATGTAATTAGGTAATTTTTTTTTCGTTTACGTTTTTATATTTTGTTTAAGTTTCAATTTGTTGAAATTGTGTAAATAAATTTATCATCTATCTAGCTAAAATTACCAAGACCATAGCGATGAGAGTTTTCAGTTTTTAACATAATTTTTTTTATGTATTTGGAATCGTAGAGTTTACTAGTGAAGTATTTTTTAAACCAAACGTTAAAGCAAGCTTAAATTTCATTTTAACTTGTTTTTTTTTTACATAAATAAGATAGTAAAATATGTTTATTGTTACTTATAATACATGCTTTTAGCTATATAAATTACATATTGTTGACTACAAAAAAACTCTTTTTAGAACTGGCCGACGATACCTCTTTTCTGCAGGTTATTTGTCTTTGGCCGTCACTTTGAGCAAATTGGACGCTAATATCTTTTTTATTACTTAACGGTTACACTGCAAACCATTTTTTGACTTTGGAAAGTTTCGGCTTTTGTATATACAGTATTTTTATTTTATGCAGTTTCCGTTTTTTACCACCAGTCACAAAAAAAAAATAGGAACTTTGCTTGCTAAAAATTTAAACCTCGGTTTTTTATGCGATTAGAAAGTGCGTAAGGGTCTCCTACTTTTAGCATTTTATGTTCTTTTTTTGAAATAAGGTGTCTAAATATTTCGCAACTTTTATCAGATCCTTTATTCTTTTTTTAAATTCTATTTTCAAAATCAATCAATTCAAAACCAGCCACAAAGAAGTCGGTCACATATTTTCGTACTCATTATTCCACTTTTTGCAACAAAAAATATGTTGAGTGTAAACAAAAAATAAAAAATAAGAGTCTTGTACTAAAAGGAAACGTTAAAACAACCCTTTGCCCTAATATTGTCAATTATCTCTGCTACTAAACAAACAAAAAACAAATTTTTGGATTGCTCTAATATTTAAGGACAGTAGTTTAAAACGATGTAAGTAAATATTTAATTGTTATGCAAACATAATAATTACAATATGAATAAAAATAGCCATTTTTCTTGTTTTTAGTTGCCGTGGCGTTTTTTATCAATCTTTGTCGGTGTTTTACCTATTTTTATTGCGGTTCGAAGGGATAGACGTTTTGTTTTTTTTTTTTTAATTCTTTTAGCCGGCGTTAGCAAACACCGTGACATAATATTCGACCTCGTTGTTTGGAACTTTTTAATTTTTTTATTAGTAAATCGATTAATGTGTATTTTGTTAATGTTTTTTATGAAAATGTTCAATCCTTCATCATTATCTTACGGATTTTCAATTTTGGTCATAGAATCACACTAATTTCTAATATCTAAAGTTGATAGCCTTATTGTATTTAGGTACCTATGTGTGTTTGTTAATTTTTACACAAAAACAAACGGATAGCTTTAAAAAAACGGATTCGCACGGAAATTCGGAACAGGACGTCTACTCTCTTTCTCCGAAATTTCGTTGTCATGAAATTTCGGAAATTAAGGCTCGGCGCAAACGGACCACCGACTACAGCAACCGATGGCTATCGCGAGCTACTGCCACATTTCTTAACAGTAGGTAAGTAACGAGCGGCAGCCACTGGCGTTTGGAAGCCACCACATTGTAAAACCCATTCTCTGCTGCGAAGTCTTATGATAGACTCTGTTACGGAAAGTTTGCTAGCGCATGGTGGTATGGCATGGTAACGGGAGCGATACGTAGAACATCTAGTCGTTAATAATACGTTGGGTATGGCAACGTGACACGTGTGGCGCGTCGTATACAAAATTATACAAGTGTGTTAAGTCGCTATCGATAGCTACTAGTGACTTTGGTTGGTTGCCACCTTTGCGCTGAGTCTAATTAAACTGACACGTGGTAGGAAACAATTGAAATTTCGATCGAAGCTTCGTTTTTCGGAGAAAGAGAGTAGCCCCCCAGAAACGGAAGAAGATCGAAAATATTCACTATAAGAGAGTAACGACGTTGACTTAAGAGTTTTACGAGTTGATCTGATATTTTTTATTTACTTTTTACTAAAAATTAGCAAACTGAGTATAAAAGTTATGTATAATTTTAGTTTGACTTTAAAACTTAAACCTAATTCATTTCAATGAATGGAAAGGATATATAAACGATTTCAATTTAATTTAGTTTTACAAAATTTCAATTTTTTATTTATATAAATTAAATATGACTACTTATATTTTTATTATTATTTTTCTTTGTTATGAAAAATAATAGCTAACCTAACCTATACCTCATCATGTCAGCCGAACGACGCCCACTGCTGGGCATAGGCCTCCCCCAAGGATCTCCACAACGATCGGTCCTGTGCTGTCCGCATCCAGCGGCTTCCCGCGACCTTCACCAGATCGTCGGTCCACCTTGTAGGGGGCCTGCCCACGGAGCGTCGTCCGGTACGCGGTCGCCATTCGAGAACCTTTCCGCCCCAACGGCCATCGGTTCTCCGCGCTATGTGTCCCGCCCACTGCCACTTCAGCGATGCAATCCTTCGAGCGATGTCGGTTAATTTCGTTCTCCTGCGGATCTCATCATTCCTGATTCGATCAAGCAGGGAAATACCAAGCATCGCTCTCTCCATTGCTCGCTGGGTGACCTTGAGCCTTCTTAAGAGACCCATAGTAAGCGACCACGTCTCACTACCGTAAGTCATCACTGGCAACACGCACTGGTCAAAGACTTTTGTCTTGAGACACTGAGGTATTTCGGACGCGAATATATGCCGGAGCTTCCCGAACGCTGCCCATCCGAGTTGGATTCGACGAGAGATCTCTTTCTCGAAGTTGGACTTACCTAACTGGATTGTCTGTCCCAGGTAAACATAGTGGTCAACAACTTCGAGTGTAATGTTCCCAACGTTAACTGGAGCGGGTGCAACATGGGCATTTAACATGATTTTCGTCTAGTCCATGTTCATCTTAAGACCCACTCTTTTGGAAGCATTACCGAGATCTTCGAGCATTATGTTCAGGTCTTCCAAGGTCTCAGCCATAAGAACTATGTCATCGGCAAATCGCAGGTGTGTTAAGTACTCGCCATTGATGTTGATGCCGCGTCCTTTCCAGTCCAGAAGCTTGAAAATATCCTCCAACGCAGCTGTGAATAGTTTCGGAGAGATAACGTCTCCTTGTCTCACGCCTCGCTGTAGTTGGATCGGATTAGAGCTCTGGTTCTGTAATTGGACCGACATGGTGGCGTTTTGGTATAAGTACTTTAGCACCTCGATGTACCTGTAGTCTATTTGGCACCTTTGGAGAGACTGCAGAACTGCCCAGGTCTCAATCGAATCAAAGGCTTTCTCATAGTCCACGAACGCTAAACAAAGTGGCAAGTTGTACTCTTCGGTCTTCTGTATAACTTGCCGCAGCGTATGAATGTGGTCTATGGTACTATAGCCTTTTCGGAACCCGGCTTGTTCGGGAGGTTGGAAGTCGTCCAACCTGCGAGCGAGACGATTCGTAATGACTCTAGAGAACAACTTATAGATATGGCTCAGAAGCGAGATGGGTCTGTAGTTCTTCAAGAGAGTTTTGTCACCCTTCTTGAAGAACAACATCACATCGCTTCTGCCCCATGCCTTTGGCGTTTTGCCCTCGAGGATGACAGAATTGAAGAGCGTTTGGAGGACTTTAAGTATTGGCTTACCGCCCGCTCTCAAGAGCTCTGTTGTAATTCCATCATCACCCGCCGCCTTGTTGTTTTTAAGCTGCTTCAGAGCCATCCTAATCTCGTACAGGCTGACGTCCGGGATATCTTCGGTATAGTGTCGGGTAAGCTTGGCTCTAGGATCCCTAGCCTTGCTTTCAACAGGTGTTTGCGTGGAATATAACTGTCCATAGAAACTCTCAATCTCCCTCAGAATTTCAGGTGTTGACGTAATGATGCTACCTTCCTCAGTTTTCAGCCTCGTCAATCGGCTCTGCCCAATAGACAGATCTCTGGCGAACACTTTGGAGCCTTTGTTCCGCTCAATGGCGTCTTTGATGCGCTGTGTATTAAATTGGCGAAGGTCGCTCGTCAAAGATTTAGATATCTGTCTATTAAGTTGCCGATAACGATGGGCATCCGTTGAGTCTTGTAGCTTCATTTCGTTCCTCTGATCCATGAGTTGGAGAGTCTGACTGGAGAGTTTCTTTAATTTAGGACGGCGGGTTTTAAAGTACTTGGACCCTACCGTACGGACAGTATTCACCACCATGTTGTATAGATCGTCCACATCGATGCTGTTCTCAAAGGCTTCGAAGCGGTTTTGTAGCTCGAGCTGAAAGCTCTCGGGGTTTTGAATTTGAGCCGGTATTGGTCGGAGCGTGGATTTTATCAGTCGCGCTCTTTCAAGCTTTACGTCGATATTCAATGTGCCTCTGACCATACGGTGATCGCTTCCTGTCTTAACAGCGTTGATCACAGCGACATCATTGAATATAATATGCTTCTTTGTCGACATGATAAAATCGATCTCGTTTTTGACTCTACCGTCCGGACTGATCCAGGTCCATTTGCGGCTTGCGGGCTTCTTGAAGAAGGAGTTCATCATAAAGAGGTTTTCTTTCTCCATGAAGTCCGCCAGCATCTGGCCCCTTTCGTTCCGTTGCCCAAATCCAAATTTCCCCACTCTCAACTCATCACCGCAACGTTGCCCCAACTTCGCATTAAAATCCCCCATCACAATTGTGTAGTGGGTTTTATAGCTATGCATGGCTTCAGAGATCTCCTCATACATAGCCTCCACTTCGACATCGTCGTGTTTCGAGGTCGGAGCGTAGACTTGAATGACATTCAGCGAATATCGTTTCGATATTCTGAGTATCAGGTACGCTACCCTGCTCGAAACACTTCCGATAGTGATCACATTGTTGACAAAGGACTTGTGGACGATGAACCCGACACCACCTATGGACTGTTGGTCGCCCTCCCGGTGGTATAGTAAGTTACCGGATTGCAGGGTTATCGTATCCTCGCCTTCTCTTCGGACTTCAGATAACCCAATGATATCCCAATGTAACTTACTAATTGCCTCTTCCAACTCTACGAGCTTCGCTTCAAGCCTCAGTGTGCGCGTGTTGTATGTTGCCAGGTCGAGTCGTCGTGTTTGGCAGCCGAATCTCACCCGGAGATTCTTAGCACCCCCTGCCCCGCCTTTACCATAGCCGCTACCGTAACTAGGAAAAGCGGGGCTGCCGGGGACTGGGGGCCGATTTTTTGGTTGTGTCGTCATAGGGGGTTTTGCCGTAATCGCCACGCTTGGCAGGCGGGTTGGCGATCGCAGTATGGCCTGCTGTCGTTGGGAGACGCTGCTGCCCATCTCCTGATGCCAGTTTTCCCTCTGTCGGCTCTTACGACACCCACGGGAAGAGAGGGGGTAGTGCTATTCTTTTTACGTGCCGGCACTACACGGCACAACCTATACCTGGTATTATTAAATACCAATATGTTTTATGTATTTTATTTATTATCCAGAGAAAAAGTTATCCGCGAGAAATTACTCGAGTGGACTCATAGTCCGTTCACAAACTTAAAACCATAAATTTTACTAACACCTATTATAAATACGATAGCCCAGTCCGTTGTTTTATGTAAATGTATTTTTCACTAATTTTGTTTTTATTACTATAGACTATTCTATAGCAATATTATGAATCGGAATTATCTTTGTTTGTTTGTTTAAACGCACCAGTCTCAAGAACTATTGAATTAAAAAATAGTTTAGTCTTAGATAACTCAATTGATTTGCCTCTGAAATTAAAGCCACTGCGACTAAAAGGAATAAAAAAATGCATGAAACCGGGAAACATTACATTTAAGTGAAATTTGTATTTTTGTACATATTTGGATATTGTTGTCTGAAATTAATAAACTCGAAAACTATTGGACCAGATACTTAATCACGGAGTAGATATATTACAATATAGAAAATCATTAACACACATATATTTCCTTTTGTGAATCTGCTTCTAGAAGCTAGTATGTAATATGTATCATATAGGTGCGCGAAAGTTGTATTTTGTAGTTTGGATGTTTATTACTCTTTCACATAAAAACTACTAAATGGTTTTCGATAAAACTTATTAACTACTAACTTACGGGTAGATTATGTCCTAAAACTGCGCATTTAATATTTTTTACCCTGGGAAAATGTTCCCTCAAGATGATTTTCTACTATCACGTGGGCAGAGCTGCTGGAAACAGCTAGTAATGAATTTGAATCCATAGCTGCTAGTTTTAATATAATCAACGAATGTATGTATATATGTATATTGCGCATAATTCCTTTAAACACTGTATTAGCTTATCCCGGGCAATGCCAGGCTCTCATTGGCTATTCATAAATTACTATTTTAATATATTCTTTCACGAGATTTGCGTCTTTATTTAAAATTTTTCTCCATTCAATCTGAATTATAGATTTGGGTGAAATTCCGTTTCGTTTTAGTTTTTTGTAACCTTCGATTTAATTCTTCAAAAAAAAAGTTTTGTGGGTAACGAGTTCAATGCTAGCTATTGTTATTTATAGAAGTAAATAGCGTGGGAGAAATGTATTTCTGTCTACCAAAGTAAATTTAGTGTTAAATTTTGTGGGTATTTAGATATTTCTGAAAATTAATCGACATACATTAAAAATCAAAGTGTTTTTTCGAGGTGGGAAATATTTCTGTAAGTTAATCGATATAAATTAAAAACTAAAGTGGTTTTTTTGAGGTGGGAAAACATTAAATTGTTTCTCTCTGAGAGAAGACATGTCTGATTTGTACTGATTAAAACCTATGTACTTATATTCTTTCGTGTGTAAAGAAGCCCATGAAACAACATAAGCAATAAGTTTTATGTTCTAGGACCATGGTGACTCTCTCAATGGTTCCCTCATTTATTCATTTCTTAGTGGCAACTGTCACGAACCAAATAAAAATAATCCTGTGTGAACTTTAAATTTAAAAGATCATTTAATCGACTACGGAACCACGAAAAATTAACAAAAAACTGAGAACTGTTACCTCTTTTATTTAATAAACCAGTAATAATTTACTTGAACAAAAATCTTAACCTTATTATAAGCGTATATTTACGGCCAAGAGTTCGTGTCTGAAAGGAAGGCTCTGGCCCTATTATGTATGGAAATGTAGGAAAGGGGTAGGTTATTTAGTCAGTAAGAGTCTGACACTGTTTCCTGCTCCACCCAAGGACGAGATTCGTCATTGGATGATTCCATTTAAAAACCATATTTACTAAAATACACATAAAAAAATCACACCTTCCTCAACATACGAAAAACATACAGAATGGCCCACACTAGTTTAAACAAATGAGAAACGTGAAAGAAAAACGTGATATCACACAGAGCGACAGTTTCCGGTCCAGTCTCTTAGCGGACATTGACATAGTCCTTTATACGAACTAATTATATTTGCAAAAAATAATAGATTAATACTGAATTTCTGTTTTCTAGAGAGTTGGCCTTAGTCCCAGCTGTGGGAATATTGTAAAACTGTTTATGCTTATGCTTGAATAGCGTCCTGCCCCAGTTTCGCACGGGTTTCAAACACCTCGAAAATAAAAGTCTTTGAAAATTTCGGTTTTTTTCTCTACTATAAAATGCATGTTGCTCATGAAACACTCTGTGTATTGGTGAAAACTGCATGTGAAGCCGTTCAGTAGGTTTTGAGTTTCTCACATTCATACGAATAGACAGATAAAGTAGATGCTTTTTTTATTTTGTAAGTAAATTGTTTGTTTTAAGTTTACACACCATCTAATTTTTTTTCGCCTCGCAGTGGGCGAGAAGATTCCTAATGTATTTTGATTTTTGATAAAGGTATAATTATGTTACAATACTAATCGCGTATATCGAAGGACTGGAACAATTTGCCTACTGCGGTCTTCCCGTCCGATTACAATTTAAGTGTCTTCAAGGCTAGAGGCATCAGGTTCTTAATAAACGCGTGCGTATCAACCATTGCATCCCTGCTTACCATCAGGTGGGTGGGTCAAGCACTGATTAATAATAAGTGATCTACTCTTTTTTTTTCTTAGACTAACTTTAGTCAACTTTTGGTTTGCAAACTAAGCTAGTAAGAACCGAAACTTGTTTAAATGATACCACACTATATTTTAGGTGGACCGACGACCTGGTCAGGGTTGCTGGAATTCGATGGATGCAAGACGCACGGGACAGGTCGTTGTGTGGACGCTCGGGGGAGGCCTTTCGGCTGAATTGATGATGATGACCGTATATTTTAATATATATATAAAATTTTCGTGTCACAGTTTTCGTTCCCATACTCCTCCGAAACGGCTAGACCGATTCTCATGAAATTTTGTGAGCGTATTGAGTAGGTCTGAGAATCGGCCAACATCTATTTTTCATCCCCCTAAATGAAAAAAAAAATACTACCTACCTAGAAATTACTTGAAAGTTATTTATATTGCAAAACAACGTTTGCCGGGTCAGCTAGTTTTAAATATAATATTATATTATCTGATATTTATTTATTGTGCACACCTACCACAGTGTTGTCTTTTTTAACCCAAAGGTTGACTGGTAGAGAATGCTTTGTTGCGTTAAGTCCGCCTATGTACCGCTGCTGTACATGAAGATTAAATAAATAAATATGAGGAAAAGATAGCCCGTAACAGTGATTACTCAGCATCCGTTGAATGCAAGTAGCAGTTATTGAGATGTTAATACCATGGAACTACTTTCTAATTTCTCCGTATTGTCTTGTCGGTGCTTTTGGCCCATGCTGTGATACTCAGAAAAGCTTGATAACTCAGCGAACGGACTATTTGTATGTGTTTAGAAAATGATTCATTTCTGCATTGCAGTTTTTCAGTATTAACATAAATTTAAAATCTTTTGGAGAAGATGGACGCACAGAATCGGAATCTCTTTTTTCACTTTTTTTTTATATTTCGGGGTTTTTATCAACATGGATACGCCAACCCCATTGTACTCTTTGTTTTAATTACTCTAACTTAAGTAATTTGAATGAGAAAGAATTAAAATATATCCTTGCTAAGCTACTTAGTATTTTTGCAAACTGAGATTTAGAACTTGACTACTTGTCTGTATATTAAACCTAACTTGGAAAAAATTCAGTTTAAACTCTTCGATTAATTATATTTATATAAATTATATTTATTATTTAACAATTATAAATATAATTTATATAAGCATAGCGACACTTTGTAATGTAATTATGTATTTAAGCTTGAAGACCCACCTAATGACTGACCTAATTTCATGACAAAAATATTAAGATATTCATGATATAAAATATTTTTATACAATATGGGCGCACTTGTAAGACGTCAGAAGGTAGTGTACGGTTGCAAATTGGTGGTTTCCTATGGAGAAAAACCAGCAAGAAACTCCATGGTTTACTCTTTTAAAAATAATTTGTTACAATATTTACATGTTACAGTATTAACAGATAAATTTTGTAAGGACAGTGTAGACGAGTCGTAGATTTATGAAGTCCATTACTGTGACGCAGCATTGGGCAATCCCACCGATCGCACAGTAATGCTATAGTATATTTTGATACAAGTTCAGGAAGTTTTTCATTGCAGCCCTCGGCTCCATAACACACTCGAATTCGGCTCGTGCGGATTCTGCCTCGGTCGCAATGTCAAATTTGCACGTGTGTCAAATGACGTTTTCCAATATACTTGCGTATTGTGAAATAAATAAATAGAAAAAAAAAACGGTTAATCGTATCTCAAACACACAGTAGAAATATTTCTATTATTTTGTAATAATAATAGCATTGAAATCTGCTCTGATCAGTTTCTAACTTCGTGGGGGTCGACCTGCGCCTCTTGGGGGACGATTCGCGCCTGATTCGATAAACTAAATAAATTAAAAAAAAGCACTTGGGTGATATCTATGCTATATTGAACCTAATTGAAGTGCGATAAGAGGCAGTTTTCGAGTAAGTGTATTGAAAAAGATTTTTAATTAACTTAATAGGTAGACACGCTCTCATAAAAACAATACAATAAATTACTCTGTATAATGTATGGTAATGTGTATGGTAATGTACTACCATAATGAGGACTTATTTAGCTCAGTCGTGAGACTAACACAGTCATTGTTTTTACTTTTTTAATTTACGTTTTTACATTGTGAGCGTCTTGTGCCAAATAAACAGTTTTCTTTCTTTCTATTTATTTTTAACTAGCGACCCACCCCAGCTTCGCACGGGTCCTGATATTGAATATATTATACATGTATCTATATATACTAAGCAAAATATGCGCTTTAGACGTAGAGTTGCGGACACCAGCCCTATATACTATACTATACTATCTATATATATAAAAGGAGAAACTGACTGACTGACATATCAACGTACAGTCGAAACTACTGAGACTAGGAGAGTGAAATTTTGCACAAGGCTTGCTTTTATAACGCAGGCGAACACTAAGAAAGGATTTTCCAAAATTCACTCCCGAGACGGATGAAACGCATGACAAAGTTTGTGCGAATACCTATTTCAACGCGGGCGAAGCAGCTGGCAGAATGCTAGTTACACACATAAACCTTCCTTTTGAATCACTCCATCTATTAAAAAAACCGCATCAAAATTCGTTGCGTACTTTTAAAGATCTAAGCATACTTATGGACAGCGGTAAGCAACTTTGTTTTATACTATGTAATGATTTCTCAAGAATATTGTCTCTGGTTGCACAGTAAAAAGCTTTTAACGGCTGTCAAACCAAAAACCAATAAAATTCTGGCTTACCAATAAAAATTATCTCAAAAACTATTATCTGAAATACGATAGTTTTATGTGACACTGTAAAATAAAAATTCTTTCTAAGACCACCTATTACAGTATAAATTTTGGCCACGGTGTACCGTTCAACCCTTTCTCTTTGATTTACGGTTTTATTGCCCACCCTGTGCTTACAAGGGTTGTAGAAAACCGTTATTCTGTGAAAGAGTTTGATTTTAATATTCATAGACAAGGAATACTTTGTTTTTCTTCGGTAGTGTGACAATGGTTGGCTACTAACCGCTTCTGTCATTTGTTTAGTTCTAAACCTGTAACTGGCTGGTCCAATTCTTTGTTATGTATACTTTTGGGAGCTACTGTGAGATTATTAAGGTAACTTTTATTTTAAAGATTATTTTCTAATGACCAATACTGTTAGAAATATTTATTGTATTATTTAAAAGCTCCTAACCTGAGTTTTATTTCCGTACAACCACTTTTGCGTGATTATTTTATTTATTTCTTTGGGAAAACAAATAGTTATACAAAGTGGCTAAATAATAATCCTTAGTGTCTAAAATTATGACATTAATACACCTCTTTGTACAGATTTTAAGTATACATTTTTCTATATTTTTTATTTCTACTGTGTAAGGTACGAATAATTTTTTTTTTTCATTTTTTCTTTAGGTAGGTATCTAGGAAACCAGATTTCTTAAAGATATTATTTAGGCCTTTATTAAAATAAAAAAAACAATTGATATAAATCTTATCCAATCCTATATCTTATCCAACTTTGAGAATTTGATATTTTGCGCTAAATTTTGGTTCTTCATAATGTACCTAATCGAAAAATTAAGAAAATATATCGCATGTTTAATCAAAGAAAGACGTAACACAAAATACAAAGCAGTTGAAAATTTAACCTTATTTTTTGATACGTAGGATTTCGAGATTTAAATACCCTTCTTTGACTTAGGTCTCTTTAAGATTAAGCATGCGATATATTTATAGAATTTTTGTGCACTTTATTAACACTCTGAATGACGTAATTTTTATTTTAAAACTTTTAAGGTTAAAAAAAGAACATAATAGAAGCATGAATAGAGTTTTGTGGAATATTCGTGTGAGTGATAGAATCATGTTCTGGCGTTACCTCTAGTTTTTATGTTGCATCTTTATCAAACATTGCAAAGCAAACTCAAAATCATTTATTTCAAATAGACTATTTACAGGCACTTTTGAAATGTCAAAATTGAAGTTAATTTGCACACCTAAATTATAATCAGACGGAAAGACTGGAGCTGGCAAGCAGTCCCTATATGCAATATTGAACAGGAATTTGTAGTTTAATATTAAATGTAAGGAAACCGCGAAACAATCATTATAACTAAAGTTAGATAATTACTCGCATAGCACCAACGTAACATAGTGACAACTGTTAATTAGAGTTTATTACTGGGAAAAACCACAGAAATTTATCACCATTTTATATTCAATATAATTTAACTTATATAGGTAAAATTATATTGAAAAATCATTTAACCTATATAAGTTAAATTATTATTTAATATTAAATTACGTATTGAATTTCAATAAGTGATAAATTGACGATACATTATTGAATATATATTATTTCGTCAGCAATTTGTCACTATTAAGTAGGTACAAAGAATGCGACTAGATTGTGTAAAGAGTGATATAAAAGAAAAGGGAGTTAGTAATAATGTTTTATAATGGTAGGTAAAAATCATCCAATGACGAATCCCGCCCTTGGAGCCGTGGCGCCGCGGAGTGGGAAACAGTGTCAGACTCTTACTGACTAAACAACTTACCCCATTCCTACGTTGCCATATATACCAGAGCCGGAGCCTTCCTTTCAGAAGCGAACCCTTGGCCCCAGTTGGCTTCGACCGTTCTACAGGGTCCTTACGGTTTGCTGACAACTCCTTGAGGCCCGCGGGATTAGTGCGCGCTGTCGACGACTGGGCTTGGTCCGGACGGTTACTAGACGATGACAGCGAGCTACCCATTGCTCGCCTACCACAGGCCCGCGCCTACGGTGGCCAGAAATCGGGATCGGAAACAGCTCCTGCGGCTTGAGCAACGTTGCCTAATGCGGAGAAATACCCATTCCTCGATACCTACAGCTGTTCCAGTTTATTTACTGCTGTACCTATTTATTTTCTATGTTTTTCTTACTCTTCAGTCCCCCAAGCGAACGCTCGCTCACGTGGGGATTAACGGAAAGGTTTGGTTCCATTTTTTAATTATTTTTCTATGACAAACTTTTTATTTAGGTACGTTCTTATATAAATACCCTATAAAAAACGCTCTATATTTTATAATGTATTCAAATGCCGTTCGCTTGGGGATCAAAATGTAGCCTGTAATAGAAACCTTTCCTTCATCATGAAAGTTAATTTAGAACATTTCAAAAGTCAAATTAAAAAGACATTACATGACTCACAACAAAATAGCTACTTCTTGTTTGTGACGAAAATATTGTCACACAATGTGACAACAAAGCGCATCCAACTGAATGGCCTGTTAACTTGACCAAGTGACAAATGTTCGATCACTACAATTGCCCATAAACATCTTATCATTTGAAAACATCCCTTATTTAAAAGGTTTAAAGTTTAAATTCGTTTAAAAGAAGTGTACAGGCACTGTTTCAAAAATATATGCTACGTCATCAACCCAATGGACCTGTCACTAAAAAAAAAGAACAGTTTTACAAACGTTCCCGTTTCATTATATTTTTGTTTAATTTACGATGCTGCGGGCCCACTGTGCCAACGGGATTTCAAACAACACCGCTATTCAATAGTGGTGTAAACGGTGCTGCTGCTAGAAAAAAATGTTTTTTAGTAAAACAAAGAGAGTCTTCGGAAACTTTTATTGCATGAAAGCTACGGTGGTCAATTCTGAAAAATTCTATTGAATTTTTGTATATCATTATCCTTTATTTAAAGTAGCTGGGAGTGGTATATCATAATATGGCGAACTTACAAAAAAACAGCGTGTCTCCCTTTGCCACAAAGAAGTTTAAAAACACATTGTTTTGGCTATGTCTTTATTTACCTTTATGGAAAAAATGGCGTCTTATATCTTTGTAACTATGCTTAGGTATGCGCCCGCACCGACCATTTTTACGGCCATCGATGTAGGTACACTGCCCATTAAGTTTGGTGATTCTTTAGTTCTGCATTCTTGATTTATTTATTTAAATTTCATGTACAGTAGGGATACATAGGCGGGCTTAATGCAACAAGGCATTCTCTACCTGTCAATCTTTGGGTAAAAATAGACAACTCTGTGGTTTATTTTTATGGTAGGTAAAAATCATCGAATGACGAATCCCACTCTTAGGCGGAGCGGGAAACAGTGTCAGACTCTTACTGACTAAAGAACCTACCCCGTGCCTTCCTTGCCTTATTCCCACAACCCCGGTATAACGCTTTCGCATCAACCCTCAGCTCCAGGAGGCTTCGACCCTGTTGGGCCCCTACGGTAGACAACTCTGTGGTAGGTGTGCATAGCATAGAATCAGCCTTACAATGTGCGTACTGCTAGTAACTAGGCTTTCTCTCTTGAAGAGGGGTTGGGCCGTAATCCACTACATGAGCCCAGTGTGGGTTGGTGGATGTCACATGATTTCGAATTTTTATTTTTACGACATGCCGGTTTCCTCACGATGTTTTCCTTCACCGTTTTGAGAGCAGTGGTGATGAAATAAATTACACAAAGTATCCACCTGGCAGTTTTTGAACCCGCGATCTACAACTCGTAAGTCGGGGCTGTTACCACTCGGCCACCACTGCTCTCAAACTCTATCGATTTCTACATCGCCCATTGCCTAACAAGCCTAGGCTTTTTTTTATTGTTGGTAACAATCATCCAATGACGAATCCTACCCTTGAGCGGAGTGAGAAACAGTGTTAAATGATAAATGATAAATAAATGATATTTATTTTGTAAATAGGTTTTAAAATAACACTTTTACACGTCAATATATTTTTTCCTTTCGTCAGTTTAAGCTAGATGAGTCCGGTGTTTCCTAGCTGACTACCCTGAGAAGAAACACCGAAACAAACTCAGGGGTAGACCTAGGTGTTAGACTCATACTGACTAAACGACCTACCCCATTTCTTCTTTGCCTTGATCCCAGGGCCCTGGTAATACGCCTTCGCATCGACTATCTTGTTCCCAGGAGGCTTCGACCCAACAAACAGTGGTTGTATTTCCAAAATGTAATGTCTTGTCGGTCTTATGTTGTTACATAAGAAATTTAGCAAAAATTCAAAAGCATAAATACTCAAAGCGACAAAGACTTAGTACAACCGATGCCTCAAGTCATTACCATTGTAAGTAGCGAACGATCTCGGAATACCAACATGGTTCAAGGAACGCTATTTCGGTTTAATATAAGTAAATTATGACATTATTGACTCCGAAATGATCCGTTGCGTAAGCATTTGAATTTTTTTTTAGAACTGTCGCCATTTTGCTTTTTTTTTTCTTCTTGAATGGTTTTTTTTGTTTTTGTGTTGTGATACTGGGGTTTTTAGTCTGGCTTAGGATTCAATGACATTGCTAGATATTGAGCCTCTTTTTTAGAGTATTTATAAAACTTACACTAACAAAAATAAAGTTTTTTGTACGGCTGCTCTATTGGAAGTTATTTTTTACATATGCGTTTAGATTTTTTATAAAAAAAAGCTGGAGTAAAAAAGTGATTTTGCAAAAAGTGACACATAAGAGATCTTAAAGTCGCAACGACGATAGGTGGGTAGGTAACATAGGTTTTAGTCAGTAAAAGTTTGGCACATCGTCCCGCTCCGAGTTCTCACCTAAAAAAAAAGCTAAGACTGCAGAAGTGGGGCGAATTTACACTTTTCCTTCAACTTTCTCACAGCTAATCGTTTCAAAATAAACAAAAAGCACATATCCTATACATAAATCAATATCCGAGACATGTAATTGTGGTTTCTTCCGCTGCGGCCGCACCGCCCGCACCCGTCCGCACCGCCCGCACCCGTCCGCACCGCCGCGCCGCGCTGGCTGGCTGCTGTGTGAACATTATCTATACATAAATATATCTTACTAATATTATAAATGCGAAAGTTACGATGTTTGGATGTTTGCACGCCAAAACGGCTGGACGGATCTGGATGAAATTTGGCACAAGCATAGGATACACTCCGGAATAGGACATAGGCTACTTTTTATCCCGGAAACCCCAACCCCAATACCACGCGGGCGAAGCCGCGGGCAAAAGCTAGTATATATATATAAAAGAAACTGACTGACTGACATATCAACGCACAACCGAAACTACTGGGACTAGGAGCGTGAAATTTTTCACAAGCCTTCCTCTTTCCTTTTATGGCGTAAGCGAGCGCTAAGAAAGGATTTCCCGTAAATCATCTCCTGAAGGGATGAAATGGGAGTCAAAAGTTTGTATAGAGAACCCTACTTTCAAGCGGGTGAAGCCGCTGGCAGAAAGCTAGTAAATAATATATGTAAATTGACCGTGTTTTGATGAGCAACTTTCAGTTAAACTGTTACCTATCAACTAACTTTTTTCCCCCGGCTTTGCTATCTTACTGGCTTTTTGATAAGAATGTTTTTTTTGTTTGAGTTGGTAATCAATGAATGAATTCTCCTCACATTCTAGGGTGGAGTAAATGTGTTAGGCTTATGCTAAATAAAATCCGCTCTTTGTGGCTTCAGTTACCTTTTCCCATCTAGAAGTTGTCTATAACTGACTAAAATAATCCGAAAATACATTTTTGTTTTAGCTGGAAAAATTATCAAATGACATCTGAATTTACACGTAGGTGGATGGAGAGGAAGAGGGCGGCGTAAGAAGAGATGGATGCATTGTGTGAGATGGATATGAAAGAAAAGTGAGTTAGTGATAGTATGACGGGTGACAGGACAGGGCAGGGTGGAAGAAAAGAAACGTGTTGCACTGACCCCAATTAATACGAGATAAGGGTAGGATGATAATGAGCGGGAGATAGTGTCAAACTTAAACTGACTAAAACTGTCCCTTCTTTGCCTACGTTCCAGGGCCCCCGGAGTGCACTTTCACATTACCCATGGTGATTAATTTTGAATTGTCGTAATCATGTCGGTAATAAAAAAATGTGACTTGTCAAAACATTGAGCTTTCTGTGTCTTTATTTAAGTTAAATATTACATAATGGTATACAATCGTTTCATTATCATCATTTCAGCCGAAAGAAGTCCACTGTTGGTCACAGGCCTCCCCCAATTATCGCCATAATGAACGGTCCTGTGCATCTCGCATCCATCGGATACCCGTACCACCTTGTAGTAGGCCTTCCAACACTGCGTCTTTCGGTACGCGGTCTTCCTTCGACCCCAACGACCCCCATGATGATTTCATGATGTTGACGAAATAATAATATATATATTTGTATGAATATTATAATGAGATTTATTTGTAATAATTAGTTGACATGATTGTAATATTGAGTACCTATATGACTACTAAGACTATGAATAAAAAAAAACACACTTTTTTCATAATCTATTCTTAATAACGTGACCAAAAATTAAGAAAAATCGATCAAAACTTGCCACTGTCTCGCTGATCAAACACAATAAATAGCAATAAATAAATACAATCGTGAACCACGCTACTTCCGAACACACACGCGGGTCAACGACCCCTGAAAATTGTACGTTCGACTAGCCGCAACTAACAAAAGTAAAATGGTATTTCAGTTCGAGGAAACATGACTTCGCATTTTTATTTCTTTAAGGATCATCATCAGGTGATTTAGTTTATTTTAAATTTGTTATAAATTACTTACTTTTTTTTATTTATTATTTATTTATTTATACTTTATTGTACACCGCATGCGCGCGTGTTTTTTTTATGGTAGCTAAAATCAATGACGAATTTCCTTGGGCGAAGCGGGAAACAGTGTCAGACTTTTACTGTTTTTTTTTTTTATTGATAATATGTTTGCGCTTGATTAAACAACCTACCCCATTCCTACGTTGCCATATATACCAGAGCCTTAATTTCAGACGCGAACCTTTGGCCCCAGTTGGCTTCGACCCTTCTGCAGGATTCCTACAGTTTGCTGACAACTCCTTGAGGCGCGCGGGAACAGTGCGCGCCGTCGACGACTGGGCTTGATCCGGACGGTTACCAGACGATTGGACGGCGAGCTAACTAGTTCTATCTGTAACGTTAATTCGATTTTGACTTCTGCGTTAATTAATGGAAATTTAAAATATTTTTTTCCAGTGATAAAGGTGCAATAATTGTTGACGAGGTAATAGCAAATAACTGGCTTTGTTGCGTATAGTTATGGGATTTTTTTTACGATTGCCAAATAGTAAATTTTCAGGGTTCCGCACCTGAAAGGGAAAAACGGAATCCTTACAATATTACTTTGTTGTCCGTCTGTCTATCTGTTAAGACACTTTATCTCAAAAACGCGTTGAGGTATCGAGTTGTCATATTTCCAGGTCGGCAGTCCCTTGTAGCTTTAAACATCTAAGGTAACGGAAAAAAAGATATGACTTACGATTTATGTTGCAAAAAAATACGTTTTCGTTATTATCAAGTATCAGCGAATCAAAATTCATACCATATTTCCCGCTGACCCACAATCCTGAAATTTGGCACAAAGCAAGATCTAATAGTACAGTTATATAGAAATAATTAAATCTGAAAACAGTAAATTCGTTATTACATCAAAAAAAACTTTTTGAAGGGAAGTTGTCTGTCGGTATATGTATAACCTTTATTACGGAAACACGTGGAGATATAGAGTTGACATGACACGTTGATATTTAAACCACATACTCAATTCTACGGTCCCTTAAATCTGTGAAACAATCAAATTTCTAAGTTAGCTAAAAAAAAACGTTGTGATTCGGAAAAATCTTCGAAAATTTAGGAATTGAAACGGTTTTTGTAGGTCATGTTGTACGGAACCCTCAGTGTGGGTCAGACTCGCATTTGCCTGGTTTTTTGTTAGTATTTATTGTTTCATCATCATCATCATCATCATCAGCCTTTTTAATGTTCCCACTGCTGGGACACAGGCCTCCTCTCTGGGAGAGTGGAAGGGGCATAATGCAGCACGCCATAATCAAACAACCAGGCGCATTACTTTGTGTAATTTATTTCATCATCACTGTTCTCAAAACGGTGAAGGAATAAATCATGAGGAAACCGACATGTCCTAGAACCAAAAATTCGAAGACATGTGACATCCATCAATCCCTACTGGGCACGAGTGGTAGATTATACCCCATTTCCTCTCCATGAGAGGAGGCCAGTGTCTCAGCAGTGGGAACATTAAAAAGGCTGATGATCAATATGCAATGCCAAATAAAATTAAAATGCACTTCCACGTCATATAATCCATGTCATATATTGATTTTGTTCAAACATTACCATTAACAAACATTTACTTTTATATATTCATTGTGTTTCGTCGCATTGGGGTTTCAAATCGGTCAGTACATAGGAAGTGATAGGTTGATAACCTATTCGCTGTGACTAAAGAGTCCGTATACCTCTGATCTGTCGACGGCCAGAGAGATGGCTCGCTAGGATAAAAGTGAATATATAAATTGCATAATATAAATAACTTGTGTGATGTGTTTAAATAAAAACTTTTATTTAAAATTACGTTTTTTATAAATTTCTTTTTGTTACTGATCTTGCACTTTGTTTTTAGCATACTAATAAAATAAACAATAATAGCACGCAAAAAAAAAAAACAATATGTCAAATGCTGCAAAAATTATGGCGGTAAAAGACTCTATGATTTAAATTATCTATGGAACATAATCTATTAATGGTTGAGCCAGCGTTTGCAATGTAAGGTCAAAAAATGTGTCATTTTATTCTTGTACTAGTGCTTGACTACGATCCCAACTAATGGCAAGCAGTGATGCAATCGTTGATGGTGAGGCGCACAAGTTTATTAAGACCCTAGTCACTCTAGCCTTAAAGACACCTAAATTACATTCGGACGAAAAGACTATAGCAGGTAAATGGTTCCAGCCCTTCCGCTTTATAAATAAAGAAGCGTTTAGTCCGGACCGTACAGGTGTGAACAATGTAATGGTGGCCAATTAGCTTTCCTAAACAACAACACAACACTACAACAACACAACAACACTACTTTACAACTTAAATTTGTTAAAAATATCCCAAGTGTTACTTATCTAGACTAATATAATAAAGAGGTAAAGTTTGTTTTTTGTTTGTAGGAGGTAATCTCTGGAACTACTGGTCCGATTGGAAAAATTTTAGCAACAATAGAAAGCTGCTTCACTCCTGAGTGACACAGTAGTCTATGTACGCGGGCGAAGCCGCTATTTTATAATACATAAATACACTGTTAGAATTCACTATTAGAATTAACTATAGTCATTATATTATTATCGTAAGTTATTTTTACAAGCGAATGAAAAAAATATATCTTAAAATGCTCTGTCTGAAAAAGCTCGGTATTACTATGGTTTTTCCTGAAAATAGCATAGATCCGGTTGGAAAAACCACGGCGTGAAGCCACGAGAATTAACTGTAAGGCTAAGAATTCAATGTGCTTGTCAAATTAGACTATTTTTTTTTAATGGCGTCTGGCTTTATTTTAGTGATATAAACTAGTGTTTTACTACGATCCCACTTGATGGTAAGCAATGATGCAATCGTTGATGGTGAAGCATACTATTTTATTAAAAGCCTATTCACTCTAGCCTTGAAGAAACCTAAGTAATTATAATCGGACGAAATCGAAGTAATTATAATAGCTGTGGTACTAAAAACCTTTATAATTGCCTGCTGCAATCTTTTCGTGGGGTGTCGGAAGACGATGTTATCGAAGAGACAACTATTATAGAAACACCGACTTCCGAAATTAAAATTATTTTGCACTTTTCAATGTTTTTTTTTTGCATCGAAGTCTGTTGTTTTTTTTTTTTTTTGTAAAACCTTTTTTTTGGAAAGTCTTTCTTTATGAAGAAAGTTCTTTAAATATATAACAAAAAAGATTAGACGTGTGCATCTTATCAATGCGTGTATTTCCCGATAGCAAGCGCCAAGGTCATTGTCCTCTGATATTTCGCTGACCACAGCCTCAAGCCCATAGACAATACTGAACGCTAACGACTCGTATTGGCGATGGTCAGGTCAACGGCCTGGCGTGGCAACTGCCGAAATGTGCATTTAACGAGACGCTTGCATATACTAGGTACCTACAGTGCTAGAGTACACAATAATAAGGCGCTAACACTTAGTATAATATATATACTATATAATTATATGTATAATCAATTTCGTGTCACAGTGTTTGTTACTAAATAATTTTTAAAAGAGTAAACAATCGAGCTTTTTGCCAATCGAAAAGGTTTGACCGATTTTTATGTTTTTATTACTAAAATAAAACATACCAAAAATTTAACTTTTTGAATACTTTAATCAAATACATAATAGAAACGCCAAATAGAAACACATGTGTGGACTCCAGCGATCGCTTGAGGCTCAAGAGTTTAATACAACTATAAATATTAAAATAAATTTTAACATTATTTAAATAACATTTGCCCAAAATAAAGATATACTTTCTGCTAGCTGTTATTTCACTAAAACAAAACACAATCACTTCTTTTCCCCACGCAAAAGCATTAAAAAATCGCGCTGTCAAACTTCTGCGTCAACCATAAATAATCTCAACTATCCGTAAGATAGGAGATACAACATCCTTGATCTCAACATCTAAGGTCCTGTCACTGTCATACTATTACAGCATGCATTGCTATGATTCCGCATCATTGGGCCAAAGATTCGTTGAAAGAACTGAGTCAGCGGTTACGGCGCGGATTCTGTAACTTTCGCAATACGCTAACGTAAGCATATTCTTACTTTCGTAAGTCTTTGGTTGTATGAGTCATTCGTGACGTTGGAGTCGGTTTTGGGGTGTTTGGTGATAGAATAGAATAGAATAGAATAATACTTTATTGTACACCAAAAAAATAACAATTTCACAGAAACAACTCGACTGGCCTGTCAGCCTAGTGACTGGCCTGTCAGCCTAGTAGTTAGTGACCCTGACTGCTATGCCGGAGGTCGTGAGTTCGATTCCCACCCAGGACAAATGTTTGTGTGATGAGCAAGATTATTTGTTCTGTGTCTGGGTGTGATTTATCTATAAAATGTATTTATTTAGAAATATATAAGTATGTTTATCAGTTGTCTAGTACACAAGCTCTGCTTAGCTTGGGACTAGACGACGTTGTGTCATGGTTGTCGAATATATTATTTTAATTACAAAGGCGGTCTTATCACTGACAGCGATATCTACCAGACAAACTTAGGATGGAGTATGAGCTTGAACTAAAAAAGGTGATGAAGATGCATGAGATTCCGACGATCCTCACTATCCTCCTTAGCCAAGTTACAATCGTTTTATTAACGTCGAACGCTTTGAGTTCCACCCGAATCTCTAGTTACTTTCCTACTCCCATAGGTTGTAGCGTAATGTTATATAGTCTTCCTCCATAAATGGGCTATTCAATCATTACATAGTATATAACACAGTCATTTCCTCCCTATGTATGCTTAAATCTTTAAAACTACGCAGCGGATTTTGATGCGGCTTTTTTTAATAGATAGAGTGATACAAGAGGAAGGTTTATATGTATAAAACATGCATAATATATTTAATATCAGCATTGCCCCCGTGCGTAGCTGGGTTATGGGTCGCTAGTAGTAAAATATTTTTTTAAATCGGACCGGCAGTTCCTGAGATTAGTTCGTTCAAGCAAACAAACACACTCTTAAGCTTTATAATATTAAGATGAAAAAGATTTTATGACTGTAATGTATTGATTTATCCAAATTAAATTAACAAATTGGGACCCCATCCAATCATTTTGCCACGGACCTCAGTGGAATATACTTACTCCACTGTTCATCGCACTGATTTGCCAGCCGGGAAACCCTTGCCAATGAGTCAGAGAACATATACAACTCGTACATACTATATGACGTATTGTTTGGAAGATCTGTTTCATAACACACGCTCCGTAGTATAAACATCCTTGTTTTATCATAGCTTCTGCGGTTAGTCATGGCTCTAGTAGGAGAATCCTGTAGGACATGTGCATGTATGGGAGAAGGGATAATAGGCTAGTTGTTAATAATTCACATGTAGGTTTGTTTTAAAATGTTAGTTTTCACAGAAGGTAAGTTGATTATTCAGAAAAAAAATATCACCTACCTCTTGGTCTATCGACATTTTAGGGACAAAACATTACTGAAATTAAATTTAAATTACAAAAAAAAATATTAGGAGCGTATTCCTACATGGATAAAAAGCTTAAAAAAGATTGTTCATAATAAAAATAAAAATCCGAGTATGACAAAAACAACGCCGCTGAAAAAGTCTGAAACAAGGTTTTTCAGAATGCTGAAATATATATATAAACAATTAGTTACTAGACAAACAAGAACAAAAGATAAAAAACTCCCCTATAGTTCGTTTTTTAATCCTAGACTACGATTTGACAACTTAAAATGTCAAACTCCAGAAAATTGGGAACATATTTCTAGAGTGTGACATTCTGAGTTGTCAAATCGTAGTCTAGAATTAAAATACGAACTATAGTCACACGTTATTAAAGTGTTACGGCTGGTACCAATACAACGTGTGAATACTCAACTTTCAGCCTGCATTATAATCTGTGGCCGACTATTACCGCCCAAAAACCAGCGCTGGGCTTTCCCGCCGAAACATTTATGATGACAACACCACACCTTGTTTTATATCCAGCCAGTGCGTTCCGTCCACTTCCATTTCACTTCTACTTGTATTTTTTTTTATCTTGATACGGATTTCCTTTTTTAAATTCTTTTGATATAAAAATAAGAAAGTTTTAATACCTATGCGAACTAATCTGCTTAGAGTTGGTCTGTCAATGTCAAAAGAAAAAAAAATTGACAGTTCGAAAAAAGTTCTTGTCCTAGTATTTATGAATACGAATATTATAATTGATTGGTGATTTGCTTAAGCATGAATAATAAATAAGTTTAATAATTTCAACACACCATTCAATAAAATTCTCGGTACCTACCCTATCCTTTTTCCCATAAAGAAGGAAACTTAATAAAAAAAACAACTATTGTTTTTGGTAAAGACGCTATTATATGTCAGAAAATGACGTTTTAGGTTTTGACGTATTACGTCTAGTTATGGCTACCATTGTTATGGTTTGTAACCTCATTGACGTGTATTGGATTTATCATACTGACCTATATTCCCTGTTTGTAAAATAATAACAACAAATTGATTAATTCACAAAGCGGTACTCGACACGATTGTGAGGTTTTTTGGAGCCCTAATCGTCGGTAGCTTGGACCCTGTTTCCGGTACCAGTGGGCTACTATTTTAGCATGAACTGAGAAAGACTAGTATCTGTAACCGTTCTGAAGTCTCTGATACTTACATTTATATTTTCTGGTACCAATAATGAGTTTGTAATGTTTTTTCAATATTTAAAATACGAATAATTATTGTATGGTGTGTCGTTTTATGTGATACTCCTTCTATTTTATACACTATTAATTCTTTTTTCGTAGATCTACTAAAATATTGTATATAGATAAATTAAAGATGCAATGAAAATTAATGTCTGCTTTCTCCATACCAAGGTAATAAGTACCGTGGGAAAGAATCAATTATCACTAGAATCATTTACTTAATAGAATAAAGAAATGGCGTTTGAAACCTTTCAGACTTATACACTTTTTTCTTAAAAACACAAAACGTCTAAAAATTTACTCTATAAATAAATATAAGTACAAGAAAAAGGTTGTAAACAATTTTCACTTGTTTCTTTAAGACATAGTAAAGTTAAACTACCAGTCTCAAAACCAAGACAATTATTCAAATAAAAAAAAACTACATAAGAACATCGAAACGTCAAAAGTTAGGTATACAGTCTCAAATCGCAATAGCTCCTAACTCAAAATATACGTCACGGAAAAAAACCAGCTGTCACTAGAACCATTTATCATGGCTACAAGGCGTGGTACAGGCACCATCATCATTTAAAATCCAGGTCACCTCGCACAAAGAGAGTTCGTGGAAGTTCATATGGATCTTTCTAGACTGCCCACCAGTGGCTGAACAGCAGTGGTCTCCGATCTGGTCGTTGACCAGTCTCTCGACTCGACCCACATTTTGAACACTCACACTAAGGCGAGTTCACATTATCATGTACGAATGTATGCATCACGAATATTTTGGCAACGTTATTTTTTTTTAGTGTCACTGTCGTATAATGAGTCTATGGCCAGTGCTCTTTCAATGTCTAGATTTAAAAATGTTGGGTTTTTATCTTTTTATAGAACACTGGCATTCTATTTGAACTGACTTGATTTTTTCAACATTTTGACAAATTTTTGACAGTTATTGTCACTGAGAAAGTCTTATTTCGACTCAAAGAAAATGTCCTTCTATATAGTACCTAAAAAACATATTTTAGATATTTCTATCCGACTGCCCATTTAGTTTTTTGTGGGTATCCAATGACTTCTTTTTTCAGGATCTAGTGCGAAGGCATGTCAGATTGTACTATCTAAAACAACAACTTTTCACCATTCTTTGCCCTTTACATTTCAGGACCAGTAAATTCATGGCCCTAGTAGACTTCGGCAATTTAAAATTTTCATCAAAAACAAAAAAAAATGGGTCTTTTCGTACAACGTCATTATTAACAGACAGTTGGTGGTATGTTTTTTTGTCTACGTCGAGTATGACGCTTTGTGCATACGTATGAACTGTTTTCAGGCCATTAAGTACCGGTTTTTCTCATGAAACATTTTCCTTAATGCTGTTATATGACACTTTGGAAGAACCGCACTTTATGGGCTGTTTCGTATTTTAAATTCATTGACACGTACCTAGATAAATCGATATCTCGATTTTATGACCAATAAAGACAGATAAAGATTTTTTTGTGATTGCCAGGATATGTGATCATTTTTTTTTATGGTGGGGAAAAATTATCCAATGGAAATCCCGCCCTTGGATGGAACGCGAAATAATGTCAGACTTTTACTGACTAACGACCCACCTCGTTCCCATTTTGCCTTAGTTCCTAGTGTTTCGCTTTCAGATCAACCCATGGCCCCAATAGTATATCTATGTATCGAAATCAAATGCATTGGCGTATAATTTGTACATCAGACAAAGACCGAAGCTTTCGCCGCGTCAAATAGTCGATTCCCTAACTTTCTACGAGTTCCGAAGTTCCGATGAAAGTAGTCTCACACTTGTCCAGTCGCGAACAGAGGTCGCGATATACTGGCAATACAGACTTGCCGAATAGATGCTTCGAAATTTAAAATTTTTCTTTTTTTTTTGCTGTTTCTGCCATAGATAAGTTAAACGTATGTAGGTCACAATATTTTCGTTATGAACAGAAAATTTATTTATAAATATATATTTTTTTCTTTTTACCTATAAGTTCTATTTTTGCTTTGGCAGGTAGTGATTGGTTTTTAACAAGCCTGGTTTATGTTTTCACCATTTGTATCTTGTTTTAGTTTGACAATTCTTTAAACAAAAAAACATATACTTTTTAAATTGTTGGCAATTGTTATGTGAATAATAATAAATAAATAAATTCTCACCTAATCGTCATAATAAACTATTTACACTAAAATACTGATCAAATAAAGTAAGGATCAATATTATTTCGCAATTGTATAACAAAAACGGTCCACGTAATACACGATGAAATATCAAACCAATGCATTAATAAATCATGAATATTTATACAATCTTGTAAATAAAATAAAATTGTATGACGTAAAAACTAAAATAATTTATTTTAAGTTAAACAAACGAAAAAAAATACGTTTTTTTTACAGAATATTTTACCTGCGGGTTGCGTGCAATGAATGGTTTTTCTTTTTATTTTTGCCTAATAATTTTCCCAACTCTTCGCAATTCAATTTTTACATTGAACTAGCTTCTGCTAGTGGCTTCACCTGCATGAAGTAGAAACCTTACATACTTCAAACCCTCATTTCAACCTCTGAGAGGTTTTTGGAAAATTCTGTCTTCGTACAACTTGCCTCCAAAAAAAGTCATGCACCTTGGCCCTGTAATTTTCGCTGTGCGGTGATATGTCAGTCAGTTACTTCTCTTACATTTAAATAATTTACTTACGTTTGAAAAACCCTCTATTTCATTCTCATTATTGATTTAAATACAATCAAAAATTGTACCTAATTAAATAGCTCCTTGAACTTGTACCTTTTAAATTATGCGCATAGACAATAGAGACTATGCTTATACCAATACACCATAGCGATTTAAATATGGAACCTAATTTCGAACGTTTAATTTCGAATATCGAACGCAAATTCGGCCAGTAATGATAGCGCTGTAATCGCATGAGTCAACGCCCGGTGAAATGACGGCCAAGTTCGTTCACCTTTCACCCAATTTGCCTAAACACACACCGGCCGAAAATAGTTGGCATCGTATCGCGACCAATGCCATATGATAAGTGTGTGCACTACAAATTGTCAGCATAAAATCTGTAGTACGATGTGTCATATTATATCGAGTAATACTTTTTTTTAGTTGAAGAAATTTTTCCATAGTTTTTGTGCGATATGACTGTCAAAAAGTGACGTATAACAAGACGTAATTTGTTGTCTATGGTTTAGAGGTACGCAAAAAATCTTTTGTTCGTCTTTAAGCCGCAACTTCTTTTACTTCTTCAAGTACAAATCGATGTAAATTTATTTTTTGTATCAAAACATTTAGGTAGTTGAAACCTATTTTTAAGACATGAGAAAAATCGTAAAGAATTACATGAATTTGAAATGTCTTTTGAATGTTACATATTTTTTGAGACTATGTTGTCGTGACGTGCGAAATGGCGGGCTTTGTTGTCGAATTAAATTGACTATGTTTAGATAGCGTGGAAAAATATGGTATAGCAAACAAAATATTTGACTACATTATGTATTTAACTTAGCGATCGCTATATTTGTTACGGTTTTTTTTTTAATGGTATGTAAAAATCATCCAATGACGAATCCCGCCCTTGAGTGCAGCGGGAAACAGTATCAGACTCTTACTGACTAAATAACCTACCCCGTTCCTACATCGCCATACATAACAGGGCCAGAGCCTTCCTATCAGACACAAACCCTTGGCCCTCATTGGCTTCGACTCTTCTGCAGGGTCCCTACGATATTTGCTACGGTTGTGGAGCAAAAACTATTGCGCCGTTCTTGGGTAAAACGTCATATTGCGCCGTTTTCGTCATATTGGAAAATATTACGTTTATGAATGAGCTTGTACCACGTAACGTCGCGGGCGCACGTCACCTCGATCAATAAACAGCGCCTTTATCGTAACGGCAATCTCATCTTGCACAGCATTTTAATGCTGCATAAAAGTTAACTGTCCGTCCAAAATAAATACCAGCAGAATGTGAAGGTAGGTCGGCAAACGGTATCCGACAATGAACTCGAAATGTGGGACAACGACCGCCGAATTTGGCATTTGGTCTCGTGGTGAAAAAAAAAATATCGCCACCGGCGGTACCAGGGCATCATGGACTAGAGAAAGGTTGATTTTCGAGTGTTTCAATGTGTGCACACTATCCGTCTTTACATACACGCCTGTGTCTGTGTGCGTCATTGTAGTCTCGTAGTAGAAAGCTCAGTGAGTTTGTTTACATTCGCTATTTAAAAAAAAAGAGTGAAACGGTGAAACGATGAACTGTCAAAAGATTTAGTTGGTATTTGTTGAATGTAGGTCGATTAGACTGTCTCATTCAGTAACGCGTGGCGGGCACGCGATGTTGTTTTGTGGAAATTGTACGTCTTAGAAATGTACTTTGGGGAAATCGCAGAGATACTTTATAGAGAAACTAGCGACAAGTATTACACATATAAACCTTCATCTTGACTAATATTATCTAAATAAAAACCGCATGGAAATCTGTTGCTTAGTTTTATAGATCAAAGCATACATAGGGACAAGGGGAAGCCACTTTATTTTATACTAGCGACCCGCCCCAGCTACGGGGGCAATGTTGATAATAAATATGCATGTATTATACATATAAACCTTCCTGTTGAATCACTCTATCTATTAAAAAAAACCCTATCAAAACTCTGTTGCGTAGTTTTAAAGATTTAAGCATACATAGGGACAGCGGGAAGCGACTTTGTTTTATACTATGTAATGATGCGGAGTAAAGCAAAAGCTAAATATGTAGGTAATTGAAAGAATGATCGTTTCCACAACTCATTAAAATACATCTTCCCATAGTATTAAACATAAAAAAAACAATATATATCTAAATAAAGGAGAGAAAATGATCACCCAAAACAACGTTTGCGTTTGTATATCAAAAAAAACCGTTGAAACTGGACACTTACAAGACGTTGTAATGACAATATATACGATATTATAACTATTACATAGTATAAAACAAAGTCGCTTTCTGTCTATGTACCTATGCTTATATCTTTAAAACTTCTCAACGGATTTTGATGCGATTTGTTGTAATACATAGAGTGATTCAGAGGAAGGTTTATAAATATAATATAATAGGTATCATACATAATTGCACCCGTGCAAACCTGGGGCGGGTCGCTAGTTTATATTAAAACTCGATAAACACCACCTGGTGTCAATAATAGAAAACCCTTTTTTCTGTATGAACTGACATCATTGATGTCAATACTGTCAACGACAGATTCATTGACAATGATCGTTTACGTTAATGCAATCAAGTACGTTTGAAAATTCGCACACCGGTCCCCCCACACTCTCTCTGACTCCACACGGAGCAAGAGAAAGTACCTATGTGATGTTTTCCCATCTCAATAGTGATGACACCTACGCTGAGGCCTTTTTCTTTTTTTAAACAAACCCGCGAGGAGTCATAATCTGGCAACATCACTCACCCTCGGTTTTTTTTGTTGATAAAGTTTTTGGTTTGGTTACTAAGTCCTTTAAGCTCTGTCTTCGTATGGAGTTACGCAACATCTTTAAATCAATTTTACATCACAATAAGCAATAGGAATCTATTTGTAAATAATTAAAAGACACATCATCGCAGAACTCTGCGTTTTTTTTTAAATTGATATAAACTAGTGCTTGACTAAAGAAATCCCGCCAACAACTCCTTCGAAATCTAAACCGGGTGATCCCATAGACATTCTTATAGCATTTATTTCAAAGAATATTCGAATGAATACTGAGAATTCTATCGTACACTATTGTCAGTTTTCCGGCTTCCTTCCTTTTATTTTATGATAGAGCCACTTAAAGAATCATTATCGAATTAATAGTTTAATCACACCTTTATCCTTATGTAATATTACGTCACAAATGATAACTGTTTGTAGACATTATGTTAGACGATTTTCCTCCTTAATGACGTAGATTTGTAAAATTTGCATGATTATTATCGGGTTAACAGTTTACCTCAATCATAGTGCACAAATTATTATTAAGTGAGATGGTCACGTTTTTGAACTCAATAATATTAATTTTCTTCTCCTAGAGAGGAGGCTGAGTCCCACATGAGGATGAGGATGAGTCCCAGCTGTGGGAACATTAAAAGGCTGGTTAATCTATACCCTAGCGTAGCATACCCTTTCGGAGTGTGTTTGAGGAATTGTAATCGTGGTAACCGTGGATCTAGAATGCAAAGGATAAAGGATAGCTGAAGGAACAACTGTAAATTTGTAAATCTTAGTTAGTGAAATTGTAACACATTTTTAGTTGGAAAATCCTTCAATGACATCTCTCTTGGACTTGGGCTTTAACTGATTGCAGCTCATTCCTATGTCATTTCCTTATTTTCCATACCAGGACCCCGACCTTCGACCTTGCTAGGTTTCGCTGCCATCTTGAGGCGTGAGTGGAAAACTATACTCCATTAAAGACTTGGTCCGGATGGTTACAGGTGGCTGCACGGCAAACTACCCATTGCTCACCCTCAGATGTACGATACGAATAAGGTGGCTGAGGGCCGTTCCCTCTCGCGTGCGGCTACCTTCGCTATCATTACTTATTCGCAGAAGGAGGCGTCCGCGTGCTATTCCTCCTCGCTCCAGGCCTTGGTCGTACCAGGGACTGGCGAGAGAGGTCGTTGTCGCGGATCGCCCTTACAAAGATGCGGCGGTGCTCTTCCCAAACGTGGCACAGTTTTACCATAATGCTCTACTGTGTCCTCTCTCCACATAATGGTGACACCCGGGCGTTACTTCCACACGTATCCAGTGTAGGAAGCCTTCGAACTTATCATGTCTGGTGAGAACCTACTAAAATTTAGGTACTTTCGCCCCTATGAAGTTTTTTTTTTTGTGGGCCTCGTAAAACCAGCTCTGAGGCCTCGGTGTAAGCGTCCAGGTCAACTCACCACTTTTTTGTAGGTTAGGCACCTTATAAATCATTATAAATATTGAAACTTCATAATTTAGTAGGATAAGTTAAGTATCTCGAGGATGCAATTCAATACAATTAATTTAGTTATAATCTAAATTAAAATTAGTTATCTTAGTTAGTTTTACGTGCATAGAATCTGAATGATAGAGATAAATTTAGGAAAAAAGATCATACTATACAAGTAATCGTACTGTTACTGCTAAGCCGTTTCAAATATTTTATTGTTTCGCATATTTTGATTATCACCAGCGTTCGTGGAAGGTGATTAGTCTTCAAAGAAAAACAATGATCGATAACATTATGACATTCGACAATTAAAGGCGGAAAACTAATCGCATTTGCACTTTTCTTTTTTCGAGTTCGTTATTTTAAAACAACAACAAAATATAAATTCAGTACTTTCGACTCACTAAAATCTCTACGTACGTCCGTATGAATTTTCATTAAAAACAAACTAGACATTAAATCAACCGATTCCATAAAGATATACGTACAAAAAAACTAACACTCTTATATCAAAGTACCAGGCAAGTATAGCCGTTAGGAGGTCACCCGAAATATACGCACACTGGCGCACGCACGCATTTTATTTGAATGCGCAACACGTGACGTTCGCATGCGTACCAAATAATCGGCATCGTCGAACGAAAGCATCGCATCGGTGAATAGAATTTTGTCGGTGTTCTTCAGTAGGTAGATACATTTTGGTACACATATCTACTTGTGTGAAACACTTGATATTTAAATATAAAAAAAAATATGGTCGGAAAATCATGCGCTACCTAGAAAACATTTTATTTCAGTGGTCTTAAGCAATAACTTTTGTAAAGACTTTAGTTCCTAGACTTATTTTTCAATATTTTTCCCACATTTAAATGACCATATAAAATTATGTAAATGAAAATATTCTTTAGGTAAGACATTCGTTTCATTAAAACAAAAGAAAAGTTGCAAATTTGACGACTGAAACTTTACCATTGGTACTGGTGATGAAATTATTTATGTTCAGCTATCAGAAGTTTTTAATACCTACACTATTAGCATAATTTAGGCAATTTATCTCAAAATAAGATTTTTTCTTCAGTACATAGTATAAAACAAAGTTGTACTGTCCCTATCATATGTATGCTTAGATCTTTAAAAGTACGCAACGGATTTTGATGCCGGTTTTTTTAATAGATAGAGTAAGTGATTCAAGAGGAATACATGTATTTATTTAATATCACCATTGCACCCACATGCGAAGCTGGGGCGGGTTGCTAGTTTAAAATACAATAAACAAAGAAGAATCGCGTCTCAAAAGGCCGAGTATCAAGCGCTACACCGAGAAAACAGGAACGTTTGCGCGGGAAAAAGCAAGATGGCTGCCCACCGTTTTCTTCACGACCTGTGTTCCGGAACGAAGGCAATGAAACTACTTTGAGTTGGTATCGGAAAGTTGTTTACTAACTTGTATGGGGTTTCTTTTTTTGACAGTTCGTCTTACTGTCCACTTTTACTTTTGAAATGAGCGCAAAATAAAAACTATGTTTAATTTGGTTAAGATATCCACATTTTGACGTATTATTGTCTTCCAAATGGAGTATACTTTTGTCCCATATATTAGTAATAAAAAAACCCTCAAAATTTTGATTTAAATCATCTTGTGATGACAAGATACTAAAGACTAGTCTTGTGTTATTTGGGATTGGTATCTTGTCATCACTTACTCTATTTTCTTTCATATCACTCCTCACACAATACATCCATATTTCTTTAACCTCTGTCTCTACCTTTCCATCCATCTTGGTGATGGCTTTAGGTAAATTTATAGGTATGTATGTAATTTTACGCTGTTTTTTTACTGCTGTGACTCAGGCCTTCTCCCTAGGAGAGAGAGTGGGCCGACTGAAAAGCATCAGTAGAGTTTAGACCTAGGTATTCTCTACATAAATCAATTACTTTGTCTTCGTGCGGCCGCCTTCTTCGCCAGCATTCCTTGTGACTCCAGACCATGGCCTGGACCAGGGCAGACCAATCGTCTCCACGAGAATACTGCGATGCTCTACGCAAGCGGAGCACACCTCCACCATATACTCCTCAGTGTCTTCTTGGAGCTCCGTACTATGGTGATACACGGGCGCTCATTCCGCATGAATTCGGTGCAGAAACCGTTAGAATCTACCATGTAAGATGGCAGAATTAACCTTTCGAGTATCGCAATTAGAGACATAATAGAAAGACAATATAGATCGTTTTTAATTCTAGACTACGATTTGACAACTCAGAATGTCACACTCTAGACATATGTTCCCAATTTTCTGGAGTTTGACATTTTAAGTTGTCAAATCGTAGTCTAGGATTAAAAAATGAACTATAGGTGTGTGAACGTCACACCTATTCGGCGACCAGTATTCGCTTGGGGCTCAAGAGTTTAAGATACGCATTTCCCAATCACAATCTCCAAAATGCATCCTGTAAAATACTGTAAGGCTGGCTACTATACGCCTGTGCTTCAGTCTTAACATAGTTACGATGTAGAGGCCCTTCAGGGTCAACGCCTCCTGGAATCGAAGGTTGGTGCGAAAGCGTTATACCGGGGCTCTGGGAAAAAGGCAAGGGAGGAACGGGGTAGGTTAGGTAGGTTCTTTAGTCAGTAAGAGTCTGACTATGTTTCCCGCTCCGCCCACGAGCGGGACTCGTCATTGGATGATTTTTACCTACCATAAAAAAAAAAACATAGTTACGATCTCCTCCAGTATACTAAGCTAAGAGATATTACAGTGTGTACACTGTATACCTTTCTACTTATTCTTGGCAATGTTTTTACTGTGTTCGCTTTTGTTTTCTACGCAATCCGGATGACGGCGCGCATTGCTGGGGATTGTTAACGCGGTGCATGCATTACTACTACGTGCTTCCGTATGCCAGCTATAGATATGCTATTGTAAGCTATACGTGTTTGAGATGTTGTAGCTGCAAAGATATTTAAAGTTTTCAAATTGTTTAATTTGTTTTAAACTATTGCAAATTGCTTTTTCCTGCAATTGTGAGGTAACAAAAACCGTGCAGTATTCGGAGATAAAAAGTAGCATACTTATGCTACCATAAGTATGGTACAGTACTCAATGATAATATTAGTATCAGTAGGTACAATTAATGAATTTTTGATATCAGTACATTACATATTTCCTGGGGATTTTTTATGGTGGGTAAAAATCACCCAATGACTGTTACTGACTAAACAGCCCACCCCGTTATTTCTTTGCCTTTCGCACTGGGGATATTTCTTAAGGTTGTGTTATGTTATAAGTCCCCCTCTTACCAATAAACAAATATTAGATACCAGATAAATATTATCTTGATAAGGACAAGATAATATTTATCTGGTATCTAATTCTGGTTCAATGTAAAACGTCAAATTGGCATTAAAACCAATGTAATGTAAACACAACTAACCAAGCCTACCAAGTAGGTATCTAGAACCAAAAAATCGAAGACATGTAACAACCCGCACTGAGCCCGCTTGGTGGATTATGGCCCATTACTTCTTCTAGAGAGGAGGCTATATCCAGCATTGGGAACATTAAAATACAAATGTTTAATTTTTTCAAAATATATTTTTAAAGACGATCAATTTTGCAATATGTATTCTATCATATTGTATCTCGGTAACAAGGAGTCAAATGTATTCCTGAAACAAAAAAAAATCTCAGCCTATGAAAAACTAATAAACATCTTCAAACGTGAAAGGATATCATAGAAAACCCAACAGCCTAACTGTCCATATAGCACTTACCTTATCAATTAGTTACTGATAATGATCAACAAATGAATATATTAATGAGTGGCAGATAAAAAGTGCCCCATCTGGTAACAATGCCGGAATGAGTGCACTTGTAAACAAATGAGATGCTTTCTCGTGAATAGCTAATTAGTTTATACACACTTGTGCCAGTTTATATTATGTCGTAGCCGGACCATAGATATCGGTCACTTTATGATCTGACCAAGTGAAACTAGCCAGATCGTTTTAAACGTTAAACTTTGATTACATTTGAATCCTCTACTACTAGACTACCTACCTAAAACGAAAAGAATCTTACACTGTACTATGCGTTCCAAATAATCGACAGGATGTGACGTCATTCCGTACTGTCAAATCGAGAATTTAAAAAAAATTGAAGAACTGGATTCTGATTAAAATTATTTCGTTCACAGTTTGTAAATAAATAAAAATTTTCCTAAAAAAAATTGTGTTCGATTTGACAGTAAATCGTGACGTCACAACATGGCAATTTATCTAATTCTCATTTGGAACGCATCGTAGAAAGACATCTACGAAGCGGACTATGCATTTCGTCTCGTTATTTGTATAGTTTACATTGAAGGACTATAACAATTTGCCTGCTGCGGTCTTCCCGTCTCATTATAAATAAAGTGTCTTCAAGGCTAGAGTGTATATAGTCTTTAAATAAACTAGTGCGCCTCACCATCAGCGATTACCTCACTGCTTACCATTCGGTGTTATCGCAGTCAAGCACTAGTTTATATAAATTAAAAAAGTTAGTCGTCGCAATTTATCCCTTGACACTTATAATGCCCTGGTAAAAGTAGTTACTTAATGGCAAAACATAATTAATTTTGTGTCTAAACAGTCTTATCATATCTTAGTGTAATGCCCACTCAATTATTACTGAACCTTATCAGCAATCGATAAGGGCTTATGATATTGTTTGAACGAATCTTTTCGGTGTTTCTGCACTCCTAGTACTATAAATAAATTATGTTAATGTAATTAATTGATATTAATTACTTTTGTCGATATTTATCTAATCTTTTTGTTTATTTTGATCGTGAATATGATGGAGAAACTAAATGTTGAGTGTAATGTTTTCAAGTTAGGTACTTAACCGTAGATTTTCTTTAATATGTTAAAATACATTAGATGATGATGACGTAGACGTCCAACCGATTGGACATCACTGCTTCCATACCATCAGATGGGATTGCAGTCCAGGACTAGTTTATATCAAATTCTAAACAAAAAACTTGCTTTTAAGTTGATGAGATCTTAATAGAATATCAAACAATATTTTTACGTGTAATATACAAAGAAAAATAACATCAAAATTCGCCTCAACCCTTTCTATTCTAAATATATAAAAACTAAAATCAAATCATGACCAACAAGCTACCGGCTTTTTTCCTAATTTATAACAATAATCACCTTTAGCGTTACGTTTCTAATCACTTATGGTGCCCTAGTAACCAATTAATTATATATTTATTAATAAAATCAATTAATTTACGTGCTAATTACTGTACTATCTGTGTAAGTACAATTGTAGTATCTATATCGCTCCGTATAGAGTGATAAATTTATTTCGGCTTATTTTCGACTAGATAATGGAAATAGTATATTTTGATACGTGCAGAACGCTTGTGATTGCGACCAAAGTGAAATTCACACGAGCCGAAGGATGTAGTGAAAAAATTTCCGGTGATATACCTAGCCAAGATATTTTAAACAAACAAAGGAAGAAAATTCGTCAGCAATTCAATTGGAGCATCTTTTTTTATGGTTAGTAAAATTCATCCAATGACAAATCCCACCCTTGAACGGGGCTGAAAACAGTGTCAGACTCTTATTGACTATAAACTAAACTAAACCCGTTCCTTCCTTGCCTTAATCCCAGAGCTCTGATGTTACGCTTTCGCATCAACCCTTGGCTCCAGGAGGCTTCGACCCTGCAGGGCCCCTTCAATTTGCTGGCAACTCTTTGACGCACGCGGGAACAGTGCGAGCCGTCGATGGAGCATCTTGCTGGGCTATATTCGGCAATATATTGATTAATATTGCGCGATAAAAAATTGCCAACAAAATGCAATTTTAAAGCCCTGTAGGTCTGGCAGAACCGTATTAGTACGTCATTGGGCCTCCAGCGGAAGTTTTACGTATGTGGTTACTGATATCAAAAGTTATCAGTCCAAAGTCCCATTAGCCAATTAAGCCCAACATTTGGACAAACGTTGGGCCTAATTGGCTAATGAATTACAGGATAGCAACTAACTAACTACGTACGTATAGTTAAAGTAATTTTGATAAGGTTTTCCTTGGTTTCAAATTTAACAGTTTAAAGTCTGAATAATTATGTACCTATGTGCATAGGTATATATGTATAATTAATTATAATACGATAGGGCTTCCCGTAATTTGACCGCAATTCGGAACATAGTCGGTAGCGACTACAATTAATATTTAATTTATCATTGATCGTTTAATTCCCATAGCAACATTAATTTAATAATATTACTATGGATTTATTAATGCATGAATATAAAATTGATTTAATTTAACTGCTATAAATTTAATTACAATATACACCGTCCATCAGAAATCGACATAAAAACGTATTGTCTATATATAAATTTTCTATCATTTTGTTTTAAATAGCGCATCATAATGCTGAGGTAGGCGCCTTTTTGGCCTCGCACTCAATATTAATTTCTTTTTACATTGTGTATTTTAAATTTATAAGATTGTGTGAAAAATGGAAAACGGACTGCCAAACATCGAACAGCCGAAACTATAGGATTTAGGATCGTAAAATTTTGCATAAGGCTTCCTTTTGTCATAAATGAAACTAGAGACCTTAAATAATGAATACGCTGCTTCTAGGCATAGATATGTCAAACAGTTTGACGTATCTATGCTTCTAGACAAGCGTGCTCCATCATAGACCAAATCATCGCTTACCATCAGTTCTAGACACTTCAAACACAAGCCAAACTTGCATTCCCAAAGTAATTTTAATGACTTTATCTCCCTCTTGTACACTGTCAGTATTATTATCTCCAACGCCTCACTTCCTTAATGGCATACACTTGTATATAACATAATAACTCCCACGAGCCGAAGAACACGTGTCTTGCACAGTTACATAACCCCATTCGGACAACCTTCTCAAGTTCTCAAGTAACAACCATCTAACTTGACCCAACCACGAAACAAACTTCTTAACATTACCTATACTTCCCTAAGACCATCTTACACTGGCCCAAACACTAATGTAGTATGATCTTGCCAGTAACGAAGTACCGTTTCGTAGCGATGATATTAGCAAAGCCTTGTGACCCAGTTAAAAGTGTACCGTTAGCGGACATCGAACCTGCACCCTAAGTGTGACATTCATACGGAACAGAATTAAGGCAGGTCGGTTCAGATCGCTATAATTCAACATGGCCGCCAAAATGGTGGTACAGTTATGATCTGTGGTCTAATGTGTGCGAAAAACGTGTCTAAGTTTTGCCAGCGGTTTTGTGCACGTGAGCGTAGAAAATATTATAAGCCTATGTTAGTCAGTGGTAAAGCAGATGAAAGAATATTCAAAATTGGTCAAGTAGTTTTTGAATTAAACCGTAACATATAAACAAAGTTTCGTAGGGATTCTGCAGAAGGGTTGAAGCCTACTGGGGCCAAAGTTACGCGTCTGAAAGTATCTAAGACTCGGCCCTGGTATAGAGGCAACATAGAAACGGGGTAGGTTGTTTAGTTTGTAAGAGACTGACACTATCTCCCGCTCCGCACCATAAAAAATCATACAAACAAAGAAAAAATAAATTATTTTCTCCTATAAATATTTATTAATATTAGTTTAGATAGGGCCCTTCCTCAATGTGGACCGATGACTGAATCAGGTGGATGAAAGACGCACAGGAGCAAGTGTTTTAAAGACGTTTAGAGGCAGACAAAAGGAGACGTCTTTCCACTAAAATGATGACGATGAATCATCATCATCACTGAAATTACACACAGTATATTCTCATAAAAACCAAAGACACAAAATTCGTAATTTGTTCCTCTACCATATATGTATATTCGGCACACCAAGGCACAGTAAGCTTATCTAATTCCCCTTGGCAAGTTAGTCCATTATGCCCCACTGCTGGACCAAGGCCTCCTTCTCCCTTTTACGTTCCGGGCAAATGCGGGCCAGTTCCTCTAATAATTGTCCAGCTCATCTCTCCACCTTCGCCTTGGTCTGCCGCAATTTCGCCTTGGATTTAATGGGACCCGATAAGTGGCTCTTTTGGCCCACAGCTCATGAGCTGTATGAGCAATTCTACTTTGTCACATGTTTAGCGCTTGTCACATGTGACAAAGTAGAATTGGGTTGGCCAAATTCACATTTTTTTGGATAACGTCTCTTATCTTGGGATACTGCACTGCAGGTTACAGGATACTGTTATTGTTGTGCTAATTCCCCTATTATCTTTGTATATATTTCAAGATTAAGAATGACTAGGACGAAAATGGGCCAACTCGGTGTTCATTTTTCTCCCATCCAATTCCAGTCTCTTTGCCTGTAAGTAATAAAGGAACCAGCAGCAATATTTTTAAGAACAGCGGTGAAGAAAACTCGTAACTCAGGACCATTAGCAGTATGCCACCACTACTCTCGAAGTATAAAACAAACTACATAAAAAATACGAACATAAATAACGAAAATGCATAATATCGAATATCAAAACAAAATAAGACACCATGGCTTGACTCATAAAGGAAATACCTCACCTCCTCACTCCGTTATTCGACCTCAATCAGCATTTTTAACATCCAAAATCAAAAAAGGCTTTATGTAATTTTAGCTTTATACAAAATTTGGGTCATCCAAACTGGATGCGTCAACGTATTCCGTCCCGTTATGCATTGACACAGTGGACTTAATGATCTAACTGTGTTTGATAATGCCAGTCGTTTATTTCTTTGATAAATAATTTATGGGTTTGTATATCTCAGAACCCTGGGCCTTTGGAAGGTGTACGAGCGGCCGAAGTCAACGCTAAAAAGTCCCTCAAGGTACCATTCGAACCTCGGTTGCAGGCTGCGAATACAGGCAGCACTAGGCTTCTGGGGCCAAGAGTTGATGCAAAAGCGGAACACCGGGGTCCTGGAATTAAGGCCGGAAGGAAAGGAGGGTCGTTTAGTCAGTAGAAGTCTGACACTGTCTCCCGCTGCGCCAAAGGGCGGGATTCGTCATTCGATGATTTTTCCCACCATAAAGAAACTAGGCTTCGTGCAGCCGCCGATGCTGCCTGAATCTACAGAAACTTATCATGGAACGTAGTACGAAAACCAACCGACGATTATCCATACAAGTACTGTGCTAGTGCACCCAAGGACAACCTCAGGTTCGAACTATGTTCGCGTTCGTTCATCGAACTAATTTTTCAAGTTTGATGTTTGTTCATGGCTACGGCTGCGCACGGCTTTAGAAACACGCATGTTTCACGTCCCCTTGCGAACATTTTTCATCAGGCCATTCACACGTACGCACTAAACGTGTTACATAGTTGGCTCGCGTCCACGAAATCCCTTTGTGATCACTGAAAAACCGCCACTGTATGCGCTGTATGTATGTACGCACGTACGAACTTTGTTGTGTTGCATGATACACAACAACTTGATTCGCACTAACATCGAACTCTTTGTTCGTCAAGTTAAATAATAGTTTCTATGTGGACGGTGTTCTTCGTGAATCACTGTGAACACGAAAAACATTCCTACCCACTAAGCTTAGAATTCGTGACTTGTGCGCGAACTCGATTTGAACTATGTTCGTGTTCGAATATGCTGTCCAAAGAACGAAATGTTCGAATTTGATGTTTGTGTTCGCCATGTTCGTGTTCGTACACTAGTACACGGCTGAATGGAATGCGAAACGAGCATTGTTGCATGCTACAGGACTGCGAACGCTTCCGCCATGTGTAGCAGTTGTAAGGACACGGAGCGCAACGTTTAGTTTTGTAAGAAATAATGAGCGAGGATAAATTATACAGTCAGTACTGACAGTTTTTACTTTACGGTATGGTAATAAATGATTTAAAATTATGTGTGTAATCGATTCATGGTTCCCAGAAACAATTTATTTCGATTTGGAGTAAAATATTTTAAGGTATCCTCATATGTCAAACATTTATTACCCGTAAAAACCAGAAATTGAATCCAGCACATATTTTATAAAATTAATAAAATTTGGTATACTTCCTCATTGATTGCTCCATTTTCGATTATCACAAACTGCTGGAGAAATTTAAAACTAAACATAAGCAATTACCTCAGTGCTGGGGCAAACCATGACGGAAACCTTACCATGACGAGTTAAACTCTCAATCGTCAATCGTGCGAACGAGAAAGGGGATAGAGTTACACACCCTATGTAGGGTCCCTGGTAATTAGTGATCAATACAACAACACAACTAATACACACAACTTTTACTATGGGACCAAACCTGAAATCGCGAAAAAAATCAGAAAGACGCAAGTTCAGTATATTTTAACCAGTTAGGCGAACATAATTTAGAGCAGATTTTTTCCGCGATTTCATGTCTACAGTGAAGTAGGTTACAAGTTATTCTACATATTGAATTAAATATCCTGAGCATATTCTGTTTCCCATGACAGCTGTAATCTGGGGATCTTTAGATTAAAAGTAATTAGGTTACGTCTAGGCAAGCGTGCTCCATCGTCGGCCACATCACCGCTTAAGTACCATCAAGTGAGATCGTGGACGCGAGCCTTTAAAAAGTAGAAAAAAATAATACTAAAATACTTTTTGGGCGTGGCAACACTACTTAAAATAGTCTGCACAGCGGAAGCAGGAAATACTTCAGAAGTTAAAAAGAATTTTTTGTTAGTTACTCACTTCTCATTTAGCCTTTCACTGCCCTCTTTAACCACCAAAAATGTAGCCTGGCAATGAACTTCAATTATAGCACGAAGTTAAAAGCCAATGGTGCAGGCCAAGATTGTTCAAAGACTCATCGTGGCCCTGTAACGCAGATGGTGCCTGAAAGAACATAGCTGAGTTTTAGATAGTCAAAGTCTGATACACTTTCTTACTCCAGTGAGAGCCGGAAAAGTTATCTAAGGTGGGCCTTCCCGACTCGCCTATCTTACACGTCGAGAATGGTTTAAAAGCTTGTTGCTTCATCTAAAGCAATCCAATGTAATGATTAATGCAAAAGTAATGCCAAAAAAGACTGATAACACCTGAAACCTCTGTTGGAATTCAGTAATTCCACGATTTACTCGAATGTTTCACAAAACTTGTTCTAGGTTTCAAGCTGGAAGACCACAGCAGGCAAACTGTGCCATTCTGTGTATTTGCCTTTCGACTACCATAATTACAGACACAATTAAAAACAATAGCTGTGCGGACACCGGTGTCCTCATGGAACTTAACGAATAGCAAAGGCTTATATTCACGGACGCATAGCTTCATACCGTATTTGCCATTATACGCTTGGAATACGCCTGCGTGAAGCTTACACACATAACTAAGAAACTCTGTAGACGAAGCCCTAATGCCTTAATTACACGTATCGAGTAAGAGCGTGACAGTAAAATGTAGCTCAGCCGAGACGGTGATGTAAGCGATCGGCTAACTCACCACTATATTCATCATCATCATCATCATCATCGTCATGTCAGCCGAGCGACGCCCACTGCTGGGCATAGGCCTCCCCCAAGGATCTCCACAACGATCGGTCCTGTGCTGTCCGCATCCAGCGGTTTCCCGCGACCTTCACCAGATCGTCGGTCCACCTTGTTATACGTACCTATGTTCATACGTACCGAGTATTCGGCCGAGAGCACTGTCTCACCGACTCGAGACGTCTGATCAATGCATTAGATATAAAAATAAATATTAATAAACTCGCCATCATATGTTGAAGTCCCGTTCCCTCCAGATATAGCTGCTACATATTAGGCTGTGATCACAATCGGCGTCTAATAGACGTCTATATAAAGTCCGGAGGTCGCCTCTACTGTAATTAGCTTACAGCTAAAGAAAATATATCGCCATGTTGGTCCAGATCCGCGTACACTTCCAGTAAAGCGATAATACTACGTTTGACTGATATAGAAGTTTACTGGAAATGTCTAAGGTAAAATATTAATGAAGGGGAACGAGTTAAGACATTAGAGGGATCTTCTTGAAGTATCGGTAAGGGTTGACTGCGTACAAGCAGGGTCTCTTTCTGAAAGGAAGGCTTGGTCCCAGTGTGATAGGCAAAACAGGAACGGATACGGTGTTTAGTCAATAAGTGTCTGACACTATTTCCCGTTCCGCCCAAGAGCGGCATTGCGTATCAACCTAGGTCACCTCCGTTGGAGCTTGATTTGTGGTGATATATGTTCGAAAATCAAGCACTCTAGTTAGGAAAACGCGCCAAGCAAAGTCCTAACCAAGGACACTGAAGGTCATGGTTTACAACAGCTGTTTACACGGATTGAAATGAGCAAGGTCACCTTGGTACATAGGTTTGCTATCTTCTGGTCAACCCTTTACCTTTCATACCTACTATTTTTTTTGTACCCTGTATTAGTTAAATATATATATTTTTTTTTATTTTGATGTTGATGTTCTGTTTATTAGTAAAAAGTTTGTTTGTAACTCCTCTTAGATTTGTTGATAAGTTACGTAAAAAGTTACTCAAGCATTATATTTTGAAATGATGATTGAGTTGCTAATCCAAATTGCAGATATAATCTTGCCATACATTTAAAATATTTACTGTTTAAGAAGACGCGGCGCGTTGTGGTTTTGTTTTTCCTTTGTTGTACATTGCCATATTATGTTTGAGTTAGCGCTTGAGAAGACGCGGGCCGCTGCTGCAATGTACGACGGACGCCCAACGCGTCGCCCGACGCCTCAACTCGATCAGCTGATGTCTACTAAAAGAAATTAATTTCGTATATGCGTATTAATTCCACTTTAAGCAAAAAAGTACTTTAATTTTTAATTGAATCTTTACAAAGAATAGGTTCTGTTTTCATATAGGGAATTTTTGCCATAATCGCCACATGGCATACAGGTTGGAGATCGCAGACCTGGTAAGGGTTGTTGGAATCCGATGGATACGAGTCGCACGGGACCGGTCGTTGTGGTGACACTTAGGGGAAGTCTATGTCCAATGGACGACTTTCGGCTGAAATGATGATGATGATGATGAAATCGATAGGTTTCATGTAACGGATCGACCTTCCACTTGATTAAAATGATCAAAATTTAGCAGTGTATTTCCAGATACCCAACCAAGACATAGATATTTAAATTTATGAAAGGACTGCAACACATAGTATTCTATACCTTACAAGCGCGCATTGTAGACTTAGTAAAGGAAACGTAAGGCACAAAGATGCCTCACTACACAGGCCCTCCCACAGAGTACAGGCCCTCCTTTTAAGCCCTCAAAAAAGGCCTTTCAAGCCACATCCAGTACAACAGGATCTACATAATAAGCTGGTGGACAGTTATCTCAGCATCCCAGTTCTGAGAGCAACCATATCAGGATGTAACTGTGAGTTCTCTCGCTAACTTACTGGATGTAGGTCAACCGTTACCGATGCCACCAAGTTACGGACAAACTGTGGTTAGGGCGGGGCAACTAAACGGACGGACTTGATAATGTTGCCAGTGTAATTATTGGGTGGGCTGTGGATTAAAAGAAAGAAAGAAGGAAAGAAAAACAGTTTATTTACGCGTAATGACGCAAAGTTCAAGCTAGTTAACAAACATAACCAAGGTACTATTTAGGTAAGTTTAAGTTTTAAGGGTTTTTTTTATTTATGTGTATTGTATATGTTTTATAAAATGAATGAATAAAGCATTAATAGAACAAAAAAAAAAAATAGGTACAATTGAAAAGTTTGTCTTATGTTATGCATGAAGTGGCAACTCTTAAGCCCCAAGCGAACGCCTGCGTTTGAACAACTATTGTCTTTCTATTAGGTATGTCTCGGAAAACGGTATTCGAAAGGCTAAAACACATTCGGCCAAATCTCATTCTATTATAACTATCAAGACGCCTCAGCTCCGCACGGGTGCAATGCTGATATTAAATAAATTAGGCATGTTTTATACACATAAACCTTCCTCTTGAATCACTCTATCTATTAAAAAAACCGCATCGAAATCCGTTGCGTAGTTTTAAAGATCTAAACATACATTAGGACAGAAGCGACTTGGTTTTATACTATGTAATGATGTAAAAAAAATGCTCCAGGCAATTCTTAACACCAAGATTCACCTATTATTCGACTATTTAAACGATCTAACATATGTATGTATAAAAAACAGTAAGAAAGTCATACAAATTTAACAAATGCAAAGGCACAGTACCAACCTAACAAACAAAAAAATGCAAAGGCACAGTACCAACCTAACAAATAAACAAATGCAAAGGCACAGTAGGTACCAACCTAACAAATAAACAAATGCAGTCACAGTAGGTACCAACATAACAAATAACAAATCAACATGGTCTGAATATGTGATACAAGACAGTTAGCAGCCTCGCATTGAGGGATCAAAGGCTGTATGTAGGGCGACCGTTACGAGGTATGCGAGGTGGCCACTTGTCTCATGTTTGTTTTGATTGTCTATGGCGTATAGATAGCGGAGGAAATAAAGGTTTTAGCCGGGATAGAGCAGAATAAACTTAACCTTATTCATATTCTTTATTGCAAATCCACAATGTAAAGATCTGTAGCCTAATTCTCGTAATCAAAACCGATATCGTAGCGACTTTGACATTTTCGTATTCACATCCATTAATCGAATTTGAACGACACCGATTTTAAACTCGTTCGAGAGTCGTTGAAGCATATTCAGCTATTTCAATCGTCTTTCAATCGTTGTCGGATAGGACGACAACGGCTAAACGTCAAATATTGTGGTTCAAATATTGTGAATACCGATTTTGGATAGGACTACGATCGAACGACAATGGAACGACAATGGAATTGGGATTGTTTAATTTTACGTGAATCAGGGCACTGATGGTAAATAACTTGGTAGCAATCGTGCACCCTGATGAGCGCAGCAAATAGTAAGTTAGAAGAGAGGAAGGCGTTGCATATAAGTATATAATCATTTGTTAATGCTCAAATATTCTTATTCCTTTTCCATGTATATTGTCACTAGCATTTGCCCACGGCTTCGCCCGCGTGGTATTGGGGTTGGAGTTGGGGTTTCCGGGATAAAAAGTAGCCTATATCCTATTCCAAAGTGTATTCTATGCCTGTGCCAAATTTCATCCAGATCCGTCCAGCCGTTTTGGCGTGATTGAGTAACAAACATCCAAACATCGTAACTTTCGCATTTATAATATTAGTAAGATTGCAAATCCATAATGTAAAGATTTGATGGTAATATAAATAACATGGTAGCAATCGTGGACCCTGATGGGCACAGCAAATAGCTTACTATTCTATACTCTCTTCTAACTTATTAGAAGAGAGGAAGGCGTTGCATATAAGTATATAATCATTTGTTAATGCTCAAATATTCTTATTCCTTTTCAATGTATATTGTCATTAAGTTTGTATTTTTAGTAGGTATTTAGATATAACCTTTGTATTGTATTGTATATCGGGCTAGTATCCGCAACTCTACGTCTAAAACGCGTATTTTGCGTACGGGTGGGACAAATGCGTCATTCGATCCACCCTTCTCCTCGAGGAAAACAAAACCAAAACGTAACCTTTCAAGTACCGTAATTAAAGACATAATAGAAAGGCAATAGGTATGCGAACGCCGCTGTTATCTGAGCTCAAGAGTTATATTGTGCAGAGCAGTGGTAACCGAGTGGTAAAGACCCTGACTTACGAGTTGTAGCTCGCGGGTTCACACCCAGCCAAGTGTATTACTTGGTGTAATTTATTTCATCACCACTGCTCTCAAAGCGGTGAAGGAAAATATCGAGAGAAAACTTGTGTCCCAGTAGTGGGAACATTAATAAGGCTGATGATAATGAAATTGAATTGTACCCTACACAAAATAGTAACAGAACTTACCGTATGCGGCAAATAATTTGAATCATTTGCTACACAGCTATACTCGCAGCCGCATTTTCGAGTCTCAATTGAAACTCGAAAACGTCGTTGCAGCTATCATAAATTAAAATAAATTGACTCTTGTGGCTACGGGTCTTATACCACGTACTCTTAAAAGTCTGTGTCAAAAGTACCGGTGCTTAAGAATCGCGACAGGATCACACCCACAACTTAATCAAAGCAGGTCATCAATTGAATTAAAATCACAGTTTTCCTTATTCCTTCGATTCCCACCCAGGAATAATGTTTGTGTAATGAGCACAATCATTTGTTCTGTGTCTGGGTGTAATTTATCTATAATAAGTATATATTTAGAAATATATAAGTTTGTTTATCAGTTGGTTAGTACTCATAACACAAGCTCTGCTTACCTTGAGACTAGAAGGCGTTGTGTGATATTTGTCAAGGATTTAAAAAAAAAAAGGTATCGGTCATTACCAGTGTCCTAATTCACGTAAAATCATACAATCCCAATTCCATTGTCGTTCGATCGTAGTCCTATCCAAAATCGGTATTCACGTGTTCCTTGATGGGGATTCGATAGAACGACAATCGAACGACTTCTATACGACCTCTCTTCGATCAAACGAGTTTAAAATCGGTGTCGTTCAAACTCGATTGATGGATGGGAATATGAAAATGTCAAAGTCGCTACGATATCGCTACGGTTTTCATTACGATAATTTGGCTACAGATCGATCGGACGATACCGCAGCCTAGCAGTCACACCCATCCTAGACATAACATCAGAATCACTCATACAAATTGATCTTAGCACGCACACCTCACGGTCATCTACACATATTTTTAGAACCATAACCTATGAATAATTCCAACACAATTCTGACCTTAGCAAGGCTTTCTATTCACAAGTGCTAAACAAGTTTATCTAACGTCAGACTAGGATCCGTACTCACTGACTCATTCAGTTCCGTGACGAACTGGGTTAACACCACGAATATAGTTGACGTCTTGACGAAATAATTATGTCAAAATATAACTGTTTTTAAGGTTCCGTATGTTAAAAGGAAAAAACGGAACCCTTACAATAATCAATGCTCAAAATGTTACCTTTAATGTGGTTGTTGTTGTTATGTTATGTTGTTGTGTTGTGTTGTTGTGAACCCTTATAGGATCACTTTGTTGGTCGTCTGTCTGTCTGTCAAGAACGTTTATCTGGACAACACGTGGAGGTATCCACCTGAAATTTTACTACACCGTGAAATTTAAATGGTTGTTTTCCCGCGGCAGAATGACTTGCCATAAAGAGTACTTTAGAAGCATACAGTAAAAATAAAAAGTTTTTTTTTAATAAATAATTATTAAAAATATTCATCAACTCGAAAAAGCGAAAACAATAGTAACATTAGACGTGATTTGTAGGTACTACTAGAGTCGCATGCGCAGCACGCCATCAAAGGAAACCGATTTATTAAATATTTAGGCCAAAATAAGCTCTCGCACGTTGTAATACGTCATAATTAGCTTGCACTCTACAGGTCCATTTTTTGTTTTTAATATTTTATTTTTTTATCAAACGTTTGTATTACCAAGACACAACCATTTCGCTGAGGGAAAACAACCATTAAAATTTCACGGTGTATATTTATAAGTCTCCTCCATATACGTTTTCGATGTCTGCGGACCCGATACTCTCAAAGAATCAAAATTCATAGGGTAGGGGTACTTCCCATTGACATAGACTCCTGAAATTTAGCATGAACCAAGGTCTCATAGCACAAGTGTAGGAAAAATCTGACAACTGTAAATTTGTAGTTACGTTACAAAAAAAATGAATGTGAAAATTGTGGGCAATATTTCGTAACTCAACTCGGCAGCAAAACTGTTTTTATGGATTAGTTTGTACGGAACCCTCAGAGCGCAATTCCGACTCTGGCACTTACCAGTTTTTTTTTAATAGCACTACGTTGTTCGAGGAAATCTTAGTCCTAATCCGTTATGATGCAATGCTATGTGCGTTTGTCCGTGCGTGTTGTAAAGACCCAGTAGTGGTGGTAGACTTGAATGGAAATCATTTCGTGAATGAATTTGCCTGTTATGTCGTGTCTTTGCGATATAGTAATGATTCAAATAGCAGTGTTAGTCGAGCGATAAAGGCTCCAACGTACGAGTTATAGGTCATAGGTTCAATAATTTGTGTAATTTATTTCATCACTACTGATTTCAAAACGGTAAAGGAAAAAGTCGTAAGGAAACCGGAATGTCCTAGAACCAAAAAATCGAAGATAGGTGACATCCACCAACTTGCACTACGCCCTTGTGATGGATTACGCCCCATTCCATCTCGTAGAAAGGAGGCCTACGTACCTGTAGTGGGCATATTATAAGGCTGATTCCGTGCTATGATCATTAGTCTAGTGCATCATGGTAATCGTAAGCCCTGTCCTAATATTTATACTTCGGCTTCCAACAAGGCTGCCCTTGGTAGACTAATATAATAATAATAATAATAAAATCTTTTTATTCAGGCCAAATACACCCATTTACATTTTAAAAGCCAACACAATAAATAAAATTGCAACCGAATAAATCGATGCCTCCCACGTAAGTTGTTGTAACCCCAAAAATGCAATTTTACAGGAGAGCGTTTTAAAGATACTTTTTGCGATACAAACCACATTTTTCAAAGAATCTTTTTGAAATTCGGTATGAGCGTATAGTTTTTAATATGTTATTGTTTACTACATGTCATTACTTTATAATTTTAACGGTTTCTTGAATTTTGTTGTTACAACTGTTTACCGCGACATGAGGTCCTCACAAAATGTTGTAACTATCACTTACATTATTATACACGGGAGTTCAAGAGCCGATTTGGATCATATCTGATACTTACATGAATTTACGTCGATTACAAATAAAAAAAAAGGTGTGGTATGTGTATCATTACTTGATATAATAAAATAAATACAATGTTTTTTCAGCCTAATTTCATTTAGGACGATACCTTTTCGTTGATACGTTACCGAAATTCAAAAAAAGCAGAACATTTTCAATCAACTTTATCAAAATTGTACATTTTAGGGTTTAGAGTTTAGAATAAGAAACGATATTTTAAAGATTAGGAAAACATTAAGGATTAAGATTAAAAATCATTTTAAAAAATCTAAAATAAAAATTTAAGCTTTTTCTAAATTTAAATTATACTTTCAATTCATTACATCGTCCTTCAACCAAATTTTTACTACAGTTTAAATAATCAAAACTCAAAAAAGTATCGTAACCAAAATGATTAAGAAAATTCTATTAACCAATAAGATTTAAAAATAGGAAAACCATCATCATGTTCCTATCTTAGTCCAATGTGATTTGGAGTCGGTAGAACAAGCTTATTCTTCTATTTTGTCGTATCACCCGTCTCACTATCACTTTGTAATCATTTCCTCTCTCCATTTTTTCAAGTGACTATACTTGTAGCTGTAATATGCTTTATTCTTCTTCTTTTCGTAACCATATCCAAGACAAACGATAGGTAAATAAGTATTCTTTAATAACTTACACTGAATCTAGAAAAGCCTGCAAATATTAAGTTTTGCTCGTAATATAAGTACAATAGAGGGATTATTTCCCGACCCTAAAAAGCTGGTTTCATGCACCTAACTGGTGTATTCATATTATCAGCATTTCGGCATCTTAAGGTATTGTTGCTGAAAGAAGTGGTCATCACCTTACAGTCTGATAAAACATAATATTGAATCTTCAGAACAAATTGGTACCTCTTTTATTTTTACGATGTTATGATCTTTCAAATCTTGTTTTCTCTGTGTACCCTTTAGGCAAAAGCTATACGTTATTACTATATACACTAAAAGTTTAAACCTCTGTCTTAATATAACATTAGTGAATTTAGTCAAACATAGTGTGACTCAACTTGCAAGCAGTTGAAAAGACTTGAAATGGTAACAAACGATGGTTTTGATAGACCCAGACTTTTTCACAGGCTTTTAAATATCTCTTTGATCTGGGATTAATACTGCTGTTGGTATATCAAATTTAACTAACACCTTATTAAGAACTTAATCACTTATAGAAATGGGGAAACTGTTGTTTATATACGTCTGAAGTTTGAAGTTTCAGTAACGGCAACAGACAATTTATTCTTATTTACTTTGTCTCACAATAGTATCAGCATAAATTCTAAGCTTGGCTCTCCTATAACTAAATTAGCCATAGTTATACATCGTTTTCTCTGTCACCTTTTTAGTTAAATTCATTGAAATAGTGCTTACAGCAAACTCAATAGACCAGTTTTCCTACTGGCTGTTTTGATATTTTACTAGAAAGGTTTTTCTTTGACGATTGACCTTTTTGAAAAATCTCTAGTCTTTAAATGTGTATTTTTTTCATTACCTTTTTCAAACGATAATTTATTCAATCAAATTACTGATAGTAGACTTAGCTTGAAGAGTTCAACAGTGCAGAAACATGCAGGTGGTGACTAAGGAAAAAGTTATGAACAATGTTGTTTGATTTGGGAAACTAGCAATAAACACGAGCAAGAAGGAAAGTTCTGGTGAGTTTTAATCAGTAAAAGTTGCTTTTACTAATTAAAACTCACATGTAATCTTTCGGTGCCTTTTGTGTTCCAGGCCCACATTTCCTCGACAAGACCTGGATGCCTTCCTTGATACTTGGTACGATAAAGCGAGTAACTAAGATAACTGGAAAGACTGGAGGGAGGCCTTTGCCTAGCAGTAGGATAGCACAGGCTAGCTATAATAATAATGATATAATATAAACAAAAATGGCTATAACAGTCGTAATCCAAATGGTTATTATACCACACAGCTATGAAATACGAGTAAGTGAGCAGTTTCAAGGTCCAAAGTTCCAAATATGCCATCATCTGTTAATTTAGTCATTTAAAACTTCTCAGATTCATTGAAAATGGTTACCTAGAATGACTCTGACTTCAGTGATATTCATAAAACACTCCCTGAAAAATACATACAACGTACTTATTTCAAACGAATAGCGACGTAAATCGTTGTATGTGATGTTACAACTTACTTTTATATATCTAACATCGAAGTAAAATGTTTTATGTATCACTTAATATAAAATAATTTTAAAATTAGCGACGTAAATTGTTGTATGGGATCAATACCATATTTTAAATGGTTATCATGTTAGTTAAAGATAAGATTAAACGGAATAGTAATTACTAGAATATTAAATTAACGACGTAAAAATTGAGTGAGAGGTGCAACTGGCACTGAATTCCAGCGTAATCTGTGATATGTGTTACATACAACGGACGCACGTGCGCTTTTCCCCGTTGTAAACCATTGCAAGTAATAAATACTACAGTCTACGCCGGAATCGTTCGAAATATACAACATTATACGTTTCAAAAGTACCTTAAATAATAGGTTTTTTGGACTTTTTGTTTTTTTGTAGGATAGTTTACATAAAATTAGACACTTTTACATAAAAAACCCAAAATCGCCATTTTGTGGGTTACAACAACTTACGTGGGAGGCATCGAAATATAAACATAATCAAATCATAAAAAAAAAACATGTCACTAAATTAAAATCAAAATAAAAACAAATCAAATAATCAAAATAAAAGTTTTACAATTATACAATAAAATAATACATTAATTAAATTAAATTATTCATAAATTTTAAACAAAACAAATTAGATAAATAAAAAAAAATTAAAACTAATAATCCCTCACCGGCATTGGCAACGGAACATGTCTGCTAGAACAATGCCGGATGTAAGGACAGTCTAGTCGGGCAGAAATCATCGCTAGTACGGTGTTGGTGCTAGCCCGCACCCTGCTCACCAAGGACTAATGAACTGTGGGAGACCTTCCAACCCTAAATGTCTTCGGGTACTCAATCGCTTCTCCAGAATCTTTGGGCACGGGTTTGTGTCTACACACATGCTTAGGTATAGAAAATTATTCAATAGCTGGTCCTATGCAATGTTTCTCAGACAAATTACTATTTAATACTATGTAGGTATGTCCCTGAGTAGAGTCAAGATTAAAAGGCTACAGCTCCTTGTTTATTTGCATCTCATTTAAATTAAAGCTCGATTCTAACTCACTTGAGATATTGCAACAACAATCACTGGAAGGATGAACCAAATTATTGAGTAATAATTATAGACCAAAAGTGAGAATTGGGTTAAATTTAAGATATCCCGCTTCTAACTTTAACCCAGCCCTGTGAACAACTGGACATTACAAAAACAAAACATAAATACATAAATAGTTTAAAAAAATATCGTAGGGAAAAAGAACCCCACAGAAGGGTCCAACCTCACTGGGACCAAGGGTTCGCTTCTAAAAGAAAGGCTCCGTCCTGGTATGGAAGACAAGGTAAAAACGGGGTGAGTTTTTTAGTCAGTATGAGTCTGACACTATCTCCTTTTCAAGCGCTAAAATTCGCAGAGATTAACTTTGATCCAGAACTTGTGAGCACCGCAGAAATCCGCTCAATAAGTTAAAAAAGTGCCAACAACGAAAAGAATGTATTTCGTAGCTAACACGCAAGCAACTTTCGTACGCATAATACAACGACCTTTGGCCTAGAACTTGATGCTTAAAACAATCTGCTCGCACAGTCTTGTGCAATGATTCTCTAAGCGGTATGTTGGCACGAACGAAGTAATTGTGCACCAATGAAATAACGCCTTCAGGTGTTGGATAAGTAATCTTAGTAATGCCAATAAGGCATTCTAAAGCCTTTCAAGTAATAGCATCATCTTAAATCGTTTAGATTGATTTGATTTTTAAGTGTATTCTGTCTCTCTTGTTCTCTTTCTCTACTCTAACCTGTATTCACTCAATGCTATGGATAGCTTTTCTTCATTTCACTCTTTTTTACTCAGTCTTCAGCTTTCTGCATTTAAGGCTTTGCTATTACTTTCTCCAGATCGTTTAGTTCTCTTTCGTATTCAGTCTATGCTCCTATCAACAGTTCTGTATCTTTACTTCAACACTAATATTAGAAAGATCATTCTCTTCAAAGGATACTGTTTCAGTCCCGATACTAAATTAATTTGGTTTTGACTCAGCATGTATCTGTATAAAAATATTAGCCTGTCTGTATTCGTCATCATCTCTTTGCTTTCTAAAACATTTTTATCGAATCAATGCATAATTTGTTTGCCCTTTCTCGTTCCTTCTTCTTGATAATTCAATTCTTTTTGTTCAAATCTCGCCTAACATGAATAATACTCTTGTATTCTACCATAAATCTTTTCTATCTTCCAACTTATAAATATCAAATCCTAAATGACAAGCTATATTATATCATAGATATTATATTTACCAACAAGCTTTTGTCAACGGCTTTGCCCGCGTACATAAAATATAGCCTATGTCACTCAAAAGTAAAGCAGCTTTCTACTGTAGCAAATTTTTTTCCAATCGGACCATTACTTCCTGAGATTACCTCCTACAAACAAAAAAACCCTTTAAAAAAACCTCTTTATTATATTAGTGTAGATTACTCTTACTCATGGTCTCACATATTTATTTTTCCCACCTCTTATTTCGCTGGTAAGCTGGAAGAAACCTATATTTCTGTTTCTTTCTTCATATCTATTACTAGCTTTTGTCAGCGGCTTCGCCCGCGTACATAAAATATAGCCTATGTCACTCAGGAGTAAAGCAGCTTTCTGTTGTGGCTAAAATTTTTCCAATCGGACCAGTAGTTCCAGAGATTACCCCCTACAAACAAAAAAACAAACTAACAAAAAAACAAACTTTAGCTCTTTATTATATTAGTGTAGATGTAGATTTTATGTATGTACATGAACGACTTAACAAAAATGACTGTTATAATATAGAAATCATAGAGTTACAGTACATTTACTATAACATAGTAAAATACCCTTCTAGTATGCTCATTCCTTTCAAATATCGCCGTGGCAACCCTAAGCAACCGATCTCTATCCTCAATAGTGATAGAAGAAAATGTTGTTAGAGTTGTATGCCGGTAAGTATATGTTGCAAGATTGGCAATAAACTTGAAGAGGTCGGGCCCCGTCCGGTATGTGGGTCGACCGTAACCGTTCGCTCTGCGCCGACGCACCGAGCCCGCGACACTATTCTGATACGGATATTAACATTATTTTTGTTTGTTTTAATGTTAATGGTAGTTTCTTTTTTTAATTTAAAAGAAGAATGAAAAAAGGTATCATAAATATTGAACTAATTAAAGGATTATTATAGGGCTGGGCCCGCGTGGTAAATTACGGCCCATTCCTTATCCTAGAGAGGATGCCTGTATCCCAGCAGTGAGAACATTAAAAAGGCTGATGATGAAGATGATGATATTGATTGAAGGCCTGTAAAAAATGCCTGCTACAGTCTTCCCGTCTAATTATAATAGGTGTCTTCAAGACGACTACTAGAGAGAATAGGCTGATGATGATGAATACGGTATAGTACGCGGTAAATAAATTTATCCATCCGCTATGGTCACGCGCAGGCCCACCTTGATTGAGACCCTAATCCTTCACTTGTCCTTTGCATTCTAGAGCCACAGTAACACTTTTAATTTCTTTTTTGTTCTTGCAGTACTCATGACTACGTTGAGCCCTTCAAAACCAAAAATATTAATTAGGTTCAACCTAATATACCTATTAGTTTATTTTGAAATATAATTATTTATTTAAATGAACCATTATGGTTAATTTTGACGTATATATGACGTCGTCGATTGCTGAACAGGCAATTTAATTTTCCTCTAAGAAAAAGATTCTACGCAAATACAAAATGACGTACGATTTTTTTTTCTACAATTAATATTGTACAAATATCTACGTCAGAGGAAAGAAAGAAACGGACAATATCTTGAGTAGCAAAAGAAGGAAGGAAGACAGAATTGAGTATCATACAAAAAGGTTATAGTTTTAACGTCATACATATGAACTTGCGCATTTTATGTTACTTACATACGTCTTTAAATATAACCGCAAAATGTTAGAACGTACTCAAGAGTGACGTCACTGGAAAAATAAAAATACCCACAAAAAAAAACTGCATGTTATCTCCGCATCTTTTAACGGCACGTTTGGGGCACCGGTTAAACTTGACTGTCACGTAACTATAAAACTTCGACCTTTAGGAAGCTACGAGAACTATTAAAGCTTAACCTTTGTAAAAAAAAAAAAACAGTAATAAAGTCATGCCTCTTGAATATTCGTAGGAACCCTGCGGAAGGATCGAAGCCTACTGAAGCCAAGGGTTCGCGTCTGAAAGGAAGGATCGGCCTTGGTGTAAATTCAACGTAGGATCAGGTGGGTTGTTTAGTCAGTAAGAGTCTGACACTATATTCAGGTCCGTTAAAAAAAAAAACACTAAAAATATTTATTTTATTCTCTTTGTTTTAATTTTTTTTTTGTCGTAGAGGCAACAAAAGTACATCATCAGTGTAAATTTTAACTGTATAACCATCACGGTTAATGAAGTACCTATAGACTGGTGACAGATGCACAGCGGAGTCTTAGTAATAAGGTAGCGTTTTATCATTTGAATAACATTCAAAGAACCCTAAAAACTAAGAACAAGATTTAACATATAGAAGCCCTGATCTAAAAGTATAGGACCTACGTTATTAGTACTTACGTTAGTTCTGAAATCATTTTTCAAAAAAAATATTCATTCAATCGAATGAGTTTTATGTACAATTTACTTCGAATAAATAAAACTAATATTTAACAATAATTTTCTTTTAAATAAGATAAACTAAATTCTAAATACTTTTATATTAAACCTAACATTAATTCCAGAATACGGCCGCAGTCAAGTTTTACGCACGAAACGACATTTTGACTATTTGAATACCATTTAGTAGCTTTTCAAAGAATTAGAGTCTCGTGGAGAATACACACTGTCTTCGAAAATCTAGGCCATATCATAAGTGGTTCCTTGAACTTAGTCATCATGAAAAGTAGGTCTCAAAGAGCCATTGTCTGTCAAATATTTTCAGTTTTCTATTATGCTTTTTACGGCCAATTTTATGCCTTTTGACTATGTGTGTATTGTTTGTGCCTTTGTTTTCCAGTGTATGTCAGTTTGAAATGACAAGGTTATATTTTTGAGCTGTTAAATGTGTTAATTAGTTTTTTTTTTATCTTTTTCTCCTGAGAATGAGTTGTTAAAACGATTTGAGCATTTTATTCAGAGAAAGAACTGTTTAAAATGTCGAAAATTTGTATGTGTGATCTAATGTGTGAAAAACTTTTTTATTAATTTTTTTCCAAGTGATGTAGTAAAAGTGTATAGCATAATAAGTATAATCCACTCTATAATGTTTCTATTGTCTGGCCTTAGGCCTGAGTCAAAGGCCTGTCTAGTAGAGGAAAAGGGCCACAAATCCACAGGGCTGCAATGCCAGACCGGACTATACCTTGCAAAGACACTAGGTAGCGACAGTCACAAATAATATAGTTTATTAGTCATTATCAGCCTTTTTAATGTTCCCACTACTGGGAAACAGGCCCCTCTATAGGAGAGGGAATGGGCCATAAACCACGACGAGGGCACAGTGCGGATTGGTGGATGTCACATGTCTTCGAAATTTTGGTTCTAGGACATGCCGGTTTTCTCACGATGTTTTCCTTTAGTTAAATATTAGTAAAAATAAAAACTAATAAATACTTAATACTAACCTAATTATCCATGGGCAAGCGATGCGTGTCCTTGGTACAGAGGGTGCGGGCAGTTCCAATTCAGGCCCCTTTTTCTCTAAGAAAGTAGCGTAGAGCGCAGCGCTGGCCCAGCGACGAAATCCAAATAGATACATTGAATTTGAATTTGTATGTGATTTTAACGTGCTGTGGTGTCTCCAAAGAGACCACAATATAATTTACTAACCAACGGACTGGCTTGTTAGATGTTTCAAAGGGTGTTTGCTTTTCTAGAATAGATTTGAAAATCGAATAGGGATTATAATTAAAAAATAAATGCCAAATTACAGTTTATAACAGAAATAACGACTGCAAATTGCATTTATTTGATTATGCCATATTTTTACGAGTTTTTTTAAAACTACAATATGTACCTATATAAAAATAAATAAATGGAATACCTAATATTTTTCTTTACTGTACCTATGTATAAATAATTGCTTGGCTTTTTGTTTTTGTCATGTATGTAAATTTGCACGCTTGTATTCATGAAGCAGAACATGTAGAACCTTCCAGTGTAATATCATCTTGTATACCATGTTTTTTGCAAATAAAGTATTATTATTATTATTAATAACAAGATATGTATAAACAAGCACGAAAGTACAGCTAGAAAAGTATCAATAGGAAATAATGCCAAAAACACTATCTTTGTTGCCATGTTGAATACCAACGCGTGTCATCCGGCAGTCACGTGAAAAGTCTAGATTTTGTTTACTGGCGTCACACACATAATTAGCAATAGTCAAGTAGTTCTAAAAGCAATGACTACGTATAAATTAATTTGAAAACAAAGAAACCGCATTCTAAATTAAATAGCAAAATCTAACAATCCACTTTTTTAAAATACACTTTTTAACATCCTTTTAATATGTAAACAGTACTAAGAATTAAAATCTAATAATGTACGCGTACGTTTCTTTGAAGCAATATAGGACAATATCCGTACTATAACAAAAAGGAACCTTGAACGCTTGTATTAAATAAATCATCATCGGCGGCGCGGGCGCTCGGCCGTGGGCGTACCACAACGTCACACCGGCAACGTCACGTGACGTCACGCCGAGGTCAACGAACGACCGCCACTTTATTTTGGCGCACATTCTACAAAAAATACCGGGCGCCATCTTGTATTTCTCATTTCGCAACGTATTCTTTCCCGCCGCCGGCTTTTCAACTTTTTATTTGATTATTGGTCGATGAAACCAACAAATTCTTATTGTAATTGATTATTTCAGGATTTAAATTAAAAATTGATTCTATTTACAAGTTAATTTCGTTTATATTTCACGTATAAAAATGTCAGTAAGAATTATAATCTGTCAGTTCACAAGACCTTATACTAAAATAGAATTACAAATGTGTTTATAGCTCCAAAAATAAGTTATTATTGGAGTGTTATGCAAACGAAGCTGATGAACGTATAAAAAAATAATTACAACGCAAAAAAAGTCCTTGCGAAACTTGCCAAACTGGCTCTGACGTCATAATAGGAGTTGCAGATTTTTTATAGTCGCCGAAAATATTTGACCGGGCGACGAACTCAACGTAGCCAGCGACCCTGACCATCGAGCCACTTGTGACGAAATGTGACGAAATGTTACTATTAGTGACGTGTGGAGAATGATAATTGTGGAGTACGTGACAACAGGAGAGTCGCCTAATTGATGTTTTGTAGTATTTTTTCCGAATAATTAAGCGATAACGTGGAAGGATTTTAGACGTTTGCTAATTGCTCTTATTTGTTTATGATTCTTTGGACTTCTTTAGAATTAGCGAATCATGTTTTTTTCAGCGATTGTTTGTTTTCTATATCCATCGAAATTCATTTTCCATCTGTTGATACTTGGCTGGATAGACCTCACGGCGTCCTCACTTTCCGCATGACGCAGGTTCTCACCGGACATGGGAAGTTCGGGAGATTCCTGCACCGGATTCGTGCGGAAGAGACGTCCGGGTGTCGCCACTGTGAGGCGAGCCCGGAGGACACGGTGGAGCACACGGTGGAGGTGTGCCCTGCTTGGGAAGAGCATCGCCGTGTCCTCGTGGGGGTGATCGGCGGCGGCGACCTCTCGCGCCGGGCCCTGGTTCAGGCCATGGTCCGCAGCGAAGAGGAATGGCAGGCGGTCGCCTCCTTCTGCGAAGCAGTAATGCTCGTAAAGGAGGAGGCCGACCGCATAAGGCAAAGGCAACGGCGTACTCGCCGTAGCCGTCGCCGCCGCGATCCTGCCGATATCCGGCCACCGTAGACACTGGCTCGCGGACGGTGAGCAATGGGTAGCTCGCCGTCCGATCGTCTGGTAAGACCGAGTCCAAGTCGTCAACGGCGCGCACCGTTCCCGCGCGCCTCAAGGAGTTGTCAGCAAACTGCAGGGGCCCTTCAGGGTCGAAGCCTCCTGGAGCCTAGAGGGTAAGTGAAAATTGTAACCTCGACTCCAGAAATAAGGCAAGGAAGGTACGGGGTAGGTTTTTTAGTCAGTAAGAGTCTGACACTGGTCTCCCGCTCCGCCCAAGAGCGGGTTTCGTCATTGGATGATTTTCACCTACCATAAAAAAAAAAAAAAAAAAAAAAATCTGTTGATACTGGGGGAAAGGTTGATGCGAAAGCGTAACACGGGGGCCCTGGGCTCAAGGTAAGGAAAGGACAGGGTGGGTCATTTAGTCAGTAAAAGTCTGACACTACCTCCTGCTCCGCCTAAAGGCGGGATTTGGCATTAAATGATTATTCCCAACTTAAAAAAAAAGTTATTTGATCGGCGCAACACGTTTCTTTCTTCCATTCTGTCTCATTAACCTAACTTCCTTTTCTTTTATGACACTACCGAATACCTAAGCTATATAAACTAATTTATATAAGAAACTCTCTCTCTTCATTTTTCTATTTTTGTTTTACTGCCAATGACTTACCTTATAATATTTATTTCGATAAATAGTATAAGGTTAGGTCATTGGCAGTTCGGCCTATCTTGGCTTGTACCATTAAGCTGATGTAGTGCTGTGCCATATTAATAACCAGTTTTCTACCAATTACTTGAACATTTTTGGGGTTTCCTGCGAAGTTTACGAGGCCGTCAACCCGTCAATTGACTTCTTCGTCAACTGACGACCACCTGACGAACTGACTAATCTTCGAAATGTTTCAAAAACTTTATGGCTCTTTATTTGCTGATCGTTTAGAAGCTAAATGGAGGATGCAGTGTAATACGTATCTTTATTGATTTATTTTTTATTACAATTATGATTTATTGCTTGGCTATGTAAATGTTTAAATACTAGATTTAACCAACAGTTTCGGTCGCGTGAAAGTAGATTTTTATCCTTAGAGAACAGATGGGAACTAGTTACATAAAAAGTATTGTGTACGGCTGTCGGATCTTGGCGAGTCTGAAGATAGGCACCTCGAATTTTTTTGAAAATAAAGGTTTAAAAAAATACATTGGTATTTTTGTTGTCAATAACAACTGCAAATTGCATTCTGCAAAGGGCGGGATTCGTCAATCGGTGCTTTTTTCCCACCATAAAAGAAAACATATCGCTCAGTTACGCAGACATTTTATACAAAACAATATCTAAGTACTAGTAAATAGTAGTAAGTACTAGTAATAAATTTGCAAAAAGTTTAATCAGCTCACTAAGCTTCACAAGAAAAAATCCCGCCAAAAACTCTCATTGAACTCTCAAAGTTCGTCTTATAACATTAGTTTGATTCCATTTACGAAAATAAAGGCATTTTAAAATTCGATCAGTGCAGTGATTGGAAAGAGGTAGGTATAGATTATTTTGATTCCGCGTTTGTTTTTTTTTAGTCTACGGAAGCAGCGGAGTATTCGTTCATTTTCCTCATTCCTTAATTTTTTTATTTATTAATTGTCTATTTATTTCCGATGCATTTTGAAAGGAACTTCCTAGCTAATTCTTAAGCTAAGCTCTGTATCATTCAGAATCCTCTAATCTGAAGAGAAAAAACATAGATACTTATTTTTATGTACCTAATACAAAGTTGGAAATCATTTAATAACTTGTCCCACACTGGATGGAGCAAGCTGGTGTGTCAGATTTTTACTGACTAAAACTCATCTGTATTCCTTCAGTTTCCATTTAGGTACATTCCAGGACCACGATAAAATAAGCGGCATAGGAGTTGACCAAAAATGGCTATCGACCTTCGATGCGCTACAACAGATTTTCGGATCACAATCGAAACGTAGACATAGCAAAGGTTCAACTTATTTGCCGCATACTATAGAAAGAAAAAAAAAATACTTTTATTCTGCCTAAAATAGACATACAATTGTTTTCAAAAAACAATTTCCCAAAAAAAAATCTTACGTTATTTTAGTTACTTTAGTAAAAATAAAAATGCTAATAAATTCGTAACAAAACACATGATAATCATACGTCATAAAAACCAGTAAATAATAATAAAAATAAAGGTTCTAGCCACCGGATCGTATCACGCCGTGCATGTCAGCTGACCATCATTTAGATCTAGTCCGGAACTCCGCCATTTTATAGATATTTGCTAGGAACCTCATTATTGTCTATGGTTAGTAAAGGTGGTTGCACATTGGGTGATTCTAGAATATTTTAATTAAAGGTCAATTTTGTATACATACAGTGAGCAAATGGGTTTTAGTAATGCTAAATTATGTGTTATGTTTTGCAATGAAAGAAGCTTTTTTTGTGAGATGGTTTTCCTTGTTTTCCCAAAAAAAAAAATGTAAGTACGATATTTCAGCAGGAGAGTATCATCATCGTCAGCCCTTTTTAATGTATATATAATGGACACAAGGTCTCCTCTCTAGAAGAGGGAATGGGCCATAATCCACCACGCGGGCCCAGTGCGGGAGAGTATAGCACCATAGATTTCAATTCCGACACAAGTCAACAGATGTTTTTCTGTAGTTCTCAACATGGTCCTCGTATTAAAATATTTCATACCAACTCCAAACAAAATGATTAAATTCTTCACAGAAGGCAGGCCTCCGAGTTCAACGCCTTTATGATCTATAGTCCAAAATAATTGCGCATCGTTATGAAACCTGAACATGAACCTACCCCACGTGGAACCATGACTCATATTCCTCACAAAAGTGCCAAAATAAATGCGTAAACACATAAATACTTAATAGTTAAATGGGCCCCATTTACGAACAAATAGTTACAGATCATCAGGGGCATAGCTACCGCCGTATCTGCCGTATCAATTAATTACTTGCGATACAGGGGCCCCGATTTAGGCAAAAATTCGCAACATGTTATCCACAACCGCCTCATAGGGCAGCTAATGCTATAATAAAAATACGTTTTTTTATACGGGGCCCCCGAAGTACTTTTGATACGGGGAACTAGCTACGCCACTGCAGGTCATTAAACTTAGGTATTTTCGTTTATACTAGTTGCTAAGTACCTAAAACAGGTGGTGTCTACCTTCAGTATTAATTAATGCCTCATATTGTTGGGTTCAATACCTTCTGCAGTTTAGTGACACACGAAAATACTGGCAACGTAGGAATGTCGTATTATTTTTAAATGAGTGACTTGTCTATGGAAACCAATATGGCGCTTTGTAGTTTTCCCACGCAAATATTGTTGTACGGATGGGATTGTTGATATTTTGGGCTTTTAGTTAGCACAAACAGATTTAATAATGTAGTACATATACTACATTATTAAGTCTGTTTCATTGTTTTTAAAATATTATACGTTTTAATTGTAACTACTTAAAAAAAAACATACCTATATCATAATAACATCTATAAAGAATAACAATTATGTATTCAGTTTACTTATACAAGTGTTTGTTAAATTCATTTGTTAAGTCATTATTATCATAACAAATATCGTTAAAACAAAAAATTAACACCTTTTAAATTACTTACAAAACATCTATAAATACAATATATTCACCGATAATTTCGTTTATTATTGTTTATTTCTTTATTAAAAAAAAATCTGTGCAAAGCCATAGTCTATTTTTACCATAGACTAAACTAAATACCATAGACTACTGATGGATAAGACAGTAATCAGAATACAAAACCACATAAAAAGTAATGCAGATTGTCTATAAAAAACCAACAAATCACTCTGTATAAGCAGGAAAGCGTCGGATGGAACATTTCTTCCTAGTTTCTTAGTTCCGTGGCCGTTCCAATTTAGCGTTCATTCCCCCGAGTCGTGAATACTCGCGATTTCTCCGTCACTTGTGTGGCAAATGTATTAATTATATTCAGCCTTGTCTATTGCTACGACAATGCTGATTTTGCACTATAATTCTTTTCTTTAACGATCTGTTTTTGCTTTTGTTTGTAGTATTATGTATTAATGTTATTTTTGGTTTATTGTTTTTTTTTGTTTGAATATAGTTTAAAAGGAATGTAGATAGTTATTATATTGTTAAGCGCATCAAGAAAGTATTTCTTTTTATCTTTTTAATTTTAATAGACATTAGCAGGCCATCAATTAGCAACTAATTAAATATCTTATTAGGTACTAACCCATCAAATGTATTACTCGTAGAATTTTAAGGCTAACGTTACTAGACTTTTTCGTTTTACAAGTTGATAATAATTATATCATAATATAATACCTTAGACATTGGCAGAACATCGACTCTATTCGCCACAAACGAAAAAAAATAGAATAGAAATATTTAAATCCTAGTCTTTTCCTCAATTGCCTCATACTCAAAAACAGTTTGGGATTATTACACCCATCATACCCTCATAGTTCATGTCAGGATAAATGGGCATTTTCCCAAACCCGAAGTTAGCTCCCGTAGCCTCCACGCCACTTCATCACGAGAAGGTTGGTGACCGGCATGACCGGACCTCCAGATCATCTCCGGTCACTGGTGGCGGCCGCTAACCATCAACACTTGGGTATTTTGACAGCGAAGATGGTTGAACCCGCTTCTCATGACTAATTAGATAGGAAATTTCGAAGAGGAAAAGAGCGAGTTGGTTTAAAGATGAGGGGTTCTGTAGGTAAATAAGTCTACGTTATTTTGGCTGTGCAAGGTGTAAGTTAAAAATTAAAGTAAGTATTAAAGTAAATTCTCAATTTCATGATGCCCTTTCGTATGTCATAATCAGAGACACAATTACGTGCTTTCCTACAATGTCAATGTTTACAAAAAATGTTTGTGAAATAAGTAAAGCTGTTTCATATATTTGCTCTTTTATATTTTTTATTTTATATGCGACTTGGGCTAAACAATAAATTTGTTTTTTTGAAATAAACTAATTGCCTAATAACACTCACCTTTTAAAATGTCATTCACTCCATTACTCATTTTCTGTTCTATTAATTCAATTTCTGTTCTAAACTTAAACAAAATTATTTATTATTATTAAATTATTAAAGTCCTCTATTTACTTAAGCCTAAAATACTATCTTCGTTGGTTAAAGTAGTAGATGTACAAAACTGAAAGGAAACGAAAGTGAACCCCTAAATTAATCTTAAATACGGAATCCCAAATAATGCGGAAATTCTTCTTACAAACTGTAGATTTTTTAATCTATCAGATAATTATCACCCATAAAACTAGAATAGATACATGTTTTGCCACTTCCTTTGCTGTTTCGCAATCAATTAATTTTTTCAAACTCAATTTAGGGGACAATTAATATCTGTCAAATTAATCAGTGTATTTACGACCGTTTTTTCTTACTGTATGACCAAAATGTTTTGACGTTTCATCTTGGCGCTGTTTGATACTGAAAAGAGAAATGTCACTGTCAAATTCCATAGACAAAGTTTATTTTCTGGTTTTGCCGTGTGTTTAGTTACACTGGTTATTCGTATGACATGTCAATCAGTTTATGACTTCCCATACTAAAACAGGTTTTTAGTATTTTTATTTATTTGGAATGAAAACTAATGATTTGAAGTTATGCGGTATCTGTCATGTTAGTTGAGAGGAAACTCTTTGGCTAAACATAATTCATTCACGTGATAGTCATAAAACCTGTTTCTTTTTTTTTATTTAATCTTAGCTTCTGTACATAATTCATCATATTGTGTTTTTTGCCCCTCTCGCTTTTAAGGTAGTACATTATCCGTAGAAGTTATATTATGTTATAATTGAGATTGATGAGAACACTTCATTAATAACAATGATTGCGATCTGAAGAACTTGTAAACTTTAAAAAACATATAAAATTTTTAATTGTTTCGTTACAGCACCTCTGAATAAGAGCCTAGTAATAGTTTATAAGAATACAGCTTCAATATGAAACGGTATACTTAAATGCAGAGTTACATTTTTCTCTTCATATTTTTTTACTAAAAGGTTCATATTTAGCCCCTATTAACTCCTTCAAAATTTATTTTACCGTATATTTTTATATTTTTGTTTACTTATTTTTTTGTTTATTTTAATTAGTAGGGTCAAAGCCCCCGTCATTCGAAGGGTTAATGTTTTTATTGATGGTACTGTGATATCTATAAAGAGATCACATGCGTCCCGAGTTAGCACACTGGCTTGTTGCGTCTCAGTACAAACTAAATAAAAAAGAATCCACTCCCAACTCAAAGACTTTACAGTCACAGCTTTAAATCTGTCTTCAGCAATCCCATAAAATAGGTCTTTCCAAAATGACGCCACTCCTTCCGCATCCATTCACTCACTCACTCACATTCATCAAACATTCAGTTTAGTTCACACGTTCACAAACGATTGATATCAGTTCGTGTGATATCGCCTTAATTACCCGCGGGTCGACGACCGAGACATAAAAAGTTCGCGCCGAGTTTAATGTCTATGGTCCGACCACGTGCGCGTTTGTTTATGTTTGAGCGCGGGAAATCGTGTTTGTGTTTTTTGGTATTTAGATATTTGTTGTTTTAGTTTTAGAAGTGATTATTTTTTTATACTTAGGCATGTCGTATTCTGTATTATTTATGACCACTAATAATGGCAATGAAGAAATAAAAAGTATGCTGGTAACATTTTACACTTGTGTTTTTAACTTAAGGCGTAAGGCGGTATTATGAGGTGTGAGGTGTTCTGGACTGCTGGTGTCATCATCATCATTATTTCAGCCTTAAGACGTCCACTGGTGGATATAAGCCTTTCTATGGTGTCGCCATAACGCTCTTATGCGTCGCATCCATCAAATTCCCGCAGCTCTCTTCAAGTCATCAGTCCACCTTGGAGGAGGCCTTCTAATGCTGCGTCTTCCGGTACGTGGTCGCCACTCCAGAACCTTTCGTCTCCATCGACCATCTGTTCTACGAACAATGTGCCCTACCCATTGCCACAAAGTTTGGCGACTCAGAGAGCTATGTAGGTAAACTTGGTTCTCCTGTATTAACATTTGTACGATAAAATTATATAATAATGGACTCCTTTCGACTACCGTAATTACAGACACAATTAAAAGACGACACGTCTTCGGATACCGATGTCCTCTTGGTGCTAAATGAAATAAAAGAGACTGATCCCTGAGCTGGTTTCCATGTTTTTTTTCTCAGGGTAGTCAGTTAAGAAACACCGGCCTCATTGAGTTTAAACTCTCAAAAAATTGACGTGATAAAACATTTTTAAGCGACTTCGAGAAGGTTCTATGTTCAGCCATAAGTACGTATTTTTTGGCAGCTGACAAAACGCATCTTTCAACCTTTAAAAAAACAATAGCTTACGTTTCCTCCAATTGACAGACACAACACATCAAAACACCAAGATAATTAATCACTAATTTTAATTAACATTACAGTCGGCCGTGCTATTCTAATGTACATACCCACAGCACATAGAATGTGCGTAAAGTGAAAAAAAAACAGCACTAGTGCGGCATCTATGGGGCTGTTAGTGGCTCTTAATTCGAAGTTGACGGCACTATGCCTTATTAGAAAAGTATATTTATAAAAAGATACGTTAGAATGCGCTTTTCCTACATTTCTGTAGGGTGAGCAGGCTAGTTGATGTCGTAGATAAGTTTCTTTCTTTATTTATTTGAATTTGTAAGTTTTAAGTAACTTTGAGAGAATAACTAATGCGAATACATCCAACAAAACACGACAAGGAAAGATAATGATGAATGACCATATCCAGCTTTGCATCGGTTTTTTTTTCGGTGGGTAAAAATCACCCAATAACAACTCCTCGCCCTTAAAGTCTTGAGCCCCGAGCGAAATCCGGCGTTTGCACACCTATTGTATTTCTAGTATGTACGAGTATCTAATTACGATATTCGAAAGATTAAGTGGGTTGGGAGATAGTGTCAGAATCTTACTGTCAAAAAAACCCACCCCGTTCCGACGTTGTGTTTCATACCAGGGCCGAGCCTTCCTTTCAGAAGCGAACCTTTGGCCCTATTATATTGTTTTATATTTTGACGATATAACACCAATGAAGCACTGCAGCGGACTTTTGTATTAAACCTTTCAGCATTTTGACAAATATTTTCTATGAACGTACTTATCTATCGCTAGGATACTAACTTTCTTTGATTGAGTGGCTTGGGTATGTACCAAGCTGTGTACTAAAGAAACCAAAATTCTACGAAAACAAATGACTGTTCAGCACATTCCAAATTCAAATATTTAAAAATAAACTACGGCTTCTTTTTACAGACACGTAACTTCATAGACAATTATTCGCTATTATACTCTTTGTGTACGCTAGTTCACAGCATTTCTAACTAGCCGTATCAGCGTCTTTGAGAATAGATAAAAAGTGCATACATATCATAATTATGTGCTATATTAGAACATGGTCTATCCGTGTACCAAGTTTCATTGAAAACCGTTCAACTATTCGTAAAAAAATAACAAGCACAACAGACACTCACTCACAAACTTGGGCCTATAAGATATTAGTGGAATTTGCACTAGTGCAAAACCGGAGCTGGGGCGTTAGTTTCTAAGAAAAAAGCTTTAAGTGCATCGCTGGCCCAGCGTTGAAATCCAAATAGGTGATATTCAAATTACACACAAATTCAATGTAGGTACCTACTTATTCGGATTTCGCCCTCAATATTGGCTTTTTAGAGAATGGGGCCGCTAAGAGCAGTTTGAATTTGGAATGTCCAAGTTCAAATTAGACATTCTAAATTCAAACTGCTCTTATTCGCTATTATAATCTTGGTGTACGCTAGCTCACAGCATTTATAACTAGCTGCTACCAGCGTCTTTGAGCAATGGAATGTCTAAGTTCAAATTAGACATTCCAAATTCAAATTGTCGAACCACCAACCTTCACCAATGAAACAAAGTCCAGTCGCGACATCAACGCTTGCCGTACCCAACCAGCGCATAGTATTCCTTTAGGAGATGTGTGCCGGGTTCGATGGCCGGGGCCACGTGGCGAGCTCAACACCCCGGCTGCTCGCAAAAACATAGGGAACACTACACTGAATCACTGCCATCCGACGCCGGTGGTAGGGTTGCCACGCACCTAGATTAGGGTTTTGTTTGTCTAGGAGAAATGAGGAGGAGATTTTGTAGAATAAGTATGTAGCGTGAATTGGTGTATGCATGAAAAAAAAATCAATAAATATACAAAAATAGAATAATTGTTGTGAGTTTCTATCTGTGATTGTTAAAACTTAAACTACTAGCATGATGTAAATTTCACGTGTAAATTTCAACATTTTGGCTATTCCAATCCTATAATTCTTCTCCTTTTCGAATTGATCATTTTCTTTTGCCTCAAAGTATTTGAGCCACGTTTATAGCAGCGTCAGTGGCGTTTTTAAGGTATACCACAGTGCAGATATAGGGACATTTGAGGCAGTTTAGTATGTGGGCCATAGATATAAAAAGAAGTAGCTTTTTTATATTTACTATCTATCTACCGTCTAGTCAGAAGCACGGCACTCGCACTAAGTGACGGAGAGGTCTTTATCCCATTTTGTTTGGTTATATTTATAATTGCCTACTAGGCCTCGGCGACTTTGTTATCAATTATAGTATATAACTTGTCTAGGGCAATTTGCAGAAACTTGGTTTTAGAAAAACCTATTGAATACATCAACTGATTTATATTTTTTTACACTGCAGGTTCTTTCATTCCCTCTCTGACTCTGACGTCTCAGACTCTGGACTAGAACTCATCGTTCTAGACCAGAGTCCAGAGAGGGAATGCGGCATAACTCGACTCGAATCGTGTCCAATTCGGGTTAATGGATGTGACATGTGTTCGATATTTTTCTTCAGTATTTTCTGAGCAATGATGAAGAAATAAATTACACAGGTTCTTTAACCTGTAACCACGTGTAGTCACAATACTGTCGCGTGCAAGCCCTGGCGTACCAACACGAGATCACGTCAGCAGCATCCACCTGTAGCTGGCCTGTTAGCTGGTGACATCATACCAATATCTTAGTCTATCTCTGTAAAATCTGTGATCGAATACATTGACAGTTTTTGGTGACGTCATTTTTGCATTATCTCTCGCCTGTCAAACTGTCTTTTTTGCATGCAAATCTAACTAATTGTTGTAGATAGCCAATTCTTTATTATGTGTAAACTTGGATACTCGGTTCCCAAAACCTAAAAATGCGTGTATTTTCATAGACAAATAAATAGAAAATGGTTCTACCTTGGATGTCGATGACATGTCAGTTCATCTTCATAGGAAATGGCCTGTTGGAACTGCGCTCCTAAATTCTGAAGGTTCATAGGTGCACGAATTTCTATGTGGGTTGTTTTCATCTAAGATAGTCTTCAAAAGATTATTTAATGTAATCAGCCTTATGATGTTTCCACTACAGAAGCCTTCTTTCCAGAAGCAGTAAGGGAATCTCCACATGGGCCCATTGTGAGATAGTGCATGTCATATGACTTCGGTTTTATAGCATGCTGCCTTCCTCACAATGTTTTCCTTCACCATTTTTAAAGCAATTGTAATAAAATGATGCGTGCTTGGTTTTAACCCATAAACTACAAATCGTACGTCTTTAAGACCATTGACACAAATCCCAAACAGCTCTCCAAAAAGAATTTAAAGTAAAGATTTATCAATATAATCAATATAAGATTATCAATATAGTCAATACTTGAATTTTACTCGTAATGAGATCATTTCTATTCTATTTTCTTCCTGTATTTATATTTTTTTTATAATCTGTCCTTATATTATTATCATCGAGACATTAATTTATGAACTATATATATTTTTTTGTCTTTATTAAAAAAACAATAATAGGTATTATTATGATGATACCTCCTAATGTCAAAGTATATCCTCACTATACAATACCCATTTAACGACACCGTACTCAACTGAGTACGGCAAAACAATTGAAGGTATTTTTTTTAAAGCTTTGTTATTTACCGCTTCTGTATATCAGGGGGTTAGTTGTTTAATTAAAATATGTAATTACCATCAAGTATTTTTAATATTGGAGGAAAAACAGACCATTCTTCAAAATTATAAATTCGGTTTTATAATCTGCATTTTTGTTCGCCAACCCTACCGTGTACGGCTCGCCAGTAATGAATAGTATTTATGTAATGAGAATAGGAAACACATTGTCTGTGTAACGTAGCTCAATTATAATTATAATTTAATTATTACCAGGATCGAAGAATACTTAAAATTCGTAGTTTAGACCAGACGTTGACTAGCTGTCAGTGTTATTGGTAGGAACATTTATATATATTCCACAACTATCACACAACGCCGTCTAGTCTCAAGCTAAGCAGAGCTTGTGTTATGAGTACTAAACAACTGATAAATATACTTATATACTTCTAAATATATACATATTATAGACTAGCTTTTGTCAGCGGCTTCGCCCGCGTACACAAAATATAGCCTATGTCACTCAGGAATAAAGCAGCTTTCTATTGTTGCTAAAATTTTGCCAATCGGACCAGTACTTCCAGAGATTACCTCCTACAAACAAAAATACAAAATTTACCTCTTTATTATATTAGTGTAGATAAATTACACCCAGACACAGAACAAATGATCGTGCTCATCACACAAACATTTGTCCTGGGTGGGAATCGAACCCACAACCTTCGGCATAGCAGTCAAAGCCAATAATTACTAGATCAACAAGCCAGTCAATAATTAAAAAAACATATTTATTTTTGGGGTCTTTACCTCAAAAGGAAAAAAACGGATTCCTTATAGGTTCACTTAGTTGTCCGTCTGCTGTCTGTATTTCATTCTGTCGGTCTATCTGTCTGTCAAGACTCTTTACCTTTTTTTTTTATGGTCGGTGAAAATCATCGAATGACGAAACCCGCTCTTGGGCGGAGCGGGAGACCAGTGTCAGACTCTTACTGACTAAAAAACCTACCCGGTACCTTCCTTGCCTTATTCCTGGAGTCGAGGTAACAGTTTGCACCACCCTCTAGGCTCCAGGAGGCTTCGACCCTGAAGGGCCCCTGCAGTTGCTGACAACTCCTTGAGGCGCGCGGGAACGGTGCGCGCCGTTGACGACTTGGACTCGGTCTTAACAGACGACCGAACGGCGAGCTATCAAGACTCTTTACCTTGGGAACGTGTGATGGTATTTGTAATTGTAATTGGGGTAAGGAGTTGAAATTAAAACCATATACAATACGGCCGTCGGATCTAGGCGAATCTGAAGTTAGGCTCTGCTAAATTTAGCGCTTGAAAACTCGTAAAAAAAAATAGTTTAAAAAATGGTTGCCTGTAAAGTCGGTTTTACGGGCGAAGATTTTACGTGACAACGTCCTAATTCTCTAGTGCTGCGCGCGCGGCAGACCGATCATAGTTGAGTGGGAGAGAGACGCAAGGCCGAGCGTTACACTTTTTCATAAGTGACTCCCAGCCGCAACCTAATTTAAGACGTTGTCACGTCAACAAATAAATGCAATTTGCAGTTGTTATTGCTTTTAAAAACTGTTACGTGCATTCATTTTTTTAAAACCTTTATTTTTGTACTGTTTTTCAAGTGCTAAAATTCGCAGAGCCTTGCTTCAGATTAGCCAAGATCCGATGGCCGTACTGTATACAGGTCTGCAGTCCAGAAAAATCTATAAGTTTGTGGTTAAGTCACCAAAAAAGAACTTCTTTGCCGATTCGGAAACATTGGACCGATTGAACCCTAAAAAAGGCTGATGATGATAATGAAACCGAATTTCACGCGGGCGAAACCGCTAGCAGAAACTAATCTTACTAATATTATAAATACGAAAGTTACGATGTTTGGATGTTTGTTACTCAGTCACGCCAAAACGGCTGAACGGATGTGGATGAAATTTGGCACAGGCATAGGATACACTCCGGAATAGGACATAGGCTACTTTTTATCCCGGAAACCCCAACGCCAACCCTAATACCACGCGGGCGAAAAAGCTAGTTATTGATAAACAGTAAGCTGATCACCTAAACACAACATAGTGTACACTTTACTGCAAGTAAGTACAAACATAAGGCAGGGCACACACTCGCGTATGTACACAATGTACACAGTGTAACAGGTGCGGCCCTGACACGGACGGGTAAGAGATAGACACGGAGTTCCGACACACTGGACGGCTGTCAATACACCGATGTAGCTTACAGTGGACACCTATACACGGGCAAATACTGTACAATGCGATGCTTTCTGAGGGAAATACTACCTACTTAGGTGTGTTTGAAACTTGGGACTTGTACTTTATATTATTTATAAATATATATCGTGGCCAGATTTTTTTTTATGGTAGGTAAAAATCATCCAATGACGAGTCCCGCTCTTGGGTGGAGCGGAAAACAAGTGTCAGACTTTTACTGACTAAGCAACCTACCCCATTCCTACATCGCCATACATTCCAGGGCCAGTGCCTTCCTTTTCAGAGGCAAACCCTTGGCCCTGATTGGCTTCGACCCTTCTGCAATCGTGGCCAGATTTGAGAATTTATCACTCCATGATGTGACGGGCAGAAACTATTGAGTCTAGGGAAGTTAAATTTTTCAAATGAGTTTTCTTTTATGACGTATGCGAGTGCTAAACGAAGATTTTCTAAAATTCACCCCCTAAAAGGATGAAACGAAGATCTATAAAGTTTTTTGTTAAGAAACCTACTTTTACCCAAGCAAAGCCACTGGTAGCAAGTTGATAAATAAAGGTTGAATTTGAGTATTTTTCAAACTCAACTTTGGCTTGTAAACCTGTCAAAATTTAGCATTAACTTAAGTAAAAAATTCAAAATATGTCAATATTAAAACTCGCCTTTTGTCCACACTGCATAACTTGATTGAAAATATTAATCATATTGACACTCCATGCACAACAAGATTAGCCATTACAACACACCTTTTTCATTATCCATTCAACAGATTTTGACTTCTATTCCGTAGGCATAAGTATGGCATTGAAAGCAAAAAAAGTGGTTACAATACAAACCTGCACCTGCCATTAGTCATGCTAATAACGCAATAAAACTCAAAATGGGTTAAATGTTTAATCTTACTGTCAACGTAGTCTAAACGAACGTTGTCTAGTCGTAGTGTCTTTTTTTTATTGCTATAAACTAGTGCTTGACTACGATCCCACCTGAAGGTAAACAGTGATGCAAACGTTGATGGTGAGGCTCACTAGTTTATTAAGAAACGAAGAAACGAGACGAGAGAAGTTATCAAAAACTCATGTAAAACGGATATCGAAAATTAATGTATCGAAAATAATAAATGGTCTCGTTCACCGCTTTATCAATTTATGCTAATTTAATCACCGAATGAAGAGCATCTCATTGCATCCCATTTGTTTCTGCTGTCAAAACAGATATTTTAGCAACAAATTAAAAATATCCGGCGACGGATTTCAATAAATAACCTACCAAAATGTTAATTTTAAGTGATTCAGTGAGTCATAATATTTCGGAAAAAATACTCCTCTTCTAAAGTAATCAGACATTACTTCAAAATTACTAAAATTATTAAAGAAACTATTTTTTTAAAGAAATTATCAATCAAAGGCGGCGATTTTTTAAAATAGTAAATATCATTATAGCATAGTCATCATCATCCTACCCTTATCCCATTTTACTTGGGGTCGGTGCAACATGTTTTTTTCTTCCACTCTGTCCTGTCTTCCGTCACACTATCACTAACTCCCTTTTCTTTCATATCACTCTTCACACAATCCATCCACGTGTAAACTCAGAACTCTTTATCATTATAGCATAAATATCATTATAGCATAGTATCAACCTTATATTGTTCCCACAATTGGGACTCAGGCTTCTTATCTAATTCCCTCGAATGGGCCATAATCCACGACGAGAGCCCAGTGCAGGTTGGTAAATGTCACATGCCTTCGTATTTTTGGTTCTGGGATATGCCGGTCTCCTCACGTTGTTTTCCTTCACCGTTCCTCACCTTCAACGATTGTGTCTCTGCTTACCATCAGGTGGGATCGCAGTCAGGCAGTAGATTATATATATTTTTTTAAATGCCTAATAAAAAATGGTCTCGACAACATTGTATCACCCAGCAACAAACAACAAATCTATTACAGCAACACTGAACAGGAAAAGTTAATACATTAACATTACTATAATAAGATTAGTCAACGAGTTAGGATTGTTAAGAAGCCACAAAGTATGGCTGCTAACCAAATGCTTCGAATTCGCGGGAAATAACTTGAGAAATTGATCTTATGTAACCAGCCTCAGGATCTTTAGTACCTACTGCGTGTTCGTAGTAAGGGATTTTTGTTTTAGCAATATATGGGACTGTTTTTCAATAGAATTAGTTTGCATCACAAAGATTTCGAATAAGCACTTAACCTCGTCTTTTTGTTAATAACTGCCTGCAAATGGTTTATTTAAAATAAATTGTTTTAGGTGTGAAAATCATCTCCCGCCTTTGGGCGGGTGTGTAAAATTTTAACTGACTAAACACCCACTCCTGTTCCTTCTTTGCTTTTCATACCAGGGCCGAACCTTCCTTCTAGAAGCAGACCCTTGGCTCCAGTAGGCTACAAACATTTTTTTACGGTGGGAAAAGTCATCGAAAGAAGAATCCCGCCTTGGGCGGAGCGGGCAGACTTCTTCAATCTTCCTTGTAGCTATTGGTTAAAACTACATGAAAATCTTTCAGTAATGTTTAAGTTTTTTAAACCATTTTTAAGGGCTTTGTAGGACTGTTTTATCATTGGCAAGAGGGTAAGTGAGGAAAGCCCAATGCTGGACTGCGATCCCACCCGATGGTAAGCAGTGATTCAATCCAGCGATGTACTCCAGTCCTTCGATGTACGTAGTACAAACGAAGAAGCAAAACGCTTTGGCCGGATGGTAGTGGTTTCAACAACGATGGGTGGATAAAGAAAAGAAAGAAAGAAAATACAACGGATACTGGATACACACCATGCGTTTGTAGAAACGGGATGATACAATCAAGTCATGAAATTCCCGCACACACTCTCCAAAAAGCAACCTGTAAAATATCAAAACACTGACTACTCTACGCAGGTGCTCAAGACTTTGAAGATTGGACTGGTTAGAGGATGTCTCATTTGGGGATTAAACAAAAATCATTGAACTTTAAACATTAACTCCGTCTTTGTTCGTTTCTGTTGGATTTAGATTTAACTAGAGACCCGCCCCAACTTCGCACGGGTACAGAGTACAAACTTTCCTCTTGAATTGCTCTATGTATTAACAAAACTAAAAACATAGGGACAGCGGAAATCGACTTTATTTTATACTATGTAATGATGATAAATAAATTAAAACATTACCTAAATGAAATTCTACAAAGCAACATTACAAGTAAACCAGTAAAGTTTCCCAGCATTTGAAGCCTCCTCTAAGACTAACCGTTCTTCCGAAACCGCAGCCTCGTGCTTCAAACATCACCTGATACTTGTAACATCAATAATTCAGTGTATTGCCTCCACGACCATCCATCATCATACCATATAATTATGGCCACATAGCCCATACATCATGATCGTAGGTTAACGGGCCTACTGGTATTATAATCTAACGTTTATGTACTTACTGTATAGGTACTGTTTTACGGGTCGCAAGTTCAGTGGTCTAAAATTACATCTTTGTAAGAGAGCCGATCTTACACGTGAGGAAACAGACATCCTTATGCTATAGACGATAAAACTTCGACCCTGACTACTAGCTAAAGTGGGCGGTCGTCTCCTTCTGCGAAGCAGTAATGCTGGCAAAGGAGAAAGCCAACCGGGATTCCGAATCCGATTTCCGACCACCGTAGGCGCGTTCTGTTCCGCGCGCGTCAAAGAGTTGTCAGCAAATGTAGAAGCCCCACTGCAAGGCCGAAACCAACTGGGGCCCCCGGTCCGGTTTCTGAAAGGAAGGTCCGATCCCGGTATGAGGGCTAAGAAGGAATGGGGTGGGTTGTTTAGTCAGTAAAAGTCTGGCACCGTTTCCCGCCCCGCCAAAGGGCGAGACTCGTCATTAAATGAAGGCCCAGGCCTAGCTAAGGTAGACGCGGGCTTGCGGGGTAGCTCGCCGTCCAAGTGTCTCGAATCATTCGGACAACAATGGAATCCACACACACCTCGAAGAGATGTCAGTAAACCGTAGATGCCCTGTAGAGCCAATACCACACACATATCCCTGAAAGGCCAGTCTGCCTAGTAGTTATTCACCCTGACTGCTACGCCTGAGGTCGTCGGTTCAAGTCATTGACTGCGCGCCCTGTTCCCGCACGCCTCAAGGAGTTGTCAGCAAACTGTAGGGGCCTAGTAGGGTCGAAACCTTCTGGGGCCAAGGATTGATGCGAAAACGGAACACCAGAGCCCTGGAACTAAGGCAAGAAGGAACGGGGTGGGTTATTTAGTCAGTAGGAGTCTGACACTGTCTTTGGCTCTGCCCAAGGGCGGGATTCGTCATTCGATGATTTTTTTCTCCATAAAAAAGGTCAAATTCGCGATTTGTAAATTGTTTATGTGAAGTTTCATAAAATCGATCCATCTTCATTTATCACATTTTTCTGTTGCAGGGAGCGAAACCGCGGGCAAAAGTTAGTAATAGATATATATTTTTGCAAATAGGGTTTTTCAAAACCCATTTAACACGTAAATTATTATTTTTTCGTTTTAAACTAGATAGGGCCGGTGTTTCCTAGCTAATATTATTCGTAATAGCATATTTTTTCCTAGACCGCTTACTTTTAAATGATCCACTTCTAATTACAATTCTGCTAAGTCCATTACGACGTTAGCGTGATGTTACGTATGTAAAGGAAGTGTGTATTTATGAATGTATTGTGACATTCTTTGCGGGCGAGGTGTGGACAATTCCTAGTATAGCGTGCCGACATTCATGTGTTCAATTACTTTACCTGATTGTATATGCAGATAGTGGATGAAACGTTTAGATTTAGATTTTATTGTGACTTTTTGTTTGTTTGTTTGTATTGTGCTGTGCATTTTCTATCTTTATAAGTATATAATTGAAATGGGACTGGGCAGGACTCGTCTGCCGCAAGCCCGACGAACTGGGGGCCAAAGTAAGACAAAGTTGCCCTGAGACAGTGCGACGGGGTCGCGGTAGACCACGAAGAAGATGGCGCGATGAGCTAGACAGATTCCTTCCGAACTGGCAAGAGGAAGCGCGGGCCCGCGATGGATGGAAGGAGTGGAGAGAGGCCTTTGCCCAGGAGTGGGACAGAATAGGCTAACAAAAAAAAAGTATATAGATATATAGGGTGACTGGTAATTAGTGACCGATACTTAAACACGTGATTGTGTATAGTCATGATAACAAACAGCTTTTACTATGGAATCAAACTTGAAATCACGAAAAAAATCAGCAAGTTCAGTGCGTTTTGAATAGTTAGACGAACAAAAACAGCTGGGTTTTTTTTGGTGAAGTCGCTGGCAGTAGCTAGTTTATCTCTTAACTAGCGACCCGCCTCAATTTCGCCTAGCGGACGGCGAGCAATGGATAGCTCGCCTATGAATGAATGTACTCATATCTACGAGTAGTCTATACATACGTAACTTGGTAAATGGGAAAACTGCCCAGAACGTTGGCAGCATTGCCACGCTGGGTAGCAATGCTGATTCGCTGACAGGAATAAAGCCCAGCCCGCTGGTCGCGCGAAGAGTCGACCAGCTGTTTGATGATATCGCGCACAACTTGATGAACGCTCGGACCAGAAACAAATTTTTTTATGCCAATAAATCACTTGTATTGTGAATAATCATAATTTATTTTTAGTTTATAAATGTAGGTTATAATTAGAATTATAATTCATCATCATCATCATCATGTCAGCCGAGCGACGCCCACTGCTGGGCATAGGCCTCCCCCAAGGATCTCCACAACGAATTATAATTAAATGAATATAATCAGATTAAACACTAAAACTGTAATAGACTTGGTGTAACATTTCGAAATCATTAAATCCTTAGATTATGTTTGTGACGCAAATTTTATCAAAAAAAACTGACCGTTTTCGGAATCTTGAGACATTGAACTAGACTCTCTAATACGAAATTAACAGCTAGAAAAAATCATAGGTGTAAAGTTATTCGCTCACGGCGTCCGGGAAACGGTGAACAATCCAGATTCAGAAGTCTACAAATAAATGCGTTATGTAGTGTTACATATTGTGACCGATTACCATGTTGTGACGTCATGATTTACTGTCAAATCGAGGAATAAAATTCTTAAAATTTAATTCATATAAGAAAAAAATTATTTATTTACAACGGTGAACGAAATTCAATCAGAATCCACTTTTTCAATTTTACTCTTCTCTAAGTTCTTCGATTTTGACAAAATTTCTTTGATTTTATTTTTTGACAGTACGACGTGACGTCACAACATGGCAAACGATCCTATTTTCATTTGGAACGCATAGAACATACATTTATTTTGCAAGCAGATATGAATGGGATAGCCGTATTTGAAATGAATATGCTTTATGTTATTTTATTTTTTTTTCAATAATTGATATAACTGCTTGGCTGCGATGCCACCTGATGGTAACAAGTGATGCAATTTTATTTTATACTCAAAATAATCTTAAGAACTATTTTGATGTTAACTTAAAAACATCTTAGCCAAGAATCAACCAGCATTTAAAAATAAATAGAAGATAATTAATCTATGTTATTAATTTTATTGTTTTTGAAAAATAATATTCGATGTTTTTACACCAATTTTTTTTTACCTTTTTACATCAACGGCTACAAAAAAAAGTAATAAAACTACTAAAACCAGAACTCAAAAAACTAACATTTTAAATACAGTAACAACTTCATTTTGTTGATTAAAATTTTAAATAAAAAACCCCCTCTTTCACAAAATTCGCATGCTTAACCTTAAAAAGAGCTAAGTCAAAGATAGAGCATTTGTATCTGAAAGCATATGGTTCAAGAATAAGGTTCATTTTTAAATAATTATTTTTTGAGATTCGTCTTTTTTTGATTAAGCCAGCAAAATATTGAAGTTTCCTCCTGTTTTATACATTTATTCGATTGGTTACTAATTTCAAATTCAAAATCTTTTTCAAATTACCATTTTTTAAATTCCTCTTACGTAATTTCCGATATATCATGTAACAAGCCATTGTAAGTAATGTAAACTAAGTATATGGAAAAAGATTTAATATTCTGAAAAATCGAATCGCTGATTCCAAACCGGATTTTCATGAAAGTTTTATAAAGTCTATTTGTTATGCACTAGACAACTGTATGGGATACATGAAAATAAGGAAAAGCATTTAAAAACAGGAATTGAAATTATTTGGCACCTTGAGGACTGTTAAATAACACCTTTCACAGTCAAGCCTTTATGAATAATCAATGAGAAAAATTATACTACTATAAAGGCGATAATTTCAATAATATGAAATTTAAACATTAGTGAAGTGAGGCTTCCATACCAGTGAGAACTTTACGCATCCGTGATACCGCTTCAAAACATGCTGATATGATGTCATATTATGGAATAGTATTAACTAGAAACAGACAAGCGAATGCAGCAATCCTGGAATTTTTGTGATCATTTATCATTATGTGATTTTCAAGGTCTATCTCCGAAACTCACTCCGAAAGAGTTTCAACAATACTGTTCTAAAAAAGCAAGAATCATCAAAATTGGTTAAGATTTGGCGGATATATGAAATATATCGCTGAACAAAATACAAAAATACATCCATACTTCTCCATTATTCTTGTCTCCTAAAACAGAAGTACCAAGGCAACATAACCCAAAAGAGCCAAACCTTGAAACCTATCAAGTACATCCATTGACAACATGGTCGATTCTAAAGTAGGCGGTGACAGAAGACAGATAGTTAGCCCGTCAGGCCGTCAGTGCGTTAAAACCAACATGAATGACAATGCGACCTCGAACGAAAGTACTTTTACTATGCACACACGTGATCAGGATAACTCATATAGCATAGAGTAGTGTGATACAGAGAAATTTGCCAATTTGAATGTTGTTGGTAAACAACATGCGTTAGTACAAGCTACTGAAGCTTTGCAAGAAGCAACTGTGCTTCTATATAACTTGTGGTTCTTTAAAAACAGCATTGTTTCCCAAATAAAGTCAAATATAGCCAAAATTTTTCCATGTGTGCAGGGTGTGAACTGAAAACCAGCGCTGGGTGTCTGACGCCCAGCAAAAACTGAGGTGTTTACTGTTTTAGTGAGGACACGCTCAGCACAATCTGTAGTTTTAATCTTTTTGCGATATGTTTGTAACTGTTGTGATGTGTCTGTCCTGAATAAAAGAATTTCTATTCATCTGTTTTTTAATTTTACTTACTACTTACACTTTGACGTTAAATACTTTCTTTACTTACGGAACTTTTGACGTTAAATTTAAAGGTTGACAATATTGTCCGAAACTTAACTTTTACAGCAAAATATTTACAATCGAAATGTCAAACAACCTCATATATCTCTCACCAACCATTACCTTCCCACCTAACGTCTATATGTCCAACAAAACCACATGTTTCTTAAACGCAATTTCTCCAGGCTGCCTCTGTCCCCCTCTCCTACTCTTCATCCAATACATTAGCAGTTGGCATGGAGCCGACAGGCGGACGCGGCTTAGTCCACTGCACCATTGACCCGAACCGCGTAGGGTAGCTATGAAGCACCCGGAACCACTACTGATTGCATATGGCCGTATTAGCCGATATTTTGATACATACTTGCTAACCTATAAATATCCTCTGCTTTGTATGGGCCTCGACTGTGGGTAGTAGCTTAATGTCCTAGATAAATTTTGACGTGGCTACTGGACTTGGCAATGACATTGTTAGGCTTCGTGAGGTTTATTTTAAGGTTGGTGTTGATTTCATAGGTCTTCTTGTAACTTTTTGCAGTATGCTTGTTACGGTCATATAGTGAGAAATTAAAATTGCCATTGCTTTTGTTAGTAGCATTTCTACTAAGTTGTTTTTTGGTTTCCTTCAGATCTTTATCTGCTGTACCATGTTGTACTGTTTCTGAGACAGCTGTAATTTCACGGAATCAGTAATACTACTTAGTTAGATTCTTGATCAACTTTCTTCTTTTTGTTTCTTCCTATATTCTTTACCAATTTATTCGAAAACATAGTGGTTTTGACTTCAAAATTGTTGCATAATCATATTGCCCTTATACGTTTCACCTTTCAGATTCTGCGCAGTTCTTTCATAATGCGCAATTCCTTGATCTTGAGCAAAAAATCTGAATATTTGTTTTACAGATTTCAGTGATCTTCACTTCACAACACTGAAACAAACAACATAGTATGTTAATGTAGACTGTGAAAACCGGCTGAGAGTTTAAAAATATCCTTTCAGATCCCATTTGAATTTGATGAAAACATCGTGTAAATGTCTGATGACCTGGTGAGATTTGAGTGAATCCGAAGTGAGACGTAAAAGACCATTCATTTACTCACTTGTGGGGGGCCTACGTCCAATCCTAAATGATGATGATGATGATGACTGTGTTATAGACACTTGGTAAAGTTTTTATATACCAAATGGGCAAAATGGGAAACTATTACTAAGACTTGTCTGACTGTCACAAGGCTGAAACTCATGAAGTGTGATAGTCAAACAGAATATTCATAGACGATGTATCTCTGTTGCCGCTATAAAGAAACAGAATAAAATGATATTTAAGGGGGCTCCCGTACAAAAGACATGGTTTTTATGGCCGGTTTTATAGATAGTACGAAACCGATCGTGCTCAAATCCGAATTTTACTTGGACAGCAATTTTTTAAATTTAATTAATTAAAGTTAATCAATTTATACTATAAACGCACTAGGACAATCATAGTGCACCTACATAGTCCGTAACTATGCACGGGCACTGAGGAGCCGGGTAGCATAGCCAATGACGGCTGAACGTGCGTCGCTTGCTAAACGCTGATTGGCTGGCAGCACCAGCATGCGCAATGATGACCTCGAGTGCAATGCGATTATTCAAGTTCTAGTAATCCCATGACATAATCTAGATTATGGTAATCGTCTGCCTGAAGACTGGCTTGTCGTTATTAAGGTGGAACGTAAGAAATATGGAATTATGTTAAGATGGATACCAATCCGCACTGGGCCCGTGTGGGGTATTATGGCCGATTCCCTCTCCTAGCGAGGAGGCCTGTGGGAACATTAAAAAGGCTGATGATGATGGTATGAAGATGAATGATATCAGTCATACTATTTTTTATAGTTTTTAAGGATAATCGTCTTAGGGGGAGTATCTTACTTTGTTGATACCTCTAGAGCCCAGACTAAGCTAATGACTGGAATTGAAGAAACAAAAATGAGTAAATTAATTAAATATTCGTGGAATGCAATAAACTTTTGAGTATTGAATATTTGAATAATTTGCCTGCTACAGTCTTCCCATCCGATAGGCCCCGTAATAAACTAGTGCACATCACCATCAGCCATTGCATCACTGCTTACCATCCGGTGGGATTGCAGTCTTAAGTTTATCTATCTTCTCATTCTAATATAAATATCTATCTTTACCTAATTAATAATAGTATCCACTTTATCTGCTTTATTCTTATTCGTTAATTTATTTAGGCATAACATACCGTATATAATCTAGTTTTAAAACAATTTATTTAAATTTTTAGTTTTTAAGTCATTAGCAATATTATCTTCTTTTTATTTTATGTATCTTTTCATTTTACTGCTGTTTTTTTAAATATTTTATATAAATTGATGACCTGAAACATAGATTTTCATAAATCTAGTTCAGGCAGGTTTACAGTTACAATTTTTTCCCAATTGTACCTAATTAATGTAAATCATAATTTTACTTATATTATACTTGAGTAAAAATGTATTATTGCTATTATTATTAATTATGAATTTCCTAATAAGTATTCCAAAGATTTGTATTTTCTCATTTTTACGACTCAACAAGAAATATTAGCATGATCTCCAATACTACACCTGGCTGTAGGAGTGGGTATCAAAATAAACAATATTTCTGCCATTGCCTCAGCAAAGAGGTTAGAAAACCTATTAAGGTGTCATGTATTCCAACTATAAAATAACATTTGGTATAACGGCCAAACGTGTAGAGGATTTAAATATATAAATAAGAAATTTTTATTACTCCGATATACTTTATTCGCAGTTTTGCATCTTTATCTGTTATTTCCATTAAGTTTTTGGTTTTAGGAAGTTCATGTTCAGTTAAACATGCATTTTCATTTAACTTTCTAATACAAAATATTTTAATATAGGAACCAATTGTGTTAGTTAAAACGGGTCACTTTTGGAATAATGAACACAGTAACTTATCGTTTCTCAAACTTAAGGTTCTAAACATAACCTTCAGTTTTATCTTCCATATCAATCTTACCATCTAGCTTTTTTGAATCCCAAAAGTTTAACCATAACATTTTAGCAATTGACAGTGTCTAAAGTTATTTTTTGCCTATCAAACGTCTAGAGAAAAAGGCAAAGATTAGATGAAAGGAATCAAAGTAAAAAAGGAAAGGAATTGGAAAATGTTATTTTCATTCCATGAATAAACAAAATTGTGTTCTAGATACAAAGAGAGAAGTAAACGTAGACAGTATCGTAGAAAAGAAGATGTCATTAAAATGTCATTAAAAAAGTGGCTAAACTTCTATATCATTGGTCCTACTGCATAACCAAAGATTCAATAGGTGGCCGTCGAAGCTTTTGATCATCAAGGTGTAGGCGATAACGAAAATTAGTACATATTATGTTTGATAGTAAATGTAACGTCGAGTTAAAAGATTCTACGAAACTGAAAAACATCCTGAAAAGCAGTAACACAGGAATTTTAAAGGAATCAACAATTGAATAACAATGTCATAACAATTAGTTCACTGAAACCAAAACCGCAGAAAACCAAGCAATTATTAATTTCATAACAAACAAACCTTGACATAAATGGTTGAAAATAAATTACTTCAAACATTATGAAAACAAAAATGGATGTCAATACTTTCTACGATTTGCGCCTAGAGTCCTGTGCATGGGTATTTCCCTTCCACCCATACGCACATGAGACTTGCAAATTGTTTTAAATAGTTACAACATAGCTACGAAGCCCATCTATCAAGAAAAAGGCAGACAGTCCTATTACTTTCCCTTGATTTTATCAAAGAGGAAAATAGCTAGAGAACTATCACAGTTTAATTTACTTTCCAATGTAACGTGGCCCGAGAATGATCTCATTGCTGTAAGAGGAAAAATATTGTCACAACATGGACAAGGACATAAAAAACTTTCTCTAAATAATAACAACATCAAGGCCACTGAGAATTTCTAAAGGAAAAACAACAGCAGCCTTCAGTTGTACAGAAACTACATAACTCATTCATTAATTCCCTAGAATAATCTATATAAATCGGCTTCAGTATTTTGCATGGAGCTGCCATGGAAGCCATCATGTGCCAGGAGAACCAAGTTTACTGAGATAGCCCAAAGAATTTCTAAACTTCAGTGACAGTGGACAGAGCACATAGCTTGCAGAACAAATGACCAATGGGGGATAAAAGGTGGCACAAGGTGAGCTATTAAACCAGTGAAGGTAGAATTGAATAGATTCGAGACGCATAGGACCAGTCTTTATTTTGACACTAGGGGGAGACCTATGTCCAACAGTGGACGTCTTTTGGCTGAAATGATGATGGTGGTGACTGCCATGTATCTAATCACTGCAACCCATACCCCTACGCACGACTGGTGTCAGATTTCCTGGCTTTTGACTATCCGTAACGATTGTCATGAAACTACAAATGACATCCAGTACCACGAAGACATTTCGATATATTTAGATTAATAAGAAGTAATTCCTCAGAACAACCTGTCTATCTTCTATCGTTGTAGACTAATTTTTACAATTAGCCCTTTATTCACAACTATATGTGGGCATGACAGCCCTTACTCCAACCCACCCCACCCACCTCTCTGCAAAAGCAGATGAAGCCTTTCAAGTTACAGAGGACTGCCCGTGATACTCAATGTATCTGTGGCTATAGCAAGCAGTATCCGATGGTATCCCCAGAGCAACTTCGACAAGGGTTGCTTAAGTTTGAAAGTTAGCCTGTGTGTATGTTATTACTCAACCAACTCGATCATTCATTCATTGCTTAGAAATGGTATAATCGTATTCTTCATTTGTATGTTCTTGTCTAGTTCTCATTGAAAAACTTGTTCTGCATTTCGTCTTCCTTCTTCAGTCCTTTGGTCACTTCTGTGTTCCTGATCTACTCGACTGTTTAGTCGAGTTGATCAAGAAAGAGATCTTGATGATCCTTCTTTGTTTTCTCCATTTGTCATTAGATCGATAAATATTTTAATCCTTCGACTTACATGTATAACCTTTTACTCTTCCATTTACGTCTTTATATCTATTGCATAATACAAAAACAAACTATTTTATTTTCACTCAGTGCTTTCGTGAAATGGAAATATGTGCATCTAGCCAAAGAATTTTGCCTCATCAAACACTCATATGTATTCAGATGTGTTTTCAGTTATAAGTACACCGATGACGTCAGCAGTGAGTCGGGCTGCCTAACCTTGGCCTAAAGCCATATCACATGTGTTGGTCATACCACGCTTGTCTAGAGGTTTATGGTTGTCTGTCGTTTGTGTTTTGTTTATTGTCTGGTTAATCATATTGTACATACTTATAATATTGTTAGGTTGTAAGCAAACAATTTAAATTTATAGTTTATTGGCTTCTGCCAGTGGTTTTTTTTTTATGGTAGGTAAAAATCATCCAATGACGAGTCCCGCTCGTGGGCGGAGCGGGAAACAGTGTCAAACGCTTACTGACTAAAGAACCTACCCCGTCCTCCCTTGCCTTTTTCCCAGAGCCCCAGTATAACGCTTTCGCACCAACCCTCAACTCCAGGAGGAGCTTCTGCCAGTGGTGAATTGCGTGGAAATAGAATATTGTCTCAAACGAATATAACCTCGGGATGAAATGTATCCTGTCTGCTATCTCAGGGTAAGGTCTGCTCATGAGGCGTTTCATTCAAAATCATTGACCTGCTTGAGCATGAAGAAGTAACAAATGTACATACATATATATCAATTTTTGACCTTTATAATGTTAGAGTGATTATAAAATTATTAAAATTATATTAATACAGATATATATATACACTATATTATTACTGTTATACAGACTAACAATAATAATATGTACAAGGTAGAAAAAAAAAGAACAACTTATAGGGCGTCAAAAAATTCATTCACATCGATGTCAATGGGAAATGTGCCAGAACGATTATAAAATAATATTAAAAAAAAACATGAGTAAAATAACTTCTGTATGAATTCTATCAGCTAAAATGTAAAGTCACTTTTAACTTTGTGATCAGTACCAAAAATATTGTTAATCTTTGCCCTTCACATTGTTTTACAACTAAACGTTGTAAAAATTTGTGCCCTATGCAAACCCTTTTTATATTTTTATTAGTTTATCCATGGTTTCTTTTCATCTACCTAAATTTATTCTCTAACCACCTCATCCTCTACCACCACTTTCGCATCACAATCCTTAAATAGATCCAGATCTAGCACACAGATACCATGTCCTATACAGTCCCGAAGAGTTGGCAGCATTACATCAAACGGATGTCCCACGTCTACGCGACGTGTGTTGAATACTCCGCCATTCTATAACTCGTGAGAATGACTCTCGATACTAATTCACCTATATTTATAAGCAATTCCCGGAATACCTGGAAGTGGCGTCGTGGTTCTAATTAGCTAGTTACCAGTAACTGCCGTCCTATTGCTCTGATGATCTATTGTAGCTTCCGGAGTTTTTGGATCGAGGTTTAGTTTTGGTACTTCTTTGTTTTTGGTCATTTGGATTGAAAGACAATCCCTAAAACTAGATTAAGATGATGCTTGGAAAAATTGCTTTAGTTGAGGTTAGTTTTTCCACCATGCTTTTTTATACAACAATTTACTGGCTGCGGGCTTCTCATTTGATTATAATTTAGGTGTCTTCAAGGCTACACGTTCAAGGTTATAAGGCTATGGGGAATTTGACAATTAATATCAGATGGAATTGCAGTCAAGCACTAATATAGATCAATAAAAAAAATATGCTATGAAGACAATCTTACAGACGTTTTGTCTAAAAATTGATCCCTATTTTTATATGTGCCAAGTAGGATATCAAATTAAAGGTCACTGAAATTGTATCCTTGATATTGGCATTATAATCAGTAATTCCCAAATCCTTAAATAAAATCACAGATTTAGGAAAATAAGACACAGAAGGAAGAACAGAACATATATTATACAGAACGACACAGACACAGAATAGAAGAAAAAAAAATATGTTGCGGCGATCCCGAACAACACGGAACAAGGGCAGAAAGATGATGATTTAGAAAAACAACAGAATACATTACATATTTGTATTATATTAGAAAGTACCGAGTTACCCTGACATTGACACATAGCTACAGAAATAAGGCACATTAACATATTCACACAGAAGTGTTAATGAACACAACGTTTTAATGATGATTCATATTCTAAACATACGCCTATTTACATTATAAACAGATAATTATAATCATTCCACAAGAAAGGAAGTACTTAAATATGGATAAGATTAAATTTACATTTACGAGTGTGAAAATATTTAAATGGTTCAAATCAAATTCTCCATATTTGATGTGTCTTAGAATGCATGTGTTGTTTTAATTGTTGAAGTTGAATTAGTTATGAGTACGGAAAAGAACAACATAGAAAGAAAAACAACTCTAAGATGATGATGATGAATGTGACCTACGATATCGGGTTTCAAACAAATAAGAAAAAAAGCAGGATACTCAATACTTTATTGCATTCCATATACACACAATTAATCATTCCATACTATAAAACAAAGTCGCTTTCTCCCTATGTATACTTAAATCTTTAAAACTACGCAACAGATTTAGATGCGGCTTTTTTTAGTAGATAGAGTGATTCAAGAGGAAGGTTTATATGTATAATACATGCATAATATATTTAATATCAGCATTGCCCCCGTGCGAAGCTGGGGCGGGTTGCTAGTGGATAATAACTGATAATATAATACATTTTTACAATAATAGAATGAAAGTACTCGAACTCCTTCCTACCTTAGGGATTGGCTAGAGTGAATAGGCTCTTAATAAACTAGTGCTCCTTACCATCAACGATTGCATCACTGCTTACCATCAGGTGGGATCGCAGTCAAGCACTAGTTTATTGCAATTAAAAAAAAAAGTGACAAAAAATTAGAGTAACGGGACGCCTTTACCCTGCAGAGGAAAACAACGGGCTAATAATAATAATAATTGTTTGGAGCAGTTGAAACTATCTATTTGTCATTCAGTATAGGTAGTAAGCAATTCAGTGAGGAAAACAGGGTGACTATGGTGCAACCCATAATGCGTAGTGTGATCTATTGACCTCACACGTAACTCTTGCCTTGCTTGACGTGTAGGAGAACCCAGGAAGAAATCTTAGCTGACACGTCATAGTTTAGGTAATATCTTTAATGTACAGGCTATGTTATAAGTACCTGGGTAATACACAAAGGAATTTGACTCCTGTTAGGTTTTGAAACCAAATTGAATTTTTGAAACTCTCCATCCCCTTGGAATAATAGAATGTTTGTGTGATAGTAATAATGAAATCTTGGTGACAAATAAAGTATATTTCAATTAGCCTTTGCCCGTGGCTTCGCTCCGGGCAACAGAAAATGTGACGGGCAACAGAATAAAGAACCGCTCGAATGTGAAGTTAAGCTAAATAGTCCGAACAAAGCCTAAACATTTGGTTTGGATAGATGGACTAATTGTTTAGTTATAAAATTACAAAAAAGTAGCATTGATTTTTATGTATATCGATTGATACCTATAATAAATAAACAAATAAATGTAAGTTATCAAGAAACCTAATTTAAGAAATAAACACTAATCAAACGAGTAATATTCATATTTATTTCCTATTTTCTCTTAACTTGAAATTGAAAAATTATCAAATAACTTTTCAAATGAATTGGTAGAGAATGTTAAACATTAACTGACTAAAACTTAGAGGCCCTGCAGTGTCGAAGCCTCCTGGGGCCAAGGGTTAATACAAAAGCGTAACACCAGGACTCTGGGATTAAGGCAAGGAAGGAACGGGGTAGGTTGTCTAGTCAGTAAGAGTCTGACACTGTTTCCCACTCCGCCCAAGGGCTTGATACGTAATTGGATGATTTTTACCTACTATAATAAAAAATCCCGTCTTCCAGTCAGTCAGTCACCATTTGCGTTCTGCAAAAACCACTTCTATTACCAAATAAGAGTTCAGTGAGTACGTTTGTATGTCATGCCTCATTACACCTATGGCCTTGAAGGGAAAGCAGAGCAATGCACCGAATGTCCACTGACACGGTTATTACACTTAATTTCATAAACAAACTATGAATTATTGGGTTTTAACTTGATTATTTGAGGATGAAGCATTGCCAAACTGAAATGGTAATGGGTATGGCACATTGCTCGTAATAAGGATGGTCTATGGGGCCGAAAGGTTCTAGAGTGGCGCTCACGCACCGGAAAACGCAGGCCTTCCAAGCCTTCCTCATAGTGGACCGATGACATGATGAGAGGAAATCGGTAGAAGAGAGGCGCATAGGATCGTTTGTTGTAACAATACTTGGGGGAGGCCTATGTCCAACAGTGGACGTCTATCGGCTGAAATGGTGATGACAGAGAAAACTACTGAAAATGTTAAAACTAGAAAAATATATTTAGGTAACATGTAGACAATGGATCACTTTACAATGTCAATTTTGCCTGCCTTTTTTTGAGGTGGTAAATCATGTCATTACATGATTTACTACGCCTGAGGGTGGGAAAAATCATTATTTTTCCCACCCTCAGGCGTAGTAGGAGGGCATGCTTTTACTAACTAAAACCACACTTATGTTCCTTCTTTGTCAAAGTCAAAACCATTTTATTCCAAACTAGCTTTTGCCAGCGGCTTCGCCCGCGTACATAAAATATAGCCTATGTCACTCAGGAGTAAAGCAGCTTTCTATTGTTGCTAATTTTTTTCTAATCGGACCAGCAGTTCCAGAGACTCCTACAAACAAAAAAACAAACTTTACCTCTTTATTATATTATTCCAAATAAACCATTTACAGGCACTTTTGAAACGTCAAGTCGGTCTGTCCTAAAAAAAATGATTCTAATTGCAAATTCCAAAGCGTAGATCTCTATGGAGAAGAATATGCAAGTCCTCCTATGCCTTCCTATTGTTATGCACTATTAAAACTTACAATTTCCACTAACTGATTAAACAAATACATAGTAATATGTAGACAGTACATGCACAGCGATCGTCATTTTGAAAATTGAGCATTCAGAAATTTAGGCCTTTAGCGAATTGACCATTTTGAGAAGTAAGTTTTAAGACTCGGTGGCCATTTTGAAAATTAGGCGTTTACGCCTAAAACTTCCTGAAACATCGTCAAGTACACTGTGTATGTCATTCACGCGCAGAAAATTCTAAAACCTTTATAATAAGGTCCAACGTCATTGCTCGCAACACACACTTTTTTTTTACGGTAGGTAAAAACCATCCAATGACGAATCCCGCCCTTGGGCGGAAGGGGAAACAGTGTCAGACTCTTACTGACTAAACAACCTACCCCGTTCTTTCCTTGGCTTAGTCCCAGAGCCCTGGTGTAACGCTTTCACACAAGCCCTTGGCCCTAGGAGAACACACACTGGTACACACAACCATATAAACTTTTGGACACTTCCATAAACCGAAGCCGATAAAAATCATAACTAAAAACAAACCGAAGAAAGTGCAAAAGAAATAGTTTAGCATATTGTTACATGTCCTTGAAATATACATTAGAACATTAGTCATCGGCGGTACATGATGCCCGGCATAACTAATGGGGGGCATTGCAATGTGCAGTGGTACATCCTGCCCGTGTCCCACTTTCCAAGTCGGGAATGGTTACCCAGGGCACTATTAGACGAGGCGTAGATTTTAGATTTTGACGGCTTAGAGTGAAAACCTCAGGTATGCAATTTTAAATTTTAAATACGTATTCTATTTAACGCAAAATCTTATGTCACGCAAAACTTTGATTCAATACTTATCTACTTCTTCTATGAAGCGTCATGTCAAAGGCTGATAATGATGACGATGTTTGCATTCAGCGGAATGCAAACATCGTCATCGTCATCAGTCTTTTATGTTTCCATTCCTGGGACACAGGCCTCCTCTCAAAGAGAAGTAATGGACCATAATCCACCACGCGTGCCCAGTGCGGATTGGTGGAGGTCACAAATCCACGTTTCCAATTTGTCGTGACGCCGAAGTATAATATCTTATTATATCAAATATATATTTTTATTGGTTATCAACTCTTCCACCTCGTGGTAAGCAGGGATACAATCGTTGATGTCGCATGACGCAAGACGCACTAGTTTATTATCGAGCATAAATAACTGAAGCCCAAAAGACTAGCGGCATTGCTTATGTCCAAGCAAGTTGCTTGATTTTGTCCAAGGGCAAAAGGATAAACCGTTGACTCACGTGTAATGGCAATAATTAACGGATTTTCTTTATTATAACGAACTTAGCTTCCGAAAATTGGAATTGCCCTTACCCCTACCCCCCTCCCCCTTAGCCCTAGAGCAGAAGAACTAATGACTTCTTCTTGTTCAACAAAAATCAACCATTTACCATTGATTGATGTTTGATTTTCCGCATAAACAGTCTAGACAAACAGACGAACAACAAAATTATACTATAAGCGTTCCGTTTTTGGTTTAAGGGTACGGAACTCAAAAAAACCGACTTACTTAAAACCAAAACTAAAACACAATGTACCTAGAAAGTACATCCTGTCCCAGTTAGCAAATAGTTGTACCTAACTACCCACTTTGAGCAGAGAGCGGCGCCTGAACTCGAGAACGGTCGTAAAATCTTTATGAGCTAGTTATATAGTTGTACGTACCTAGGTGTTGATGCTCAGACTACGTTGCGGTGGTCAGTTGCTAGTGTCTAGGACGTGTCATGGCGGAAGTGCGGCTCGGGTACTAATTTAGCAGTCAAAATTGTTATGGTATGCAGGGTTGGCACGCATCATCATTTCGTAGTATAAAACAAAATCGCTTCCTGTCTATGTATGCTTAATTCTTTAAAACTACGCAACGGATTTTGATGCGGCTTTTTAATACATAGAGTGATTCAAGTAGGAAGGTTTATGTGTACGATACTTGCATAAATATTTAATACTAGCTTTTGCCCGCGGCTTCGCCCGCGTACATAAAATATAGCCTATGTCACTCAGGAGTAAAGCAGCTTTCTATTGTTGCTAAAATTTTTCCAATCGGACCAGTAGTTCCAGAGATTACCTCCTACAAACAAAAAACAAAGAAATAAAAAAACAAACTTTACCTCTTTATTATATTAGTGTAGATCAGTACACGAGTAAATTTTGATCGTTTTAATCCCATGGAAGATCGATTCGGTACATGAAAGACTATCGATAGGTAAAGTTAGAATAAAGAAATAAAGTTTTTTTTTACTCGGATTTAATTTACGCACGTTGGAAATTGAAACGTCAGCTGGGCCAGTTCAATGACCTACAGGTAGTTAGTACGCAACGACCGATAAATACCTACCAGGTCATCGAGTCATTTACTTAAAGAAATGAATTTTGTATATACATATATCAATACAAGATTGAGAAAAAAAGTACTTTATTTTTTAATTTTATCTACAAAAATCGATAGTGTTTTATGTACCGGATCGACCCTCTTCGGGATTAAAACGACAAAAATTTAACAGTGTATATCATGAACATTATTTCAGCCAAAAGTCGTCCACTGCTGGACATAGGCCTTCCCTAAGTTTCACCACAGAGAACGGTCCAGTTCGTGTCCATACATCGGATCCTTGCAACCCTTACCAGGACATCAGTCTTTGCAGGAGGCCTCCCAACGCAGCGTCTTCCGGTACACAGTCCTTAGTAATCAACAGAATCATAATCGTCCTCAGCAGAACTTCATTTCACGTTCCCAATTTGTCGTGATTTAAGTATAATATCTAATTATATCAATGGCAGAAGCCCAATAATTACTAGGAAAAATAAATAATGATGCACGTGGAATTCCCTCAACCCTTACCAGGTCATCAGTCCTTGTAGGAGGCCCCCCAACGCAGTATCTTCCGGTACGCATTAGTAATCAAAATAATCATAATCGTACACAGCAGAACTTGATTTCACAAAACAAAAGCAACTCTACACACATAATCGAAAGTAATCAATGTTCTAACCAACTCATCTTACTATAATATTATAAATGCGAAAGTTACGATGTTTGGATGTTTGTTACTCAATCACGCCAAAACTGCTGGACCGATCTGGATGAAATTTGGCACAGGCATAGGATACACTCCGGAATAGGACATAGGCTACATAGGGTTTTTATCCCGGAAAAACATAAGGTTCCTGTGGGATATACAATTTCTTATTTTGGTTTCGTTACTCAATCACGCCAAAACGGCCTGATGAATGTGTATGAAATTTGGGCCAGGGATAGAGTATAAGTACTCCAAAATAGCACGTATATGTTACTTTTTATCCCGGAAAACATAATACAACTTGTTATTAGACAACCCCAATACCACGCGGGCGAAGCCGCGGGCAAAAGCTAGTATCTTCAATATATTTGATTAAGACAAGTTATTTGTGGAAAATGACTCGTATCCGGGAAGTTCGCAGTTTTCTGTAGCCCGGAAGAGAAAGCCGGCAGCGGGAGACCGGCCGAGCCACTTCCGGCCCGGGACGGTAATGGCAGATACCAGGAATATTTGCAACATTATGAACTTGTACCTTATGGCCATTAGATCAATTTATTGGCTAACTTGTATGGTAATAAAACTTGTTTTGGAATTCATACGAGAAATATTAACACATTTTTGTGGAGTGACACTTTTTTTTTCATAAATTTTGGAAAGAATTTCTGTTTTAGCAACTGTTTATTGGTTTGTCGTATCATCGATAACATCATTGTATCTAAATGATTAGTGGGATTGTTTATGGACACGGAACCATTGTGCAAAAATTAGCAGCAAATTATTTTGGGTTTGGAAAATATTATATAACAAACAACTTTTACTAAAGGATCAAATCTGAAATCGCGAAAAAAAATTAGCTGGTCGGATTTTTTATATTCACCTAACTGGTCAATAGAGCAGTGGTGGCCCGGTGGTATCGGCCCCGACTTACGAGTTGTAGGTCGCGTGTTCAAACCCAGCCAGGCGCATTACTTTGTGAAATTTATTTCATCACCACTGCTCTCAAGTCGCTGCAGTACACAAGTCCGGTCTGCAGCGGGCACCACTAACAACTTCAATGTGGCTGTCGGTTTACACCAAGGGTTGGCTCTTAGCCCTTACCTCTTCCTGATAATAATGGACGCTCTGACGTCGGACATTCAGGAAGAGGCTCCCTGGTGTATGCTGTTTGCCGATGATATTGTGCTGGTTGCCGAGAGTGCCCTAGAGGTCCAGAGCAGATTGGAGGTGTGGTGGCAAAGACTGGAGAGTGTTGGCCTAAAATTGAGCAGAACTAAAACAGAGTACCTGTTCTGCGATTTTGGCGGTCTCTCTAGTCCTGTGCCCATACCAACCTGTTCCGATTTTCGGTACCTTGGGTCGCTTATCCAAGGGAATGGTGAGATAGACCGAGACGTGGCACATCGGATCAACTCAGGATGGATGAAATGGCGACAGGTCACTGGAACAACTTGCGACCCACGGATGCCCCTCAAGTTGAAGGGTAAAATCTACAAGTCCGTGATAAGGCCTGTCCTACTGTATGGGTCAGAATGTTGGGCTCTGAAAAAGACGGATGAAAAGCGATTGCATGTAGCAGAGATGAGAATGTTGAGATGGATGTGTGGTGTGACGAGAATGGATAAAGTGAGAAATGAGTATATTAGAGGAAGTTTGAAAGTGGCGCCAGTGACTGAAAAGTTGAGAGGGAACCGTTTGTCTTGGTATGGCCATGTAAAAAGGAGGGATGAAACGCATGTTACAAAGAAAGCCATGAGTATGAATGTGGATGGATGGAGAGGGAGAGGGAGACCAAAGAAGATATGGATGGATTGTGTGAGAAGTGATATGGAAAACAGAGGAGTTAGTGATAGCGTGACGGGTGACAGGACAGAATGGAAGAAAAAAACATATTGCGCCGACCCCAAATAAAACGGGACAAGGGCAGGAAGATGATGACCACTGCTCTCAAAACGGTCTCGAATCCGGCAAGTCCTAAAACCAAAAATTCGAAGACATGTGACGATTATGGCCCATTCCCTCTCCTAGAGAGGAGGCCTGTGTCCCAGCAGTGGGAATATTAACAAGGCTGATCTCTGGTCTGGTTAAAAAAAAATATACTGAACTTGCTAATTTTTTTCGCGATACCAGATTTAGTCCCATAGTAAAAGTTGTTTGTTATCACGGCTACAATCAAGTGTTTAAGTATCGGTCACTAATTACCAATCACCCTATATAATATCTAATAGATAGGTACCGAGTCTAACCAGTCGGAAATGAGTTAACGTCAATCAGGAAAGTCGGCAGTTACTATATATAGTAACTATACATAACCTCAGCCTGTTTCCCCTTTCACCGCGATGCTATTTGTAGCGGCTATTAAATACTGCCCGATCCAATTATTATGTTGCTCTTTACTAGTTAAAACCAAGTATCGAGAAAATCAAATCTACAATAATTCATTATTTTTAAAATTTTTCAGGAATTTCATACGTTGGTGGTGTTTTTTTATAGGGGGCAAAAATCATCCAATGACGAATCGCGTGCTTGGGCGGAGCAGGAAACAGTGTCACACTCTTACTGACTAAACACCTCACCCCATTCCTTCTTTGCCTTTCGCACTGGGGCCAAGTCTTCCTTTCAGGAAGAAACTCTGGGCCCCAGTAGGCACCGACCGTTTTGCAAAGTCGCCTCCTTCTGCGAAGCAGTAATTAGGAGGATGCCGACCGCATAAAGCAACGGCGCACATGCCCCAGACGCCGCCGGGATTCCGATCCCGATTTACGGCCATCGTAGGCGCAGGCTTGCGGAGGGCGAGCAATGGGTCATCAACTGTAAAGGCCCAGCAGGGTCGAAGCCTCCTGGGGCCAAGGGTTGATGCGAAAACCGGGGCCCTGAAACTAAAGCAAGAAGGAATTGAATTTTGCCAAAATTGGATAGTCCAGGGGCCCTAGACAAGTGGCAATCGCTCCGTGTAGAATCCATTTCTAAGTTCGATTTCGTCTTAACGATGTCGACCACAAAATGGTAGACAAAGTGACATCGACTAACATATCGATAAGTCGAAGTGTTGGTTCGATAAAATAACAACTTCTTGGCTATGATTATATCGAATTAAAACGTCCAATTTGACGTATAAAGAACTAATAACAATTAGCGAATCGAAAACGTTTGACCACGTGATTTTTCGAAGGCATATGTCAGTTCCATACATTTGGAGTTTCGAATTTCGTTATCGTTAGTGAGAGTGTGACTTTGTCTAAGCCCCCTGCTATTCCGTCTTAACAATAAGAATTTAAATATGGATAAGTTAGAATTATACACTCGTAAATGTGTTTTTCAAAACCAATTTGCAAAATAAATATCATTAACGACAATACTACACTATTTACACAAGATAACGCGACTAATTAGATTTGTCTTCCCATGAGAAACTAATAATGAATCTACAAAGTGAGAGTTTAAATTTTTTCGAAAGACAAATAAAAAGTCTTGCATATTTAAAATCATCATCGCCGATTTTCTCCCATAACAAGTTACTTTTCTAAACAAACACCAGCTTTCCAATACTAATAATATTAGTCCAACGACACTAACCGTAGGAAGTGTATATTACAAAGTCGGAAGAAGGAAGCTGTGCTCAGCCGAGCGTCGAACCCGGTCCCTTTCACTTGCTGAACTCTAGTGGCACTTAGCTCGCTCGCTTAGCTTGATGGAGCTGGCAGAATTATAGGACTAGACGGGTTTTGATAGTATTTTGTTTTATTTAAATTGGTTTATGATTAATTAAAGTAAATGTTTATTGTTCATTGTTACAGTAAAAATATAATATCTTCAAACTAATGCATAATCTTACTAATATTATAAATGCGAAAGTTACGATGTTTGGATGTTTGTTACTCAATCACGCCAAAACGGCTGGACGGATCTGGATGAAATTTGGCACAGGCATAGGATATACTCTGGAATAGAACATAGGTTACTTTTTATCCCGGAAACCCCAACCCCAACCCCAATACCATGCAGGCGAAGCCGCGGGCATAAGCTAGTCTAAAATATCACTTTTAACTATTCTATATTTATTACATGCTTTTTGATGGTGATCCCCAAACTAGGTAGGACCTGTATCTTGGGGACCTGAGTAGTGACTACTTTCATTTATTTACTTTCATATCATGGTGTGAACAATGAAACATATCAAAATTTAATTTATAAAAAGATTTTGATTGATTTCTTATTATTGATACTTACACCCGTATGTCATATTTGTTAATTCGTGTTAAAAAAAAATCGAATGATCGTTGTAACCGAGAAGACATTCTAGTTCAATTATCATCGCACAGCCTTTCCAAGAAATAATAATCCTTTTCTAAATAGGAAGGTTTATGTCCTATAGTAGCCTCGTTACAGACAGGTATTAACTAGAAAATCAAACAAAAGCGAAGAAAAACATCGAGAATTGACACTAGTGAGACAATGACCCACACATCGGCTGACCCCGTTCATAGACTAAAACACTTTATTTCTTTTGTTTACACAGCACACGTAACAACCACTAAGTATATAGGTACAGAAGTGCCAACATACAAGCGAAATGGCACGTAAGTTTAACTAGTCGTAAGACTGAAGACAGAAGTCGTAAGTTACCTGTCGGTCTAGAAGTTAGTGGAGAACTGCTAAACCGGAGGCCGTGGGTTCAATTCCCACCCAGGAAAAATGTTTGTGTGATGAGCACGATCATTTGTTCTGTCTGAGTGTAATCAGTTGTCTAGTACTCATAACACACGCTCTGCTTAGGTTTTGACTAGACGGCGTTGTATGATAGTTGTGGAATATTATTAACTAGAGACCCGCCCCAGCTTCGCACAGGTGCAAAGGTGATATGTTATAGCTATAAACCTTCCTCTTAAATCACTCTATCTATTAAAAAAACCGCATCAAAATCCGTTGCGTAGTTTTAAAGATTTAAGCATACATAGCAGGAACCGACTTTGTTTTATACTGTGTAATGATGATAATGATATATAACCTGCAATACATAGCAATAGATTTTCGGGTCTCAATAAATATGCGGCAACACGGGGTACTGCACGTAACCATAGCAACAACCGCCATTTTAGTTCAACTTATTTGCTGTGCGGGCAGTTGTGACCACATACCGGGAATGCAGCGTTGGAAGGCATCTCATAAGGTTTTTTAAGGTAAGATGACTTTTTCTAGTTTGGATGGAGTGGGACTGAGTGTCAAACGATTCGAGTCGATTATCTGACGGCCGGGCGGCGAGCTACCCATTGTTCGTCGTCCACAAGCCCGCGTCTATCTAGTCTTTTGGTAGTCGGGATTTCAGCGGCTGGGCTGCAAGGATATTTATTCCCTCGCGATTACGACCGTCTCCTTCACTCGGATTACTGCTTCGCAGATGGATGTTATCACCAGCCATTCCTCCTCGCTTCAGACTGATAATGAATGGAATGAAACAGTTTAAGTAGCCGTAGCCAACCTTCTGCAACTACCTACCCAGTCAGTGTAACAAACGAAGCCGGAAAATCACACATTTGCTAATTTGCATTTACAAAGATACGAATTAGCGCTTATGAATCAGTTTGTGATGAATTCTGTAAGTGTGCCGACGACCTGGGGATTACTTTTGAAGGTATTATTCATACTTTTTGTTTGTAATCCTTTTTGGTTCATTTGATTTTATTTTAACTCTTTATATTTCTGGTTTCCTGGTAGGTCAAATACTGAGTTATTTAACTGGAAATTACATTTGTCGTTGTCCAAAGGACTGTAACAATTTGCATTCTACAGTATTCCCGTTCGATTATAATTTGGGTGTCTTCTAGAGTAAATAGGTTCTTAATAAACTAGTGCGCCTCACCATCAACGATTGCATCACTGCTTACCATCAGGTGGGATCGTGGTCTAGCTCTAGTTTTTATTTACGAAAAAAAAAGTAGTAGGATGAGACAAATCCTATGACGGAAAACATGTCATAATGATGTTTTTAAATTATGAATCAACGGTTTTTAAATGATGAGACAGTCAACAATATTGACCAGGCTAACCAGGCAGGTTTGAAAGAGTTGCCGTGTCCCAGGCAAAAAAGCGCCTGAAGGGACACAAGTGTATTTTAGTCAATAACAGTCTGAAACTTCTACCTCTACTCAATCTAGGAGACGTTATTTGATGATGATCATCATGATCATCAATTCAGCCGAAATACGTTGACGGTTAAACATAGGCCTGTTCCAAGTATTACAAAGAACGGTGCTGTACGTCTCGCATCCACTAAATTCTCTTAACCTTTGGCTAAGTCATCGGTCCACCTTGTAAGAAGCCTCCCAACGTTGCATTGTCTTCTACCATCAGCACCTATCATCTACTTGATGGTATCCTGCATAAAAAATAAATATGAATACGGGATATACAAAAAACCAGATATTAAATCTATAATAATACTTCGATTATTTATATGAAAGATAGAATTTATTTACTTAAACAAGCATTTCTTTTCTTCACGATTTTTCAGTCACGTTTTTCTATTCCTTCAAAAAATTAGATACTAAAATGAGGTTAAACTCCTACAATTCATACGAACTATTTTCGTATTCAAATAAGTTAGGTACACTATATTGACGTTTTGTCATAAAAAAATATATATTATGTAATTAAATAAATAAATATGTAAGTAAATATATAATATGTAATTAGTATCTACATATTAATATAGGTATAATCAGAAAAAACTGATACAATTTCAAAATCAAGAACAATTATAAAGAAAGACAGAGAGATGCAATTTAAAGAAACATTAATCAATTAAATATTGAAACCTATTTTTTAAAAAGGAAATAGTTCCATAATTCTTACCCAAACAAATGTATATCAATCATTATTACGAGTACATATTTACTTACCTCAACAAATATATAGAAAAGAGATATGTCTGTTATATCAAAAATACATATTTTTTGCAAACGCTTATGAAAGTATACAGATAAATACAAGAAAAATGCAATTATCAAAATATTTTGTCTGTCTCTGTACAGGCTACTCAACTAAATGGCTGGACCTATTTTGACGTTTTTTTTTTCTGATAGTTAGCTAGTATTTATAGAGAGTAATCCAGACATACATTTTGAAAAAAAAAATAGGTATCGGCCCAAAAAAAAATCTTAAAATTGTAACCATTGCATTGTGCTGTATTACGCGACTGACGTGGACAAAGTCACGAACACGAGCTAGTACATAAATAAATTAATTCTCTTCTAACCACAATTCAGCTACTTTACTTTCCTGTATTAATATGTATACGGATTGCCCGTCGAAGCGTACACAATTGGCTTGAATAGCTTCCTGTACGTTATGTTCACACAATGCGTCCATTCACCACATATCTGGACAAAAATGGACAGTTTTTTTTTTCCAAAATGTCCAAAAAAGACAGAAGGGTTGCGATTCCTTGGGGATTATCTTTTCTAGAAGTTAGCGCCGCTTCCTTTCATTTTTTTGCGCATTCTACACAATTGTTGCAAACTTTTACATAAATGTTCTGTATAGTCAAGAAATAAAGGTTGAGCGGGTTCTATTAACAATATTAGTGAGCATTTTTAAAGGATTAAGTGTCCCTGAGGATTTGCTTTAAATCTTTTATTTTATTACAAAATAAATAAATTTATTCTAAATTGGAAAGAAAGATTTGACAAGTATTGATTGAGACTTAAGAAAGAGTATGAACTGAGTTATTTTTGCAAAAATAATGAATACTTATTCTAGCGTCTTCACCCGTGCGATAGTGAATTATCCCAAAGGAACAAAGTATATAAATCCTTTGAGCTATTTCAGGACATTGTGTACTCGCGTATCAATTTTTATCCAAATCTGTTTTACATATATTTGAACACTAGCTTTTGTCAGCGGCTTCGTCGCCTACATAATATATAGCCTATGTTACTCAGGAGTAAAGCAGCTTTCTATTGTTGCTAAAATTTTTCCAATCGGACCAGTAGTTCCAGAGATTACCCCCTACAAACAAAAAAACAAACTTTACCTCTTTATTATATTAGTGTAGATGTAGATAACATAACGAATAAAAATGCTGAATACAGCGTAAACGAGTGACAAATATACGCACACACAATATTTTAAAATCGATAAGTTGCAAAATTGAACAAATTTTTATTCGTGGGTTATGTTCAAATAACAAGAAAGAAAGTGTCTCATATTTTTTCTCAAGTACCTACGCATGGTCATTGTCATTCAAAATTCGGTTCCAAATATTTGAGCCTCCATATCGTAAGTAAATAAAATGTTAAGAGGAAGCTTTCTCGTAACAAAACAAGTTTAACAAAAGAAAACCAACGTCTTACAGTTGTCGTAATGTGCGTAATCCTTTAAATAAATACTTGAAAAGGCCACTTTAATGCTTACCTCACTGCTTACCACCCAGAGAAGAACGCTAATCCTGATGTGCTCACCCAATTTTGCACTACTTTATAACTTTTTCATCTTGCGACAATTGTTTAGTTAAATGCACCGTGAATAATGATTTTTGGGTGGCATTTTTATTGTCAACTTTGTCCAGGATCAAATATTTTTTGCCCACTGTGCGGCATTTTAAGTGAAGTAGTATAAATTACTGGGCATTTTTCGGTTAATTAGTATTATGTTATTATAACGATAACAATACACGCAAGCTCGTTTAATTTTTCGGCTGCAACGAAAGGGAGATTTCATTTTCGAAGCATTTATGGATGAATGGGTATCATTGCATTTACTATTGAACTAATAGTTACATTTAATATTGAGCTTATGGCTTTTTTATGCTATTTTTTTTTTTTTCAATTATATAACCTAGTGCAGATTTGAGGGTGTAGTTAAACCCTCAAATCTGTTTGGTTCGTTCTTCCAAATACCATCTCAGACAAATCTTACATTACTTAATACATGGTCCTTATGTGCTTTGACCAATACATATTTACTGTATGGACTTTAAAAGAGACTGTGACCCCTGAGTTTGTTTCAGTGTCTCTTCTCACGGTAGTCAGCTAGGAAACATCGGCCTCATCTAGTTTTAAACTGATGAAAAAAAAACTTTATAAACCAACTTGTAAAATAATTATCATTTATCATTTACCTCATCTAACGGTATGTTTACCTCCTTGTGATGAAATCCTTGATGGTGAGAAACACTAGTCTATGAGCCAATTCTCTTTTGGTATGTATGGCGATGTAGGAACGGGGTAGGTTGTTAAGTCAGTAAGAGTCTGACACTTGTTTTCCGCTCCGCCCAAGAGCGGGACTCGTCATTGGATGATTTTTACCTACCATAAAAAATTCCAATGCTCTTTAGCTTTGAAGATGCCTAAAATATTATTATAACCTGCCGAGAAGGCCGCAGTAGGCAAATTCTTTAAAGTAGGTCCACCCTATGCGAATCAAATCATTGTATGATTTCCCGCCTTAAAAAAAAAAACAAAATTCCAATCGTTTTAACCAATGACGAACGCAAATCACACCTCTAAAATAAAAATACTTGATAAACACGTAATTTCCATAACATACATATCTATATCGCGAAAAAATGGCGTCGTATAATTCAAAAATGAAAAAAAGGATGGACGCATTAATTCAAAACATTGAAAGATAATAAACGATGTGCTGTATCGCTTCAGACATCGGTGTAAAGGTAGACCAGACGGTTTATTTTTGCGGTAGGTAAAACTCATTCAATTACAACTCCCGCCCTAAGGTGAAGCAGGAGATAGTGTCAGACTCTTACTGACTAAACAGCCCAACCTGTTCCTACGTTGCTTTTCTAGCAGGGCTGAGCCTTCCTTTCATACGCAAAACCTTGGCTCCAGTGGACCAGGCGGTTGTAATCCAGCGTTCCAGTATCGTTCTAACAAAGGTCATCTTGATTGGAGCTCCATTTTTTGTCGCGGCTACATGCATGTAAACCACGCGACAACACATTCTCAAATCAGTCACTGTGGTTGGCGGCCAAGGGCGTTGAAGGTCACAGTTTACAACAGCTGTCAACGCTGATTGAAACTTGCAAGGTGAAATTGGGACGTTGGTTTTCAACCGTCTAGTCAAACCCTATATAAAACATTTGAACATCGTCCACGCATCGTCGGACGCGTGCGGAAGACATAATAAATGACAATACAAGCCACTTAGCGAAATATTTCATCAATCAACAAATGAATATGAACCTTATTGCGACGAAATAAAGTTGTAACAACACATTTGGCAGTTTTAATCGCGGGAAGCACGCGTCCAGACACTTCTGGTCAATCTGAGATTCGATTAGATGGAAAGGGCTTTTGTAAAATTTATGTAGGTGTGAGCTGTAAACAAAAAATATGATTCGGTAGATTCGTGCAAAAAAAAAACAATTATTTCCACAAGCACCTTTTATTTCATACTAGTGACCCGCCTCAGCTTCGCACGGATGAAATGCTGACATTATGCTTGTATTATACCTATAAACCTTCCTCTTGAATCACTCTATCTACTAAAAAAAACCGCATCAAAATCCGATGTGTACATTTAAAGATTTAAGCATACTTAGCTTATCCCTAGATAAGCAACTTTGTTTTAAACTATGTAATGATAATTTAAAAGATTTCACGACCATGATGACTCTTTGAAACTAACCTGCAATGAATAAGTGACACTGTCATTGACATTGCGGTTCAATTTTTGATAATATTGTAACATGTCACTGGTCACACTTAAATATATACCTACAATTAAATATGCCGACTTTTACCTTTTATATATAACTACATAATAACCACACAGCAATATAAATTTCCAATTACGCAATTTAAACAATTTAAACGACATGCAACAATTAGTAAACTAAATAAAATACTAAGTAAAACAGTCATAAATGAATATTTACCTAAACACAATATATAGGGTGACTGGTAATTTGTGACGTACTTAAACACGTGATTTTAGTCATGGTAACAAATAAAAAAGTTATTTGTTGGACCTATGGGACCAAACCTAAAATCGCAAAAAAATCACCAACTTCAGTATAGTTCTTTTTTAAATTCTAGGCTACGATTTGACAACTCAGATTGTCACACTCTAGAAATATGTTCCCAATTTTCTGGAGTTTGACATTTTAAGTTGTCAAATCGTAGTCTAGGATTAAAAAAGGAACTATAGGTACATTTTAACCAGTTAGGCGAGCATAAATGTACTGACCAGCAGATTTTTTTCACGGTTTCAGGTTTGGTCCCATAGTAAAAGTTGTTTGTAGTCATGACTACAATCATGTGTCTAAGTCACCCTATATAATAGGTCTTTACATTTATGAATCTTTGGATTAATTTTCATCCTGGCATACGGCAAATATCCACCCTTGCGTGTTGTTGAGACATCTACGGCCCGGACTAAGCGTTTCGCCTCGTCATTTATACTGCAACGAGGGAATTCTTTCCGTCCGATAATTTAGATGTCTTCAAGGCTAGAGTGAAAAGGCTCTTAATAAACTAGTGCGCCTCACCATCAACGATTGCATCACTGCTTACCATCAGGTGGGATCGCAGTCAAGCACTAGTTTATAACAAATAAAAAAAATTATTGTAAATTATAAATTCCGAAATTAGGTGTTTATTGGTTTCTTTGTGTTATAATGTTTCCACTGCTGGGAGTCAGGCCTCGTCTCTAGTGATAATTCCTAACATTGTATTTGTTAATTATTTTCCTGACATTATATTTAGTATTCATTGACATTGACAACGCTGGAAACAGCAGAATATTTTGGACTTATAATTGAATGTAACACCTTGTAACCACAATATTCTAACAAATAAATTTATTATTATTATTATGCGTCTATATATCTCAGGACCCTTCCTGGGCCATTGAGAGGCGTACGAGCGACCGAAGCCAACTCGCAGAATCCCTTTGAGTAATTTTATTGGAACGTGATACCAACCGACGATTATCCCTGTACACGCTATGCTAGCGTATCTAAGGACAACCTCCGGTTGGTGAAGAACTATTGTAACATGTGGAAAACAGAAATAATTAGGCTATAGTTTTTGTATAGTGTGCTAGAGTCTTAAGTGGACTGGTAACCCGAAACTATGTGGTGACTATGGCCCCTACCAGAACAATGTTATATATCCATCGATAAGAGGCACGGAGTGATTTGCACACTCAATAAATAGGCCCCCAAAAACGACACTAGCACAAAATGACGTAGCAACAAGAGGGCAACATATCCTGAGTTGCTTGAGGAGTGGAGAGGTATACCACGGCTATCAGGACAATCCCGGAAGTACGATCAATACCACTAGCAACACCTTACTGGATTATACATCCTTCTCCTGAGCACGTTTGCTCTTGCGAATGAAGGAAAGAGAGAGGCGGGAGTTCTATACTTGGTCAGTGTTCACTGCGGCCGGCCAGCAAAAGCAAGCTAGAGATAAAAAAACAAGAAATATCCCAGAAAATTGGGGGTCGCTAATGCCCAACAGTTCGCCACAAAACTGCCCTGCGGTTAGTATCTCTCTTAGTCTGGCTCCTCACCCTGGCTAGCTAGATTTGTCGGAGTGCGCAAGCCCCACAACGAAGTCAACGTAGAGATACGGCGATGGGGTTATTATTATTATTTTTATAAAACATTAGCGACCCGCCCCAGCTTTGCACGGGTACTGATATTGAATATATTATGCATCTATTATACACATAAACCTTCCTCTTGAATCACTCTATCTATTAAAAAAAACCGCATCAAAGTCCGTTGCGTACTTTTAAAGATCTAAGCACACGTAGGATCTAAGCAACTTTGTTTTATATTATGTAATGATGATGATAATGATGCCAGATACCTCACGTTATTTTCCTTCACTCCTCCTTTTTTCTCAAAAGAGAGCAGTGGTGACAAAATTAAATAAAATAATACTTTCTCTACTATCACCAAATATAATTTTGTGACAAAATACCCTTCCGTACTAACCCGACCTCACATAGACATTGGTGGACAACACATGGGTGATCCATCATCACATGCAATTGTGCTCATTGTCGTCTGCTGCGCTTTTTTCACCTCGTGTTGTACCGGTGGTCAGCCAGCACCTTGCTTTCCGATATTTTGCGACATATCCGCAGTTTTTGTGAGATAGGGATGGGGTTAAAAGAGGATGTTTTGTCGATGATTTGGATTGAGCAGAGATCGTTTCAATTTATTATTTGTGCTATTTTTAAACCATTAAATAAGACCTGTCCAGGTGGTTAAATATTGATCGGACTAAATTTGAGTAAAATCTACTCGAAAAGAAAAAGAAGAACCATTAAATTAAAGATTAAAAAAAACTTCTGCCTCCGTTTTTTTATTTTTGTCTTCTTCAGAAAATATGTATTTTTTACAGTTTACTGACAGTTCTATTGGGACGCAGATGTACTTAACACACTCTAATGGTATGGTTCTACACACGTTACGGAAGTTAAGACTTGTCCTAATTTGTGCAAGTATACAATAACGTGTGTGGTTAGTATTTACAGTATTTGACAGAAATGAATTGAGTCAGAATTTGACATAACTCTTGAACAGGTACTTTGAGTACCTATAAACCGTCATACCAAATAACAAAAACAATTACAAGAAATATCATTAACTGTGTGTTACGTACTAACCTACAAATGATGCACCATTAATTAATTTATATTCCTTTTTGGGATTAGCCAAACAATTACACATTCTCAGATTGCACATTACACAACTGGATAATCCCGAAATATTACACATTAATACAACCGTAAATAAATTTCAAAAATGTTCTTCTTCATACTCTTTATTGTACAGAGAAATATAGTTACATTACAAAATACAGGACAGGTGATGTACACAGACGAGCTTAAGATTTCCAAAGATGAACTCAAAGTGATCAAAAAGTAATAAAACTTTATACAAATATTATTATCGATATATCAACTCATAACCCTATAACCACCTCCTTAACCCTTACTAACTACTCAAGCCCACTTATTCATAATTTTCATTAAAAAAAACCATGTTCACGCGGTGTCCAATCTATTGTTAAGAATGTATTACAAGATTATAATCCTTATTTTTTTCTGAAGTGGACAATATGGTCGACTTGACCACAATGCGGTTAGTGAGGGTTGAAGGATCGATGAGGTGGGTTCCGTATGGTATGGCTGGACGAAAGTACTGGTTGTATTATTTTGGTATCAGCTTGCGATGTCTATTGGTGAAAAAAGAGGAATAGACGCACAGTTTAGTGTGTATAATCGTCTTACGTGGCAGATTTTTCGAGATAAGCCGAAGAGAGTAGAAAAATAGATATTAATATGTAGAAGTTTTTACCGACTTTCCCTCTTTCTTTCGACTTTCTTTCTTCATAATAAACCCATTTTCAAGCAAATATGCAATGCCTACTAGTTGATTAATTATAGTCAATTTTTTTTATAGCGGCTCCACGTTACTGCTGTATATTCACGCCATGAATAAACTACACAAGTTGTACCCGCGTAAACCGTCCCCATTCACGTTCACGCCTGTTTACGGAGCTTCACGACACTAATTTGGAGCCGCCGTTACACAACCGTGAGATACACCTACCTTACATACCTAAATATTGTGTCTTAATTTTTTTTCATCTTTTATTTTTGTGTACTATATCTTTAACTGTCTCAGAATCAAATAAATCTCAATTTCTAAATCAAGGCTCATCAGAAGGCGCCTTTACACAACCTTTATACCTAAATTACATTAATATTGGGTCTTAATTTTTTTTTTCATATTTTATTTTACTGTACTATAATTATCTCAACTGCATCAGAATCAAATAATTCTTAATTTCTAAATCACGGCAAATGCCATACTTTCAGAAGTAGTACTTTCGTGTTGCCGTGCATGGCCGCCTCGTGAGGTCTAGTGCAGACGTGCGAATTACGAGCCCTTACATTGTGTCCGCAGCTTTAGTGACCAGCCCTGCACCGCCCGCTGCAACGATACACATTATATACAGCCTGAAGTTTTTATTTTTAGGTAATAAACCCTTTTTTATGTTGTGGAAAATAATCAAATAAAGCTAAAAAATCATTATGACATCTAGACTCTTGAATTTACTTGAAAAAAGATGACTTGAGCTAGAACTACATTCGACCGACGCACACGTGTATCAGGTCAATTTGTATGATAATAACTCTATGAAGAATTTTATTTAATAAACTTTGTAATTAAATTGTTTTAATTGCTGTCTACTAAATTATTTTTCTTTTTAGCTTAAACTGCATAAAAATATGATACGGAAGTCTTTCCAAAAATATTACAGAGCTACATTCCAAACCCCCTGTACACAAATACATCGGTCATTCATGTCCGAACATATTTTTTTGCAGCTTGTCTTGCGACAATCGCAAAACGCAGACCGCTTGAAAATCCACACTTTATTAGTTAATCACAAAAGGATTACACTAACAAAAGTCCACAAAGGTCTACAATGGGTTACAACAGACCAAATGTGCATTACATGCCTACAAATCGTTTTAAATAATATTAATGATACTTCAGAAGTTTATTTTCGTAATCGTTGTCAAAACCTTAAAGATTTATGAAAAATTATAGTTTTAGTATTTATTTTTATTGTGATTTATGAAACTGGATTGGTATTATGATATTATTTGTATAGGAATGTAAAATTGACAGGTTTATTGAAATATTTGTTTTCTGGATTATTTATTGCTTTTGTAAACGAGTTTTTCCCAGGCAATATGATTTTAGCATATTGAGTCTAATTTACGATCTACAAATTGATCAATAAGCCTTTTACTTATCTATAATATGTGTGTATTTAGTTGTTTAAACTCTTAAGCCCTAAATTAGCCAACGCCGGCGCTGCACGCCTATTGTCTTTCTGTTATGTCTCTAATTACGATATTCAAAAGTTTGAAATATTTACAGATTATCTCTATAAGTATTCAGTGTGCCTCTTTACATAATAAACCTCCTCTAATATTTGTCATTGTTTCCAATCTCTAGTTACTTCTTCTTCTCCAGTTATTCAATTTATTTCATCCTCCCATTTCTAATTTCTTCCTTGCCTTCCTTCCCCATCATTTCAGCCTCAAAAACGTCCACTGTTGGACATAGGCCTCCCCAAAATTTCGCCTCAATGAACGCTCCTGAGCGTCTCGCATCTATCGGATTCCCACAACCTTTACCAGGTCATCGGTCCACCTTGTAGGAGGCTTTCCAACGCTGCGACCTTCTTCGCCTTTAATTACTCAAATAATCTATGGTTTAAAAAAAAAACTTTATATTTTAAAAAAGGAACCTTTTTTGAAATAAGAAAATAAATATTTCATGAATTAAAGCAAGATTGAATATTAGAAATGCTAATTCAATTCTTGCACGTTCTTGACCGCTTAAAAAATCGCCAGCAGTGAACTGGAACGGAAAGAGACGCCATTTTGTCCATAATAATTTTGAAAACTACATAATTTCCATTCACGTCCCCTTCGTATCTCGCATGCATAAAATCTTGTCCATTTAATATCGTACAGATGTAACTAGCCTAACTCGTGTTAAACAATGTACATTTAGACAGACACGCGAAACCGCCACGACGGAATATTAATATTTATTTAAATTTACACGAAATTGTCAATTCAAAAATGTTGTTTTTTTTATCCAAATTTGTTTGTGTGTTCATGATATTCAGACCTATCTACCGGCCGCGGTTCCGCCCGCGGAAAATTGATACTTTACAAATTATACAACCTACTTATATTTTGTACAAAACTTACTGTACAAATCTTGCTGACCTGGCAAAATTGTTACCGCTTATTAATAGTACATTGTTATACGAGGGATGAAAGTTTGTTATTTAGTCCCGAGAAATTTCTTGGCGACCGAGCGAGAGCGAGGTCGCTAATAGTTCGAGGGACTAAATAACTCTTTAATCCGAGGTAAACACTGTGCTTTTCATTACGAATACGAGGAAAATAAAAATAATAATAAAAACCTGAATCGTCGTCAAATGTCTTCGTATGTTTTTAGGTAGGTAGGTATATTTTTTTGATTTAGGCGGTAAGCGGTTTTCTCCTCAAAGAATCTTGCGTTAAATTTATAACTGAAGCTGATGAACTTATCGTGTTAATACAAATTTCTTGTAACAGAGATTTAGCAAAATGTAAACAAAACTCTACACCTCGAAAAAAAAATCAAGAAAGACCAAATCGGCCACAGATTATAGAGAGACTTTACCCGCCATTTTTTTTTTTCAGTCGTCGTCTGGCTATTCAGTCAATATTTTTCATCTTATCATTGTAAAAATTGGTCAGGTCAACATTTTTCTCAAACATAATATTAGTTTTAATGAAATAGTTGAAAGTAAATTAAAATAAAGTCATTAAAAAAAAGTATTCTTAAATTATTTCTATCTCTATGTCATTTTACTGGCAGTATAAAAATTCGGGTCACGGTTCAGTAGAAATGTCAAAATAGAACTAGTTTTTTTTTAATATTTGCTGTCTAAATATTAAAAAAAACAACTGTCAGTTGTAAAGTAAAACTCCCTAGGGAGTAAAAGTACTTCTTCCAACCCTGTCCGCAGGCAACTTTACACCTACTTTCAGAGTATGAGTAATGAAAAGATAATTTTCTTACCGTAAATGTTCAGGGAAGGTTTAAACCTTCCCTGAACTTTTACAAACAATTCAAGACCAAAATTAACTAGATCGGTCCAAGTGTTCTCGAGTTTTAGCAAGAATAGGTAATGATTTTTTATTCATAAGAAAGAAAAAATCATTTTTAATTATATGAAGATATCCACCCGGTAACAAAAGAGTAACAAACACATTCATAAAACTTCTTATTTGTCAAATACATCTAAAGGTTGTCGGAAAAAAAATCGCTTTTATCAATAACACCACTCATTTTTATAATACGCGCCATATAAGTTGAACCAAAATGCCGATAAACCTTAAATACTTAGTAACAGTTTTCGAGTCACCATAATAACGACTGCCATATAAGCTGGCTATTATACACACTATTAATTTGAGCTTTAAGCTCCTGTTGTAATTTTTATGGTGTTCTGCAAAGATTAGGTATAAGTATCTACCTACATAGGTAGAGCTTATACCTACATATTAGATCTATGTCCTACTCCAAGACATGGTTAAGTCACTTACTAAGTTTCATGAAAATCTATTCAGATGTCTAAGCGTAAAGTTGTTAAAAAATAAAACGCTCTTTTTGACGTTTATCGTCGCGACGAAAATGAGATAAATAATAATAAAGAATACTCACGATTGGCATCATATTATTTAACGCGCCAAAAAAAAAGTATATATATTTTAAAACATATTATTTAATTAATCACTATTTTCTTTCTCAAACGTCAAAACGGGTCTTTTATTTTTTGTCGAGTATAAAGAAGTAACAAACATACAAACCCAACAATATATTAACTTTCGCCTTCACTTCGTGAGGTAACAAAAAAAGTCACATTACATCTTTATTAATTGCTCACCAATATACTTCCCCTATTAATTTACAAGTCAATCGTAACAAACACATACACAACATAATGTTATGTTTTTATTTAAAAATATGAATTACACATGAAAACGTGGGGCCGTTGACGACAGATTTGTTATTGTAAAACGTTCAAGCATTAATTATTTTACTTGAAAAGGAAATATAAAAGTGTTATGTGAAGTAAGTTACATAAACATCATAGCATTTTGTTTTTATGGTAGGTAAAAATCATCCAATGACGAATCCCACTCTTGGGAGTAGCGGGAAACAGTGTCAGACTCTTACTGACTAAACAACCTACCCCGTTCCTCCCTTGCCTTATTCCAAGAGCCCCGGTGTAACGCTTTCGCACCAACCTTCGGCTCCGGGAGGCATCTACCCTGTAGAGCCCCTACAGTTTACAAACAGTATAATGGCATAGTATAATCCGCTTTATAATATTCCTACAACTTGAACTCAGAGAGTCGAAAGGGGCCGTAGAGAACTACGCGAGCCCAGTTCGAATTGGTGAATGTCACATTATGTCTCCGAATTTTTGGTTCTAGAATATTAGTTTTTCTATTTAAAATATCTGTTATTTATTTATTCTGCACACGTACTACAGTGTTTTTTTTAGTTCAAAAGTTGACTGGTAGGGAATGCCTTGTTGCATTTAGTCCGCCTTTGTATCACTACTGAATATGAAGTAAAAATAAATAAATTAATATTATGCCAGTTTCTTCAAAACTAAATAAATACATAAAATTATTGCGGTTGCCTGGATGTGAACCCGCAACCTACAACTCGTAAATCGGAACCGTTACCAATCCACTGGTGATTGATTGTTGGCGACCTGGGCCCTGGTTCATGCGATGGTCCGGAGCGAGGAGGAACAGCAGAGAGTGGACTCCTTCTGCAAAGCACAAATACTAGCAAAAGAGACGACCACACGTGTGAGATGACAAGCTTACTCCTGCTTGCTATGCGGCAGTCCGGCAACTGTAGAAGACAGGTGTGGTTTTAGTCAGTAAAAGTCTGGCACGCCCTCCCACTTTACCTCAGAGTGCAAGAAGTCATTGGATGATATCCCACATAAAAAAGTTGGAAATTTTCAAATTGGTGTCAGAGTTCAGATTCGTCCAGGTGCCAAATTAATGTTCTCAAAGTGAAATAGTACATTTTGATACAAGTGCAGGAAGTTTGTCATTGCGACCGAGGCAAAATTCGCACGAGCCGTAGGCGAGTGTGTTATGGAGCCGAGGGCTGCAATGACAAATCTGCACGTGTGTCAAACGACGTTTTTCAATACACTTACAACTTGTGAAATAAAGAAAGAAAAAAAAAATGTTTAATCGTATCTCAAACATACAGTAGAAATATAAGAAATATAGCATTCAAATCTGCTTTGGTCTGTTTCTAATTTCGCGGGGGTCGTCCAGCGACTCTGGGGGACACCTCGCGCCTGATTCGATAAACTAAGTAAAACAAAATAATCACCCGTGATCGTGACGATAAGGAAGGAATAAAAAAGCCCTTGTTGTGATAAACTCAAAAAAGCACTTGGGTGATATACATGCTATATTGAACCTAATAGGAGTGCGATAAGAGGCAGTTTTCGAGTAAGTGTATTGAAAAAGGTTTTTTTAACCCCCGACGCAAAAACGACGGGGTGTTATAAGTTTGACGTGTCTGTGTGTGTGTGTGTGTGTGTGTCTGTCTGTACCACTCTAGCCGCCGAACGGATGGACCGATTTTGATTTTTTGTTTGACAGTAGAAAATGTCGAGAGTGTTTTTACGTAAGTTTGATGAAAATTGTTCCAAGATGGCCGCCGCCACAAAATGACAGATTAGATATTTTTTTTAAACTCCATCAATATGGGTATCAAATGAAAGGGCTTGACTAGTAGAATACTATTAGATATGACAAATTTAAAATACAAGATGGCTGCTTCTACAAAATGGTGCTTTATTTTTTTTTTTATTACAACTTGATCAATATGGGTATCAAATGAAAGGGCTTGACTAGTGAAATACTATTAGGTATGAAAAATTTAAAATCCAAGATGGCTGCCTCTACAAAATGGCGCTTTATGGATATATTGATATCATTTGATATCCATATCCATATCCATCCATTTATTTGTTGTTTGGGGTAGTGTCCACCTCGTGGACAAGGTGTAATGAAATGAAAATTTCACCTCATTTCACCTCGTAAAATGCAAGGTGGACACTACCACAAGCAACAAATAAATATTTTTCAAAATTTTGGCTTGTACATGCTGTTTTAAAAGGAAAAGTGTGCTTATTTATTTACCAAATCATTTAGAATGTTAAACCTTACAAGTTAAAATTAAAGAAATTGTATATCACTAATGATATAGTTACATATGTATATCAATTCATAATTTTTTTTAATAAATTTAACATATTTATATATACCAATTTATGTAATTTGGACTCTGTCAAGCTAGAATTATGGCATTTAAGAATTATTTAAAATAATAATCAATCTATACTGCTTCTCAATCTTTGCAATTCTGCCAAGGCCAATTTATCATGAGGATTATTAAACAGCTTCCTTTGGTCGAGAACGCAAATAGCGACACCACTTAAACTTTTTACTCGGCTTAAAGCAACGTACGCTTGACCTTTTGCAAAAATTTTTTTTCCCAAATATACTACAGCCTTTTCAACGGTGGTTCCTTGCAACTTATGTACAGTAACAGCCCAACTTAAAATAATTGGAAACATTGTTCTTTCAATATTACCATACCCTCTAAGACCTTGAAAAATTATGCTGTGTGGTTGTATAGGAATCAAGCCATTTTGGTCTTTGGAACTTTTGCCAATGGACTCGTCATCGAATTTAATAAATATTGTTTTCGGAAGTTCACCTTCTTCGAGTTGGTCCCGGCGAAGTCCATGCCATTCAATTTTTTTGAAAACAAAAAACATGAACCAAAAAATTAAATTCAAAATGTTTAAATCGCTATGAATTGACAATTCTAATTTTGTTTATAAAAAAGACATAAATTTTCACCAAATTCTTCCAATTTTTTTCATAATAAACAACTTAAAACGTAAGAAATAAATGATATCCCTACAAAAAACATGAACCAAAAAATTTAATTCAAAGTGTTTGAATCACTTGACTTATTAAAAACTTACCTAAACTATACAAATTAAAAGGTACGACAAAGAAATTTAAAGAAATGGAATAAAATCCTGAAGAAATCCCTACAAAAATAATGAAACAAAAATTAAATTGAAAATGTTTAAAACCTTTGATTAAAAACACCTGCATAAACTATGAACACAAACTATACAAATTAAAAGGTACGACAAAGAAATCAAAAGAAATGGAATAAAATCGCTAAGGAGTTCCTACAAAAAGCATGAAATAAAAAATTAAATTAAAAATTTTAAAAAACCCCCGACTTTATAAAAACCAAATGTAATGAACGGAACGAGATATCCATAAACAATTATAATTCCTATGAAAAAATAACTAAGACGGAAAACCCTATAAAAAGGAAAAAATAACTTTAAACTTATGTTTGTATGGGAGTACTTATGTATGGATTTTTTTTTATAATGTTATCGCGTCGGGGGACCGCAACTTACCCACAAAACATAAAAAATATTAAATTAGAAACCAAACAAAATATTAAATTACAACGAAAATGTTAAAAATAGTATTATGAAATCCAGGTAAATCAACTTAAAAACTTAATACAGAACTAACTTTGACAAACGTTTAGCCAATAAATAGTGCGGTCCCCCGACGCGATAACATTATAATAAAAATTCCATACATAAGTACTCCCATACAAACATAAGTTTAAAGTTATTTTTTCCTTTTTATAGGCTTTTCCGTCTTAGTTATTTTTTCATAGGAATTATAATTGTTTATGGATATCTCGTTCCGTTCATTACATTTGGTTTTTATAAAGTCGGGGGTTTTTTTTAAATTATTAATTTTATTTTTTTATTTGATATAAACTAATGACTGACGGCAATCCCATCTGATAGTAAGCAGTGATGCAATCATTGATGGTGAGGCGTACTAGTTCATTGAGTGAGCCTATTCACTCTAGCCTTGAAGACACCCAAATTGTAATGGGATCGGAGTTGTGCTTAAGTCAAGATTTTGCGCCTCCGATCTCATTTTGATGACTCAGAGAAAAAAGTCTACGTGATCTAAATCATATAGGATCTAAAACACCTCCCTGGCCCCATTATCACCTAATACATCGACTTCAGAAAGGAACTGAATAAATATCACACCTCGAAGGCTTATTTCACAAGAAACTAATCAGATTCAGTTGTTTTTGACCTCCTTGGGTATATCAGTGCATGAGGTCTACATAATGCATGCCACCTAGTTTGAGATATAGCTCTTGCACGTGACTCCGTCTGTAAAAGTAGGTTTGTTTACACATGATGTCTTCGGAAATGATGGACGGTTGCTCAAGTTTTTCAGTTCAAGGTAGTGTAACAAATTCGTGATTTTCACGCGACTAAAAAGTTTTTTTTTAAGGTTGTCGATAAGAAAGAAATTGTTTCGTTAGAACTTTTGCTTATACCAAAAAAAAAACAAGATCTAAGATCGCGCGAGCCGCAGGCGGCTGTGTTATAGAGCCGTTGGCTGCAGTGACAAATTTGCACATGTATCAAACGACATTTTTCAATACGACTCGTGGTGGTTGACGCGCTCCTCGTGGTCCTGTACGTTAAATGTAGGGAAAACAGTTAATTGCGTACCTAAAATCGGTGGGGTAAGAGCGGGTTTGCAAATAAGTGTATTGAAATAGTAGATTGAACAAAATAATATTTTTATGACGAGGGTACTTTTTGGAATCCAGAGCGAAGTGAGGGATTCTAAAGTAGAATCCTAAACATAGCGAGGGATTCAAAAATCTACACCGTGAAATTTAAATGGTTGTTTTCCCGCGGCAGAATGACTTGCCATAAGGAGTACTTTTGAAGCATAGGTACAGAAAAAATAAAAAAATTAAAAAGTTTTTTTTTATAAATAATTATTAAAATTATTTATCAACTCAAAAAAGCGAAAACAATAGTAACATTAGACGTAATTTGTAGGTACTACTAGAGTCGCATGAGCAGCCCGCCCTCAAAGGAAACCGATTCATTAAATATTTAAACCAAAATAAGCTCTCGCACGTTGTGATACGTCATAATTAGCTTGCACTCTACAGGTCAATTTATTGTTTTTAGTATTTTATAACTTTATCAAAAGTTTGTATTACCAAGATACAACCATTTCGCTGAGGGAAAACAACCATTTAAATTTCACGGTGTATTTGCGCCCGAGCGATACTCTATTTTTCGTCAACCAGTTTGAGAAAATAAGAAGCGACTCATATTTTACTCTTTTTGTGTATTTATTCGGCGGCGTGACTATGGGCCGTCGAATCAGCCAGTCTTTATTCATGCTATATTTGCGTTCTATTTCTTTGGCGCGAACACTAAGATGTTCCAAATTCAAAAAGTGCGCGGGAAAGAGCACTTATAAAAAGGATTAAATCTCATTACTGGTCTCTTGAAGTTTTTTTATGAAAACAAGCTTTGGGAGCATTTAAAATGTTGAGCCCCAAGTCTCTAATAACGGTATTAGAAAGTTTAAAGGCGAACCAAGTCGTCCTTTTCGAATAGGTTGGATGAATATGTGATGTTTCTCCTGATTCCAAGGGTGAAGACTTAAGTATTTGATATAATCATGTTAATTTCAGTTCAATACCTCCACGCGGTCTTGATGCATTAGGTAAAAGTCCCGTTTTTACCGACTAATATAGAACAAAAATTTAATTTATTGTCAAACAAAAACAATACACGTTAGAATTTAAATTTAAAATGTTCACAAAACTTACAGATTAATGTGCATTATGTACTTAAATTACATATAAAGTTTATATACGGCTGCAGATTATTCTCATGTCGAAGTAAGAAGGCTGAATATAAAGAGTTCCTTGCGAAAGATTATATTAAATTCGTAAGGCCCTTCGAATTTTTGTTTTAATTCGTAGTATCACATTAGATGTGTATCTAAGTAAACATCTAATGTTATACAGATTCAAATATGTATTTATATGTTGCCGACATCATCATCATCAGCCTTATTAATGTTCCCACCGCTGGAACACAGGCCTCCTCTCTAGTAGTCCATAATCCACCACGCGGGCTCAGTGCGGGTTGATGGATGTCACATGTCTTCGAATTTTTGGATCTAGGACATGCCGGTTTCCTCACGATGTTTGTCTTCACCGTTTTGAGAGCAGTGGTGATGAAATAAATTACATAAAGTAATGTGCCTGGCTAAGTTTGAACCCGCGACCTACAAATCGTAAGTTAGCCATTTTCCACTCGGCCACGACTGCTCACTCTTTCTCTGAACTGACGGCGTTACTTAAATATAAAGGTAAGGTATATAATCATCATCAGCCTTTTTAATGTTCCCACTACAGGCAGACAGGCCTCCTATCTATTAGAGAGGTAAGGTATATTGTTGTGTAAAAATATGTAAACCAAAACTTTAAGTTTTTTTTATGTACCACGCTGTACTTAGTACTTTGTTTGCCAAATGCTGCCTAAATAACACCCTATTCGTAGAAACAAGCGTGGATATGAATAGCAACATAAATAATTCAGTTATTTAAACGAGATCGATATTCTAACGAACAGTTGGTAATACGTTTTTTTTTTTTCAGCCAAATTTCTGCTGTCCAGACGCACACTGTTTTTTTTAATGGTTGGTAAAAATCATCCAATGATGAATACAGCTCATGGGCGGAGCGTAAAACATTGTGAGACTCTTACTGACTAAACAACCCACCCCGTCCCTTCTTTGCGCATTTTCGCTTCTGCGGTCGTACTGCAACTGTCTAAAACAACATACTGTTTCTATTTTAAACTGCGAACATCCTTCGACACATCTAACAAGCCAGTTCGTTGGTTAGTACCTAGTTATGTGGTCTCTTGGCACCACAGCACAATAGCGTACTATAGTGCAGCTATCAATTAGGTATACCATAAAACTACAGCCAAGTAAAGTTGCCTCCCGGAGCCGAGGGTTGGTGCGAAAACGTTATACGGGGCTGTGAGAATAAGGCAAGAAAGGCACGGGGTAGGTTGTTTAGTCAGTAAGAGTCTGACACTGTTTCCCGCTCCGCCCAAGAGTGGGATTCGTCATTCGATGATTTTTAACTACCATAAAAAAAACAGCCAAGTTACAATCGTTTCACTAACGTCGAACGCGCCTTCACCTCCTTTGATCTGACCAGGTGACTAAGCTTTGAGATGACGTCAGAACAAAGGAATTGGGGATGTGACCAACTCAAAGCGTTCGAAAGCACTGGCAACCTCATAGTGTTGGGAACACTAAGAGATTGATAGTTCTGTGACACAGGTTCTCCTCTCAATGAGAGGGTTGGTTGATGTCACATGTTTCAGTATAATTTCAAAAACAAACCAGTTTCCTCATGACGTTTTCCTTCACCGTTTTGAGAGCAGTGATGATGAAATAAATTACACAAAGTAATGTGCCTGGCTGGATTTGAACTTAACAACTCGTAAGTCGTGGCTGTTACCACTCGGCCACCACTGCTCTCTCACCCAACTTGATACCGTAGGGACTCTGCAAAAGAGTTGAAGCCTACTGGGGCCCAGAGTCTCTTTGTGAAAGGAAAGCTTGGCCCCAGTGCGAAGGGCAGAGAAGGAACCGGGTGGTGTGTTTATTCAGTAAGAGTCTGACACTGTTTCCCACTCCGCCCAAGAGCACGATTCGTCATTGGATGATTTTTGACCCCCCATAAAAAAACCCAAGCTTGATACAATACATTTTATTTAGTAAATTGTGACTGAAGCGGGCTTGCGTACCATGCTGTACTAGTGCGAAAAAATTCAAATTGCGTGCTTAAAAATTGGATCATTATATTAGAGAAACGGTAAGAACATTACTTTGCACAAACACACACATATACATACAAACAAACATCTCTTACCCTAAACGCATAGACCTGCTCCGTTCCGTCGAGGGTAAAAAGCGATTTCCTTAAGTTTTAGAATAAATGTACAGTGCCATCCTTACCACAAAAACACTGAAAAAAACAACAAATTAATGTGCCCATTCATTGCCTACATAAAATATTGAACACTGTCAACAACCTGAAAAATATATTCAGTAACGTCACTGACTAGGAGATTATGAAGCCTAGGAGGCATGAATGATTCAGTTCACAGTGCGATAACACTGGCATTATGTTAGACATGTTATTTTTAAAGATTTTTCAGTTAGCCTCGAGTTTTCTTTAGTTCAGTAGGATGAATTGTATTCTTGTTTTTATTATTTGCTAGCTGGTACCAGTTTTTTTTTTTTTTTTTTTTTTTTTTTTTTTTTTTTTATGGTAGGTGAAAATCATCCAATGACGAAACCCGCTCTTGGGTGGAGCGGGAGACTAGTGTCAGACTCTTACTGACTAAAAAACCTACCCCGTACCTTCCTTGCCCTATTCCTGGAGTCGAGGTAACAGTTTCCCACTTCCCTCTAGACTCCGGGAGGCTTCGACCCTGAAGGGCCCCTGCAGTTTGCTGACAACTCGAGGCACGCGCGTTTGAGGCGCGCGGGAACGGTGCGCGCCGTTGACGACTAGGACTCGGTCTTACAGACGACCGGACGGCGAGCTACCCATTGCTCACCGTCCGCGAGCCAGTGTCTACGGTGGCCGGATATCGGCAGGATCGCGGCGGCGACGGCTACGGCGAGTACGCCGTTGCCAGCTGGTACCAGTGGCTTCACTCACGTGAAGATTGGTTTCTACATGCAAAATTCCTCCCCCGTTTTACCTCTTGAGCCCCACGCGAACGCATACTTATTGTCTTTGTATTATATCTCTAATTACGGTAATCGAAAAATTAAGGGCTTTTTTAGGCGGGAAAATCATCGGATGTTAAATCCCACCCTTAAAGTTAGTTGGGGCGGGAGACAATGTCATATTTTTACTGATTAAAAACCAACTCATTTTCCTGCTTTGTCTTCATTCCAGACTCCGAAAAATCCGTTCTTAGCGGATGTCTAAAATAAAATATAGTAAATTTTGATACAAATACAGAAAGTTTGTCATTGCGACCGAGGTGGAATTCGCAAGAGTCGTAGACGAGCGTATTATAGAGCCGAGTGTTGCAGTAATAAATTGCCACGTGTATCAAACGACGTTTTTCAATACACTTACGAAAATAATACACGGGAGTTGACGTGCGACTCATGTTAACTCATGGGGTCGCTTGACGCCCAGCATGATACGATAATAAATGTAAGGCAGTAGTCCTGCCACGCTCTTCACCACGCTCACGCACTTTTCCAGTTTTCCGCACGAGTGCGAAAAACAGTAATTTACGTGTCTTAAAACAGAAGAGATAAGAGCCGGTTTTCCAGTAACTGTAATGACAAGGATATTAACATTCTTGTCTCTAAATGAAGAATACTGAACTTACTTGTTGATATGCAGACATCAAGGAACTCATACGAGAAATGCCTGAAAACGTATGTATCTGTAACGTTAACTGTAACTGAAGGAGTCAATGACTTGGGTGAGGCATGCCAGATCTTAGACTTATACTGACTGAAGTATTTAGTTCAGTAACATTTTGTACATTTCGTTTGACCTAAGGACTGGGTTTTAGGTTAGACAGAGGGCAAACATTGCCATACAGCTTGGCAAAGCCGCTAGCGATGTGGAAGAAGTTAACGACGCCATTTTTTTTCAAACGAGTAGCCATGGAGTTTCTTGTCGGTTCTTCTCCATAGGAAACGACCAATTTGGAACCGTGCACTAGCTTCTGACGTTTTATAAGTGCCCATGTAGGCCTCTATGAAATAGAAACCATTTTGATTCGATTTGACGCCATATTTTATTTTGTATTTAGTTATTTTTTATTACACCTATAGAATTCAATAAGATCATAAATTGTCTCAAGACTCCCCGAAAATATTTCCTCATTTATCATCAAGCAATAACACAAAAAAATACTCAAAAGAAAACAGTATTAAAATGCTCAAATTAAAAAACTAAGATATCAGCTACCAGGGTATTATAGACAAGGAGAGCTTTTTATTTCACATCAGATAATTACTCATAATTATCGCAAGTCTGTCGTTACTATATGAAATATGGAGGCCCCCCGCTGGCCTACCGGGAAAGGTTCCGGATTGCACAACCAGTTTTCAGTAGGCTATTTTTAGATGTAAACTTCTTGATGTTTCTGCCAGCCTGGTACTTGTTCGGGGAAAACATATTTTCGTTAGCTCCTGGTACATTTTAACCTCGTAAGGCCCAACAACCTAATTTAATGACAAAAAAATGTTAACACTCCGGCCCAAGACACTTTTTAAAAACATTGAATTACGACCCAGCGACCTAAAATTATGACATGATATTTAAACGTATTTTTGGTTTAAATAATCTCGCCAAATTAAATCTACCGTCGACAAATAATTAATCTTGAACACATGTGTAATTTTCACTATTTCAAAATATGTTTTGCATGAAATAGGTATAAGAAATACCCCATAAAAGAGTCTTGCCAAAAGCATTACATTTAAATACTTTTTTACTAAATCAAAGTTCTGGGCCGCAACTACTTGCACCTGTTTTTAGTACATTGGGCCGTAATATATATCGACCTAAATTTAGGTTGGGCCTTACGAGGTTAATCCTTTTTCTTTTGTATTTTGATTAAGTCCCTTTTTTCCATTCAAAATAGATTCTAAGATTCTTCCAGTATTTTCCAGCAAATGTGCCAAGTCTATCTTTTCAGCTAGCTTCGTCAACGTATTGCAGTAGTCAATACTAGAGCAAAATTCTCATTTTCATTAGATTTTACACCGACTTACTAGTTTTACGTCATAGGCTTGAAACCCAGACCCCTTTGTATCATAGAAACAAATATAAACTAGAACCTGAACAGGTGCCGTCAGTTGAGACCGGTCATCTCTTGGCTGCTAGGCGCTTATTTGAATTTTTTTATTATTATTATTATTTTACTTTTTGTTAAATACCGCTACATCGTGCTCGCATATTAGAATCAACATTTTGTAACCAAGTAATATGTAAATATAAATTTTGATTTAAAAGAGTGCCCATGGAGTTTCTTGCACGTTCTTCTCCATAGGAGTCTACGCCTTGGAACGTGCAAACTAGCTTCAATTTTGACATTTCAAAAGTGCCTGTAAATGGTCTATTTGAAATAAATGAGTTTGACTTTGACTTTGACTTTGACCTAGAAAAAAATTGAAGACATCCACCAAACCGCATTGGGCACGTGTGGTGAATCATTATCCAAATTACCTCCTATAAATAGCAGACCTAGCAAGGGAATATTATAACTTTATAAGGCTAATTACGCTATGCTTATAAAATTAAGCTTCGAAATCCAAATTAACACTTGAGATATCAATCTATATACAATGCGTTCCAAATGAGAATAGGTTGGAAATGTTGTGACGTCACAATTAACTGTCAAGTTGAGGCAAGATATTTTTAAAATTCAGTTTATTTACGAAAAATTTAATTTATTTACAAACTGTGAACGAAAAAAGTTTAATCAGAATCCAGTTTTTCAATTTTACTCATTTCCGAGTTCTTCAATTTTGCAAAAATGTCTTCGATTTGACAGTTTGGCGTGACATCACATCCTGTCAATCGATCCTATTCTTATTTGGAACGCATAGTAGATAGAATCATAGATACATTCTAAATTCAAATCCCTTCCACAAAAATATTTATACAAAAGGCAAAGGCAAACGTCCAGTCGGCCAGAGTCAAGACTATAAAACATGAACGATACCGCAATCGTCAAAATCTATTTAATGTTTATCCCTTTACGTTTTCCTCATGGCCCATAAAAATTACACCTTCTTGGTTTTCACCCACCATTATTTAGTACCATAAACAAAATGGAAATACCTCTTTTGTTACTTAGTATATCCGCAATGTCCGCAACAGACTGGTTTTGCTGAATTGTGAAAAATAAATTCATGTCCGCATTCCAGAAAAATGCAGAATAATGATAATAAAAGTTTTTAATTGACTTGCAAGGTCTTGCAAATTGGACTCAAATATCTTTAAGTGTCCTTGGGTTTCGGTTTCATGTAGAAATTAAGGAAAAGTAAGTATTGAAATGTAAATTGGAACATGAATTTATAATAGCAAATAAATCTGAAGGTGTAAAAACTCGATCCATGTATTTGTATTTTCGAAACTGAAATAGTTGTTCAATACTTGACTTTAAGTAAAAATTACTATAATATGCAATCGTTTAAATTATTTTAATAAATAGATAAATTAGTGGTTATAATTATGTTATTAACAAGGTTATTATATATTTTTTTATTATTGCGCATATTGTATCTGAGACTCAGTTGCTTTAATTGCTATTAACCAGTGCTTTACTGCGATGCCACCTGATAGTAAGCAGTGATGCAATCGTTGATGATTAGGCGCCCTACTTTACTAAGAGCCTATTCACTCTAGCCTTTTTATGTAGACCTTTTCAAGGTGTACCTAGGGCGAAGTTAATTCCTAGAGGCCCCTTAGACACTTTTCATGGAACGTGTTACCAACCGACCACTATCTCTGTATGCACTATGCAAGCGCAACCAAGGAGAACACACGTTTGTTTTTTTTTATGGTGAGCTAACAATACAATGACGAATCCCACCCTCGTTCATTACTGGCCCTTTACACTGGGACCAAGCCTTCCTTTCGGAAAAAGACCCTGGGTCCCAGTAAGCTTCGACCCTTTTGTAGAGTCCCTGTACTTTGGATTCAAGTTCACATTTCGACCATACTATGCACTAGAGTGGGATTCGTCATTGGATGATTTTTGCCCACCATAAATAAAACCTGTTTCAAAAATGTCCCCATTCGTAAAGTCAACTCAAAACGACTACAATGTCAAGGACGACGGTAATACCAACTTCCGGTGCAAGGTACAATACCTAAAGCAAATTAATGTCAATGTTATTAATTCTTTTAACTTTTATACAAAGAAATGTACAGAAAGGTTTTAATACATCATTAAATAGCGACCCGCCCCAGCTTCACACGGGCACTGATATTGAATATCATGTGCATGTATTATAAAAACAAAAACCTTCCTCTTGAATTACTCTAGGTATCTATTTAAAAAACCGCATCAAAATCCGTTGCGTACTTTTAAAGATCTAATCATACATAGGGACAGCGGTAAGCAACTTTGTTTTATACAGATAGATAGATAGATTAAACTTTATTGTATACAGTTTTGTACTACGTCACGATTAAGCCCCAAGAGTCGCCATTGTACCCGTAGATTTAAGTTTTGTATAAGTTCTGTTACTTTTTGGTGTACTATAAAGTTTAATCTATATATTCACACCGGTGTCTGCACACCTATTGTTTTTAATTATATCTGTAACTAGCTTCTGCCCGCGACTTCGTCTGCGGAAAATTTGTGAGACAAAAGTTGTGATAGCTCGGTCAATATCCATGTTATATAAATAATTTATAGCCTATGTCACTCAGGAGTAAAGCAGCTTTCTATTATAGCTTCAATTTTTTCAATCGAACCATTAGTTCCAGAGATTACCTCCTACAAACAAAAAAACAAAAAAACAAACTTTACCTCTTTATTATATTAGTGTAGATTACGGTATTCGAAAGGTATCTTATTCGATATTGGACTGCGGGATTATTTGAAAGAATATCTGCGACCCTGGTGCGCAAAGGGTAACTGTAGGAACACGGGTGAGTTTTATCCAGTAAAACCAGAAAACACAAAGTTCCGTGAGTAAAGTTACGCTGCAACTAAAACAGGATATTTTTTTTATAATTATTCACAAAAGAAAGAGTGTTAATAGGTTATAAATAAATCAATCACTATTATCAGAAAATTCGAAATATTAAGGTGATACAGTTTTTCAGAAAAATACAATTAACAATTAAAATTTTCAGGCACATTTTTTTTGTAACTCTTATTTCCTTTACTGCATTGCTGAAAACAAAAACCTATCCAACCAAAAAAATCCATATAATACGAAAAACTAAATACTTATAAGTAATTGTTTCACATCCAACAAAAAAAAAATACCTTTACGAATTATTCAACTCGAATTGATGAATCGAATGACTTTTTTTCTAGTTTTTATTTGTACCCATATAAATGTCAAATAGAGAATCAAATGACTGAAAAGCCAGGAGGTCAAAGACTTGTTGTTTTGATGACAACATTAAATCGGGGCAGCGATTAACATGGAGACAGTCGCAATGCAACAATGCGTTGACAAAACATTATCAAATCACTTTTAGGGTTCTTGAATCTTGAAAAAGATTTTTTTATAGACATTACTGTTCAATTTTTTTTATTTTCGATACCTATTACACAATGCCGTCGAGTCTCAAGCTAAGCAGAGCTATGAGTACTAGACAACTTACAAACTATCTTATACATAAATTATACCCAGACACAGAACAAATGATCGTGCAAACATTTAATTTTGTCCTGGGTGGGAATCGAACCCACGGCCACCGGCATGCTGCAGTGCTGGGCAATCAAACAGTCTGACCTCAACTACAACTGAAAAAAAAAATCTTACCTCACATTGTTTCGACAGTGTGAAACAACAAAAAAATAAGTTTAAAAAAGAACACTGACGCAATTTATGTGTCTCATTGCTGCGCCAAATAGGTAAAGTTCATCCAAAATGCCAGTGAACTATCTAGCAGCAACCTGATGCTGGTCTTCATTTGCCATCTGCAGTGACCCCTGGTTGCAGACTCCCAGCGGTTACTATGGATGAGGCTAACGTGACTTGTGCCGTCTATTACTTGTATCTGTTTTATGTCACAACATGGAAAGAGAACCGTGCTCCATAACTCCTAAGCTAATCAAACCAAACCTTCTGCAATTCGTTAAGTGATCATGCTGCACGCCAAAGCTAAGATGTTGCCCAATAAGCTACTACTCAAAAGTGGGATTGGGCCTCTGTAACTAGCCTTCTGGCCACGGCTTCGCCCGCGTGAATGTAGGGTTCTCAATACAAACTTTAGACCCCCATAACACACCTTTGGGAGCGGATTTTTGAAAACTCTTTCTTAATGTTCGCCTACGTCATGAAAGGAAGCCTTGTGCAAAATTTCACGCTAGCAGGCGGTGTAATTTAGACTGTGCGTTGATATGTCAGTCAGTCAGTTTCTCCTTTTATAAGTATAAATGAAAGAACTAGTAAATTCTATGCTGCTTATTTTTCTATTCCTTGATTTTGAAACATGATATGAAAAGAATTAGTCGGCCAAAAGTTTCTTTACTAAACCCGAAACAAATTATAAACATTCATAAGCATTTGGTAACACGCGAAAAGGATTGCTTCACATTTTACACGTGAGCACAAAGTTTTACAGCATCGGCAACCTTCCTGAAGACCTTTAAATAGAAAATTGGGGTAAAGCTGTCGAGAAATACAATGTCACGAGTCCAAACACGTTTCAGAAGCCACGTGTACCTAAGTAATGAGAAACATGGTGAAGAAATCGAGCCAGCGTTATTTTTGGAGTTGCTGAGGTATTGCTCACAATCACGTGAAGTTCAACGTGCTTGAATTTTTTCCTTAACGAGACAATGTGATCAGTTAAGTCTTTTGTAAAATGGGTTAATTATTACTTTCTTCTGGGACAGTTTTGTTGATTTACTTTTATGTAAGACTTTATACATGAAACATTGTATAAAGGCATTAAGCTTTAGGCATTTTCTTTCAGTCGACCTTAGGATAGGGCGTAAAGGGTAGCTCGCCGTCCGATTGTCTGGTAACAGTCCGGACCTGCCAGCCTCATTTCAGTTTCTGAAAGGAAGGTCCGACCGAGGCTAAAAAGGTATGGGGTGGGTCGTTTAGTCAGTAAGAGACTGACACTGGTTCCCGCTCCACCCAAGGGCGGGATTCGTCAATTCACGATTTTTACCTACCATAAAAAAGTCGAGATAATTTCCCAACTAATAAAAGGTGGGTTTTCTGCAGTACGTCTGTCACTCCTTCTCACTTCCTGAAGGGAGTAAATAAGTTTTACCGAATCGACAGAGAAAAACTGAAATTTGTCTACAATACACGCAAAATATTGATGCATGTACACGGTACAAAAACGTGGTTGCATGAATTAGCGCATAGATACAACAACATGCAAATGGCTCTCGATAGATTTAATAAATCTCGCATATACTTTAACGGAATAGTTAAACTAACCAAGAGGTATGGTGTCGGCATAGAGGCATGGCAAATAAGTTTAACCTTTTGTAATGGCTATACGCCCCCGACTATAATTGAAACCCGAAACTCGGTTATAATCGATCTCACACCAGTTGAACCATGGTGGTTGACCTTGAATGAGCAGCAACCGATTTTTGGGTGCCACTTGAAATTTGGAGCTACGCGTAACTATAGTGAGTGGTTCAACATATTTGCCGAGTACTATATTGGAACTTTTTTATGGTAGGTAAAAATCATCTAATGACGAATCCCGTCCCTTGGGCGGGACGGGAAACAGTGTCAGACTCTTGCTGACCTGAACAACCTACCCCGTTGATATGTCGCCATCTATACCAGGGCTAGAGCCTACCTTTCAGACGCGAACCCTTGGCCCCAGTTGGCTTCGACCCTTCTGCAGGGTCCCTATGGAAATTATCTTGACTTGGAAATTGATCACTTCTACTAACACTCCTGTTCCCTTTTTTCCTTCATTCCAGAGTTTCGGCGTTCATTTCCACATAACCCATAGATGAAAACCCTCCCATGTTTCATTGCCCTTTGCGATAATGCCGCTTGATTCTAAACAATCTCCCCACTTTTCCACATTCAATCTAAATCCATATACATGATTTCTTCATACCAATAAACTGTACTGAATATAAATACTACACAGCGTTTTAATTGTAAATGCGTTTCATACATTCAAATACATTCAGATCGTTTGGTCGGCAGCATGGCACATGCAACGTGACGGGTCAATGAACTCTGCAATCAGTTTCGATTGCTTGCTTCAATGATGACAAATGAATCACTTTGTTTATCAACTAGTGCATGATTATTAAGTATCCGATTTTATTAGAACGATCGAGATACAAGTGTGTAATGTAGCAGGTTACCGTTGAGGCGGTATTAACACCCGAGCTGTGGCGAGGGTCTTAAGAGAGAAGAGAACGATAACCTTACATTACTCACGTATATCATACGACGTTTTTCAAAACACTTGAAGAAAACAGAAAAATTAATGTATGTAGATGACTATTACTACAACAGTCATCATCATCATCAGCCTAATTAATGTTCCCACTGCTAGGACTCAAGCCTCCTCTCTAGGAGAGGCAATGGGCCGTAATCCACCAAGCGGGCCCAGTGCGAGTAGGTAGATGACACATGTCTTCGAATTTCTAGTTCTAGGACACCCACACCTAATTCAGACTAATTTTCAGTTAGAATATAATAATAATGTGTTTATTGGTATATCTTACAGAAGACTTTCAAAGATACTGGCAGGACCAGTTGACATAATATGGCGGCATTTTCGGGAGGTATAGGTAATGATGATATTAGCATGTTGTAACAAAGAAAAAACTATTTGTTGACTTACTCATACGTTTTAAGTCCAATCCCAAACATGACGACATTAAATTTCCTAGCGATATATAATATTATGTACTATGCACTAGATTAGGCGTACCGTCCGGCGTACAGTCACTTTAATTCACTTAGGTGATCTGCAGGCCATACACCTTTACATTGATGATATTAGTTTAGTTTTGACGTTCACGCAGCGTGACAGCGCTGAAAGTTTTAAAAGTTTTGTGAGACGACGTAATGCATTGGCATTACGTCGTCTAAAATTAATACAAAAGTCCACTGCAGTCCTTCATTGGAAGGACTGCAGTGGACTTTTGTATTAATTTTTCAGTATTTTCTATGAACGTGCTTGTCTAAAGCTAAGATATATTTCCCGATAGTCGATGTTATTTTCAATACACTTACTCGAAAACTGCCTCTTATCGCACTCCTATTAGGGTCAATATAGCATGAATATCACCCAAGTGCTTTTTTGAGTTTATCACAACAAGGGCTTTTTTATTCCTTCCTTATCGTCACGGTCACGGGGGATTATTTTGTTTTACTTAGTTTATCGAATCAGCCGCGAGGCGTCCCCCAGAGTCGCTGGACGACCCCACGAAATTAGAAACTGACCAGAGCAGATTTGAATACTGTACTTATATATTTCTTATATTTCTACTGTATGTTTGAGATACGATTAAATTTTTTTCTTTCTTTCTTTATTTCACAAGTCGTAAGTGTATTGAAAAGCGTCGTTTGACACACGTGCAGATTTGTCATTGCAGCCCTCGGCTCCATAACACACTCGCCTGCGGCTCGTGCGAATTTCGCCTCGGTCGCAATGACAAACTTCCTGCACTTGTATCAAAATGTACTATTCCCGACTACCTACAACTATTATTTAAACTCTTGAGCCCCAAGCCGGCGTTCGCACATCTATTCTATTCTATACAGTCTTTTTATTATGTCTCTAATTACGGTATTCAAAAGGTATAATGTCAACAAGATACCAAAATACTTGTTGACATTATAATATTTCCCCATTTACATTTCTTTTGAATAAAAAAAAGGTTTTTACATTAATTGTATGCTACCTTGAACTGCACCGTGGGTTTTCCGTCGTCCCTGACATATTGTACTTTTAAACTCACTTCACACATGCAAGGGAAATTTCATATTCAGCCTGTATTTTTCAAGAGTAAATATATGGGTTTTTGATATATATTTTTTTTTGTTGATTGGTTTGTGCTTGATCGCTATCTCATTGATGGAAAATTATGATGCGGTCGACGATGGAGCATACTTACCTATTTATTGTTATTACCTTTTTTAAAATACAGATTGTAATTAATCGCAAATCTTAGGATTTATTTTATTGTGATTGGGGTGGGATCACAGTCAAACATTAGTTGGATAAAAAAAAAAGATTCTTCGTAATATTATTCTAATTTTATGACATGCAACAACTTTAACTACTTCATAGCTAAGTAATCAAGGATAGTGTTTGCGATTTTGTCAATGAAACTCATTTTACATAATTTCAGATCCATTGTAATTATTAGTTCCATTAGATTGAAAATATTATAATAAATATATTACCTACATACATTAATGTTTGTCACCTTATTATGTCTGCATCTAACTAACTAAAAGTCGAGCCGATTGTCTTTTAAGGTGAAGGCACGAGACTACATTCGCGAGAAGTTGGTGGATTTATCTCAGCACTGATTGGTTGGATTTGTTATCACAATGACCTTGCTTATTTATATGTATGTATTTAAGTATGTATTTATTATTATATTTTTTCTCTAAATGTCTATCATTTTATGTTGCACCTACCGTGTTATGTTTCTGCACCACCCTAAGGTAGACTGGTAGAAAATGCCTAAGGCATTAAGTCCGCCTTTGTACAGTGTTATGTGCAAAAAGTTTTAATAAATAAATAAATAAAAGTAACCTAAAGTATTTCGTCAAAATACTCCTCCGCATCGCTGTCTACTGGTAAATGTCCCCAAAAGACTGGCCACATCGACTGGTGGATTACGGCTCATTCCCTCTGCTCAAGAGGAGGCTTGAGTCCCAGCCGTGGGAACATTGTAAGACTGATGCTATGCTCTCTAATATCCAAACAAAACACATACCTTCCTATATTAAAGCCCACAAGCCTAAAAACCAATATATTAATGAAAATCAGTTAACGCATGCGTTATTCAGTTGTTATTTGGCAAAGATTCGAGAACAAAGTATTGGTTGACCCGAGGTGCGACGCAAGGCGTCATGGCGCCTGCAAATCAGATGCACCAGCATACGTCTGCATAAATAGACTGTTCTGGAAAACAAATCATTAATATTTACTTGATTTTGCGATTCTGATAAGTTATGGAGACTGTCTATTGTTGACGAGTTTCGTTTTGAGGTCAATAGCGGTCAATTCTCCTTCCCTAATTTATCTTTGATACGATGGATGTGCTATAAATAGAGAGAGATGGAGAAGTCTTGTAAAAGCCGCAACCTATCATACGATCCGTGACCACGACCAGTCCTTCAGGAGTGTACAACTGAGAAGAAGAACGCACTGGGACCAAGCCTTCCTATCAGAAAGAGACCCTAGGCCCCAGTAGGCTTCGACCATTTTGCAGAGTCCCTACGGTTTCGCTGACTATTTCTTGAGGCGATTGCGATGCTTTATCAGCCATCAGGTGACATAGTGGTCTAACCCGAGCCTATCAATAATAAAAATATATTATATACTCAATACTGAATCGAAGCTAGCCTATCTAGTAACTGGGAAAAGCAAAAGGAATGGATGGTGGACGGAGGACCTGGTGACAGTCACTTCATCCAATGGATGCAAGACGCAAAGGACCCTTTTGAGGAAAGCCTATGTCCAACAGGGAACGTGTTTGAGCTGAAATGAGATTTCAAAAACGTTAGGTATATCGCAATCGGACTATTTGCAACATTGATGTCTATGTTTTTCGACTGCCCGCAACTGTAAAAATCTACAAATGACAGCTGACATCAACCACTTAATGGTGGCTCCACATGAGGGCCGTGAAGCTCCGTAAACAGGCGTGAATGTGGGCGGTTTACGCGGAATTCCCGCGCTTTCATGCTGGTTCTCCGATAATGCTGGAAATGTGGAGCCGCCATAACATATGTTAATAATAATAAGGAATCTTATTTCTTTCCATTCACAGGATGACGCGACTTTTGGAAGCAGCCTTTAAAACATGCATAAGCATAATCAGTATTATTATGTTTCCACTGCTGAAACTTGGCTTTGTAGATCCCCACTATGAGAAGAATCTCGAGGCTATAAACCACCACGCGAGCCCAGTACTTGTTGATGGATAAGATGTCACATGTCTTCAAATTTAGTTGCACGCGTGAGGCAACAGCCCCCACGTCCCAACCGCAGGGATCCCGATCACGATCTTTGACCACAGTAGGGGCGAACTTGCGGATGGACCGGTATCCGTCCAGACCCGCTCAAGTCGACGACGCGTATCGTTACATGCGCGCCAAAAGTCAGCAATCCGTAGGGATCCAGCTGGGCCGAAGATTACAGGAACCCTGGGCTATTGTGAAAACATCAACAGGTGACCAGGGACCCTTGATCGGAGGCAAAGAAGGAACAAAACTCAGTTTTTTAGTCAGTAAAAGTCTTTCAATACCTCCCGCCTCACTTAAGGGATATTGTTGGATGATTGTTACCCACTTATAATAAAATCTTTCTATGCCATTGTTGGCTTTGCTCATAATCTTTTCTCAAGAACGATGGTGAAAAGTTTTGTAAGTCGAAGCCAATATCACTGAACGACTTTTTAAATACAACTCCTCTGAAATATGGTATCACTACCATCCATTGCGCCATCGTCCTTCAACAACTATCTAGGCATCAAACAGTCAATGGCCTATATTCAAAAAGGAAAATACCACGCATGCAACTAGTTTTCACTAGTACCTTTCCGTTACTTAATTCACTTCATAATACCAATGTCCCTTCAGCTTCACGTTGTATTCCACGTGACTGAAGATTTCATCTGAACACCGTTACTGCAACTTCAGTAAGGCTTTGTACACACTTGTTCGCCTCTTCTTTTCAAATGCATTCAGAACCAGGTCTCATGATGCATTGCACCGCCGCACCGTTAATATTTTGACCAATCAGCGGGCACACAAGCAACGCGGCCCCACTAGTACGGCCGCCCGATTGGTCGAAATATTTGCTGTGCTGCGCCGCAATGCATCATGTGCTTCGGCTCTCAGGATACTGATAGGGCTGCTGCGCTTCTATAATGCATCAGGGATGTTTGAGGGACATCGCGTGGACTGCTTTTACGATAACATGCGCAGATTCCTATAGATATAAAGTTAGTTCGAGTTTGGATCTGTCGACCCAAACTTTACGTACGAGTTCGGTAATGGCTACGGCTCTTCCTGTAATGGGTTTGACTCCCACGGTTCTTTGTACAGTAATAAAAACGGATCCACACGGTTTTTACAAGCTTTTTATTAGCTTGCAATGTAACTATGTATGTTCGGCTCAAATCTTGCAACTCAATTTTGAAGCAGATTTCTTCACCCGATTGAGCTGCAATTTTGCTTGCAAGTGTAAATCGCATAACAATGCAATATCATGATGACATGGAGCTGATCTGATGATGGAGCTGGAAGGTAGCCATAGAAGCTCAGCAAGAAAACAACTCAACCTTATCGTGTTTGGGCTCATTGGATTTGTATTGACGAGTAATTTGATTCTATATGGTAGCCAGGGTCTGATGGGGGAATTGGAAGGTGGCCATAGGAACTCCGTAATACAATTAGATAACCCTAACGTGTTTGTAGTTTTCGGAAAGGTCTTGATGAGTATTCATAATAAAGGTATATACTGCTATAAAAACTTGTTATGGAAAAAATATTTTCATTGACAACTTGTTCTTATAATGATACTGACCTTCCAGATTTTTTTGTTGTATCGATACTGACCACCCCAAATCGTTCTGTAATAATACTGACATCCGCTATTTATCCTGTATTGACCCCCACGATTCTCCTTGTAATGATACAAACCCCCTCGATTCTTCCTGTGCTGACACTGGCCAGTCAGCGAAAGCTCCCAACCCAGTGTAAACTAAGCCCACAGTGTTTGTTGTCATGTTAAGTCAAGTACTGCGCTTTGAAGCACATCTGACTGTACAATATTGGTAGTTACCATGTATTATTTATCACCTTTCGATGGAGTTACGATATATTTGGTAGATGTGTTGCTTTGGTCTAAATACATTGATGTTTTGGTACACGTGGCCAGGAGTGAATTATACTGGTTTACTTTCGGTCCTGGATTTACCACGTTGTATGGGTAGCGAAGATGTCTGCTGGAGAACCAAGGTTAGCGACATAGTGCAAAGAATCACATCACAGAACCGATGGTCGATGGGGTTGAAAGGTTTTGGAGTAACGATCACCTACTGAAATATGCTGTTTTGGAAGGCGTCTGCCAAAGTGGACTGAGAACCTAATGAGAGTCTAGATGAGAGACGCACAGGACCGCTCCTTATGATGGCTTAGCAATTAAATTAGTAGAAGTTCTCGTAACTTAAGGAAGGTTACTTAGAGGAAATAGTGGACGTCTTTCGGCTGAAATGATATTGCAAATTCTGCGCAGAAAGTAAAAAAGTAAGTCAATATTAAATCTTGGCGAGTCTAAAGTTAAGCTCTACGACTTTTAGCGCTTGAAAACTCGTAAAAATAAATGGTTTATGGTTTATTGCTGTTAGAAACTGTTATTGGCATTATTTTTTTTAAACTTCAGACTCGCCAAGATCCGACGGCCGTACTTATACTTCTTATTAATGCCATTTCCTGTTTTTCCATAAACAATGTATGTAGGTACCCACCGCTACCTAAGAGCCGAGGAAGAGAATAGCTGGTCTCTCACTATAGTTCATAATCATAGTACAAAAGCCATACAATACTTTCTTTTCATGTTAATTTATAAAATTCAAATAAAACAAAAAACTTACCGTTATTTCGTATATTTCGCAATTTGTTGTAACTCTGCTATCTCATTACAATATAGGTAGGGCTAATTTAAATTTAAAATAGGTTAAAAGGAAGCATCATGAATTTTACGCATTTACTTGCATTTGCATTGCATTGCATCTGAGATTGACAAGCAAGGATATTTATCGAGGTGCAGGTGCAAGAATGAAATCAAAAACTTTATTTTAAAATTTAATTTTAAAATCAAGTTGGCAATTTTATGTACGACTAGCCTTCTGCCAGCGGCTTCGCCCGCGTGAAAGCAGGGTTCTCCATACCAACTTTAGACCCCCATTACATCCCTTCAAGAAATGAATTTTGAAAAACCCTTTCTTAGTGTTCGCCTACGTCATAAAAGGAAACCTTGTGCAAAATTTCACGCTCCTTGTACCAGTAGTTTTGGCTGTGCGTTGATATGACAGTCAGTCAGTATTTTAGTGTAATGTGTGTTTGTATAATATGATCCAATGTTGATTGACATGAATAAATAATAATCATAATAATAGTTGGATCAAGGGCTTGATTGAGAAGGCAGTACTCCTGGATACGGCGCGTATTGTCCGGAGGTTCCTCTCTCCCTGAGCCCTGACCACCGTTAGCTTGGACCCTGTCTCGATGCCGGTGGGCGACTATTTTTTATATTGTTAAATGTTTTGTTTTTTAATGAAATATTTTAAAATGTATCAAGTATGTAGTAAGTTTAAAATATATGGAATAATAATTATTAATACGCAGTTTTTAATGGTCAAAGTGTCAGCCAATCAAAAAAGAAATTACTCGTTCCAAAGCGTAGATCTCTATAAAGAAGAAGTGTAAGAAACTCCTCCTACTGAAATGTTTCAAAGAGTTACCACATCAAAGTCATTTTCGCAAAATACGTAGGTAGATCCCATCCTCGTCGCCAAATAATGTGTCGGTGTGTTATAATGAAACAACCGTCTTGCTCGATAGCTAGTTTATTACTGGGATACCCACATTAATATAAGTATAACATAACTATAACTAAGTAGGTAGTACATACAGTTCAATATAGCATCCCTGAACATAAGGATCGGCATCTCTACAAATCGGCATAGATATTCTGTTTTTTTTTTAAGGTTATAAAATCATCTACTGATTGAGAAGGAGAGCGAGTCCAACTTTTAAATAAACCTATGTTCCTTCAGTTGCAATTTGCGTTCTAGGACCAAGAGTTTCCCTTTCAGAAGTTGAGCAATGGCCCCAGAAGGCTTCGGCCCTACTAGGAATGCTGATATCTCTTTGAGGCGCACGTGGAATAATACGCGCCGTCATGCCGCTACAAAACGCGGACAGCCGGACGGCAAGATACCTATTGCTCGCCGTCGCGGTCGCGGATCCGGCTGAGGCGTAAGAATGTCCATTCCCTCATGTGTTCAGCCACCTCCTTCGCCAGCATTACAGTTTTGCAGAAGAAAGTAATCGCCACCTATTCGCCCTTGCTCGGGGCAATGGTCAGAACCAGGACCTTAGAACCTTTCCGTTCCAACACCACAATGAATCATCATTCACAATGACAGACAGATACGATTTCCTATTCATTTTCACTCGACAACTAAAACTGGCAGCTTTGTAACCGCTTAGCAACATACATTTTCCTATAACCAATTAATTATCCAACCAAATCTCTCACAGAGAACCACAAATTATTATTAATAACAGACTTTAATAATTTATAATAATACTACATCCTTCCTGTGCAAAGAAAGTGGTCATATTAATAGAACCAATTAATAATTAAATGCTATACAAACGACGTATCGAAGCGTGAGTGAACTGCCCTGATTATTTAATAAATTAGCAAACCAATACGCTTAATTGATATGATATGTACCAGGAAGATACCACAATCGACCTTACCACTTTCACTAGCTACTAAAAATAGAATCTTAGTTCATTGACTTAAAGAAGGAATTCGGATGTCATCGAACGGAGCGCTTCCGACGTTTTGATTTAGCAAAATAAATTGCTACAAAGCTCAATGATCCCGCCTCCGCATGCATTACAAAATGAACTTTAGCTATCAATTTTAGAGTTCAAATTCCCTTGTTTTGGAAGTTGTGATTAAAGCCTTTCTCTGCGGTAGATTTATCTCGGGCTCGCGAAGTTCAACGTCCGTCCTAGCCCCCCGTCCCCTTCAAGACAACTGCTTTTGGTAATTAACAACAAAAAAAAGTCTAATTATCAGGGTGTCCAGTTAGAGGAAATGATTAAATCCCGATTGAAGCCAAGTTCGTCTCAGACGTGAAGAAAAAAATTCTTTATAAGTCATGTATATTGGTTATATGAGTGGCTTAATCGTTGAAGGCTTACACAGGTGTCGTAGTAATATTTACTGACGAGATATATATATTCGTCATATTTCTCCTTGCTTGTCAGATCTCACATGAAAACTCTAAAAAGTTAATTATAGAGAAAAAAAATATATAAACAGCTTTAGAAACTTCGCAATTGTGACATGACACATGAAATGTCATTCATAATTTTGCATTTATTGCGTCGTTTGTTTTATTCTTCGATAGTAAGTCATCACATTTCTTGCAACAGGTGTGGTCAATAAATTTCTTATTCACGAAAGTGAGGATTTTACGACAAAATTATACATGACAAGTTTGGGACGAAGCGTCGTTTAGATTTCGTAAGTGAATCTTTTTGGCGCGTTTTTTTTTGACAGCAGCGCTAATGACAGCACCGTTTTTTTTTTGACTATAGATACAAAGTCCTTTAGTCCGATTATAGAGATTACATGTTTCTAAAAAGGTTGTATACCATTAGAATATGGATTTACACATTCTAATGTTTTTGTAATAGCACAAGCATAACTTGGCAGTAAATATATAAAGTGAATCTACTTGAAAAACTTTTCTAAGGTAATTAACACTACAATAAAATTCTCAGCTCCATTTTACCGAGATTGCACCTTTTTCTATAATTCCATACATTTTCCAGTTGCGCAGACACTTGAGCTACAAAATTACACCAATTTTACAACACAATAAGAAATCAATTTGCAAATAATTAAAACTGCCACTGAACTTTACCTGTAATATATACTGAACTAATACTTTACCTATATTTAAAGTATTTTTTTTTTATAATTTTGTGGCATGACATTTTGGCCTTGTGCCAGGTCGTCGAATCGAAATCGAAAATCGAATCTATATAGTACTCGTAAGTGTTGCAAGCCTTTAGAGTTAGACAAAAAAAATATAGTTTTAATTCTGCCATGTATATTTGATGCAGACTTGAATGGTTTTAAAGCTGTTAGTGCATTTTGAATACTTTATACCTATCCTTATTTAATGTTTAACTAACAGCAAAATTATTACTATGTAAGATCTGTTGCCTTGTTATTTTTTTGCAAAAAAAAAAGTCTTATGTGCGTAAACTTGTACTTTATTTAAGCATAGATCAGTTCTATTTTTATCGAAACTATTAACTTAAAATTTTCACTAATTCACTTGTAATAAAAAAATAAAAACTCCAAAGTAAATAAATAAACGTTAAAAAAGAGAAGCATTACAAATAAGTTTGTCTAAACTTGGTCTAGACGAGTCGACGTTCGTTTAGTGATTCTACTAGCGTCCGATGCCATCGCCAAAAGTTCGGTTGTTGACCCGACACCCCTATTCTGGACTAATTACTATCGAGTATCGATTCTATTCGAGATCGATAGATTGATGTTGCAGCCAATTGGTTTTTGTTAGTAAAATAGTTTCTACTGTATGTGTGTGGTATTGTAGCTTTACTAAAAGATTTAATGCTTCGATTAATCTGCTTAAATCACCTTTTATATTGTAGGATAACATTAAAATCTGTGCCTTTGCAACCACTAATTAACCTAACACATATCAGCATAGTAAGTATCAAACAGGTACCGAGTTACATTAAACATTACTTGTTTTAATCATTTATAGGAATTTCGACAATATCCATTTACATTTTTGCGATAATAATCCAGTGATTTAACCAAAACATGGGCTGTTTCGCATTAAATCAGAATAAAGGTGAACGATTTATAATGTGAATCAAGACAAACCAATAAACCAAGTAAGTTATTGCTTTCCTTTTAACTTTAGCAATTTAATTGCTTTATTACTTGTGCCGAAGATTCGACGTTGTGAGAATGACGATTTCGTACGGAATTGGTTTAGTTCCACTACTCGACAACAGATGGCGCTGTTTTTCGTAGTAGGAAAATTTTCGGAAATTGAGTGTTTTTCTTGAATTTGAATACTTGTTTATTATTTACTTATTTTAATTTGATTTTTTGCTTAATCAAAAAGCATCTTGTGATATTATTTTTTGTTTGTTTTAAGCTTAGTTTAACTGCACAGCAAATTGACTTTGGTTTTTTTAAATAAATAAAATAAAACCAATTAGCAAACAAAAATGTTTTTATAGCAAAATAAAGACCGAGGTGCCACCTTATTTAAATCAATAAATAAAAATATAAATAAAACGTTAGCAAAAAAGGTTTTTATAGCACTTTACTATAAAAAATTATTAAAACTATTCAGTTAAACTTTTGTTAGCACATAATAATATTTAATAATATATAAAAAAATACATGAAAGCAAATTTTACACGAGAAAAGGACTCGTAAACGTAATCGATTACAACAAGATCATTCGATATTCTCGCAGCACCTGCGTATAGATTAGACATTTTTTATTCGTCACTAATTCCAACGATTCGCGTAAAGAATACGAATGTTTATTAACTTTTGTAGGTTTTTTTTTTCGAAGTTTATATTATAGTAGATATAAATTGCCACTTTTCCAAGTGTAATCGTCAATTATATTAAACTAGCTTCTGCCCGCGACTTCGTCCACGGAAAATTTGAGAGACAAAAGTTGTGATAGCTCGGTTAATATCCATGTTATATAAATAATTTATAGCCTATGTCACTCAGGAGTAAAGCAGCTTTCTATTATAGCTTCAATTTTTTCAATCGAAGCATTAGTTCCAGAGATTACCTCCTACAAACAAAAAAACAAACTTTACTATATTAGTGTAGATTATATTAAATTTATTTTTATTGTTGTAATTCATGTTAAAATTATGTTTGAGCATTTATACAATAGGCACCTCATCATCATCATCATCAGCCTTTTTAATGTTCCCACTGCTGGGACACAGGCCTCCTCACTAGGAGAGGGAATGGGCCATAATCCACCACGCGGGCCCAATGCGTGTTGGTGGATGTCACGTGTCTTCGAATTTTTGATTCTAGGACATGCCGGTTTCCTCACGATGTTTTCCTTCACCTACCTACACTTATTGATAAAATAGCGTAGTATTGCAACACCAAGAATTTTCCATTTAAGTTTTTCTTCTAACTTAACTCCGCACGCCATTTGCTATTATAAAATATATCATTTAAAATTTACGTCACGTTTCATTATTTATTTTTTTCCAGTTGGTAATCATGAAATAACACCTCGCGCTGAGAGAGCTGGCAGAACGAATGTCCTTCAATCGCCCTTAGAGCTCCACCGCAGTCACGGTTATATGACTTTCTTTTGCTGAAAAATTATACTTATGACTTCTTCCCACTTTGGGTATAGAGAGAGGAAGTGGCAGACTTCTACAGAGTAAAACTTATCTGTGTCGTTCATTTGCCCTTAGCATTCCAATGACCCTGGAACAGTAACTTAAAAATTTAACCCAGCGCTGGCAGCATCGGCCGTACTGGGCCCTTTCCTTTCCGGACTGCCAGACGGCGAGCTACTCATTGCTCATCATTCCCCGAGCCTACGGTAACCGGTAATCGCCATACGACTTCCAAAGCCAAAATAGAAAAAAATGTCATTAAAACTCTTCCAAACTTTAAATAAATAAATCTTCAGACAGAATAGTCAATTCTATTTTCGCCCGCAATAAATTCAACCTGCTTTACTTAATTCAGTCTTTAATATTCTCGTAAACACAGTAAACAATTTACATCGATTACGATTTCTAGCTAAAACAAAAAACGTCGATCACTCCAATAGTCTCGGTTCATTTCCAAAACGTTTGTGCGCGTGCGCAGAATGCTGAAAAGGCTGGAGGCGAATCGGACATCGGACAACCCGACGCACGACGAGTATCCATCCTTACGTTGTTAGAACCTCTACGGTTCGGACTAAGCGTTTCGCTTCATCATTCATTCCGCGCACATCGTAGGACTGGAACAATTTGCCTGCTGCGGTCTTCCCATCCGATTATAACTTGGGTGTCTTCAAGGCTAGACTAGAGTGAATAGGCTTTTAATAAACTAATGCACCTCAGCATCAACGATTGCATCACTGCTTACCATCAGGTGAGATCGCAGTTGTGTTGTGTGAAAACACTGTTTCTTTTTGTACAATTATATAAAACTAATTTTATCATTTTGACGACACAATTAACGTTATCTATACACAACATTTAGCACAACTAGCTTATACCAGCGGCTTCGTCCGCGTGAAAATCATTAGGGGAATAGTTTTCGGACGTCTACGCCCTATAAGGAACCTATCTAACTAGGGTTGCCATCCGTCCGGGTTTCCC